>CM036759.1:26151312-28551312 GCA_020796225.1 Arion vulgaris
TGTCACAGCAAAGGAAAACTTGAGAACGTCAAACGCATGAATCATAAAATTTTGGGATATCTTATTTGGGCAGAAATGTAGGTCAGTGGACTATTTTCAACTTTCGACGTAGTTTCTTTACCGAGTTATGAGTTAGTTAAGTTAGTTTTAAAATGTATAGATTTCAAAGCGTGTTCAGTAAGCCAATATACTAGATCATTTGTCATGCGAGCACAAAAATTGCGATAACTCAAAAACCAGATCAAAATTTGTTTTCTTATCAAAATACACGAAACAAATTTAGTTCGTATTCTCAATATGGGCTAAGCGTGTGCAATTTAAAAGCGTTATTTGAAAGGTGCTCAGCCAAGGTCAAAGAATTAAAGGTTGCTGTATATTAACGTTGGTAATACAGAATATGGTAAATTAATAATTATGATATTCAAAAGAGTAAATAATCGTTACTGAATTCTGTTTTCAGCATTTCATCATGCAAACATACATTTCTGTTTTATATATATATATATATATATATATATATATATATATATATATATATATACAGTGGAGGCTCGTCATTAAGGGCCAGTGGGCCAACAAAATAATCTATAACGTGTATTTATTATTTAATAAATTAAAATATAGCTACAAAACCATGATTTATCTGGGAAATATTTGTCTGGCCCCACCAACAAAATGACCACGAGCCTTATATATATATATAAGTAATGGGATATGTTTTCATACAATGAGGCATATTTCGGAATACGGTGTTAGGGAGTATTTTCTTTGACCTACGGCACATTGTGGGTTATGAGGTCAACATCACACGAGCCACCTTTGCTTCTTAGGGTTTCTCCGAGTCAACTGATCCAGGGTCGATCTGAGAGTAGTTACGTAGTTAAATGACTGGAGAAGCTATATATATATATATAAGTAATGGGATATGTTTTCACAATGAGGCATATTTCGGGAATAGTGTTAGGGAGAATTTTCTTTGACCTACGGCACATTGTGGGTTATGAGGTCAACATCACACGAGCCACCTTTGCTTCTTAGGGTTTCTCCGGTAGTCAACTGATCCAGGGTCGATCTGAGAGTAGTTACGGTAGTTAAATGACTGGAGAAGCTATATATATATATATATATACAAGGAATATAACAAACTGATGCCTCCTCGCCTTAACCCTCGTCCTCTGAGCCGATATAATGGCTCACAGTATTTTTCAATATCGCACAAAGCCAGTATACTGGCTAATTAAGTATACATTGCAATATAAATGCGTCCGGAAGTAAGAAAAAATTACGGAGTGAAAGGGTTAATAAACCAATACTGTAAATGATAAATATTTTTTAAAGATTTTTTTATTGCTTCCTGTTGGAGTTTTGCAAAAGTATTGATCCTATTTGATGTCTTTCCCGTCGAAGTTTCTCTTGGGTTTATTCAATTATTATTTCATGATGTATTCCTATTGAAAGTCTTTCAGTAATCTTTTAAACATTTTAAAGAAATTTAAATTGCTCTTGACTAACACTCTGTCTAACTTGTTTTTTTCTGTATTATCTTTGTGTGTCTTTTTTACATGTGACTATATATCAATAGTCAATGCTAACTATTCTATAATATGTTTATTCATGGCCGTGCGTACTATGATAAGAGAAGCGCCGCATCAGGCGGACCGTAAGAGTGAGCATAAGCAGCGAAATCAAAATCAAATTGAAGTTTATTTTAAGAAAAATTTGAAGGGGGGCATTTCAAGACTTGCATCATACTAAGAAAATATACTACACTGCATTTACTGTTTTTGATTTTTTTTTAAAGTAAACCACAGATACATGTTTTAAAAAATCTCTTTGTAGAGTTTTTAAAAAAAATGTATGTACATGTTTTTAAAAATCTCTTAATCTCGTACGTATCCTTTACTACAGATTTCGTAGAATCCATAATTATGTCTGTCCATATTCTCCAAGGGCTTTATCATTCCTTTTTTTATTATTATTTGTTCTGGGAACATTTTCTTCTTTCATTAAAACGAAAATTCATAATTGTAAAATCATTTTATTATATTAATACATATTTTATATATACTGTATCTTTTTGATCATTATACGTTATGTAGTATAAGCAATTTCTCCATATCGCTCTATCATGTGTTACTCGTTCAAGAAATATTAATTACCGTATTTAGACTTGTAGAGTTGTTTCAAGTTTCTCTAAAGCGTTTTTTCATTTTATATGTATAAAACACCACCAATAAATTGAGAAGGAACTCACAACAAATAAAGTTACTATCGCACACAGTTAAATTCTTAATTATAACATTATTAATCAAGAGAGTATAGACTATTATTTAACATGCTGCAAGCATGCCAGTTAACTGATTTTTAATTTTAATGTCAAATATTTGTAACTTTAGATAGCATTTTTCAATTCTGAACATTCTCCGGCCGCCCATGGATTTTATTGTTTCGCTTATTCATATTTAAAATAAAATCTGCGACTGGCGACTACTATCTCGAATCAAGAATTGCTTGCACGATGCCAACAAGAGAATATGGGCACTATCATCCGAAGACGACGCTGGAGATGGATTGGACATGTGATGCGCATGAAGACTGGCTCCGACACGAAAACTGCACTGAGATGGACTCCAGAGGGTAGGCGAAAGTGTGGAAGACACAAGACGACCTGGAGGAGAACGATAGAGCAAGAACTGAAGGAAATGAATCATAGCTGGAACACAATACAGAGGAAGGCCATGAACAGGTAAGAATGGTGTGCGTTTGTTGCTGCCCTAAACGCCAAGGGCGTAACAGGCTAAAGAGAGAGATATTTAATATACGCTCTGTATGCACTTACAAAGTTAACCTGGTAACATTATCGTCACTGCAAACTCATGCTTGTATAGTACAATTGATTCACTTAAGACTATTGAACGTAGAAGGTCTTATAGATGTCACCCACTTTGAACAGTTTGGACCTGTGACTGAAAGGATATTGGGAACCTGAGACTAGTGGTCAGACATCAAAATCTGCCATGGCAAGAGTGGCGTAAGACAATAATTAATTTCAGTAATTTGCAGCCTGTTCTCCTATTTGTATTTGAAGATATATATATATATATATATATATATATATATATATATGTGTGTGTGTGTGTGTGTGTGTGTGTGTGTGTGTGTGTGTGTGTACACACAGAGAGAGAGAGAGAGAGAGAAAGGGAGAGAGAGAGTCAGGGATGAGCTTAAAGGCAAGAGAAACAAGCGCAAATTCAGAAGTCTTCAAAGAACATAATTGCCAACTGTAAAGCCCCAAAAGACAATATCATCATCATCAATATTTCACACACACACACATATATATATATATAATGGAAATAAAGAATTTCGATTCATAAAGATCATGTCACTAGAGGGAAACAGCGTATGTAGACTGAAAATAACTAAGCAAGCAGTAGCATTTTATTTGCTATAGTCTGTCCATTAATTCGTGAGCACGTTTGAAATTGATTTTCTCGAAAACTACCTGTTAGATCTCAGTGATTTTTGCATGCAGCCTTAGAATATCCATGACGCTAAAATAAAGCTAACCAGTAGTCCATAGATGCTACGGTTTTTGCACATCGGCGAATTCCTTTGATCTTTTATGACAATTGCAAATACGGGGCTCAAATTTTAGATTTTACAGTAATCCTAGAATTTGTCCATGTCAATTCTATTCATAGGTGTATCTCCATATTAACTTGATAGGTCAAGTAATTAAGTGTGTTGCCCTTATGTGCAATCGTGAACTTGGATACAATATGCAACAGTTAGTCCTCCCTTCGGTCACCATTAGACCCCATGGTGTCTTAACTTCACCACAAATTGTATGATGGTAGACGCATTTGGATATGGAAATGTATACGTTGCTATTTCTCAGTCTGTAATCAAAATATGATTTGTATCATCCCGAATCTGACGATTCCATGAGGTTGATAATTGTTACTGGCTGGGCAAATTGTAATCCATCTCGGTGCCAGTACTCGTCTTCCTCTCGGAGCACATGTTCAACACACTTCTTCCAGAACTGCATGTCTATCATTGAGAGGGACTCACGTGTCAGAACTTCAACATCACACATTTTAAACGTCCTGTTCTGTTCGGCAACTTGCCCTTTTACTTTAGCCCAGACAAGCTCTATCGTATTGAGGTGAGCATGATATGGAGGTAGTCGCAAAGACGTGTGGCCGTATTCCGCAATGATTTTGTCAATATGAAACACCTTTGTCTTATTTGTCATCCTCACCAGGTGCAACAACTCGGGTTTCAAATATGTATCATCGAAGCTGACATTTTCCTTAGCAAGCCAAGTCCTAATTTGATCTTTTGTATTTGATGCAGTTGGTACTTTGTCTTCCGCTGATACTGCGTTGTGATAGGATGCATTATCCATTACCAAGCATGATGGTCTGTTTAGAATTTGAAGTAGATCTTTCTCCATCCAGTGCCTGAAAATATGTCCATTCATTTCTGTGTGGTAGTCCCTACCGTCGGTACTTTTGATTGGAAAATAAGTCCAGCGTCATGGACAAGACCTTCTTCACTGCTTCCTGCATGTGTTAGTATAATACGCTGGCCTTTGCTGCTTGGTATTTTTCTTTTCTGTTCACCGTCTACTGATTGCCATTCTTTAGCATTGGTGTGGTGAGCATTGACCCAGGATTCGTCCAAATATACAATATCATAGCCTTGCCTCCGCCGCTCACGGATCTGCCTCAGGTATTTACTTCGGCAGCAATTAAATGTGGCTTTTCACAAATAATATTCCTGCCGCCTATAGTTTTCTGAAGGTGAAGCCGGCGGCTCTTACAATTTTCCATAGAGTACTTTTAGAAATGTCTATGCTGCAATCTGATTGCAGTTTTAATTTCAGTTTTCTGAGAGTAACAAGTTGATTTGTCGCAAACATTTTCAAGAGCTCCCGTCTTATGACATCTATGTCAAAGTCGTCAATTGTTCTTTCCTTCCTTGCTTGACATTAGTGCACTTTGTGTCCTGTTTAATCCATCGGGAAAAGGATTCTCTATTCAAACCACGCGCCAGTTGCGTTCGTTTCTCAGGGTTATGAATATCGCAATATAGATGACCTCTCTTAGATTTCCTACGGAAGTGTTGGTATAGTAAAACTGTAACCTTCTGCATTGTTATAAATGTGCACTTCAGACTCATTATGAATGTGATATCAATGTCAGTTTTGATAAGCCAACAAATATGATACAATAGTTTCATAAAAATAGCGAGATACACCTATAACTATACAACGGTATCCCAATTATAACGTCATATGCTTTCCGCTTTCAAAGTCGACTGGGTTAGGTGCACGGATTTCGTGAAATTGTTGTTTACTCACGATATTTTAATGTTACCATAATGTATTTTTAGAACAACGCGTCTGTGTACCGTAGATCTGTTACTATTGTGTACAATCCGGTGAGGTTGATTTTAATATAACCTGAAGAAGAAATATTTCAAACTACATCAAATTTTCTTGGAAAAAATATTTCTCTAGCGTCATGGATATTCTAAGGCTGCTTGCAAAAATCACTGAGATCCAACAGGTAGTTTTCGAGAAAATCAATTTCAAACGTGCTCACGAATTAATGGACAGACTATAGAACAAAATTGGCAAGGCGGAAAGATTCAGTACAATAAACACAGGCCGAACTTGATGACTCACTGAAGTCAGTCTAATGTAACAACAATAATTACCCTTTTAAATGTACTTTTATTGTTCCACAAACGTTGACAGGACGCACTAGCAAATGTTAGTCAGCTTTTCTATGAGCTTCTAGTTTTATAGTGAGATAATTCTATGTGTATTTTACCTAACTGATTGGGTTTTCCCCTCCCGACTTCCTCATATTCTAATAAAGAAAGCATGCGACGATGGTTAATTTGTCTTGTGTCAGTTAATATACCGCCCTATGACATAATGTCCGAACCAATTTATTCTGCAAGTTTCTGCGACTTTCTTATTGGACAGAACCTGTAATCGTATTTCTGAACATGACGTCTTGTGTTTTTCTCTGTTGATGCTGCTCAACTTATAATTTATAAAATATTATTCATCTATTTTTCTTTCTTTATCAACAATGTGGAGGTATATGATTTTAGCTGAACCATATATAACATAAAAAGGAACCATTTTCATACCTCGCGGAATATTGGGTAATACAGTGTTAGGCCCGTATTTTTCATTGACCGTCGACACACAATGGGCGATGTGGTAAAAATCACGTCAGCCTCATTTACTTCCCAGTAATTTTCCTGGTACCCAATTGAGGATGGGCTGACATGAGAGCCGTTACAATCCGAAAAATATTCTACGCCCACTGTAGAGTTAAAACACGGACCACTAGCTTAAGATGCGAGTTCACTAACAACTACACTACTGCGACTGTACAGAATCCAGTATTAATAATCAAGGAAAAAATTAATGATAACGGCAAATAAAACAACAGTTGGACTCAGATGCCAATTAAGATTGTTATTTGTACATCCAGCAGCAATAATATCTGATTGTTGTCGAAACGCACTAACGATTCTCATTTCCCATTGTACAGTATCACGCTGGTTTCAAGTACACAACGCGTACACAGCTCGCTATAGATTTTGTATAATTCTGAAAATATCAAACATAACGCGTGTTAAGACAAAGACGGAAGCTATTGTAGTTCTCATTCAAGCCAATCTTGGAATGCAATATTGGTGGAGTATTAAAAAAAAATCATGAATAAACAACACATAAATAGCAGACACTATTGAATATTATAAAACGAAAGACAAGAAGGTGAGAAAACGAATATGTACCTACAACATTGTGCCTACTATTACCGGGGATATCAACAATTTCTAACAGTCGTATTGGACAGATGACGATGAAATGTTCTTGTTCTTAGCGACCATTATGGGATGCGTATTGCCACAGAAAACAGTAGAGCAATCGAGTAAATTGTAATTGGTGCCGGCATTCTGCGAAGTGGACATTTTATAAATTAGTAAAATTGAAAACAGAAAAGTTGTTGTGTAACGTTTGAAATGTGTGCAAGCTATTTGAGTAAATATCATTGATTATAAAGAAATCGAAGTTTGAAAGTGATTTAAAGCAGACGAAATATTTGCATTATTTTGTGTATCACATATTGTCAGTGGATATGTTGTTTGAGCTTATGTTCCCATAGATATTTACTTTATCTAATGACTCAAATCAAATATTGACAATTTCTGAAACACGAAAAGTTCAGTTACTTCTTGATACGCGATATATTAAACTTGAGCCTGCATTATGTATTTCTTCTTCTTCTTCTGCGTTCTCACTAGATTGGGATTTTGGATTCTCTAATAAAGGCAGCCGTCTGCCTCAGATTATCAGCCACGCCATACAGTTTGTCTTTGACGCTGGTGTAAGTGGGCCACCTCTTTCTTCTCAAGTCTGCGTACTGACCGTTCTGTAGGATATAATTCCAATGATTTCTGCTTCCCGTTTGTGCCGACTTCTTCCCGCAGTAAGTTTTGGCCACCTCGTGATGGTAGGTCTGACATTCTTACTGCGTGGCTAAATCTCCGATGCAGATTGGCGACCGTAGAATCCGTTATCCCATTCCTCATTGTGAGGAGTCGTTGCACCATGTTATGCGCCTTACGGCCTGGTGCATCCGTTTTCTTGCAATCATGTTTCGGGTTAGCATTCCCTAGCGGTCACATGCATCCGATTTCAGCCAAACCTCCTTAATTGCCTCTTACGATTGCGTGGCAGGTAACAGTGGTTCTATTCTTTACACCCCAAATTTGGGCCCGGTACAGCCATTATGTATTTAACATATTACTTCTTGATAAAAGTATCTCTTCAACTGATGTCTGAAGTAAGGATAACTATCATAATAATTTCAACGACATAGAAGAGTAATCCCACTGGGTGTCTACTTTTTTTTTTTCTTCTAATAATCATCTTATCTCATCTTTTCTACCAATTGTTTATTCTAAACAAAAATAATAAAATTTCCGTAACCTTTCAGACCCTTTCGCTGTACGTACTTTCTGAAGGCTGAGCTAAAATAGCTACTCTTTGTTTCTAGGTCACAAACGTGAATGTACGCCTATAGCAGTGACAGTAGCAATGTATAACGTGTTAACACGTCTTTAGCCCACAGAGGAGAGAAAATAACAGACGTGTTAATGCCTTTTAGAAGTGAATGGGGAAAACGTATATATACGTCCTTAGCAGCTAAAGGGTTAAGGTATGGTCACTTACTTCAGATTTCGAATCCCTAGTATGTAGGAGGGCCAAGTCCTTTCCTTTAGGCGTGAAACGTCGAGTGGGGGAATTGAGCATATAACCCTCGTGTGTTCAAGTCGATAGGCGAACGCGTAAGCATTATGCTAATCACTCCCACATTATTTATTCTATATAATGTAATTTACAAATTATTGTGTTGTGAGATTAAAATACTTAACATCAAAGTTTCTTTGACCATTACAGACGTATTATACTATGTGCTGGTTTTTGGGCATGTGTTTCACGCTGTCCCTAGCACAAACAAGACAATCTCGTTCTATGATGAGCTGCGTTCATCTGAACATAGACACAACAACAGTTTGAAACAGCTAGTTTTAATCCTAAAAATTACTTTAGGGACCATCTTCTGTGTTATAGAGTTCATTTATTACCACTTATATCTTCCAGCGTAAGAAAGAGATCGGAATGCACATGGCTACACACCGAAATGCATTGATGACTTTCCTATTAATTAATCATGTTCATTATAGTTTTGTTTCTTGTTACTAACATGTTCTGTGTTTATGATCTGTTATAATTTAGTGTGACTAAAATTGTAATATTAAAATAGTAGAAACAATTATGTCTCCCTCATCTTTCTAAACACGCAAAGAGTTCTTAAAATGTTTTATCATTTCCTCTTTCTCCTACTCCATTTTTCTTTCTCTTTGCTCTCGTTCTTTACCCTCATTCTCTCTTGGTCTTGTGCATGCTTATGTAACCACTTCTACATCTGACTAAATAGATAACAATTGTCAAAATAAATTGCATACTGTCATAAACTATAATTAACTAAACAAGGTTATACAAATAACAGTTCAAAAGCGAACAAAAAACTATGAAGACTGCCAATCTTCACATTTACAAAGACAATTTGTTGTGAGTTTTTTTCTGTTACGATTTTTATTTTACTGTCAGTTTTTAGATTTATTTTGTTTCAGGGCGACATCCAATATTTTAATGGATCGAGATGAGAGTATGTGATCAAACAAGCCCTTGGAAACCGCTCATCATTCTGACAATATGAGACCAGCGCTCATGCAAGCGATAGACTGGAAATATTGGAAAACATCAGAGACTGGGAGAGAGAGATTTAGACAGACAGACAGACAAAGAGAGATCGAGAAGGGGATGAAGAAGGGATTGATAGAAAGACAACGGAGAACTAAACTAAGAACAGAGCTGGCAAACTAAATTGAAACGAATACTGTGAACGGTTACTAATCTACTTTTATTGAGAATGGAGGACTATAAAGAGAGAAAAATAATCAGGACAACCAGAATGGACAGAAAAGACAACGACGAGAAAAAAGGAGAAACGGTAAGCGAGAATCCTATATTAAAGATAAATAGAAAGAATAAGGAGCAAAAATACAGGTATAAATAATTATAGAAAAAGAAGAATTATTAATTACTATATTTTATACCCAGATCTAACGATCAGGCAATCATGTCAACAACAGAAGAACAGCTACAAAAACACATTAACAGACTCCAGTTAACATGCGATTACTGCAATATGAGAATAAACATCGACAAAACCGAAGTAATGACATTCGCTAGATAGAAAAACACTACCAATATCTTCATCGATAAATATCAATTAAAGCAAATTAAAGACTTTACATACCTATGGAGCATTTTTCAAGAAAGGAAGAATAACTAATGAAATCCAACATAGATGCAATACAAATTCTGAGCCGACGTCATGATACTCCCTGTACACCCATAGATGCTCAGTCTCTCCCAGTCGATTTCGCAGGGCTATATATGCTTATGATTCCCGTGGGTCACTGGTTAAACGCATTCTTTATTCGGTTTCCGATACACCCAGTTCCCTTCGTAATGTGTGATTTCAAACTCCTAATCAAGCTGGATAGATTCGACATAAATGTTCGTGTCTTCTCAGTCACTGAAAAAAGTCCATTATATCAATCTTCAACTTACTGATGTCCGATGTTGTTAATGCAAGTCTTCTTCTTCTTCTTCTGCTAACATTCTTCACGGCCAATTTGATCATTCTTATTGTGATGTATAATTGGTCCACTGGCAAGAACGGAGTGATCTACGTCGGGACGATTGTGCGCCCATGGTGACTAGGCCCGCCCGTCCGTTTTCTGCCAGCTTTTGATTTACTAGGTGAACTTTCCTAGAACGATCCTTTCGGATCTACGCCTTTTCGATCAACTTTGCCGTACATTTGGGCTTTGTGATCTACGCCAAGACAGTGAGTTACGCTGCTTTACCCGTTCTGACTGAGAAATATTTCTCGGGCTTGTCAGCTTGTCCTCGGACGGCGTCTTACTGTATAAAACACCGTGTAAAGTATCGGCCTTCGCCAATGTTCAGGACCCGGGCTTCCTGTTTGATCCGTACATTGTCGGCCTTGCTTTACCGTACATTTTGAGTTTGATCCGGGGAAGGAACATTCTCTGCCTTTTCTAGACGCGTATCGGTACGTGGCAATTTGCAATTACCTCGAAAGCACTGGCATGGGACCGAGTACAAACAATGTAGAGGGTCGTTTCAGTGGGCACTATAAGCGTAACTGAGGATTTTGCGCTCGCCGCCATCACCCGCCCCAGTTATTCCGGGGATGTTAGTTACGACTGCAATCGAACCTGCCCAGTTGCCCCAAGGCTGGCAGTTCCTTTAGGCATCACCAACCTCAGTTCTTCCGGGGATGTTAATTTTAATCGCACAGTACCTTGCACGGTTTTCCCAGGGCGGGTAGTTTCGTTATGCACTAAACGCAACTTGTTCTTTTGCGCTCGGCAAACCTTGCCCAGTACATGTATCTGCACCAGGCTACCAATGCGGGGTCAGCTGCAATCTTCTCTCGCACCAACACGAGGGTAGACTTTCATTCGTTACGGTCCTGTCTTATTTATTCTTGCCGACGGGCTGGCAATGTTTGCCCCCTCCTCAGGGCTTCGAGCTTCGCCCTACGTGGGCATACGTTTGGTCACTGGATGCACCTCTCATCCATGTCTGAGTCGTTTCGTTGCTGTTTCTTTGCGTTCAGGGACTTGGGCTATATCTTGTTGGACATCGGTCAGGAGAATTGTGCATTTTATTTGTATGTATCTTTATCGTCTTTCCGTAATTGCACTGCTACCACTACCAGTAGTTTCCTCTCCCCGATCCCTGCCCCTCTTAGCCAGACCAGAACCAGAGTCTGTTTCCAGGGTCACCGCGTGGAGGTTAGGGCAGGGTCTTGGTTAGCGCGCCCCTCGCTAACCCTGGCTCATGTTACCACCATGACCTCATGAGCCTTTTGACCCCTAATGCAAGTCTGTTCGCTCTCGCATTACCACAAACAGCACATTCTAGAACCAAATGCTTCAAAATAATTTAAAGGGTTTTAAAGCCGAATGATTGACTTTATTGCACCGGGGTTTTACCCCATATGGCTCAGGTCCTCTCCGCTGAAATGCCACCTGCCGAGAGTATTGCTGTAGCAGTACTAGCGACAAGATCACTACGTAAGATCTCTATATTTCAAGAAGACAATATCTCATCAGACAGAAAGTCAGAAGTGTATAGTATGAGCATACAATTTTAATATTATACAACAGCTACCTAGGTACATGACGAGCTGGTAAACTTTGTCCTTCTGACAATTGTTTCTCTGCGCGTAACGTAACTTATTTGTAGGAGACAAATGTCCAACTATCTACTATTCTTACCTATATAAAGGTGTTGGGATTTCTTTAACCTTCTCATTTACCAACCATCTCCAGATCTCGAATCATTCATTCTGAGTTACATACGCTGATACGTCCACACGTTATCGGAAGAAAACTACTGACAACCCGTTCTTCTATATATCAAGGGTCGTGCCATGCTACGATACAGAGAGGCGGCCGCATCAGGCGGAAACCGTAAGGGGGGCGGCGTAAGCCACGAAATCAAAATCACACTTAAAGGTTATTTTAAAGAAAAACATATCTTCTTCTTCTTCGAACGCTCCATATCGACCACTTGTTAAACCACTCTTTGTGATTTCTATGTGATCTGAGTCTAAGAGCGATTGTACGTTGTGTCAGTTATGCGCCTACAAGTAGTCCAGCACATCCGATTTCTGCGATGTTTTTATTTACTAGGGTAGCTTCCTAGGTCCCTACCTCAGTCGCCTCTTACGACATGCCCTGTAGTTCGCAGTGTTACCATTCTGTGCTCCCCTTGAGAGCCCTGGCAACACACGGGCGGGAAAAACATTTAAGGGGCGGCATTTCGAAAACTTCCATCATACTGAGAAAATATACCGCACGGCACTGTATATATCCCTACACAACCAGTACAATTCACCAACTATGCTACCAACCAGCCTCTTTAAGCAAACAATCGAACAATCTGTTATTATCTCCACCTTGTAAAAGCTCAGCTCCTTTCTATTCAACGAAAGCTATAACTTACCTTCATTACAAAAGCCATACCTCAAAAGGTCGACTAGCGCCTACTACAGATTAACTATAAGAGACAAAACAACCCTTCTCTTTTGACCAAGATAAATGGATATAATAATATGATTTGAAACAATAGTTTCTAGTAGCGAACGGTTATCGATCTAGCCTGAGACACGCAAAAGGTGGGAGGGCAGAAAAAAACAACACAAACAAATTAGACAGACCTGGAGACAAGCTAATTGATAGTTAACCAGGAAACAGGAAGAACGAAATGATCGTTCGGGGGCGTCGAGTTAAAATAGACAGTAATGATATTAAAGACAGTGTGTCTACTGTGTGTATTCAATGCAATAGATACCAAACTGAACACAAAAGTTAATCGTCCTTTGTATGGTTATCAGTACACATAATGAGCATCTACACTTAGTTGTTACTGCTTTCATTTAAACTTAAAGCAGAAATTGTAACTCTCATTTGGACAAGTCTAAACCACAAAGCAAAAGAAATAGGAAAGTCATACTTGGAACTACTAAATCATAATTCTATACCTGAAGAATTACTTTTGATCACTGGGAACCAGACTCAGTAGCACTAAACTTCTCAACCTCCATCCCTAAATTATTAAGCAAAGATGCCGAGCCTAATCTAGTGAAAAAAGCAATTACAATGGAACATCTCCATTACATGTTTCCAGAAGACAGCTGGATAAGAATTTACACAGATGGATCGGCAATGGAAGCAACCATGAATGGTGGAGCAGGAGTGTACATTAGGCACCCAGATGCTACCACTGTGTCTCTAGCGGCTCCTACTGGAAGAATATGTTCCAACTACAAAGCAGAACTCTTAGCCCTTCTGATGGCAGCACAGCACATGAATAAGCTGCAAGCACCTGCAGGCAAGATGGTATTTCTTACAGACTCACTGTCAGCTATACAAGCCCTGGAGGCTAAATCCACTGACAGCACAGTACAAAAACTACAAAGAGAACTTGCTCAGCTTTCAGAAAAGGCAGAAATTCACTTGCAGTGGATTCCATCTCACTGTGGCATTGCAGGCAATGAGAGTGCTGATGTCTTAGCTAAGGAGGCAGTGCCAAAGAGCAAATTTACCAACCCTTGTCTTTTCAAGAGGTCAAAACCCTCATACAGAGAAAATCTGCAGTAGACTGGAAGACAAACACTGGATATGATTATGGAAAAGACTCCCTCAAAGACCTAAGCAGAACAGACCAGGTCATTATATTTCGACTACGCACCGGACACTGCAGACTCAACAAACACTTATACAGACTAGGAATAAGTCAAACAGCTCTCTGCCAGTGTCAGCAGGCAGAACAGACACCAGAGCATATCCTGCAAGACTGTCCTCTTCTGTGTGAGCTGAGAAGCAACATGTGGCCACACCCAGTCGACCTGAAAACTAAGCTTTGGGAAACCTGACAGACCTGAAGCTGTCTGCCCAGTTTGTGGTCCACAGTAAATTAAGCGCATGACCAGAGATCGCTGAAGAAGAAGAATTTGGATTATGTTATTTGTATTATCTTCATTTGTATCATAATGAGAGCCCGTCTGCCCAGCGTGTTCGTAGCGCGTTGGACTACGGGTGACTATCCCTGTGTGTGCAGGTTCAATTCCGCGGGATGGCAGAAAAAGCCACAGATTCCCCAGATTTACGGTGTTCGTGGCACTGAACCGAAGGGTTACGATGTCCATGGCACCGAACCGAAGAGCTGAAAAGTTCAAGTGCTTCTGGATCGGGGAAAAAAAAATCATAATGAGAAGGGCAGGCCTAGAAGACATTGTGACAGCCTGTAAAATCGAGGGAGACAGGACAGATGAAGACAGAGACAGCAAATTTTGGACAGCACGACTTCATGGAAAGGAAGAGCATCAACATCTGAGATTATAGCAAACACCAGGAACAGAGATTTGTGGAGATCCATGATCGCCTACATCAGCCAGCACGTTACCTGATGATGATGATAATTATCTGCTCAAGAATTGCTAACAAGTCTTTATGTATTTCAGCATGATGATTTTCTACCGTTCCTCGTCAGATGTTTCTGGACTTTACTTGTCCGTTGTTGACTTATGGATTCCAGTCATCCTTCTGATTACTTTATTAGTTTGGTTCTTGAACATGTATACGTCAGAATGCAAGGAAATCGTCTTAACCACTTCACTGTAGAGACCTCCCTTAATCATGTATCGCATCTACGCATTGCTATAATATTTGTCATAATCCAATAGTTTGTCCTGAGCAGAACGTTAAAACAGACAAAGTTAATGAAAAAAAAAAAAGAAACACTGAGAAAGGGTTATGTCAGTGGCGGCTCGTGGTCATTTTTGTTGGTGGAGCCAGACATTTTTCCAGATAAATCATGGTTTTTGGTTGCTATATTTTAATTTATAAAATTATAAATACACGTTATAGATTATTTTTGGTGGGGTCCGGCCCCACTGGCCCTTAATGACGAGCCGCCACTGGGTTATGTTATGTTATGTTATGCGATCGACATAGTGGCACAGTGGGCATTCCAATGTGTGCTATATCCTCCGATGCAGCAGTGTGGTAAAACGTATATTAAAGGCTGTGTTAGAGTGTGTGGTAGAGTGCATATTAGATTGTGTGTTAGAGTGTGTATTAGAGTGTGTGGTAGAATGTATATGAAAGGGTGTGTTAGAGTGTGTAGTAGTTTTGCCCGCCTGCCCAGCGTGTTCGTAGCGCGTTGGACTGCGGGTGACTAGCTCTCTGTGAGTGCGGGTTCAATTTCGCAAAAATAAAAAAGCCAGAAAGCCTGGTAGAAAATCCACAGGTTCACCAGATTCACGGTGTTCGTGGCACCGAACTGAAGGGTTGCGATGTCCATGGCACCGAGCCGAAGAGCTGAAAGCTCAAGTGCTTCTGGATCGGGAAAAAAAGAGTGTGTAGTAGAGTGTACATTAGATTGTGTGTTAGAATATGTATAATAGAGTGTACACTAGATTGTGTGTTAGAATATGTGTAATAGAGTGTATATTAGAGTGTGTGGTAGAGTGTATAGTAGAGTGTGTGTTAGTGTATATGTTATTTTGTATGTTAGATTGTATATTAGATTGTATGTTAGACTGTATGTTAAAGTGTGTGGTAGACTGTATGTTAGACTGTATGTTAGACTGTATGTTAAAGTGTGTGGTAGACTGTATATTAGACTGTATGTTAGACTGTATGTTAAAGTGTGTGGTGGACTGTATATTAGTTGTATGTTAGACTGTATGTTAAAGTGTGTGGTGGACTGTATATTAGTTGTATGTTAGACTGTATGTTAAAGTGTGTGATAGACTGTATATTAGATTGTATGTTAGACTGTATGTTAAAGTGTGTGGTAGACTGTATATTAGATTGTATGTTAGACTGTATGTTAAAGTGTGTGGTAGACTGTATATTAGACTGTATGTTAGATTGTATACCGTCCGAGTGGTTGCTGGGGCCCAAATTTGGGGTGTAAAGAATAGAACCACTGTTACCTACCACGCATCTCGTAAGAAGCGACTAAGGAGGTTTGGCTGAAATCGGATGCACGTGTCCTAAATGTGTAGAAGTCTATGCGTTTAGGAGCCTACCAAACCAATGTGCAACGTATACACGTTCTTGGCAAAGATCAAACATATCACAAAGTTTGATTAAAATTGGTCGTAAAGAACGAACGCAAAGAAGAAGGAGGAGAAGATTGTATATTAGAATGTATGTTAGATTGTATGTTAGACTGTATGTTAAAGTGTGTGGTAGACTGTATGTTAGATTGTATATTAGAATGTATATTAGACTGTATGTTAGACTGTATGTTAAAGTGTGTGGTAGACTGTATGTTAGATTGTATATTAGAATGTATGTTAGATTGCATGTTAGACTGTATGTTAAAGTGTGTGGTAGAATGTATGTTAGATTGCATGTTAGACTGTATGTTAAAGTGTGTGGTAGACTGTATGGTAGGATTATGGTTATCGGTTACTAAACCGAAGTCATTGCACGCTGGGCAGACCCTTAGGTGCGCAGTTTCCCTCAACAGATGTCAAAAGGTATGTGTACTGTTGGTTCCTGTGGCTCTCTGGTTAAACACACTCCTCACTCTGTCTCTCAGGCATCCAGTTCTACTTGTACTACAGGTAACCCCAAATTCCTTGAGTGTAGACACCAAGTTGACTGCATGCACAACTTGACTTTATACACAACGTATCTTTATGCATCAAGTTGACTGTACAACTTTTCTGTATACACAACTTCATTTTATACACTACTTGACTTTATGCACAACTTGACACTGCATGCACAACTTGGCTGTATGCATCAAGTTGACTGTATGCATCAAGTTGACTAGTGTACCAGGTAAACTGTATGCACCCTCGTAAATGTATACACCAAGTTGACTGTATAAACCAAGTTGACTGAATAAACCACGTTGACTGTAAAAAACTAGTTGGCTGTATAAACCAAGTTTACTATATACACCAAGTTGGCTATATGCACCAAGTTGGCTATATGCACCAAGTTGACCGTATACACAAAGTTGAATATATATATATATATATATTATATATAGTAACCACGTTAACTATATAAACCAAGTTGACTGAATAACCCAAGTTGACGGTATACACAAAGTTGACTGTATACACCAAGTTCACTGTATAAACGAAGTTCACTATAAACACCAAGTTGACTATATACACCAAACTGACCATATACACCAAGTTGACTGTATACATCAAGTTGACCATATACACCAAGTTGGCTGTATACGTCAAGTTGACCATATACACCAAGTTAACTGTATTTATAATACAAAAGAGCTGTACATGTAGATGTATGTGTTAGAAGGTTAGCCGTCTGGGTGGAGACTTCCTTTCGGGTTTAATCTCCCTCCTTCATGAAACCAATTGCCTGATTGACCTCGCTCCCTTCATCCGATGCAACAAATGTATCTCTTGCTTCGATTGCAGCAACACGAGATCTTTTACAGGAATTGGTTGTCAGTCCCTTCCCCAACACCCAACCTGGAGGATCAGGGGGTCACATTTTGTTTGATCTCTTCCTTCAACCTGTCTGACATGGGTGTCTCTACCAAGAGAAACGTTTATATCAGAATAGCTTTCCATATATATATATATATATAATATATATATATATATATATGTCAAAGATAATGAAAATATACTGAAAAGATGCCAGTTATCAAAAGCTAAAATTACCCATCCCCAAAAAAAATCCTATGAGTATAACGAAATGAAAATCGTGGCATATCCTTTACGTAGCCATCAACCACAGTAAACTAGTCGTTGATTTTCTAGGTACCACTTACACGTTTAGTAGTTTACCATTGCTTTCTGAATGGTGAGATCTATTTTTACCCTTTGCAAAAATGCCACGGAAACGAATTTGCTTCCAAACGTGTCCACCGGGGGTTTGAACTAGGTACGCTTGGGTTTGTGATTGCTCACTGCCGCTTGAGCTACAGACGCTCACATGAGTATTATACTAGAGTATTTATATAAATCATTTCTTTTCGTTCTCTGCTATCTCTCTTTCTTCATTTGTGTCTTCCCTTTTCCTCTACCCTCATCTCTCTCTCTCTTCTCTTCTCTCTCTTCTCTCTTCTTCTTCATTTTCTCCCTACTCTCTCCTCTACCTCTCTCTCTCTCTCTCTCTCTCTTCTTCCCTACTCTCTACCTCTACTCTCTCTCTCTCTCTCTCTCTACTCTCCCCCCCTCTCTTCTCTCTCTCTCTTCCCTCTCTCCCACCTCTCTATCCTTCTCTTCTCTCTCTCTTCCTACCTCCCTCTACCTCTCCTCTTCTCTCTTTCTCCCCACCTCTCTTCTCTCTCTCTCTTCTTCCCTACTCTCCCTCCTACTCTCTCTCTCTCTTCTTCCACTCTCCTCTCCTCTCTCTCTCTTCTTCCCTACTCTCCCTCTACCTCTCTATCTCTTCTCTCTCTCTCTCTCTCCCTTCTTCCCTCTCTCCCTCTACCTCTCTATCTCTTCTCTCTCTCTCTCTTCTTCCCTACTCTCCCTCTACCTCTCTACCTCTTCGCTCTCTCTCTCTCTCTCTTTCTTTTAATTCTAACTGATATCTTTCTCTTTATGTACAAAATAAATTAAATGAAAAAAACTGAAATGCATAAAAAATACAAATACAGAACGCCAGCACTCTTAAACATTCCTGCAGGCACTTGAGCGACATCTGCAAAAAATGTATCAAATTATGCAAATCCTGAATGCAAAGGCCACTTTGAAAACGGATGGCAGTGATCAGAGATGTCTTTAATAATTGATTTGCAAAATGATGGAGGCATTTTGGGATTGGACGTTCATTTACTTCCATCCCAATCTCGGTCATTTTCTATTTTCTTTGACATTTTCTAACCTGTCAATGAAAATTGGAACTGAATTAAAAATAAAGAAACTGTACTGAAAACTGAACAAACGGAAGGAACTGTATTGGAAACTGAACAAATGGAAGGAACTGTATTGGAAAACTGAACAAACGGAAAACTGTACTGAAAACTGAACAAAGGAAAACTGTACTGAAACTGAAAAACGGGGAAAATGTACTGAAAACTGAACAAATTGAAGAAACTGTACTTTAAAACTGAACTAAATGGAAGAACTGTACTGGAAACTGAACAAACGGAAGAAACTGTACTGAAAATTTAACAAACGGAAGGAACTGTACTGAAAACTGAATGAACAAATGGAAGAAACTGTACTGGAAACTGAAACTGAACAAATGGAAGAAACTGTACTGGAAACTGAACAAACGGAAGGAACTGTACTGAAAATTTAACAAATGGAAGAAACTGTACCGAAAACTGAACAAATGGAAAAAAAACTACCGCAAACTGAACCTGTACAACTGGAAGAAACTGTACTGACAACTGAACAAATGAAAGAAACTGTACCGAAAACTGAAACTGTACAACTGAAAGAAACTGTACTGAAAACTAAACAAATGGAATAAACTACTGAAAACTGATACTGTACCAATGGAAGAAACGGTATTGAAAATTGAGCAAATTGAAGAAACTGTACTGAAAACTGAACAAATGGAAGAAACTATACCGAAAACTGAAACTGTACAACTGGAAGAAACTGTACTGACAACTGAAACTGAAAAAATGGAAGAAACTGTACTGACAACTGAACAAATGGAATAAACTGTACTGAAAACTAAACAAACGGAAGAAACTGTACTGAAAACTAAACAAATGGAAGAAACTGTACCGAAAACTGAAACTGTACAACTGGAAGAAACTGTACTGACAACTGAAACTGAACAAATGGAAGAAAATGTACTGACAACTGAACAAATGGAAGAAACTGTACTGAAAACTAAACAAATGGAAGAAACTGTACCGAAAACTGAAACTGTACAACTGGAAGAAACTGTACTGACAACTGAAACTGAACAAATGGAAGAAACTGTACTGACAACTGAACAAATGAATGAAACTATACTGAAAACTGAACAAATGAATGAAACTATACTGAAAACTAAACAAATGGAATAAACTGTACTGAAAACTAAACAAATGGAAGAAACTGTACTGAAAACTAAACAAATTAAAGAAACTGTACAGAAAACTAAACAAATGTAAGAAACTGTACTGAAACCTGAAACTTAACAGTTGAAAGTGGAGAAAATGTACTTATTCTTTCAAATCAAAAGTTTGACAGAATCAAAATAAAATTAGAGATTGAGCCAGAATTAGGGTTACCTAGCTGTCAAATTAGAGATGTGGTCAGAACTGGGGTTACCTAGCTGTCAAATTAGAAATGTGGTCAGAACTGGGGTTAGCTAGCTTTTCAAATTAGAGATGTGGTCAGAACTGGGGTTAGCTAGCTGTCAAATTAGAGATGTGGTCAGAACTGGGGTTACCTAGCTGTCACTTGAAACTATTTTAAAATCAAACTGAATCATATAATCTAGGAAGATATTAAAATATGAACTAATCAAGTTATTATTAACGACGTGGGGATTTTGTTGTTGCCCTGCAAGACACCAATATGGGTACCGGCCACTAACTGCTGTATCGGTCAGTGAGTGTCCAAGCAAAAGAAGAAGAAACTGTAACGTTAGACAACTCACACAGATGGGACGTAACGATAATCATACGATAAATAAATAAATAAATAATACATAGAGGATTAAGACTTGGCATAAGTTGGTCGAGGGCCTATACCCCAACCCGGGTAAAAGGCAAAGAGAGAGACATAGAGGATGGAACAGACCCCCCCTCCCTCCCAAAAAAAGTAAATATGTACAGATTACAGAGAACTACGCAGAAAACAGAGAAGTAAGTTTGGGACATTTGCAAGTTATAGAACTTTTAAAATATCAGCATTTGATAGTTTTCTCACAACAAGAATTTCACACCAACGCTGTCCGTTTGAGTGCAATACAATTTGCCACTTGATCATAAATATGGAAGGGTGACAATAAGTGCATGGTATCCGAATACAAACAAGATCGAATAATTAGCGGATGTGAGAATAAAGAAAGACAAATTTCATGAACCAATCAGTCAAATTGACATGTCACTTTCTTCGATATCTGACGATTTGGTATAATCAATCATGTTTATCTATACCCTTTCTATTTTTAAAATGGAACGAATTCAGGAGAAGTGATGAAATCAGAGATATGTCTGGTCAACCACTAGTGACAACTGTTATAAGAAAGAGAAGATGGAGATATGTTGGGCACACCTTGAGGAGAAATGATCAACGAATATCAAAGCAGGCATTGAAGTGGGATGCAAAGGGTTCAAGAAAGAGAGGTCGACCTAAGGAGACCCTGAAGCGAACTTTGTTGAGAGAGGCAGGAAATATCGGTCTCAGTTCCATGGAGGAGATTGAGCGAGTTGCCCAGGATAGAGCGGTATGGAGAAATTACTTGCAGGCCCTATGTAACGTATAACGGTACGAGAGGAATTATTATTATTATTATTTCTATTTTACAAAAGAAGTAAACAACAGCAATAGTGACTCACATAGTGTCAACCGATCTTGAAGACAAGACAGAAAGACTGAACAATATTGTAGCTAGATTAGAACGGCTAAAATAGTTCACGATCACACAATCTAGTGGCGTTGAGAAAGTTATCAGAATGTCAGAATTAATAACAAACACTATTCAAATGGAGAGATTCGTAGTCGGTGGACTATGGAGATCACCGCTACCCTCAGTGTTCTCTCGTGGGTGGCTGAGTAACAGGCTACTTATACGATTATCATATCATACTCGATGAATATGCTTCAAATGATCGAATCTGGGAGTCTCCGCGCGGACTGGGTGGACAGCAATCGAAGATCACATCCCAGACACTGACTTGGCTGTACACAACTGGACATGCTGGGGTGCAGAGTAACGAACGCCCCACCCCGACTCAAACGTGCAGAAGTGTGAACAGAACCGAAATCCACAATGCCCTACGCCCTTATTTATGTGATATGTGCGAGTCTCAGACAATGGAACGAGTGCGAGAATTAGGAGTTTAGTTTGGACATGCCAGACAGTGTCGTCTTCGTGGTAGAGAGAGAGAGAAGTATACAAATCAGTTTCTCGTGGGTATGGTGAGCTAGTAGATTTTGGGGTTGCCTGCTGCAGCGGAGGACAGAGTACGCATCGCAATGTCCAATGTGCCATAACGTCGATCACATAACATAACATAACATAATAATAAGCACTGATTTATGTCAGAGCGCAAAGTTCACAAGTAACACACAAGTTCAACCCACATTCAACCCAACTGTAGATTTATGTCAGAGCGCAAAGTTCACAAGTAACACACAAGTTCAACCCACGTTCAACCCAACTGTAGATTTATGTCAGAGCGCAAAGTTCACAAGTAACACACAAGTTCAACCCACGTTCAACCCAACTGTAGATTTATGTCAGAGCGCAAAGTTCTCAAGTAACACACAAGTTCAACCCACGTTCAACCCAACTGTAGATTTATGTCAGAGCGCAAAGTTCACAAGTAACACACAAGTTCAACCCACGTTCAACCCAACTGTAGATAAGAGATAGGAACTGGAGATGTATGGAGCACACATTCTGTGAAAAACAAACAAGCTGCTGTAATCTGACATTACCATTAACTTACAGATGAATAGAAACGTGAATAGCAAAGAAACATTGGAAAGAATGATGGAAGAGTAAAATAAAGTGATACGAGTGATAATTAGAAGACAGGTCAAATAAGAAGGCATGTGCTAACAAGTGTTCCTGTCTTATCTTTTAGTGGAGAAGGAAACTATGCATGACGAGATAGTTGTGATACAAGAAGTCATTAAAGTGGTCTTTCGACTAGTCGTTTGTTGTAAGGAATCATTAAAATAACGTTTCGTATATAAGAATTTACAGATGATGATAATCTTCTTCTTCTTCTTATTCCTCTCCGCTCCTCGTGGAGCATAGGGTCTCAACAGTTGTTCGCCGCTCCTACGGTCTCTGGTTGTTTTCTTTATCGTCTCAGGATAGTCGAGCACTCTTCGGCTCCTCAAGAAGACTTCGTCTCCAGGTCTGTTTAGTGCGTCCTCTTTTTCGTTTTCCTTGCGGGTTCCACTCAAGTGCTTGTCTAATGACACTCGACTGTCTTTCCTAGGGTATACCCGACCCATCGCTATTATCTCCTCTTGACCTGGGTCATCATGGGTTCCTGTCCGGTTCTTATCTACAGGTCTGTGTTTGCAACTCTATCATACCATCTCAGTCTGAGAATCCACCGAAGACATCCGTTGACAAAGGTCTGAATCTTATTTGTATTTAGCTCGGTGACTCGACACGTTTCCGAGCCATACAGCAACACAGATTTCACACTTGAGCTGAATATCTTGAACTTTGTTGATGATGATAATGCAGCGATTATAATATACATAATATGGGATCCATCCTAACGTGACGGTTAGATGCTGCCTTCAATACCGAAATTTCTGTGTTCATTTCCACTTTAGACAATGAAAAAAGTCAGGAAAAGGCGTTTCGACCTCTTAACATTCGTGATTCGTGAGGTCAAGCATCTAGACTTAAGAGATGGAAGGTAAATACTGTGATCCCGTTAGCAAATTGAGCACACTATGGATCGCTTGGCAGTTCGACATCGAAATTAACGTAGTCTTCGTGCCGCTGCTTGGGTACACTTTTAAAATATTAAATGTTTATTAAGTTTCTATCAAATATTATTATTATATTCCTCTCCTACCATTATACGCAAGCATTTTCTCTATACCGTTTTATCATGCTCATCTCGTTCAATCTCCTCTATGGAATTCAGTCCAGTATTTCTGGTCTCTTTCAGTAAAGTTCGTTTCATGGTGTTCCTCAGGCATCCTCTCTTTCTTGAACACTTTGTCACCCACTTCAATGCCTGCTTTGTGATTATGTGATCATTTCTTCCAGTGGCGGCTCGTGGTTATTTTTCTTGGTGGGGCCAGACACAAATTTTGGGGACAATCTTGTTTTTTTAGTATTTACTATTCCGGGAAGTTATTCCCCCTTTCGATTATTGGTAGGGTCGGGCCCTACTGGCCCTTAATGACGAGCCGCCCCTGATTTCTTCTCAGAGTACGCCTAACACATACTATCCTTTAAAAAACCAGGTAGAGCTAGCCCGAACACAAACAAAAATCATTTGACGAAATGTGCTTAGCCACAATGTGCATATATCGTAGCTTTACCGTAAGCATAGTATGGTCATCATCATCAGGTGCCGTGCAGACTGGTGTAGGCGATCATTAATCTCCACAAATCTCTATCTTTGGTGGTTGCTATCAATTCAGATGTTGACACACGACTGTGCCATGAAGTCAGGCTATCCAAAATTCTCTCTCTATCTTCCTCTGTCTCGTCTACCCTCGTATGGTAGCATAACGTAATTACGCCCATATGATTCCAACACACACATCACATACGATGGTTTCGGTTATTGTTTATACAGTGATTTCACTGAAGCCAATGAAGACAAAGAATATCAGTAATAGAATATGTACTACTACTAGTTGTTGTTGTTGTTGTTGTTAAACGGAAAAACTATAAACCAATTACGACTCAATGTCATGCCAGTTTATGTCGAGACACCGTAACAGCCTGAAGAAAAATATAACTATTAGTCAAATGTTCGCTAACAAAATTGGAAACTGAATGACACCATTACAAATACGCCCCCCTGCAATTTGCCTCCAGATTGATTCGTTCTTCTACCACTGAAACCAGACTTAAAAGTATCATTTGAGATCTTCAGTTTGCTTTAAGTACCGTCGTCTGTTTGAAAATCTCCTGTACTTATCTTAGATTTTATTCTCTCTAACGTCTTTATTATAATCTTTGATACTTTATTCTCACAGCAGTATTATTTTGTGCCATGTCGACCTTCATATGAGATGATGAATCTCCACAAATGTTAGTCCTTAGTGTTGACTGTCAGTCCAGGTGTTAACTTTCTCCACTTTATGAAGTTAAGCTATTCATTATTGTTCACTTATCTCCCGCACTGAAGAATACCTACATGATGTTCAAGTCCAAGTATACACGGATGGATCAGCAGAAAACGAAGTAAAAAGTGGATGGACTAGAGTGTACTGAGAAACTGTTGAACGCCAAGCTTGATCAATAATCTGTCGCATTCCTTATAGATCAAGAATCAGATGTTTATTATATTATTTTCGATTCAGAAGCACTTGAGCTTTCAGCTCTTCGGCTCGGTGCCATGGACATCGTAACTCTTCGGTTCGGTGCCACAAACACCGTAAATCTGAAGAACCTGTAGCTTTTCTGCCAACCTGCGGAATTGAACCGCACTCACAGGGAGCTTGTCACCCTGTAAAGTCTACAGGCCCTACTGTAGGAGCTATGCACCAGCGAAAGGTCGTCTTGCAGTGCAAACCAAATCATTTGGGAAATACCAGGAAATGAAACAGAAGACCGAATGGCCAAGGAAGGTGCTGCAGGAGAGCAACCGGATGTACTAGGTATCTACCAACAAAAGAAAAGGATGATTAAATCAATCAGAAAGCCACGACTACGAACACAGGACGATTACCATTATATGAGCAGATTAGAATAAGTTGTCATTCTACGCGTCAGAACAGAAAACAGTCCACTCCGCAGCCACATGGATACAAATTGCAGATTGCAAATTTGCCATTATACACGTGGACAAGCACTACAGATTTTAGAGTACACACTTTTTAAAATTATTGGATCCTTCCGGGAAGTGCAACGAAGAGTGAACCCAGTTCGGTTGAACGTGTAAACTCCGTGCATCGTTATTCGTTCGATTGAGAGCTGATCAGATTTTGTTTAGGAATTGCCTGCCTAATTGGCTGATAAAAACATACTATACAGAAAAATTACATACTTTGGTCACATCAAGCCTGGAAAGAACAATACTAGAGGACAGGGTTCCAGGACGCAGAGACAGAGGCAGACCAAGAAGAATATGGCTACAGAAACCATGAACATGACCATCGACGAAGTGGGTGAACTGCAGAGCAGAGTGAATTTCAGATGACTGCAAAAGAGCAACGTCCTATAAAGGATACACACCTTGATCTGATTGCCTGCCTACTGGCTCTTTGAAGGTTTCACCTGGTCGCAATAAAGTAGGTACTACATTTATCGTAGCCAAAGGCCGAGAATGCACACACTTCAAGAATGCCCGAATATGATATACTGAGAAAACTGGCTTAGTGAAACAACACTTGAAATAAATGTGCAGATCTCTGTGGAGATACAAAGACAGTGAATTTGTACAGAAGACAATATTGAATATATAGACAATATTTCAAGCGAACAAGAGCAAGGAAGGACCTTTCAGAGATGAAAAATAGCAAACAAATGGGATTGCACTTTGCTTTCAGGCCTCGCATGTGATCTTGACCCCTTTCACACGATTGTAACTACTGGAGATCCGGTCGAAACCCTTCGCTGGAGCTCCAGACTGCTCTAGACTTCCCAAATTTTTTCAAACCCTTTACATCACAGTATTGTTTTGTTTTCTGACTCGGAGGTTGCAGAGAGATTTGGGATGAGGAAGGGCTGCTCCCCCTTCTAGAGAACTCGCCATGATCACACAATTGAAAAGTCTGTTCAAAATTCTTGCTATAGGCTCAAAAATTTGTGATCTTCTTAAATTTTGTTTGGACTTCAAATTGTTTTTATACACAATTTATGAAAGTTTGTGTGTGTGTTTTGTTTTTGTAGAGCTTTGTTTCTTTCTGTTCAACTTACATAGTACTGCCTTGACATTGAGTTAAATATACCTATGTTAGTTTTAAGATTGGTTTGTTCTGATATTCACATATATACTAGCACATTCTTATCTTGTGTATTCTTGTTTATATATATATATATATATATATTCTTATCTATGATGCTGTCGAAATTCTATATATGTACAATATACACAGAAAGCAAGTTGAATGCATTTGAAAATATATGTCTGCAAAAAATAATGAATATAAATGAACGATTTCTGGAAGTGATGAAATGAGAGAAATGTCTGGTCAACCACTAGTGACAACTGTTATAAGAAGAGAAGATGGAGATATGTTGACACACTTGAGAGAACTGATCAACGAATATCAAAGAAGGCATTGAAGTGGAATGCAAATGGTTCAAGAAAGAGAGGATGACCTAAGGAGACCCTGAAACGAACTTTACTGAGAGAGGCAAGAAATATCGGTCTCAGTTCCATAGAGGAGATTGAGCGAGTTGCCCAGGCTAGAGCTGTATGGAGAAATTACTTGCAGGCCCTATGTAACGAATAACGGTACGAGAGAAATTACTATTATTATAATATACACATATACGAATCAATATTTTTCAGATCTGCTTCTCCTATGATATTTAAATTGTGTGTTGTTTCATCTTGTGCTCTCTAAAGCATGTACAATACTGTTCAATATTGTTACTCTAAGATAATAAGTGAGCGTCTGTAGCTCAAGCGGTAGTGAGCTCGATCACGAACCCAAGCGTACCTGGTTCAAACCCCCACGGTGGGCAAGTTTGGAAGCAAATTCGTTTCCGTCGGATTTTTACAAAAGTTAAAAATAGTCCTCACCGTTCAGAAAGCAATGGCAAACTACTGAACGTATAAGTGGTGCCTAGAAAATCAACGACTCGTTTACTGTGGTTGGTGGCTACGTCCTTTAGGATATGCCACGATTTTAATTTTCAAAATAATAAATATCTTCCTGTTGTATTAACTAAAAGCGGTAATTAAGAAATATTTATAATTACTAAGTGTGTAAGTCTTAGCGAGAAAGTTAGCACGCTCGAATGGCTCACCACTCAGAGATATGCAAAGTTACTAGATTAATTAAGTGTCATCGACTAATTGAAGGTTTTCGGTAATAGGTCTCCAATATGTTCGACCTCTTGATAATGTCAACATTCCAACTTATAATCTCAGGACACATGTTTATAAAGATCCATGATTGCCTACGCCAGTCGATACGACAAGTGATATTGATAGTCTTGACTGACAGTCCATCTAAAGTAAAGTAAAGACACAAATATCGGTCAAGCGCATTCTATTATTTATATTTTATTTCCAGCTTGAGATCACAAAATGGAGCTGGATGGCTACGTCATAATTTTTGCACAGACTACTGACCACAAACTAAAACTATTTGGTAAGCTTGGACAATTATTTATGTTTTATAGTAAATCTTTACTATCTCCAACCAAGAACTGTTTGCACAGTGTCAACAAGAGAATATGAGCACCATGATTCAAAAGAGCGCTGGAGATGGATCGCACATGTGTACACATAGAGACTAAACCTGTCAGAAAACTGCGCGAAGATGGACACCAGAGGGTAAACGAAAATAGGGAAGACCCAAAATGACCTGAAGGAGAACAGTAGAACAAAAACTAAAAGAAATGAATGCTATGCCATGGATGCATTTGTTGCTGCCCTAAGCGACAGGGACGTCACGGGCTAGATATAGTTATTGGTTACTAAACTGACGTCATTGCACTCCGCAGACCCATAGGTGCCAAGTCTCCCCAACAGATATCAAAGAGTATGCATACTGATGGTTCTCGTGGCTGCAGGTTAAACACACTCCTCACCTGCCCTAAGGCATCCAGTTCTACTTGTACACATTGTAACTCCAAACTGCCTAAATCGCTGGATCGATTCAACATCAATTTTAGTGTCCTCCTCCAACAGGTCGTCGCGAAGAGACCGAAGAATATCCCCATTATCCATCTTCAACTCCCTAACAATCGATGCTGTTGATGCTAGAGTGTCCGTTCTCTCATTACCGTAAACACACGCATGCCCAGGACAGTATATCCACGTAAGCCCCTGGAGGTTAGAAACTTCTATAGACGACATCCACTCATACCGAAACCTGCCCTTCTGGATCTTGAGAAGCATCGACTGAGAGTCAGATACAACAACGACCCCAGTAAATGAATTCCCAGAGAGCCAATGGAGGGCAGCAGTAAAGGCCTCAACCTCCAACCTCATAGAAGTAGTTGTCCTGTACTCTTCATTTCGCTCTGCAACAACCCTGCCATGCGCATTAGCCAAGAAACCCCAGCCGGACTGCTCACCAGAGAACGACCCATCGGTATATACAACATCATCGTCCCTTGCATTATCTTCTATCAGCTGCTTAACTGCGAGATCAGCCTTCATGTTGCCCCAATCTCTACATTCTCTTCCAAGAGTAATGATAACGTTGAGATAGTTGGTCATGCTACCATCTGTTGGGATCCATTCTTCCCTTTTGGTAGGGTCGCAACCGTAGTCACCTGGCCAATTGTTCTCAGCCTGGGCCATCTACGACATGCCACGCTTGATTCTCGTGCCCTTACGTCATTAGTGTTCCTGTGCAGTGATGTCTCTTATCCGCAATAACCCGCATATATGCCTTGGTTTGGGAGATTGCATAACGGGAGCGTAGTGACAGAAAGCCAAGCATATATCTCATTTTCACAATGGGAGTATTTCTAGTGCAGCAGAGGACGATACGCATACCTTTATTTTGACCTCGTTCGAGTCGTTCACATTGTGATCTTGATATCGTGAGAATGCCGAGTCCGTAATCTACCACGGACATAACCAGTCATTCGAACAAAAGGACAGACAGTCTCTGCTCAAGGTGTGCGGGTACCATAACTTTGAGAGCCGCAAGAACCCGCTTGCAACGTTGTATCGTCTTCAACATGGTGTTTGAAAGACAGACTACGATCAAAGGTTATTCCAAGATATCAGTTTTAATTATCTAAGATTTTCGCATTGTCATTATCAATATTTTCAATCACAATAATCGAATCAGATTGTAGTCTACATACAATTATTGAAAGAAACATGTAGCAAGGAAACAGCTTCATATTGAACTATTATTTCAGGTTGTCCTTCTGATCAAGCTAATGTTGAAGCCACAGATGAAATAGTGGAGGTCAATGGGAGGTCAGTCAAAAACTGTCCACGAGATTTTCTCACCAAATATGTGAAGCAGGTTTGTAAATCTTACAGATGTAGGTGTTTAAATTCTTTTATCTTTATAACAATAATTAAAATTGTTTAGCATTAATATCTAGGAGCATTTTTCCACTGTTGAATTAATGGGAAAACCATAGTTACTGCCTGTAATATCACATGTTAGGCGGTGTGACTGGGGACATAAGTCTGTGTAATTTAATGACCACATGGCTAGTGCAGTCGTTGCGAATGTAGAAATGTATTCTTACCCTGACGCTGTGGAATAACCCAGGATTAGAGAAAGAGATATTATTTGGTGGAGCGATGTAAATAATTATAACAAATTTATTTACTATTTTGCGCGTATGTGATTATCATAAAAATATCTCTTAGTGCTAAGACTTACACACTAAAAGGTTGTTTATAATATTGTTTAATAAACGCTTTTTATGAATGCAATTATTAACACGCGTCACCACGTCACAGTAATTACGAACAAAATTGATCTAACATTTTGAACTGGCTTAACGTAGGAAATGATGACGCGTGTTTACATGAGTGTTACAACCTATTTTTAGAGCGTGACTTTGCAAGGTAGCTACAAATTGTATGAATATAAGTGATACACAAAATAGATCACAGCAACTTCCTCTCATGATGAGGAAAAGTGTCAGCCTCTTGACCATGCACATCTCGCCACATCAAGTCAAATAGTTTCTGAATTTGAAAGTAAATTCCGTAAACCTACCAGGTCGGTTAGAGTCATCGTGGACCCATCAACAAGATAAAAGAAGACCTGTTCTGACCGTGATACTAGGTGCAAACATATTAGTCCTGTGATTTGCATGTACAGCAAAGTACTACGATATATAGATGTGATAGCACGGCGAAAATTAGATGATAATCAGAACAACGTTCTGGTACACCGTTGATGGTGGTTTCGAAACCGAGAGCTGTCAGCCCACGATGAAATTCCACATGCAATGGATAACTTCGTCTTCTCAAGCCTTTGGAAGAAAAAGTTCACTAACTCTAGCTCAGGGCTCTAGGGACCCATCAATCTGAAGATAAAAGTACAGACTCTTGTGTCTGACACGTGAAACAGGAAGTGCAAACTCATACTCTCTTGTGATTTGAAACATGTAACAAGCAACAAGTACTACTCAGAAAATTATATGTCATGCTTTGTATAATGGCACGGACGAAAATTAACAAAAGAAGTGATAAAAATACATTGAACTGAACGTTTGATGAGCTTTATGATCCGTTAATGATGGTGGTTTCATATTAGACGCGAGACAATTGTAACCAGCCCACAAAGTTATGAATATTCCATCATGCATAATGATAACTTTTCGTCTTCTTTCAAGCCTTTTGGAAAGGGGGAAAAAGGTGAATAGCTTAACTGATCAAAGTAAATCCATCGAAGTGCATTGTATATCAGCATGTTTATTTCTAACTTCATCCTCTAATGTTCTCAATGCAATGACCTAACTCAGCGGCTCTTGGCCTGTGGTCCGCAAACCCCTAGGGGTCTGGGACGTCGTCTATGGGTCATCGAAGATCTGAAGAAATGTTAGGAGCTTTTACGTTCAAAAGAAAAAAAAAACACAAAAAGAAAGATATTTAAAATATAAAGACATAAACAAAGACAATCATTCCACAAGTTGATTTCGACAACTTTCACTCAGATAAATGAGAACAAAAACCGACGCCTGTTGAAAATGTGAACATGTAAGACAAGTAACCAAACATCAACGCTTGACTGGCAATCGTAAATGTGCACAACAAATCAGGATTGTCGCCCGTGAACGCAGTCTTCTGAAAACGCAAGTTAGCTGCTCAATGAGCCGAATATCAAAGAATGCGGACAAGAGTATACATAACCAATCGAACAGAATGAAAATTGGATGCAAGTTTCCTGTTGAGAAATGCAGCAAGCGACCTGATTATTCGTGCCGTAATAATAGAAATTTAGAAGAAAAACACTGTAAGTAATTGGCTGAGACTTTCTTGTGAGCAATAGGATAAATATTAGTTGTATTTGAGTATTTACTGGAGTTAGCTGCAATACATTTTGGCTGAACATTACGGGGAATCGCTGACTACATTTAAAACGTAAACGTCCTGACGATGATGCTTGGAGTGCATCCTGTTCACAGCAAAATGAAGCTTCTTGCAGTCATCTCAAAAAACGCAGCCGTTATAGCAGGAATTAACTCTCTATTGACTATGGGTGTACAGGCACAGAATATGATTAATTGGCAAGAGGAAGACCCCACAAAGGAAGGAACGACGGCATCAAGAAGAGCCTTACGAAAATGTATAACAGTTTACAAAGTGCTTCAGAACAAGCACACACAATATCACTACAGCCTCCCTCCCCAATCCCAACAATTCTATAAATAAGTCAATGCTGGAAGAGAAGAAGAAGACAAGACTGAAACAATGATTATTACAAAGTTGGAATTGGCTTCATCGTTTATTGAAGCGAAAATATGAGACATTTCTAAACTTCACAAATTATAGTCGTTCCAGGAACGAGTTGTCTTAGAAAGACACATCACTTAACACAGGACTATAAGGGTTTGTCGTTTTCTAAGTGTTTTAATTTTCCGATCCAGCAGTCATCTGAGTGTTTACTCTTCGACCTGCGGCCATGGCAGCGAGTTTACAGGTCTGTTTGAATTGTGGGTGAATATGCGACGTGTTCTCAACTTCGGGCAGGGGAGGGAGAGTACTTGCGGCATAAAACAATGGATGCAGGGCGTTAAAAGATATTGAATGTGATGATTTCTTGTGTGCAGTCAAACACACAGATGTCATTGTGAGGCAATTGTTGGTTGAATGCGACGCAGGTGGGCATTCAGGGGCGCACTTGCTGTATCTTAAAACGGAAAAGGATTACTTTTTCTTGACTTGGAAGGCAATTTATGGCATCTTCAGGATTTAGGTGGTCATCTGTTTATAAATGGCTCTGCCTGTTTTATCCATTCATTCAGCCACACCTCCTTTTTTTATATATAAATAAGAGCCATTTCATCTATACTTCGTTTCTAAATTTAGTTTGTGTTTATCAACATGAGGCGACGAGACAATTAGAATCATTGATGAATGGAGAGGGAATATTAGCTAATTATTATATCACCAAAACTCACCATTGTAGACTATAGGCAATAAATTATGGATGATGCAATCTTAAATACTTATCAGAGGCTTGCAATGTTTGTACCGGTTCGGTAATCATTGCAATTGTCATTTCTGTAAGTAAACTATGTCCATTTTTTTTCAATAAATAGACAGTGTACAAGTATTAGGAGCTTCTGGATCGCCGAGTGGTTACCGGGGCCCAAATTTGGGATGTAAAGAATAGAACCACTGTTACCTGCCATGCATGTCGTAAGAGGCGACTAAGGGTGTTTGGCTGAAATCGGATGCACATGTCCTAAACGTGTATAAGTCTATACGTTTAGGGCCTACCAACCAATATACACGTTCTTGGCAAAGATCAAACATATCACAAAGAGTGATTAAAATTGGTCGTAAAGAACGAACGCAAAGAAGAAGAAGAAGAGGAGGAGCTTCCGAAAAAACAAATTACCAAACATAGGACTCGAACCACTTACCCTTAATTTCTTACGACACAAATTGCCTAGTCTAGTAATACGAGCGTTCTTACGAAAACAACCAGCGAGCCATTTGAAAACTCATTGTTCTCCAATTTATTTCCAAGTTTCTAGTGTAGTTTGTTTCAGCTAAATAAGTCTAATTTTTACATGAATTGACAGCTTTTAAAAAATACTAGTAGATATTTTGTTTATTTTACATTTATTATTATTATTTGACAGAAATGAAATACTCAAATACAACTAGTGTTGCAAGAAATTAATACTGCGTTTTTCGTTGTCATATTCAGTAAGAATGCTAGCGCTGCAAATGACTAATTAATTATTTTTTTTAAAGTGAATATTGAAAACCGTTGGAATTTGATACATATATTGGTTAAATTAATCTCTCATTAAAGCTTTACAGATCACATCAACTTTGATTTGATTTTCCAGAGTTCAGTTCCATTTATGTTTTAGAATATTCTTCTTCTTCCAACGCTCTAAATCGACTACTTGTTAACCACTCTGTGTGTTTGTATATGATCTGAGCCTAAGAGCAATTGTACGTTGAGCCAGTTATGCGCCTACACGTAGGCCAGCACATCCAATTTCTGCGACGTTTTTATTTACTAGGATAACTTCCTAGGTTCTACATCAGTCGTCTCTTACGACATGCCTTGTAGGTCGCAGTGGTACTATTCTTTGCTTCCCTTGTGGGGCCCTAGCACCACGCGTGCGATTTTAAAATATAAAATGTGTAATATATAATTAATACTTAAGGAAGAGAGTAACATAAACATAGTTTTATCTATGTTTCTATTTTATTTGGCGTAAATTGTTATATTATACGTCATAAGAACTAGGTGGATTATTATACCGTAGTGGGGAGTGGGTTTAAATTATTTGTCGCGTTGAGGTGGAGAATGATCAAAAGTTCAAAAGATTAGGAAACGCTGATGATGTTAGTTTACTAACAAGTGAACTTGTCATCTCCCTGAATTCTTGCCTTAGTCGACAATTATTGTTTTAAAAAAGTATACAATTGAATAGTTGCGGTCCTCTGTGATTTTTTGTGTGTTCTGTTTACGGCACTACTGTGTTCTTACTGATCATCTAATTTTATTGATATAATGAAATATTTGTTACGGATGATCGTATGTGTGCCTGAAATATCCTTTGTGAATCTATTTATTAATCGTCGATATAAAAAGTGAAGTTAATATTAGCAAGGGAGACAATTTATGTTTACAATTATAGCATTTTTAACAAAAAAAATGTTGCTTCCCTTTACTCACGTTCAGATATTAGCCTTCTCTGTATCGAATGTTGGTTATACTGCCAATGGATCTCCAAAGTTGTTTATTTCCACGACCTAACTTGTACTGGTACACTGGGAGGCTGCCGTTTATTCACCTCTCGATACTTTCTTCTTTTTTTTTTTTTTTTATAGGGCCCGACCCGGAAGGGTCACAATGGGTGGACCCAGTACAAGTGAACATGAAAACGTCTTAAACTCCGAGAGTCATCAGTCTTTGTTTTAGTGATGTTTTTTGCCATTTGCATTTAATGAAGGCTCCCACCATTTGGCCGGAATCAAGTGGACACTACACTTTGATCTTAACCAAAAGGTGGAGAAGCGAAAATGACACGCAAATTCGTGAAGCGTTCCATATTTTTCCTCTTTTATGTACTGCTTCAGATGGAACAAAGCTGCTAACGGACAATCTGAAGATTTCAAAACGCTAGTTAGAACACGTGTGTGCTGTCATCAACCATCCATTCACCATACGTGATAAAGATATAGAGACCATGCCTGAGCTTCTAATTAATATCAAACTTGATGTCCCACCTAGCTTAGACGAGGTCAAGAGGACAACTAGTCGCATATCTAGTGGAAAGATACCAGGTACGGCCTCAAAACCGACTGATATCTACAAAACGAGAAGCCACATGCTGATGCTGAAGTAGACAGCTCTCTTCATGCCAACCTGGAACAAAGAACGCGTCACACTTGAATTAAAGATGCCACTGGCAAACATCCGTACAAACGCAAAGACAGTGGATCAGACCTGCGATAACCACAGAAGGATCTCCCTAGTGTCAAGATACTCGCTTCATTGCTTGCGATAGATGATTATTATTATTATATACGGTCAAAATAGTGTGCGTATCTTTGCTTTTACATCATTTAGTTTGAATTGTTTTTCCTTTGCTTCAATCAGTTCAGTCTGTAATTATCTTCGCATACTCAATATTTTCAGTTACCATTATATTTTTGTGCTCATTAAAAGATATAAGGGACGAAGGATTGACCTCATTGCGCATGGTTTTACGGTTACCCCATATGGCTCGGTTCTCTTTGCAGAAATGGCACGTCATCAGTTGAAAGTGTTGCACAAAGCACAAACTCCTTAGCTCCAGCAGCAATCCTATGGGTCTCTGAAAAAGTTCACCCATGAACAGAACGGCACTTGTTTAGAACATGCAAAGGAAAGTGTAGTGATGTCAAAGAATACATGCCAAAGAACTGTAGGAAGATAAGAATTGTATGTGCCAAAGAGCTCAGAGCACAATGGGAGCAGTTGAAGAAAGAGCCTTCCACTGGAACAACCAAATGTAGTAGTAGTTGTAGTAGTAGTAGTAGTAGTAGTAGTAGTAGTAGTAGTAGTAGCAGCAGCAGCAGCAGTAGTGGCGACAGTATCATTATTTCTGATAATACTAGTAATAGTTAATGGTATAATAAATAAATAATAGTAGTAGTTAATGGTTCTGTGCTGACCAAGAACAAAATAATGAGTTATTATGTTTTGCATCATGGATAGGTTAAAATATATTAATATTTATTATTCCATTTCTTCTGCGATAATATAAGATGTTGATGACCAGTGAAGCAAGCACGATGTGTTTGCATTTGTGTTTATTGTAAGCGACACGTATGTTTTATTTGCTGCGGCCATATTGAATTACTGAAATAACTGAATCAAAAGAGGGCTGGGCCACCCTAAGGCAAATTAGTTCAGAAGGAACACAGTTATACAGTAACGATGTTTCTTGCATACGAATCTATCATAGGTACGAACAGTAAATACTTTTGTGAACAGGTTGATATTTGTGCCGTCGAATTAAGGAAACGTGTGCATATGGTCAATAGATAGTAATTCGTATTTTTAGTACGATCCGATCAAATCATATTATATGGTTTAAAAATATATTGATTCCCATCGGAGGCAAATGCGGAAGCTAACTGCAGTGATTTAGTTCATAGAGAAATCAACAACTGTGAGTAACTGTCGCTATCGCTAACGTTGTTTTTAAGAATGTTGATATGATTATATATTAGACTAGTAATTAGCTATTAACTAAAACGTGTGTGTATACTATTTCAATTTGTAATATTCAATATACTACTTTAGTACTTATACTTATCTTTAACTTTTTAGTGTTATTAACAATACAATTATTAAAATTAATTCAATTAACTAACAAGTCTTTTATAAGTTTTTATAGTAGTACAATTAAAATTAAACTAAGTTAATTATTTATTATGTATTAAGAATTTAAGTGTAAGTTAGTTAACTGTTGAGTTAGTTTTTGTGTTATCAAAGATATTACAAAGCAATGAATTTCGTTGGTATGCTTTAAGTCAGTTGAAGCGCCCAATGTTCTGTGACTGTGAATCATCTTATTTTGTCTTATAATAAGTAACTTTATCAAATTTTGTAAACTTAATTACTTTTCTCACAATTCTAAAAATACAAATTTCATGAAAATTGTTAATGCTAATAACTTTAAATAACTATGTATCTTATCTTATCTTAACCACATTTGCCGTGAAGCGTCGTGGGAGAAGTTAGTTTCCTATCTTGTGCCAGGTGTGTTGCGCTTGACGTTGTCAGTCCATGCTTTCGCAGGGACTCTGAGATGTTATCTATCCATCTTGTTCTTGGCCTGCCTCGTGCTCTGTGCCTGAGTGTCGATTATTATAGGCACGTGATGGTAGTAAATGTGGTTCCATTCTCATTAAATGGCCGAACCACTTGAATCTTTGCTTCTCGATGTACTGTATGCATGGTATAGTACCAACGATGCTTCTGATATTCTCGTTTCTCACTCTATCTCGCCTTGTAACGTTGACAGCTTTTCGTAGACATCTCATTTCACATGTTGTAATCTTTCTTTCTTGTGTCTTAGTCAGGGCCATGTTTGGCACTGATAGCAGAAAGTTGGAATAAATATGCAGTTTATCAGTTGTCGTTTGACTGCCATGTTAATGCTTGGATGTTTTAATAGTGGTGACAGTTGGTATGTCACTGCATTTGCCTTCTGGCATCTAGTCTCGATTTCTCTGTCCATCTTTCCATCTGCTGTGAATATACAGATATTTGAATTCTGGAGTCTGTTGTATTTTGACATTATTCACGTGTATATTTAGTTGACCTGTTGACCTGCTTATTGTCATGACTTCTGTTTTGGAGGTGTTAATTTTCATGTCATATTTTTCGCATGTTGCTTGCAGGGCATTTATGTGTTGTTGAAGTTTGTGTTCGTTGTTGTAAATTATACTCTGATCATCTGCAAAGAGTAGTTCGTTTATTAAATTGTAGTTGTTATCGAGGTTGTTATCTGTCTTGGTTTCTTGCGTTATCCTGTCTATGTAAATATTGAAAAGTATAGGCGAAAGCACACATCCCTGCCTTACTCCTGATGATAATTCAAATTCGTCTGTCAGGCGTCGCTTGTTCGTACTACGCTTGAGCATTAATAACTATGTAAACCATGATAAATTACTTTTGTACCCTTGATAATTCACATTTGACATGTACAAAAATTTGTAATAAAGGAAACTATAAATTGTAGCCAATATCATGCTGCTCTTGCCAGCATGTGTTGTTATCTTCCCAAATCCCAATGCAGATGATGATATTTATAAGTAAGTATAAGCTCATGGAGAAGATACAATATGTACCCCAAAAGCCCACACAAGAACACACAAAAATCATAGGCAAATATGAATACCATACATAACATTATGCCATTAAAAACATCAGGAAATTTGTTTATTAAAACCTGTCATAATAATTATATCAAATGATAAAGTATTTCTCAAATAGAAGAAAATTTTGTGTAGAGAGAGTGGAAGCAAAGTTGACACAACAGATTAACTACCAAATAGAAAAACACAGTTCCTGAATTAAATTTTTTACTCTATGTATAAATTGAGCTGAAGTTTTCTCAAGTTGTAATGAGATTGACATGTAATTTTATACATAAATGAATAGATTTTTATTTACAAAGTAACAGAATGTGAAAGAATAAATTAAGAATTCATAACTAGGAGAATGGGTTAACATAAATGTAGTGCTAATTTGACAATGAAACAATTGTGAAGCATTCCGTAGTATATTACCAAACAGAACAGATAAGTGAATGTATGCTGCAGCATTTGGTAGTTAATGTGTTAACTGTGTTGAAACATTATTCAATAAATGATTGTATATTTCTATGTTACTTCTTTAACTACTAGTGTATCAAGTCAAGAACAGTTAGTCTCAGAGTAAAGAGGAGAAAACATAATAAAAATAAAGGTAAGTGCTAATTTTCAGTTCTCTTGTTGACAGTCTTCCATCGCATGATATTCAACTGTTCAGTATCTGCTCTCACTGTGGTTTTAAAATGAAATTTATTGTTTAAGCATTCAATACATGCTAAATAATAACCCTTATATTACCTTTACTTCTGTAATGTATGTGTGTGCTGGACTTTTCTGTTGTAACTCTTAGTCAGGTCTGGACTAAATGACTAAAAATTTAGAAACCAGGCATACAATAATTAAATTTATTAAGTGGTATTGTCAAACAATTACTTTTTTCCCTGCAACTTTAAGTTTGTTCAATGCCTGAGAATTGTCTAGTGATTTTATCAATGAGCTGACTTACAGGAGCAAGAAAACATTGTACGCCCATGTAAAATTATTTGTGTTATGTAATTTAACTTAGCAGACTATAAAAATATTATTTAACATTAAGACCTTGTCTTAGTGTCTCATGCACTAGTGCACCCTGTCTGAGTATATCTTCAATAATATATTGAAATCGAACATCTGAATCTTTTTTGATTATCTTTGAACATGTCTCGAAATCTAATAATGATTGTTTCCTATTGAGAACAGACAGCATTTGTTTAGACAGTGATAAAGTCTGAAAACTGGTGATAAAGTTGTTTGATTATGTCTATTCAACTTTACTCTATCCTCAATGACTCTACTTAAGACAATATTAATACAAACTCTAATGTCTGTGCTCAGAAGTATTTCATGTGTATTTCGGAAGAAAGGATATTTATTTTGCCCAGCTTTCACTTGAAAACTACAACATAGTTGCCAGTTTTTAAAAATTACTACACACTAATCCGCGTAGTGACATGGGGCTTCAGAAAGGACTTTCCATCTCTCTGTCTGCAACCTTCAAGAGCCATGAATACGTGCAGTTCTTTTTAAATGAACACAGTTATCACACAACCACAATACAACACACTGCCTTCCTGTTAAATTGGAAACTAAGTCATATGAAGCCATGGAAGCAGGTGACAAATGGAAGGTGAGAGCAGCCCACAATTAATGTAAGTTATGGTCTCCATTCCGAGATGGTAGGCAGAATATCTCAATTAGAGACAATGACTACGATCCCTGGCTAAGCATATCCCGTCACTGCCCGATGGAAAGCAAGAGGGAAACTACATCATAACTATCTCTAGAAAATTCATGTCTTAACATAACAGAATGAACTAGATCAACAAAACACCAACAGAAAACGACTTAAAAATTGGAACATTTATTGTTCGAGCGTTAGCACAAAGTGATAAATTAGAAAATATCAAGAAAGAAATGACAAGAACAGCAGTTAAGATACTAGGAATAAGCGAAATGTGTTGGATATGTGCATGAGAAATATATTCAGACAACTTCAGAATAATATATTCAGGAGGAAATAATCATACAAAAGGAGTAAACGTAATATTAGACACAGAAAGAGCAAAAATGACAAAAGGGTTCTGGACAGTATCAAAGAGAGTAGTGCTATTAAAATTAAATGGCGCACCTGCAGATACTAACATCATACAGATATGAACACCAATGACAGATAGTACAGAATAAGAACTAGATAATTTCTATAATCAATTACAATCAGCTATGGAACAGTGCAGGCAGGCCTCATGAGGCGACAATTGTGATGGGTGACTTCAATGCTAAGGTTCGCTTTGAAAAAGTAGATGAACAACTGGAGGATGCCTAGAGGAGAAAAACGATAGGGGTAACACACTAATAGAATGGGCAAAAATACATGACATGATAATTGACAACACATGGTTTCAACATCATCCGAGGAGACTATGGACATGGAGAAGTCCAAGTAATGCCATGTACAACCAAATTAATTATATAATGATAAATAAAAGATTTAGAAATGCATTAATATATGTGAAAACAAGACTAGGCGCAGATTGTGGCAGTGACCACACACTGCTGGTGGAGAAATTAAGAATAAATTAAAGAAGATAAAGATGAGCACAAAAATTAAATTCAACTATACTCAAGACTGACGTAAAAGGCAAAGACTTATTTAAATTCATTATATACAGAGCAGATATAACACTGTGAAAAATAGAAACAATAGAATAATAATGGCAAATGCTTAAAGAATAAAACCAACAAACATCAAAGAAACTAGCCCCAACAGCATGTCAATAAATCCAAAAGAAATGGATTACGGAAGGCATTCTGGAATTAATGGGAAATAGAAGGAAAAAACAATCGAATAAATCAGAATATGACAGAATCAATAAAGAGACGAGACATAAATGTACAAAAAAGCAAAAGAAGAGTAGTTAAAAGAAAAATGCAAACAGATCGAACAGAACACAAAGAAGGCACCAAATCAATATACGAAAACGTAGATGACTTAAATGGCAGACTTAAACAGAAATAGATGCTGGATGTTTGAAAGCAAAACAGGGAACTATTGCGAAGAATGCTGCACTATCAATCTCATGAGTCACATAACAAAACTGCTCTTCAAAATCATTATGAGAAATGTAAAAAAACCAAAATAAAACCAGAAGTTAATGAAGAACAATGTGGCTTTGTTGAACGCAGGGAACAAACAACGCAATATATACAATAAGAACAATAATGGAAAGATTGATAGAAATGAAGTTGGAATTTTACCTATGTTTCATAGACTACTCAAAAGCTTTTGATAAAGTAAAACATGGAGAAATAATTAGCATGCTAGAAATCTAAATATTGGTAGGAAAGATCTGAGACTGATCAAGAATATGTACTGGCAGCAACGTGCATCTCTAAGACTAGAGAATCAGAATGGAAGCTATCAGGAGATACAATTAGGAGTAAGACAAGGATGCGTACTCTCAACAGACCTGTTCAACCTATATATTGAAAATACAATGCGGCATATAAAATAAAAAGCAGAAATAACAGTTGGCGGACAAAGCATGAACCATCTAAGATTCGCTGATGACGCAAAATTATCATGGCGACGAATGAACAAGACTTGATAGACATAATAGTAAGAAAAAGTGAAAAGAAATGATTAAGCATGCATACAAAGTAAACAGAGGTAATGGTTGTCTCTTAGAAACAGGAAACACCAAAATGCAATTATCAAAATAAACAACACAACACAGAAACATGTCCATCAGTTCGAGTATCTGGGAACATTCCTAACATCAGATAGAAGATGTGCTACAGAGATACAGAGTAAAATAGCTCAAACGAAAGCAGCTGTTATGAATATGAAAACACATAATGTGGGAACTCACTACCAATGACACTGCGGAAAAGAGTACTCCAGTGCTATATTGAACCAATACTTATGCATGGCAGCGAATCAGGGACAATGAACAAACAATTAATAAGATCACTGAAAGCCGCCAGAGAGATGTGGGTTCACAGAGAATGCTGAATATTCCAAGTATGTTTTATATGATGATACCTTTGATCTAAATTAAGAATGTGTTTTAAGCAGATATTTTTAATGATAGTAAATAGACCAATTCTTCTGCTATCAAACAATTCATGAAGAAGCAGCAACATTTTTTAGAGTAACCGAGAATCAACTAACAGAACAGGATTGAATATTCATGTATTTCTCAAGTAGCTTTTGCAAAAGCATATATCAATGATCAATGCAAAAAAAATAATCAACTACCTCAGATATGTGGATTACACAGTATTGTTGGCTGATATTGAACAGTAACTGCCAGACTTAATGATAGAAGTAAATAAAATGAGTGGTTTATGTGGATTGACTTTAGTATGGAGAAAAGCAAACAACTGTAATAGTAAGAAAAAACACAGGAGAGGTCAAAACAAAACTTCAAAATAAATTCAGAGAAACTAGAAGTTTCTTATATCTTGGACAAAGAATAACAGATGATGGAAGATATAAAACCAATATCAGGTAAAGAATAACGAAATGTACATTCAGCAATATGAGACAGATATACCACCCAGACAAATAAATAATACAACCATAATAGTCACCATGTGATATATATATATATACACATTCATCATTGCTGTGTGGTGTAGACACATGGACGACACTGAACAAGCAGCTAAAGGAGACAATTCTAACTAATAAGTCTAGGATGTGCATTTCTATAAAAATAGAAGAATTAGTCTTGTTTCATAGGCAGAAACAAATAAATTAGATACTGAAAAGGTTATAAATGAAGATGTAGTTGTTGGAAAAGATTTTTTTAAAAAAAGAAGAAAAATCCAATATTTTGAGGAAGGAAACATTAAGATATGAACATGGAACAATTTGACATAATTTGCAACCATTGTAAAGAGACATGAACTGCTGAATTTCTTTGTTGATCTTCTTCAATGTGAAGATGGTTCCTAATCAATAAATCAATCAAGGTTGTGAAGAAATAGTGAATTTATCTCATCTGTATTACGACTTTCATCGGCTGTTGTTGTTTTTACTCTTGCTTTCAACTTGATTTGAGCTGTGCAAGTTATTCCGAGATACATTTCCAAATTGCTTAGCAACAAATATGTACTTGTTTTCTTATCTTATCAGTACAGTCAGACTTCAATATATCGTTCCTTGTATTTCTTATCAAATATGTGCATAAATAGTAACATAAATGACATATATAAAGAAACAGACAAGTAGTTCATTTTGTTGATACTGTTATTATGTTGATATATTACTAGTCACACTGTGCACTGTAATTTTTACGGACTACATTCTCTTTGTCGACGTTAGCACTGTTTGTTGTCTACTCACTGACTATGCCCGTCTGTCCAGCGTGTTCGTAGCGCGTTGGACTACGGGTGACTATCCCTCTGTGTGTGCGGGTTCATTTCCGTGGGATGGCAGAAAAAGCACAGATTCCCCAGATTTACGGTGTTCGTGGCACCGAACCGAAGGTTACGATGTCCATGGCACCGAGCCGAAGAGCTGAAAAGCTCAAGTGCTTCTGGATCGAAAAAAAAAAAAATACTCAACTGACTAGCATACACTTTTTTTTTCTGATCCAGAAGCACTTGAGCTTTTCGGCTCGGTGCCATGGACATCGTTAACCTTTGGTTCGGTGCCACGAACACCGTAAATCTAGAGAACTAGTGGCTTTTTCGTCCAACGCGCTACGAACACGCTTGGCAGGCGGGCAAGCATACACTTTAAGACTTATGATTGGTTAATCCCTATTTTTGGAATAGCTGTGGCGGGGAGGTAAAGTGCTCGTCTCTAGCTCCATACGGTGGGTACTCAGTTCGTTCCCCGCGTGGAGCGATCGGGATATTTTCCCAGATATCACAGATCTTAATGTAGGCTTTGATCAGCGGTTGCTGAATCACAAGGGCGTTATATGTTGCATGATATATGATGTTGACTACTTTAGACGTGTGATGGTAATGACACAAACTCTTCTCTTGGTAGGTTATATCATATTTATTGATGTTATTTTTAGTAGTTGTTTACCAACACGTCTGTTCGTATCCAGTGTTTATATCGGGTCTCCTTATACTATCTAGCTCGTTTCTACTATCCTATCTACTTGCCTAGTATGAGGCCCTCCGCCCTGGGGCAATGGCTGTATGCCCCCGTCATAGACATCCCCTCCAACAGGCGAAATTGAATTCCTAGTCCTTTCGGAGACGGACGATAAAACGTAGACATCTTGTTCAAGTTGAACACATAAACGAATACTTGGCAGTTGAAAATCAATAAGAATATGCTGGAAATACGCTTGCCAAGCAAAATTAATGAAAAGATTAATATTCCGAAAAAAATGTTCACCAAGTTACATTGCGATTCTCTCCGGTGCTACGGAGTTCGTACGCTACTGCTGAGATCGTCTTGTATAAGAAAGATATTGGAACACACATGGTTATCACCGAAGTGCAATGATTATGGTCCAATCAATCAATCTTTATTGATATGAAGATAAAGAAAATAATTGTGTGGATTAATATCCTTGAATGAACAATGTCTACATTCTTTCGTTGAAAGAGCAATGCTATTTAAACACTAGATAACTGACAACATATTTGTGTCGGGTGTTTGTTTAACCTGTTCCCAAACACTCATGCCTCGTCGTCTGTCGAGTTGAAGCGCCACTTTAACATATTATGTTCAGTTCCATGTTATCTATTACTCTGTGTTTTACATTGTCGTGTTTGGTGTAAAAAGTTGCAGATATTCATCAATAGATGACTGTGTACGATACTCTACGATAGTATGACAGGACCACAAACAGGGAACTAGGATAAAGCGGGGCAGCGGCTAGCGGAACAAAAGATAAGGGGTAGAAGGTGACGATGGATATTACACACACTGAGGAGACTTCGGACATCAGCACGAGACAGACCCCTTCCCTGATGGAAACCCCAGGGTAATAGAAATAAAAAAAGACGCAGGAACACTTGGAGAAGGAATGCAAGAAAATGGGAAGAGAGTGGAGAGATCTGAAAATAAATGACCTTGGATAGGGAGAATGAGAAGGCCTTGGTTGCGAACCTTTGCCTCCCTAGGGGCGAAAGGTGAAGAAGGGTGTTTTGTGTATGTTTTCTGTTTGCTTGCAATCACTTATCTATAGCGTCTGTTATATTACTGAGCTCAGTCTGTTATCTTCTTACTGACTGCTTCAATCACTTATTTATAGCGTCTGTTATATTACTGAGTCCTCTGTGGTGTTTACTGAATACAGACGAAACTGTTGGCACTTTCTTCTTTTCTCTAATCGGCATCAATCAACAGCGTCAGGATAAGAATAGATTTATAGAATGGGCTTTTGTTCCCACTTTTCTTACCAGTTAAAATACTGCTGGTGTATTTAGACAAACTATTGTGCTTTATTCAGAGTGTGAGCAACACGGTATCTGTGTATAGTTGACGTTAAAACGTAAGGCTCATTTTAACGTTACAATAAAGGTGTATATTTAAAATATTGAGGGCATGTGTTGATAGTTTATAGACGTGGATGATGATCGGCTAAACCATAAGTAAACAATGCACTGCAGTGTGTTTATCTTCTTCATCGAACGTTCCATATTGATCACTTGTTAAACCACTCTTTGTGATATATATGTGATATGAGCCTAATAGCGGTTGTGCCGTGTATGCACCTACAAGTAGGCCAGCACATTTCACTTCTGCGACGCTTTTTATTTACTAGGGTAGCTTCACTAGGTCCCTACCTCAGTCGCCTCTTACGACATGCCTTGTAGGTCGCAGTGTTACTATTCTCTGCTCCCCTTGCGAGCCCCGGCAACGCACGGGCGAGTATGTTTGTCATTTTCAATTATTTATAAAATCTTTGGCGCGCATGTATATGCAACTTTCTCATCCTTATGGTTTCTCATCCGAAACATATCTTGACCGTTATTATGTATATACCTCGACCCAGCTGTAAGTTAAACCATGGCTCGATGAGATGGGAATATAAACACTAAACTGTTGTGGTAACAACGGAGATCGTGTTCTGTCGACGACACAACACATCTCTGTTACAAGAAACTGAATATCAGTGAATATCCAGGTACTGACGCCAGTTCCAGTAACATAACCTTCTTGTAAAGTTAGTGGAACTAATAATGTCTAACTCATTCCTTATGTATGAAAAACAATTGCAAATTTTCCTGTGCTAGTTCATTCTTCTGGAAGTGTTGTAACAAAACTAACCAGGACGATCGATACTCTGTACTAGCCTGTACAAACTGAGAAGTTGACGCAGAGTTAATATTGAAATTGTTCGATCTAAAATTCCAGCTTAGTTGTTAAATATTTTATCTGTTTCTCTAGATTTGTTTTATGCTCCAGGTTGTATTGAGTCAAGTACTATAGTTTATCTTAGTTTTTATTGAGAACTGTATGATCACAATACAATGCCATCATCAGTATAAAAGACTGTTGTATAAACATACATAAACTCATAACTGATTAGAATTTAGATCATCATCAAGTAGCTTGTTCCTTCCGGAACTTGGCTCCCATGACAGCAGTCCTGAAAAACTCTGTTCTGTACAAGTTGGCCGACGTCAGCAGCAGTCATTATCAGATCGTCAATGACATCTTGCACCCATCGTCTTCTATGTCTTCCTCTCATTCTTCTTTCAGGCACCATTCCCTCCACACTTATTTTCTCTAGGCACTCATGTCGTTTGATGTGTCCGAAATATTGAAATTTCCTAGTTTTTATGCTCTCTAATAACCAACTCTTTTTAATATCAAGCTGTTGCAGAGCAGAAGCTATTGAAGAACTGATTAGATACTGAATCGCCCGAGTGATTACTGGGGACCAAATTGGGGTGTAAAGAATAGAATCACTGTTACCTGCCACGCATGTCGTAAGAGGCGATAAGGAGTTTGGGCGTGAGGCTAGCTACCCCACACCGTAAAAACACTAGATGGCTACAGAACGGAGAGCGAACCGAGTAAACGCTGGCTGAAACCGGACACATCTGCATGAATCAGATTTCCACATGAATAAAATTTATGGGGAGGTCTGGTACATGGTCTGGGCAGTGATCCGAGAGAGAGAGAAAATACTGAATGGCAAAACGGGTTGTGCCTGAATTAAACTGAGGTCATATTTTCACATTGCATGTGTATGTACAAATTCAACTGCAGTTTTCGTAATTATTAACAGTTTTTTAAAATGAATAATTTAACATTTTGTAGGTAAATGAATTTTCTTTAAAATCGTTCTTCTTCGAACGCTCCATATTGATCACTTGTTAACCACTCTTTGTGATTTGTATGTGATCTGAGCCTAAGAGCAATTTACGTTGTGCCAGTTATGCACGTACAAGTAGGCCAGCACATCTGATGTCTGCGGGACTTTTTATTTACTACGGTAGCTTCCTAGGTCCAACATCAGTCGCCTCTTACGACATGCCTTGTAGGTCGCAGTGTTCTTCTTTGCCTCCCACCCCACCATCCCCACCCCGAGACCCCCGACAACACGTGAATGAAGATCGTTCTAAAACAAATAAATATGGCGCTCCCAGCGGCCAATCAATTTAAATTGTTGTATTTGGACGAAAACTTGGACAATGAACAAACAGTTTGAAAACAATCTATGTTTTTTAAGTGTGGGTGTAATCGATAGATTAACATGGACGAAAAGAAAAAGTTAATAAAGAAACGTTTAATCAACTAGGTGTGAAAATAGAACTCAAATAAATAAAAAACGACCGTATTTCTGTCAATGCAACCTCCCACGGATTTCTCCAGATCTGACCCGGTCTGATCACCTCGGATCTTTAAGGTTTCCGAACATCCCCAGACCATAATGGAGGGGACAAGTTGAGGGCAAGAGAGCAACAGTAAGACAGACATATAATTGAGAGGAGAATAACAAGAAGTGGACAGACAGCAAGCAACCTGTCAGAGTATCATCAGGACAAGGAACAGAATTTACTGAAAACCCATTGCAACCAACTTTCTATGTGGAGACTACACAAAGCTGTGACTATCACTGTATCATGTTAGTTGAAGCTTCATATCAAGCAATATAATGATGGTCACACAGTTTGCAACATAATAAACTATTCATCATTTCATCACAGCATAACAAATGGAAAGAATAGCTAAAGTAAATGCATGGATATATTTCTTATATTATAACAAACGTTGGAGTCTGTGGCTTAGCGGTAGTGAGCTCAATCACAACGCACGAGTACCTGGTTCGAACTCCGCGGCGGGCAGTTTGGTAGCAAATTTGTTCCGTGAAACAGATGCAATAAAGTCACATCTGGCAAGTAACGCGTAACGCAGATATCACACCGGAGTCAAAAAAGGGTAAAAAGTTATAGTATAGTTCACTTATTTGAGTAGCAATGCTGTCTGCACGGGAGATATCAAAAAATAAATTATAGTACGAATTGTCAAAGTAACATCAGCTGTTAAAAGTATCAAATAAAATATGGAATTCCAAGTTGTATCTTAAAACTAAAATATAAATTTTCAATTCCAACATTGTCTCAATCCTAACATATGCCAGCGAGAGTTGGAAAATGACTAAAGATATAGAAAGTAAATGGAATGCATTTGAAAATTGATGTCTGTGCAAAATAATTATCATAAAATGGATCGAATTCAGGAGTGGTGATGAATTCAGAGAAATATCAGATCAACCAATACTAACAACTGTTATAAAAAAAGTGAATATGGGCATAATCTGAGAAGAAATTATCAAAGAATACCAAAGTAGGCATTGAAGGGGGAGACAAATGGTTACAAAAAGAAAGGACGCCTTAGGAAAACCCTGAAACGTACTTTGCTGAGATAGGCGAGAAATAGCGGATCCGTATTTCATAAAATAGAAAAGAGTTGCCGGAAGAAATGGAAAAATTTTGTAGATATGAATAGGTGGAATTGCGTAAAATTAAATGTTTAATACACGTAAAAATAATACGTGTTTTACAAATGACACATAGGTGTTGACGATCAACATCACGTTCACGATCTTTACTTCCTGTGCTTTTTCAAGCAAAAATCAACAGATGCGGAAAACGCAGGAAAGGTTCCGTCTGTCGTTATGTTCTGTTTGAACTTGAACTCATGTTTCAAATTAATACCACGTATATAACAAATCGTTTTGACATCGACGATAGTGTTGGATAACATCAGCCGACTCTTCTTCTTTTTTGAATTGAGGCTGGGTAGTCGACAATAATTTGAAGCTGACAGTTTGCATTAGCTGGTTGACGTACTTACTGTGAGAACTTTCCTATCTATCATATTGTTTATTACTTATCTTCTACTCTTATTGCTCCTCTTTCCCAAACATTAATCACCCTACTTTTTTTTGGTATTTTTGTTGTTTTGATTAAGGCCATCTGATCGAAACGTCGGCGGTTTTTTTAATGCTTTCTCCTCTATTTGTTCCCTCATTTATCACTTGTTTGTTTAGTTTTACCGCATCCTTCTATCCCAGGCCATCTGATTGCTTTATTCATTAGAAATCTGGTTATAGCCAGAAATGAAGTCATGTATGCGTGAGGTTGGACTTTGTGAGACGTTTGAATACAAATTAACAAGTATAATTAATGTCAGTTGGGCGGTAAAAAAAATGTGATGTCCTTAGACGAACATTGATGTAAAACGTATATGCTATTTGTTAAATGTTTTATATTGTAAGACGTGTACGTGGTCTTGCTTTAAGACAATCATATTATAGAGGGAGACGAAGAAGGAATAAATACCATCAAATATAGCCGTAAACTGCTTTGACGACACAAGTATCCGTGAGACGCAATTATGTGTTGCCAAGAAAAGCCATTTACTAACCGACCTGACCTGCGGCACATCGCAAGTCGACTGCCGTTAATCTCTAATGACATTTTAAAATGTTTTAGAAATTACTAGCTGTAATTAACGTATGTTTTCTTCTGTAGAGTAAGTTTTGCATGTAAACTTTTGAAATTGTGTGTCCACTGCTCTTGTTTTCATTATTAGTAAAAGTTTTTGCTTCGTCCCAGATATTACCCGGAACTCAAGATCCATGTTTTCTGGTTTTAAGTTGTTGTTTTTAACTGTCGTTACTGTATGTAATACCCCTTGGGGATGGGGGATGTAAAACAGGGGGACATGTGCCTGTAGAATTTGATGGCCGCATGGCTAGTGCAGTCGTCGCAAAACTGTTCAGGTTAGAATTTTTCTTTATGCCAAGACAGAAAAAAACTCATTGGCCGTACCGTGGATTGAACCCGGGACTTCCGCATGGGAGCCGCGCTCTAATCCATTCGGCCAGACGCGGAGCGTATACGTCTTGATAAGTTTGTGACAGTGACCGTTGAGGGTTCTTAGATGTCGTTCCCAGCCTTTTGATTTCCTCATGCTTGTCTCGGTATTTGGTCTGCAGACATAGCCGAACTGCTATAACTGAGGCTGATCTAGGTATCCATACGTTTGACTTGGAAGTTTTGCCTATCTATCGCCTGGTTTCTGACCTTCTTTAAAGGACAAACATGTTCAAATACATCATTTCTGTTGTTTCAAGCTGACCTTTGTGGACTATCGTAATTGCCCTTTACTCACAGTCATAAGTCAAAATTGAGACATAGGTGTTGACAGACGAGTTCGCTAAAGTTTAATTACTTTTGAAACAGTTACACTGAGGTTGCATAGCATCATTGTCGTATAAATAGAAATACGATTTTTGTAATGCTAGTTCATTAGCATATCGACTCACTGTTTAGTTATACATTGTTATATCTACAAGAAAAATTAGTGACATAGTAATAGAAAATCAATATCAACTTAGTCTTATTAGTGTTAAACTAGCTTTTCTCCCTAACCCTTGCAGCCCTATAGCGCGTTTCAAATTGATTTTCGCGGGAAAATTTAATATCTCTGCAACCGCTTGACCGTAATTGATGTAACTTTGCATATGATCTAATGATTGTAATGTCCCGAGGTTGATATTTTTTACTCAATAACAAACGTATGGTTTAAAATTTTCTTTATGTAAAGTATATAAAAGTGACCATCTCCTTGGCCAACCATATAATGAGAAGTATTACCCCTTCATATTTGTGAGATGTTGCAAGTTCCACGACTTGCACGTTTTTCACGTGGTTTTCCCGATTTTAATCGCTTTATCGCACTTTAAAAAATGTATAATGATCCTTCCGGTGTGTTCAGTTACAATTTACCGTTTGTGTTTTCAGAGCATAGGTGTATTACAAAATGTTAGGCTCATCAAAGTGAGTAAACACTTTATATGATTTATATAATATGAGTTATCTCACCCTCCAAAATTCGAATTGTACATACGCCTATGCCGAAAATATGTGATTTTTAAAAATTTACGGTAAATTATTTTCTTCCAGCACCAGATAATTACTAGGTTTGAAAAGATCAAAGGAATTCGCCGTTGCAAGAAAAGTACACTACCTGCAACATTGAATTTTAGACAATCGTTGGGACATCGGAAATACAACACCACATGCAAAAATCACGTTCATCCATGCAATGAATATGGAGATATTTGAGGTCAATCGTTGACCGAACGTTTTGAAACGCACTATAGTAGTTCTGAATATATTGCATGTTGCGATCATGTTTAAGGCATATATGCATGGTCTTTTGACTGCGAGTTTTGTTGCCGTGTCTTACTTAGACAGCAAAGGCTACTCTAGTCAAGACAACATCCGATATTTCTCCCCTCTCCCTGGGCATCCTTTCTTTCTTAAACACTTTGCTTTGTGATTCTGTGATCATATCTTCTCAAAGTATACTTAACATATCTCACCTTCTCCATTGAACAGTTGATACTAGTGCTTGACCAGATCTTTCTCAGATTTCATCACGTCTCATGAATTCGCCTCATTTTATGTTGATTACTTTTCGCAGACATCTATTTTGTAATGAGTTAAACTTACGTTATATATCTTTAGTCATTTTCCAACTCTAGCTGACATGTTAGATTCGTTTCTGTACATAACTACTTCGGAAATTAACTATGCCCCTTACCATTACCATACCATTTGTTGATCTGTGTCGAATAGTCTGTTCCTCCGATATTTCGTTACGTAATATCACATATACCAACATCATGTGTTGTATTTTCCTTAGAGACATTGTTTTCCACATCTGCATTATATATGTAGTATTTTAATATAGTTACGATGGCATGTACATAGCCTACAGTACTAGTTAACTGAGATGTTATCGATGTGTTTGAATAGTTATGTATTTGATATGGCTTTTAAATCAAATCATACAGTTCAATGAAACTACCGGCGCTGATACAAATATGTTGTGGTAGAGTACTGCAGTTGATTCATCTTTGTATTAGTACGTGACTCACTAAGATGTTTCAGAAAATGTGAAATGGAAAGACTTGCCGCCAATGTATTAGAATCGTCACTATTGATTAAAACCCGTTTCTTGTGTCGTTGTTGGTATGTTTAGTGTTTGTTTTTCTTGTGTGACTTGGGTCATTTACACATCTTCTATCATGTGTTGTATTCTGTTCTATTGTCAATATGTGCTTTATTGTCGTTCGTTTCACATTTGTTCTGTTTGATGTTTTATTATTAATTTGATTGTAATGCGTCTACTTTAAAATAATGTTCCGCCCGTCTGCCCAGCGTGTTCGTAGCACGTTGGACTACGGTGACTATCCTCTGTGTGTGCGGGTTCAATTCCGCGGGATGGCAGAAAAAGCCACATATTCCCCAGATTTACGGTGTTCGTGGCACCGAGCCGAAGAGCTGAAAAGCTCAAGTGCTTCTGGAAAAAAAAAAAAAATAATGTTCCAATATTGAGGAATACCAATTAAAATATATCCTGTTGGTGCTATATAACAACAGTTGATGCTGAAATGATCTTTGTTGACATATATGCAGCGTCCAACTTAGCTGAAAATATCCAGTAGCTTTTTTATGAAAGGATAGTCACAGCTTTTATCTTTTGCTCTCGGTTGTTCTTACAAGGAGTTAGGTAGTAACGTATAAATGGCAATAAAAACGTTTATTTAGTCAGAAAGATATTCAGATCAAGTGACATTGCTACATTACAGACATGACGTAATGGGTCACTAATATCTGTCTCTTGCAATAAGGGGTCCATTCTTCCAAACCAGAGCCAACTATAAACGTATGGGCCTTCGGACTCGGTAAGAATTATGGGAAATCAGACCCCAATTACACCACGTGACCTCGCATTCCAGTATTGGTGTATATAGACGAATTCGTTGTACAATCAACACAATATGCAAACTCGAAGTTATATTATGCAACAATTTAAGTTTAACAATATGGAATATCAATATTATGAATATTTTTCACCAATAAATAACCATAGAATTGAGTAAAATTGAAAAAAGCTTGCAATGTTCTATCAAACATCTATATTTTCCGGCCCCTTTTCTGATTTAGGTCAGGGAACCCACAGTCAGTTGTCTGGCCTAGTTATCTAGAGTTGGCTGTGGATAAACTGTCTAAAATTGATTCTTACTTATATGTATGTCCTATTATTGACTACTAGCCATGAACTTGTCCTTTCTGTCATAGTTTTCAACAGTATCATCTCTATTATTATATCAACAGTATTTGATTGTATGTTACAACAAATGCTTCGCTTCTGCAACAGCTTGATATTAAAGAGAGTTGGCTATTAAAGAGTATATAATCAAGGAAAATTAAATATTTCGGACACATCAAACAACATGAGTACCTAGAGAAGATAATGTTGGAGGGAATGGTACCTGGTAGAAGACTGAGTGGAATACCTAAAACACGATGGGTGCAATATGTCATTGACGATCTGAGAATGACTGCTGCTGACACCAGTCAACTTGCACCGAACAGTTTTCAGGACTACTGTCATTGTAACCAAGTTCCGGAATTGACAATCTACTTGTTCATTATGTGTATGTTACACTGGTGAACAATTATATTCTCATTAGATTACTACGTTCATCGGTTACGGTCCGTTTTATGATGGTGGTGAGAAGCTGTGGTGTTGCCGTTTATGCTCGTATTGACGCGACCATTCGTGACATGTTTCACTAGTTCCCACACTAACTTATATTTTGATGAATATCGAGGGACGTTACGCACCATGTAGCATTATATTCAGGTCATTTTGATTCAATGATAGTTTAAGGAAGTGTGTTGCCGTTTGGTTCAAAGAAAAGATTATAATTACTGTATATGCGTATTGGATGGAGCACATTTATGTTGGTGAATTGATCTTGCGAAGTTTCCATGCACATGACATTAACTTGATTTGTGTACAGATTATGTCGGTGTTATAAACAGTATTACTGATGTAGATGATACGACTGTTATCAAGACGACGATGGTACAAGTGTTATCGTTAACAGTACAGCTTAGTCGTTCTCTACGTTAGAAAGCTTAGGTTGTCCATATTTCGCGTCGAGGGATTTTGTTTTGTTACGGAAATTTATCCACGCATTAGAACATAAGCAGCTTATGTTTGTCCTGCAGACAAATTGCAGTTAATACACGTTGGGGCAGCAGACGACTACATTGGCGATTCTTATTTTCTTATTTTTTCCTTCTTTTTCTTCTATTCCTGTTTGGCTTTTCAGTGTTCGAGATATGCAAAGAGTTATGACAACTGTTCCTCGTATATGGTGTTTCCTACTGCCTCTTATATTTCTGAATTTACCGTTTTCGTGGGCGACCTTTGACCTTGAAGCTATTATATCTGAATTATTTTTTTCCGATCCAAAAGCACTTGAGCTTTCAGCTCTTCGGCTCGGTGCCATGGACATCGTAAATCTGGAGACCCTGTGGCTTTTCTACCAGCCCGCGGAATTGAACCCGCACTCACAGGGGGCTTGTCACCCATCGTCCAACGCGCTACGAACACGCTGGGCAGGCGGGCATTGTATCTGAATAGTAGTGTTCATTGTGGTGTACTGTTGGACAGTAATCTGTTAATATGCCAAACGGTTCCGTTCAACAAGGCATGTGCACAGTTCAATGCGAATTGCAGCAAAATTATCAATTATAGCTTGTTGCTCCTTAATATGCTCTAACACTGATGTTGTTCATACCAAGTCCCTAATAATAATCTCACTTTTTATCTCTATTTGTTACTCCCACTATTTTCTGTAGACATTTCATCGCTGTTGTTGTAATTTGTTCTATTAAATCATACGTCGTGATATACACACAGCATTTGATGATGCACGAAGATAGCAATATAACAATTTCTTGGTTTTCTGTCGACATTTTCATGCGTCAACTTGAATGATTTTAAAGGAAATATAGATCAAGCTAAGAATTTCGAATGTCTATAGACCTTTTCCGAAATGACACTTTAAATACTTTGCTGTCCTCGTATAAGTGTCATTTACATTCATAAGGCTTTCCTGTTTGTAGCGTGTTGACCAGCTGGTATATCAGTCTATTGTACCTATACTGTTTCTGAAGATTATCACTTGTTCCCTTTTATTGAGATATATACATCTTCTTTCTGATTACCTGCATATTCTGTGTTTCAGTTGCTCAAATAAACAAAACTAGTATACTCTTGGTAAACAAAAATTATTGACCACATTAGGATTTATACTTCTTGAAGTAGTTATACCCTTTCATTGGTTATTGGTTACTAAACTGACGTCATTGCACTCCGGGCAGACCCATAGCTGCTCAGTCTCCCCAACAGATATCGAAGAGTATGCATACTGATGGTTCCCGTGGCTCGCTGATTAAACACACCTCTCACTCTGCCTCTCAGGCATCCAGTTCAACTTGTACAACGGGTAACTCCAAACTGCCTAAATTGTTTGATGGATTCTACATCATGAAGATGTCGAAGTCATAGACTAGCTTCTGTAGAGTTGGTCCTTGAAGTAGCTATACCCTTTCATTGCGAACGTGGAAACCTCATCTTTGCTAGAGATGTTACACTGAAATGGAATTCACTGTATTCAACTTTTTGTAATCTCACGACAAAGTTTGAGCAGTGTTGTTCTTAAGTCAATTAAATATGTATTGTTGTTACTTCTCAGTGCCGGAATTGTTGATCGATTGAGAACAAAAACGACATGTTTCAGCTTCATTGTTGTGTAAACGTTATAGTGTTCTCACTTAGTAGGCTGGTGGTGGGACCATGCAGAGCCAACTATAAACTTATGGGCCTTCGGACTCTTTTTTCTCTTTTCTACCATTCGGAAGAATTATGGGAAATCAGACCACAACTAAACCACGTGACCTCGCATTCCAGTATTGCTGTATATAGACGAATTCATTTTAAAATCAACGCAAAATGCTAAATCGAAGTTATATTATGCAACAAGTTAAGTTTAACAATAAGGAATATCGATATTATGAATATTTTTCACAAATAAATAACCATAGACTCACAGAATTGAGTATAATTGCAAAAAGCTTGCAGTGTTCTATCAAACATATATACATTCCAGCCCCTTCTCTGATCTAGGTCAGGATTCCCGATCAGTTGTCTGGCCTAGTTATCTAGAGTTGGCTGTGGACCATGAGTCCTTTTCAGCCACTACTATCGGAGTGTCATTGGTTGCTTGACGCGTTCGTTTGTGTTTACTGCTACTGGGTAAGTTAACTTTCCGAAACTGTGAAATTTCGTGAGATCGGATGAAGAATTTCTAGATTTTAGTAACTAAATAAACCAAGTCATAACTATTTCGATATCATGGATGTTACTGAGTTCTGACCGCAATTGTTTTATCATCATCATCAGCAGGTTTGTTATATATGTTACCAGAATTGTTATCACACAAAGCTTTTTGTATTGCGGTTGTGTCGATAGATATCACAATAATGTAGATATATCATCCTACCTAGTTATATATATATATATATATATATATATATATATATAGATATATATATATATATATATATATGATATATATACTGTAACTTACACATACTATATATATATATATATATATATATATATATATATATATATATATATATATAGTATGTGTAGAGTTACAGTTGTATGTTCATTGAATTTGTATCTAACTCGATATCTCAAGTAGAAAATGAACATAAATGGAAAAACCAGAGTCTTGACAAAAAAACTCATCAACAGCCAATAAAAAGATTCCAACTAAAATACAATGTTTCGTTTGATGGACTGGTTGACGATTTCATTGTCAGTTTTCATTGTCGTCTGAAACACGTTCTCTTGAAGATCTTTTGTTAACAGTTCACACCTGCCAGTCAACTAGTACAGAACTTTATAAATCAAGTCAATTTCTACTGTTTCAGTGGATGGTTTGGGTTTTTTTTCTATCATTCGTAAATATGCACCGAAGTTATTTTAAAAGTAAAAGAAGAAAATAATAATTTAGTTTAAAAACAAATAACGTTTGTTTGTGCAAAGTACATTTTTATTCATAAAGAAAATAATATAAAAGGCTGAAAACTGCATTTCTGTTGCAGGGGCTCACGGGGAGCAAAGAATAGTAACACTGCGACCTACAAGGCATGTTGTAAGAGGCGGCTAAGGTAGGGGCCTATGGAAACTATCCTAGTAAATAAAAAACATCGCAGAAATCGGATGTGCTGGCCTACTTGTAGGCACATAGCTGGCACAACGTTCAATCTATCTTAGGCTCAGATCACATACAAATCAGTGGTTCACAAATGATCGATATGGAACGTTCGAAGAAGAAGCTGAAAACAAGCTGTTTCGGCATCATGGCGTACATGTGGTTGCAACATCTTTCCCATGTTGTACCGTGATATAAACAATGTATCCGCCAACAGAGAAATAATAATAGCTGTCCATCGCTGTCAATGATGACGGTAACCTCAGACGTGTGTTGTTGTACCTCTCATGTGTGTGGTGGTGACTGTAGAATCAAATACTGGAACACAATTCCCTACCACAAGGGGGAAACATATGATCAGTGTTGGACTTGTGGATGTCTGTTCTGCCTTTTCGCGCACATAGCTCATTTTCTCTCCGTCTCAGGACGATTCTTAACAACGAGGTTCCTCTTGCGGTGTTGCAGCGCCACATTTCTCGGTCTTGCGCAAGGGATTCTTACCACGGAATGTCTACCTAATCATTTCTTGCTCTAAGCAAGTTTGTTCTGTTAGATAGTAAGTCTCGAATACAATAATATTGCAACTTCTTGAGATACACGAAATGTTTTTCCTGCTGAGAAAAGAGACACGAATGTAAGTACGCCCTAGATATAGAAAACTAGTCTATATGTAGCTATGATACGCTAGTAAATAAATAGGTTGTCCATGACAGTAGATAGCATAGTTTGTCTAACAAAATATATACCAACTACTCTGGTAAATAAATAGATTGTCCGTGACAGGCGCATTTCGTGTAACAAAATATATAACTCAACTACTCTGGTAAATAAATAGGTTGTCCATGACAGTAGATAGCATAGTTTGTTTAAAAAATATAACCAATTCTTGAATAAAAGTTTTCCTGTGAAAGAGACACGAATAGTTTGTCTAAGATATGATAACATCAACTATCTATGGTAAATAAATAGGTTGTCCATGACAGTAGATAGCATAGTTTGTCTAACAAAATATATAACTCAACTACTCTGGTAAATAAATAGGTTGTCCATGACAGTAGATAGCATAGTTTGTCTAACAAAATATATAACTCAACTACTCTGGTAAATAAATAGTTGTCCATGACATAGATAGCATGTTTGTCTAACAAAATATATAACTCAACTACTCTGGTAAATAAATAGATTGTCCGTGACAGGCGCATTTCGTGTAACAAAATATATAACTCAACTACTCTGGTAAATAAATAGGTTGTCCGTGACAGGCGCATTTCGTGTAACAAAATATATAACTCAACTACTCTGGTAAATAAATAGGTTGTCCGTAACAGGCACAGTTCGTGTAACAAAATATATAACTCAACTACTCTGGTAAATAAATAGGTTGTCCGTAACAGGCGCAGTTCGTGTAACAAAATATATAACTCAACTACTCTGGTAAATACATAGGTTATCCATGACAGTAGATAGCACAATTCGTATAACATAATATATAACTCAACTATTCTAGTACATAAATAGATTGTCCATGACAGTAGTCAGCACAAGTATAACAATTCATATTTGATATTGATAGCTTAAGAGCAAATATGTAACTCAACTATTCTAGTAAATAAATAGGTTGTCTGTGGGTATTAGTTAACCAGCACAGTTCGTGTAACAAGATATATAACTTTGTTACCTTGTTTGACGCCACTAGCCTGCGTGTTATGTTAACCTTCATCCGACACTGGGCTCGACAATCGCATTATTATTTGATGCTACGAGGCAATGTTACGAAAGACTGCTGAATCTATCGTCGAACCTCAATTGTTCTCTTCTGTAACTTCTTGTGATTATTACAGTCCTGTACTTTCATTTGAATACGGTAATTCTATTCAAAATTATATTGCAGCAGTTGGTATTCCAGACTGTTTTATCTGTTCTGTCTAGCGCTTAGAACCGGAATGCGATTTTAATTATTGCTAGAAATTTCTTACTGCCGACATTTATTATATAACAGCATTCCGTGTGTTAGAGTTCACCGTTCGTATACCTTATCTGTTGGTGTTGTGTTAAGATATTTAATGATGTGGTTATTCTTTTCTAAAGATAACAGAATCCATGTTCACTATATACAAAGTCAGATATGTGGAAGGGCATATTAGTAGGTTTGTAGATAAGACGGAAAGATCGATGAAGTGGATAGTTTCTGTGGGATACCTATTCATTCAGTCTGGTACAGTGATAAATGTGAGTTCTGGCCAGAGATAAACGGACGGTCGTAAAGATGAGTGGATAGTTTTTTTTTCGAGATACTATTTGTGCAGTCTGGTGCAGTGGTAAATGTGTGAGTTCTAGACAGATATAAACGGATGGTCGTAAAGATGAGTGGATAGTTTATTTAATAGACTCATTCATTCACTCTGATGGAGTGGTAAATGTGAGTTCTAGACAAATAAATGGATGGTCGTAAAGGTGAGTGGATAGTTTATTTAGTAGACTCATTCATTCACTCTGATGGAGTGGTAAATGCGAGTTCTAGACAAATAAACGGATGGTCGTAAGGTGAGTGGATAGTTTATTCAGGAGACATATTCATTCACTCTGATGGAGTAGCAAATGTGAGTTCTAGACATATAAACGGACGTAAAGATGAGTGGATAGTTTATTTAATAGACTCATTCATTCACTCTGATGGAGTGGCAAATGTGAGTTCTAGCCAGAGATAAACTTGACGGTCGTAAAGATGAGTGGATAGTTTATTTAGTAGAACAGTAGGTAGATAAATACATGCAGTAGTAGTAATGTAACAACATGCCAGAATACAGAACATGTTAAAGATACACTACAGCCAGCCGTTGATATGGAGATGGCACGATCTGAGTTAACGGGTTGACATTGTTAATAGTTTAGCATCTGGCCTGTTCTCACACCGCTGTATTACATCGTAAAAGTCATTGAACAATACGTTGGACATTCGCAGTTTCTATATTTCAGGGGCACAATGAGAGAGAGGGGAGGCAAGAGACAGGCTATACTTTGTACCTAGTTCCACAATGGACTCTATTAGAATTACTGAGGTCACTATAGTATTGTAGATTGTAGCTTCTTTTTGTACGATTCCACTTAGAAACACATTGCACATGATCTGCTGAACACGATGATAATCCTTCAAGTGATAGGCGGTGATACAGCATTTTAAGCTAAGATGTAAAAGTCAGTAGAACTAGCAGCAGTTCATTAAGATTGAAACAATCAACGTTGGAAGCTGCGTTCGGTAGATATTTACTGAAAAAGTCTATGACAGTTTACCTTCTCTATAGCTTCCGCCAGGCCGGTCTGCCAGCGTGTTCGTAGCGCGTTGGACTACCGGTGACTATCCCTCTGTGTGTGCGGGTTCGATTCCGCGGGATGGCAGAAAAAGCCACAGATTCCCCAGATTTACGGTGTTCGTGGCACCGAACCGAAGGGTTACGATGTCCATGACACCGAGCCGAAGAGCTGAAAAGCTCAAGTGCTTCTGGATCGGAAAAAAAAAATAGCTTCCGCCATGATTCTGGATTTCTGTTCCAAACTACTCATGCGTGTCTGGTACTGTTTCTTATGCGTTGGCACTAAACATTATTTGTATGCCTTCCTTCTTTAAGTTCTGCTAGCTTAGTCAGACTGCAGAGGTACAGCTGTTGCCGGGGTGTCATCTGTTGATCACCGACTTCTGTCATCTTATCCAGTGTATTATACAACTGTTACTGTGTACAACTCGATTGATTGAAGCGTGACCATATCCTGTGACGATTACTGTATGTTTGTGTTATTTCTCTACTCAATCAAGCTGACTATGAACTGTGTTAAAATCATGTCTGTGTTTGTATGTGAGTGTCAGCGAGAGACAATGTTGAAGAAACGTTCATAGCTGACCCCAGTGTCAAGCATTGTTCTCTGCTGTAGTCATGTTCCTAACCCGATTCCCCCACTTCATTGTTGTTATAAATTGCGTTGTTAAGCTAAGTGTGTTATAATAAGTACTTTCATGTCTGAGTCATATACAGGGCATGTATTTATAACCCGACCCATTCGGAAACTATGTAGGACGTAATGTATTACATTTCCTGTAATGACTTTCTTGCGCACAATTTACCTGTTTCTGATCCGATAGATGACATAATATCTCAACAACACTGCCAGGTACTTTATTTTAAAATATTTTTCTTTAGCAATAGGGAGCTACAGGAGATAGCTAGAGATCGGAAGACTTAGCATGCGTTGGTTGAGGTCCTATTCCCCAATCCAGGTTAAAAGGGCAGAGAGAGAGAGAGAGAGAATATATTAACACATGCATCTTTTTTTATTTACTCTGTCAATGTTTTTGAAATGTTTATTAAATATCATGGTGTGTGCTCCATTTCCTGTCCGTGGGCTGAGCTACATTCAGAGTCCATTGGTCCAAAGTGTCCTGTCTAAGTTATATTGACATTCATCAAAATGATGATTTGTTATTGTTCTCTTTTTGACCTGGCATAGTCTTCAAGTTCATTCTATAATCGCTTGTTTATTGATACTTCTTGCACACGCCATGTGCATCCATATGTGATGCGGTGTCTGGTGCTGTTTTCCTATTTACTTAATATAGTCCGAATATGTTTCTGTTGAGAAGAGTTTCAGGTTGCGAGTCCCACTCGCTGACCAGATTGAGAGAGATGGGTGTCAAGATTGGTGCAGCCGTAAAGAACGGCATACCAAATATACAAAGAGACTGATTAATCAACATCGGACTGGCGTGTTGGGCTGCTGGATTTGCTGAGGCGGAGATCGGAGCACCTATGGACATGTCCGGAGTGCTATGATGATAGTCCTCTGATAACTGATGTTTCTGTTGAGTGTCGACACGTTGTTTTGTTCATTATATTATGTCATTATCGCTGCAAAACTACTGGTTATATATATAGTCTCTGTATTCAGCTTCAGTATTACTTCAACACAGTGGCGGCTAGTAATTAAGGGCCAGTGGGGCCGGCACCACCAAAATAATGTGTAACGTGTGCTTAATATTTTTAAAATTAAAATATAACAACCTAACACCATGATTTTTCCGAAAACATTTGTCTGGCCCCACCAACAAGAATGATAACGAGCCGCCACTGCTTCAACACTTTCAGCATTTTGGGGATCTCCATGGCAAAGTGATTAAGACGTTTGCCTGTCGTCCTGAAGGTTGTAGATTCGAATGCTGACTTAAGTCAAAGCCATTTTCCAGAATGGCTCGCTGGTTGTGTTCGTAAGAACGCTGGTATTGCTAGGATATGCAATGGGTGCCGTAAGAAATAAGTGTAAGGGTTCGAGTCCTGTGTTTGGTAATTTGTTTTTCGGAAACTACTAATATTTGTACACTGTCTATTTATTGATCATATGCGTTGCTTCTCTTTCCCCATCCCGGGGTTCTTACAAAAAAACTCCTTATTCTCATCTGTCACATGTCATGCAATTTTGTCATGGGATCCCTAGGTTTGTTGATGGGGCTATGATGTTCGTGCTTTCTAGTAGATGACGTGTCATTTCTGCTGATAGGGAGGAGCTATATGGGGAAACTCGTTGCAATAATATCAATCCTTCGTCTTTAGATCGTTTATTAGATTGTCAGTATTTATAAATGAATCAGCTACGCTATATTCAAATATTCAAAATATGAAGTATTGTTCCAAGTCCAGCAGACTTTGACCTTTAGACATGTAAGTATTCAGATATTCTCCCATGTCTTTGTGTAATCTAACCATGTTTTGTTTGACACTCATCCTGCTGTGGTTTTTTTTCTTGCTTATTTTTGTTGTATATCAAGTCCAGCTATAGAAGCCACTTCAGTCATTCTTTGTGTCAGCCTAGCTTAGTATTACATCAAGTTGGCCTTTATTCTCATGTGTCTTTCTTTGTCTCAAAGATTCCACGCGCGGTGAACTACTGACACGTACTTTCAATCAATATCTTGATATCATTAGGCATTCTGTCCGCCTTGCACATGTTGCCGAGAGTACGTTCATTGAACCGACCAGTACATATACATACAATTATATAACGTGCATGTTATTTCTTCTATCGTTACATACTTTTTCATTCACTTGATTATAATGACGTTCTAATGCACTATGTTAGTTGTGTGTAATTTGAACGCAACTACGTTATGCTATGAGAGCTGCAGTAGCGTAGTTGTTGTTTTTGTGTGGGTTTTTTCCCGATCCAGAAGCACTTGAGCTGAAAGCTCTTCGGCTCAGTGTCATGGACATCGTAACCCTTCGGCTCGATGCCACGAACACCGTAAATCTGAGGAACCTGTAGCTTTTCTGCCAGTCCGCGGAGTTGAACCCGCACTTACAGAGGACTAGTCACCCGTAGTCCAACGCGCTACGAACACGCTGGGCACGTGGGCAGCGTAGTTGTTAGTGAACTCGCTTCTTATGTATGTAGTCCCGGTTCAATTCTACAATAGGTGTGGAATATTTTTCCGACCGTAACGGCTCTCAGGTCGACGCCAGCCTAAACTTGGTACCAAGAAAAGCACTGGGAAGTAAAGACGGCCGGTGTGATGTTGATCACACCACCCATCGTGTGCCGACGGTCAATGAAAAATACGGGTCTAACACCGTATTCCTCAATATACCCCGAGATAAAAAAAAGGGTTCCTTTACTATTTTTTTTTTTACATTATGCTATGTTTTCAGGACAGCTGTAATATCTACTACGCCATTCTGCTTAGCGCATCCTAATTCGTCGTGCTCTTTTTTCTCTGTTCTGGCTCACTCTCTCGGTTGCTTTACAATGGTAGATTTGGTAAAAATTAAATGTTTAATATCCACAATTTCTATGGAATACAGTATTTGGGCTTGTGTATTATTTTGTCCTGTCACGGCATGGTTTGTTATTTTCTCAGTAAACGTGTGACAGGTTGCCGTCTTAATAATGTTTAGTAAGAGATGAACCATCCTAACTGTAGTGCAATATTACCAGATGTGGTGCAGGCTTATGTCAATGGAGACTCGTGTGAACGAAAAATGTGACAAACGGAATATGCATTCTCGTTGTGTATTACCTGCTCCTGCCTGTTTCAATGTGTCAAATGGTCTGCAACAACAAATGTGTATACAAAGCACCCTTTGACTTTCTTGGACCATAGTATTGGTTTAATATAATATTAACATGTGTAACGTGTCGCATTCTTCTGTTTGTCTTAGTTGTAATTTACATCGTGTTTCTTCTTAGAACGCTCCCTATCGACCCCGTGTTAACCACTCTATGTGATTTGTATGCGATCTGAGCCTAAGAACGATTGTACGTTGTGCGAGTTATGCGCCTACAAGTAGGCCAGCACATCCATTTCTGCGATGCTTTTTATTTACTATGGTAGCTTCTCTAGGTCCTACATCAGTCGCCTCTTACGACATACATTGTAGGTCGCAGTGGTACAATCCTTTCTTTCCCTTGCAGGCCCCGGCACCACACGAGCGACATCTTGTTTGTAAACTATGCTATTCTTTACAATGTAACTGGTATCTCTCTCTCTCTCTCTCTCTCTCTCTCTTTGCCTTTTTTTACCCGGGTTGGGGCATAGGCCCTCAACCAACTCATGCCAAGTCTTCCTATCTCTAGCTATCTCCTGCAGATCCCTCCAGCTCTTTTTTATATTGTTGATCTCCGCCTCCAAATCTCGTCTACATGTATTTCTCGGCCTACCCTTCTTTCGCTGTTCCTGCGGGTTCAGGCAAGGACCCTTCTTGTTATATTCCCCTCCGGTTTTCACAAAGTGTGTCCTATCCAGCACCAGCGTCTTTTTTAACCTGTTCGTTCACTGGAATCTGTCTTGTTCTCTCCATAAGTTCCTCATTTGTGACACTATCATACCATCTTATTCCCTCTATTCTGCGCAGACACCAGTTGATGAATATTTGCAATTTATGCGCTATTGTAACTGATATATAGTGTAGATATTAATACCTCTGTTTTCGTGCTATACGTATGGTACCATTTGATGACTGGCTATAAGGAAACGTATACACGGCCTGCTGGAAAACACTGACGTAAGATCGCCTAATTTGGCGCAGAATCATCGTACTGCTGAGGCGCAAAGAAAGCAAACTGCGCTAAAATACAGAAGACGCAACAACCCACAAACCTAACCCTGATCGTGTATGTCCCCAACTGTGGTAAGGGAATAAGAAGTTTTAAGAACCGCTGGGGAAGCACTGGAGTCCATGAATATGGTAAGTAAATAGACAATAAACAAGTATTGAAAAACGCTTATCTGCGAGGCTAGACAATTGCTGCCAGGCGCGGCTCGTCATTAAGGGCCAGTGGGCCCCACCAATAATCAAAAGGGGGAATAACTTCCCGGAATAGTAAATGCTAAAAAAAAAACATAATGTTTCCGAAAATTTGTGTCTGACCCCACCAAGAAAAATGACCACGAGCCGCCACTGATTGGTGCTGTAAGAAATAAAGGTTTGTGGTTCGAATTCTGTGTTTGGTAAATTACTTATTTATTGTTTACTTATTTACCACCCGTGATAGGGGATTGTGTTCCAGGATTGAACTCTACAGTTATCTTCGTGCACACCAGAGAGGTGCAATAAAAACCAAAGCGAACAAAGAACATTTCAAATTTACTTCAGTAACTCATTGAAAGCTTTTGGCATAAATCTTAAAATCCGTTGCTCACGACCGTTCAGTGTGACACACGACTTCTCATGGGAGCACTAACATGATAGTCAGTCAGAACTATCGCAGCAGAAAATAAAAGCAAGTCACAAAGGACCTTTAATTATACCCCTCAACTGGTGCAGTCCAAATTCCTTACCCCCAATGCCCAAGAACATTTCGAGTTCAACTTGGCCTCGTCAATCGCTTAAATTACACTCAATTCCCACGTCTAGCACCTACAATGGATGAAATGGGCGGTTATCGTCACTGGTGGCGGGCAAACAACAACTGGAACATGTGCAACAAAACATCACGACAGACGTTCACAAATACTGACTAACAATGAGGTGAGAGCACATCACAAACTTCCCATTTATAAAACGTCATCCGTAACAATTTAATCACCAATCATCATCATCAAATAGCGTGTCCAGTGCAGAACTTTGCCATCCTAACAGTTCTTCTCAGATTCTCTCTTCTTTATAGACCCGATGTCCTACCTCTGCTACCATCATGCTCAAATCGTCAGTTATATCCTGATCCATCTTCTCCGTTGTCTTCCTCTTCTTCTCTTTGCCGTGAGACCTACTTCCATAATGATTTTCTCCTACCCTTCGTGTCTCTTTATATGTCCATAATACTTTATTTTTTTAAATTTTATTTGTAGTATCAGCCAGTGTTCTTTGATACCTCACCGTTCAGAAAGCAATGGCAAACTACTGTACGTATAAGTGGTGCCTATAAAATCACCGACTCGTTTACTGTGGTTGATGGCTACGCCCTTTGGGATATGCCACGATTTTCATTTGTTTATTTGTTCTATTCTCGGTCCATGTTATACGGAGGACTCTTCTGTAACACTTAATCACCAATATAGCACAACAAAATGAAATGTTCAGCTTGTAAAATTGTGTCGACGTGGTTCATGTCATGCCAGTTTAGAACCCCTGACCACTAATTTAGACTTGTTTCGCTAAAACCAGGACCCGTAGACCAGCAAGCCTGTACACAGATAAACGGCATATTTAGTTTCTAAGCGTGTCTAATAGACAATGTCAGCCATGTGCTGTTAATTTAGTCAGTGTAAGACAAGGCTTGCCGTGTACTGCGCGCCTCTCAAGAGGTCGGATAGTTTCACAGATTAGCTGAAGAATGCCGACATCCAGCTAGACTTGTCACCATTAGAATGTCTCTACACAATGTTTGGACAAGATTTGTTATCACTGCTTAGAATGCCAACAAACACATGTACTATGTGTGTGTATATATGTGTACACATACTTGGGTCAATATCTTTACACGTCTGGTAGTAATAACATCCTAATGAGCTCATTGAAAGCAACTGAGACGTATACACGAAAGATGATTTATTATTTCTTGGCCGACAAGTAAATAGCGTAATTACCGCACACACACACAAAACTGAATTATCACTGCGCACACAAATATTCTCGATGGATCGACGGAATATCCGAGGCACTAAATTCCACCCTGTACAAAGCGCATAGGGAGGCTCGCTCCAGGTGTCTCTTTTTTCGACCTGATGCCGAAAAGCAAAACATGATTAGAGAATAGATATATAGACACAAATATTACAAATGTAATTTCTGCGACAAATTAGGTAGAATAACATAGAACACCGCAAGACAGAAAGACTGCACTATATTTTGCTATAATTTACCAACACACTACGAATACAATAGGGTCAAAGGCTCATGAGGTCATGGTGGTAACATGAGCCAGGGTTAGCGAGGGGGCGCTCTAACCAAGACCCTGCCCCCAACCTCCACACGGTGACCCTGGAAACAGACTCTGGTTCGGTCTGGCTAAGAGGGCAGGGATCGGGGAGAGAAAACTACTGGTAGTGGTAGCAGTGCAATTACGAAAACACAATAAGGATACATAGTGAGAATTTTTGTTCTCAGGCAAAACGCACAAATCTCCTGACCGATGTCCAACAAGATATTGCCAAAGTCCCTGAACACAAAGAAACAGCAACGAAACGTCTCAGACATGGATGAGAGGTGCATCCAGTGACCAAACGTATGCCCACGTAGGGCGAAGCTCGAAGCCCTGAGGAGGGGCAAACATTGCCAGCCCGTCGGCAAGAATAAATAAGACAGGACCGAAACGAATAAAAGTCTACCCTCGTGTTGGTGCGAGAGAAGATTGCAGCTGACCCCGCATCGGTAGCCTGGTGCAGATACATGTACTGGGCAAGGTTTGCCGAGCGCAAAAGAACAAGTTGCGTTTAGTGCATAACGAAACTACCCGCCCTAGGAAAACCGTGCAAGGTACTGTGCGACTAAAAATTAACATCCCCGGAAGAACTGAGGTTGGGGATGCCAAACGGAACTGCCAGCCTTGGGGCAACCGGGCAAGGTTTGTTTGCAGTCGTAACTAACATCCCCGGAATAACTGGGGCGGGTGATGGCGGCGAGCGCAAAATCCACAGTTACGCTGATAGCGCCGACTGAAACGACACTCTACATTATTTGTACTCGGCCCCATGCCAGTGCTTTCGAGGTAAATTGCAAATTGCCACGTACCAATGCGCGTCTAGAAAAGGCCGAGAATGTTCCATCTCCGGATCATACTCAAAATGTACGGTAAAGCAAGGCCGACAATGTACGGATCAGACAGGAAGTTCGGGTCTAAACATTGGCGAAGGCCGATACTTTACACGGTGTTTTATACGAGTAAGACGCCGTCCGAGGATAAGCTTACAAGCCCCGAGAAATATTTCTCAGTCAGAACGGGCATAAATAGCGTAACTCACTGTCCCGGCGTAGATCACAAAGCCCAAAAATACGGCAAAGCTGATCGAACCTAGGCAAGCTCACCTAGTAAATAAAAGCTGGCTGAAAACGAACACCCCACCGAAGGATAAGCAACTGAGCTCAAATAGGTGCTGAAGGCTGGTGCACGTACATCACGTTCTGATGTTTGGCTGTTTATATATCACAATGAGAATGATTAAAACAGACCTAGAACGATCGAAGAAGAAGAATACAATAGGTTCATGCGAGATACGTATCTGTAATTCCTAGGAGGCCAAAACCCGACGTAGATCAAACATTCACCTGACATGTCGTAACTATATCAATAGTCTTGTTTATTCCATTTCACCTTTGCGTGCAGCGAAATACCTACTACATGTCTATGATGCACATTACTTCACTGGGTATTGCACCTCCACTTGGGGAAGGAAAGACACGACCCACTGTGTCGTAATTAGCATTTCGTAATTAGCATTTCATAAAAAGGTAATGGGAGTTGTAGCAAATAGCAGTTGTTTTTTCATTGCAATCCTCTTCCTCCTCATTCTCTCTAACGGAATGTCCGTTTTAATAGAGGTAAAGAACGATGCTTATATTGTATCATCACCAAAGATAATAAGAAGAAAAGAAGATGCAAATTACAAACTTGGAATAATCTTCATACAAATTCACATACTTAAACAACTGGGCACATTAATGTTAGATAGACAACTTGGCACACTAACGTTAGATAAAATGTGTCATTGAATACAAGTTTGGGTTTTTTTAAAAGCTGTTGTATGATAAACTCTCTTCTACAAGAAAATAACCTAAAAATAAGACAGAAAATAAAAATATGCAATCAGCATACATTTTCGTAGAAATATTATGTTGGTATATTTTTGACTATTTCATTATCTATATCAGTGAATTTTAAATATCAACAACTTTGTATATTCCAACCGAATTTAATGCCACGAGACGGTAACAGAATATTTTTTAGCCATTCAGTTCTGTTTTAGTTCACTTTCAGTTTCAGTTTGGAATATCTTCATTGCACTCCGGACATGTCCATAGGTGCTCGATCTCCTTCGCAATATCTCCAACAGCGTCCAGCAACTGACCGTACCAGTTCTATTTAGATTGTTGAGCCGTGGCCAACGTTACTAACTGGCCACAGCGCGGACGGCAATATTGCCATGTGGCGTCACAGGCTGAGGCGGTGTATTCTCACAGACTAACTATTGACTGTTACTATTGGGAAACGCTGATCTAGACAATACATCTTGCAGATGTTAGAAACTTGTTGTTGGATGCATGTGTGTATTACAGAAGATGTTTTCTGATAAGTAGCTATAGTTGTTGCTCTCACATACTATTTTAGTTTAATTTTATACAGAATACTTAGATTAATTTTAAATATGATAACTATTGTACTTACATCAGCTTATGGTAGTCTCTCTTCAGTTATCCATGAATAAGTAAGCTACATGTTTGCACAACACCACATCTTGATTAGCACATAAACTAACATCACTTATCAGTAATCCACGAATTAGTCAGTCACAAATTTGCACATCACCACAGCTTGATTAGCACAGAAACTAAACAGTATTACATAAATATATTTATCTACTACTGAATTTTGCTACTTTCCTTTTTGTGAAGAAGCAGTTTGCTGAACATTGCATTGATCATTCCTTATTTTTCCTTAATTGTTGAGGAAAATGTTAGCAAATGTTGGAACCGCGGACAATAAAGTTTTTCTTTTTTGAGCTTCGCAGACACATGCAGTACTGTCTAATGAGAATTTTATGTAGCTGGCAGTTACAATTTGTATGACAATCTCCTTCTGGTTTGTCGTGACCAAGAACTTATCTTCATAGTCAGATGATATCGGCTTTTGAACAACTATATATGATATGAAGCAGAGAACAGTGAGATCTTGTGATAGGTACTTCAGTCCACCCCTATCTATTAAATATGTGTAGTTAAATGAAACACCATTTTTATTACATTATGTTGAAGGAGATCAATAGTCTACATACCAACTTTTATTACATTATGTCGAAGGAGATCAATAGTCTACATACCAACTTTAATACATTATGTCGAAGGAGATCAATAGTCTACATACCAACTTTTATTATATTATGTCGAAGGAGATCAATAGTCTACATACTAACTTTTATTACATTATGTCGAAGGAGATCAATAGTCTACATACCAACTTTTATTACATTATGTCGAAGGAGATCAATAGTCTACATACCAACTTTTATTACATTATGTCGAATGAAATCAATAGTCTACATGACAACTTTTGATACATTATATCGAATGAAATCAAGTCTACATGACAACTTTTGATACATTATGTCGCAAGAGATCAATAGTCTACATGCCAACTGTTGTTACATTATGTCGAAGGAGATTAAGTCTATGTGACAACTTTTGATACATTATGTCCGAAGAGATCACTAGTGATACAGGATAACAAGGGAAAACAAATGATGTGCCAATCAATTTTCACAACACTACAACTTGATTAGCACATAAACTAAACAGTATTACACAAATATATTTATCTACTACTGAATTTTGCTTCTTTCCTTTTTTGTGAAAAAGCAGCTTGCTGAACATTGCATTGCACATTCCTGATTTTTATATCACTGTTGAGGAAAATGTTGGAACCGCAGACAATAAAATATTTCTTTTTGAGCTCCGCAGACACATACAGTACTGTCTAATGAGAATTTCATGTAACTGGTAGTTACAATTTGTATGACAGTCTCCTTATGGTTTGTCGTGGCTAAGAACTTATCTCCATATCCAGATGATATGTGGACAGATCAGGTTCAATTTAATATGTCATAAATGCAAAACACTTGAGTGTTATACCATTTTCTGTTATCTTTAGTTCTGACCAGATGCAACTGCTCAGCGAGGAATTGGAGTGTTTTCTCTGGCACAAAACTAATGCTTGTTGTGGATGATAAACTAATTGCTTCAACCAGATTAGCATGTGCCATTGTCATGTAATAGTCAATAGTTGGTGCTCTTCTAAATCTTTTCATGATTTGCATGGACAAAAGGTTTTCAACAAGAAACCATCTCTCAATTTTTCACTATTTGACAGCCAGTTAAAGGAACTCTTATCTATGGAAACTTCCTTTAGGTGAACAGTAAAAGACATGTCTTGATCTATTTGAATACTGAGTCCTATAGCTGGTGCTTTCAATAATTATACAATAGAACATGTTCCTTGTCTACATTTCGGTACACAACACTTTCTAGGCATTGTTATTTTGTTGTTATGTTTATTAAAGAAGGTAATTGTTAAATTATACACATATAATTATAATCGTAATTTGATCTACATTTTGGTACACATTACTTACTAGGCACTAGCTAGGCATCGTTATTTTATTGTTATGTTTACAACACTGACAACAGTTAGGTTTACTGAAGAAGGTACTTGTTAAATTAACTTATATTATACATATATAATTACAATCGTAATTTGATCTACATTTTGGTACACATCACTTACTAGGCATCGTTATTTTGTTGTTATGTTTACTGAAGAAGTCTGTTTGAGTTCGTATGTTTACTAAAATGTCCATATGTTTACTAAACACGTTTGAATAATCCGCCTCACCCTCCATTTTGAATAATATAGCGCTTAGGCCAGTAGTTACGTTGGCCACGGTTGAGCCGACTCGTATACCTGTTGTACCGTTCTTTTCTTGCCACACCATTCTTCAAACCCAGTTCTCGCAATCTAGTAGTTGACGTGGATTGGTTTAGATGAAGGTCTCTCTGCGGCCACGCTCTATGAGGGCGTTCACGATGTCAGCTCTGTCCATTGGCTGGCCCTCTGAAATAGCGGCAGAGCCAGCCAGTCTGCTCTCTCATTGCCAACGACACCCATGTGCCCCGGAACAAAGACAAGTGTAATTCTGCAAATTGTTGACGCCTGCAGTGATTCAGTCTATTGCCTGCGCAACGAACCGGCCTACACCTTTCGGATCATACTCAATGAGTCACTCAGAATGCACGCATGAGTTTAGTTTTGTGACTAGCCAGAGTAGTGCATTGGTTACTGCCAGTACCTCCATTGTCATGCTGCTTGTTGTCATACTAAATGCACCACTGGCTTCCTTGACCATTCTGCCACATGAGCTTGCAGAGAAGGCCCATGCAGACTTTTCGTGACGAACTACCGATCCATCCGTGTAAATCACAACGTCGTCTGCATTCAACGCCACGGGATTTCCTTCTCTGCAACCTTTGTCAAATTTAATGATGGTTGAAAAGTGTTCCAGTAGATTGAGGCATCGGTATCCATTCTTCCCCATGGTCAATATTATTGAGCCCGCATACCAGCTGAACGGTATCTGCGACACGGCCAACCCATGACTTGCCCCGCTTTAGCCAATTTCCACCACTGGTGCTGAGCTGTTCATGCAATGGGTGATCCTTTTGGCACTTATTTTGAGATAGGCTCGTGCTCTAGCTATCTTGAGTCTATACTCCATGGTCGGAAAATCCAGGAGAAACCTCATCGCCACACAGGGTGTATCCCTTGTGCAACCGAGGATGATGCGCATAGCTTCGTTCTGTATTCTCTCGTCTTTCGATTTGCGTTTTGCTGACAGTGAGGGTGGCCATTGCATATTCAATGGTGGAGAGGACCAGTGTCTGATACAGGATGACAAGCAGTCGTTGCTCGTTGTTAACAGCCGCCATGACTCTCATTGCCGCCAAACCTTTGCGTGCCTTGACAATGACATACTCAACATGTTCCATGAAACACAGGCTGCGATCAAATGTCACACCCAAATATTTCATCGATTTATCTATGGGCAAAACAATACCGCGAAGTTTCACACTAGGCATACATGCGTTAACGGTGTGATTATTGAGTGAGAACCATGTCACTGCTGCTTTGGTAGGGTTGACTAGTGCACCTGAGACATCACACCAGTCTGTGATGCGGTCGAGTTCCCTCTGTATCTCACCGGCAATTGCATCCCTGTCTTTCCCTTGTCTATACACTAGGATGTCATCAGCAAATGACAGAGTTCTACCTCTGCCATCGAGTTGTTGTTCTGTGATTGACACCGTGTATATATTGAATAAGATAGGGGAGAGAGGAGAGCCCTGTGTCAATCCGGAATGTACAGTCACCGGTTCAGAAAACCAACCACCACATCGCAGTACAACCTTCCTTTTGAGCAGCGCAGCAGCTATCCATCTTATGTATTCAGTTCTGTTTCTTATTAAAGAATATTTTCATAAAACATATTTTTTTAAACTGATATATATTTTTTGGTTTTCCATCAAATAACTGCAGCATTATTACAGAAAGCAATTTTTACGCCGGCAGTCTGACGTCAATTTTTATTAAACTAGAGTGCATAGTACCTATTATTTACCTGTTCAAGCATATGTTTCTCCATACCGGTAAGGTAAAATCTTCCACGACTATTGTCTTTATCTACCACTAGATCAGGTTCACACAATACGCTAATAGCGTGGTCAGTCATTATAAGCAAGTTTATCATTAACCAAGCAATCCACATAAAATTTAAGTCTATGAACGCAAAAAAGAACTGTCGATCGAACCGAGACTAGGAAAGGAAAAGAGGGTCTAAAGCCGAAGGATTGACTTCATTGCGCCGGGTTTACCCCATATAGCTCGGCCCCTCTCCGCAGAAATGTCACACCACCTGCCGAAAGTTTTGCACAAAACACGAACTCAGTAGCTCTGGCAACAATCCTGTGGTCTCTGGAAAAACTGCACTCGTGAACAGAACGGCGCGGTCCGGATTAGAACCCACGACCTTCGAACGCTCGGCAAAGGCGTAACCACTTAACTACCCAAATGAAAGGAAATAGCCTAATGGTAGTTATTTAATAGACTCGTTTTTTTTTCACGCAATATGAAAAACATAGTACAAATTATATTTAAGCAATATTTTACTGTATCATTAAATATTAATTTCATGGAGTAATTCTACAAGTCGTGTATAATTTTCACGTGATAGAGATATTTTGATACAAACATCGACTTTGCTATTGTATTTTAATAAAACAATAATACTTCGTAATTAACTTATTTGTTGTCGCTGGGAATGGTTAAGACGTGACAAAGTAAAACACTCATACAGAAGAACATGTAAAAGAAATAGAGAGAATGAAAAAGACCATAGAAAAAAACAAACACAGGAGCATCCAAACGCCTAGCACTAAGCTAAAAGGTGGAGAGTAGAACACTCAATCAGAGATGTGATTATGGAGAGATATGCATCATGACACTGGATCATGATGGTAGTCTATATTCATCAATCATCATATTAAAACAACGATGCTATCACTGGCGTATACAACAAATGGGAGTAATTGAAATTGTGTAACTTAAATCGTTATGTTATGTTATGCGATCGACGTCATGGCACATTGGGCATTCCCATTCGTGCTCTGTCCTCCGTTGCAGCAGCCATCCCAAAGTCCATTTGCTCACAGTACCCATGAGAAGTTGATTACTATATCTTCTCTCTCTACCACGAAGACGACACTGTCTGGCATGTCCACACTTAAAGCCTAATTCTCGAACTCGTTCCAGTGTCTGAGACCCGCCCGTGTCACACAATTGAGAGCGTACCGCATTGATGATATGGGCTATGTCCATACTTCTGACCACTTGAGTCGGGGCACTGTTTGCAAGAGAGTCATCACGTTCGTTACCCCGCACTCCAGCATGTCCAGGCGTGTACAGCCAAGTCATTTTCTTGAGATGTGATCTCCGAATGATGTCCACCCATTCCACACGCATACTTCCAGATTCAATCAGTTGAAGCATATTCATCGAGTCTGATATGATGATCGTATGGGTAACCTGTTGCTCAGCCACCCATGACAGAGCCCTGGAGGCAGCGGTGATCTCCATAGTCATGCTCATTGTCTCAAAAGCCCCGCAGTCCTCATGAAGTGTGCGACCGTTTCGTTGCGCTGAGTAAGCCCACGATGATCTGGTGCCACGCTTGACAGAGCCATCGGTGTAGATAATGATATCACCACTGTGTCATAATGTCTGAACACTGCAACCTTGTTTGCCATTTTTCTCAATTCTGTGAGTCTATGGTTATTTATTGGTGAAAAATATTCATAATATTGATATTCCTTATTGTTAAACTTAACTTGTTGCATAATATAACTTTGATATTAAATCTATATTATGAGTTATGGAATTATAAGCAACAATATAACTCGCTGTCCACCTTTCATCATTCTTGTTCGTGTAGAATACAAGTTTACTGGCCTTCTCTTAGACACCCATATGCGTTCCAACGGTCCTGGGCTCAATCGGGACCGCGCCGTTTTGTTCACAGTACATTTTAACGAAGATTCCTATGATTGTTTAGGAGCTCTGCTTTGTGCAACACTCAACAGGTGGCTTGCCTATTCCGCCGAGAGGACGGGACCGTATGGGAACCGTGACGATAAGTCAATCCTTCTCCAATAGACCTTTCAGACATGCGCATTGTTTTTGCTATCAGTGACACTTATGCAAGTCTGTTCCGCCACGGCTCTTCCACGTGATTCATCTTTCAAAACCGCTCTCCACTGTGTCTCTCCTTCACCTGCACGCTTGAATGTGGAACTCATTTGCATACTTTCGTGTACGTTTACATCAATCAAACATGACGTAAAGGGGCAGACTGGCTCGGTATCCTTGACGTGTTGCTAGTGTTGACTCGAACAATGCACATAAAATAGATGCCCGAAAGTGGTCTATCACCTGTGGCTTGGTGTTATATTTGAGACAGAACAATACACTGAAGGAGAAGAATGTTTTACACGCAATGTCTACAAGAATAATATCTTGTACGATTAGTACTCGTATGTACAGTGTGTGTGTGTGTGTAGTTTGCAATCGGAAGTAGTGAAAGCTATTAAATAAAAGTAGGAAACAATGCAATATATCAATTAACATTAACTACCATTCGAAACTATATTGATCGCCCGTCTATTGCCGGGACTCGCAAGGGGAGCAAGGAATAGTAACAATGTGACCTATAAGGCATGTCGTAATAGGCGACTGAGGTAGATACCTAGAGAATATAACCTAGTAAATAAAAAGTCTGGTCAATCAATAGTGACAACTGTTATAAGAAAGAGAATATGGAAATATGTTGGACACACGTTCAGGAGAAATGATCAACGAATATCAAAGCAGGCATTGAAGTGGGATGCAAAGGGTTCAAGAAAGAGAGGACGACCTAAGGAGACCCTGAAACGAACTTTGCTGAGAGAGGCAAGAAATATCGGTCTCAGTTCCATGGAGGAGATTGAGCGAGTTGCCCAGGATAGAGCGGTATGGAAAAATTACTTGCAGGCCCCATGTAACGTATAACGATACGTGAGGAATCATTATTATTTATTATTAAATAAAAAGCGTCGCAGAAATCGGATGTGCTTGTAGGCACATACCTGACACAACGTACAATCGCTCTTAGACTCGGATCACATACAAATTAAAAGAATGGTTAATAAGGGGTCGATATGGAACGTTTGAAGAAGAAGAAAATTTGCTGTATATGCAATAATAATTCTATGTAATTACATATATTACATGATACATTTTTGGGGATTTTTATATGTCTGAACACTGCAAGCTTGTTTGCCATTTTCTCAATTCTGTGAGTCTGTGGTTATTTATTGGGAAAAATATTCATAATATTGATATTCCTTATTGTTAAACTTAACTTGTTGCATAATATAACTTTGATTTAGCATTTTGTGTAGATTTTAAAATGAATTCGTCTATATACAACAATACTGGAAGGCGAGGTCACGTGACCGGTTGTGGTCTGATTTCCCATAATTTGTTACCTGAGTCCGCAGGCCCATAAGTGTTTATAGTTGGCTCTGTGGAAACACATGTTCAATTCACGATACGGCCAAGGATTTTGTTCTGTTTGATAAATTAAAAATCCTAACATGAACAGCAGCTTCGCGGCGACTGCACTAGCCATGCGGCCATTAAACTTCTCAGGCTCTCGTCCCACCGGTCCTACAACGTCCTAAAAAGCGGTACTACAGGCAGTAACAACAGCTTTTTTGTTTGTTTTTAAATTGTCTTCTAGAAGCTGATTTTAATTGAACAAATATCAAATCAGCCTGATCTGTAATCTTTGCTGGAGTGTACCAGAGCCAAAGTAGAGCCTGGCTGTGAGTGTACCCAGTATAAGTGTTTCGCCAGTAGCAGCAATAAGATTGGACAAATTTAAGTATCAGTCTATTGATGCTGATTATTATTTACTTCCATAACTTTTTGTAGCCTTTTGTTCATTTTACTATTTAACTATGTGCATTGTATTTCCACGTACATTGTCATGTAATTCTAGTTATATCTTCTATGGCTAACTTTACAGTAATCGTGTCCTTTTTAAGAGTTCACTGAATGTTTCATATTTGCTTTTTAGATTCAGTTAGCTTTGATCTCCTATTACTGTTACCTTTGATCTCTTATTACTGTTAATTGTAATTTCTTCGTGTTTGACTGCCTATGGAAAGCTCAATATACTAGATCGCAACCACGTGTATTTTGATACAAGAGATGTGGCCGTGTATTCCTTGTCTGACACTCCCATCTACTGTCCGCCCATCCCATCCACCATAAAGCAGTATTGATTCTGCATACCATTACACGACTCTCTTCCTTACTTTCATTACAAGGCGCCTGTTCGTTAGTATTTATGTGTTATTTTAAGGAAGTTTTCTACATACTGATCACACCTAATTTTGTATTTCTCTTTACTTATATTTCAACTTATCATTTGAGGATTCTAATCTCATATTTGAATATGTTCATCCTTTTAACTACCTCAATGTTAATGGTATTCTTCCGTGTTTTAGATTAGTGGTGTAACCATTGCTTTACTTTAAAAAATATTCTGACTTAGTTATTTTTTTCCTCACTTTGTTTATGCTGTCATATATCATATATTATTGATCGTGTTTCCTTCTTATATTATTCATGGTACATTTTTTCTTCTGATCAATGTGTCGCTTCTTTTTAACCTCGTGGACAATTGTACGCGAGAAATGAATATATCAATGTGTGTGTTGAAAAGATCTGGTGAAATGGTTTAGGGGTGTCTTACTTGTATCATTTTATGACATGTCCGTTTTATTGTTCATTCAAACTGATGACATTTGTTGCAAGTATATATTTCCTTGTATCATTTTATGACATGCCCGTTTTATTGTTCATTCTAACTGATGACATTTGTTGCAAGTATATTTCTGTATCATTTATGACATGTCCGTTTATGTTCATTCTAACTGATGACATTTGTTGCAATATATATTTCCGTATCATTTATGACATGTCCGTTTTATTGTTCATTCAACTGATGACATTTGTTGCAAGTATATATTTCTGTATCATTTTATGACATGCCCGTTTTATTGTCATTCAACTGATGACATTTGTTGCAAGTATATATTTCCTTGTATCATTTTATGACATGCCCGTTTTATTGTTCATTCTAACTGATGACATTTGTTGCAAGTATATATTTCCTTGTATCATTTTATGACATGCCCGTTTTATTGTTCATTCTAACTGATGACATTTGTTGCAAGTATATATTTCCTTGTATCATTTTATGACATGTCCGTTTTATTGTTCATTCTAACTGATGACATTTGCAGTATATATTTTTATCATTTATGACTGCCCGTTTATTGTTCATCACTGATGAATTTGTAAGTATATATTTCCTTGTATCATTTTATGACATGTCCGTTTTATTGTTCATTCTAACTGATGACATTTGTTGCAAGTATATATTTCCTTGTATCATTTTATGACATGCCCGTTTTATTGTTCATTCAACTGATGACATTTTTATTTGCGTATCATTATCATTCCTTGTTCATCAAGTTTTTGTAACTATGCCGTTTTATTGTTCATTCTAACTGATGACATTTGTTGCAAGTATATATTTCTTGTGTCGAAAAATTGCACACTTTTTCTTTATCGAGTCTTTCTGATTTTATGTGAATGCATAATGCCATCTCCAATTTCAGATACTTAGGTAACATCCATGTGAATGATAACTTCTGATACAGAACTAATAAATACAGATAACGTTATAATATTGTGAAATGAATCAACTATGGTTCTTGGTGTTGTCTTGAAAGCTGTTTTATAAACGTGATAGGGATCATTAAAAATTGATTGATTGATTGATTGATTCATCATCACTGCACTTCAGTGAGTAACCATGTATGATTACTCCGGTGAGTAACCTCCGATATCTTTCTTACACAGGAAAATCTCAGCGGCAGTGCACGAACTCCGTAGCACCGGCGAGGGTACAAATGTAATTTAGAAGATGGTAAAGATATTTTGTAGGAACTTTTTATTTTAATCAATATTTTTAATCATGAGAAATTTTAAACCTTTAGTTTTCCTGTTATTTATTTATCATCTGACTGACTGAGCATTCTAGTTTCTTATCATTCTAAATATTAATGAAAATCGTGGCATATCCCAAAGGACGTAGCCATCAACCACAGTAAACAAGTCGTTGATTTTCTAGGCACCATTGCTTTCTGAACGGGTGGCGCCATCGTCCTTTGTTAAAATCAACGAAACAATTTGCAAGCAAACTGTCCGCAGCGTGATTCGAACTCAGAACGTCGGGTTAATAGACAGAGTCACTAACCTCTAGGCCACAGACGCCACATATTAAACATCTTCTAATTCTAACATTATGTGATGTGCACATACTCTGTGTACTTTTTTTTCCGATCCAGAAGCACTTGAGCTGAAAGCTCTTCAGCTCGTGTCATGGACATCGTAACCCTTCGGTTCGGTGCCACGAACACCGTAAATCTGGGGAACCTGTAGCTTTTCTGCCAGTCCGCGGAGTTGAACCTGCACTTACAGAGGACTAGTCACCCGTAGTCCAACGCGCTACGAACACGCTGGGCGCGCGGGCACTCTGTGTACTTAACGAGTAATCTTTGCCCGTCTGCCCAGCGTGTTCGTAGCGCGTTGACTACGGGTGACTATCCCTCTGTGTGTGCGGGTTCAATTCCGCGGATGGCAGAAAAAGCCACAGATTCCCCAGATTTACGGTGTTTTGGCACCGAACCGAAGGTTACGATGTCCATGCACTCGAGCCGAAGAGCTGAAACTCAAGTGCTTCTGGATCGAAAAAAAAAGAGTAATCTTTAACCAGTGTCTTCGCTTCTTTATGAAGTTGGTTGTGTTGTATCTTAGTCTCGTTATTGTGTCGTATCTTAGTCTCGTTATTGTGTCGTATCTTAGTCTCGTTATTGTGTTGTATCTTAGTCTCGTTATTGTGTCGTATCTTAGTCTCGTTATTGTGTTGTATCTTAGTCTCGTTATTGTGTTGTATCTTAGTCTCGTTATTGTGTTGTATCTTAGTCTCGTTATTGTGTTGTATCTTAGTCTCGTTATTGTGTTGTATCTTAGTCTCGTTATTGTGTTGTATCTTAGTCTCGTTATTGTGTTGTATCTTAGTCTCGTTATTGTGTCGTATCTTAGTCTCGTTATTGTGTTGTATCTTAGTCTCGTTATTGTGTTGTATCTTAGTCTCGTTATTGTGTTGTATCTTAGTCTCGTTATTGTGTCGTATCTTAGTCTCGTTGTTGTGTTGTATCTTAGTCTCGTTATTGTGTCGTATCTTAGTCTCGTTATTGTGTCGTATCTTAGTCTCGTTATTGTGTTGTATCTTAGTCTCGTTATTGTGTTGTATCTTAGTCTCGTTATTGTGTTGTATCTTAGTCTCGTTATTGTGTTGTATCTTAGTCTCGTTATTGTGTTGTATCTTAGTCTCGTTATTGTGTCGTATCTTAGTCTCGTTATTGTGTTGTATCTTAGTCTCGTTGTTGTGTTGTATCTTAGTCTCGTTATTGTGTTGTATCTTAGTCTCGTTGTTGTGTTGTATCTTAGTCTCGTTATTGTGTTGTATCTTAGTCTCGTTATTGTGTTGTATCTTAGTCTCGTTATTGTGTCGTATCTTAGTCTCGTTATTGTGTCGTATCTTAGTCTCGTTATTGTGTTGTATCTTAGTCTCGTTGTTGTGTTGTATCTTAGTCTCGTTATTGTGTTGTATCTTAGTCTCGTTGTTGTGTTGTATCTTAGTCTCGTTATTGTGTTGTATCTTAGTCTCGTTATTGTGTTGTATCTTAGTCTCGTTATTGTGTTGTATCTTAGTCTCATTATTGTGTTGTATCTTAGTCTCGTTATTGTGTCGTATCTTAGTCTCGTTATTGTGTCGTATCTTAGTCTCATTATTGTGTTGTATCTTAGTCTCGTTGTTGTGTTGTATCTTAGTCTCGTTATTGTGTTGTATCTTAGTCTCGTTATTGTGTTGTATCTTAGTCTCGTTATTGTGTTGTATCTTAGTCTCGTTATTGTGTTGTATCTTAGTCTCGTTATTGTGTTGTATCTTAGTCTCGTTATTGTGTTGTATCTTAGTCTCGTTATTGTGTTGTATCTTAGTCTCGTTATTGTGTCGTATCTTAGTCTCGTTATTGTGTCGTATCTTAGTCTCGTTATTGTGTTGTATCTTAGTCTCGTTATTGTGTTGTATCTTAGTCCCGTTGTTGTGTTGTATCTTAGTCTCGTTATTGTGTTGTATCTTAGTCTCGTTATTGTGTTGTATCTTAGTCTCGTTATTGTGTTGTATCTTAGTCTCGTTATTGTGTTGTATCTTAGTCTCGTTATTGTGTTGTATCTTAGTCTCGTTATTGTGTCGTATCTTAGTCTCGTTATTGTGTTGTATCTTAGTCTCGTTATTGTGTTGTATCTTAGTCTCGTTGTTGTGCAACTCCTCTCACAAACTTGTTAGTCAGCTGTTTCCTTATTCATTTATTAATATAGCTAATGCACGTAGAGTATGTTGCATCTAATACATTAGTGATATACTTTTGAGCCTTCTCATAGATCTCATACTTACTAGTTTGCTTGTCCCTCTGAGAGAAAATCGTATGATATAAAAGGGAAAAATATGAGTAGCTATTGACAATTTGATGAAACTGTCCACTTTTTTCATGAATAATTTACCTTTAGCAAAATAAAACAAAACACAATTTGTGTACATTCGTTTCATCTCGGGCAATCTCTTTAATAATCATCTATTTGTTGTGTGTTTTTTGTCGTTGCCCACTCTTTCATATTCTTCTGTATTCTCAATCATTGAGCTTTCTTATTGTTTTCATTTATTATTTCATCTTTATTCGACGTTGTCATCTTTCACGTTTATGTATGTATATTATTTTGTTTCTCTCTCTCTCTCTCTCTCTCTCTCTCTCTCGCTATCGTTCTTACGCCGTTTTTATCATTCTATTGTGATATATAAACAGCCAAACATCAGAACAGGATGTACGTGCACAGTCTTCAGTACCTATTGGATCTCAAGTGCTTATCTTTCGGTGGTGTGTTCGGTTTCAACCAGCGTTTTTTGACGGTTCGCTCTCCGTTAGCCTTTTGCTGTCCCCAGCCAAAACCCGCAAGGCAGCAGATTGCTATTGTCTTTCAGGGCAGCGACCCGTAGACGACCTGCCCTCCCGGGCTGATGAGCGTCATCTGCCCAGCAAACCGATCGTTGTGTGGACTCCTTGGTTTGCCGCCCGTCCAGTTTTGTGTACGGTTTGCTCCGCTAGCCTTTGATTGTCCCCAATCAAACTACAAGGCAGCAGTAGTTAACTGCGAGCGGAAACGCTTACTGGTTTTACCTTTGCTGGGCTTTCCAGTTGTTCTGCACTTTCGGGTGGGACGCACATCCTCGTGCCTGCCGCGCCTTCCTCTTGTATGCCGTGCCATGGGTGCCTGGTCACCATCACTTTTCGCCGTGCTCACATTTTTCGGACCTATGTACCATTTGCCTGGGCTGTCCACGCGTGTGACCCAACCCGGTCCCCCACCCCTGCGATGGGTTACGGGTTTCGCCACCTGAAGACCCACCCGTGCATCGCTCGCATCCTGGTGCCTACCTCACCCATTTCCATCAATTCCCACCGTGGACCCACGTGGAGCTCAACTCCCAGCCTGCTCATCGGCTCAAGAGAGAGGGCTAAAGAGAGAGCATGCGGGCTCCGAATTTCGCCATACTAGGGTCAACGTCTCTTCGATGGCTTTTAGTCGTGCCTCCATCTCTGTGATGGGTGCCAGAGTTTTGACCTATGTGGACCAACGTGCGGCTCAACTTGACATTAAGCATACTCGGCGGCTCAAGAGAGAGCAGGCGCGGTTTCTGGTTTCGCCCCACGCGGTTCCACGTTCATCTTTCCAGCTTTTTCCATCGGCCGGGAGAGGTGAGCATTAATAGTCACTCTGGGAGTTCGCTTGTCTGTGTTGCGAGCGGATCCCATCTAGCGTGACTACCTTTGCATCTCTACTTGCCCCAGAGTAGCTCTCCCACGGCACCGGCCTTCTTAGCCAGACCGGAACTACCGTCTGTTACCGGGATCACCACGTGGAGATGAGAGCACGGGATTTAGAGCCATCTCCCATCGTGTTCGTAGCGCGTTGGACGACGGGTGACAAGTCCTCTGTGCGTGCGGGTTCAATTCCGCGGACTGGCAGAAAAGCCACAGGTTCTCCAGAGTTACTGTGTTCGTGGCACCGAACCGAAGGGTTACGATGTCCATGGCACCGAGCCAAGAACTGAAAGCTCAAGTGCTTCTGGATTGGTGGAAAAAAAAAGCATTTGTATTAAAAAGCATTAATGATACTCTCCGCCGCTTTGTCAATGGTCCAAGTCTATTTACATGTTCATTAATTATTTTTGTATACTTCTTATCTCCTTATTTTGGGTTATCTTGTGCGCAGTAAAGAAATGTGCTGGCTAAAATAAAAAAAGAATGTCAAATTCTAAATTGTATTTACTGTACATTGTTCGTCAAACGAAACACACCCCTAGTATCCACCTATTGTATCATTATTATTCTACACCTTGTGTAAGTTGGTTATTGCAATGTTGCCTGGACAACTGCGTTGCAGATTACTTCTATCGATCTCCAACTGCCAATGGATCTATTACGTGCTGAACTTGAACGTGGGACCTACTCTTAATCTTTCGTCTTCGATAGAACTAGAAACTCCATCTCATCTACATTGAGATCAGGGACCTCTGGACACAAATATTTCCCTTGCGGAGAACGAACAGAGTACCATTGAAGCTAGATGCGATTGCCGTACCACTACGCCATTAGAGACTCCCTAACAAGTTAAATTAATAGTCAATGTTATCTTTGACCAGTGGCGGCTCGTGATCGTTTTTGTTTGTTAGGACCAGACACACATTTTCGGGAAAATCATGGTTTTGGGTTAGGTTATGTTTTAATCCATTACATAATAAATACACATTACACATTATTTTTGGTGAGGCCCCGCCCCTCTGACCCTTAATGACGAGCCGCCACTGTCTTTGACACTGCGTTTCATTAGTTCGGTAGCTCATGATTTAAAGATTATGAGAACATATTCCTATTAATAAATATTCCTAAAGATGTTAATCAGTAAGTCAAGTTTTGCACTTTGATTTGATGATGATCACGGTTGAAAACAACGATGCACACAAATCAGTTTTATCTTGCATTGTACACTTTTTAAGAAAATCAATTTTTACTTTTTTTTCTCTCCTGTAAACCAAATTCTAAAAGTTGTCATCCGTTATAACTGTTTTAGCACAATGTCAGTCTGAAAATGCAAAAATCTCTAGCTCTAGTTTGTCTGTCCTCACTTGACCAGGTCGTGCAATGTGTACAGCTATTTCTGTGACGTTTACTTGACAAGTAAGACAATTTAAGAGAGAGAAAAAAGACAACTATTGGCCTGGATTACAGTAAAGCGTTGACATCTCTTGTCACGATGCTATTGAAGTACTATAATATGGGATACAAAATGAAGACGTATTTAAGTCATTAACACCAATATTTTTGGGGGGTTTTGTTTCCCAATATTTGAGAACTGTAACTGTTCTCCAGGTTTCATCTGCAGACGGAGGGTGTGTCTTTCTTACTTCAGCTTAAAGTGGGAGACTAGTATCAAATGAAAGGTGATTAGTCTGCAAGTGGTATTCTACATTTTGTTTTCGACACAATCAAAAACAAGTAACATTAACAATTGACAAAACATTGTTATTCCTAAATCAGTTTTAAATGATAGATCCGTTCGTTACTTTTACTTAGTTCACTCGCCCGAGTGGTTACCGGAGCCCAAATTTGGGATGTAAAGAATAGAACCACTGTTACCTGCCATGCATGTCGTAAAAGGCGACTAAGGATGTTTGGCTGAAATCGGATACACGTGTCCTAAACATGTAGGAGTCTATATGTTTAGGGGCCTACCCAGTGCCGGATTAGGCTAGCGCGGGGCCCGTAGCAAATTTTAGCGCGGGCCCTAGGTTTTAAAGATAATAAAATAAAACACAACTTTTACAAACAAACTTGTCTCGATTTAATGTGAGCAAATTTAGAGATAGCACTTGCCCGAGTGGTTACCGGGCCCAAATTTGGGTTGTAAAGAATAGAACCACTGTTACCTGCCACGCATGTCGTAGAGGCGACTTAGGAGGTTTGGCTGAAATCGGATGACGTGTCCTAAACGCATCGAAGTCTATGCGTTTAGGCCTACCAAACCAATGTGCAACGTATACACGTTCTTGGCAAAGATCAAACATATCACAAAGAGTGATTAAAATTGGTCCTAAAGAACGAACGCGAAGAAGAAGAAGAGATAGCACTAGACAAATCAATTTCTCTAAGTAAATTACATTCAATGTTCATTAAGGTGAGGTTATTTAGACGATCTTGTCCCATCGTGTTTCTTAACTCACTTTTTATACTTTAATGTTGAAAAAGAACGTTCTCTGCTGTAGTTAGTAATCATTAAAGACAAGTAAATTCGTAAGACTATTTCTACATTTGGGAAACACGACTCTAATGAATTTTCCTTTACAAGTTTATTAAATTGCAGTTCAAGAGCCTCATGCTTTTCGTTGCTAATAGCAGCTACATTAGTTTTACAGCAGTAGGCGACTAAGATGGTTGGGAGAAGAATGGAAACTTGCCGCATACCAAAACAAATGTTGTTCTGTGAACTTTCGGAGGAAGAGGCACCAGGGCAGACCACTGCTCAGATATAAAGATGTCTGCAAAGCCTCAATGAAAAACTTTTCTATAGATCCCAGCACATGGGAGGGACTAGCTGATGACAGAGTTGTGTGGAAAGCCAAATTACGAAGGGCGCAGAGTCTTTTTAGAAGAGACTTATATACGAGCTGAACGACAAGAGAGAAAGCGAAAACTCAGAAGTTGTCACAGTAAAACACTTGCCAATTGACCGTTTGTAAAGATGAAAAAGGCCATATACATTAGTTTTAAGAAGTTCAATGAACTGCATAAGTTAGTCGCCTAGGCTTTCTTCCAAATCCTCTTGGTAAGAGCTGACAATATTTGAAGTTCTTTTCAAGATCTCTTCCTCTGTAATAGATTTTAACTGCCGGAGTATTCCAAATACACCAGTCACTCTATGGTACAGCCTAAATCAATAACTTTGCAAACAAAACAGAACAGTTGTCCTTTAGTTTCTGTATAACACAACCAATCTTTCACGTGAGTTCTGTTTGTTGGTGTATGTGTGTAGTGAAAACGACTTTCGACAAAATCGTGGATTGTTTGAAGTTGTTTGGCCATTCACCAATATCGTTGGAGTACATTTTACTTTCGTTGTGTTTTGGCTTGTAGATGATGTTGCTACATTAGAAGCATGTGCTGTGCTTTCTGCCTCTCTTTGGCTTGAAGATGATATGGCTAAATTGGAAGGACTTGCTGTACATTTGATTTCAGTTTGTCTTGTGAAAAATGTGGCTAAATCGTGAAGAGTTGCTGATCTTAATGGTAGTATTGGTAATGATGATTCTTCTAAGGCACTGCTTTCATCTACTACTACACAGTGGGACACGTCTTCTGTATTTTCTGCTTCGATTTCGTTGGATTCAGCACCATCACAAACATCTAAAAATTCAGACAGCTTGCGTGTTTTTGATATAACATCTGGTTATTTTTCCATTTTCATCTGTCACATAGGCGGGGCCCCTAGAAGCGAGGGGCCCGTAGCATTTGCTACTTCTGCTACTAGGCTAATCCGGCGCTGGGCCTACCAAACCAATGTGCAACGTATACACGTTCTTGGCAAAGATCAAACATATCACAAAGAGTGATTAAAATTGGTCGTTAAGAACGAACGCAAAGAAGAAGAAAGAAGAAGATTAACTAAGTTGATCTTGCTTTGCTCTAACTCTGTATGATGGATATATTTCAACCGACTCAGCAAAGTCTGATGTTAAAATATATTTAAATAATACATGCATATAATAGCAAGCAATCGGATAAGGTTACTGCTTGTGCCATGGCATCCGCTGATACGCGGTTGAGTAATTAGATTATCAAGGGGACGGTGTATTTGTATAAGTGTTTTTGGACGAAAGAACTTGAATTGTAAATCATCAGTAACATATTCTCACATCTGGGTAGGTTATAACAAAGTAATATATTCACATCTGAGTAGGTTATAACAAAGTAACATATTCACATCTGAGTAGGTTATAACAAAGTAACATATTCACATCTTAGTAGGTTATAGCAAAGTAATATATTCACATCTGAGTAGGTTATAACAAAGTAACATATTCACATCTGAGTAGGTTATAACAAAGTAACATATTCACATCCGAGTAGGTTATAGCAAAGTAATATATTCACATCTGAGTAGGTTATAACAAAGTAACATATTCACATCTGAGTAGGTTATAACAAAGTAACATATTCACATCCGAGTAGGTTATAACAAAGTAACATATTCACATCCGAGTAGGTTATAACAAAGTAACATATTCACATCTGAGTAGGTTATAACAAAGTAACATATTCACATCTGAGTAGGTTATAACAAAGTAACATATTCACATCCGAGTAGGTTATAACAAAGTAACATATTCACATCCGAGTAGGTTATAACAAAGTAACATATTCACATCTGAGTAGGTTATAACAAAGTAACATATTCACATCTTAGTAGGTTATAACAAAGTAACATATTCACATCTGAGTAGGTTATAACAAAGTAACATATTCACATCTGAGTAGGTTATAACAAAGTAACATATTCACATCCGAGTAGGTTATAACAAAGTAACATATTCACATCTGAGTAGGTTATAACAAAGTAACATATTCACATCTGAGTAGGTTATAACAAAGTAACATATTCACATCCGAGTAGGTTATAACAAAGTAACATATTCACATCTGAGTAGGTTATAACAAAGTAACATATTCACATCTGAGTAGGTTATAACAAAGTAACATATTCACATCTGAGTAGGTTATAACAAAGTAACATATTCACATCTGAGTAGGTTATAACAAAGTAACATATTCACATCTGAGTAGGTTATAACAAAGTAACATATTCACATCCGAGTAGGTTATAACAAAATAACATATTCACATCTGAGTAGATTATAACAAAGTAACATATTCACATCTGAGTAGGTTATAACAAAATAACATATTCACATCTGAGTAGATTATAACAAAGTAACATATTCACATCTGAGTAGGTTATAACAAAATAACATATTCACATCTGAGTAGGTTATAACAAAATAACATATTCACATCTGAGTAGGTTATAACAAAGTAACATTCACATCCGAGTAGATTATAACAAAGTAACATATTCACATCTGAGTAGGTTATAACAAAGTAACATATTCACATCTGAGTAGGTTATAACAAAGTAACATATTCACATCTGAGTAGGTTATAACAAAATAACATATTCACATCTGAGTAGGTTATAACAAAATAACATATTCACATCTGAGTAGGTTATAACAAAGTAACATTCACATCCGAGTAGATTATAAAAAGTAAATATTCACATCTGAGTAGGTTATAACAAAGTAACATTCACATCCGAGTAGATTATAACAAAGTAACATATTCACATCTGAGTAGGGTATAACAATTTATATTTACTATTGGTGTAGTTATAAAAAGTGATATTAATCACTTCGCCATTCTGAGACGAAATGCTGGCTCGCAGTATTTTGTTATATGACTTTGTTATATGACGCAAGGCCAGTGTACCGGCTAATTTAGTATTCATTTCAATATAATGAATGCGCCCAGAGACGAAACAAACTCCCGAGTGAAAGGGTTAATACAACATAGAGGTTATAAAAATTGCTATTTATAGCCGAAGAGGTTATAACAATTACATATTTATAGCCGAAGATGTTATAACAATTACATATTTATAGCCGAAGAGCTTATAACATTTATATATTTTATAGCCGAAGAGGTTATAACAATTACATATTTATAGCCGAAGAGGTTCTAACAATTACATATTTATAGCCGAAGAGGTTCTAACAATTGACACTAACGCTGGACAATACAATAATAATATATATTTGCATCTGAATAGGATATGACGATTGCGCATCTATAACAGAAGAAGTCACAACAATTGATATTTTCGTCTTAAAAGGTTATAACAATTGATATTTACAACCAAAGAGCTTGTAACAGTTGATAATTACAATTAAAAAGGGTATGAAATTTGACATTTACAGCTGAAGAGAGTATAACAATTAAGATTTCCAACTGGAAAACGGCGCTGTACTCTGGGAAATAAAATAGACTGCACTGCGGTGGTTCTCACAGGGTGTACTCAAGCGCACCAGTGTGCCCGTTGACATTCCTATGTTGTCATATGAAACCCCAATAAGACCAGCATGAATGATATTTCTCTTATAATTATAGAACATTTGACAATTTTGTAAGATAAGTTGAAATATTATTTTCCATCACCCCTGAACACTATTCTTGTATTCGAAGTCCACTTGTAGACATTTCAGATAATGTTAGTTTAACATTGACAGAAGAAGAACTGGTTTCAAATATCTACCGATGTAGATTGAAGATTAAATATAAGGAATTGTCTCTTGAAAAATGTTGGATTTCAATCAGAGAACGTCAATCAATATCTAAAAAAGCTTTGGCCAGTTTACTTCAATTTTCAACATCATATTTATGCGAAATGATTTTTAACACAAGTGCAAAAAGCGATCAAGTCTTGAGTCTATTGACGAGGAAATGTGAGTCTGTTTATCACACATACGCCACTACATAGAAGAAATCGCCATGACACACCAGGTCCATGCTTCTCATAGGCAGAAATTAAATGATGAATAATGTTACGTAGCATTTTCCAATTCTGTATTTCTTGTTTTTGCATCTTATTGGTTTTTATGTTAGTGCGGTACTTTTTCATCTTATTGAAGTTTTTATGTATAGTGCGGCTACTATTTTTTTGTTTTATTTTGCATCTTATTGAAGTTTTTATGTATAGTGCGGCTACTATTTTTTGGTAGAGCTTCAAGTGTGCCACGACTTCACAAAGTTTGAGAACCACTGTTGTACATATTGTAGTGTCCCAAGAGTAAATCGTAGCTGCTGTATTGAGCACGTATATTTGACCACAATATCAAGGTGTACGCTATAGTCCCTGTAACTTTTTTTCATAAATAACATGCGACATCTCTGCACAACTTCTTTTCCATGATGCTCTTTTGTTATTAACAAGATATAACGACAGACACTCTCTCTGACCCGGATTGGGGCATAGTCCTTCAACCAACTCATGCTAAGTCTTCCTATCTCTAGCTATCTCCTGCAGCTCCATCCAGCTTTTCTTTATATTGTTGATCTCTGCCTCCAAATCTCGTCTCCATGTATTTCTCGGCTCCCCTTCTTTCGCTGTCCCTGCGGGTTCCAGAGGACTCTTCTTATTATATTCCCCTCAGGTTTTCGTAAAGTTTGTCCTATCCAGTGCCAGTGTCTTTTTTTTTTAACCTCTTGGTTCACTGAAATCTGACTTGTTCTCTCCATACGTTCCTCATTTGTGACGACAGACTAGTATGTACATATATACTAGCAGTTTAACCAAATCTCAACTATAAAGCTCAAAATAGTTGTATCTGTTGGTCTGTCACAGGAAACCTGTCGAACTCTGAAATCATGAAATATGCACAGCTTATTCATGCTGGAATTTCTAAGTCAAATCGGTTATTCTGAGCTTTCTACATCGTTCCATTCACAATCTATGATTTAATTGTTAGATATCACATCAAGATAATTTGATGCTTGTAGTTAAGGGATATCATAATGATAATTAATAAAAGAACGTAATGCGAATTGGATGCACATGGTCAACTGGATATAGTTATGAAAACCAAGCAGATGAAACATGTTTAAACCGTGTTAAATTAATGAAAGCCTAAACATTTGTGAAAGATGTACAATTATAGTGTGTGTGTATAGTCATCATACGAAAGAGAAAATTGAGGTATTTTGAACATATAAAAGGACATGAAGGGCTGGAGAAGACCATCATGGAAGGAGGCACACCGGCAAAGAGAAGAAGAGGAAGAAAACGAAGGAGATGGATTCAGGATGTAACTAATGGTTTGAACATGACGGCTGCAAAGGCAGGACATCTGGCCTATGAGAGTGAGAGAGAGGAGTTCGGGGGCAAAGTTCAGCTCAGGACAAGCTATTTGATGATGATGATATAGTCATCGCGTGTTAAGTCAGAGCCAACTATAAACTTATAGTTAAAGTTATCTAGAGTTGGCTGTGGTTAAGTTTAGGAAATACCTCAACGCTTATTACATGCCAGAGGTTAGCAGAAAACAAAACAACAGATTATTGACTGGAAGATTCACAAAACGGAAACAAATATCAATGACAGACATACTGCCAATTGACGAGTGGTAAAATAAACACAAGCACTAATACAAGTGCTTGGCGTCGCCGCGAATCAAATGTTTGAAATAAAATCATCATCTAAGAATTTATCGTTTTTACAAAGCCCGCCACCTTCATCTCGCGCTATACATACATTTACCTGAATTTTGTGTATGTTTGTTTTGTATTTTAATAATTCGAAACGTTTACACTACGATTATCTCTTCCCACTTCCCAACTAAGTTTATGTGCAGTTGTATCAGAAGGAATGCCCTGGTGTCATAACTATTCATTAAAACTGCAGATTTATAGAAACATGGAAGGCTGACTTGTAGCAAATATGTTGAAGCGAGGTAGCGGGAAGCAAATATTGGCGCAGTCACAGCATAGTTTCGTAATTTCAATGCATCAGATCTGTGTGAAGTCACGAGTCGTGTTAGAATGGACAACAATCATTTCTGGTCCCGCTAAGTTCAGACTTGCCTCCTTCTGTCTAGTGTTACGAGTTGGGACAAAGAGAAAACGAAAATAAACACGGCGACTTCCTTCCGCAACAAAAGGACTTAGGAATCTGTACCACAATGGGTGACAGTTTACGTAATTTGGTCTCAAATGAAATGTAAAATATCATTATTGGATATGAATGACTGAAGACATATACACCCAAATCATCACTTTCACTGAGTGTGTCTATTTCTATTCACTTATATTCACTGATTAACTGCATGTTTACTTTCACGTTAACTGCATGTGTGTGTTGTTTGACCACAATTATTTATCTTGGATACAAAAATATCTTTACCACTCCGGGTGGTGCTAGATTCTTCCTATTATATTATATATATTTGTATCAGTAGTATAGATAGGACCAGTCCACATACTGTTTGTCACAATCTCAGTTCATGATTAGACTGTTGGGCATGTTGTTTGTGTCTCCCAGGAATTTGGATCTGTTTTGTTTTTCTGGTTGGAGCACAACTGCCATTGGTAGAATTTTCCAAGACCAGGATATTCTGGTGCGACCCATTGAGTTAGACTGTCTGGGTGGTGTTACTTTCCCCTGCAGACATTTTTGGGAGCACTTAAAGAAACAACTTTTTTGTTACTATACTTAGCATCTGTGTCTGCTATCTGCTAGGGGAATTATAAGAGTGCAGACAGTCTGAGATATTGCTCGCCTGGTGTGCAATCCAATCTCATACCATGTCCAGCAGCACTTACAATACTACTTTCTTTCATGGGTAGCTTTCCCTTCAGTCCCTACCCACTTTGCCAGACTACAGCTTCTATCTGTTTTCAGGGTCATCACAGTGAGGCTCATTGGCCTTGACACTACATTGTCACTGTATATCATAGTACCTATGACCACTGTTATCTTATAACCCAATATTTTTGCTAGCACTTGTAAACACAAGCAAACTTCAGTTTCTAGAGACCATGCCAGTTAAGCAGTTGTTAGTTGTAGCTTTTACATCAGTCAGGTAAATAGACGAGGCGATGATTGAAATCAGCATCTTCAACTAAAGCTTGAACAAGGCCCTTCTTAACCTCCAGGTGATAGTCCTGATAATAGACTACTTTACTGCAGTCTGGTTAAGCAAGTAAGCATGCAATAATAGGGAAGGCAAATCCGATCCCCAAACTGCCCTCTTAAAAAAATTAATGTGCCAGGCCAAAAGGTGTATCCTCGCTGTTAAAACACAATGTAACAAACACCTTTTTTTAAGACAAGCAAAGAAGAACTAAATGGTAGAATATAGTACAGGTCTGAATCAGAATGTGTGATCGATCAATCAATCTCCTTTTAATTTCCTGCCATGTTTTTAGTTTTCTCTGACAAGTATATATGTAGAAGTATAGCACAATATGTAGATGTTGCAGTATGTATAGATTTCAATGTGGCATAAATATGAATTCTCGTATACACTTAGAAAATATTTTCTATTATATCAGTCTCAAACTGCCATTGCTTTTATTTTGTGAGAGCTGATGCAAGACTTTTATTACAATTTTTGTTTGACCATATTGAATATTCTTTATTTTGTTGCTTACAGTTTCCAGTATTGAGAAAGTCCATGATGCCTACATAATTGCTGTGGAAGATGATGCCAGAAAGAGACTTGATCAATTCACCAAAGGTCAGCAGGTGCGTGCTGTGGATATGACCCAAATCCCCACAGCATCCGCCACAACCAGTAGCCTTAGTAGTACCAGCAGTGACGCAAATCTTATCAATGCAAACCAAGACAAAGATCAACTTAAAGTTGAGAAGAAACAACCCAAAACAGAAGTTGCAGAGAAACTTGTGTATCAGACTGTGCCTAGTTCCATCATACAAACAGGTTTGTGAAGTAGCCAAACTTCAGTCCATTTAATATACATTTCTCTGCATTTGTTTCAGAGTCATGAGCAGTCAGATATTAATGTTGTCCGAGTGGTTGCCGGGCCCAAATTGGGGTGTAAAGAATAGAACCACTGTTACCTGACACACGTCGTAAGTGGCGACTAAGAAGGTTGGGCATGGGGCTAACTACCTCACACTGTAAAAACACTAGATGGCTACAGAATGGAGAGCGAACCGAGTAAACGCTGGTTGAAACCTGACACATCGCCGAAGGATAAGCACCAGAGCTCCAAATGGGGCTGAAGATGTGACGTAAAACACACAAATTCTAAGGCTGCATGAATCAGATTTCCACATGAATAGAATTTATGGGAGATCTGGTACATCGGTCTGGGGTGACCGTGGAGAGAGAGAAATTAATGTGTTTCTTGTTGTCCTACAGTGCACAGTTTGATGCGTAAGAAACTAAAAGGTAGTCTGGGCAGCACTTCATAGACACATACCCCTTGAAGTAGACCACTTGAATAATTATTATTATATTCCTCTTGTACCATTATGTCCTGCAAGTAATTTCTCCATACCTCTCTGTCCTGACAACTCGCTCTATACCTCTTTAAGTAGACCAATTAAATTATTATTATTATGATATTCCTTTCATATCGTTACACGTTATATAGGGCCTGCAAGTAATTTCTCCATACCACTCTGAGCTAGGCAACTCACTCAATCTCCTATAGAATTGAGTCTATCTCTCTCGCGATCGTTCTTTTGGCCATTTTGATCATTCTTATTGTGATATATAAACATCCTTTGCCAAGAATGCATTTTTACGTTTACTGGGCTCTCTCGGCAGCCTTTGGCTGTCCCAGCCTACCTGCAAGGCAGCAGGTTGCTATTTTCTTTTAGGGTAGCGACCTTTAGACAACCTGCCCTTCAGTTTTGTGTACGGTTTCCTCGGCTAACCTTTGATTGTCCCCAATCTAACTACAAGGCAGTAGTAGTTCCCTGCGAGCGGAAACGCTCACTGGATTCAAGCCTCTGCTGACCTTCCAGTTTTTCTGAACATTTGGGTGGACCGCACAACATTAAAAATAGTATGGACAAGACAGATATCATAAATGCCCTCTGCTCCACATATGTATCAACAGAATCAGGAATATTGAACTGTCTTAAAATGGGGGTTAAGACGATAGGAGCACACTGGTGATGTGTGCAGGGTAGAAAGAACATGTACCCATGAACAATACTTGTGCATTGGAACATTGAGATGTCTATTGCATTGATAGATGAAGTACACATGGCCTTTTCCAATGTTATCTATTGGGAGCACAGAACTGAACAGCATACTTGTCTGGTATTAGATCCATAAATGAACAGAGGGCTGGTGTGATCTTCTTTCTTTGCGTCGTTCTTACGACCAATTTTAATCACTCCTTGTGATATGTTTGATCTTTGCCAAGGATATATTGCACATTGGTTTGGTAGGTCCATAAATGCATAAATTTCTATACGTTTAGGACATGTGCATCAAATTTCAGCCAAACCTCCTTAGTCGCCTCTTACGACATGCGTGGCAGGTAACGGGTTCTATTCTTTACACCCCAAAATTGGGCCCCTGTAGCCACTCAGGCGGCTAGTGTGATGACATTATGTGTCAGATTCTCATACTAGTTTTTTTTCACCAAATTAATAATAGTTTTCCAATTAGTTATTGGTTACTAAACTGACGTCATTGCACTCCGGCAGACCCATAGGTGCTCAGTTTCCCCCAACAGATATTGAAGAGTATACATACTGATGGTTCTCGTGGCTCGCTGATTAAACACACCTCTCACTTTGTCCCTCAGGCATCCAGTTCTACTTGTGCAGCGAGTAACTCCAAACTGCCTAAATCACTTGATCGATTCAACATCTATTTCAGTGTCCTCATCCAACAGACAGTCACGAAGAGACTGAAGAACATTCCCCTTTTCCATCTTCAACTCCCCAACAATCGATGCTGTTTATACAAGCCTGTCCGCTCTCTCTTTACTGTAAACACCCGTTGAATAGATAGAATGTTCTTTTTAAATACCATTATTGTAGTAGTTGAGGAAGGGGAGGGGGGAGGTGGTGTTGTGAGTTTAATACTGTGAGATATAGTATGTGCCAAGCTCAAAATCTTTTATTACTAATATTTTGTATGTGGACTTTTATAGAACATTTCGATAGAACAATATGATCCTATACTTATCTTTTTGTGAATGGCTGTAGGAAATTGAAAGTTTGTGGTGAGAAATTGAAGTATGATAAGTAATTAATGAGAGTTTAGAAATGCTATTGAAACTTACATTGTATTGAAATGTGTTAATCAGAATCAGCTTCCATGCCTGGTGAGAAGAAGAAGAACACTAACCTAGGGTCCTCATCTCAGGGAGATCTCAGAATCAGTGGAGGGACAAATGGAGAATGGGTGGAGATGAATGGCTTTGAAGACAAGGATGCCAACAAGAAAGGAAGAGGTGAAAATAATGTGATTGTCAGAATTTGATTTTTTTAAAACTGTCTTCTGTTGATGTACTGATAGATTGACATTCTCTTTTGATGTACTGATAGATAGACATTCCCTACAGATAAAACAAATTGCATCAGGATTTTTGACAATGCCAGTAACTTAGCAATTTGTTGTTTGATATTGATTTGAAAATAGCAGCTGCTAACATATCACACAAATGATGATGTTGTGTATACAGATGTGTATGTGCATTTTAGTGAGAAATCAGGCTGGAGTTTCCTAGGTAACACACATAGTAGGGTTCTTGCAGAGCGAAATGGAGCATACAGGACAACTACTTCCAGTATGGGTATGAAGGTTGAAGATTACTAATGCCCTCTATTGGTTTCTCTGGTGCTGTTTACTGGGGGTCATTGTTGTGTCTGATTCTCAACAAGTCTTTGGAAATTCCAAACTGACAGATTGCGGTATGAGTGGATGTTGTCTATGGAGGTTTCTAACCTCCAGAGACTTACCTTCATCTACTGTCCTGTGCATTTTAGTGTTCACAGCAATGAGAGAACAGACAGGCTTGCATCGATTGTTGGGAAGTTGAAGATGGATATCGGTGCATCCTTCGGTTTCTTGACGACTGCCTGTTGAGTGAAGACATTAAAATTGATATTGAATCTATCCAGTCATTTAAGGAGTTTGGAATTACATGTTGTATAAGTAGAACTGGATGCCTGAGATGCAGAATGAGTAATGTATTAAATCAGCATTCTTTACCATTCTCTCAACTCTTGCGCTTCATCGCTCTGTAGCGAGGGACGACGATTTTCTCGATAGAGCTCACGAGATGCTGGATTTCTTTCGTAAGCGCTTATACCCGGATAAGGTGCTTGCTTCTGCTATGCGGCGCGTTCAACAAATTTCTCGCCAGGAGGCTTTCTCTAACCAGCATAGAACTTCCAATTCTGACAGGGTGAAACTTGTCTTAACTTTCCACCCTCATAGTTCCCTTGTGAAGACAGTCTTATTCCGTCATCTCTCCATTCTTCAGTCTGATCCTGAGACACGTTCAATCTTCCAACACTATCCTTTGGTGGCGTACAGACGGGACAGAAGCCTTAAGGATATGTTGGTTCACAGTCGCCTCAAGCCTAATATCCAGAGTCATTTTGGCACCATCCTGTGTGGCAGCGGCGCTGCAACACTTGTGCTTATGTCATACAGACCCGCACGGTGTCTTTTCCAAAAGCCACGCTCGTTGTTGAAGACAGTTTCACATGCCGAGTCCCGTAATATTATCTATGCCATTATCTGCAAGCCGTGCAACAAGGCCTATATTGGGGAAACCGGCAGGAGACTCAGTGACCGATTCGGCCAACACTTGCGCGATATACGCCAATGCTCTGTGACCCTGTAGCTACCCATTTCAATGATACTGGCCATTCAGGAGCTTGCGATGTCCAGGTCACAGCCATCCGATCATGTTCCTCTGATGATCGTAGTCGATTTGCTCTGGAGAATCGGTTGATTTCTTTGTATGGTACCTTGCGACCACGCGGCTCAACGTATTACATTCTTATGCTTCTTAGTACTTTCTCTTCCCATGCTTTGTACTCTATATGGGTATATGTTGCATGTATTCAAGTTATATATTTACTAGATGTTTCATTGTTTCTTTTCCGTTCTATTTCTAGTTTTTATGTGTGTTTTTGTGTTACATTTATTTCGTTATTCGTTTTATTCCAGCTTTTCCTTAGATACGTTTGTATTTGGTCGTCCATTTGTGTTTCATTTTAATTTGTCACTCCTGTTTGTTCGCTTGCTTGATAAAGGCCTTGTTGGTCGAAACGTTGCTGTTTATCATCACTGTTTCTGTTTTTGTAAAACTATAGTACTTTGTTTGTACGTGTTTCACTATGTCACAGGAACCATCATTATGCATACACTTTAACATCTTGCTGTAGGAGACTGAGCACCTATTGGTCTGTCTGGAATTCTGTGATATCAGTTCAATAACCAATAACGATTTGAAAATGTGACAATGAAATATCTAGTGATGAATATCAATTTTATGCATATCAATATTATTTAAATCATGTTGTCAAAATGTGTATTATTGAAATTGATGCATTATTCTTTTCTCTAACAGGCAAACTTAACAAAAGAACCAGCAGCCATCCAGCAAATCCATTAATTGATGATTATCTTGTCAACGGTTCAGTGACAATGAGCAACAAAATAATACTTTAACAGCCATCATGGTGGTTACAGCAATGGTGGTCACCTAAATCATGACTTGAGTATGAACGACTCATTTGACTATGAAATAGATGACCAAGGTCCACATCGTGAAATGGCAATCGATGTCCCTGACAACTTTATAGCCAGTATCAAGTCCCCTCCTCGCTATCCTCCTCCACAAACAATAAGTGATGTGCCTCGTGCAGCTATATCTCCATCAAAGATCAATTATAATAAGGAACAAAAACAGGAAAAGTCCCATTCACAGATTTCGGTTGTGATACCTGATGGCACACCTAAGCTACAACAGCATAGGTCACCTACTCCCAAGAGCTTGAGAGATTGCACAAACATGAGGAGGAACTGAAGGTAGATAATTTGTTGTTGAAGCAAGTTTGTTGTTGCTTTTTTTTTCAATATCTGTTTCCTTCATTGTGATCTCATTTTGTAGAATGCAAGTTAATAAATATCATAGCCAAGAAGCGCACTATAGAAATCACGCACTAACGCATAATGAGTATATCTATATATTCTAAACGTTATAGCGCTCACCCTGTGATGGACACTTGGGCAGGTACAGTGTCGGGCCCTCTACCTTGAGAGGACATGGACCTCTGTGAGCTACAAAAGACAATGAAGTTTATACAAGAGACAACATTGAATATATACACAATATTTCATGCGAGCGAAAGGAAGGAAGGATAAATATCATAAGGATGTGGTCATGTATGCCAAACCAATCATCACAATTTGAAGATCCTTAGATTATATATAACATTAATTATCTCTTTAAAACATTATATAATTGTGTAAATTGTGTCAGTCATAGTCTTAGTGCCCTCATCTGTCCTAGTTAGAGATCATTAAACAGGGTGTTCAAGATAAAAGTAGCCCGATTGACAAATCAAAGCTTGCCAATCGGGCTACTTTTATGTTGAACACCCTGTATTATCACATTGATTATCTTTTTAAAACATTTAGATAATTGTGTAAATTGTGTCATTCATAGTCTTGGTGTCCTGCTCTGTCCTAGTTAATAATAATGAAAATTTTTCCATTTTTTAAGAAACGAAGAGAAGAAGAGAACAGACTACATGCAGAACAAGAGTTCTTGAGAGCATCATTGAGGGGCTCTAAGAAGTTACAAGCACTGGAGAATAGTAAATCTGTCCTACCAACAGGTTTTGTCAATTCTGCATTTGATAATGAAGGTGACGATGAAGAAGATGAAGTTGATGACAAATCTCAATCTAGAAGTATTTCTGATGACATGACAGAGGAGCCATATCTGAAAAAGAATGTGGGTAAGTTCAATTATGTCACTACTCAGAGTTTGATAACAGTAATATGTTTGGATAAGACACAGAAAAGATACTTCTTTGTTCACTCTGAACAGGGTGTTGGTTACTTTGTGTCGCATTTTACAGTGATGTAGCGATATCTGCACCTTGGTCCCGACACGTTAATTTTCGGCACATAATTTTTTAGATTGAGTTTGCCTTTTCTCCTCAATCCTTATTTGCTTGGCCAGATTAGAGGGATATAATCTCTTACCAGGGACACCTTTTTGAGGTGGAGTATGGTCTTCATCAGCTCTGGTTCACTAGCTCTTATACTAACTTCTGTCATATTGTTCACTGTGTCTTAGGTCACTACTTTAAGGTGGAGTAAGGTCAGCTCTTGCTCACAGGCCCTAATACTTCTTCTTCAAATGCTCCATATCGACCACATGTTAATCACTCTTTGTGATTTTTATGTGATCTGAGCCAAAGAGCGATTGTACATTGTGCCAGTTATGCGCCTACAAGTAGGCCAGCACATCCGATTTCTTCTACACTTTTTATTTACTAGAGTGGCTTTCTTAGGCCCCCTACCTCAGTCGCCTCTTACAACATCCCTTGTAGGTTGCAGTGATACTATTCTTTGCTCCCTTTGAGAGCTCCGGTAACACACGAGTGGGCACTAATACATGAAGATGGAGTAAAGTCTTGGTCAGCTCTGGTTCACATACCCTGATACTAACATCTGTCATCTTATTCACTCTCTCTCTCTCTCTTTGCCTTTTTTTACCCGGGTTGGGGCATAGGCCCTCAACCAACTCATGCCAAGTCTTCCTATCTCTAGCTATCTCCTGCAGCTCCCTCCAGCTCTTCTTTATATTGTTGATCTCCGCCTCCAAATCTCGTCTCCCATCTTATTCACTGCGTCTATTTTTATTGTCTGTCATTGACCAAAAATGGAAACAGTGTTTTAGAGAATTATACTGAACAATTATTAGGAACCCACAGAATTATAGAAAACCTACTTAAGTATAGAAACTCAACGGAATTATAATCTCTAAGAATTACAAAATTGTTTAGTTAGCACTTTTTAAATTGCAATTATTAAACATCCACCAAAAGTAATGTTTCCCGTAGCAAGATATAGATATTGCCACATTACTGTAAAATGTGACAACAAAGTGACAAATACCCTTTTCAGGGTGAATGAAAAAGTATCTTTTCTGTTAGTTATCCATACATTTAGCACATTTATTAAATAGTTTACAGAAAGTGAGAAAACAGAAAATGATATGTTAGTTGTAGTTGGTAAGATTTGAGTTGGTTTACATTATGGTGGTTGATAGGTAGATTATGTAATACAAGCACATATTGATTTAAGAGCTTAGTGTAAAGGAATGATATTATCATGACGAAACATTGTATTTATATTAATAATAGCAAATCACTTTGAAAATGTATTTTATTCATTCAACCTTTTTAGAGGTGTTGAAGATCTATTCTCAAGTCTCTACCATATCCAGAACAAAATATCTAACCCTGACAACCAGCAGCTTGTTTTCTTTTTGAGGTCCCTTTACCAAAATGAACAGTTTCAGCAGGCAGTCAACCTTCACAATCAGGTATGTGTGTATGGTGATATAGTGATAAATGGATGTGGGAAGCGGAAGATATTCAAGATAGTTTAAGGTGAGCTATGTATGTCAAGTATGATCTTTCTGTCATCTGCCTGATACCAGTACTTATGTAGCAGATGGTATAGAATTGAATGTGTTTACGGTAAGTAGCAATATGTGATTAGTGGGGACTGCCTAGAGTAGTTGATAGTAGCTCGGCCTGCTAGCTGTGAGACGCCTCATAGCTCGGGTTCGAACCTACTGTCCGGCATTTGTTCGAGTCCCTGGTCTTACTCAGGACGATAACGTGAGTACCTCTGAAGTCGGAGAAAATCTGCCTGTATGGCGAGGAATACTAATTACGAGTACATTGAGCACACGGCTGCCAGTGTAAGTAATTACAATGTACTGCTGCCATTGTAAAATTGAAAACGGATTTTCACGCAAAAATCAGTTTCAGAGATGAAACTCGTCTGAGTTGAAAGCGGACGAAAGAAAAAAAAAAAAAAATGTGATTAGTAGAGATGAGGTTACAATTTGTATGCTCACATTAACCTGCTCCCAGATGCAGACAGGTGTATTTTTCTGAAGGTACTGTGTAATTTGTCTCAGCCTAGGATTTCAACACGCTTATCTGCTTCTTTGCTCTAAGTTTCTCATCAAATAATAAGTACTGCCACAGTACTGAACCTGAGCATATGTCCAGTATCACCACATTAAGCAGGTAGACAAGATGGGTGTTGGACTGGTTGTGGCTGCTTTCATTACAAGAATGCAACAATTTTTCAGTGCTAAATGATTGTCTCCATTACTGTTTTTGACCATTCTTGACCATTCTTGACTGTTGATAGGACCATCTTCATTGCACTTTGGTTAATAACCACGTGTGCTTTGATCTTTTTCTTACACAGGAAGATCTCAGCAATGGGGCATCAACAGTGTCCCAGATGTAATTTTAAGAATGGTGAATTTTTGTAGGAATTTGTTTAATTTAAAAAAAAAAATATTTTGTCCATACATTGGATTTTCAACTTACTCTATCGAATTTCCAACCTACTCTTTATCGATTTGTAACTGCCAATTGTTCTTTTACATGCTCAACTTGAACACAGTACCTCCATGTCTAGAACTAGAAGTCAAATTCTACCTCCATGCACAGAGAACTCCCAGACAACCACTTTATAAACTTGAAAATAATCCTAGATTGCTCAGCAGTTACTGCATCATCACTTTGTAAGATGTTTATGACAAATGACTAAAGAATATAGTGACCAGACAGTTAATGTGGCACCTAGAGACAGACCATATCCTTCATGAGACCCTGGGTGGCCAAAGACTAAAGAAACTTGAAATAATGCTAGCACATTTGTATATACCTAACATGGGAAGCTCTTGAATTATCAAAATGTCAACAAGAAATTATGTCATGAGAAAACAATATGAACATATTACAGTATAGTTAAGTTATAGAAAAAGTTAGAGAAATATTTATTGAAAAGTGAACAATTTGGACAGTATGGAGAGAATAAAGGAGGCAAAATATCTAGAAAACAAAACGTTCTAGCTAATAGTATATCATCCATGTTGTGAATAAGAATGCCAAATGACAGTGTGTATACATTTCAGTTGGTTGAACTGACTGCCAAGTCACCACCAGTGAAACCTATCACAGATGATGCAGATGATCTCTGTACTGAAGTTCAATCCTGCATCAAACAGTCAGTTCCTAATGTGCAGGCCAAAGAATTATTTTCACTCTTAAATAAACCTCAATTGAAAGTAAGTTTGAACTTCCCATTATGTTAAAGTGAACAAGACATGAACGATATAACAGTTACATTACTGTGTTAAATTTTATGTACAGATTCATTTTCTCCCACGGAAATCACCTCACCTGCTTCTAGACTTTCTTTTCTTTTAAAGATGTTAGGGAAAAAGGGATGGGGAACATAGACATGCGTATTAATATGATATTCATTGTATATTTATATGCCACATTTAGTCATGCTCACTTGTATTTTAAATCAAACTTTGGAAAACTGTCCCTTAAGAAATATTTGCCAGAGAAATCACTAACCTGTAGTCTTATTCTGTGATAGTTCTAGTATAACCAATAAACAAACCACTTTTTGAGAGTGAGTGAATTTTACTATGTTTACAGTAAGCTGCAAAATATTTGCCATTTGGTTCCTGCACATCTGATTTTGTCCTACACTCTTTCCTTTAGCTTCACTCTCCTGCTTGTGTTTAATGATGCTAGATTTGGTACGGGTGCCAGCGTGTTCGTAGCGCGTTGGACGATGGGTGACAAGCTCACTGTGAGTCCTGTTCAATTCCATGGGCTGTCAGAAAAGCCACAGGTTCTCCAGATTTACGGTGTTCATGGCACCGAACAGAAGGGTTACGATGTCCATAGCACCGAGTTGAAGAGCTGAAAGCTCAAGTGCTTCTGGAGTGAAAAAAAAAATTTGGTACAAGTCAATTTTGTTTAAGCTTCCTAATATCTTAAATTTTTCCCAGATAGTGGCACACTGTCTGTTTTTGTTTCAATTTTTAAAAACTGCCAATACATCGTTAACATGTGCAATTTTTCTGCACTACCAACATGTGTGAACAGTCAATAATGTCTGTATGAGCCTCTCCATTTCACAAAGCGGGTCTTGTTTCTAACCGTAAGGTAAGGTGGCATTTACGCATCTTATAGACTTGTGTTCATAGCTCGCTGTGCCTAGTCACGATATAAGACGGTCAGTCTGAAAATTTAAAGGCTTGACAGATGTCTCGTGAAAAGACATGGCTAACCCTTTACACATATATCTGTAAATGACCTACCATTCATACATATACAACTGCAAATGACCTACTGTTCATACATATATATCTGTAAATGACATACCATTCATACATATACATCTGTAAATGACCTACTGTTCATACATATACATCTGTAAATGACCTACTGTTCATACATATACATCTGTAAATGACCTGTTCATACATATACATCTGTAAATGACCTGTTCATACATATACATCTGTAAATGACCTACTATTCACACTATGCATTTGTAAAAGACTGTGCACAAGGACACACAGAAATATATTTAAGAGACTACAAGACTATTACATCTAGAAGTATGGCATCTCACTGACTTAGTTGTAGAAATTTACTGTCTGATATGTGAGAACAATTTGTGGTAATAATTTATTTACTTTTGTTCATAAGTTCACATGATTCTATTCTTTATTTCTCAGAATTTACTTGAGGCTCATGATGCAATATCTCAACGAGCCCTCCAACCTTCTTTAGACATGGATTACCAGGGAGAACCACTAGACTATCCCCTTGTTCAGTATGGGGAAAACAGTGTCAAGATCATTCATCTTGAGAAGACAAATGAGCACTTGGTTAGAATCCCTTATGATTCTTTATATTTACAGCATGCAACTATGATTTAGTATTGAAAATGAAAGTCGTGGTATGCAATATATCCTATACAGGACAACACCATCAACCACAGTAAATGAGTCGTTGATTTTCTAGGCACCACTTCTACATTCAGTAGCTTGCCATTGCTTTCTGAATTGTGAGGTTTATTTTTACCGTTCATAAAAATCCACAAGGAAAAAATGTTGTTTCAAAACTGCCCGCAGCAGAGTTTGAACCAGGTACTCTTGGGCTGCAATCAAGCTCACTACCGCTAAGCCACAGACGCCCACAATTCAGTATTAGGTTCATAAAAACAGATGTTGTTTATTCCTAAAGGGGAACTGAGGAATCTTAAAGACAGCATTTCTTAAAGCAAACTGACATGTTTGTCAACCTGTATTGAAAACCCATAATTTTTATGTTATAATAGTGTGTTTTCATTGTTGTTTATCACAAATTCTCACCATCAAAATGAACACATAACAGAATCATTACCGATGTTATTGACACTCATGGAGGTTTCATTTTAATCGTTTGTCATACCATTTCAGGGTGCCACAGTCAAAAATGAAGGAGAGAGTGTCATAATTGGCAGAATTGTGAAAGGGGGTGCAGCAGAGAAAAGTGGTGAGTGAGAAATGTTTATGTTTTTCTAGAAATATCAGCATACAGATCTAAACATTTAGATCAGAAAGAGCAAAGAACAGTGTTGTTTGTGAACAAAATATAGTGAACAATTAAATAGGATAGTTAAGACATTATTCGTTGGGCATTTTAGCCTAATGCGTAAACGTTTGCCTATCGACTCGGACTCAAGAGGATTGTGGGTTCAATCTCACCCTGAACATTCCACCTGCGAGGAAAGGAATTAGCCCTTCGACCTCCTGCACACTAGAAGCTATAAATAAGAAGTGACCACACTCATACCATTAGGTATAAAAAGTCTTGGGAAATTTTTAGCCTTTTTACTAGGAGCCGCACTAAAGGGCATTTTTTTTTTCTAAAACCAAATGGCTTGTGAAAACATGGCTTTTGCCCTGGTCCACTAAGAGTTAAGGGAGAAAATTGGTATTTAAAAAAAACCAATATGTAGTCTTGACACAAGTGTGGAAGGACCCTTAACTGCTCCAGATCTATTTAGTATTTTTTTTTAAAACTACAAAAGCACAAACACTTGTGAAAAATATGATCCATTCCTCTGATGATCAATGATATATTGTTGCAATATTTTCTATGATTTTCTACCACTGATTAATTAAGCATATTTGAGATGTTAAAATTAACAGCATGTAAAATAAATGTAGCATTGAAGATAATTATTCTTAATATCAGCAGTATTATATTTGTTTGCAATGAAATTGTGACTTTGTCTTTTAACGTATACGGAAGAAAACTTGTCACGGTTTAACTATTATTTCTTTGCAGGACTTTTACATGAAGGAGATGAAATTCTTGAGGTCAATGGGATTGACATGAGGGGCAGAAACATCAATGATGTCTCAGAAATGCTGGTATGCTCACAAATTAAGCTCCTAAGTTTTTTAATGTCAAAAGAACATTTTGAATATACATGTGCACACTAAGATGTAATGGCACTTCCAAAAGTAATATATAAACAGCATTTAAATTTTTTATTTATTAAATTTAATTGTTACTGTGAAATTTTTTACGTAGAATAGAGAGACTGAGATGGTATGATACAATTACAAATGATGAACTCAGAGACAGAACTAAGCAGATATGAGTGGGGGGAAAAAGCTAAAGAAGAGACGCTGGAGATTAATAGGACACACATTGAGAAAGACTGACTAGAAACATTGCAAGACGGGCATTGTTTTGGAACATGCAGGGGAAATGGAGATGGGGAAGGCCTAGAAATACCTGGAGAAGAGAGTTGGAGACTGATATTAACTGATTAGCTACTGAATTGAAAAACGGGTTGTGGCTAAATTAAATTTAAGTCCTATTTTCCCATAGGTGTATGTACAAACTCAGATGCAGTTTTCTTAATTATCAACATATTTTTATGAGCAAAATACCATTTTGTAGGTAAATGCATTTCTTTAAGATCGATCTAAAACAAATAAATAGTGACGCTCCCAGTGACTTAAAGGGGCCAATCAGTTAAAAGAATAGGCAAGATGTGGAAAGAGTTAGAAGGGATGGCAAAAGAGAGGAAGGCTGGAAGAAGTTTGTTGAAGACCTGTGCTCTGTTGGGAGATGAAAGGTGAAGTAGAAGACTGTGAAATTTACACTTGGCAAATATGTTATCTATTGAGATTGATATTTGAGTTCACAGTTATTGTTCCTACTAGTCAAGGATCCATCATCACATACATAGCCTAGCTAGCACAGATATAATCACGTGTTTCTGTCTATATAGTATCTCAACTGTAGTATCAAACTATTTTATTTTCAAGATTGTTTTTTTCTCTTTTGTTTTGCTTGTAAAATATGACATTTTGCAGATCACTGCTTCTGTTCTCACTGTACTATTGTTTTGGAGATGCTACATTTTGTAATAGGGGAAGACTGCAGTAAAACTTAGTAAATAGCGAAACACGTACAAAGTACTATAGTTTTACAAAATATGACGAATTATAGAGAACACTTACAAATGGACGATAACGAAACATGCAAATTTATCTAATGAAAATCTGGGAATAAAAACGAATAACGAAATGAGTGCAACACAAAACTAGAAGTGGAAAAGAAGAGAAACAATATACACTCAAGTGAAAATATAAATTATATATATGAAGCAAATACACATATAGATTACAAGGCATGAGATGAGAAAGTACTAAGAAGCATAGGAATGTAATGCGTTGAGTCCAAGAGGCGGCAAGGTATCATATAACGAAATAAAACGGTTCTCCAGAGAAAATCGACTACGATCATCAGAGGAACATGATCGGATGGATGTTGGTCTCTGTTTCTGTATTTTGTAAAACTATAGTACTTTGTTTCTACATTTTGTACACATTTTTCCTAAACTTCTTCTGACAGTTTGGTTTGCTTTTGTGCATTCTGTCCTTTACAAAGACCAAACGGATGTAATCTGGAACTGTGGAATCAGTGATCAATCATTGTTTCCAATGATTGCATCATAATATTTTAAAACATTTCTTTGTTAAAGTTGGCAGACACAAAAAGGACTTGACAAGCTCAATTCTACACAAATATATGAGTATCTTAGTTAAAATTCTTAACAAAAATTGTTTGAGAATATAGAATTTTTTAGAACGATAACTTAGCTCTGTACACACTGACTGACCTGTGGATTGTCAGTTTCTTCATGATTTTGGGAAGATGAAAGACATCTAGAGTGAGATTTATTAAAGATATATCTTTATGCCCTTAGAACTTGTGTGATTTACAACATTACCATAGTTGCTGTGACTAGCCTAGCAAGCCGACAGGGGAGAAGGAAAGAGGCTCAAAGAATAGAAAAATTGAGAACTAGGAGCGAGCCTAAACAAACAAGACCTCGAGACAGAAAAATGAGGTTACCACAAGACAGTCTCCCACAAAGATCATTAGCATTCGGATACAACGGTAACAGACCCAGAGGACACTGTCGTTGGACGACGGAATATCCAGGGCACTAAATTCCACCTTGTACAAATCACATAAGGAGGCTCGCTCCAGGTACCTCTGTTTTCGACCTGACGCCGAAAGTCAAAACAGGAATAGAGAATAACTAGATAGACAGTAGTTGCCATATTATTTTCAAGTACAGATAGGCATTCTCATTTTCTTCTTGTCTTTGGTCACACTAGGAGCATACTTTATTAGATTACAGAATGTCACATGCAGTGATAGTTATTTTTCTCTTTGTTCCTCTTTCCAGGCAAATATGTCTGGCACTATTACATTTATGATCATCCCTGGCAGTCACTCATCCACGGAGAATGTACAAAGATCCAACAAAGTGGTAAGCATAATAATTCATATGTTGATAGGCTTAAAGAAGAAGCACATAACACCATATTTTTGTCATAGACACTAGACTGGGTTATTTTAGACACTTTGTTCCAGCAGATCATGTATTAACTGTACTAGCTGGTTAATTTGAGATGATCTTTATATTATAGTATGCTGATAGGGAAGGTACTACAGAATTGACAAATTGCTTGTATGTAGTTTGTGTATTAAATCACTTGCTTTCTTCAAACGATGTAATTACAACAAAACACTAAACATTGACATTAGTTTTGATTAAAAGTTGTATTTATAAAAGTGTAGTTATTTACGAGAAGGATAATAGCGAAACACGTACAAACAAAAGTACTATAGTTTTACAAAATACAGAAACAGTGACGATAAACAGCACGTTTGACCAACAAGCCTTTATCAAGCAACGAACAAACAGGAGTGACAAATTAAAATGAAACACAAATGGACGACCAAATACAAACGTATCTAAGGAAAATCTGGAATAAACGAATAACGAAATAAATGTAACACAAAAACACACATAAAAACTAGAAATAGAACGGAAGAGAAACAATGAAAAATCTAGTAAATATATAACTTGAATACATGCAACATATACCCATATAGATTACAAAGCATGGGAAGAGAAAGTATAAGAAGCATAAGAATGTAATACGTTGAGACCGCGTGGTCGCAAGGTACATACAAAGAAATCAACCGATTCTCCAGAGCAAATCGACTACGATCATCAGAGGAACATGATCCGATGGCTGTGACCTGGACATCGCAAGCTCCTGAATGGCCAGTATCATTGAAATGGGTAGCTACAGGGTCACAGAGCATTGGCGTATATCGCGCAAGTGTTTGGCGAATCGGTCACTGAGTCTCCTGCCGGTTTCCCCAATATAGGCCTTGTTGCACCGCTTGCAGATAATGGCATAGATAATATTACCGGACTCGCATGTGAAACTGTCTTCAACAACGAACGTGGCTATATCCAGAGTCATTTTGGCACCATCCAGTGTGGCCGTTGGCGCTGCAACACTTGTGCTTATGTAATACAGACCCGCACTGTGTCTTTTCCAAAAGCCACGTTCGTTGTTGAAGACAGTTTCACGTGTGAGTCCCGTAATATTATCTATGCCATTATCTGCAAGCCGTGCAACAAGGCCTATATTGGGGAAACCGGCAGGAGACTCAGTGACTGATTCGCCCAACACTTGCGCGATATACGCCAATGCTCTGTAACCCCTGTAGCTACCCATTTCAATGATACTGGCCATTCAGAGCTTGCGATGTCCAGGTCACAGCCATCCGATCATGTTCTCTGATGATCGAGTCATTTGCTCTGAGAATCGGTTGATTTCTTTGTATGGTACCTTGCGACCACGCGGCTCAACGTATTACATTCTTATGCTTCTTAGTACTTCTCTTCCCATGCTTTGTAATCTATATGGGTATATGTTGCATGTATTCAAGTTATATATTTACTAGATTTTTCATTGTTTCTTTTCCGTTCTATTTCTAGTTTTTATGTGTGTTTTTGTGTTACATTTATTTCGTTATTCGTTTTATTCCAGATTTTCCTTAGATACGTTTGTATTTGGTCGTCCATTTGTGTTTCATTTTAATTTGTCACTCCTGTTTGTTCGCTTGCTTGATAAAGGCTGTTGGTCAAACGTTGCTGTTTATCATCACTGTTTCTGTATTTTGTAAAACTATAGTACTTTGTTTGTACGTGTTTCGCTATTTACCAAGTTTTACTGCAGTCTTCCCCCTATTTCGATACGAGAAGGATAGCAACTTGATCAATTTTGTTGCATTTCTTGCATGGTTTGAAATATAAAAACAGCATATCTAAGATATTATGTGTTTTTTAAACTATTTATATTGTTTTGAACCTTTAATGATGTCAGTTGTGATAACTGTGTAACATGTAAGCTCCTGTAAATTTTATTTGATTGATTATTTGTCACATAACAAGTCATATTTACTTAATAAAAACTGCCTATGTGTATTTCTAATCAAAGTTTCCCACTGATAATTATGATGATCTATTTTATCATATAGGCAATTGTAATGTCCCAAATAAAATCTTTTTCACACTTACACAATTCAATGAATATAGATGTTAAATGTATGTCATTTGTGAGCTTGTTCTAATACTATTTGTAAACTGTTGATCTTCGGTATTTAAAAAATATTTTGTGGAGTTTTATTTTACATTTTGTACAGTTTTAATCGGCATAGCAAAAGAATTTTGTTGTTATCCCAGGTGATTGGCAGATGTGCAACATGTCAATAATGTAATTTAACATTAATTTTATATATCTGTGTTTTACAATGGATATTTTGATTAGATGCATCTGCGAGCTTTGTTCTCGTATGAGCCCGAAGATGATCCATACATCCCATGCAGAGAACTTGGTATCAGCTTCATGAAAGGGGACATGCTACATGCAATAGCTCTTGATGATCCCAACTGGTGGCAAGCCTTTAGGAAGGGAGGAAGAAGACCAGTCCTTGGCAGGACTGATACCTAGCAAGGCTTTCACTGAACAGTATGTCCTTGATGTTTGTTAAAACTTGTAGTTTTCTTTTATTGCTTATATGGGATGTATATGACTAAATATGTTGCGAGAATTATGTTCATATCCCATATGATGTATCATTATTTGAGCAGAATGATGTTAATATGGTTTTAGCTAACTTATTTTCAACTTTTGGTATGATCAAACAAAATACATTAGACTGACTGCCTACAGTCTACTGAACATATTGTTCAGTATATCAAAGCTATAGTCTTCTTCTCTCTCGCTGTTGTTCAATGCCTACACAATGAGTCAGGTTCTCTATGAGTATATTGCTGTGTTTGTTAGTCCATCAAGGTTTTCAAACAGCTTTGCATGGATGTTGGTCTCTGTTGGCCAGTGTTCTTTCTGCAGTTGATTTATTATCAGGTGACAATATTGCAGGATGGCTTCGACTGTCTGTCCACAAGCACATGTGGGTGATAGAACCAGCCTTAGAAAGATATAGTATTAACAGCTTTTCCCAATGTGCAGATTTACCATTTGGTGGAGTCAATATATTTTATTGCACTGCATTGACTATACTTATTTTAATCAAAGGAATTTTAGATACTCTTTCTAAAAATAATTACAGCTTATTTAGCCGTGATAAATCCGGCATTCAAAAATTATCATTTATTAGTCATAAAGGGAATATAAAAATTAATAACTTATTTCAACATGTATTCATCATCAAATAGCTTATCCTGAGCTTAACTTTGCCACCTTAACAGTCCTTCAGAATTTCTTTATCTCATAGACCGGATGTCCCACATCTGCAGTGGTCATGCTCAAACCATCAGTTAATCATGAATCCATCTTCTCCGTGGCCTTCCTCTTCTCCTCTTTGCTGGGATGCCTACTTCCATGATGGTCTCTCCAGCCCTTCATGTCTCTTGTCAACATGTATTCACTTTGTTTTTTTAAAGGAGCATAATGTTTTTGTCAAACACAAGACAGATTAAGGACACATTTTAGGTACTGCTTCTGTCATAGGATAAATAAAACATGAAAAATTGTATTTTTACACAGCACAATATCAATATACCAAACATCAGTCATATATAAAATGTACAAATGTAATAAATTTGTTAAATTAACTCTTAGTGGACAGGGCAAAAGCCATGTTTTTACAAGCCATTTGTTTTTTTAGAAAAGAACTCCCACTAATGTGGCTCCTGGTAAAAATGTGACCAACCCAAAACCATGTAGTGTGGCGTTTGGTCCGCAATAAGTTGATATACAAGACAACAATATCACAAATTAGTTTGGCAGTTTTTCATAAAGTATATATATATATATATAATTAAACTCTAACTTGTTATGTCATTACTTGAATATTATATATACTTCGTTATAAATATAGCCAGCATATGATATATCACTATGCAATATTATGTTTGTAACGTCCACATACTGAGCATGTCATTTATACGAGCAACATATCCTTGATCTGAGACTTTTGCCTAACAGATCTTTCATATCATATTCATGAATGATTCTAATAGTTATTAAAATAACAAAATCCCAATATGTAACACTCTTCTTAATTATATATTGATTTTTCAGAAATATTGAAGAACTTGTTTTTGTCATTTATTTTAAGTAGCCACATGTTGGTTTTTAAAAAAAATAATTTTTGTAATGGATGTCATTTCACAGGCGTGAGGCTATGAAAAATATGTTGGAAAACAAAGAAAACAAGCGGAAAAACAGGGTATGTGCTTGTGGGAGAAAAGATCGAAAGAAAAGGAAAAAGAAGAAATCTTTGTACAATGGTTCATCTGAAGGTTAGTTGCAGTCAATTTTTAACTTGTTTTTTTGGGGGGGTTTATTAAAATATATTTGGTTCATTATGTCTTCTTCTTTGCTTTCGTTCTTTACGACCAATTTTAATCACTCGTTGTGATATGTTTGATCTTTGCCAAGAACTTGTATATGTTGCACATTTGTTTGGTAGGCCCCTAAACGCATAGACTTCTCCACGTTTAGGACATGCATCTGATTTCAGCCAAACCTCCTTACTCGTCTCTTGCGACATGCGTGGTAGGTAACAGTGGTTCTATTCTTTACAACCCAAATTTGGCCCCGGTAACCACTCAGGCGGTTCATTATGTAGTTTACACTTAGAATTTCTGTACATGTTTCTACAGCTGAATACCAAAAAAATTGTTGTAATTGAAAATTCACAAATTATCACCATTGTCATTTTGCCATAATCACAACCAAAAAAACTTCTTTACTGTTCTTTTATTTTTACAAGTGCACGTTTTCTGAAACGTAATAAAAGCTGCAAATACTAAAGAACTGCAAGACTAGAATATTGAAACCATTAGCATTCTTAACAGTTTAATAACATATCTCTTAACCTACATACAGTATATTTTCTTTGTGTCTGTGATAGCCCCATTACTGTGATATGCAGTTAGTGTATACTTCATTTAGAATAGTGACCAGATTTTCAATACTACAAACTTGCCTTTTAAAAAATACAGCCTAACATTAGTTTGTATGTAATTGGCCGAAATTTGAGTGTGCATGTCCTACATGCCGTAGAGGTAATAAGGTGCAATATAGTCACATTCTCGGCACAAACCGCTCAGATCACAAAGAGTAGTTAACGTGGTTGACAAGAACAAGTGCAAACAAACTTTGCATCTGAGTTAAAATGTATGATTGGAATCATTTTGTTTTGCAAATCTGGTGAAGTTGGCAATGATATATGTTTTAATTTGTATAGTTTTGTATTTTTTTTTTTAAATGTCACACCCAAAAAGTGTTGTTCTAGGGGACACAATGTCAGTTTTTCAAGCTATCTTATGCTTCAAACAATACAAGGTTCATCCTAGAAATAAAACTGAATATTCAATTGCTTTCACACAAAAACAGAAGTAGTTGTGCAATTGATTTAAAAAAACTGTAATATTCCCAGAAATGAGAAAGCAGATGTTCTGACAAAGACTGAAGGAAACCTGGAACAGTCACAGTTGTCCTGGAGTTAAAGACACCCCTGAAACAAATAAAGAATACAAAAGCCAGTACAAGACCTCATAAACAAGATCAGTAGAAATGAACAGACAAGAATATTCAGACACAAGAGTATACCATTACAATCTCAGAAAACACCTTTACAAAATGGGTCTCTGAAATTGTTGGTGCTTGTAACTAAGGAACACTCAGGCAGACCACAGAATATGTCTTTCAGGACTTCCCTATCCTTCCTGGTCAAAGGACGAAAGCATGGCCTACAGGATCAACATTACTAGATAAATTGCAAGGGATTTGAGATCTTAGACACACTACTGCTTGCAACCCATACCGGAATAGAAGTATAGCTGAAATTGTTCATAGAAGAAGAATATCGTTTTGTATGATGTTTCATTTATTGACTAGAGATAAATATAACTATTATTATTCTCTGTTATGACAGATAGCGAGGAGATCCTGACTTATGAAGAAATAGCCAGGTACTATCCTCAACCCAATCGTAAACGGCCAATAGTCCTTGTTGGACCATCGAATGTAGGACGTAATGAATTGCAACAAAAACTGCTTGACTCAGATCCTGACAGATTTGGTACTCCAGTGCCTCGTAAGTACACTTATTTGTGGGTCCATTTATTACCTCTGTTTTTTTATTTATGCTAAATAATTCTAATATAATTTTAGTAACCATTAAAGAATACTTTTTATTGCCTTGTCACAATTAGGAGGCCATTTGAAACTATTTAAGCTTAGTATTAAAGGTCGCTTGCGCTGATTGTTGCCATGAAATGTGGATGTTTACTCCAGATAAGAAAACAAAACATAACACTACCAATGTTTGAACATGCTTCCTCACGGTTTTGAGACTAGTATCCTAACTGCTCAATCACCTGCTCTTTAATTTATAACTTGCAAAGTACCATAATTTTTTTAACTGTGAAAGTGTGTATGAAATATTTATCTGCATTGATTTGTTGACTGAGATCAAAACTTTTATGAGTCAAAGAAATGAAAGTTTTCATAATGACTATCAAATGTTTCATTTAAAACATTCATCTTTCAGATACAACCAGGCCTGTAGATGGAAATGAAGTACAAGACAGTTCATATCATCATACCTCTCGTGAGGAATTCAATACAATGATACAGCAAAATCGATTTGTGGAATTTGGGGATCATCAGAAAAATCTGTATGGAACGTCATTTGATGCAATCAGGAATATCATAGCACAAGGAAAAGTTTGTTTGCTTAAAATACAACCAGAGGTATTTATAGTTTTCTTAAATTAATATCTTATTGTTGTATTGTTTTTCTTTGTCTGAGAAAATGAGTTATATCTTCCATATTCTTTGTTTCTGCATCAAGTATCTATTCACTATTCTGTCATGTGAGAGTCTCATTAGTTGCAAGAGCTTGGATTGAAGATTGGAGTGGCCAGAAACGAACATCACAACAAGTATATGAGTAGGCCCATCAATTAACATCGAATTGGTACACTTAGTCTCTGGACACTGTTGGAGATATTGCGAAGAAGATCAGAGCACCTATGGACATGTCAGGAGTGCAATGAAGATATTCCAAACTAAAATTGAATTAGTACAGTGGTTAGTGCACTTTCTTCCTAGACTTGGGGTCTCGATTTGATCCCCAGTTTGAGTGGGATTTTTCAGATCTCAAAAACTGTCAGATCAACCCAACCTCAATTGTTCACCACATCACCCAATGTGTGCCAGTGGCCAAATAAAAATACATGTCTAACATTCTATTCCTCAATATGCCACATTTTATGAAAACAAGTTTTTTTTGCTTTTGAATTGTAACTCATATGTACTCATACTAGTAGTTCTATTCTATTCTCTATCCCTGTTTTGCCCTTCTGCATCAGGTTATGAGAGGACTTGATTGCTGTATCTGAATGTTAATGCTCCTCCTGTGGGACACTTTCTTGTCATAGTCTTGATGCTAGTAGTATTACATGTAGCTTATACAGTTAAATGTTACAAATGAAGTGTTTTTGTTAATATGGAAGTATGGTATTTTATACATACATTGTTCTTCTTCAACTTTCCAAGTCTTTGAGGTTCATTGCTGCAGATATCACCCACCTCTATTCATGTCGGTTCTTAGCCTTCTCTTCCCAGTTGTTGACTCCTAGTATTTCTATGTCTACTTCAATAATATACTGTTGATTCAAGTTGTTTATATTCTATTTTTTTTTTTTTCCCCGATCCAGAAGCACTTGGGCTCGGTGTCATGGACATGGTAACCCTTCGGCTCGGTGCCACGAACACCGCAAATCTGGGGAACCTGTAGCTTTTCTGCCAGTCCGCGGAGTTGAACCCGCACTTACAGAGGACTAGTCACCCGTAGTCCAACGCGCTACGAACACGCTGGGCACGCAGGCTGTTTATATTCTATAGAGAATACCATGTTGTGTCTTATGAAGTGAATTAAAATTACAAAATTACTTTGAGCAAAACTAACTCTTTGATTGTGTATCAGTAGTAAAACTGCTTTTGTGTAAGATTTCAAGAAATATTAAACGGCCTGTTTTTATATGAGTAGATGTTATCTATAGATGCTTCCAACCTACAGTCTTACATAGACCTACTATCTTGGACATTTGGATGTTCACAGTAATGAGATATCAAACAAGTTTGCATCAACAGCAGCTTAGTCAGGGTGTTGTAGATGGATAAGAGGGGCACAACTACCGTTGCTTAACGACCAACTGTTAAATGAGCATTTGATTATGCATTAATACTATGATTTAAGAAATTGAGTATTGAACATTGCAGGACAGGACTGATGGACACAATAAAAAGTGTGTTTTACCAGTGAGCTATCAACATGCATAACTCTTTCCATTCGCAGTTATTTCAAAGGAGGCAAAAAAAAAAGCAATTCAAAAAAATAATTGTAAATAATTACTACTAATCAATAAATAAACATATATATATAGCTTATTATATACTAATTTGAAGAAAACTGGATAGCCTATTAGAATAACAAGGTTAAAAAGTAGTAGAAGTAAAATAGTAGAAGTAAAACTAAAAAGACAATAAGGAAAACAACTCAAATGGCACAGTGTACAGCGAATGGCGCTCAATGGAATACGCTGTGGAGCAGTGTGCGGTGATTGGCATGGAAAGAGTTAAGTTTCAACATCTGCTGGTTGAGACTGTGCTCCTATGAGTCAGTCTGCCTGAAGTTCTACAGGATTGGTTCAATAACAATATAAATTAAACAACTTGTGTATAGTAATTCTACAATTCACTGAGTGTTGACAAATGAAAGTCTTCATTTAGAATTCTGGTATCCTCCTTTAGTTTTATAGTTCTCAAATGTACTGTATATAGTATCACTTTGTTTCAACTGATACACTTCACTATTTCAGACTCTGAAAGTAATTCGTGTCGCTGATTTAAAACCATACATAATATTTGTGTGTCCACCAACCCTAGACAAGTTAAGACTACTGCAAGAACAGCTTGACTCACCACTTGTAAGTTCCTCATTCTGTTGTTTGCATGAGTAGGTGCTGGCAGTATATAAGATAAAGTACCAACATTTGAAATGTTTTACTTATGCAGTGTTTGGAAAAATTGTGTGGTTTTAAATTCTCAAACTGCTTGTGTTTAGACACAAGGAAAGTTTTAGTTTTTAAATAGAAAAAGAAAGTCATGTCTCTTCTAACCTGCTGTCTTGCAGGTCAACTGGGGACAGTCAAAGGCTAACGGAGAGCGAGCCCAGTAAACGCTGGCTGAAACTGGACACGTCACCGAAAGATAAGCACTAGAGCTCCAAATGGCGCTGAACGATGTGACGAAAAAAAACGTTCTTGGCAATGGCTGTTTATATATCACAATGAGAATGATCAAAATGGCAGAAAAAGAACGATCGAGAGAGAGAGAGATAGATATTTCTTCTGCTCTGATGTACAACTATTCTGATAAATATTCACTGTGTAATTTGACGATGAATTAATGTTGTTGCCTTATCATTGCAGGTAGATGGAGTTAAAAAAGGCAAAGAAGTTCTAACCATTGTAAGTTGAAATGTTTGTCCTGAATATAAGAATAATATATGAAACATAGCAGATTGTTGAACTTTCTTGAATGTAGTTTGTAGATTGTTGGTTAAGACCATGTTTTCAAACAATAATCCAGTTGATCATATCTTGAGACTGCAGTAACATCTATCCCAGTTGATCATATCTTGAGACTAATGCAACATCAATTCTAGTTATTCATATATCAGTCTGCAATAACCATATTTATGTTGATCAGTCTGTGTCACACTATTGAGTGTCCGGCTGAATGGATTAGAGCGCGCTTCCATGCGGGTTCAATCCACGGTAAGGCCAAGGAGTTTTTTCATGTCTTGGTATAAAGAAAAAATCCTAACCTGAACAGTTTTGCGGTGACTGCACTAGCCATGTGGCCATTAAATTCCACAGACACTCCCCCCAGTGTAGATTTATATATTTCTTCCAAATTAATCTTTTCTTAGGGGCAAATAGCATGTAATTTCCATCTGTTGCAGACTACTCTGTTTAATGTTTTATCCATTTAACAATAGTTATTTCTCCTTCTTGCTGACATGTATTTTTGCTTACACTCTCTCCAGGATGACCAATTGCGAGACATAATTGATCGCTCCCGTGAGATTGAGGAACTATATGGACATTTATTTGACTTTGTGCTTGTTAACAGTGATCTCAGTCGAGCATATACAGAACTGCTTGAAGAGATCAACAAGATTGAGATGGAGTCTCAGTGGGTGCCTGCTGCATGGATTAGCAGTTAAAAATTTCTAATCAAAGTTTATCAAGTATTTCTAATCATAGTCTAATCAAGTTAATTGTTCAGATTTGTGTTTGGGGCAGTGATGTGATCGAGAGATTAAACTTCGCAAGATCACACTTTGACAACAAAAGCAGTTGAAGTTGAATAAACCTGTTGAAGTGTGAAGATTTTTAAAATAAATATTACTATCAATACAAGGATTTAGATCTAGATTTAGGGGATGTAGGAATTGAGACATTATTTTTTGTTACTCTTCATGTGTTTTTATTACAAATTACTTTGAAGGAATATATTTCTCAGACAGTTTATGAATCTAGATTCTGAAGAAAGTATTGCTCTTCAAGGATTTTACTGTAGGAAGGACAGAATTTTAAGCTTTTATGAAGGCTATCCTGAATTTCTGTTGAGTCATGTATGTCTTGTGATAAATGAAAAGACATGCTGTGATTGAGTGAAATGAAGGAAAGACAAGACAACTCTCATATTACCTGACTGAAAATACAGATTTGCTTGAAATAGAAACAAAAATATTCTTGAACAAATATTTGTCATACTTTTGGGGACATGATTTTCATGACCTGTTGACCTATTGTTTGGATGTGCTCAGGAGGACAGCTTGTGTTTTCTCTGCCATGCCTTTTGAATGAGAACTGTTTTGTACAGAACTGTTTTATAAATTTAAAGAACTGAGTATCATTGGTAACTGTGTTTGTTTGCAATGTGTCACATTTTTGAAAGGGAATGTTGCTTTACTGTTTTACAAATATTTCATAGTCTAAAATGTCATGTGTTCTATTGATAGAAGTAGGCTTGTTACTTACTTTCAAGGATATTTACTTAATATTTTACTTATCTACTGTGAGCATTTGTATCAGCATATTCTGGTTTTATGTTTGCTCTTCTATTGTGAGAACTATTATGATACAGTCAGATCAAATGCCATCTCGCATACATCATTGTAAAGGGTCTCCTAATATTTTCTATCTCTTCTCATATTGACATATTCTGACAGACTGCTATTTGTTTTTCTTCCTAATGTTTTCTTCCAATTAATGGTATTGTTTTTTCTTCTGATTGCTTGCCTTCAACCTTTCCTTCCAATGTGGCTTACAACTATATATTATTATGTATTGAAAATATTGTGCCTGTTGTTTAGAATATTTCTCTATTGGAATTACACATTGTACAAGTAGAACTGGATGCTTGCTGGGCAGAGAGGGGAATGTGTTTAACCACCGAGCCACATGAACCATCAGTATGGATATCTTTTGGCATATTTTGTGGAAACTGAGCACCTATAGGTATGCCCGAAGGCTGTAACATCAGTTCAGTAACCAATAACCAATTTTTTAGAACCTTTGTTTCTTGCTTTTGTTTCCAAGAAATATACCAAACTTTTCTGTAAATCAACATCTCAAAATCTTCATTAATGTCTTCTAGCTACTTACTCATTTTATTTCTGTTCTATAAAGTAAGGAAGAATATATTTAACACTTAATGACTCGTTTATTTGTTTATTAATATCTGTTTCATATTGTTTGATTGTTGTTGTGTCTATTAGTCCTGTTTTCTTCCAGATTTCGGTTTCGCATCTTTCACAATCTGTTATTCTCAAGATATGAGATATTTTTGGCTTGTTCTAGTTTTTCTCCATTTATTCTTAATTCTGTCTGTGAAAATAATGAACATAAAATGGGACAAATTCAGGAGAGATGATGGATGAAATCAGAGAAATATCTGGTCAACCACTAGTAACTGTTATAAGAAAGAGAAGATGGAGATATGTTGAGCATACTCTAAGAAGAAATGACCAAAGCAGGCATCAAAGTGGGATGCAAAGTGTTCACGAAAGAGAGGACAACCTAAGGAGACCTTGAAACGAACATTGCTGATAGAGGCAAGAAATATCGGTCTCAGTTCCATGGTGGAGATTGAGCAGGTTGCCCAGGATAGAGCGGTATGGAGAAATTACTTGCATGACCTATGTAATGTCTAATGGTACAGAAATTATTATTATATATATATGCGTATGTGAGAGCATTGGAAACTAAGTTAACCAAGAGGCATAGGAATGTAGTGTGTTAATTCCATATGGCTGCAAGATACCATATTGACATATAAAACAATATTCAAGGACAAACAAATTGACTTCTTTATTATTCAGGATAGGATACAATAGTGTGGCATGATTAGATGACTTTGTCACTAGTCTTCAACTATTTAACCTGTTTATGATTTCAGTAAAATACTTATATCTTGAAGTGCTAACCTAGTAGAATGTCAATAGTAAATGTTACTGTTTTATTCCAGAACAATGTTGAACTAATTACTTTATCGCCATGATTCTAATACACCATCATTTACAAGACACTTATCAGTTGTAGATTTTTTAGCATCACAAAAGTTTTTTAAAAATCTTGACAAAACATTTAAGAAGTTAACAAAATATTTTTATATATCTTAGCAAATATTTTTGTTATAATAGAGTTTAGTTAGGACAACTCTCCAGTGGTCATCGAATTGGAAAAGATGGCCTGGATGTCCAAAGGAAACATGGAGAAAAAATGTTGAAAGAATGTGGCTTGACATGGTAAATGATTAGTAGAAAGGTGGCAGAACAGCAACAATGGAAATCTGTGGAAGACGTATGTGTCAAACTGGACACAAAGATAACATAGATAGATATAGATAAGAGTTCAATTAACTAATAGTAGTATGTATTTATCAGTAAACATATTGATATTTATTCCTTGCTGCCGCCGAGTGATTATCGGGCCCAAATTTGGGGTGTACAGAATAGAACCACTGTTACCTGCCACGCATGTCGTAAGAAGCGACTAAGGAGATTTGGCTGAAATCGGATGCACGTGTCCTAAACGTGTAAAGTATATGCGTTTAGGGGCCTACCAAACCAATGTGCAACGATACACGTTCTTGGCAAAGATCAAACATATCACAAAGAGATTAAAATTGGTCGTAAAGAACGAATGCAAAGAAGAAGAATAATTCCTTGCTGCGTAAACTTCTGATCTATTGTCATCTGAATCAATAGCACAGTCTGCTTCATGTTTAAAGTCTGATTCTTCTGAGCATTGTTAATATCTTCTCTTATCAATGTGTCTTGTAGTGCACTTATCAATGTGTCTAGTAGTGCACTTATCAATGTGTCTAGTAGTGCACTTATCAATGTGTCTAGTAGTGCACTTATCAATATGTCTCGTAGTGCAATCGTTTTTGACATTTTAATGTGCAATAAGGGATCAAAATGAATGACATACAATAATATCACTTCTTATCTACTTTCTAATATACAAACAAAACTTTCAAGTTGTCACTCAGTATCTCTATAATCAAATAATGACTTCACATTTCAAAAAAGCATGTGAAATTACCAACAGCACTTGAATGAAATTGGTTGATATTTTAAAGGTTAAGCTTGGAGACAAAAATCAAGCCGCCTGCCCAGCGTGTTCGTAGCACATTGGACGACGGTGTAACAAGCCCTCTGTGAGTGCGCGTTCAATTCCATGGGCTGGCAGAAAAAGCTCCAGATTTACGGTGTTCGTGGCACTGAACCGAATGGTTACGATGTCCATGGCACCGAGCCGAAGAGCTGAAAGCTCAAGTGCTTCTGGATCCAAAAAAACAAAAATCAAAACGTACCCTACATGTACAAAAAATGGAAACATATTTTTTAAAAACAACAACTGTAGCTGTAAAAGGCCATCAGTTATAAGACACAATTATTATTATTTTTTGGTCATTTATTTTCATACATTGTTGAATTTTAAATTGTTCATCTGATAATTGAAATAAGGTTAGTTGTATTAAATCAATACTAAGCACTGGCTACATCTTTGACCACTAAGATAGGAACAAGTTGTGGAAAGTATATTGTCCTCTCCTTCTTCTTCTTCTTTGCGTTTGTTCTTTACGACCAATTTTAGTCACTCTTTGTGATATGTTTGATTTTTGCCAAGAACGTGTATACATTGCACATTGGTTTGGTAGGCCCTAAACGCATAGACTTCTACACGTTTAGGACACATGCATCCGATTTCAGCCAAACCTCCTTAGTCCTAATTGTAGTTTCTTTGAAAAATGAATTTATAGGAAATTATTTTATTTAGCTCTTTCCACGCCCATTTATTTCCTCAATTTTTAAGCAGTTAATTCAAGGAAGTAAAAAAAAAAAAAAATATTTTAAATTTCGATCCCAACTACTCTCAATAAATAAACATATATATATTATTATATACTAAATTGAAGAAAACTGGACAACCCAATAGAATAACAAGGTTAAAAAGTACTATAAGTAAAATAGTAGAAGTAAAACTAGAAAGACTTCTTATAAGGAAGCAACTCTATGGCACAGTGTGCGGCTTAAAGCGTGCAACGGACTTCCGCCGTGGCGCAGTGTGCAGCTTAAAGCATGGAAAGAGTTAAACACTAGTACTATTTAAACACTAGTAGAATTTAGGAAACTTAAACACTGTGTTTTACTGTAATTTCATTTCATTGTTTTTTTATTTGAGGGTCTCCATGATAAAGCAATTAAGCGTGTCTTGCGCTTTGAAGGTCATGGGTTCATGTTTGAACCGTGTTGTTCTGTTTGTAAGTGCATTTTTTTGTTGGGAGATCCCTTAGAATTGTTGCTGAGGCTATGAGTCTGTGCCGTCTACAACACTCTCATCAAGGGTCATTTCTGCGGAGTGTGGCTGAGTCATACGAGTAAACTCGAAGCAGTCTTCTTCGAACGCTCCACAATGACCACCTATTAACCACTCTGTGATTTGTATGTGATCTGAGCCTAAGAGCGATTGTACGTTGTGTCAGTTACGCGCCTGCAAGTAGGCCAGCACATCTGATTTCTGCAATTCCTTTTATTTACTAGGGTAACGTCCTAGGTCCTACATCAGTCGCCTTTTACGACATGCCTTGTAGGTCACAGTGATGCTATTATTTGCTTCACTTGCTGGCCCCGGCACCACACGGAAGACTCGAAGTATTGAAGCCAGTCCTTCATCACTAGACCCCTCTTTAAAGTTTTCATAGTACAGGAACTAGAATTTGGGAAACTAAAACAATGTTTGTTAGTGTCATTTAATTTTAATTGTGCAACTCTAAGCTAGAATAAATGTGTGTTTTGTGAAGCTAGCAAATTGTCATCAAATCTTTCATTCACTTTGTTTTAGACTTATCATAACCAATCAAGAAAAATAAAGTATCAAATTATTGTAAATAGTGTAAATACATGTGAATTCTAAGTTTCACCACTTTTTTGTTTTTAAAATGCAGTTCTGTATCTTAAATGTTTGCAATATTATGTTTTATATTAAGCTGTTCTCTTTTGTAAATTTAATTTTTTTAAATGTTTGCAATATTGTTTTATTGTTAGCTGTTCTAAAATGTGACAAACAACACAAAAATGATCAAAAATTTCATAGTATTTGGACAATTTACTTTTTATAATAACAAACTATTCTTCTTCTCCTTTGTGATTGGTTTCGTATGCTTGTCTAAACCATGAGATGGGTTGCTCTATGAAGCTGCATGTCAGTTGGAGTTCCTCGAGAGTTCCCCATAGCTTGCTCTATAAGCTTCGTTCATGAGGCCTTGTTTCGTTGGTGTATGTATAATGAACAGGACTACAAGATGTGCTCTGTAATCTGTGTTTCAGTCTGACAAGTAGTCTGAGCAGGCTTTATTCTGTTCATGTGATGGTTGAGCTCTGAGGCGAAAGATTGTTGTGTGCTGTTTTCTGTTTAGTCTGCTGATAAAATCTTGTCGATACTTGCTATGGGTTTATTGCCTCCACAGCTCTTTGCATTTTCGCTTGTATGTGTCTTGATTTCTGGTAGTGACACTGGTTGCTTGTATTGTAAACAAATTGTTCAGGAAAGACAAGCATCTGACTGTAAGAACTTGGTGGCAATAGTGAAAGTTAAATTTGAGATAAATGGGGAAACAAATTGTCTGTCAAATAATTTCCTGACATGTTTGTCTAACATCCGTGTTTGATCTTCAAGGGAATAACATGCTTGTGACTTATCCTGTCTTGTATTGATAAAAGGCTAAAGATTTAATATATTACAAATTTGATGTGAGGGACTGTTTGTATCATCTTTCTGCAAATACATTCAAAGCAAATGAACTATTTTTTTCCAGTTATTTCTAAATGTTTCCCCTATCCTTTTCCACAGTTATTTCTAATGTTTGTGGCACTTTATCAAAGTTGTTTTATATTGTCAGGACATATCATTTAAATGTAATTTATAAATGTAGTGACAAATCTGAACCAAATGATTTCTGAATGTTTCTGACATTGTTTACAAACATCTATGACATTCCTCATTATGTAAGAGAAAATTATTGTTACTAACATTAACTTTCAAATATCCTGTTCAATATGTTATGGAAGACAAATAGTAAATCTAACAGTTTGTTGAAAAGTTGTATGTCGGCATGTTTTACAAATCTATATTTGAAACATTCAAGTCGTAAAAGTAACCAGTGGTTATATGCATTGCTTGCCATTCTGAATACATTTAGATGCTTTTTTTAAATATGTTTATTACATTTCTTGTCAGATTTGTCAAGTTATGAATAATTAAGTTCTCATGAATAACTCTATCCTAGCATGACCGTTCTGTAGCCAAGTGCGTAGTGAGCTCCGATCACAAACAAAAGCGTGACACTTGTTCAAACCCCAAAGGAAAGTTTGAAGCAAATCGTTTCGGATTTTGCAAAAGTTAAAAAAGTAGACCTCACCGCTCAGAAAGAATGGCATACTACTGAACATATAAGTGGTTCCTAGAAAATCAGACTCGTTTTACAGTGGTTGATGCTACGTTTCTCTGTAAAGGATATGGCTACAATTTTCATCCTAACATAGAAAATGTAATCTCAGTTGATTACTTTGTGCAATTGATTAATTTCTTTGCTTACAGAGAAGTAAACTTGACTTTATCAAGATTTGATGCTGTCTGTATTGACAAGTGATTTACCCCAACTACAGTTTCTTCCTTGTTCCATTGCCCCCAAAAGAGAAATTAGCGATGAACTACAGTTTCTTCCTTGTTCCATTGCCCCAAAAAGAAACTAGTGATGAACTACAATTTCTTCCTTGTTTCATTCTTCTTCCCCCAAAAAAAAAAAACAACTAGTGAGGAGCTAGTTTTTCCTTGTTTCTTAAGTAACAAAAGTATTATTCAAGTATGTGCAATCATAATATCTATATAAATAAGAACAGTGATTAATTAAAACTCTAGACTAGAACATATGGTTACAAGTACACAGAATGTATACTTTCATATAAGTTGAAGTGGTCTTGTATTTTTATTCTCACATGTTTATGACTTATATTTGTGTTTATACGTTTAATAATAAAAACATTTTAATAAGTAAAGAACTAGTTTTCACACAGTGAGATTATATGGAAGAATATGGTGTTAGGCATATATTTTTCTTACACAAATAGTGCTTACTTACTTAATCCCGTCATGCCTAGTGACACATGGGGCTTATCAGAAAGGACTTTCATGCCTCTGTCCTGCAACCTTCAGCGAGACCCCATGTCAGAATGCGTGTCAGTTCCTCTTCCATCATGCGCCTCCATGTTGTCCGTGGTCTGCCTTTCTTTTTCTTTCCTTCTGGTGTCAAGTGAGGCTACTCTACACAAATAGTGCATGATGGGTAATATGATCGGCACCACATGTCCATCTTCACTTCCCAGTGATACTCTGGTATCCAATTAATCTGGGTTGACCCGAGAGTTGCTACGTTCAGAATAAATCCTACACCAACTAGGAAATTTGATCGTGGAACCATGTGTTTATGAAGCAAGTGTACAAACCACTATACCATTGTAGCTGTTGTTTATGTATCAGATATGATGAGATTGTACATTGTGATGTTACAGTGAAACAATGTTAGAAATCCTTTATCTGCAACTGTGTGAGAGGCTGGTAAGTGTGATACAGTGATCTTGTGAGTCAGTGACCTTCTCATTTGACTTGTAAATTGCAAAAATTAGGCTGTGCTGAGATGCAAAAATTAGACTGTGCTGAGATGGTATCTTCTTTTGAGATAAGATCTGTGGTCATGCTAGAGCTTCGATCCTGTCATAGGCATAGTTCTTTGTCCAGGTTGTAGTAACTACACCATAGCTTCTGCCTTACCCCTGCACCCTCTAACCATATCTGTCAGTGTAGACTGGACATTCCTGAAATTTGTGTTGGGGTCTGGATTACGGTCTCACTGGAACAATTGCGTAGGCGATCCTGGGTCTGTATAAATGCTCCAACAGTTTGCAGTGGCTGGTTCTCGGTGAAGCATGTGTCTTTAATGTGATTTAGTCGCCCGTCTGCCCAGCGTGTTCGTAGCGTGTTGGACTACGGGTGACTATCCCTCTGTGTGTGCGGTTCAATTCCGCGGGATGGCAGAAAAGCCAGATTCCCCAGATTTACGGTGTTCGTGGCACCGAACCGAAGGGTTATGATGTCCATGGCACCGAGCGAAGAGCTGAAAAGCTCAAGTGCTTCTGGATCGGGGGGAAAAAAAAGGTGATTTAGTCAAAACTGCCACCATATGCATTTGCTTTTTCACCTTGAAGTGTATTGTTTTAAAGTGATTATGGTTTCATAACATAACATTTTATATACACAATCGATTGATTAGTTGCCATCTTCACAACTTCTCAGTCAGCAATGGATTTCAACGTTTTCTATCGCTTGCCATGGTGGTTGATTCTATCAAACGTTCTTTGTCCATTTTTTTATGTTTTCTTCCCAGTTATATTACTGTCTTGCTCTTGTTCACTTACCCTCAACCTTTCCCTTCAGTATGGTTTCCACTAGTGTCATCTCTTGGGCATACGTCCAAAATATTGATTTATTAGATCTTATATTATTTATAAGATATTGATTTTATTATGTCTATTTGATCAACAATTTCCTCTACATTTCTAACTTTTCCAGGACTTACTTAAATTTTTTTTTCGAGTTCATGAGACACGCCTAATGCTATCTATAAATCCACATCTTCTTCTTCACCCTTCGCCCTAGGGAAGCGAGTTGCAACAGGCCTTCAGCCCGCCTATCCAAGGCCATCCTTCTGCATCCTCGGGTGGCAGCTATGAATTTCCTGGTTGTGGTTTCTGTAGCCATTTAGTGTTTTTTTACGGGGTGGGGTAGATAGTCCTACGCCCAACCTCCTTAGTCGCCTCTTACGACATGCAACGTGGCAGGTAACAGTGATTCTATTCTTTACACCCCAATTCGGGCCCGGTAACCACTCGGACGATAAATCCACATCTACTAGGCTGCAATTTTATCTTCTAGCCACTTGTTCAGTGTCTATGTTTATATAATCAGTACTCTAGAAAATAACTTAGTTGCACAAACCCGTTACCTGCTTCAACTTTATATAACACCAAAACATTTGTTTAGTGCAATTGTTCAGTCACTAGAATGTTCAGTACAGTCATGTTAACTATGAATCTGTGTTCATGATATAATTGGGTTGATGATTTATGCACTTCTTGTTCAATATTGAGATTGCCATGGAGAGGTTCATAAATGTGTTCAGTAAAGTTGATATGTAAAGATGAACAGATGCCTGCAGTGATAATTACCTACAACTAGCTAAACTGATTTTATTATGCTGGATTAAAAGAATCAATCAGAACTGTTATACAAAATATATTTTGAATACCTGTAGATTGTAGACACTTTAGTTAATTTACCACAGTTCAATCAATTAAAATTGATGTAGATTTAATGTTTCAAACTATGCATTGGGAATTTATTCTGTTGTAGTATTTTATGTTTTTAGTATGAAGATTGCAATATTTCATTTTTGCAGTATGAAGATTGCAATATTTCATTTTTGCAGTATGAAGATTGCAATATTTCATTTTTGCAGTATGAAGGTTGTAATATCTTCTGCGTTCGCCCACTTTGAATTCAGATGTAGCCTTGGCAGGATGGGTAACGCTTCTGATTTTTGCATGAAAGTCTGCTTACCGTTTTATGGGTGTCCCTCGTCATAAAGGCGGGCTTTTCCGACTTCAGAGGTAGCAATATCTTTTAATATCTGTAGAAGGAAGCTGGGTTTTCTTTTACTCCTTTAGCTAACTTCAGATGGTTTTCTCTAGTTTAGTAGTTGTTATCATATCTGCCCATGTAAATTTGTTTCTCGATACTCCACTATGTCAGTTGTGTTGATGTTCCCGTTCCATTATTTTTTAAATATATTTTTATTGTGATAGATCAAATTGAGTTCATGTAATCGTCATCAAGGTATTTTATAACAAATATATGAGTGGCTCAGTGTTACTAGACACATGCAAGACTGTATACTTTCATTCGTGTCTACTAGAATATTCTACAGCCATGAAATTTCAACAGTAAATAACATATCTATTTCGTTTAATGCAATATGTTTGTTAGACAACTACTTTAGTCTGGCCATTGAGTTATACATGTATGTTAATTCCACCTGCACACATTCTGCTTCTGAGGATATTTTTTTAAGTTTGCTCTTTAGACAGTTGCAGTCCCTGCTGACAAGATTTGTCTTCCTGGTCGGTCTCCTACTCTAGGTGATTTCAGCCTTCTGTTCACCAACCCAGGCTTTTGTGCAGGGTGTGCTCTGATGGACAGTGGATGAGAAAAGGAGGCATGGGTAGTTCCAAAGGAAACACGGAAAAGATTGTGGCCTGACATGGAAACAATTATTAGAAAGGCGGCAGAACTCATCAATAGGAAATTTTTGTAGAAGTCTTATGTGGACACGAAGAGGATATAGATATATAAATAATTCATGAGAATCAGACATTAATTAACACACATCAGAAATATAGATGTTCTTGGATAGTTCATCATGATACAACTTTTCTGAATGTAATCAAAAAGTCATGACGTACAATGTACAGATGAGTAGAAAGAACAAAAACAAATTGTAGATTGGCAGATGATGAAGTTAGTGCAATCTGTGCCTTGTGCACAGAACCAACATGGAAGTTGATGATAAACAACAGTTGCAGTCCAATGTTCCGTAGGGACCATCAAGGTGAGGTAATGACATGCATGTGTAAAATAATTGTTTAATATATGAATATTTTATTGTAGGAAGAACTCCAAGAAAACTAAATTATCAAACTTCAAACAAAAAGATATTTTCTTGTGTTCTCTTTATAAGATGCATGCCATTCTATTATGTATATATTTTGTTGAGCGATACATTACAGAATATATCTGTTGCTAAGTAATTGACAGAATTATCAGTGATGTTTTTGTTTTGAAGTTAAGAAAGAGTGTAATGTTGAGTATATACATATATCTATTGCTATCTGTGTATATATATAACCAGTCTTCCATTCATGTTGTAAGTATTTTGTAATGAAATATGTAAATGGGCAGTTTTAATAAATCAAAGAATATTTACTGTGTGATGATTTTCAATTGGTTTTTTTTTTATGTCAGAGAATTGGAAATTAGAAATGGGCACAAGTTTCTTGTGGTGATATCAAATGCAGTATTGAATAAAGGTAAATGTTACAAAAACTAGGTAGTCTTAAACAGACAATGTGTACGCCTGTATGTTGCCGGACTCTACAAGGGAGCATAGTATAGTAACATTGTGACCTACAAGGCATCTCGTAAGAGCGTGACTGAGGTAGGGGCCTAGGAAGCTACCTAGTAAATAAAAAGCGTCTCAGAAATCGGTTGTGCATATACTTGTAGGCGCATAACTGGCAGAACATACAACGCTCTTAGGCTCAGATCACATACAAATCACAAAGAGTGGTTAACTGGTCGATATGGAGCGTTCAAGAAGAAACAGACAATTCTGTCACAAGTCTTTAAAAACTAACAGAATATGTAAGGACAACACAAAACAAAGTGTCTGAATAATGAGGACTAGACAGAACATGAACATAGAATTGTTAATGTACACATATTTGTTTTGTGCTAGAAGTGTGTAGACTTGTTTGATACTTCTGTGAGAATCATTTCCAGTTATTTACACTTGACGATAATGTACCTATGTCATTGTTAATCCCTTATATGCATGACCTATGCAAAGTGCCGCTTCATCATATCCCATAAAAAGAATCTCTTGGCATCAGTCAGCTCTCCTGCCTCCCCCATCATTGAGTACATGTTTCATGTCTTGATCCACTAATGTCTCTGATCCTGTCTCATCTTTCAAACTACTTTCCAAACCACTGTGACATAAAGGGGACCCTTATTCTTACCCAATTTGGGAATAAGTGTTAGGCCTGTATTTTCATGACTTATGCTCTCACATGCATGGGTCAGTTTATAAACATTACTCCAGCTGTCTTTACTTTCAACTTGTTCCTGGTACCCAATGTGAGGGTGTGTTAATCTGAATATGTAGGTCATGTCTTAGATCAGACACAAAAGAGATCTATGACAAATCCTTTCCGGCTCACCAGTTGGGAAAGAACTTGAAGACCAAAGACCACTTCTCTGAAGCCATCCAACAAAAAGTCAAACTATGGGATGTAAAACCATACAAGATCTCCAACTGCTAGCAAAGAGCCGTATCCATGGAGATCTAAACCTCTGCCCTATGTGGCTAACATCACAGGAACAACTAAGTTTTCCTACCAATTGAGGCTGGGTCGACATGAGAGCCGTTAGAGTCTGACAAAATTCAACACCCACTGTGGAATTGAACCCGGACCACTAGTCTAAGAAGTGAGTTTACTAACAACTACACTACTGCTGGACATTATAATAGATCTATATTTCTCCTCTTCTTTATCCAGGTCATTTCAATAATATTTTAGTAGGGATTTGATTCAAAAGATTTAAGTTGTTTTTTTTATGTTTGTGTAATGGGTCCATGATTCACACAGATATGTTGCCACAGGAAAAATGCATGTCCTCAGGAATGTTACTTTTATCTTGCCTGTGTTATGCCATGGGTTCTTCATATTGTTTAACCTCTAGATCCTTAATGTGTCTTCTAATTTCTTTTGTGCTGTCTCCATCATTGCTACTTTTGAGATATCAAAATTTATAACATTATCAATGATATTCAAAATTTATAACATTGTCAATGTCTTCATTATTGATGATAATTTAGAATTGTCAACTTGTTTTGTTAGCGGACATAATCTTAGTATTCTTGGAATGGTTCTGGTCTTCACTGTGTTGGTTAATATCTTATTTATATCTCGGAGAATGTTTGAATACAATACTTAAATTATGCTCCGAAAATGTATTTAAACTTATGTCTGTGAAAACATCATTGTCCAAGAATATTAGTTGAATATTTCAGAGAATGAACATAAACTAAATTAGAATGTTCTAGATAGATTGAACAAATTAAATGAGATCCTGATGATGGTTGATGATGATGATAGGTCATTTTCCAACCATTTGTGGGCAAACTTTGAAGTATCAACTATGATCATGACAATTGTGCTACTACCAGGAGTTTGCATGTTCTTTTGTTGTATGTTTGAAAAAGTTGTTTAGAAAAATATGTGAACTTGTATTTCTTTTTACTACTGAGCATATCAAAGTCTTATCATATTCTTGACAACAAATAACTATATTACACACAAAAAATAAAACACAATAAAACCTCCAAATTTGGAAATAATTTCAGGAGATTTTACTTGAAATTTCGAATAATTTTATATATCATATCATACATCAACATATACATTGAAAAAATAGCGAGCCCATATGTTCATTCATCAACATGTCCTATCAATACTGAGTTGCGCATATTTTCCTTAGTCATTTAGCATTAGTTGAATCAAACTCTTCTGAAACTTGTGTCCACAAATTGTAAGTCTTGCAAGACTTATAAATCTGCATTTTGACTATTCTAAGTCAACCTTGGGCCATGATAAATATTTGCAACACAAGGTGACAATTATGTTTAAGTAATTTATAAGGCATCAGTACCATGTTTTCATGGCTATGTGACCCTAGCACCAAGTCAGTTGTGGTAAACTAATTGGTAAAGATGCCTATCACTATTTCTTATTTTCTGATCACATTGTTACCGGGTTGTTGCCCAGTGTTGTGGTTTTATGTTTATGTCTTGGAAGATAGATATTTTTGCTTTTTGACAGGATTCTGCTATGCCATCTAATCATCTTTTTCATGGTCTTCCTCTCGCCTTCTTTCCTGATGTGCGTTGTAAAAGACAGTATACAGTGGAGTTTGGTTATATTCTTATTTATTAAGTGTCCGAACCACTTCATTCTTTGTTTCTCAATGTAATTCAAGCAAAGTTCTGTCTCAACTTTCTTTCTTATGCTGATGTTTGTGACTCTGTCTTTTCTGGTGGTGTTGGTAACTTTTCGTAGGCATCACATTTCACATGTAGTTATTTTTGTGACTGTTTTGTTCATTGTCTATGTTTGGCTCTGGTAACAGAGGAGGCATCACTGTTTTTACACTGCTAACCAATCTTTCAGAGAGAGTTCACACCTGAGGTAGGCAACATTTTATATGATAGGGATCTGACTTGATAAATTTGAGGATACAAAGGGCCGGATACTCTCACATATTGAAAACCTTGTATAAATTACTTAATTTTCATGCACAAGCTAATGAAATGAAAATCGTGCATATCCCAAAGGACGTAGCCATCAACCACAGTAAACAGTCGTTGATTTTCTAGACACCACTTATACTTCAGTAGTTTGCCATTGCTTTCTGAACGGTGAGGTCTATTTTACCTTTTGTAAAAAATCAAATCTAATACAAGCTAATATAATATTGAAATCACAATACTGAGGGGGATGAGAGGATGGAGAGAAGTAGAGAAATGAGTATCTTACAGATTTTATAAGAAGACTGCGTTTGACCTTTCCAAACAAGCCTGTCCACATCTGGTAGTGTTTTGCTAACTGCAATTCGCAATGTGTTTTCAAGATTATTTCAGAGTTATCACGATACAAAAATAAAGAAGTAATATGTAGTCAGTCTTTCCTGGAAAGTACATCTTTGTCCACTTTTGTTTCTTGCTTGACACTGCTATTGTGTAGTTGTGATAAATGATTAGCAATTTTAAACTCTTCCTATTACCTACCTCCACAATTTGTTCTCTTTACCATTTATGAATTACAAAGTAACATAACTCTTTCAATCTCAAAGACATGCCTTATCAATATCGTTTTCTCATTTCAAAATCTCCAAAAGTTACTGTCTTTGCAGCATCTAAGCTAGTTTCTATCAACCATAGTTCACCAGCTATCTTGTTCTTAGCCCTTCCCAACAGAGGCCCATTTATTTGATATCTTTACTAAATTCTCTTCTCCAAGTGTTCCTTGATCAGCTTCTCTTACATTTGTCATGTGGATTCCAACCCTGAACATGCCTTGCAATATTATTGAGTGATTTCCTCAGTGTGTCCTAACCATCTTCTCCAGCAAATTTATTCCTCAGCAATTCTTTGTTGCTCTAACGCAATCATACACTGTCATAGTCAATGCTCTAATGCAATCCTACACTGTCACAATCAATGCTCAAACACAATCACACACCGTCATAATCAATGCTCAAACATAATCATATACTGTCACAGTCCATGTTCTACACAATGATACACAGTCATCTCCGCCCAAGGCACATAAGGCAGAGACAAAAAAATGTTGGCTCAAATGAGCAGGTTAGGTTTTTCTGTCTCTGTAGCTTGCTTTTGCAGTGTGTGGTCACCAGCCCAACACTCTATCCCTGTTCATCACCTTCTACAGCATGCGAGAGGAAACAGTTGTTCTATTCTACTCCACACTAAAAACGTCACAGTACTAAACACAATTATGACTATAGTCCAAACAAAATCTAGCGGTAAACAGCAAATTAATCTAGATTAAAAAAGATAATCACTTTTTCCTCATTTTCTTGACATTCTGTGGCAGGTTTTCCAAACTGAGGGATTTTCTCAACAAGATCTTCCTTTGTTAGTTTATAGCCACTCTCTTTCCATATTTTTCGTAGCTCGTTTAGTGTGCTGGCAAACTTTGGACCCTTGGGAACTTCATTTTGTGTTAGATCATGGCCAGTAACAGGAAACAAGGGTAATTTCATGTGGAAAATCTTCTGCAGCTTTCAACTGTGAAGATAAATAATAGATTGATAAACCAGAGGAAATCTTTTTCATTCTCTCTCTAGAATAATCACTTTATAATACATGTTTTATGATGTGTGTGATAGTATCTAATTGAACATGTATGTTCTGCTATGTTTACAGTAAAGCTGCTCCTATCAGTCAAGTTGAAATGAGCACGATCACAGTATTGCTGTAAACTGCATCATAACATAACAAATATAATTTCCAAGGCCAATGAATAACAAACTTTGACCAATAAAACACATCAAGAATTTACAAAATACATAACTGAATGATTACAACAGTGAAAATGAGATCACTCACATGACCATGGTACTTCATAAGCTCCACAATTTTGTCTGTAACTTTCACCTCTTTGCCAGTACAATCTGTATGTAGATCAGTGCAGTAGCTCAATACATTCTCCCCCATTTTGTCATTCCTGTGCCGAACTATAAATAAGGCAAGTGATACCTCTTCATTTGATATCTTGTTTCTTCGGAGCAATTCATCAACCTAAAATAATGAACAACAAAAGAACAATTGAGGAAAAACATCTGCATTCACACTCACTGCAATACTAGGCCCAGTTTTTGGCCACTATCTAGTAACTTAACTCTTTCTGTACCAATGACCAATTATTCATTAGCCAAAATGTCTAAATAAAGTGGTGATGGGCCGACATATTCTGGAAGACGCAGTCAAGTGTCACCAGACAAGCACTTAAACCCAAAAGGGAAATGGAAAAGGGGACATCCTAAACAGACCTCGAGACAGTTGCCTTTTAGAACTGAAGGAATTTGGACTATCTTAGGAAGCGATTAAAAAAATGGCAAGAGACCGGGAGTGAAGAATGATTGTTGAGGCCCTATGCTCCCTGAGGAGCTAAAATAGGAGCTCAAGGTATGAACATTTTAGGCTGAACCCACAATATCAGAACCTTGGGTTCAAAGAGTTTTTAATCAACTCAGTATTCTTTCGGTTTTAATGCAATTTCAAATTTCACTACTAAAAACATGAGAACCAACAGATCTTCTTTGTTCGTTCTTTACGACCAATTTTAATCACTCTTTGTGATATGTTTGATCTTTGCCAAGAACGTGTACACTTTGCACATTGGTTTGGTAGGTCCCTAAATGCATAGACTTGTACACATTTAGGACACATGCATCTGATTTCAGCCAAATCTCCTTAGTCGCCTCCTACGACATGCGTGTCAGGTAACAGTGGTTCTATTCTTTACACCCCAAATTTGGGCCCGGTAACCACTTGGGCCTAACCAACAGATGAAACTGAAAGTATGAAATATTCTACATAATGGTAAGGTTTTTGTAAGGGCCAGAATTTAGTTTCAAGAATAGATTTCCGTGACAGAAGTGAATTAAATCAATTTGTGTGCTTACATCTGCTTCATTGTCAAGTAAAGCAGCCATCCTTGTGATGTGGTGATGAGGTATCTCTTCTGTTCTACCACAGACTTTATCAAATTCTTCAAAGTTGTGAGCTCTGGGCAGACCTGGAAGACAAAGTACAGAAGACAGTAGCGAATTAAGCTGATATTGTATACTGTTCTATACTCTTGTGTCTCTTCAAAGTTAAGTTAATGAAGACATCACATTTCAGTAACAAAAATTATCCAGTTTAGACTATTAGTGATTTCAGTAACAACAAGCTATAATAACACGTTACTATATTATACGAGAGCCGCTGTAGCGTAGTTGCTAGTGAACTCGCTTCTCAAGGCTGGTGGTCTGAGTTCAGCTCCCGCAGTGCGCTTGGAATTTTTCCCGACCGCGACGGCTCTCAGGTCGACCCAGCCTCAACTGGGTACCAGACATGCTCTGGGAAAGTAAAGGCGGCCGGTGTGATGCTGACCACATCACCCATCATGTGCCGTCAATGAAAAATACAGGCCTAATACTGTATTGACCTATATACCACGAGGTATGAAAGGGTTCCTTTACTTTTACTATATTATACACATAATCATGAAACTGATTTGCACTGACACAAAATTATTTTGCTGATATTTAAACTAATCTTAATCCAGCACCACGCAGAAAGCAAAATAAAGAAAGTGGTAATCAGGGATATGCTATTTGCAGATAATGTCGCTTTGGTTACACATGCAGAAGTCAAACATCAGACTCTTATGACAAGATTTTCAATGGCCTGTGAAGATTTTGGTTTCAGAATCAGTCTTAACAAAACCACTGTGATGATCCAGAACGTCCACAAATAAACATCCATGGCTATGAATTAGAACTTGTAAATCGGTTCGTTTATCTTGGCTCTGCAATCACAGATGACCTCTCGCCAGATGCAGAACTGAACAGGAGAATCTGCACTGCCTCAACAACCGTAGCTAGGCTACGATTTCAACAAGGTATTCAACAATTTCATAGAATGTTCTGCTATGAAACTAGACCATTATGAATACTCAACAATAAGACTATGATAAACTGAAATTATATATAAAATATAAACAAAGATTTTGTTTTCCTCAAACTGTTTAGTTTGTCATTTAATTAAATAAAATAACATACTGACCTATAAACTTTCCAAGTCCAAGATCAATCATCTGTTTGATAATTGGTGCTGTTAATCTGCCAGTCAATATCTTCTTCACTTCTACCCAAATTCTTTCACCAGAAACACCTGTTAATTAATCAACATTGAAGGTCATGTTACCTGTATAAAATATTTCTAAAGGTCAGTAATGCAATAAGGTGAGACACCAGTGTGTCAACCTCACCACTCTTCACAGTCTTGTGGATAAAATTTGTATAGCTTTGGGAAGAGAAAAAGGGGGTGTTCAAGGACAATCTTCATTACGCAGTCAAGCCCAAAAGTTGGGGTTTAGACTATGTTAACATAAAGACAACCATCGAGGATCATATAATGGAGAGGCATGATCAGATGACTTTATCATCAGTCTTCAAGCTAACATGATGATTTAATCAATTGAAACATATTATGTAACAAATAAAATTTTAATTGGGGTATTGAAGGAACCAGCCGTTAGAGATACTCAATAACAAAACAAACTATCAAGCTGCAGGAAACTATGTATTGCAATTAATTTTAGCCGTATCTAAATCACTTTCAGCCACTTAACCTCAGGTTATTAACAAAATCTTAGAATAGGACAGCATCATCACTCAAGTTTGATACACTATTCATTTTATAAGATACAATGTAAAACAAAGCTCTCATGTTCATAATTGTACAGTTCAGAAAATCATCCTTGTACCACAATGCAGTGTCTCTGTGTAACATCTGAACAACTCATTTTCACAACACAAGAACATTTATGGAACTATTGCTTTTTGATTTACTAGGGTAGCTTTCCTAGGCCCTACCTCAGTCACCTCTTACGACATGCCTTGTAGGTCACAGTTTTATTATTCTTTGCTCCCTTTGCGAACCCCGGCAACAAACGGGCGCATAGAGGGAATGATTATGTGGCTAATAATGTACATATTCAGCCACACAATGTAGATATTCATCCAAAGAAAAATGCACATATTATGTCCCAGTGTGCATATATTCTGACAAGAATTTCATATGAAATATGACATGTTGAGCGGAATCTGACACAATAAGAAAAATTGAGATAGTTTTTGTTTCTCTGAGAATTAAAATCATTCACTATTTCCTTTCCAAGTTAATAGGCTTCATATCATAACCCCTCATCTACTGACAAATTAACTCTTTCTACTGAAGTCATTCTACTTTTTTTGTTTCTCTTTCATCTCAAACTAAATACTAATAACAAAGATTTATTTCAGTTAAAACTTACGTTCTAATCCTTGAGCATTTTCCCTGATAGCAACAAGAGTTGCTTGATCATGAGTGTCTGTGCTAGCTGCAAGTCTTCCAAAAAATCTAGAATGCAAGCAATGCACAACAGATAGATCTTAGTTTACATGAAACAAAACATGACGACAATAACCTATGTGGAACAATAAATAACTGTTGTGTTTCACTGAGGCGCTATATGCTAATATTTGCAACTATAATAGTTTACACATTTTATTTCATACAAACCATACACTCTTCTTCTTCTTCTTCTAGCCAGGGCTGCGAGTTTTCACTCTTGGGCAGCCAATGCCAGTTTGTAGAATCTGCATGTGTTCTGTAATTGTGGAAGACTAGTGTAAAGGGTATTATGAATAGATGGGTGTGGTGGGAGGAGTTCTTGTCTAGCTTTATGTAGTCCAGGACATTCAAGCAAGATATGCTGTACTGTCTCACATGAGTGACTGCACTTTCTACAGTGTGGTAGGTGTGTGGGGTTTATTCTGTGTAGGTGGTAATTCAGTCCAACATGTCCTGTTCTTAACTGAAAGATAGTGCTTTGATCTTTTCTTTGTAGCAGATTTATATTGTCCTTGGGGTTTGGTCTATTCATCTCTGCATACATGTCCCGACCAGTCGTCCCCATAGCCCATCGGTTCAGCCAATCTTCTCTGGAGTTGTTTTTCAGAATCTGTTTTATACTTTGTATGCTAACAGGTTTGTCTATTTGTGGTTTTGATGATCCCTGTTTGGCCAGATGATCTGCCTTGTCATTTCCTGGGATATTTGTGTGTCCAGGAATCCACTGTAGAATGACATTAATATCAAAGGAGGAAATCAGATTGTGGATGACTAATGCCAATGACTGGATCTCGCTTGACTGATTCTGCTGTTCTTCTAAAGCTTGTAGTGCGGACTGTGAGTCAGTGAATACTATCATGTCTTGGACAATATTCTCTCCAAGTTCAAACTGCTGGTGGACTAGTTCTACAGCGGTTTTTATGGCTATAATCTCTGCCTCATAGTTGGAACATATATTACCACAAGGAGCACAGTAACTATAGGTAGTTCCATCTGGATATTTCAGGTATATGCCGAAGCCAGCGTAAGTAGTGGCTTTGAAAGCTGAACCATCAGTGTAGGCATGGATAGAGGAAGTTGGATAACTGTCTATTGTCTCCAGTGCGCAGGTTTTTAAGATCCGTGCAAGTGTTGCTTTGTTTATAGTTTTGTCAAGGAGGTATTTCTGGATTACTGGTTGTTTTATGTTTAGCCATGGTGGTGGGCCGGGCATCTTGTGATCGGTTCTCTGTCAGTTGGGAGATGGTAATGTTCTTCGAGATTTTTCCCAACTTCCAGCAATGATTTTTGCTGGATTCTTTGATTGGATTTCCACCTTTCAATAGTTTGTCTGTTGGGATGGTTTTTTTCTATTCTTTTATATCGCTAACCATACACTCAAATAAACATTGAAAGCAAGTAGATCAACCATGGTCTTCACATTGATCTTCAATCGCCTGTGTGTTGCCGGGATTAGCAAGGGAGCAAAGAATAGTAACACTGCAACCTACAAGGCATGTGGTAAAAGGCTAATGAGGTAGGGGCCTAGGATGCTACCCTAGTAAATAAAAAGCAGCACAGAAATCAGATGTGCTGGCCTACTTATAGGTGCATAACTATTGGCACAACATGCAATGGCTGTTAGTTTCAGATCACATACAAATCACAAAGAATGGTTAACAAGTGGTCGAGCTCAAAGAAGATCTTCAATATTTTCTGTCTCTAACATGACCGCAGTCTAAAAGATAACTTCTTGGGTTTTTTTTTTATGATTCACACCTCTACTGTAAGTTATTTGCATTTAGCATGTTCCTTAAATATGAAATATTTTTTAAATTAATCTTTTTATGTCTAAAATATCTGTACCTGAAGTATCTCAAGATTCTTAAATAATCCTCCTGAATTCTCTGTTCTGGGCTTCCAACAAAACGAATCCTCCTGTTTTTCAAATCTTCAATGCCATTGAAATAGTCATACACGGTTCCATCAAAACCTGACAATAGTACAACAAAAATGAAGTTTGGAAATAAAGCAAGTTTAAATTTACTTTAATAAACAACACTGAATATATAGTTTAGATTAGTCAACAGATCATCATCACTGCCTGTTGAACCAATTAGTGCATAAGTGTTTCAATTTCTTTTCCTCAGGATGTATCTCAGTGTGTGGCAACTCAACAACACCAGTTCTGTGTTGATTCACTATTATTCTTTAGCATCCAGCATAGTGCTGTGTCTGGCCACACCCCATTTGATGTGATATTATTGCAGTTTCATTAGGGTTGCAAATTCACCCTCATTCCTGGAATTGTATACATGCTCTATCTTCCTTATGGCATTCATAATATCAGCCTGGAATATTGCTGCCTGCTTTCTACACCCACAACACAAAAATAAAACTAATTTCTGTCAGCCTAGATCTCTTCAGAGACATCAATCACTGCATTTGAATCCAGTCTGTATCAATCTTCCTGAGCATACTCATTCAATCACTGAAAAAGTATGCATGAGTAAAAATCTGTGACTCCAGACAGGTCTTTACTTTAGATGCAGCCATAACCTCCATAGTCAGCAGACTGCTTGTTTAAAAAATGGGTCTAACGGCGAAGGACTGGCTTTGACCCTATCTGACTAGCCATTTTCCGTATAAGTGACACACACCCTGCCAAGAATACAGCACAAAGCCTGAACTTTGTCTATCCAGCCACAGTTCTAAGGGGCTTCCAGCAAAAAATGCACTCCTGAACCAAACATGGTCTGAATTTGAACCCATGACCTTCAGAATGCAAGGCAAACTGCTAAACAACTTTGCCACAGAAATCCCCCAGACATTTAAAACTACTTGCAATCGTGGCAAAACTGACACTGTCACCCTTCGCAATAGCCCTTCTGACCTGAGCAGTGAAAGCCCATGAGCTCCACATGTGGCAAACCATATCCATCTGTTTAAATGACATTGTTTTTAGATGATTTCTCAGAAATCAACACCTGAACCTCTGAATCCCCAACCTCCAGATTTTCTTGTCTACGTTCTCTAGCTAATCTGTACAAGCTCAAAAAGGATGTATTTCTCCCCGCTGGCACTTCTTCTCAGAGGATTCAATGCCCTTAAGTAAACACACTTGCTGCGTTAAAATTCACTTTCTTCTATTTAGCTTGTTCCCCTTTTCTCCTGATTTCCCTGTGCAGTGGATGTTGTGTGTCATCGTTGCTATGGGGGTAGACCTGTGCACAACAAATCATTGTTCTGTCTTCCATGGTTGAAAAGTCAAAAGGTAATGCATCGCTCTGCACAGTGTATCTTTGGTGCACCCAAGTATGATGTGCATATGCTCGTTCTATATTCTTTCCAGCCTTCCATCTGCAAATAGCTAGAAGTCCCTACTTATGCAAGTTCTGACTAAACATAAATAACACTCCATACATATTTAATATAAAACCGAAGGATATATATTAATATTTAATATGTTATGTTCTAACTAAACTACACAGTATGTGAACATTTATTTAAAAATGGAAATGTTATGCTTATAAAGTGAGAAATGACAGGAGAAAAAATAGCAGAGTTGCATTGACTATAAAACAAGTCAGCAATAACTGCAAATAACAACTTACCAAGAAACATGGAGTTTACAGTAAGATCTCTCCTGTTAGAATCCAACAGCCAATCTTTGGTAAACTCAACCTCAGCTCGTCTACCATCAGTTACTACATCAATTCTCAGTGTTGTCACTTCAAAATTCTCCTATAATTAGACAAATATTACAAAATTAACACTTTCGCTGCCAGTCATTTTTCAACAAAGTCTGGCTCACTGCCACGCTATTTTTCGGCATGATCAGTTTTCAGAGTGACAATTTCAAAAATCGTAAAAATAAACTAATAAACTTAGGACTTTTAAACTATGGAATAGTGTTCATATATTAATGAGCTACTAGCCTGTCTATATGTGGAATATATTCTTTATAATCCACAAGCTATTGTAGTAACTGATATCCCCATACCTATCCACAGTATGATATGCTGTCGTTTTTGAGTTGGGTGTCCGTCACCTACTCCTGTACCCCTGGGAATGTCTGCTATCGATCTATAAACATCGCCACGTGAATCACAGTTCAAATTCATATCACATTCAGAGTTCGTTTAACACTATCACTGGCTAAAAAGTCCGAAAAGAGTCATTTTGGACATCACTATTCATCAGCTACATCGTCCATTTTGAAGATTTTTGTTTACTTACGAAAATCGTGAAAAATCAGACTTATACCGACATTTACCGCTTGTGTATTAGATCTGACATTTTGGAGAGCATGTTGGAACAATACGGAAGTAGTACGTCACGGGAACCTCGTTTTATCAGCGATACTCCCGCTTAAAAAGACATCGTCGACGGCACATGTCGGTCGACAAAAGTCGCACGCTCAGCGAAAGGGAGTTGGTATTTCACCGACTTTTGTTGTCAGTAGCAGCGAAAGTGTTAAAGTACAAATGAATCAGCACAGATATCTCAAAACATTCAGAAAGAGTACAATTTCCACTTTGTTAATGTGTAAAATTGTTTTTAACTAATCTGTACACTCTTGATAGCATATATTGTTGTATGAAAAATTGTGTACAGTTTAATCTCGGTTGATGTATGGGTTTCAATCTTATGAGGTCGACATGCTAAATTAAAGTTATTCAATTACACAATCTCACCTTGTCATTGATACGAGCAGTTATAGTTCCATGTGCTTCTCCATTTGTGTTGATCATCCTAATATTCTCAGCTGTAAACATCTCTTTCATTTGTGGTGGTGTTGCTGTTGTGGCAAAGTCATAATCTGAGGGAACTTTTCCAAAAAGCAAGTCTCTGACAGCACCACCAGCAATACGTAGTTCATATCCATATTTTGTAAACAGTTCTACAAGAAAATGAAGCTCTGGTGTGAAGATGGAATGGAACTCTGGGCTATCCAGTTTCATTGTGATCAAGTTTGGCTTTGAAATAATTTCTGCTGAAGATCTTACTATATTTGATTGTGGTGTCTTTGAAAATTCTCTTAAGTATACACAACAATGTCCTGTGCAACTGCCTTTATGCTGATAGTTGTAGAGTTTGTAAGTTGAACAATGAGGCAAATTACTGGATGTTCTCTGATAATAACAAGATGGATAAACACTTTTATTCAAATGAAAACCTCTCAAAAAAGATAAATAGTTGGTGGCCTGTGGGTTTATGAAGATACGAGTGAATATAAATGTCTTTCTGCTCATAAGTAACTGTTGTAGACCGCAGTTTAGCAACTGGCTAAAGACCTGTAATGAGATTTAAACAAATACATTAATATCTATATGATGTGCATGTTACTGCATATATATTAAATTTTATTAAATCTATGCTTGTGAGAAAATCCTATATGGTCATAACCCTTGATCTCCACTTGACATGGAAGCCACAAATAGAGAAAAGCATGAGATGAAACAAATACATAGAATGGCAATCATTAAAAAACTTGCAGGTTCAACTTGGGAAGCAAATGAGTGTTAAAAAGATGATATACTTACTAGATGAGTAAGACCAGTTCTAGAATATAGCAGTGCAACATGGACAATGGCAAAAAGTTTTTAAAAACCATTCTACAAAACCAAGTAATGAGAGTCATAACAGAATGCATGAAGTCAACACCTATTACAGGAATGGAAATAAATCACATACCTTCAACCAATTGAAGGTAGGACACACAACAAGGCTGAGAATAAATATATAATCTTTCTCTCTCTTGCGATCCCTATATATAATCTAAGACGACACATTAGATACAACAGAAAATAAATGGCTTTGGAAGGAGACATTGGAAATAGAGAAACCATATAAACAACGAAAAGAAATATAAGAGCAAATAACAAAGCAGTTCACTTATTTTGGTAGCAATTTTGACTGCAAGGGAGACATAAAAAAAAAGCTACAAATTGTCAAACCAAAGCAACATCAGCTTTTAAAAGTCTTAAATAAGATATGGGACTCTTAAGTTATATAGTTTAAAAACTAAATTACTAATTTTCAATTCCAAAATGTTGTCTGAATCTTAACATATGCCAGCAGAGTTGGAAAAACCTAAAATTATAATAAAATATCAAAAGAAAGCTGAATTAAGTGAATTAATGTATTTGAAAAGAATTGTCTGCAATAATAATGAACCAAAAAAATTGAAAGATTTCAGGAGCAGTGAAAAAATTAGAGAAATGTCTGGTTTAGTATCAAACTAGAAACTAAAAAGAGAAGATATTGGGTGACAGTTGAACATCCAGAATCATACTTATACTATATTAGCTATGATGAGAAGAAATATCAAAGAATCACAAAGACAAGAAATGATCCCTATCATTATCATGAATTACTATCATGATATGGAAACCCTTAAACAAACTTTACTGAATGGTGAAAAATAGCATCAGCTTCAGTTTGGAATATCTTCATTGCACTCCAGACCATGGTGCTCAAATCTCCTTTACAATATCTCTAACAGCATCCAGCGACTGACCATACAAGATCGATTTTGATTGATGAGCCTACTCATACACCTGTTGTGCTCTTCTTTTCTTACTACTCCAATCTTCACTCCCAGCTCCTGTAGTCTAGTAGTTGACGTGGATTGGTTTAAATGAAAATATTCTTTGTGGCCACACTCTATGAGTATGGCGTTCAAAATGGCAGCTATATCCATTGGCTGGTCCCTGATACAGAGGCAGAGCCAGCCAGTCTGCTCCCTCATTACCAACGACACACATGTGCCCAGGAACAAAGATAAGTGTAATTCTGCTAATTGTTGACGCTTGTAGTGATTTGGTCTATTGCTTGCCACCAAACCAGACTCTACTTTTCGATAATGCAAGCAATTTTCCATGACGGATCGCTTCTAGTCTATCCTGACAACTCGTTCAACTCAGTGATTACGGCCCACATTTGGGGTGTAAAGAATAGAACCACTGTCCTGCCATGCATGTCGAAGAGGCGACCAGGAGTTTGGCTGAATGGATGCACATGTCCTAAACGTGTAAAGTCTATGCGTTTAGGACATGTGCATCCGATTTCAGCCAAACCTCCTTGGTCACCTCTTACGACATGCATGGCAGGTAACAGTGGTTCTATTCTTTACACCCCAAATGTGGGCCCCGGTAATCACTCGGGCGATTGAACGAGTTGTCCAGGATAGACTTAGAGAGCGGTCCCGTCATGGAGAAATTGCTTGCATAGTCATGATGATCTTATTCTTACAAGTTACTTGATCTTTCATCAGACCTATGAGTATGATGAACATTATTATTGATTACAATCAAAACAGACTGTTTAGTGTTTCTAACTATTAATTTATTGATGTTTGTCAAGTTTGTGTGTGCAACTAACTAAACTACAACGACAGCACCGCACGAGTACGAAAGTATTATTTTTTTTAAACAGATCCACATACTCTAGCTCTATAACTATAAGACTGGGTCAAAAACTGAATAATCATTTAAATAACATATAAAATAAGTACAGCGTTGTGTACTTGTGTACAAAAAGGCATATCACGTGTGATTTGTTTAGGTCACAAGTCGATTTTTTCATTTAGTCAGCCATGTTTGCAGGGGAAACTACTATCATTGATAAATAACTCTTGTCCTAAAGTTTATGCGTTTCTCTTTTGTAACTAATCCTTCTTCTTTTGTCATCACACGTAATTACAAAGTACTGTAGTTTTACAAATTACAAAACAATGACAAAATACAGCAACGTTTCGACCAACAAGGCCTTTATCAAGCAAACGAACAAACAGGAGTGACAAATTAAAATGAAACACAAATGGACGACCAAATACAAACGTATCTAAGGAAAATCTGGAATAAAAACGAATAACGAAATAAATGTAACACAAAAACACACATAAAAACTAGAAATAGAGAGGAAAAGAAACAATGAAACATCTAGTAAATATATAACTTGAATACATGCAACATATACCCATATAGATTACAAAGCATGGGAAGGGAAAGTACTAAGAAGCATAAGAATGGAATATAACATGAATACATGCAACATATACCCATATAGATTACAAAGCATGGGAAGAGAAAGTACTAAGAAGCATAAGAATGTAATACGTTGAGCCCGCGTGGTCGCAAGGTACCATACAAAGAAATCAACCGATTCTCCAGAGCAAATCGATCATCCGAGGAACATGATCGGATGGCTGTGACCTGGACATCGTGAGCACCTAAATGGCCAGTATCATTGAAATGGGTGGCTACAGGGTCACAGAGCATTGGCGTATGTCGCGTAAGTGTTGGGCGAATCGGTCACTGAGCCTCTTGCCTGTCTCGCCGATATAAGCCTTGTTACACTGCTTACAGATAATGGCATAGATAAGATTACGGGACTCGCATGTGAACCCATCGTCAATAAGAAACGTGCCTAAAGGAAAAGATACAGTACACGTCTGTATCACATAAGCACACGTGTTGCAACGCCGACGGCCACACTGGACAGTGCCAAAATGAGTCTGGATATTGGACTTAAGGCGACTGTGTACCAACATATCCGTAAGACTTCTGTCCCGTCTGTAAGACACCAAAGGATAGTTGGGGAAGACAGAACGGGTCTCAGGATCTGATCTAAGGAGAGACAGATGACGGAATAAAACATTTTTCACCAGGGAACTATGGGGGTGGTAAGTTAAGATAAGTTTTACTCTGTCAGAGTTAGTAGTCCTATGCTGGCTGGTAAGGGCCTGCTGGCGAGTGATTTTCTGAACTCGATGCATAGCCGAGACAAGCACGCTCTCCGGGTATAGGCGCCTACGAAAGAAATCAAGCATCTCGCGAGCTCTCTCAAGAAAATCATCGTCCTCACTACAAATGCGACGAAGGCGTAAGAGCTGCGAGAATGGCAAAGAGTCACGACAAGCCCGGGGATGGGAAGAAGTATAGAGGAGAAACTATGTGCATCAGTAGGCTTGTAATATACTGATGTAGTGATAGCGGATAGGCGTAAGGTGATAGTAATGTCAAGAAAGTTGACACAAGTAGTGGAGATGTGAGAAGTAAAACGAATAGAAGGGTTGAAAACATTAATGAAATTAATGAAGCGTGACAAATCGGCTTCAGGCATATCAGTGATGCCAATACAGTCATCAATGTATCTGTGATAGACAGACGGAAGGGGGCCATCATATGTAGTCCATACTAGGTGTTCAAGATAACCCATGAATAGACAAGCATAACTAGGTCCCATTTTAGTACCCATGATCGCAGTCGATTTGCTCTGGAGAATCGGTTGATTTCTTTGTATGGTACCTTGCGACCACGCGGGCTCAACGTATTACATTCTTATGCTTCTTAGTACTTTCTCTTCCCATGCTTTGTAATCTATATGGGTATATGTTGCATGTATTCATGTTATATTCCATTCTTATGCTTCTTAGTACTTTCCTTCCCATGCTTTGTAATCTATATGGGTATATGTTGCATGTATTCAAGTTATATATTTACTAGATGTTTCATTGTTTCTTTTCCTTTCTATTTCTAGTTTTTATGTGTGTTTTTTGTGTTACATTTATTTCGTTATTCGTTTTTATTCCAGATTTTCCTTAGATACGTTTGTATTTGGTCGTCCATTTGTGTTTCATTTTAATTTGTCACTCCTGTTTGTTCGTTTGCTTGATAAAGGCCTTGTTGGTCGAAACGTTGCTGTATTTTGTCATTGTTTTTGTAATTTGTAAAACTACAGTACTTTGTAATTACGTGTTTTGCCAATCAAATAGTTTTACTGCAGTTCCATATATATATACTGAATTCTTTTGTCATCATACAGTTACCGGGTTGTTGCCCAGTGTGGTGGTTTTCTGTTTTTGTCTTGCGCTGTTCTGGTGGTTTGGGTGATTGTTATTTTTGCTCTTTGACAGGCTTCTTCTATGCCATCTAACAATCTTTTTCGTGGTCTTCCTCTCGTCTTCTTTCCTGATGCTCTGTTTGTAGAAGACTGTATACTATTATACAACAACTGACATGATATTTACCCTTCGACAGCTACAAGAGAAGTGCAGAGAGCAGAGCAAGCCTCTATGTATTGCTTTCGTGGATCTGACTAAGGCATTTGACACAGTCAGCAGGCCAAGTCTTTATAAAATATTGAAGTATATTGGTTGTCCCCCAAAGTTGCTCCAATTAATTGTTTCCTTCCATGAGGGCATGAAAGCCAGCATACAATCTGATGGCAGCACATCATAGTTTTGAAGTTAAGAGGGAGTCAAGCAGGGCTGTGTCCTTGCCCCCACTCTCTTTGGTATCTTCTTCGCAGTCCTTTGAACCACGCCTTGGGGGACGCTGATGGTGATGTTTTCATCCGCACTAGATCTGATGGTTCACTGTTTAACTTGGCTCGCTTAAGAGCCAAGACAAAAACGACGGAAATACTTCTCAGGACCTCCTTTTCGCTGACGATGCTGCCTTAGTCGCCCACAGTGAGACTACACTGCAATGTCTAATTAATAATTTGTCAAAGGCATGCGACCTCTTTTCTCTGACAATAAGTGTCTCCAAAACAGCTGTATTATGTCAGGGAGGTAAGACATCAAATATCACTTTAAATGGCAACCATCTAACACCAGTGCAAAAATTCTGCTATCTTGGGTCCACGGTCACTGCCAGCCTTTCTCTTGATGAAGAAATCAACGCTCGTATAGGGAGTGCGGCTACTACATTCGGCATACTATCAAAGCGAGCGTGGGACAACAAAAATTGACATTGCAGACGAAAACTCAAATATATCGAGCCTGTGTAATTAGTTCTTTACTATATGGCTCAGAAACATGGACAGCCTACTCAAGACACGAGAGGAGACTTAACATCTTTCACCTTCGATGTCTCCGCAAGATTATGAACATCAGGTGGTACGACAAGATAACCAACTCTGAAGTACTACAACGTGCAAATCTACCTTCCATCATGGGCATGCTCAGCAGTAGACGACTAAGATGGTTGGGACATGTGAGAAGAATGGAAACTTATCGCATACCAAAGCAAATGTTGTTCTGTGAACTTTCGGAGGGGAAGAGGCACCAGGGCAGACCACTGCTCAGATATAAAGATGTCTGCAAAACCTCAATGAAAACTTTTCTATAGATCCCAGCACATGGGAGGGACTAGCTGATGACAGAGTTGTGTGGAAAGCCAAATTACGGAAGGGCGCAGAGTCTTTTGAGAAGAGACTTATGTACGAGCTGAACGACAAGAGAGAAAAGCGAAAACTCAGAAGTTGTCACAGTAAAACACTTGCCTATTGACCGTCTGTAAAGATGAAAAGTGCCATATATTATACTGTAGTGTTTGTGTGCATTCTTATTAAGTGGCCAAACCACTTTATTCTTTGTTTCTCAATGTAATTTAAGTAAGGTTCTGTGCCAACTTTCTTCTTATGCTGATGTTGGTGACTGTCTTTTCTGGTGTTGTTGGTAACCTTCACAGGCAGCGCATTCCACATGTAGTTATTTTTGCGACTGTGCTTTGCTCATTGTCCATGTTTGGCTCTGGTAACACAAAGTAGGTATCCCTCTCGATCCCCGCTTAGACTGATGTACCAGACGTTCTCATGAATTATGCTGTTGTTTTTAGGGACTACGTCCTTCCGTACAGCTTCTCATTAACTTCGGTATTTTCGGGTCAGGTTTCGTTTCTGAGGCCTGTTGGCAGTCTTGCAGTAGGTGCTCTGCCGTCATGTCTGCCTTCTCGCAGTGGCACAGGCGAGTTGTGCCAATTTTAAATGTGTTGTACATTTGGGCCCGGAGTCTGTTATAGCCGGTACGGAGGCGGAATATAACAATTTGTTCGCTACGGGACAAACCATAGTACCCATCTCTGGCGTTGTGTTGGGGGGTGATCTTGAGACTACTTGTCTCTACAACGTCATCCGATGGTTGTTTTGGCCTCCTCGTAGCTGATTTTGTAATCAGTCTGCGGCAATCGCTCTCCTGCCTTTGCTAGCCTGTCTGCCGCTTCGCTTCCGCTTATTTTGCAGTGTGATTGGATCCACTGTATGACGGTGCGTTTGAATGAGTTTGTTAATACTCCGAGCAGTGACGGCTCTTGGTCGTTTTTGTTGGTGGGGCCAGACACAGATTTTCGGGAAAATCATGGTTTCTGGTTAAGTTATATTTTAATTTATTAAATAATAAATGCACGTTACGCATTATTTTTGGTGGGGCCCGGCCCCTCTGACCCTTAATGAAGAACCACCACTGACTCTGAGAATCGTTTTTAGCTCATTGAGCTCTGTGCCGGTTGAGCTATTCAGTGCTGTGACGGCTGACTGGGCGTCAGTGAATATCACCAATTTCTTATGTGCAGCGCTGCTTCTCTCTAGGATCATTTCGGCGGCTATTCTTAATGCCCCTGTCTCTGCCCGGTAGTTGTTCGAGTACTTACCTGTGGCAATCGACTTCATGACCTTCACTTTTCGTGGGAGTTTAAGCACTATTCCTCCTCGCCATCGCATTCTTTGCCGATCCGTCAGTGCACACGTGTGTCCACGCTATCTCAGGGCACTCTTTCGCTATGAAATCTTCTGTAATCACTCTCCTTTCGCAGTTTGCTTACGGCCCTTTTTCCTGTATGCTCGGTATTGTTTCTCTTAACTCTGGCACCTTGGTCTCCCAGGGTAGGTCCATGTCAGTCGACGGTATGAGTCTGGGTTTGCAGTTTGCTAGGACTGGGTCGTCTTGGATCAATGCTTTGGCACTTTTCGCAAAGCTGGCTCTCTTTAACCTGCCCCTTCCCATCCCGTTCATTCTGCCATACATGGGGTGAGATTTAAGTCGTTTGAGTTTTTCCGCCAGTTGGGTAACTTTTCTATCTCTGCGGTCTCTCATAGGTTGGAGACCTGTGATTGTTTCCAGCGCCGTGATGGGCGGAGACTTCATGACCCCTGTGATAATGCGTGCTGCACGGTTTTGTGTGCTGCACGGTTTTGTGTGTTGCTCACTTTGGCGAATTGCTTGCTTGATACATTACCCCAAGCTCCAATGCAGTTTTCCAGGACTGGTCACACTCTTCCAGAGTATAGCTTATTGAGGATTTTGCTGTTTGTCCCCCATATGGAACCAGCGAGTTTTCTCATCATTTCAAGCCTCTGCCTTGCAGTAGCTTTGTCTATCTGGGAACACCATGTGAGCCTTCGGTCTAGCGTGACTCCTAGGTACGTTGAGTTTTTATCTTCTGGGAGATCGTGCCCATTTATTCTGAACTTTACCTTGTGTGTCTGGTTGTTCAGCGAGAACACAGTGTACGTGGTTTTTGTGGCGTTAATGCTCATGCGCCACTTTTCTGTCCAGGATTCCTGTTTGGTAAGCGTGTCTTGCAATCGTTTTGTTGCTATGGCATTGACTCCTCCCTCTCCCAGATCATCGGCGTACATTAAAGTAGGTATGAACGCAACTATTCGTTGCTTTCGCAATATATAGGCTACTCGATACTTATGGAGGGAAATATCAGCGAACGTCTTAGCAGTCTTCTACAATGAGGTAAACACCACACCCCTCACACAGACACTAATCAAAGATGAGAAATAATTTAAGAGAAAGCTGAAAAATCAAAATTCAGATTCGTTAAAAACAAACATTACGGAATCAAAAGGAACGTTATTTAATAGTCTTATCTTATCTTAACCACATTTGTCGTGAAGCGTTGTGGGGAGAGTTAGTTTTCTATCTTGTGTCAGGCGTGTAGCGCTTGACGTTGTCAGTCCATGCTTTCACAGGAACTCTGAGATGTTCTCTATCCATTGTTACTCCTTCTTCTTCTTCAAATGCTCCATATCGACCACTTGTTAGCGACTCTGCGTGATTTGTATGTGATCTGAGCCCAAGAGCGATTGTATGTTGTGCCAGTTATGCGCCTACAAGTAGGCGAGCATATCCGATTTCTACGATGCTTTTATTTACTAGGTAGCTTCCTAGGTACTACATCAGTTGCCTCTTACGATATGCCTTGTAGGTCGCAAGGTACTATTCTTTGCTCCCCTTGCGAGCCCCGGCACCACACAGGCGACTGGATAAATTCAATATCCATTAAAGTGTTTTTATCCAACAGGTGGTCACAGAGAATTCAAAGGTAACACCTCTATCCATCTTCAATTATCTGATGATCAATGTGTTTTTGCAGAATGGAAGCTCTAGCAGTCTTGTGTCTGGCATACTGCTGCAATACACATGTTGGTTTTCATGACCACTATAACATGTTGTGTAATGAAAAAACAGGTTCGAAAAAGTGGTTACTGGGGCCCAAATTTGGGGTGTAAAGAATAGAACCACTGTTACCTGCCACGCATGTCGTAAGAGGTGACTAAGGAGGTTTGGCTAAAATCGGATGCATGTGTCCTAAATGTGTAGAAGTCTATGTGTTTAGGGGCCTACCAAACCAATGTGCAACGTATACACGTTCTTGGCAAAGATCAAACATATCACAAAGAGTGATTAAAATTGGTCGTAAAGAACGAACGCAAAGAAGAAGAAGAAAAAAACAGGTTTAACATTAATCCTAATACTGTAGTAATTTTGAGAGCCCCACTGAATGTTTTGATAAAAAGAATATATCAAAGAACACCTAAAATATGATTATAGATAAGATAAGACAAAATGGATTTCTTTAATAAACAAAAGTCATAAACGAATATATTTTTATTGTATAAATATAGTTTATCACATCCATCATTAAACAATATAGAATATGTAAGTTAATACAATTATTGCTCAATATTAGAATAAACATGATTTTATCTTTAAAGATAATTCATGCAACTTCATTTATATAAAACATGATGCATATAATAAGGCAGTTACTATAATATAGACATTTCTTGTAGCTTATAATTTTGACACATTTATTCATATTCTGATATCGCCTACCACAGAGAGCCACACAGAAAAAGTATAATGAGTACAAAGCAAGAAGATGACCACGCAAAAGATGGAGTGACAGCATCAAGAACAGCCTTAAAATGAATATCAGATTTCAAAGTTCCTTAAAACAAGCACACACAAGATCACTAAGTTCTGCGCTCCCCAAACACTTCTATAAAGAAGTAAATGGTGGAAGAGAAGAAGCAGTCATATTCTGTGTATTTGAAGACGAAATGTACTACACAAAGTACTACAGTTTCAAACCGGAAACGACTAGGAATAAGTCAAACAGCTCTCTGCCAGTGTCAGCAGGCAGAACAGACACCAGAGCATATCCTGCAAGACTGTCCTCTTCTGTGTGAGCTGAGAAGCAACATGTGGCCACACCCAGTCGACCTGAAAACTAAGCTTTGGGGAAACCTGACAGACCTGAAGCTGTCTGCCCAGTTTGTGGTCCACAGTAAATTAAGCGCATGACCAGAGATCGCTGAAGAAGAAGAAGAAACAGGAAACAAATTGACAAAATCAACGCTCTTATCAGAAAGGGTTAATTGTTAATGTTGCATTGTTAGTGTGTATTGTGCTGGATGAAGGCATTTTGATCAAAATGTTGAATTTGTCTGCACTAGTACCATGCAGATCTGTCTGAACTTATGTTTTATCTTTCTTCTTTTGCATTCTCACTAGATTGGGACTTCAGATTCTCTAATAAAGGCAGCCGTCTGCCTCAGATTATCAGCCACGCCATACAGTTTGTCTTGGACGCTATTGTAAGTGGACCACCTCTTTTTTCTCAAGTCTGCATACTGGGGCAGTTCTGTAGGATATAATTCCTATGATTTCTGCTTCCCGCTTGCGCCACCTCTTCCCACAGTAAGTTTTGGCCACCCTCGTGATTCTGACATTCTTACTACGTGGCTAAATCTTCGAGGCAGATTGGCGACCGTAGAACTGTATCCCATTTCTCATTGTGAGGGGTCGTTGCACCATGTTATGCGCCTTACGGCCTGGTGCATCTGTTTTCTGCAAGCATTTGTTTCGGGTTAGCATTCCCTAACGGACACATGCATCCGACTTCAGCCAAACCTCCTCAGTCGCCTCTTACAACATGCATGGCAGGTAACAGTGGTTCTATTCATAACACCCCAAATTTGGGCCACGGTAACCACTCGGGCGTAGAATGTTTCAAGTTTATTTATATCTGTTTAGGTAAATTTACTTTTCAAATATGACAACGAAATCATTCACATCACATACACATTCATGTTTTATATATTCAACTTCAGTTATTCCAAATTTAGACTTGCATTCTACAGCATGAATGGCAAATCCAAGTTTTTCTCTCCTGTTCCAAAATAGACTGATCCATACTTCCTAGTGGCAGGAATATGATAAAATGTATATCCTGGCCACTGAAGACTGCGCATTAAAAGCAAGCCACTTCCTCTATCAAATTGTATATTCCAAGAACCTGAGATAAATATAGACAATTGATTTAGTTATATAAGTGATTTTAAAAGCAAACAAAAGCACAAGAAACAATTACAGGAATTAACATTTCAAGCTGCACAATGTATTAGCACTGAAATAATTTAAACACTGATGCTCATGAAGCTGAAAAGTACCATAAAGTAGTGTGTGTGATCAAGGTTAGTTCAGATGTTCGAACAGTCAGTTATATGTTACTGTAAGACAAACAGGCGCCAGCTTCTCCTATTACCTTGCAGCAGAGAGGAGGTGAGGTAAGTCTTGGGTACGTCAGTGAATAAGTGAGCTATGTAGTCCAGAACATTGTTCCTGGTATGTTCACCCAGGTTTGACAAATCACTGGAGAAAGGACAGACAAAAAATGTCAGTTGGTCTTCCAGGTTGGGGGAAGTGCAGCACTAACAACTCAGCACTAGAAACAAATTTATTGTTGCAGAAACTTCAAAGACAAAAGTGCTCTCAATGTCCAATGGTCATGAGACAGAATTCTACTGTTGAAATGAGCAGAGTGAATGTAAAACAGAAAGAAGATCAGGAAATCAAGCCTGTTGGGTATAAAAAAAAAACAAATATGGACAATGGAGAATGAAATACATTGATTATCTCCGATGTGGAAAATTGAAAAGTCCAGAAAACACAAAGAATCATGGAGAATCAAGCCTTATGTATCACACAGCACGATGAAAATTAACTAAAATAAACAACAGAACATATCTTAAAAATAAAACCTAAGAAATAAACAAAGGCCATTTTAACAGAATACACTACCATAACAAGAAAAGGAATTGAAGGATATCTACTGAGTCGACCAACGATGTGGAGATGGTCCCTATAGAGCCGTATAGAAGGACACATTTTACATTTGTGTTGAAGTCTAAGCTGTCAAGTTCCATACTGAATACAGAATGGAGTAAGTTGAAAGTAAATCTGGCTTTGCTAATCCTAACATTCACAGCTTGGTGCATTTTTCCGTCTTTCTAATATTATTGTCAAAGTATGTAAAACTGTACTTCTTCAACTATTTTGCTATCAGTCATAACAGAACAAGAATTCCATGTCCACTGTTTCCGTACACCCGACAGGAAAATAATACAATGTAAACTCTCAACCCTAGGTAGACGCAAACAATCTGAAAAGAACCTGATCATGTTTGTTCTGGACCAGCCAGTTGACTGTCATAGTCTTGTTAAATCATAACTCTAATGGCACATATTTCAATTATCATAAGACTGTTAAGGCACCATTTGTTTGCCCCTCTCCAAGGAAATAGAAGTTGTCACTGTATTGCTTTCCTGTAGGGAGTACAAAAATGGAAGCCATTGACAAGAGTTGCCAGGACTATGCATTCTGGCACGACCAACCAGTAAGTTGTCAGGAACATATTGCTATGACTAACCAACAACAGATGCAAGAGTAGCTGTCATGGCCATGATTACACAGTAAGATTCTAACTCCAGACATTGACCAGGGAAATTGTGTGCTCATGAACTCTGAATTTCGTTTGTCTGATATGCACATCTGCACTTACACTATTACTTTCTCTCAAGTGTAGCTTTCCTGTTTTATATCTTCTAACTTTGCTAGACTGCCAGCATTGAAGTCTGTTTCCAGGGTCACTACATGGAGGTAGAGTGGGAACATAGTCAATGCAGGATCACTGACGTGACACCTTTTTTGTGTATACATCATTTTCTGGATCTTGTGGTTGCTTAAAAACATTTTTTTTAATGTAATTTAAAGCAAATAGTTTAATTTGGACATATTCTTTCTTAATGTATTATATTTTATCACCATCCATCAACTGAAAATCTGTAGGAACTGCAAAGAACAATTTACCACGGGGAACATCATCCTCAATGCTGTCCATGAAATCAATGGCCCTGTCCATGTTTGCACGCTGAAGAAGATTTCTAAGGTTCAGCCTTTTTGCTTCTCTAAAGTGCATGTAGTTGCACAGTTTAGCAGCTTCCTGAACTGACAAACCTGTAATAGAAGGTATTGGAAAATAATGTGCTTATCAAACACCTCACAGTGTTACAATAATAATAAATTAAAGCTGCCAGTGCGAATAACATAATCAGAAAATAGTAACTTTGCATGAATATAATGTTTACTTTTGTTTCTGACTAAAGTATATCTAAGTCGCAATGATAAAAATAATGACAAAAGATGTGCTACATAAATATACAACAGCAATACCTTCAAAACTTCTATTTTTCACAACTTCAGCTGTTGGAACTTGAACAAATGCTCCACGAGGAACAATCCTTACATCTTCATCAATCTCAGAAATTATAGAGGCAAGGCGGTCCTCCTCTTTGATAATTGTCTGTAATTTTTGTCAGATAAAAACGGGATACAATTGCATCAGAAAGTGAAAAATACATATTTCAAAATCATATTTGAATAGAACAATGTCAAAATATGCACTGATAATGAACAAAAAAACATTGGTGAAAATTGAAAAATATATATTTAATTTCTTTAATATCCGCAGTATATAGATTACTTAATGATGGCCTACACGCTCTGATATAACCAATAAAAGGTTCACCTTAGGTTTAAGCCTCGGCTTAAAGAGGCTTTAATCCGCTACCAAACAAACAAAAGGTTTCCTTTGTCTACATGTAGTTTTCTACATATATGCTTGCCATATTTTCTTATTTTCTACATATTTTATGATTTGGTATAAAAAATAGTGAAGTCACATGTGCTGACAATTTTTTTTTTTTGGTCACTGTTCCTTCAATTACTTACAATTTAGTTCAAATTGAGAAATAAAACTATTAAATTATAATTGCCTTACTTAACCTCTTGACTGCAGCAATTTTAGTAGTTTTACAATGTCAAATAGTTCTCTATCGTTTTATAACCAGCAGAATTGTGCTAAAGTTCAGGATATTCAGCTCAATGTGAAATCTGTCATAGTATGGCTCGAAAACGTGACAAGTTACTAAGTTCAATACAAAAAAGATTTAGATATTTGTCAACATATATCTTCGGCGTATTCTCAGACTGAGAAAGTAGACAAAGTTACAAACACAGAGTCTTCTGGGGGAACTGAAGGATGCTGAACTATCCTAGGAAGCCATAAAGAAAACAGCCAGAGACCAGAAAAAGTGTATGTCAACTGTTGAGGCACTCTATGCTCCACAAGGAATGGAGAGGAATAAGTAAGTAAATAGAATTGTGTTATTTTCTACAGAATATACCCCTTTTATTACTGCTTTATCAGTTTGTGTGCAGGGAAGAATAGTAGCAGTTACTAAATCTGAAGTGAACATTTACTTACAATTTCCTCCTCTTCTGTTGCATTTTGCCCTTCTCCAGTAATTTTTAACTCCAAATGTTCAGTCTCAAATGAAGGGTCTCCAGAGAAATAACCTTTGGTAAGTTTCGCATTTTCTTTCATCTGTGCAGTAGCTGGAGGAAGCAATCCCCAACGTATGCCATCTTTACTGTTGTATAATACATAAAACATCTATATCTATTTATTCATAATACATTTTATCAGTCAAATTCATTAATCTGACTATTTGTTTCTAACAATAGCATGCAAGTCTTAGGTGATAAATAGCACAGGGTTCTTAGATTTATGAACACCTGAGTGGTTACCGAGGCCCAAATTGGGGTGTAAAGAATAGAACCACTGTTACCTGCCACGCATGTCGTAAGAGACGACTAAGGAGTTTGGGCATGGGGCTAGCTACCCCACATACAGAAAAAACACTAGATGGCTACAGAACGGAGAGTGAACCAAGTAAATGCTGACTGAAACCGGACACATCACCGAAGGATAAGCACCAGAGCTCCAAATGGCGCTGAAAATGTGTTGTAAAACAAACCAATGCTAAGGCTGCATGAATCAGGTTTCCACATGAATAGAATTTATGGGGAGATCTGGTACATCGGTCTGGGTGGTGATCGCGAGAGAGATTTATGAAAAAACAACTAAACTCATATTTCGGTATTAGCTGGTCTTTTCTGATTAATCTTATCACTGTGAAAAACTTCTGTAACATTCGTGGATGTGATATTTTTTCAATGATCTATTTTGACTAATGTATATAGTAAATTATACACTGTAGAAATGGGGTATTATGAAAGATAATATTACACAATACATGACAGTCATCATTAACCTTAGATGAGAATGTAGAGAATGTTGCAATTGTAACGATTATTTGACCATTCAACAACCACTATCTGATATATCTGGTGATATTGATGACATTGTACATGCTTATAAGTATGACAAAAATCATGTTGAGATATCTTTGCTAGATCCAGAGCGGTATGATTGTCAAGCAGTGTGACACTAATAGAACAACCACCATCAGTATGAAGATGGCGACAGCTACTGCAGCTTTTTATTTCTGGAACTGCGAACAAAATAAGTTGTTTCTGTGTCTCACTTTTAACCCATTCTTTACAAGAGCCAAAAAGTTGTCTATAACATGAGCTGATGGTAGATATAATGTTCTATAGGTTCCCATGTGAATGCATTGTCACGAGCATGAAAAAGCTGACATTCTGGTTTCGAAATCATCTATATTGAGAGTATTTAAATTTGGGATGACATACAGTAACAAAGGTCTCTTTGAGATATTATTGTAAAGACATTTTGTGTTAGGTTATTCATGTAAGAATGTTGTCTAATTTCTTTATCCAGATTTTCCAATATATAAAATGCATTTGAAACTAAATCACAAGTTTTTCCTACTAGAACTAGAGCGTGAATGGGTCCATCATAATTAATTAAACCAATGTTTTTTTCATTTTGTGCACTGAATCGTGACGGCAAAATCAAATTTCTTGTCTGTGTGGCAACATAATGTTGCTAACATATCCAAGTCCATGTTACTTCTTGAATTTTATTCTTTTAGTCTTTTTGTGCCGAGTCCACCCCCTCACGGATGAAACAACGTAGCAGTGATTAGAAACTGAAAGTGTACAGATAACGGCAACCATAAGCCAAGTAATATATTTGTCAGACAAATCGTTATGTCTAAGAGGTTAAAGAATTATTTAACGTGTAAATAAGCAACCATTCAATTGATTCTTCACTTGTACAATTGTATTCCACTGGTTTCGCAGTGTTTATACAGTATACATTTTTATAATTAATTATAATAGTAATTTTTATAATTAATACTAATTAATTATGAAGTATAACACAAGAGTAACACATTCATTCGAAAATTTAATTCCAAAAAACTACATCTTGTTATTATCTCAGCTAAAAACCGGTGAAAGTACAAACCTATAAAATGTTTTTCTGCCTGCAAATTCATCTTTGTATACTCCTTGCGCTACAAAATAGTCGTCCTTAACACCAAAATTTTTCCCAGAAGTAAACTCTGTAAAACTTGTTTTCATTTTGTAAAATAACCAACGCTGTTTGGAGAGCTGCTTTCTTCTCTGGACTCAAAACAATTCCACCAGTACCGGCATAATCAATATTTAGATGAAGGTCACCAGATTCCATGACAGATAACGACCGGTTGTATATTAATTGTAATGTACTTCCATAAACAATGATTTTTTAATGTACAGATTGTGTGCTGATTCTGGTTACTGTCACCATGGTTACAGAAAAAATGGAGCGAACACAAATAGATAAAAATAGATTAAATATACAAGGGAAGTCACTCAATGTGAATGTCAACTTCCGCACACCGCGTCTGCTTGTGAAAAAAAAATCATTTCTTGAGATGGATTCCGATATTGAAATAATACACGTTGTCAAAGTTGGTCACCTAGTGCCATCAAGTTTGGTAACAGTTCACTTATCTCCTGAATACAACAGAAAAGTGCCACCTTTTCATAAAGCAATAAACGGTTTATCTGAATCAACATTTAAGAGGGATAAAGACATGTCGTGTAGTAATTGTAGCTGCGATGAAGTTGATGTCATTTGGAAGGAGCGTCTGCATCGAAACCCACGATTGTTCAATGGAACCAAATTCAGAATTCACAACGTTACCAGTTCAGATGACGACGAAAAACATGTAATTATGTTTCTTGGTGTTACAGATTACAAGGAATATCTAGGTACAAACTGGGCACCAAATGTAAAGACACTGCAAGAAAAGGGCATTGAATTACATACAAATTCGCAGGCATTTTTGTCAGATGCACTGGGTGTAGGGGCAAGTGTTGTAACAATAGATAACTACATTGTTTTGTTGCGGCGGAGTGAACATTGTGCAGAGGCACCAGACATGTGGGATGTTCCAGGTGGTCATGCAGAACCAAAGGTAATATTGAGAGGGTTCTTAATCCTTGCTTCCGCACACTCACTGCTTGTGAAAGTTATATTGTAGTGTCATTTCATTAGATGTATTCTAAAATTGACATACTGTTTGTTGTGAAAGTTGTTCAGCTATTGCCATCAAGTTTAGCAACCATTTATCATGTGTAGTCATTTATTACACATGAGTTTGCTCAGGAAGATCAAGATGGACTTGATTTGAATGCAGTGGCTAAAGTCTCTGATGAGGCCAGAGCGGACAAATCAGTTTTATTTATGTGCCAGGACATGCAGATCTAAAGAAAAATGGAGTGAAGCCAAATGAGAGGTCTATGCTGGGAGCTAAAGTATAATAGTAATCCATCACAGAACTGGTGTTGTTGGTCACTACACACTGAGGGATATCTAGAGGAAGAGATCGGAACACTAATGGACTAACTAGTTCAAAATCCAGTGATGATGATCTGTTGAGTAAACTAATCATTAGTTCCTTTCTTTAAATCTTCTATTCACCTGGGAAGAAATATTTAAATGAATCTAACCAAGCCTTCATTTCCTGTACATTACACTAAAATCAATGTTGAATCGATCAAGCGATTTAAGCAGTTTGGAGTTACCCGTTGTTCAAGTCGAACTGGATGCCTGAGAGGCAGAGTGAGAAGTGTGTTTAATCAGCGAGCCACAGGAACCATCAGTATACATACTCTTCGATATCTGTTGGGGAGACTGAGCACTTATGGGTCTGCCCGGAGTCCAATGACGTCAGTTTAGTAACCAATAACCAATTCCTGTACATTATGTTTCAGTTAGGCTGGTTTGGTGCACAGGCAATGGATTGAATCACTACAAGCATCAATAATTTGAAGGAATTACACTTATCTTAGTTCCAGGACACATGTGTGTTGTTGGTAGTTTCTCTCACGATCACCGCCCAGACTGATGTACCAGATCCCCATAAATTCTATTCATGCGGAAATCTCATTCATGCAGCCTTAACATTGGTGTGTTTTACATCACATCTTCAGCACCATTTGAAGCTCTGGTGCTTATCCTTCAGCGATGTGTCCGGGTTCAACCAGCGTTTACTCGGTTCGCTCTCCCTTCTGTAGCCATCTAGTGTTTTTCCGGTGTGGGGTAGCTAGCCCCGCGCTCAACCTCCTTAGTTGCCTCTTACGACATGCATGGCAGGTAACAGTGGTTCTATTCTTTACACCCCAATTTGGGCCTCGGTAATCACTTGGGCAGTGTTGTTGGTAATGAGAGAGCTGGCAAGCTCTGCCACCTTATCAGGGGTCCAGCCAATGGATAGAGCTGATATTTGTAACACCCTTATAGAGTGTGGCAGCAAAGAATATTTTCATTTAAATCAATCCACATCAAATACTAGATTGCAAGAGCTTGGATTGAAGATTGGAGTGACCAGAAAAGAACAGAACATGTATATGAGTAGGCTCATCAATCAAAATGAAACAGGTACGGTCAGTCGCTGGATGCTGTTGGGGAGATTGGCGAAACATGTAATAACAAAGTACTGTAGTTTTACATAAACAATGACAATACACAGCAACATTTCAACCAAAAGGCCTTTATCAAGCAAACGATATAACAGGAGTAATGAATTTCACAGCACACTACATATACACACTACGAAGGAGATTGGAGCACCTATAGACATGTCCGGAGTGCAATGAATGTTTCAGTTATTTTCATGTTTTATTCATTTACCTGACTTTGACAACAATGTATTTATTAATGTATTTAGAGAATTGCTTGTTATTTTTATACAAAGGGGTGTTAAAACAAGAGCTGCATTCTATAATCAAGATGTTTCCTAGAGTGTCATGACCTTCAGTCATTTTCATACACCTGATGTCTCACTGTTTCTTGTTGCGTGCTTCCTATGCAGGCTATAACTTAGTGACATAATGTGCTTCCATGAGATTGACCTACTGTAGTCATGTGAATTGTAGTTTTCTTGAAAGGAATGCTTACTGTAAGATTATTAATCACATCATGTCCTTTACATAATTTTGCTCTCATCACAGCCCACCTACTTCACAGAAGTAGTGAAAATACATATATCTGGTTTTGATATTGGACGAGTTTCAGTCCATCGTACGTAATTTAAGCTTTGCTTTTTTAAAATCTGATATTAATATCTCTTGAGAGCAGGGTATAATGGAGACATGATCAGACAACTGTGTCACCAGTCTTTTGTCTGTCCTCTTTGTTCACTTTCAGACTTTAAGGTTAATGAGTCTAACAAAAGTAGCAGCTTGCAATAGGCTACTAAATTGCTGTACGGTTTTCATGAAGGGAGACAGCACTTGGCAATGTGCTTCTTAATTCACAATCATAGCAGGACTGTCTAATGACAATTATAAAAAAATAATCACTACAGCACACAATATAAAATAGCTATCTACAATGCTTTCTTTTAAAATTGTTTCTCATTTTCAGAAAATTGTTGGTGACAAACCTTTGAAAGAGATTGATGTGTCATCAATGAACAAAACTGCTGTCATCAATGAGATCTTTGATTCCATTGTGCAAGAAGTGACAGATGAAGTGAATATACCACTTACACATTTAGGTGTACCATTGTACATGGGAACACACCGTAATACCACAAGTGCCGGCAGACCAAGTTTAGCATTTGAAATCAGGTGACCATATTGTGACATATTTGCAAATATACAATTCTGTATAATATTTTATTTATGCCATCCTTTTTTTTTTTTTTATATTGGGCCTTTACCCAGTTGTGCTGCAGTGGGAAGACCCAGCTATATTTGTTTAAATGTAAACTCAGAGCATAGTCATTCTTTCAGATGAAAATTACTCTGAATTTAGTTAATTTAGTTGCCTATTGGCTCTATCTAGTGACAACTGTTATAAGAAAGAGAAGATGGAAATATGTTGGACACACCTTGAGAAGAAATGATCAACGAATATCAACGCAGGCATTGAAGTGTGATGCAAAGAGTTCAAGAAAGAGAGGACGACCTAAGGAGACCCTGAAACGAACTTTGCTGAGAGAGGCAAGAAATATTGGTCTTAGTTCCATGGAGAAGATTGAGCAAGTTGCCCAGGATAGAGCGATATGGAGAAATTACTTGCAGGCCCTATGTGTAACGAATATCAAAGCAGGCATTGAAGTGTGATGCAAAGAATTCAAGAAAGAGAGGACGACGTAAGGAGACCCTGAAATGAACTTTGCTGAGAGAGACAAGAAATATCGGTCTTAGTTCCATGGAGGAGATTGAGCAAGTTGCCCAGGATAGAGCGGTATGGAGAAATTACTTGCAGGCCCTACGTGTTAACGTATAATGGTACGAGAGGAATTATTATTATTATTACCCTTTGATTACCCGATCAAGTGGGCACTAGACTTTGATCTTAGCCAAAAGGCTGAGAAACATTTTACTTATTACATTTCATATTAAACTTCATTATAGGTGTAATTTATTATATTCTTCACTTAGTCGAAACACTATGGTGATTTTTTATATAATAGCTTAAGTTGAGCTACAAGCCCATGCAGCTCATGTGTAGTGCCCCGAAGAAGGACGGAACCCATATTGTGGGTCAAATGACACCATAAGAAATGCATTGCCAATGTTTTACTTAGAATGATTTACCAGGTATGGTATGTCAAGAAGATCTTTTAACTGCATCTGAATATATATATATTTCTCTTGGTCTGTCCTGTAAGTGACACTGAACTTTGATGTGATATTCACATGGCATGCATAGAGAGTGCACTGATTGACACGGATGTAGCATGATACAGTGCATTTGGCACTTAAGATGTCATGTTTCATATTTTAGAACTGCTTTAATATATGGCATATAAGTAAAAATGCATATCATTTCAAAATTGAAAAGTCTAAAATAAAAGGTAATGATGTATACTATTTAAAATGAGACTGATAATATATATATATACAGGGTGTTCAAGATAATTGCAGCCCCATTGACAATTCGAAAGTTGCCAGGTACACATTGAGTTGTGTTTATTTACTATTTAAACCGGTTCTGACTAGCTCGTCCTACGTCACATTTGTTCATCGCCCCTTCCCGCACTACAATTACACACCGTCACACAACCTTGACCTATACTACGTCATAACTGAACCTTCCCATTTCCATACATATATGCCAGATTAGCTCCATTCACAGGCTGCTTTTAAGTTGAACACCCTGTATATATATATATATATATATATATATATATATATATATATATATATATATATATATATATATATATATATATATATATATATATATATATATAATTAATATGTGTTATTATATTCATCTGATATTAACATTTGTTACAAAGCCTTCCTAATAAGGCATAAATTGCAAACATTCATCAACTGGTATGCGCAGAATTGAGGGCCTAAGATGGTATGATAGGGTCACAAATGAGGACCTTATGGAGAAAACAAGACAGGTTCCAGTGAACCAAGAGATTTTTTTTAAAATGCTGGATAGGACACACTTTGATAAAATCAGAAAGGAATATAACAAGAAGGGTTCTTTCTTGTAATCCACAGGACGAGATTTGGAGGCAGAGATCAACAATATAAAGAAGAGCTGGAGGGAGTTGCTGGAGGTAGCTAGAGATGGGAAGAGTTGGTTGAGAGCCTATCCCCAATCGGTTAAAAGGCATGAGAGAGAGAAAAAGCCCCTCAGAAGTGGATTTTCAAAACATTTAATGTTAATGTTGTTATGAAAAATCCTAAACTGAACAGCTCCCTCACTTAGGTAATCATTTGATCTTCTTCTTTGAATGCTCCATATCGACGTAAACCAGTCTGTGTGATTTGTACGTGATCTGAGCCTAAGAGCGATTGTACGGTGTGCCAGTTATATGCCTACAAGTAGACCAGCACATCCGATTTCTGCAATGCTGTTTATTTATTAGGGTAGCTTCCTTAGGTCCTACATCAGTCGTCTTTTACGACATGCCTTGTAGGTCGCAGCGGTGATATTCTTTCCTTCCTTGGGCCCCAGCACCACATAGGCGAATCGTTTGATCAAGATGACATCTTCGTAATTGACAGGTTTTCACCTAGTTTCTTAATAAACTTATTTGTGTGTCCCCAATTTCATAATTGATCTGTTTGTCCTGAGTTGGTCACTGTGTGTTCATAATTTTAATTTTAGCTGTTGATTTGCATGTCACAATTAATGTTACTAATTTAGTCAAATGTTGTAACTGTTACACAGATGCTCACTTTCAAGTGAAGATATTAGAGCGTTATACAACCAAGGTAATCAACAAGAAGCGGATGAGTCCACAAATATCACTTTTGTTGCCTTGAATGAAATTGCTGCTTTAGCTGCACAGAAACAAGAATTTTGGAAGAAATTGGCACCTTCAGCAAAGGGAAACTTAACAGTATTTACCCTTGTACATGGTCTACAAAAACTGTGATAGTTGTCATTAATGTACTGGGGTTATTTTACATGTAAATTTCTTGTTTTTAAAAATGACTGGCACTGGTGTAAAGTGTCAGCATTTTGGGAATTCAGATTTTTATATATTTAATTTAAAACTAATTATTAACTTTGTTTCATTTCTATTAATAATGTTTATGCAATGTTCATTCAAAATAAACTCGTATTGCTATAGCAGCTAGTGCCTTCACAAAATTAACGAATATCTGGCAATCTCAAGACCTTAGTATATGCACAAAAGTTAAATTATTTAGGTCATGTGTGATTCCTGTACTGACCTACGGTTGTGAAAGTTGAAATCAACAAAGAAAATTGATAAGAAACTGGACAGCTTTGAGAATAAATGTCTACGAAAATTATTAAAAGTAAAATGGAGTGATTTCGTTTCTAACAACACAGTGAGAGATAGAACACACCAACAACCCGTATCAAATATTATAAGGAAACGAAGGTGGAAATATTTAGGTCATGTGCTTAGATCAGACGAAAAGAGACTAAATCGACAAGTCCTTATGTGGTCACCAGTTGGGAAAAGAAAACGTGGAAGACCAAAGACCACTCTTCGAAGAACCATCCAACAAGAAAGTAAACTATTGGGATGTAAACCATACAAGATCTCCAACTGCTAGCAAAGAACCGTATCACATGGAGATCTAAAACCTCTGCCCCTATGTGCCGCCTTTGGCTCGAAAGGAATAAACTAATGTTCATTCATTTATAAGACACTTTTTATGTACTAAGATATTTACTATACAAGACAACATGGAGGTTTATCTAATATATATAGTATAGAACATTATTTTCTTAAAACATTTGAGTATAAATATTATAAAATACATTACTACTTTGCTAGTAGTACATATGTGATATATTTGTTGGTTTTGTCATATCCTTTCCTTGAAGTTTGGTAAAATACAATAAATTGTGTGTGGTGTTTAAACATTTACTACTGAATCAATCTTTTCTGACTAAAGAATGACAATGGCTAAACACGTAAAAACAAAGTACTGTAGTTTTACAAAGTACAAAAATAATATACAGCAACGAGAGAGAAATTTCGAAGGACTTTTGGGGTGGCAAAGTTCTGCTCAGGACACGCTATTTGATGATGATATGATGCTGCTAACAATGATGAGAAATGCAAGGAATTGTATGACGTAATCAGTGTAACTATAAATAAAATCAAATTAGAGAGAAGCTACTTTGTAATGGGATATTTCAAAGCACATACAGGGTGTGATAGGAGAGGAGTAAAACAATATCTATGGCACTTCGGAGACCACAAAAATTATAACAACGAAAATGGCTCCAGGCTACTCAAATTATGTAACCAACATGATTTATTTATAGCCAACACTCATTTCCAACATCGGCAGTCACACATATATATATATATATATATATATATATATATATATATATATATATATATATATATATATATATATATATATATATATATATATATATATATATCTGGTATAAATGGAATAACTTAGACCGTAATAGTCAAATAGATTTCATACTAGTCAAGAGGTTTAGAAAAATATCCGTGATAGATGCAAGGGCCAGTGGAGGCTCGTGATCATTTTGGCTGGTGGGGCCAGACAGAAATTTTCGGAAAAATCATGGTTTCAGTTAGTTATTGGTTACTAAACTGACGTCATTGCACTCCGGCAGACCCATAGGTACTCAGTCTCCCCCAACAGATATCGAAGAGTATGCATACTGATGGTTCCTGTGGCTCGCTGATTAAACACACCTCTCACTCTGCCTCTCAGGCATCCAGTTCGACTTGAACAACAGGTAACTCCAAAATGCTTAAATCACATGGTTTCGGTTAGGATTAAATTTAATGTATAAAATAATAAATACACGTTACACCTTATTTTTTGTGGGTCCGGCCCCACTGGCCCTTAATGACGAGCCGTCACTGGCAAGGGCCATACTAAATCTATGTATAGACACTGCTCATAAAGCAGCAATCATGATTTTCAGAACAAACAAGAAGAATACTAGATAGCAACGCAAGATTACAAAAGAAACAATCAGTCAATAAACTAACAGATACCAACACACAAGTATCATATCTCCAAAGAATTATCTACGATTTTGATAGAATACCTAAAGAAAGCAAATCAGTAAAAGCAGAAGGGAAAGTATTTAAGAGAACCATATTAGAATCAACCATACTACTGCCTTATAGTTTGATTGGGGATAATCAAAGCCTAGCGGAGCAAACTGTAAACAAAACTGGACGGCAGGCAAACCAAGTAGTCCAAAAAACTGGTAACCTGGGCAGATGACGATCAACAATCCGGGAGGGAAGGCTGTCTAAGGGTAGATACCCTAAAAGAAAATAGCAACCTACTGCCGGTCAGCTGGGGACAGCCAAAGGCGGACGGAGAGCGAACCCAGTAAACCCTGGCTAAAACCGGACACATCGCCGAAGGATAAGCACCAGAGCTCCAAATGGCGCTAAAGATGTGACTAAACACACCCATGCTAAGAATGAATCAGATTTCCACATAAATAAGACACAAAATTTGAATTTATGCGGAAATCTGCTGGTTCATCAGTCTAAGCGGTGATCGCGAGAGAGAGAACGAGAGAGAGAGAATCAACCAAATAAACACGCAGAACAGTAAAATGCAAAGGCACAAGATCCAAAATTACAAAGTGGTGAAATGACGAAGTTAAAAAAAAAAGTAAATTGTAATAATAAAAAAAACCACATGAGCAAAAAACACGCATCTAAACGACCTTACTGAGTATAGAACATCAAGAAATAAAGCCAAAGATATAAAGAATGCTAAAACAAAAGCATAGGCAACATATAGAATTCAGACTATAGAAGTTCAACAAGAAAATTAAAGACGTGAGGGATGATAGTAAAGAACAATATGATCTCACCGAAATTAGTAACAATGGAAATGCCCTAAACGAACCAAAAATTATCATGAATAGAGGGCGGCACAACTTTTATGAACTCAATCTACAACAAGAAGACCAATTCAATACTCAAGAAAACATAATAAACATAAATACAGAGCTCGAACTTAGTATAACACTTTCAGATAGAAATGCTGTTAATATGGCTTCATCTAACAAATCACCAGGTCTAGACAATACCCCGCCGACCTACTCAAAGCAACTAAAGAGGTTGAAATAAACTGATAGAAAATTGGAGGAATGCAATAATAGTTCCCATCTGAAAGAAGAAAAGTAGCAAACGGGATTGCACGAAATACCGAGTCACACCTGAAAAATGTTCTGTAAAATACTCGAAAAAAAGACTGCGCCATACAATTGCGCCCACAGCTTAACGGCTCACAAATGGAATTCCGGATGAACAGAAGATGTACCGACGCACACAATATTCGCCATCATGCAGTTAATGGAAAGGACTATCGAATCCAATAAACACCTACAAGTTGCGTTCTTGGATCAGGAAAAAGCGTTTGACCGCGTACTTTCGGTATACTTTCAATCTAGTCTTGGGCTTGCTGGTGTTTGCGGCAATGAGAGAGCGGTCAGGCTTGCATCAACATCATTTTTTGTCGGCAAGTTGAAGATGATAAGGGGGATGTTCTTCGGTCTCTTCACAACTGTCTGTTAGAGGAAGTCACTAAAATAGATGTTGATCGATCCAGTTAAAGAGTTTGGAATTATCCGTTGTACAGGTAGAAATGGATGCCGGAGGGGAGGAGTGTTTAATCAGCGAGCCGCGTGAACCATCAATATGCTTAACTTTCACCATATGTTGTGGAGGAGGGGAAGAGACTGAGCATCTATAGGTCTGCCCGGGGTGTAACCAATAACTGCTAATTATGGGATAAATGTGCAGATATTGCTCATATTCTTTGTTCGTTGGCGTTTGTTCGTACCAACCAAGTTAACCACTTTTTGTGATCTGCGTGGTTTGCCCCGATCCGTGATTAGCCTACGTTACGCCCCCGTTAGACCCCTACGACATAAAGGATATGTACATCCGAATGTTGGCCAATCTGAGAATATGTCAGTGCTGTTAATTATAGGATACATATACACTTTCACTAGGCACAAAGAGAGACGACACTTCAGCTTTGCTTTCGGCTCGGGCACAAAACGAAAAGCAACAGTTACATAGAAACAGGACAAATAAACCTCTTAGATTTGGCACATGGAACGTAAGGACCATGTGTCCCGGACTTGTCAACCTAGACCCGACGAAAACAAAAGTCATCAGAAAAACAGCTGTCATAGACAGAGAACTTGAGAGACTGCAGGTAGACATAGCTGCACTACAGGAAACCAGGCTCCCAGATTGTGGCTCAGTAAAAGAAAAGAATTACACATTCTTCTGGCAGGGCCTAAGCACAAATCAAGCTAGACTGTATGGAGTTGGCTTTGCTGTGCACAATAGACTTGTGAAAGCTATTCATACACCAGTAGCTACATCAGAGCGAATAATATCCCTACGACTCAATGTAAAAGGTGGACTCCTAAACATCATATGTGTCTACGCGCCAACCCTAGCAGCGTCTGCAGAAGATAAAGACAAGTTTATGACTCATTACAGAATGTCGTTAACTCATTTCTAGTGGATGAGCAGCTGTATATATTGGGTGACTTGAATGCACGCTCCCAAAACAACATGTGTGTAACAAATACGTTTTTTGCTGTCAAACACAGACACAGAGTGTCATGGTGCCACCAAAGATCAAGTCACTGGCATCAGCTTGATTTTGTACTCAAACGCAGACAACATCTCAACACAGTGAAAGTCACACGTACTTTCCACAGCGCGGACTGTGATACAGATCATGCACTAGTTATCAGCAAAGTCAAAATACTTTTAAGGAAAACCCATTCAACAAGAACACCATCCAAACCCAAAGTCAGCGTCACCAAAATGGGGATGGCAGAGAATATGGAGACTTTCAGAAAGGCGTTTACTGCACTGTGTGAGAATGAAATGGGAGAATGTAGCGTAGACGAAAAGTGAAACATTCTAAAATCTAACATATATGACGGTGCCATTGATTCCTTTGGCACCAAGAAATTCTCAAACAAAGACTTGGTGGAACAAAATGAAACAACCCTCATCCCTCTACTTGAGGAAAAGAAAAGAGCCCTAATAAATTACAAAAAGAAACCCTCGCAAAGTTCAAAGGACCATCTTCAGCACACAAAATCAGTATTGCAACGAGACTCAAGAAGGTGTGCAAATGAATACTGGTCAAATCTATGTTCCGCGATACAAAATGCTGCAGATAGAACATCAGGTGGTACGACAAGATAACCAACTCTGGAGTACTGCAACGTGCCTTCCATCATGGGCATGCTCAGCAGTAGACGACTAAGATGGTTGGGGCATGTGAGAAGAATGGAAACTTATCGCATATCAAAACAAATGCTGTTCTGTGAACTTTCGGAGGGAAGAGGCACCAGGGCAGACCACTGCTCAGATATAAAGATGTCTGCAAAGCCTCAATAAAAACTTTTCTATAGGTCCCAGCACATGGGAAGGACTAGCTGATGACAGAGTTGTGTGGAAAGCCAAATTACGAAAGGGCGCAGTCTTTTGAGAAGAGACTTATGTATGAGCTGAACGACAAGAGAGAAAAGCGAAAATTCAGACGTTGTCACAGTAAAACACTTGCCAATTTACCGTCTGTAAAGACGAAAAAGGCCATATATACACTTTCACACAAGCTGTCTACGCAGAATACTAAAAATAAACTGGCAGGACACAATTCCAGATAGCAAAGTTCTCACAAGAGCAAAGATCCCAAGAGTCAACACCCTGTTGCAGAAGGCCCAAGTGAGATGGGGCAGTCACGTTGCTCGAATGCCTGATAAACGCATCCTAAAAACAGTTGATGTATGGCAAACTTGAAGGGGGCAGACTTCTGCTGGTGGACCAAAAAAAAACCGCTTTAAAGACACTCTTAAAGTGTCTCTGAAATGCTTCGATATAGACACCACGTGCTGGGAATCCCTTGCGCAAGATCGCTAAATGTGGCGCTGTAGCAACACAAGAGGAACCCGCATAGCTGAGAATCATCATGCCGTTAAGGCACAGAGAAAACGAGCTGCGCAAAAGACAGAACACACAACACGCACATGTCTAACCTTGATTATGTATGCCCCACTTGTGGTAGGGGTTTGTGTTCTAGGATTGGACTCTACATTCGCCTTCACACACACCATAGAGGTGCAGCAGTACACGTCTGAGACTGTTGTCATCATCACTTGCGATAGACAGCTATTACATATGCAGAAATATACCGAGAACATTAGGTCAGTTCCGTTATTAACTAAACTAACTAGATAAACAACTAAATAAATGCAGAAAATAACTTTCTTTTCATTCACTCCACAAGGACACAACACTCTTTCTGTTCACCCCATACAACAAAGTAAGTTTTCCATGTACTCATTGATACTTTTAAAACATTATTTTTGATTTACATTGTTATTTATCAGGATAAAAGCAATTGGCAAATTCGCTAGTTTTGTTTAATCAACTGTTTCATCCTTTGTGAAAGGATCTGTATACACATTTCATTTTGTAAGTCATTTTTTTCGAGGACTCATCTGGTTATAATCATAATATTTTCACATAAGTTCCCAGGTACTTGAATCGATGGGCTTGTTTCAGTGTTGTGTTATTTATGTTGATATTACATATTCGTGTTTCCTGTTTCTTGGAGACAACCATAACCTCTGTTTTCTTTATATTCATGACTAATCCTTTCTTTTCACTTTCTCTCACTAATATGTCTATCAGGTCTTGTAGATATTGTTCATTTGTAGCCATGAGAATTATGTCATCATCGTACCGTAGATTGTTCATGTTTTGTCCGCCAACCGTTATTCCTGTCTTCTTTTCTTTTTTTTTCGATCCAGAAGCATTTGAGCTTTCTGCTCTTCGGCTCGGTGCCATGGACATCGTAACCTTTCGGTGCCACGAACACCTTAAATAAACTTGGAGAACCTGTGGCTTTTCTGCCAGAGGAATTGAATCCGCACTCACAGGGAGCTTGTCACCGGTCGTCCAACACGCCACGAACACGCTGGCAGGCGGGTCATTTTCTTCTATATGACGCATGATGTTTTCACTGTATAGGTTAGGTTAAACAGGTCTGGTGAGAGTACGCATCCTTGTCTTACTCGACTAGACTATGACAGTTTCTAATTAGTGGGAGACAAAGTTTACAGTAGCCATGACAACGATGCGTTTTAAATTGTGTTCATTTCCCTCCTCCTCGCCGCTTATAAGAGCAAAATATAGTATGTAATTAAATGTTATAATATTTTTTTTTCATAATCATTACATTCCTACATATATATAGATGTAATTTACCAACTAACACATGATACCAGTTATTTTGCGAAAAAAATGTATTTTATGACTCACAGGAAATACGATGTTATTCTGAATTGAAACTCTAAGCGAAATTCTGACAAATCAAGATGGCTGACTGGCAGGGAACGTTCCCTGTCTCTTCAGGAACCGGAGAACAAATGTTCTCAGTTACTGGAAGATTGCATAAGAGAGAGGAAGAACGTCAGGCACAGCTTCAGAAGCGAAAACAAGAAGAAAGTGAACAGTCTTTTAAGGTTCAAGAAAGTGTACAGCTATTTTTGGAAGCTTTCAGATCAGAACGGCAGAGCCTTGAATCATCACTAGCTGAAACAACAACAGTGGAACGTACAAAGTTAGTAGATCTCTTCGACAATCTTTCGCAGCGAGTATCAAAGTTACACAGATACGTGTCAGAATCAGCAATGTTTCTGCCTCCATATGAATTGAAAACAGCGCAGAACTTATTGGTATCACTTCAGTCTAAAATTCAAGAAAAACGGGATGAACTGTTGCCAAAGAAAAAGTTTGCATTCAGATCAAATAAAAAGAGTGACAAAAGATCGGCAGTGACAGGTTGCGGAAAGAGTGTGGAATTAGTAAAAGATTCAAAGTCTGAAGATGATCTTGTCATAGAACTTGCAGCGTGCAAGTTTGTTGGTGCATCAAATGAAACATTTCAGAAAAATGGTAATGAAATAAACCAGAAAGATATAGCACTAGCTGCTCTAAATGACTGCACTGTCATTTTAAATGGTGCTCCATTGGCCATTCATATGAACAAATTGAAAAACTGCAGAGTTTTCTGTGGTCCTGTGCCAAGTTCCATTTTCATTAGAGAGTGCTCAAACTGTACATTTGTTGTGGCATGTCAGCAACTACGCATCCATTCAACAGTGAATTCTCATTTTTATATCCATGTGACAAGTAAAGCTATTGTGGAGGACTGTAGCAATGTTAAGTTTGCACCTTATAATTGGACATATGATGATCTTGAAGAACATTATACACTAACAGGTCTCAACAGAAACATCAATAACTGGGATAAAGTTGACGATTTCAACTGGCTTGCAGCAGATGCACATTCTCCAAACTGGTCCATTCTTGAGGAATCTGCACGAATTACATCATGGGATGTTTGAAGTGTAGTTTTTTTTAGATTTTTCATAGCTGGCAGATCTAATGTCACAGAAATAGTAAGTTTAATTCTTGATTAGTTTGTGATATATGGTAGTAAAATCACTGAGAGTTTCTTTGGCTTGAGCTATAATCCAGTCGTTAATGTTTATGTATGGCATTATGTGAGATATCTAACACTTTTGATAAATGGAGCATTATCATGTTGACAGCAAAGTTTAACAAATTATGTAGCGTAGTCAGTATAAGTGCTATTGGTCATGTTTATTCATGCTTTATTTAAAAAGAAAATGTTGAGAAGAAAATTGAGTTAATTTAAACTTTCCACTCATGTCTTTATTTTTTATCAGTTATATGAGGACTATCATCATAACACTCCGGACATGTCCATAGGTGCTCCGATCTCAGCCTCAGCAAATCTAGCAGTGCCAGTTCGATGTTGATTAATCAATCTCTTTGCATATTTAGTATGTCGTTCTTTTGGGCTGCACCAATATTGACACCCATCTCTCTCAATCTGGTCAGCGAGTGGGATTCACAGCCCTGAAACTCCTCTGTTCAGAAAGACTCTCTCAAGCGTGAAGAATGTCATTTTAATCCATGGCAGCTCCCTCTGATATTGTAGCCAATCTATCAGCTCGTTCATTACCCTTAACTCCTGTGTGCCCAGGGACAAAAATGAAGGTGATTTCTGTGATCATTGTCTGTACCAGTACCTCCATCCAGTTGTGTCTCACCATTCCTGATTTGACTTTACAAATTTTCTCATCTTGCTATATTAAAATTTGTCTAAACATCCTATGCATCTCTGAAATAAGGAACAGAGTATCCAAGCAAATAAAATGTTCTAAAAATGTTATTCTATATTGCAAATCTTTATTTCAAGAAAGTATCAGGCATCATCTTTGTGTACCTATTCTAGTAATATTTTTATTAAACGGTCTATAATTTGTGCTTTAATCTGGGCATGTGAGGTACTTGTATTCAATTCAACAGTGAACTCTTAATTTTGTGCATGTGTGACCAATAAAACTATTGTGTAGGATTGAAGTAATACTAAGTATTCACTATATAATATGAAAAATATTTCCAGCTCATTCGTATTGGAATGAGCCATGGGCAGTGAATAAACAAGCATGATCACCACAGGAATGATAGAACAGTATTAAGAATCTCATTGACAAATAACAAGACAAATGATAATATTGCTAATACTTAGACATCATAATAAAGCAGACCATAAGTTGTGAATATATAATGAGAAGAGCAGAATGAAAAAGATATTATGACAACTGTCAAATTTACTTTGGAAAAATGTATATTGCAAGCAAAATGATATTTTGGGCTCTACCCATGTTACCACACACCATTAACATCTATTCATTACTTTCTCTAATTGTACATTTGAATTGTATATACAAGTCTTGTTTGAAAGATTGATCTGTCCTTTTAGTTCTCATTGAAACATAGAGATTCAAAGAGAAACATAGTTATTTTTCATTTTGGACTTCATCTCAACTACTACCTTTGGTCTAATTCCGTAAGGTTTCCTCGTGTATTTTTTACCCAGTAATATTTTCCATAGGAATATATTCCACCTTCAAGTTCCTCTCTTTTCTCATGGGTTCCAGTCAAACTAATGTCTGGTTATATTGTTAGGTTCTTTTACGAGGTAAAGTTATATCCATGATAGCCGCGACAGCGTAGTTGTTAGCACACTTGCTTCGTAGGTATCACAGGGTCAAATTCCACTGTGGGAGTGGGATTTTTTCAGACTTTATGACTCTTGGGTTGACTTATCCTGAATTGGGTACCAAAGAAATACTTAAACCTTTGAACTGAGATGTAAGGCAGTCAGTGCAATGTTGATCAAAGAAAAATGCAGCCTAACACTTTATTCCACAGAATACCTCACAGAATAAAAACATGTTCTTTACTTGGAAAAAAAAGTGCCATCCATCTGTATTGATTGTGCCTTGTTCTAAGCTACAGTAACATCTGTTGGTGACACTCTACAGCATGGATATATTAATCTCTATTTTCTAGTCATATAGTTGGATACATTTTACAAACTTTGAGCAGCCTAATCTATTTTCTTGGGGAAAAGTTCTATATTGAGTGAGATAATTAACGGTAAATCTGAGTTTAATGAAATAAAAGTCTAAATAAAATATGGAACTGCAAGTTATATAGTATTAAAACTAAATTACGAATTTTCAATTCAAATGCTGTATCAATCCTAACATATGCCAGCGAGAGTTGGAAAATGACTAAAGATATAGAAAGCAAGTTGAATGCATTTGAAAATAGATGTCTGCGAAAAATAATGAATATAAAATGGAACAAATTCAGAAGTGATGAAATCAGAGACATGTCTGGTCAACCACTAGTGACAACTGTTATAAGAAAGAGAAGATGGAGATATGTTGGGCACACATTGAGGAGAAATGATCAACGAATATCAAAGCAGGCATTGAAGTGGGATGCAAAGGGTTCAAGAAAGAGTCGACCTAAAGAGACCCTGAAACGAACTTTGTTGAGAGTGGCAGGAAATATCGGTCTCAGTTCCATGGAGGAGATTGAGCGAGTTGCCCAGGATAGAGTAGATTGGAAAAACTGCTTGTAGGCCCTATGTAACGATAACGGTAGAGAGGAATTATTATTAAATCTGAGTTTGTTGCTCCTATTATTGAATATCTTGATGTGTTTATCTGTGTCAATATAATTTTCTAAAATTGTATATACTTTTCAAGAAGTTTCAAGAAACTAGCTGTTCAGTGTAAATTAATATCAGGACGAAGCAGTTATTTTTTATTGCAACCAGGAATCTGTAGGGTAATAAAAAGCCTTATGATGCTATCGAAAACATGTAAGTGATATTCATTCATATGTTAAAAATTTTTCTTGCTATTCACTGCAAAGTCTTGTATTATGCAATAATTGCAGCTTAGCTGGAATTAGAAATATAATGATATAAAATTGTCTGTTAATAGAAATATAATTATAGTGCTGGAACAAAATTGTACTTGAAAAAATGGCTTTATCATGGCTGACTGATATGGCACATAGTTTTGATTGATTTTGAATTATGTGTTATAATTTATAGTCTTATATTCTACTTCATTATTCCTCTTTGAATAAGATATATACTGTAATGTCAAAATAATGTTTTAATTCCCCCTTACCTGACCAAGTTCAGTCCTAAATTACTATTTGCCACCCCCAATTATTTCTAAAAGATTGAAGTTTTTGTTCTGTTTACCGTGCCCAGTACATAATAATCTTTAAGTTTTCTTGTTTGTAGGGCCATCATCATTGCATTTTTATAAATAGCCATCTGTACTTTGATCTCTTTCTTATACAGAAAAATCTCAGAAGCAGTGAAACAAACTCTGTAACACCAGCGAGGATATCCAATGTAGTTTTGAAAACTGTTGTAGGAATTTTATTTTAATTTTTTTCTTTTAAAATGAATTTTGCTTGGGTAGCGAATTTGCAGACTACTCTTATTGATTTTCACCTGTCAAGGGTTCCTTTGCGTGCTCAACTTGAGCACAGGACCTACATTTATTATCCATCTCCTATAGGATTTTTTTTTTAACTCATCCAGAAGCACTTGAGCTTTCAGCTCTTCGGCTTGGTGCCATGAACACAGTAAATCTGGAGAACCTGTGGCTTTTCTGCCAGCCCGTGGAATTGAACCCGCGCTCACAGGGAGCTTATCACCTGTTATCCAACGCGCTACGAACACGCTGGGCAGGCGGGCTCTACTATAGGATTAAAAACCCACTCTCATCCACATTAAAATCAGGGATCTCTGCAAAAAAAAATAGCTTGACATGTAGAACGAATCAAGTACCTTTGAAGCGAGAGGTGAACATCTTTCCTCCATACAAAAGAGACACTCTGGAGTTTTCTTGTTGAATAATTGATATCAATATTCACAGATACCAACCCTATATAAAACTTAAGACATACATTTTCCTTGACACATAAACAATTAGCTCAGTTCTTCTACTTATTGAACTTAGCTTTGTTTACGGAAACTGAGTTGTTAAAATATAGAAAGTGTAGAAATGACCTGAACCATATCAACTAGTTTAACAGATATTATAATTGAGTGTACTTCATTGTAATTGTTATACAGTAGTGTACTTGATCTGCTCATGTTCCAACCTTATTCAAACATGTTTACAACTGTTTCTTAGATCAACACATTTGCCGTCTCCATTTATATCAACAGCATTCAGCAATTTATGTAGTAATTATATTAAACTAATGTACAATTAATGTAAGACGAATGGTTAGGACACAGGTCATTCTCTGATTGAGCAGTAATACAGAAATACAGTGATGTTTTTTGTATTTAATTTTGGATAAATTTTACCTAGATTAAACTATACAAATTATTTTCTTTTTAGATGTTACTTTTAATTGCATAACAATAGAAAAATAATGCATACAAGTTTCTGTTAGCATCCAAAAAATCTTGGTTACTGTATGAAGTTTCATTGGGAGTTGGTAGTGGTTTAGTATTAAACACAAGCAACCTTTACTAAAATGTTGCACATGAATTAAAAGTCAATAAGATTAAGTACTGTAACCTACAACTCCAATATTTCATCATAGGTCAAATAAACTAGCTGTTAAAGAGTTTGTCATGTGACTCCATGAAATTGGTAGCATGTCTGTATATCTGATATAGAGACAGATACAAACCATAAAATGTCAACTAAAAATATCAAGTTTGCATTATCGAACAAAATTGGTTAGAATCAATGTTACAGTACTCAAAGTGCTGCGCTTTTAGGTGTTCAGTTATTTCACCAACTGAACAGGTCTGCATGAAAATACTTATACAGTAGCTCCTGCCATGCTTTTCTAAATGTTCATCCAACTCAGAAAGTTCAGATACCCATTTTTAGCTGGGTGGACCCTAAATCAACCTCAATAGGAATTGAACCCTATATGTTGATGACTGAATCCAGCATACTGCTACTGTGCTGTGAGATTGATTGGATTATGTGCTATCTTCTCATCAAATGTCAACTCTAAAGGGTCTCCAACACTTGATTAAATATAAATTATTCAACATTAATATGATCACGATTAGAGAATTCTAGGATGCCCAGTTGCAAAAATACTTGTCTAAAATAAATACTACTTGTGTTATTACTAAAGCCTTGGCTATCTATCAGTGTGCATAACCGTTACCATCTGCTGGGAAGACTGAGCAGTTATGAGTCTGACCAGAATTCAATGAGGTCATTTCTAATAACCAATAATTGGTTAAGTTCAGGATCAAAACAAAGTTTAAAAACATACCCAAAAGAAACTCATGAGCCATTTTAGTAAACCATCATCTGCATTAACTGAGGTCAACACATTTAAATCCTCTTCTACTATATTTTATAACTTTTATTTGTATTTTTCCAACAAACTCAAACCAGTGTCACGTCAATTATTGATTTTTCTGTGGAATTGTTGTATGATTTTGTTCGAAATTTGAAAAGTGTATAATTCATACAAAATTAAATAATGTCCATTTCTTCAGATTGAGTGGAAGCCTTTTTCTTGTGATTGCTATTTAGATGATTGTACCGTCAAATAGGTTCTTATGATGAAGTCAACTGCTGTCAGGAGCTCACCTCTGATGCAGTGTGGTTTTGAATGTGGTGACTTAGCTACGCAAGTCTCGGTAGTTTGATCAACAGCACAAGTTGTATCTAACAATATAGCCATCATATATAAGCATGTGATGCATGATACTATGGTTTCTAGTTGCTTTGGCCTAGTATCGCAGACTTTAGCATCTTTTCAGAGGCATAGAAGGCTCATCCCTAACCTCTGTAGTCAAGCCAAAGTGAATATGGCACATCTGCAATGGTCACCGGTGAAACATCAGACACAATCTCGTTCCAGCATCACCATCCCTTGAAATTCCCTGATGAACATACATATTCCGCATGCAGAATTTGAAAAAGTAACCGCACAAAACATAGGAAATGATAGTCACATTTCACCCTACCATCTAAATACAGCCACTCGCCGTCATCATGAAACCGGAAGTGCTTATTGACTGAAAGTGATTTGCCTTCGTCTTATTGAGTGGAAGTAATATGTCTTCTTCTGATTGAGTGCTAGTTAACTGGATGATAATTTTCAGGTATAAATTTCTTGGCTGACAATTTAATAAACAAAACAAGTCCGACAGGTTTATATTTTGCTTTAGCGAGAAGTAGGTTTTATAAATACGATGTAATATATTAAATGGATTGTTATGGCCCAACTTTCTCAAATTTGTTAATGAATAGCTTGCAACTCAGCTTTTTCAGAATTTGATATTTCAGAGTTGAAACACCAGCAATTCCAGTAGAGACTAAAAGACAGATTATAAATGCAATCTTTATACCAATAATGTGCTACCAGTACCAAACATGGGCACTGACAAAAGAACAAGAAAGGAAAATTACCACATGCGAAATGAGATGCTTGAGGAAAGCAGTAAATAAAACAAGAAGAGACCATATAAGAAATGAGGAAATTAGAAGAACAGTCGAACAACACCTGCTATTAGATTTATTGAAAAACAGAGACTCAAATGGTTTACCACTTGGTCAGAATGAACCCGAATACACCAGTTGCAGAGCGTACAACCTGAAAATGGAATCATCAAGAGGAAGGGGCAGACCAAGAAAAAGATGGGTTGATGGAGATACAGACATCTTAAAACTCCACAATACCACAACATATCAAGCAACCGAACATGCATTATCTCGGAAACCGATCATCAGTTAAACCTGCTACGATTTGCTGAAAAAAAGCAGAGAAGGACAAAAGAAAAAAAAATATTTTAGAGTTACTGTGCTTAAACACAAATAATTTGTCAGCACATGTTAAATTGTAACATTTTGTGTCATTCTTGCAAGAGGGAGTTTGAAAGATCTAATATGTGGCACTAGTATCGCCGAAGTGTTGGGAGTCATTTTCATATGTTGTAGTGAAGCTGACTGCCCAGTTTGTGGTCCACAGTAAACTAAGTGCATGACCAGAGATCGCTGAAGAAGAAGAATATGTTGTAGTGGGCTAGATACATTTTATTACATCTGATGACTATTATTTGTTACAAATTTATAACCAAATATGATTATCTATTCACATTGACCTTTCACAGTCTTGCCAATTCTTTCTTACTGTATCACTTAGTATTTTAGGGTGGGCTGTTTACATGTATTTTTTCACAGACATTCAGCCTTATATCTTGTTATTTGATTAATATTTTTCTAAGTAGAAAATAGTCAAATATTGATATATTTCTGCTTATAATCCGGCAACTTTTGCATTGTTTACTTTCATTTGTATTTGAAATGTTGAGTGTATTGCAGTGCAAATAATATAACATAGGGTTGAAGAAGATTTAATATGTTCTCCACATAGAAGGTTATAACTTTGAATACTAACAGTAAATGTCATTTCAACAAAAAAATTAGTCATGGCTGTTTTATATATTTGCTTTAGGTGATTTAGAACTGCTAACTCTCAATGTGGATTCTCTAACAAACAACTGATTGTTTATATACTTAAACAAAAATGATGACTGAGAAAATGCCTTAGCTAAGCAGGTGTCTGATAGTTCCACTATCACAAATGACATGTTGAAGTGAAGTCACAGGAAGTGTGAGAAATGAAAAACAACAGAGATGAGCAAGTTTGTCTTAAAACATCCCAGTATATGCAAGTGTATACCCACTTTGTAGAAAATATACCCAGCTCATAAGTGCCAAGGAATATTTGAGTGCCTGTTTTAACATCTTATGTGTGCATAGGAGATAATTTATCCACAGGCATGTTTGTAGTAAGTTGTGAGGTTTTTGTACCATCCATGTGACAAGAAATTTGACCACAAATACAATATCTAGTGAGCGTGTTTGGACAGTGGTCATATTTTATAAATAAACTATATTCATGTGCTTCTATACATCTAAATGGACATTTTGTGTTGTATTTTAATGAAATGTCTTATGTTGAAAGTATATGTTGCATTTTCACTTTACTGACGATTTTCTTTTGTTTTGTTACAAAATGTGACCCATAACATAATAAGACTTTATATCATCACTCTTCTGCTGGGTGTACACCTTGGCATAGAGGTACACCTTGATATAGAGGAGTTTGTACATTGCTGTGACTTCAAGAGTTTTGATAACTGTAGCTAAGCTACCACTAGCAGTGTTTACTAGGGTCTAAAGCCAAAGGATTGACTTCATTGCATCAGGTTTTATCCTATGTAGCTTGGTCCCTCTTCACTGAAGTGGCACACCACCTGCCGAGAGTTTTGCACAAAGCACGAACTTTGCAGCTCTGGCAACATTCCTAGGGATCTCTGGAAAAATTGAACTTGTGAACAAAATGGCACGGTCTGGATTTGAACCTACAACCTTCGGGATGCAAGGCAAAGGTGTAACCACTTAGCCACCCTAGTTAGACCTAGGTTAGAAGGATATGAATGAGACAAAGTGAGACACAAACCTGTTGCTCTTGTAGACAGACTGAGGACAGCCAATGCCTATGAAATGTAGACCTTGCAGAATTTACTTTAGAAATTACATTTAGAAAAGGCATTTATGCCAACAGACTTGAAGATATGGCACAATGTAAAATCCTAAAGATATGCTGGTAAAATATAAAAAAGGATCTTCATTATCATGTTCTTTTTGTCACTACCATATTAAATATTTAGTTACTGGAGATTATTTCATAAAAGACCATTCATAACGTCCTTATTTCACAAAATATTCAAAGTATATAAACACACAAATACTTGACAAAATTGTTATAAAAAAATAACACATCATTTGTTTAAACATTTATTCAAGGTAATTACAGACAGTGCAGCTTTTTACAAAATTCCATATTTTAAGGAAGATATTTTAGCATTTACTCAAGTGATTAAAAAATAGGTACTGATAAATTTTTTAACGATCCAGAAGCACTTGAGCTTTCAGCTCTTCGGCTCGGTGCCATGGACATCATAACCCTTCGGTTCGGTGCCACGAACACCATAAATCTGGAGAACCTGTGGCCTTTCTGCCAGCCCGCGGAATTGAACCCACACTCACAGAGGCCTTGTCACCCATCGTCCAACGCGCTACGAACACGCTGGGCGGCAGGCAGGCGTACAGATAAATAGACACATGATCTCATTTCTGCAGTTTCTACACAATATTGTTAATTTTGTTCATCAGAAAATTAATATAATATAACAATAGTGAAGCTCTTGAGTAGATTATTTAAATTAGACATGAAGCCAAACATAGCTAATCTAAATATACAGTGCTGAACCCAATGTGGAATCCTGGCAGTGGAATCATAGGCTTTACTTAAGTAAACAAGTTTGAAAGCATGAATACCCATTTTTAGCAAACTACGACTTATTGTACTAATACTTTCAACAATCGGTTGTGACTGATTGATTTGGTGTTATCTTCACATTAAAAGTCAACTACAATGGATCTCCCAATTCTCTGTCACTTGACATGTCTCAGTGCATTCTGACAAACTTCTTATCTACAACCTTTCCCTCCAGTATGATTTGAAGCAGAATGTCATGTCTCTATGTGCCAAAATATTTGATTTGCAGCTGGTCTTCTTTAACAATTCAATCTTCATTCCTAAAAGTCAGAACTTCATTTGTTTGGTTCTGTGTCCATGAAATAAGACATTCTTCTATAAATCTACATCTCAGTGTCTTCTATCTGCTTGTTCGGTGTAAAAAGAGCAATGAAAAACTTATATATCATCTTTTAACTCATTTTTATTTGTTTAGTTGTTAATATCTATCTCATATTGTCGAATGCAGTTTTGGTCATCCCTATCCTTTTTTTTTTATCTCTGTAGTAAATGTTTAATCTTGTTATTGTTTGACCAAGATATGAGAAATTTTCTGTTTCTTCTGGTATATCTCTACTTATTCTCATGTGTAGTTTTGACTTGTCCCTGAATATGCAGAGGACACATTATTTTTGGTTGAAAGTGAGCAGGTACTGCAAGAATTGATGAAAGAAGTAAACAGTAAAGAAGTGGTATAGTGAATATGGATTTACCATTAATATTGAGACAATAAAGCTATGATAATAAGCAACAATAATTTATCATTCTTTTACTAATGATTAATCTAAAATGAAATAAACGAAATATACTAATCTACACTGATACCAGTTTAGTCTGGCCAGAACAATCGGTGAGCAATTCCTAACACTGAACACATTGTATTTTGTAACAAATTTGATAGAACTTCTTGCCTTTTAGTTTGTGATCATCAATACATCCCATTTGATAAGAGAAAAGTAAAGAGTCAGCCTACAATAAATATAGACAATATAACTGTATATGAAAATTCAAATAATAAAATTCAAATAAAACAATGATGAAGACAGGAAAATAGTTGTTAACTGAAACTTTTCCTACCCAATAGACATATCATTTACAGTAACGAGTCCTGTAACATGGTCATAGCCATAATCTAATATCAGTGACTTGACTTTACCTAGCAAGTACACACGATACATGTTATAACAATAATACATTGAGTGCATCAATTACCAGAATAGCATTATTCAACATTGTTACTATTTTAAAACAAATACCTTCAGAAATATGATAGTTTTAGTTACATTAGCTTTGCTGGAGAAAAGATGATAACGTTTATCACAAGACCACATATAAATGTAAATCAAAGAAATATAAATATTTTGCATATTCAGTATATCTTACACAACATATGTATATAAATTGTATATTTTACACAATATATGTATATACACTGCAGTATAAAAATGAAGTATATGTGTCAAAATATAAAATGAATAATCCATTAAAACTGCATGCATATCAACTTTTTAGACTTACATTTTGAATATAATCTTGAAATATTAAGATTTAATGGGCACAATTTCATAACAAACCAGTGCTTTATACATTTTACTGCATCCAAGTAAAACTGTTCTAGACATATTGTCATAGCCAGCTTGAGTTTTTTTGTATCTCTTGCAGTTCACCTTGTACAGGTGAAAGGAAAAAAAAAACACAAGATAGATGAGAATCAACATCACTACACTCAGTGTCCTACATTAGGTGCTCAGTCCAATTCAGTTTGCTCAAAGTGCCAGCATCATGCACTGTATCTCTGGCTATGATTTGAAATTTTCATTTAACTCCAAAATATAGGAACCCATTTTGAGCTGGATGAACTGGAAAATTGGCTGCACTGGAATTTGAACCCTGCACATTTGGTGTTTGATATTAGCACACTAATCACTACTTGAATAAGGAAGACGGTAGAAGGAAGTAAGAATAGATAACAAATTACAGCTGGGAGTATCAAAACAGAATAACCACTCTTATTGATCTCTGAAACATAGCAAGTCTGAGAAACTGGAACGTGTTCCTGAAGTGACAGACATGTGAACAAATAAACAATAAGTCATAAAGTAAACAATAATAGTCATAAAATATTTGAGATATTACAATTATATTATATACAAGAATGATACTTGATATTCATGAACACATCATCATCAGGTGCCGTGCCGGCTGGCGTAGGCGATCATGGATCTCCACAAATCTCTGTTGTTGGTGTTTGCTATCAACTCAGATATTGACGCTCTACCGTGCCATGAAGTCAGGCTATCCAAAATTTTCTCTCTCTGTCTACCTCTGTCTTGTCTACCCTCAAAGAATACATAAGAAGTGTATTATATGGGTATATCATATACATCACAAATGAAGTAAATGTGACCAACAAATGTGATACTTATGATCATGGAGATGAAGTAGTTTGATATTGAACCTGAATATATAAATAGTTATATACATAAATATCTGTTGATACATTATATATTATTGTGACATAATTTTAGTATGACATGCCAGGATGAAACAACAACAAAACAATGCAAACACACATCAGGTAACCAGCAAAATGTAAAGCATATGAAAAGACTAGAAAATAACAGAAGAAAATTTTAATGATGAGTTTTGTATTTTAAGATTGTAAAAAAAAAAAATAGAACATGTACTGTTTCATTTTGTGTATCTAATGCTTATTGTAATGAATGATGCAACAAATTCTGAGTAAAGAATATGTCTGTATAATATTGCAAAGTTCATATCAATTCTAGCACCAACAGAGTGTATAACACATGTGTCAATCAGGATACTGTGTTACACACAGCATGCACATACCACACCAAAGTTTAAATTTGTAGTAATGTGATCGACATGCAAATGACAGTAATTAACAATGTTAAATAATACAAATGATGTTAATGTTCAGGTAGGTGGGGCCCCATCTGTGTATCTCAATATGGGGGAAATTGAGTGTCTCAGATTATTGCTAAACATACACTGATATTCATCCTCACACACAGGTATCAGACAAAATAACAGGAAAAGCAACAGAAATAATAAATGAATAGGTAATGCAGCTCGTATTACACGCATCAGCAGTGATTGGCTAGTTTGATGCTTGCTATGCTGTGAAGCAGTCGTTGCTGGTTCAAGTTCTGTACTCAAACTGTAGACACAAAAAAACAAAAGACATTCAGAATTGTAAAATATCACTAATATATAAATACTATAAAAATTTTTGCTGTCGTGCCTGATATATCATACTTGTAAATATGCTAACAATTGCTGCAGTTTATATTTCTGGAAAAAAAATATATTTTATTTAAAACGAGAACAAAATGTGTACAAACTAAAAGGTATGCAAGAGATCAAAGTAGAAGTTAGAAAATATAGAAATAATTGTGAAATTATATTTACAACTTCAATAATAATGTTTATAGGTTATGTACATGTTTCCTAACACAGATCAGATTTATATTGAAAAAAACCACACCAAAACTTTGTATCTTCAAATAAAGCACCTTCTAAAACTGTAAACCCACAACAAAAATAACATTATAACTAATTCTATTACTTGACCAACTTTGTGATTAGAAAGGATTTTTAAACCTCAATAATGCTCATTCATGCACATGAACATCACAAATGCCAATTAATAAAAATCCAGAAAAGGCATATTTTCTGTGTTAATATCTTGGAAAAATAGAAGTTATATACAATGTATATATTGTGAAATGCTTCAAAGACATCCTTGAAGTGTCTTTAAAATGCTTCAATATAAGCACCATGTGCTGTGAATCCTTTGTGCAAGATCACCAAATGTAGCAGTGCAAGATCACCAAATATGGCAGTGCAACATCACAAGAGGCACTCACATAGTTGAGAATCATTGTACTGCTGAGTGCAGTGAAAATGAACTGCATGAAAAGACAGATCACACAACACACACATGTTCAACCCTGATCATATTTGTTTCTCCTGTGGTAGGAAATTGTATTCCAGGATTTGATTCTAGTCACCTCCGCACACACCAGTGAGGTGCAACAACACGTCTGATGCTGTTATCATCGCTTGCGATGGACGGCAATTATATATATAAATAAATATATATATATATATATAAATATATGTATATATAAATATATATGTCCATGTCAATGGCACTAAAATAAACCAAGTGAAAGAATTCAAATACTTAGGAAGCATATTTACAGAAGACGGAAAACTGGATAGAGAGATAGAGGCTAGAGTGCAAAAGCAAATGCTGTAACCTACCAGCTAGCCTCACTGTTAAGGCACCCACAAATTTTACAGGCAGCTAAGCAACAGATGATCAACAGCATTTTTATACCTACTTTGTGTTACCAGAGCCAAACATGGACATTGAGCAAAGCGTAGTCACAAAAAATAACTACATGTTTAAATGCGTTGCCTGCGAAAAGTTACCAACAACACAAGAAAAGACAGAATCACTAACATCAGCATAAGAAAGAAAGTTGGCACAAAACCGTGCTTAAATTACATAGAGAAACAAGTGAAGTGGTTTGGCCACTTAATAAGAATGCATCCAAACTCCACAGTATACAGAGTCTTCTACAACAGAACATCGGGAAAGAAGGCAAGAGGAAGACCACGGAAAAGATGGCGTAGCAGAATCCTGTGAAAGAGCAAAGATAACAATCACACAAGCTACCAGAACAGCGCAAGACAAAAACAGAAAACCACGACACTGGGCAACAACCCGGTAGCAGTGTGACGACAAAAGAAGATATAAATATATATAAAACTAGCAACGAACTGCATCACATGGAGATTTAAAACCTCTGCCTTATGTGCCGCCTTTGGCACGAAAGGAACAAACTAACTATATATATATATATATATATATATATATATATATATATATATATTATTTATATATAAAATTGCTATGTCCAGACACATGCCAGGTCTACAGACCTGCAGGTCTACAGATATATATATATATATATATATATATATATATATATATATATATAATATACTAGACCTACAGACCTATGTGTCTGACATAGCAATTTTATATATAAACTAACTATATATATATATATATATATATATATATATATATATATATATATATATATATATATATATATATATATATATATAAAATTGCTATGTCCAGACACATGCCAGGTCTACAGACCCAGATGTCTGTACTATGCAACTAGTACAAGGTCGACATGCAATGAATACTGTCTTCATGTGGAATACCAAGAAACAAGACCACAGACCAAATGGTCAAGGAAGGTGTTGCAGATTAGCAACTGGATGTACTAGTTACATATTATCAGAAGAAAAGGAAGATCAGATCAATCAAACAACTACAAATACAAGAAGACTAAACCGAACAAGTTGTCCTATGCTTCAGACAAAAAAATGATGAACCCTGTTGCCACTTGTATACAAAATTCAAGATTGGCAATCCACCATTTAGGCAGGCAAGGCACTGCAGACCACATACTTCTGGACTACATCGAATACAATATACTAAGACTTGCTCACTGGTCCAGTGAAACAACACTGGAAATAAAACTGCACACTCATCTGTGTGAACTACAAAAGACTGAAGTCTATTAGAGACAACATTACATACATAGACAATAGATTTCAAGTGAGCAAAATTATGGAAGGAAATGCCAACTGATAATGTGTTTCCAAATAACAACAATAAAAAAAAAAGGTCCAATAGATTAAATAAATTAAAATGCTGAATTATTATTTTCAAGCCACTCTAAACACAAATATAAACTTCAAAATAAACTTAGAAGTCAAGTCCCAGATTTATTTTACTGGTGTGTTCAAATATTTTTAAAATTCAGAAGTTATTAAGTATATTAGTAACCATGGTGAATTGGTCTGTGAGAATAGAACAGTGGTGTAAACAAGTGGTTAATATTTAAATACAATGTTTACATTAGTGCATACTATGTCAGTAAACAAAGACACACAAGCTGTCCTAAAAAACAACAAACAATAGACGTTATTTCAGTCAACAAACAATGGTTAATAAATTTGAAGTCCAGAATAAAAGTTAATGAAATAAGTAAGATGTGTGCAAATAGCAACTAATTCATGAATAGAAAACAAGTAGCTCAAATACTAAATTTGTAAAACATGATTGATAAAGAGCAACAAAAATATGTTTGATGAATTGTAAACACAATAATGGATACAGCAAAAGCACTCACAAATACACATCTTGGTATCTCCACAATAGAACAAACTAAGAGTGAGAACAAAAAGGTATTGATAAATGCAAACATAAAGGATCTCCATGTGTCCTTATTTGAACAATTGCAAACATAATCTGAGATTTGATGAAAACTAAATAATTCTAGAATTCCTGAATGAATTCATCAGATGGTATTAAATAGCTTCAAGTCTGAGAAATCAAAGAATCCCAACCATCATTGAAAATAACCTATGTTCTTAGCAGTAGAAGGAAAGATGAACCAATTTACAAGGAAATTACCATGAGTGGAACTGCAGAACCAGCGCTTGTATAACGGAAACTAATTGGCTAGACAAATACTTAAAAATAGAGATTTGGTTAGTAACAAACATTGATGGCCTATAGACTATCAAGCAATGAATACATGGATATCTACACCTAAGAAATCCAAGAAAGAATGAAAAATAATGTCTGGACAACAAGTATAGCAAGATGTAATGAATATATGAAAAAAAAAGCAGTGCAATGATCCCCGAAATGGAATAGTATTTGGTATTAAATAAAGCTTCATTACAAGATAATGGTTTTTCTGATACTTGAAGCAAATCTAATAAATCATGGATAATCTGTGCATGTCCTTTTGTCTTCTTTACAAATGGAAGCAAACACTGAACATGCAAGGTGTTACAAGATAAAGACATATACACAGGTTTCATGGTGACACAACAAAGCACTATGTAAGTTGACAGCTATGTCGGACAAAAGTTGCTGACAAGCAGTAAAAAAACAAGTCATGTCTGCAAATATCTACCTATTTCCTGAGAGCAGGATAAACAATGTTTCCTACTAACCTTTTCTCCTAAAGCTAATAACTGGGCACATATTCTAAAATCATTAGGAGGCCCTACAGATCAGACAGAGCTGCTCTTCCTATCATCATGCAAATGTTAATGAATATAAGTTGGACAAGGAGCTTGTGTTTGAGCTTAATTGCCACCATATCTTCTATAGTACACAAACTATTACTTTTCAAATGTTCTTACTTGTATGACTAGGTGTAAGATAACATGCCTGTTTCTATTTATAGAAATAAAATAATATGAATAAGCTATTCAAGCATTAAACAGGATATCTATAAGTGTCAAATAATACTAGCCTAGAAATAAATAAAGAATGATTGAACTTTTAGCTAAACTTAACTAAGGTTGAATAGTTTGTTCCTTTGAATGTTTTGTTTAAATATTTGCTTAAATGAGACTTCACACAAGACAAAACAGAAGCAACATAAATGATTACAATTGCAAAGATAAGAGATAATTCAAGAAAAATTGGAATATATTTTTGTCCAAAGGGTCTATAAACAGTGCATTTCTCACAGGATAGAAAGCATATAATACTGAGAAAAAAGTTAAAATATATACATGTAGTATCAATTGCATATCAACTTATCTTTTAAATTCTGAAAACAGTATGTGATATTATGCTACAAAATCAGTCATATTTTTGGATTCTGAGACAAGACCAAGTTAATGAATTATCAATAAACTAAAGAAAGTTGAAGATGTTATTAAATTCAGACAATTTTGGTGTTAAGATAATGCATTTTTAATGATGACAAATTTCCAAATTATAATTTAATTGTGTTACTGAATGTTTGTAAACTACTATTAACATATCTCAAAATTAATAAAATAATATCAAATTCATTGTTGACTGATTTTGTAGTTTTATTCATCACAGATTGAAATTAATTTCTAGACTTTCTAATGTTGCCATACCCTGCCACCTAAAGTGCATTAAGATACTTTGTGATGTTAAAATTAATTAGAGCGGTTCACTATTCAAAAAAAAAAAAAAAAAATAGAACAGGACTAATAATTTACTTGTCTCTTTTCTTTGTTGTAGAACAAAGCCCAGCGGGCATGACTTCTGTTAAGACAAGCTGTGGACCAAAAGTAATGTAATCAAGCATGAAATAAACAAATCATATTGGTAATATAAATTAAAGTAAATCACACATTTGGTAAATAAGGAGATAGTATATATATATATATATGTATGTATATAGTTACTAAAGACAGAAATAGTAAAAAAAAGTTGAAATACAGATCCAATAATATTATAGAGTAAGCTATGAGACACATTAACTCTACAAGAATAAAATGAAAGATTTTCGAGTCTGCTTTAGTATCTCTATTCATAGTCTTATTTCACAAACTCAAATGTGATCTGAATATTAAAAATCGAGGAGGAAGGGTGTTGGGGGAGGGGTAATTGATTTGGATATTAGTAAGAAACCCAGGACCTTCAAAGTGAGAAGTTAGTGCTAATCCTCATGGTGAAGTTGATCCCACATTGTGTCAATTACACCAAATAGAAAGTTATTTGCACTCTATTGTCTAAATCTCACAAAGACTCAGATATTTTGAACGTTCAGAATAATGAGAGATAACAATAGATTTCGAATAGTATGTAAAATATAAAATAACAGCAGATATAGGAAGGAATAAATATATAGAAAATCAAACATGAGTTTTTAAGAGTGTTATATCATCTATATAATATATTAAAAAAATATTAAAGACATTAAAAATATTTGAATAGAAACTTGCATTCATTTTTTCACATTCAAACTTCAATAAATATATGTGGAAATTAATATGTTTCACTATGGTTTCCATGCTATAAATATGTATTATCAAGAACAATATTACACAAGGGATAACAACACATGAGTTATATTTGTAAATACACTTACATTAACATATCTGTAAATTACTGCATTTTCTACACACAAATATCACATATATAAACTGATACTAAATGATATCTGAGCATACACTGATTCATGCTGCTTGATTGCTCTTCAGATTTAGTGTTATACAATTGTTATCAATAAGTTAAGGGTGATTCGGTAGTCGGGATCATGAAGCTATTTTCGTTGTTTTCACATTAATGTAAAATTTGTATAACCATTTTGAAAGATTATGACTTAAAATAGTAGAAAAATATTAGTAAAAAAAAATATGTCAAAGCGTTGCCATGGAAACAATACAAAATGGTCGCCACAAACAAAATTTCAAATCCCTAAGGCTCTGAATCTAATGAATGTAAATGAATTCTGTTTTCACTCTAAGGTGTGCAATTGTAATATCTAAAATATTACACATGATTTTTAGTATATATTAAATATTTAATTTTTTAATAAATTTTTGGGTAAAAATGCCCTCAAAATTCGGTAAAAAAGCTGTTTTTGGGGGGTGTGTTTACCCAAAAATTCATAAAAATGTAATATTTAATATATCCTAAAAATCATGTGTAATTTTTAGATATTACAATTGCTCACCTTAGAGTGAAAACATAATTCATTTATATTCTTACTTTCAGAGCTTTAGGGATTAAAATTTTGTGTTTGGCAGCCATTTTTATTGTTTCCATGGCAACGCGTTGACATTTTTTTTTACTGATTTTTTTCTACTCTTTTAAGCCATAATATCTCAAAATTGTAATACAAATTCTACATTAATATGAAAGCAACGAAAACAGTTTCAAGACCAGAATCCCCCCTTACGTCAGTTTACTCATAACACATACTGTAATGTTATGATTGTCACTACCAGTATTAACTAATCTTTATAGAGTCTAGGCTATATACCCTTAAAGAGTCTGCACATTGATGTACTTAACAAAGAAATTAAAGAAAACAAAAGAAAGGATATATATAAGATGAATATACTGGATATAAAAAGGCATTAATGAAGTAATACTTACAGGTTTGGAAATTTCAAATGGTGTCTTATTTCTGGTTCTTACAGTGTGAGATCCTAACTGTAATGAGGTGGTTGATCCAGGTTGATGAGAACTTTTTAGACCTAACAACTTTCCTTCAACCAGATCAGAACTGGTGGGCTGTGAAAAAAGAAAGAAGTCTCAAATTTTATGAATATATATTTTACAAACTTATATGCAGAAAAGAATTCTTATGCATCCTGTCCTGCTTATACAACATGTAATTCTAATCTCCTTAAAACATGGGATAGATTCAATATCAATTATAGTGTATTAATTCTAATCTCCTTAAAACATGGGATAGATTCAATATCAATTTTAGTGTATTAATTCCAATCTCCTTAAAACATGGGATAGATTCAATATCAATTTTAGTGTATTAATTCTACTCTCCTTAAAACATGGGATAGATTCAATATCAATTATAGTGTATTAATTCTAATCTCCTTAAAACATGGGATAGATTCAATATCAATTTTAGTGTATTAATTCCAATCTCCTTAAAACATGGGATAGATTCAATATCAATTTTAGTGTATTAATTCCAATCTCCTTAAAACATGGGATAGATTCAATATCAATTTTAGTGTATTAATTCTAATCTCCTTAAAACATGGGATAGATTCAATATCAATTTCCGTGTACTAATTCCACAGGTGATCCCTGAGAAAATATAGGACCTCCCCCTCCCTATATCCATCTTAAACTCTCTGATGATAATCAGTGCTGTTGATGCAAGCCTGTCTGATCTCTTATTGCCACAAACACCCACATGTTGAAGATAGTAGATCCACATAAGCTCAAGAGGTTGGAAGCTTTTGTAGACTACATCCCCTGATACCGCAACCTGCCACATTGGACCTTCCAAAGCATTGACTGAGTCAGACAGAATAGATTGGCTGAAATCGGATGCATGTGTCCTAAGCGTATAGAAGTTTATGCGTTTAAGGGCCTACCAAACCAATGTGCACCGTATACACGTTCTTGGCAAAGTTCAAACATATCACAGAGTGATTAAAATTGGTTGTAAAGAACGAACGCAAAGAAGAAGAAGAAGAAGACAGAATGGAGTTCCAGAGAGTCATTGAAGGGTAGCATTAATGGCCTGATCCTCCATTCTCATACTAGATGTAGATGTCCTGTACACTCCATTCTTTTCTAGAATTATCATAATGTGCACGATAGCTAGCAAATTACAGCCTGATTTTTCACCATGTGGCACAGACACATACCTTGTGCTATCTAATATCAGATGCTTAATTGCAAGTTCAGCTTTCATATTGTCTCAATATCTACATTATCTTCCACAAGTAACAAAATTGTGGAAATTGATTCTATCTTTTGGGATTCATTCTAACCTTTTTGATAGTGTATCAACTATGGTCTGAACAAGTACTTTCTGTGTCTGACTGTCAATAAAACAACATCACTTTGTCTGACTATCAGTAAAACCAACATTACTTTTCCTGTCTGACTATCAGTAAAACCAACATTACTTTTCCTGTCTGACTATCAGTAAAACCAACATTACTTTTCCTGTCTGACTATCAGTAAAACCAACATTACTTTTCCTGTCTGCTCGAAAACCTAGACTATCAGGTAAAACCAACATTACTTTTCCTGTATGACTATCAGTAAAACTAACATTACTTCCTTGCATGAAAGAACTTACATCATTTTCTCTAGTTGGTGCCAGATGTAATGTGTTCTCTAAAGCAGAGATGTAAGATGACATCAGGTGCATCAGTGTTTTTGTGCGGTTGTGAAGAGAGTTTATTTTCTCCCTAGCCGTCAACATCTCTGATGACTCTATGTTCACAAGGAGCTGATCCGCTGTTTCCTTGAGGGACATAACTCTTGATTGATTACGCAGTAGCTCATCATGGAGTGTCTGGCAGATTCATAGAAAGTGGATTCAAGAACAAAAACTTTTATGGTAGATATGTTTTATATTAGTTTCTGAATTAGTCTGTGTGATTGTGTTCATTAAGTGGATGTATTTGCACTGTAATTGTCTGCTCTGTGGATGTGTCTGCTATGTTATTGTATCCACTGTGATTGTGTTTGCTCTGTGATTGTTCCACTGTGATTGTTTCTGTTCTGTGATTGTGATCACTCTGTAACTGTGTCTATCGTGTGATTGTGTTTGCCCTGTTGCTGTTTTTTCATTGTATGTTAACTCTTCTCAGCTCATCTTAATTTCTCTTATCTTAGATGTTGATTGTCGCCCGAGTGGTTACCGGGGCCCAAATTTGGGGTGTAAAGAATAGAACCACTGTTACCTGCCACGCATGTCGTAAGAGGCGACTAAGGAGGTTTGGCTGAAATCGGATGCATGTGTCCTAAGCGTGTAGAAGTCTATGCGTTTAGGGGCCTACCAAACCAATGTGCAACGTCTATACACGTTCTTGGCAAAGATCAAACATATCACAAAGAGTGATTAAAATTGGTCGTAAGAACGAACGCAAAGAAGAAGAAGATGTTGATTGGATTTAAATACTCTTCTTCTAAGAAATAATTTCTTACTGCGGTATATATACTAATTTAGAAGAAAATATGGGAGGACAATATAAAAACTGGATGGAACTGTCTTTTGCAAATACACATACCCTTGTTAAAAAAAAACCCATCAGGAATGGCGGTTGACAGTTATACATTCTACAATAATGGTGCCTCCACAATCACTACGGCTTTTGGATTGACGATAATTTACCATCATTAAATAAAATACAGAAAACTGTTAGCAGCTTTCTAGGTTAGAAATGAAAGAATTTCTTTAAGATTTACATTTACTGTGGCAGCATATTATAACAGAACCAACAACAACATACATAGAATAACAACCAACTGACGCTGATAGGCTTGTGAGAATGGCTACTGTAGAAAGCGGACAAGCAATGAACTAGGCTGTATTCAGAATTTACTAAGGAGAGAGACAGTTGTGTAAACGATTCAATGAACGGGGGTGAATCTGCAACCCTAACCAGAATGCAAGAATATTAAATAAACAACATTGTGTAGCTAAACAATAACACTATAATGGAATTCAAAGAAGAATAGTAAACCAAAATAGAACTGTTTTTGATAGTTGCCACATGCTGAGAGACATACAGAGGAAGTGATCGGAGCGCTAGTGAACTAATTGGCTCACTGTGCAGTGACAATGATATAATGACTAAACTAAACTAAAACTTCAACAACAATATATGATAAAGATAATTTAAAAAAACTTACAATTAGTTTTCTGTATTTATTCATTAGAGATGAGATGTCTGCATTTAGGTTGACTGGTTCACAGAGGTGGACACTGGTCTCAATGTTCTCCAGCCAAAGTTGACAGTCATGTATAATGTGGTGAAACTCTTGACACTGAATCAGAGACACCTGTCAATGTAAATTAATCTATATTTAAACAACTTGGGAAAATTTGAGAAATCTATTAATCTTAATTTGATGAGAAGGAAAATGCAGTTTAAGCAGTTATAAAAGTTCATAAAAGCAAGAGTTCATAAAAGTTAACAGACACTTCAGAACACTTTCAGGTCACCCAAAAAAAGATGCAACAAGAATACAAATATGTGCCAGTAACTGGGAGCCAGTTGTTACTGTTTAGAGCCTCTATGGATGAAATACCATACTATGATTTGACAAGGTAACATGCTAAGAAATATATATGAGGCAGGGAGAAAAGAAGAATCAGGAAGGTGAAAGTGCCTGCTTGGCTACAAAAATATCTACATCTAAAGGGTCTAGAGCTGAAGGACTGACTCATTGCGCCAGGTTTTACCCCATATGGCTCAGTCTGTCTCTGCAGAAATGGCATACCCCCTGCCGAGATTATTGCACAAAGCACGAATTCCGCAGCTCCTGCAATAATCCGAGGTGTATCTGGAAAAGTGTCATTGTGAACAGAGAGATGCAGTCTGGATTCAAATCCATGACTTGCAGAACACAAGGCAAAGGCTTAACCAAAGATACCCGTGCATCAAATAAGTAAAAGAACTATCAATATGAATTCTTCAGTTACAGAGACAATTTTGATGGCTCTTATCAAGTGTTTTCTGATCTGAGACAGACATCACACATGTCAATTTTCTTTACTGACATCACACAAGTCAATCTTAAACTTTCTTTACTAACACATTCAATGTTTAAATTGTTTACATTCTTCATTTCTCTCAACTCTTTGGTTTTACTCACCTGAAGGTCTTTTTGAATGTTAGTAGCCCTAGCAAGAACCAGCTGCCATCTCCTGTTCAGCTCATTTAATTTGTCTCTTAATTGTCTAGTTTCTGATGTTTTTGGTTCCAGGTACTTTTCACTTAGCATATTTATGGACGATACTGTGGTTTCCTTGGATCTCAGCTGTATCTGAAAGTCCTTATAGAAGTACAAATGTATACATGTAATTCAAGTTATTTTGATGGAAGTTATTGTTATTAGTTGATGCTCTAGCTAGTGCTGGAGAAGAAAGTGAATAATTAAATTACCTACAGTCTTATCAAGAGCCAAGTGAAATTTGTAATAATGGCCACAATTTCTATTCTCACGCTTGACATTGTTATCCTCCACTCTAACATGTTTCACTCCAACACCATGTTTCCAAATAAACCTTTAATTGATTTGTTTCATTGCTTTCTTATCGTCTTGTTCTCAACACCTTCTTTTGTATTAATAATAAAACATCTATATCATATTTCCAGCTAGAGGGTCGCTAGGCTGACTGTTATACAGAGAAATCAAGAACTGCTTGCCAATGTTGTTGTCCTACAGACTCACTGCATGGTAACAGCTAGGACAATAGCCTTAAATCCTAGTCCCGCCTACTTACCACCAACTAGGATTAAGTTAAATGATAATTTTGTTTTTAATAATAATTAAACATTAACACATGACCATCAATTGCTATTAATTGTATATTTGTAAAAATAAGTCTATATCATGACAATAGACAAAGAGTGAACAACAGAGATAGTGGATAATAGAGAAAGAAGATCCTAACTTCACTGCTTTGAATAAAGTCTACAACAGAAATAGTTAATATCATTTGGGACAGAAAGTTATGAAGAATCATGATCAGCATTGTCAACCGGCATGCTACATGAAAAATATAATCACAAATTATCTCTAGCTTTGGGAATATAATTTGGTAAGGAGATATTTTTATGTTAATTTACTATTATAAAGTTATATCTTTTAAGTTTAAGTAAATTAGAAAATACTATAAAAATACACATGAATGTACTAATAAACAGTGCTAATTGTAATCTCATGGTTTCTATATTATAATCACTAGCTATCTAGTGCTAGAATAAACTTACTTTGAATTGCCTGACCACTACATCAAGCTGAGCAAAGTCTGTGGGTAGAGACTGATGCATAGACTGCAAAGCTTCTGCTTCATTCAGCCAAACAAGGATGCTCTCAATGTCATTGGCAAACGTGATAAAGTCATGTTGTTTTTGAGATATCACAAACCCTTGTTTTACAGCCCATCTCTGAAGATTTACCCATCTTTTCAATACAACTGGAAGAAACCAAATTCATTGTAAAACTGGGTACAAAATGATTGTGTACGGAGATGTTGCTAAAGAAAACAAAATAATTTTGGTAAAGTAAGATTTTTTTGTGTTCACTCTATCAATCGCTTGTTAATCACTCTTTGTGATCTGTGTGTGATTTGTGCTAGAGAGTGTAAGTTGTGCCTCTATCTAGATGTCTACAGCCTGCAGACAAGATACAAACAAATTTCAGTAAAACATGGTATTCAGAGTTGTCTACCTAATCCATGACAGTCTCCTCCCTGTCTACTGGGCACCATTTGTTCACTAAAGCCACCGATATGTATTCGCTCCAACATGATAACTTTCAACCACTTCTAACTTGTATATGACCTGAACTAAAGAGAAGGAGCATGATGTGTCAGTATTGTGATGTGGTGAGACTGTTTTGGAAAAGGAACATGCTCCTCCATTTTAGTATACATATAATAGGTGTCGCCTCAAGAAATTAGAAGTTTTCAGGCTGTATTATTTTTCTTCAAGGGAAGTGGAAATGGTGGACATGGGACATATATGTTTACATATGAAATATAGATATGACCAGTTAGTTGACTCTTCACCACATGATTCAGTTCAAGACCAGACTGGTGGGAAATATTCTGTGTGTCTCTTCCAGGAATGAGATGCTGTCACTCTGTATTATTTTCCAGGTTGGAATACATTAGCAGCAGTCATTTATAGAAGTGCAAAGACCAAAGTGCTATACCAAAATACTGATGTTTGTGTAATAATGAAAGAATAACAACTAGACAGAAATGTATTGTTTGATAAAGATTAAATAATGCTCAAAACTACAACTGAAGAACAGATCAAATGAGAAAAGAGTGTAAATACCAGCTAATCAAATTTCAAGAACAAAATGGCATAAGATGTCAAACTCTCCTCAGACAGAGTGTACTTACTCATAACTTCTGCATCAGAACTATCAATTGTAGAGAGACCTGTTTCAGCCTTGAGCAGTCTGTCTAGCTTCTGAACATGATCAACAGCAACTTCACATTCCATCCACCAGTACATCTGTTGAAAGGAGTTTACATGACTAAGTTAAACAGATTTGTTTTACTTGTGAAAAGATCAACATATTTTATAATGTTACTATTGAGACTACAACATGAGAATAAACATCAACAAAACAGAAACAATGACATTGCCAGACAGAAAGCACTACCAATATCTGCATCGACAATTGCCCATTAAAACAAGTAAAAGACTTCACATACCTGGGAGCATTTTTTCAGCAAACGGAAGAATAACTAATGAAATTCAACACAGATGCAACAAAGCAAATCAAATGACAAATGGCGCCAATTTTAAAATGCAGACATGTCACCATTAACACAAAAAAGCAATGTTCAACACAATCTTTCTCCCCACATTATGCTAACAGTGCCAACCAAACCTGGTCACTGACAACAAATGATAGAAGGAAACTAGTCACGACAGAGATGAAGTGTCTACGCAGAATACTGGGTGTCACAAGAAGAGACCGGTTGAGAAATGAAGACATCAGGAAAAAAACGGGTACAACATCAGTACTAGACTTCATCAAGAAACAACAAATTAAATGGTTCAGCCACATAAGCAGATTACCAACAGACAGTGCACCTCAAAGGCAATGCTGCTCCGATACAATGGGTAAAAAAAGGCAGGTCACGCAAAGAAGGACCTCAGAGATAACAGAGCGACGAAAGACACTATCTACAAAGCGCACACAAGGCTCGTTTAGAAATCTCTTCTTGACCTGATGCTGTGAGGCAAACAGGATTCGAGAAAAGAAAGATTATTGAGAGAATAAATATAGGGAATACAGCATTTATAGTCTGTCCATTAATTCGTGAGCACGTTTGAAATTGATTTTCTGAAAACTACCTGTTGGATCTCAGTGATTTTTGCATGCAGCCTTAGAATATCCATGAAGCTAAAATAAAGCTAACCAGTAGTCCATAGATGCTACGGATTTTGCACATCGGCGAATTCCTTTGATCTTTTATGACAATTGCAAATACGGGGCTCAAATTTTAGATTTTACAGTAATCCTAGAATTTGTCCATGTCAATTCTATTCATAGGTGTATCTCCATATTAACTTGATAGGTCAAGTAATTAAGTGTGTTGCCCTTTATGTGCAATCGTGAACTTGGATACAATATGCAACAGTTAGTCCTCCCTTCGGTCACCATTAGACCCCAGGGTGTCTTAACTTCACCACAAATTGTATGATGGTAGCGCATTTGGATATGAAATGTATCGTTGCTATTACTCAGTCTGTAATCAAAATATGATTTGTATCATCCGAATCTGCGATTCCATGAGGTTGATAATTGTTACTGGCTGGACAAATTGTAATCCATCTCGGTGCCAGTACTCGTCTTCCTCTCGAGCACATGTTCAACACACTTCTTCCAGAACTGCATGTCTATCATTGAGAAGGACTCACGTGTCAGAACTTCAACATCACACATTTTAAACGTCCTGTTCTGTTCGGCAACTTGCCCTTTTACTTTAGCCCAGACAAGCTCTATCGGATTGAGGTGAGCATGATATGGAGGTAGTCGCAAAGACGTGTGGCCGTATTCGCAATGATTTTGTCAATATGAAACACCTTTGTCTTATTTGTCATCCTCACCAGGTGCAACAACTCGGGTTTCAAATATGTATCATCGAAGCTGACATTTTCCTTAGCAAGCCAAGTCCTAATTTGATCTTTTGTATTTGATGCAGTTGGTACTTTGTCTTCCGCTTATACTGCGTTGTGATAGGATGCATTATCCATTCAAGCATCATGGTCTGTTTAAATTGGAAGTAGATCTTTCTCCATCCAGTGCCTGAAAATATGTCCATTCATTTCTGTGTGGTAGTCCCTACCGTCGGTACTTTTGATTGGAAAATAAGTCCAGCGTCATGGACAAGACCTTCTTCACTACTTCCTGCATGTGTTAGTATAATACGCTGGCCTTTGCTGCTTGGTATTTTCTTTTCTGTTCACCGTCTACTGATTGCCATTCTTTAGCATTGGTGTGGTGAGCATTGACCCAGGATTCGTCCAAATATACAATATCATAGCCTTGCCTCCGCCGCTCACGGATCTGCTTCAGGTATTTACTTGGGCAGCAATTAAATGTGGCTTTTCACAAATAATATTCCTGCCGCCTATAGTTTTCTGAAGGTGAAGCCGGCGGCTCTTTCAATTTTCCATAGAGTACTTTTAGAAATGTCTATGCTGCAATCTGATTGCAGTTTTAATTTCAGTTTCCCGAGAGTAACAAGTTGATTTATGCAAACATTTTCAAGAGCTCCCGTCTTATGACATCTATGTCAAAGTAGTCAATTGTTCTTTTCCTTCCTTGCTTGACATTAGTGCACTTTGTGTCCTGTTTAATCCATCGGGAAAAGGATTCTCTATTCAGACCAAGCGCCAGTTGCGTTCGTTTCTCAGGGTTATGAATATCGCAATATAGATGACCTCTCTTAGATTTCCTACGGAAGTGTTGGTATAGTAAAACTGTAACCTTCTGCATTGTTATAAATGTGCACTTCAGACTCATTATGAATGTGATATCAATGTCAGTTTTGATAAGCCAACAAATATGATTCAATAGCTTCATACAAATAGCGAGATACGCCTATAACTATAAACGGTATCCCAATTATAACGTCATATGTTTTCCGCTTTCAAAGTCGACTGGGTTAGGTGCACCGGAATTCCCGTGAAACTCACGATATTTCAATGTTACCATAATGTATTTTTAGAACAACGCGTCTGTGTACCGTAAATCTGTTACTATTGTGTACAATCCGGTGGGGTTGATTTTAATATAACCTGAAGAAGAAATATTTCAAACTACATCAAATTTTCTTGGAAAAAAATATTTCTCTAGCGTCATGGATATTCTAAGGCTGCTTGCAAAAATCACTGAGATCCAACAGGTAGTTTTCGAGAAAATCAATTTCAAACGTGCTCACGAATTAATGGACAGACTATAGTACAGTTTAAATAATAGGAAAGAAGCCATACTTAGTAATATAAAATGTCAATAATCATCAACAAAAACGTTAATAAATAAACAGTTTTATGATCGATCAGGGACAATAATATTTTACTATTAATTTCAAAGAGAAGAACATTAAAGCTATGGTGTGAGAAAGAATAAATATAATCAACTGACACTTTGTTCCCTGTCTCCATGAGACTCCATAGCTGTTTCAAGATTGGTAAGTTTAGAACCACAATCATTCAATGATTCCACCAGCTGTTCCAACAGGACTTCAATTTTCGCTGACCTTTCCATACGTGCCATGTCATATCCTGGTGATTCTAGAAATTAAAACGGAATACGTTAGGAAAAAAAGAATTGCCAATGTATATGTTTAAATGTCTAAATACCAAAATCAAAACTGTAATACAAATTAACAAATACTTTCTTCAATGCTAATAAGAAAGCAGGAGATGCATAGAGACACACTTATTATGCAATATATGTTGTGTGTAGTGAGTGAGTGTGCAGTTAAAACTTGATTGAATGAGAATCAGCAAAGATTGAGGCTTCATTATATATTTACCGTGTTCATCTCTGGCTATTAGTGATGGTGACTTTCTATAAAGACTTGGAGAACATCTTGGTAATGAAGTATATCTGGCAGGTGTTTCTGAACTTGAATTAAAAGACAACCCAAGATCATGTGACATTGATATCGGAACTTGTGATCCAGCTATGAGGATTGGTGTACTTGCATATCTTGATTGAAATGTGTCTTGGGCAGGAGAAGCATCTGTACTATATTTAATATGTTGTGACTTTTGTAGCATAGCTATGGATTGGTCTAGATTTGTAGTCGTCTGTGTAACTTGGGCATGTCTCAGTTCTCTGATGGAACCAGCTGATGACTGATAATACTGTCCAGTGTCCCTATACAGTGTGATATCTTCAGCCTAAGAATGTGCATAAAGAAACATTGATATTATCTATGAATGAAAAGTCTCCTTTGTGCAGTAAAATTATATAACAAAGGAAAAATATTGAATTGTGAATTAATGTAGTTTTACAAAGTAATGGCGAAACACATTAAAAACAAAGTACTGTAGTTTTACAAAATACAAAAACAATAATAATATATAGCAACGTTTCGATCAAAAGGATACAGCAGATCGATTTTTACAAAGTACCAACAACAGAATAAATTGATATTTTGATCTAAATAAATGTCTTTATTAAACAAAGGATACAATATACAAACAAGACAAGATACAATGCAAGTAGATAAAGTCACTCTTCTTTCTCCTTGTCACAGATATTGTTTATTCATGTCTTTCAGTTTTGTTTTATTCTATTAATGTTTATTAGCAAGACTCCATTATTTTTACTCTGTATCATTTTTCCTTTCTTTCTTGCTTTCTTTTCTTGAATCCTGTCTGCCTCACAGCGTCAGGTCAAGAGATTTCTAAAACGGGCCCTTGTATGCGCTTTGTAGATAGTGTCTTTCGTCACCTCTGTTATCTCTGAGGTCCATCTTTTGAGGCCGACCTTTGCTTTGTACTCATTGTATCGAGCAGCATTGCTCTTTGAGGTGCACTGTCTGTTGGTAATCTGCTTACGTGGCCAAACCATTTAATTTGTTGTTTCTTGATGAAGTCTAGTACTGATGTTGTACCCACTTTTTTCCTGATGTCTTCAGTTCTCAACCGGTCTCTTCTTGTTACAACTAGCATTCTGCGTAGACATTTCATCTCTGTCGTGACTAGTTTTCTTCAATCATTTGTTGTCAGTGACCAGGTTTGGCACTGGTAACATAATGTGGGGAGAAAGATTGTGTTGAACATTGTTCTTTTTGTGTTCATTGTGACATGTTTGCATTTGAAAATTGGCGCCATTTGCCCTATCATTTGGTTTGCTCCATTGCATCTGTGTTGAAATTCATTAGTTTTTCTTCCGTTTGCTGAAAAAATGTTCCCCAGGTATGTGAAGTCTTTTACTTGTTTTAGTGGGCGATTGTCTATCGGTTTCATCATTGGAGATCATTTTTCCTACTTTGCCTTTATATTTAGTCTTTTCTGTATCTTGTATTCCTGCTAGATTTAACCTGTATTTGTACTTGATAAAATAACTGTACCTTATGTTTTAATATTTTGTCTGCAATTTACTAATAGAAACATTTCATTAATAGCTGACTCATACAAAACAAACCAGTTTGATTAGCATTCATGACTCTCAGACATGTTGTACATAGAAGTTCTTATTCTTTTTCATTTTGGGATTTCTTGGCATAATATTTTTTTTTAGTTGCAAGTTATCCTTATCCGTTTTTTTGTTTTTGATCCAGAAGCACTTGAGCTGAAAGCTCTTCGACTTGGTGTCATGGACATCGCAGCCCTTCGGCTCAGTGCCACGAACACCGTAAATCTGGAGAACCTGTAGCTTTTTTGCCAGTCCGTGGAGTTGAACCCGCACTTACAGAGGACTTGTCACCCGTAGTCCAACGCGCTACGAACACGCTGGGCGCGCGGGCATCCTTATCCGTTATATAATGTGGATATGTAACTTGGCCTACTACAATTGTCCATTGTATTTTACTTCTTTTTTTTCTGTGACTACAGATATAGTACAATCTAGTCTTTCTTACATTTTTTTAATGTTTAGTTTACCCCTATCTGGATGAAGATTACTTGGTTTTTTTGTGTGTATCATCTTGTAAAACTGCTTGACCCCATTTATATACACTTTAAAAATTACTCATAAAAAATAACACAGACATTATGAACCTGCAATTTCCAGCAACTACATCTTCTTCCAACATTTTCAGACATTGATTTGTATACTCCTAAAGAAGTTGGTGGTCAACTGGAGTCTGTGTTCATCTCCATATAGCTTGCCTTGGACTGAATGGGGGATGACCATTTGTGTTTTCTCTGTTCATTGTATGTTGGACACTCTTGCAAGATGTGTGTCTCTGTCACTTTTCTTGTGTCATATATGCATCTGTCAGTAGGGTTTATCTTTTATTTGTTAAACAGAAGGTGCCTCAGCCTTTTATGCCCAGTATGTAGCCGGAAGATGATCTCTACTGAGCTGGTTGTAGGCATATTTTTGTTGACCCAGGTGATATCTTTCCCACTTGCTCTTGTAAGTCATTTTTATCTGTGCCTTTGTCTCCTCATATGTCATACTAGTGTGTGTGTGGTAGCCTGCAACCTGTCTGTGTCACTATATCTGCTGTCTCATCGCCAGGTATACTGCAGTGAGATGGTATCTGCTGTATCACCACAAGCAACTATTTAACTTATAATGCAAGAGACAAAATGAAACACTAGGAATGACAAACCTGCACAACCATATGTTCAATCTGCTGTCGAATAGTGACAATCTGACTCAGAACTTTATTGCGAAGTGATCTGAGATCACTCATTTCTTGTCGGACTTGCATTGATGTCAGACTGTCTTCAGTTTGCATTAAATAAACTTCAGTTTGATCCAGATACTCCATGCTGTGAAGTTTAGTATTAACTTCATCTTCAATGTGCTGTAAAAAAGAAACAACCCAAAAAGTAAACATTTATAAAAAGTGAAACATAAAATGTATGAGAGCCAGCAAAATGTAGGTCAGTTGTTGAGAACTATAGCTGTGGATGTGGCCATTCTGTCCCAGCCATTTTTCAGTTGAAAGGTGAGTGTACTTGATACAGTGAACATCTAGGGTTATTTGTGACTTTTTCTGACATTTCACAGCATGCCATGCTAATATGGAGTCATGAACATCAGACGTTTTCTTTGGTATTCTACCCAGATAGAAGGTTTATTTAATTAAATGTCGGATCAGATGTTTCATCTGTTAACCATATGAAAGTAAACGGTACCATCTGCAACTATTAAATCCATTGCCTTGTGGAGGAAGGGGGTTTAGGGTTCAGGAGAGCTAAAGGCTAGATGAGTAAACCCTGATAGAAAATCCTCATTGTCTTGTGGGTCAGCATGGCTATGCAGAAGGCTAGAGGAGTAAACCGTGACCACAAATCTAAAGGTATGGACACTAAGGCAGTTGATCATTATGTGGGCATTTCATTCCATCTTCTGGCATCCCCTGCTTGATTCCAAAATTATGGACTTTGTCTTTCCTTTGGATGAAGCAGTATGGTAGAGAGGCGAAGTTGTTCAAAATGGGCAAGGCACAATAAAACTCTTTAACACTTTTGCTGCCACCGATGACAAAAGTCGGCGAAATACCAACTCCCTTTTGCTGCCGTCGTAAAGTTTTGTCGGCCGTCATGTGCCGTTGACGATGTCTTTTTAAAGCGGGAGTATGCTTGCGAAAACTGGGGTCCGTGACGTACTACTTCCGTATTGTTCCGACGAGCTCTCCAAAATGGCAGATCTAACACACACGCAGTAAGCGTCGGTTTAAGTCCGATTTTTCACAATTTTTTATAAGTAAACAAAAATTTTCAAAATGGACGACGTAGCTGATGACTCTTTTTCTGAATATTTAGCAAGTGATAGTGTTAAAACGAACTCTGAATGTGATATGAATTTGAACTGTGATTCATGTAACAATGTTTATAGATCGATAGCAGATATTCCCACGGGTACAGGAGTAGGTGACGGACACCCATCTCGAAAATTGCAGCATATCATACTGTGGATAGGTATGGGGATATCAGTTACTACAATAGCTTGTGGATTATAAAGAATATATCCACATATAGACAGGTTAGTTGCTCATTAATATATGAAACTATTGCATAGTTTAAAAGTCCTAAGTTTATTTTTATGATTTTTGAAACTGTCACTCTGAAAACTGATCATGCAGAAAAATAGCATGGCAGTGGGCCAGACTTTGTTGAAAAATGGGTGGCAGCAAAAGTGTTAAGACAACAGTCACAAGACTTACACTTATTTTAAAATATGATTTGCATAATGATATTCAAACAAATTCCTACCCTGATTTCAGTGATCCTACTTTGCAACTCAAGGTCAGAAAGATGTAGATTGGTAAGGTGTGTGTTCATCTTTGTCAACCATGTGACTAGTGAAGTTCGAGTTTCTTCAATGTCTTTTCTGATGCTCCAAACAGAATGATGCAGCTTGTCCCTTATCTACACAAATGAAACACATACATATATTAAATTCATCTCTGGACTATACAGCTGCTTCTTTCTGTTGTCTTTAAATGATATAAAAAGTGATTTTTGAACACTATCTAAAGAAATATAACCAGAATGAAATAACAAACAAGTTGAAATGCCATGCAGGCTAAGTATTATTGTTATTACTATGAGACAAATTGAATATCACAGCATACATCTCCTTATTATACTTCCTATCTCCCATTTGGCTATCAGCCACAGAGTATCGGATGACACATCCATATTGCTAGTCTCTAGTTCCCTTTGATAATAAGTGAATGATTTCTTACATTTAATGTCATATACGCTGTAAAAAAAAACAAGTAAAAAATTTGTTTTCAAAATATGTGGTGTACTAGGAATATGGTGTTAGGTATGTCATTTTTATTGAACAACTGCACCTAGTGCACATGATCTCTGTTGCCCCCTGATACTTTTCCCATAAATTTTGCCAACTGTAATAGTGAACTTGACCTCTTCTCATGACCTCATAGAAAATTTAATTCACATATTATTCTCATATTCTATCTATTGTCTTCCCCAGGTGGATGATGGAATTGTTTGTCCACTCTTGCCGTTATATGTAGGGGTGGGAGCTTTAATTTCATTCCAGAGCCAGATGATTCGCAATTGTTGTGTTATATCCGGGTTTATTTAGTGTTGTCTATCCATATTTTTCTTCATCTTCCCTTGGCTCTAGTACCTGATATTCTTTTACTGTATGCTGTTAATGATAGTTGGTTGTATTTCCTTCTCATTAATTGTCCGAACCACTGCATTTGTTGTTTTTCAATGTATTCAGTGCATGAAGTTATGACCTCTCTGCTTCTGGTGTTCTCATTTCGTAGTCTATCTTTCCTGGTGACCCACACTGCCTTCCACAAGCACTTCATTTCACATGTGGTGAGCCTTCTGTGGTGTGTTCCTGTCAAGGACCAAGTTTGGCACTAGTAAAATAGTGTTGGTAGAAAAATACTTTTATCATCTGTTTTTTTACTTCCATCTTGATCTTTGGGTGTTGTAGTAATGGTACCAGCTGGTATGTCCCTGCATTTGCTTTATGGCATCTTGTCTCTATTTCTCTATCGAGTTTTCCGTCCTCTGTGAAAATGCTGCCTAAATATTTGAATTCAGAAACTTGCAATACTCTGGTGTTGTCTATTTGTATGTTTCTCATATTATTCAAATATGACATTTAAATGCCTATACTGTCTACAGTGTAGTGAGAGAAGATATGCCAATCAAAATCAGTTGAGTACAGTGAAAGTAGGAACATAGAGATGGCTGCAACATTGGAGGATGGAGTGTGTATGGACTTGTCTAATATGTGAGGGTGTCGATCAGGAGAACTGAAATGTTGCTGGTGACTCCAACAAGTTATATAGAGTATGTGAATAGTCAGTCTGTGTAGCTTTGTGACAGTAGTGACTCCAACAAATTAGAGTATGGGAATAGTATATTGGAGGGCAGGGTCCCAGGACGCAGAGGCAGACCAAGAAGAAGATGGCTACAAGATCTTAAAGAAACCATGAATATAACCATCAGCGAAGTGGGCAAACCGGCTAGAGACACAGTGAATTTCAGATGCGCTGCCTTGCAGGTTGGCTGGAGACAGTCAAATGCTGAAGGAGAGCGAATCCAGTAAATGCTGGTTGAAATCAGACATGTCCCCAGCACAAACACTAGAGCTCTAAATGGTACTGAAGATTGTGACGTAAAACAAGCGTTCTTGGCAAAGGTTGTTTATATATTACAATAAAAATGGCAGAAAAACAAGGATCGATCGATCGAGAGATGCGCTGCAAAGAGAGCAACGTCCTATAAAGGACCCACACCTTGATCATGATGATGTGAATAGTGAGTGGATGCAAGTTTGTCACACTATTTAGTATATGCTCACCAGCAGATGTTGCTCAATCCTATGTATAGTAAATTTTTCTAAGTTGTCTCAGACTTCCCATAAACCATTGCTACAGAATGTGATGTCAGCCATATCTTCGTGTTAATATGAACAGTGCATAAGATGAGAGAAATATATAACATTACACATACCTTTATAACTCTGAAGTGAAGAGCATCCCATCTATTGTTAAGTTCAGTCCTCTTGATCTGGAAATACCCTCCTGCGTCCATGTGTCCTTCTCTTGCCTGCTGAAGGTATTGATGATTTATGTTCTCAAGGTCACTGCTATGGTTATGAACACTGTTCTGTATATCCTGTCAAGGGCAGACAATATGTTAACAGTTACAACTATACATTTGATCAAGCTCAATTCAGTTCGTTCACCAAATAATATAATAAATAACTTACTGCAAAGTGTAACACACAACAAGTGGTCTCTCACTATATCTAATGATATGAGTCAATGATTGATTGATAGAACCATCCTCATTGCACCTTGGCGAATAATCATGTGTGTTTTATATCTCTTTCTTACACAGAGAGATCTCAGTTTCAGTGCATGAACTTCATTGCATCAGCAAGTATCCATGATATAATTTTGAGAATGATAAAAATTTGTAGAAACTTAAAAAAAAATTTTTTCTTATATGTTGGATAATAATAACATATATTCTCTAATTGAGATTCTGTCTTCTTAATTAATTTGACAAAAATTAATTATTTAACACTCATGATCAACTGAACTTTACTGACCTGTTCAATGGCCATGATTAAGAAAATATTAAAGACAAAATGATGAGCACACACACACATATAATAATAATTCCTCTCGATCGTTATACGTTACATAGGGCCTACAAGCAGTTTCTCCAATCTGCTCTATCCTGGGCAACTCGCTCAATCTCCTACATGGAATTGAGACCGATATTTCTTGCCTCTCTCAGCAAAGTTTGTTTTAGGGTCTCCTTAGGTCGTTCTCTCTTTCTTGAACCCTTTGCATCCCACTTCATTGCCTGCTTTGATATTCGTTTATCATTTCTCCTAAAGGTGTGCCCAACATATCTCCATCTTTTCTTTCTTATAACACATATACATAATCGCACAAATATACATAAATGAAATCATATCGTTTCAAAAATATCATTAACTGCAAACTAAATACAGGAGTGACAGCCAGAGTAAATAAAACATAAGGCTAACATTATCAAAAACACACACAGCAAAGTAATAAAATTAAACACATTTCAAACAAAATAACTCACTAGAGTTTAGGAGGAAAGGTAGGCATATTTATATATTTATGCAAGTAAATTATTTTAAAAAAAGAAATATCCTTTCTCAAACTGTATATGTGTATGCATATTAACTTTTTGGGTCTCTTTCACCACAGGATCTTTTGTACCGTAAAGGTTTTGGTTTGTTCTATAAATACATACTTCATATTTCTTGATGACTCCATCGTAACATTTAGGTTAGAACTTCAATCTCAGACTCTCTCACATCTTGCTCAATAAGAGTCATCCAGTCTGAAAATCTATCACAATCTTTTATCAAATTTTTCCAAAGTTGCCAGGTTTCTTCAATTCTGGGTTAGAAAAAGGGTAAGGAAAGGTTATACAAATATAATTATGTCACAAACAGTTTCATATTAGTTAAATATGACAAAGGTATGATACTATCAACAGCGGTCAATGTCTCAGACTAAGAACAATATAAATGAAAATAACTAATTAATCTAAATTAATGAGATGTGAATGTACTATACAAAATTGTTACTTTTCTGGCAGTAGACTTGTTCTGAAGACAAACTTATCCCTATCCATATATTGTAACAAATGGTCAGAAGGAGATTGGGATAGAGACACTTTAAGAGTGTCTTTAAACCATTTTTTATGTCAACCAACTGATCGTCTGTCCCTATCAAGCTCACCATACATCAACTGTTTTGGGATATGCTTATCAGGCATCAACGCAACAAGACCAGCCCATCTCACTAGGCTTTCTTCAACAGGGTGTTGGCATTTGGAATCTTGACTTTTATGAGGACTTTGGTATCTGGAATTTTGTCCTGCAATTTTATTTTGAGTAGTCTGTGAAGAACTTGTGTGGAAGTGGTTTAGTTTTCTTGCATGTCTGCTATACATTGTCCATGTCCCACTGGTGTACAACAGCATATATAGACCTATATAATATATGTATATATTGTGTACTGATAGCATAGCTAAAGTTGTGGACTAAGTGGATGAATATAGACTGCTATGTTTCAGAAATATAAAGGCTACCAGAAATCTATTAGGAAGAGTACTGGAGGAATTTTTGGGATCACAAAGAGCGATTGTACGTTGTGTCAGTTATGTGCCTACAAGTAGACCAGCACATTCAATTTCTGCGATGGTTTTCATTTACTAGGTAGCTTCCTAGGCCCCTACCTCAGTTGCCCCTTACAACATGCCTTGTAGGTCGCAGTGGTATTATTCTTTGCTTCCCTTGCGGACCCTGGCACCACACAGGTGCCTCTGAAGTTGAAGTAACAGAAAAGCAAGCTTTCATGTGAGAATAAGTTGAGGTACCATATTAGCAGCCTTGACTAAGCTTCGATTCATAGGGATCAAAAAATACTGAACAAACAAAGTGTTTGTCCCTTAATTCTTTTTTTACCAATGGCACATGATGGGAGATAAGTTAAACATCATGCTGAAAATGTCTTTACTTAAAAAATACAACATACTCTGAAAATGATTACATTGAGAAAAAAGTATCACCTTTTCTTTTTTTGAAGTGAGAGAGCACAAATGTTTTTCCAGCGCTTCTCCAGAACTTTCATGGTATTTTGCAGTGCCCCAAACTCAACTTCTGTAGGACATGCATCAGAGTCATGTAGCAGAACTTCACACAAATTCATTACAGCAGACACACTAGAACTACGATGCTCAATGTCTTGCTGCAACTCCTGAAGTAATTAAGTAAGCTTTAGTGAGCAAATATTTTAAACATGACAAATCAACAGTTTATAACCCAGACTAAAAACAACAATATCTCATAGTCAAGATAGAAGAAAATAATATAAAGAATGAGATTAAAGTAGATAGACTTGTCTGATATTTATTGTAATATGAATAAATGTAAAACTGAAGAAAATATGGACCACAACATATACCTGGCTTTCTTTAAGCTTCATCTGAATCTCCTCTAGTCCATTGTCTTTGAATATGATTTCTTTACTCAGTGTAATCTCCACTGCTGACAGCCATTGGCTCAGGTTTTTCAGGTTGACATCCAACTGTTTGACAGCTGACAATGTGCCTTCTAGTTTGCGTCGTCTGCAGCAAGAAATATTGACTTGAATTTGCAATATATTAGGAATTTATAAATATAAAACAATGTTTAACAATTTAGAGAGTGCTGTTCAAAGATAATGTTTTTGACACGCAATCATCAATGGCATATAAAAACTTTATTGCAGCAGTTATGGTGCATGGTAGGATTGGCAGAATATTGTGTGCGATTAAGATTTGCAGAACCTTGTTTGAATATATAAAGCTGAGTGAAGCAAATTTGTGAACACTACACTTTTACACACAAGCAGACAAATAAACATCACCACAGAATATAGTTGACATGAGAAAAGAATGTATCATTACAGTTTCCTTCCTGCAATGATCTTATTCTTCTTTGCGTTCGTTCTTTCGACCAATTTTAATCACTCTTTGTGATATGTTTGATCTTTGTCAAGAACGTGTATACGTTGCACATTGGTTTGGTAGGCCCCTAAACGCATAGATTTCTACAAGTTTAGGACATGTGCATCCGATTTCAGCCAACCTGCAATGATAAATTCAATCCTAATTTGCTGCTGGTAACACAAGTTTCTAACATGCTTCATTTCAACGGTTTAGTGCAGCGGTATTATTTGGCAGACTAGTGAAATTTGGTACACACAATCGGCACATGCCAGATTTGAAGTATGAAACATTTCATGCGTCTGTCTTCATTATTTGCTGAGAAAACCGATATAATGCAATATTTTCTTAATGCCCCTAGTATATCTAGGAAATGTAATAACACATGATCTAAGAAGTAAAATAGAAGTTAAGAGAACAGAAATTGCCAAAAATATAATAAAACAACAAGAGAAAGATATTAAAATCCAATCAAATATCATGGGGTAGAAATGTGAACTATGAACATACCAACTTAAAATACAAAAAGAATTGGACAAATATCATAGAAGGAAAGAAAAACTAACAAAGAAATACAGATACAACTAGGAGTGAAAAGAAGAATTACTTGAAGAAATAAAGACATTATTTTGGTTACATAAAAAAATGACACGTTGAAGATTATGTTTGAATAGACGGTTGAGGGTGAGAGAAATAAAGAGATATAATTGAGAGGGAACATCATGAGGTGTACAGGCAGCAGCCCGTTAGAGCAGCAGCCTGTCAGAGTGATACCATCAGGGAAAGGAACATATTATGCTGGAAATTTGTCGCTGTCAACCTTCAAAGAATAGATAACACAATATGCTGATGAAAATAGCCTACTGTTTAAGTAGTCTCATAATAAAAGGGGTCGCAAGTACCTGAAGTCCATGACTGATTTTAGATGTTGCCAGTTGTTTTCAAAACATACAAGTTTCTGCTCAATATCTGAGGCTTGAATTTTACTGCTCAGCTTCATGAGTTGTCTTCCTTGCATCATAACCTCATTCTTTTTAAGTTCTTTATCTTCGATCTCTTGTTTATACTCCTAAGGCAAGAGAAGGTTACACTTCAAAAAGTAAAATGTACATGAAATTTAGGCTGCATTAATATGTATAAAAATATATTCTTTAAAATGGTTTTGGTTGCTGCCTAAATACGTCCCGTTTACTCCTTTGCGAAAGCAAGTTTTCATGCAAAAATTAGTCAGAGAGGGTCCATATTAGGCGAGATGACTGAATAGCATACAAATACAGACATTTTTGTTTTCCTATGATTGTTCTCATGTTAAATATGTGGTCACATGTACTTCTATCAAGTATACACCCAGCTTGTGTTATTTTGATGTAGCCTTCTATTTTCTGACAACAAATCACCAGCACAAAAAACAAATTTGACATTAAATAAATCAAGTTCTATATGTACTAAGTAGTAACAAAGATATCCTTATTAATCTGGCAGAAAATGCTACATAAAGATTCTCATGAATAATGCTGTGAGATCTTTGAAGGTAAGTTATAAATTTATATTTTAATCATAATTTACATGGCAGTATAATGTTATAAATACATCAACTTAATGTGAAGCACTAGAAAAACTTACAACTATTGTGAGCTTACATTTGTCAACTTGGTTAATAAATCTTCCACATGCATATCCTGGTTAGATTCTATCTTCATTGTCATGCTATCAATCCAGTTCATGAGTAACTTTACATGCTCATCAAAGTTTGTCCATCTAGTTGAAATAACAACAAATACATTTTAATTATAGATGCATGGTGGTATATATTGCAGATATATTGTGTATAACATATATAAACATTGTCAGGGATGGTTTGAAACCTGCCCTTTAACTGTTATTGTTTTGATCTCAGATAGAGTATAAGTTTGCACTCTTGTTTTCTATGCAAGGAAGTGGAATTTGTTATTTTGACTTTAAGATGATGGAAATCATTCACAACTCTTACAGAAGATGTAGGTTTCCTTCAAATCTCAAAGGGGTGCTTGACTCAAAGCAATGGTGAGTACAATGTCAGGAGATGGGCAGTCTTCTACTCTGGAGGAGACATTGTCATGACACTTTTACAACATCAAAATATGTTGAAGATGAAATGGTTAATTTTCTGCTAGTCAAAATGTCCTCCAATGAGCTTAATTCTACTGGAAAACATGTCAATCCTTACTTCATTAGCCAGACCAATCTGTTTCCGGTGAACATCAAGTTGAGGTGAAGCAAGGTATTGACCAGTAACGTTTTCTGGTTCTGACTTCTCAAGTGAATTACAAATTGTCTCCGCAACCTTCTATGTTGAGTGAGGAGGATTCTGATGGGGCCAGACTGCATTTTGTAATGCAACTAAACGTTCTGATTTACCAATTCTTATGGGATGATTGCAGAGTACTATCAATGTCTTCACAGAAAAATGGATATATGTATATGCTGATGGATCTGCTTTTAAAACTATCATAAAAGCAGGATATGGAGTTTACATATAGTCACAGTTCTAACTTCACGGCAATGGGTTTTCCCTGTAACAGTGAAAGCTACATGAAATGCTCATCTTTGTCTGATATGAGTTTGTGAAGGAAACAAGAGGTCCCAACACAAACCAGCAGCTTGCACATGCATTAAATGCATAAGACATCCACCAGAGTGTCAATATTAACTGTCCACCACTTGAATTTGTAATTAACATTGGCGGACACAGCCATCATGACAAATCAGCAGTCAGCACAAGCATTACTGCACAAGGCAGCATGTAGATTGCTGGCGATTAGATGTATATCCATTCCTGAATACGCAGTTCACAGCACAAGCCACTGTGGAGATGAGCAAAAAGCATTCAGAATGAAATCCACAGGCAACGCAATAGCTGGGCAATGAATCCGGTTTCTACGGGTTCAAATATGAGGGAAAAATAGGCTAATAACCCACCTAGAATCAAACAGCGTTTCAGTCTTAACTATATTGTACCACTTGAAGACTGTATTTGATACAGAAATATAATTAAGAAGCAGAGTGTGTAATTGAGCAGAAACAATGATGATTAAGCAGAAGACAAAGTTTAAGGCAATCACAATAACACAAATAAAAGCAGCTTACTATTCAAACCACCAACTCCTAACTTGAATTTTGTAAAGTATAAGTTTCTCATCAAACAAAAGTGACAAGAAAAGATTAAGCTTCACAGAAATATGAAAGTATTAGAATATAATAAAGGATGCATGAAGGTCACGGGAAACATACTAATACTAATTCCTTCTGCAACAAATAATAAAATATTCAACCTGAAGAGAGCATCTGCCAGTTTCTGCGCTCTAAGATGAGTCTGCAGATGTAACTCCTCCCACTGCTTGTTAAGTAACCGTATTCTTTCATGTAAAAGATTCATATCTTCTGTTTGGAATAATCTGCAGAGTTGTTTCTCCTTGGCTTGTAAACATTGTCGTTTATCATCCATGTTCATGAAGTCAGTTATATTATCCTGTTATTAAAGTCAGAATAAATTTACATAATTAAAATTTAAATACATCAACGATAAAGTAAAAAAATAGAAATCTTAATTTTGCTAATATATTTCTTAACTTCCTGATAACAAAGCCGACTGAAATCCTATAAATATTTGGTATCAGGGAATAAGCTTGGATTTTATCTATTGTTACAAATGATGTTTTGGAAAATAATTTGTAACAATTTACTATGAAATACAAGCATAACAACAGCAACAAAGGTTCACATTTTATCTTCTATCACATCACTGATTCCAGCTTACCCTGCATCTGTACAGATCAATCTGCAATGCATCATACACTGTGGGAATGTCTTTATGCAAGATGCTACGAATAGATTTCAGCCAGTCCAATATATCCTCAATGTCTCCTTCACATTCTAGCCATTGCTGGTGAGCACCATCAAGTTGTGATTGGTGATCATCTAGAGTTGTTAAAGCTTTATCCCAGTGGTGATCAAAGTCTGACAGAGTGTTCTGCAGTAAGTAATATATTATGAGATCTTCATATCATGAAACATAGATTTGAGTTCACAGGACAATATAATTCAGAAACCCTCGAATATATAAACTGTCTTGGATATTCAGAAACAAAGGGATGTCAATAAACAATACTCAAACAGTAAGGGAAGGCAGTAGACATAAAAGAAGAAAAGTCACGGTACTCAAACACAAAGGTAGGTCAGTAAACAATCCTAAAACACTAAGGTAAATCTGGTGTAGATTCAAAACCACGACCTTCAAAAAAGCAAGTCAGTTTCAAATTTTCTGTATTTTTAAATTTTTATTTACAACCTAGACTAAATATTGACTGGGGACTGGAAAAGAAGACATGGAAGACCTAAGACCACCCTAAGAAGAACTATCCTACAGGAAAGTAAACTATTGGGATGTAAAACCATTCTCTCTCTCTCTCGCGATCTCCGCCTAAACTGATGAACCAAATTTTATCATGAATTTTACTGTTGCTTTTAGGGACTCCGTTCCTCTGTACAGTTTCTCGCGAAGCTCTGTGTTATCTGGCTAAGTTTTTTTTCTCAGGGCTGCTAACAGTCTTGCAGTATGTGTTCTGCCGTCATGTCCGCCTTTTCACAGTGGCACAGGGAAAGAACTAGTTAGTTTAAAATCTAGACTAAATATTGACTGGGAACTGCTAAATATTCCTTTTAACAAACCAAAGAAGGAAACAGAAGGAATTGACATTACTTTGATTCTCTCTGCTGCAGCTTTGTCTGATTTTTGGATTAAAGTGTTTCCAAGATCATGGACTTTCTGGTATGTCGTCTCTTGCAGCTTGAATTCATGTTTAATTGTCTGGAACAAGAAATAAAAAAAAAATTGAGTTATTTTGGAAGATCTTTCAAGTGGTACACAGCCTATTACTCTCAATTACTGTCAAAGTTCTTACATGATTTACCTATATACATAGAATGAAGACCCGCCCGAATGGTTACCGGGCCCAAATTTTGGGTGTAAAGAATAGAACCACTGTTACTTGCCTCGCATGTCATAAGAGGCGACTAAGGAGGTTTGGCTGAAATCGGATACATGTGTCCGCTAAGGAATGCTAACCCAAAACAAATGCTTGCAGAAAACGGATGCACTAGGCCGTAAGACGCATAACATGGTGCAATGACCCTCACAATGAGGAATGGGATAACGGATTCTATAGTCGTCAATCTGCCTCTGAGATTTAGCCATGCAGTAAGAATGTCAGACCTACCATCACAAGAGTGGCCAAAATTTACTGCGGGAAGAGGTTGGCATAAACGGGGAAGCAGAAATCATAGGAATTATATCCTACATAACTGCCCCAAGTATGCAGACTTGAGAAGAAAGCGGTGGCCCACTTACACTAGCGTCCAAGACAAACTGTATGGCTGATAATCTGAGGCAGATGGCTGCCTTTAATTAGAGAATCCGAAATCCCAATCTAGTGAGAATGCAGAAGAAGGAGAATGAAGACCAGATGCATAGAATGAAGACAAGATGTATAACATGAAGACAAGATGTATAACATGAAGACAAGATGTATAACATGAAGACAAGATGTATAACATGAAGACAAGATGCATAGAATGAAGACTAGATGTATAACATGAAGACTAGATGTATAACATGAAGACAAGATGTATAACATGAAGACAAGATGTATAGAATCAAGACAAGATGTATAACATGAAGACAAGATGTATAACATGAAGACAAGATGTATAACATGAAGACAAGATGTATAGAATGAAGACAAGATGTATAACATGAAGACTAGATGTATAACATGAAGACAAGATGTATAACATGAAGACTATATGTATAACATGAAGACAAGATGTATAACATGAAGACAAGATGTATAACATGAAGACAAGATGTATAACATGAAGACTAGATGTATAACATGAAGACAAGATGTATAACATTAAGACTAGATGTATAGAATGAAGACTAGATGTATAACATGAAGACTAGATGCATAACATGAAGACTAGATGTATAACATGAAGACAAGATGTATAGAATGAAGACAAGATGTATAACATGAAGACAAGATGTATAACATTAAGACTAGATGTATAGAATGAAGACTAGATGTATAACATGAAGACTAGATGCATAACATGAAGACTAGATGTATAACATGAAGACTAGATGTATAGAATGAAGACAAGATGTATAACATGAAGACAAGATGTATAACATGAAGACAAGATGCATAGAATGAAGACAAGATGTATAACATGAAGACTATATGTATAACATGAAGACTAGATGTATAACATGAAGACAAGATGTATAACACAAAGACTAGATGTATAACATGAAGACAAGATGTATAACATGAAGACAAGATGTATAACATGAAGACTAGATGTATAACATGAAGACAAGATGTATAACATGAAGACAAGATGTATAACATGAAGACCAGATGTATAACATGAAGACTATATGTATAACATGAAGACAAGATGTATAACATGAAGACAAGATGTATAGAATGAAGACAAGATGTAAAATGAAGCTATATGTATAACATGAAGACAAGATGTATAACATGAAGACAAGATGTATAGAATGAAGACTAGATGTATAACATGAAGACTAGATGTATAACATGAAGACTAGATGTATAACATGAAGACTAGATGTATAGAATGAAGACAAGATGTATAACATGAAGACTAGATGTATAACATGAAGACAAGATGTAAACATGAAGACAAGATGTATAACATGAAGACAAGATGTATAACATTAAGACTAGATGTATAGAATGAAGACTAGATGTATAACATGAAGACTAGATGCATAACATGAAGACTAGATGTATAACATGAAGACAAGATGTATAACATGAAGACTAGATGTATAGAATGAAGACAAGATGTATAACATGAAGACAAGATGTATAACATGAAGACAAGATGTATAACATGAAGACAAGATGTATAACATGAAGACAAGATGCATAGAATGAAGACAAGATGTATAACATGAAGACTATATGTATAACATGAAGACAAGATGTATAACATGAAGACAAGATGTATAACACAAAGACAAGATGTATAACATGAAGACAAGATGTATAACATGAAGACTAGATGTATAACATGAAGACAAGATGTATAACATGAAGACTAGATGTATAACATGAAGACAAGATGTATAACATGAAGACAAGATGCATAGAATGAAGACAAGATGTATAACATGAAGACTATATGTATAACATGAAGACAAGATGTATAACATGAAGACAAGATGTATAACACAAAGACTAGATGTATAACATGAAGACAAGATGTATAACATGAAGACTAGATGTCGAAAATGAGAATTTAATAATGATAGAAACTAAAAATGACAAGAATGCCCTGGTATCGCCTACCACAGAGAGCCACACAGAAAAAGTCTAATGAGTACTAAGCAAGAGGAAGACCACACAAAAGATGGACTGCGGCATCAAGAACAGCCTTACGCAAATGAATATCAGCTTACAAAGTGTCTTAAAACAAACACATGCAAGATCACTACGTTTCTCCCCCAACACGTATATAAGGAAGTAAATGGTGGAAGAGAAGAAGAAACTAAAAATACAATTACAATCAATTACAAGTTGATGTAGATATTACAGAACAGCAACAATCGTATTGTCCGAGGATGCAGTTACACAATGAGACATTTTCCATATTCCCTTACCTGGACACTCTCTCTCAAGTTCATGATCATTTGCAGGGAGTTGATATCGTACTCAAAAGTCTTGAGAACATCCTCCTTATCTTGTAGCCAAACCTTCAACTGCTGACAAAGTTCATTGAATTGCTGCCATTGTGAAGTAAGTTTCTTAATAATTGCTTTTCTCTGATATGCTCTTTTAGACATGCTCTGCCACTGTTCAGACAATAGGTGTAACTTTTGATGGAATTCTTTTTCCACTTCTCCTGCTTTGATCATCTTTTCACCATCACTTATAATGGCATGCAGGATTGGTTCTCGGCTGTACATCTCACTTTCACATTGCTGCAAGAGAAAAAATATTTTCTTTTACACAAGAACTTTGATCAGGTGATATTTATAGATGCATTATATAAAAAAGAAGGAATAGTTGAAACTTCTAGTTATCATTGAGAATGTAACCAGGCCATAACCTTAAAGAAAATTGATGTAATATACCCCCTGCTGTGACTACAGTGAAACCAACTAACTAGTAGCATTAAAAAAATATGTGCCAGTAATCCACTGGCATTGATTATTTTTGTATAAATACACAAAATAAAACATAATTGCTAGATGTCTGTGCATAAAGAGGGACAGATGTGATCGTAACTTATGTGTAGATAAATTGAAACTGAAAATTTATTCTGCTAAAAAAAAAAGCCGACTACGAATAGACAGTCAAAGGTTCTTTGATGAATATTTTAAAGAGGAATATCGGGGGACTGCCTAGAGTAGTTGATAGTAGCTCGGCCTGCTAGCTGTGAGACGCCTCATAGCTCGGGTTCGAACCTACTGTCCGGCATTTGTTAGAGTCCCCTGGTCTTACTCAGGACGATAACGTGAGTACCTCTGAAGTCGGAGAAAATCTGCCTGTATGGCGAGGAATACTAATTACGAGTACATTGAGCACACGGGTGCCAGTGTAAAGTAATTTACAATGTGCACGCTGCTGCCATTGTAAGAAATTGGAAAAACAGATTTTCACGCAAAAATCAGTTTCAGAGATGAAACTTGTCTGAGTTGAAGCTGACGAAAGAAAAAAAGAGAAATATCAGCTCAATTTAAGAACAGGTTTAAATCACTTGCTGGGGAAAATTAGCAGATTATTGAAGACAAATGGAATAAGATAAAGAACACACTCTTGGAGGTGGCAATCACTAGTGCAAAATTAAAGAAGATAGACAGGAAACCATGGATAAGTGATGACACTTTGAAATGTATTAAAAAAAGAAGTAAGATGAAACTTGCCATATTTAATACTAAGAATGCAAGAAAGGAAATCATAACTAAAGGAAATATTAACTCAAAGACAGGGGAATGAAAAGAGCTGTGAAAAGAGCTGTTTAAAGAGACAAAACAGCATATTTCGATCGACTAGCAAAGAAAGGGAAAAGGTAGCTAAGATTGGCAACAGTAAAATGTTCTACAATACACAAAAAGAAGAAACTAGAACAAGATAGGAACAAATTAACTTTACTACTTACCTCACATTTTTGAAGTTGATCGAGCAAGTCGTCAAGGTTGCCTTTAAGTTCTGTAGTCAAATTTAGTTCTGTCTGTGCTAGGAAGGTCATCCACATATCACACTTGGAGATGAAGTCCCGATATATCAGAAGATTGCTCTGTAATATTCTTGTCCTATCACTAGCATCTTCATACTGTCGCTGCCATTCATGATTAAGCTCTCTCAGTCGAATGACATTTACTTCGTCTAGGGCTAGGTGGTATCTGTAGAATGATGAATACTTTAAAGTTACAATGAAGACCTCAACTTGCAAGATCAGCACAATCAATAATAAAGAATACCTAACATTACAACAGACAGAAAATAGTAAACAGAAAAGAACCCATATTCATACCATGAGGTATATGGGGGAATATTGTTTTGTAAGGTCCATAGTTTTCTTTGAACAGCTGTGAAAGGTTAGGCTATGTGTTCAATATTATGTGACTGTCTTTACTGCCCAGCATTTCTTTAGGGTCCGATCAAGGCTAGGTTTCCCTGAGGGCTGTTATGGTTGGAAAAAATCCTATTCCAACTTTGGGAATTGATCCTGGTGCCATGCTCCTACGCAGCGAGTGCACTAATACCCATGCTATCATGGCTCTCACAACAAACTTAACACTCTTCTAATGTGCAAAGGAAATGACATCATACAATTACTTGAGATCACTGAAGATATCAAACCTGAGTGGATGTATAACTGTAACATAAATGACACCATAAACTACTTGAAGTTAGTAGTCATCATACCTAAATGAAAGTAATTGTGACACAGTAACTAACCCAATATCATTGACAGCATCCAGCTTGACACTGTTGGCACTGAACATCAATAATAACTGCTTGAGCTGAAAAAGTCTAGATTGAAGAGCTTCTTCATTTGCTGCCATTGCCGGGTCATTTGAGATTAAGGTACTACTTGAATAATCCAAGAACTTCTTCACAGTCTGAATAAAACAATTTAAAATGAAGCAAAGGTCAACTGTTTGATGTATATATAATTATGGACAATTCTGAAAGTCTAGTAGAAAAGTATAGCCTTTGACCTCTAAAGTTTACAACCTTATTAGTTTTAAATGCCCCCCTCCCAGATGCTGTCATATCCTGTCATAAACTCACAAATATATTCAACCCTCCCCCCTACAGAAATAAAATTTGCATATTGTTTTTAAAAACTCATCTTACTTCAAAAGCTTTGTTGAATGTTCCAAGAGTGTTCATATCTTCAGTGAGAGTGGCCATATGTTTGGACAAGTTCTTTCTAAGAGTTAGCATTCTCTGTTCAATAATTGTCTGACGAGAAGTAATAATGCTGATAGCTGATGGAGTCATATTTTGGGCCAAATGATCACTTGCTCTGTACAGCTCTGAAATCTGGGCTTGCACATTGTCTAGATCTTGTTGGAGTTTCTACAAGCAGTTTTCATGAAACAAAGGAAAGAACAATTATCAATAACAAACTGATCAAAGTATCTTAGATTTAGCCGACATAACTTACAATAATACCTCAGACCAAATTACTTTAATATCTAATTGAAAGAGATATATATTACATACTCTCCTGTTGGTAAGAAACCAACTGTTGTAGTACTAAAGTCAATCCAAGATACTACTAGTTGAAATATTTTAATTTAAGTTCAAATATGTATTATTGAAGTGAAATAAAAAAAAGCACATACCTGGCATTTCTTCTGAGATTCCGGTATCCTGTGTGTATCATGAGATATGTTGATAAGGTCAGCATAAAGAGATTCCTCAAGATCCAACCAGTCACATATTCTGCTGTACTGACTCTCAAAATCCTGCCACTTGTTAAGACACTGCTCCAAGTGATTGCACCTCGCATCCAAATCATTGCTAAGTTGCTTATGCTTTGTCTGGACATTTGATATAGTCTTCTGTATGTCTATCTGGACAGTTGGTTCACAGACATGTCTCAGCTGACTTGCCAAAGATGAGAGATATTCCAAACAAGTGGAGCTGCTGTTTAAGTCCGACTGTAGAGCCTGGGAAGAACAACATGACATGCCATGACAGAGTTCAATATGTTTAAAGAAAGAATAAATAGAGAAAGCTACTACAGAGAACATATAACAGTTAAATAATTAAATCACTGTTTATTTTAACTAACTTTCCCAATTTATTTTTAATTCTAAAATTCATTAGTTTTGTACAATTATGTTTTTGATGTAACAGTTAAATAATTAAATCACTGTTTATTTTAACTAACTTTCCCAATTTATTTTTAATTCTAAAATTCATTAGTTTTGTACAATTATGTTTCTGAACTGAACTTCTTTTATGAAAATCATAGTACATCTTTTATATGACATCACCTTCAACCACAGTAAATACGTCCCTGATTTTCTAGGCACCATCTATACATTCAGTAGTTAGACATTGCTTTCTGAACAGTGAGATCTATTTATACTGTTCGTAAAATTCCACGGCAACAAATTTGCTTCTAAACTGCCCGTCGAGGGGTTTGAACCAGATACTCTTGGGTTGTGATCAAGCTCATACAGCTAAGCCGCAGATGCCCACAAACTTCTTTTATACACAATTTTAACTTTTCTTAGACAATCAAGAACACATTATTGCTTGACTAACCTTCAATTTGACTACTTGAGATTCAAGAGTATCCATATCTCCTCCAATCAAAATGTACTGGTCTAGAGCATACTCTGTTTGTGTCATGATCTGGTTAAGGCTAACCAAATTTGTGTTGTAACTACTCCAATGATCAACCATATCTGAAATAAAAAATTCAAAACACTCAAATGTCATTTCAATTCATTTCCTTTATATGCTGCAAGTCACCATATTCATAACTGTTCTATTTGCACATACATAGTACTGTATCTATTTGTGTAAATATTACTTTTCATGAGTGTATTTTTACCTCATAGATCCCTAAGATTGTTGCTGGAGCTGGGGAGTTTGTGCTTTGTGCAATACTTTCAGTAAGTGGTGTGCCATTTTTGCAGAGAGATGGACTAAGCCATATAGGGTTAAATCTGAGCCATATAGGGTTAAATCTGAGCCATACAGGGTTAAATCTGGTCATATAGGGTTAAATCTGGGCCCATATAGGTTAAATCTAGCCATAAGGTTAAATCTGGGCCATATAGGTTAAATCTGGCCATATAGGGTTAAATCTGAGCCATATAGGGTTAAATCTGGGCCATATAGGGTTAAATCTGAGCCATATAGGGTTAAATCTGGGCCATATAGGGTTAAATCTGGCCATATAGGTTAAATCTGACCATATAGGGTTAAATCTGGGCCATATAGGGTTAAATCTGGGCCATATAGGGTTAAATCTGGGCCATATAGGGTTAAATCTGGGCCATATAGGGTTAAATCTGGGCCATATAGGGTTAAATCTGGGCCATATAGGGTTAAATCTGAGCCATATAGGGTTAAATCTGAGCCATATAGGGTTAAATCTGAGCCATATAGGGTTAAATCTGAGCCATATAGGGTTAAATCTGGGCCATATAGGGTTAAATCTGAGCCATATAGGTTAAATCTGGGCCATATAGGGTTAAATCTGAGCATATAGGGTTAAATCTGGCCATATAGGTTAAATCTGAGCCATATAGGGTTAAATCTGGGCCATATGGTTAAATCTGAGCCATATAGGGTTAAATCTGAGCCATATAGGGTTAAATCTGAGCCATATAGGGTTAAATCTGAGCCATATAGGGTTAAATATGAGCCATATAGGGTTAAATCTGGGCCATATAGGGTTAAATCTGGGCCATATAGGGTTAAATCTGAGCCATATAGGGTTAAATCTGGGCCATATAGGGTTAAATCTGAGCCATATAGGGTTAAATCTGGGCCATATAGGGTTAAATCTGGGCCATATAGGGTTAAATCTGAGCCATATAGGGTTAAATCTGAGCCATATAGGGTTAAATCTGGGCCATATAGGGTTAAATCTGAGCCATATAGGGTTAAATCTGGTGGAATGAAGTCAATCCTTTGTCTTGAGCCCCTTTTAGTTCTATACGATTACTACAGGAAATAAAACTCATACAGATAAAATATTTCGGACACATAAAGAGACATGATAAATAGATAAAAACCTTATTAGAGAGAAAAGTTGAAAGACGATGAGCAAGATGAAGACTAAGATGAAAACTGAGACAGAAGTAAAAGAGAAACATCAAAAGATGGACACATTACAGTCTGGCACGCCGAGTGTTACCGGGCGCCAAATTTGGAGTGTAAAGAATAGAACCACTGTTACCTTCCACGAGTCGTAAGGGCTGACTAAGGAGGTTTGCTGAAATCGATGCAGTGTCCTAAACGAGAAGTCTTATGCGATTAGGGCCTCAAACCAATGTGCAACGTATACACGTTCTTGGCAAGATCAAACATATCACAAAGAGTGATTAAAATTGGTCGTAAAACTAACACAAAGAGAAGAAGAAGAAGAAGACAGTCTGGCAGAGTGTAACATAGAGGCAAGTGACAGGTGATGTTGGAGGTACAATGCAGTAAACCTTTGATGTGGAGATGGCAACGGATGATAATGAGTACTATATCACCAGGAAAACAGACTGACTTCTGTATTCCAGGGTTGGAAAGGCAAACATTCGTGTGCAGCAAATCTTGCTATCAAAGTATGACGCCTATAGCTCATTCTGATTCTTCCAGCCTTTATATGTGAATCGCTGAGAATAAGGGCATCAGATGTGGTTTAAAGTTTAAAACAGTCAACTTAGCTTAGGAAAGATAACAGAATGACATCAGAAGTGCAAAATAAATTTGTAAGATTAGTAAAACTCACCAGTTAGCAAGTTCTCAAGTTGCTTTATTTGATTTTCAAGTTCTTCCCAGTTCTTATAAAGAGTGGAAAGACTGTTCAAGACTGACTCCTGGCATCCTGGTGAGTCATGTCCAAATTCAATCAGATCACTGCCCAGATTTTTCAAGGAGTTCAGGTCAGTTTGTTTGGTCTGAAGCTGCTGTTTCATTGCCTGATACAGTAAGATGTTAAAGTAAATCATCTTAGTGAAAAAGATGTTTAATATATCATGTTTAATCTACAACAATTACATACAATAACTCAAATGTCAAGTCAGTCATACAAGAAAAGATTCTAGTGTTGATTACGACATAAATTACGAAGACCAGTAAATAGTATAACAAGGAGGACCTTGTTCTGGACACTATGAGGAAAGAGAACAAAAGATATAAAAACATAGAATAGACCTGGAAATTGATACTGGGGTGATTGTGCAGATATGGAAAGGGATGGAAAGGAGGTCACAGGATAGAAACAAATGACGAATGATTGTTGAAACCTTTGCCCTAGAGATAGCTGAAAGGTTTATTATTAAATAAAATAATCACACACAAAGTGCTAGCTTTTCAAAATTCATTGACAATAGAACTAATGTTAATGACGATTTTTAACTAAACATTATCTAGCGCAACAGTTATTAAATCTGATATTTTGTTCTCTAATAGAACTAACCTTGAACTAAAAATTGCTAACATTTCTCACAACTTATTAAATGATATGTAACATCTCTCTAACCTTGACTAAAACAATGTAACATCTCAAACCACAGTCAAGACATGCCCACATAAAAATGACTGGATGTTGCATATGAATAAATTCTCACACAGGAAACCTCCTGACAAGTGATAAACACAAGAAAGACTAAATCATAAATGTCAATGAATTCTCACACAAAAAAAAAATCATTCTAACCTGCTGGTATACAGTAGAACACAATGTCTCTTTTATCAAATTGAAATGTTGAATTTCAAAGTAATGAATAATATGTTGGAAACTAAATGTGTGCTGTAAACAAATTCTCACTTTTAGTTCTTCCATTGTGTGTTGCACCCCAACTTCATGTCCAATCAGCTTGTATTGTTGAATTTTCTTATTTTGAATATGTAACCAATCTTGAAGTTTCTTCAAACTGTTTTCATACTCCTTCCATTTATTCTGGATACCCTACAAATGAAATCAATAAATATTTGACACTCTTGTAAGTGAACTAAAGAAAAAGGGTCCAAAGACGAAGGATTGACTTAATTGCACCGGGTTTCCCCATATGGCTCCGTCCCTGTTGGCATAGATGGCGTGCCATCTGCCGAGATCATCGCATAAATGCCATAGATCTGGCAACAATCCTAGGGATTTCATGTAAAAATTGCACAGGTGTCTTGGTCAGGACTCGACCCCAAAACCTTCAGTCAAAAATTGTGGCATATCCTTTACAGGATGTCGCCATCAACCACAGTAAATGAGTTGTTGATTGTATATTGATTGTACAACCTTCAGTACAACAGGCAAATGACTTAACCACTTCGCCATTGAGACCCCTTGTAAGTGAGCTATGATGGATTCATCATCATCAAATAGCTTGTCCTGAGCAGAACTTTGCCACCCCAACAGTCCTCTCGAATTTCTCTCTCATAGGCCAGATGTCCTGCCTCTGCAGCTGTCATGTTCAAACCATCAGTTACATCCTGAATCCATCTTCTCCGTGGTCTTCCTCTTCTTCTCTTTGCCTGTATGCCTCCTTCCATGATGGTATTCTCCAGCCCTTCATGTCTTTTTATATGTCCAAAATATCTCAATTTTCTCTTTCTTATTTGTAGCATCAGTCAGTTTTCTTTGATTTTGAGTTCTTTCTGGATAGATCTGTTTTCTCTCTCTGTCCAAGATATACGAAGGACTCTTCTGTAACACTTATATTCAAAAGCACTTATATGTTTTTCCACTGCTTTATTAAATGTCCATGCTTCACACCCATAAGTTGCCACTGGGAATATGCATGCTCTTAGTATTCTGATCTTTGTTTTCTTATCAGTTCCGTTAGACAGATTACTACTGATGAAGTATAGAACTAACAAATGAATAAGAATGCCATGAAGATTGAAATATTAACATCCAACAAAAGCTATCTATAATAGGATTAATACAGTGGACTTTGTAGGAAAGGTGAAATAAAAGTAGACTAAACACAGCCTAGTGGAGAACAGTATAGTCGGAGGTGCACACTCTGTCTCAGACTTGAGACTCCCTGTGAAGGATGATCAAGGCCAACAAGATGGAGAGATTTTCTTACTCTACAAGATGTCAAAAGACATGCTCGTCATCGATTGCTTTGCTGGTCCAAGGCCAATGAAGAAAAAAAAAAGATGACAAAACTAATGAATTATGAGAACATGTTCACCTTGCACTGACATAAAAGCATAATAAATTTGCTTAAATGACTCAGAAACAGACAATGTATGACCATGATGACAGTGGAAACAGGACATTAATAAACCTTGAACATGATGATGGAGGAAATGGGGAAAAAAGGCTATAGAATGAGAGATTTTTAGGTGGGTTGTTATGAAAGCAACATTCTGCAAAGGATATACTACAAGATGACTTCTACTTCTTCATCGATCTCTGGTCGATCATGCGCTTAGTTTACTGTGGACCACAAACTGGTTCAGTCAGTTTCAGGTCTGTCAAGTTTCTCCAAAGTTTAGTTTTTAGGTCAACTGGATGTGGCCACATGTTGTTTCTCAGCTCACACAGGAGAGGACAGTCTTGCAGGACATGATGACTGAGTAAGAAATAGATAGGATAAGCTGGGAGTAGCAGATGGTGAAGTTATTATGAAATATAAATCAACATGTTACTCATTGAATGTGAATATACAAATACATGTTGTGGCCACACTTGCACATGAATTAGGAGATGAGGGACATACCTCTAGTACAATCAGTCTGTCAGTGACATCTGTTACCACTTTCTTCCACTCCTTGTTCAGCTCTCCAAGTGTATCTGAAAATTCCAATTTTTCATTTGCAACCTCTCTCTCATCAGACTGCAGGGCTAACTCCTGCTGGTTCACAAAGTCTAGCAACATCTGCTTGCTGGCCAGCTCAATCTTGTATTCCTGGTAATTATTGACAGTTGAAAGTACAGTTTACACACATTATCAAAAGTTCTTCAGCTAGCTACATGTTCATACTAGAAAGTTATCATTTTATAGTTGCAATAAGTAATACTACACAAATGATTTATTACAATCTGATCATAAACAACCAGTGAGATATGACAATTAACTCATTGCGTCCAGTCGACGCTCCCAACGTAGAAAACAGTTCTCTCATTATGCCAAAACTCGATGTCAACATCTTATTTGGGTCCATGCACGTTTTGTTTCACTGTTCAGCTACTATACGTCCGACACTGTTTTTGTTTACAGAATTCAGCCGGCAGATAACTTCCATTTCATTCATATACTATACAACATGGTAGCATTTATTTTAGATTATTTAGAAATAGTTTTATTCGCAAATATATTTTTCCTGTTGTGAAAAGTGACTTGTGTGAAAAAGTGAACTTTTGTGTGAAAAGTTCAGTTACGAGATGTTGTTTCGTCCTCCACGTCGTTAAAGTGCAGAACAAGCCATGGATTTGTTCCAAAGTTCAATTAAACACACACAGTGTTTCATGTTTATGATTTCACCGACAATGATGGCATTTTTATTTGAATCTTTTCAATAACATGAAATACAACAATACTTTAGTAAATAAATACTAATTTACAAATATAACTATTTCTTATCAGATTGTTCAGGATTTAATTCTGCATATTTTGATGCCAAAAGTATAAATCTAGCTTACATAGAAGTAAAGTTATAGGCATATTTCCAAGATCACTCCATTTTGAAAAAAATTTGCTAGAAATATGTTCTGGCAGAGCGTGACCATCCTAAGTTTTCTAGGACACAAAGAGTTGAAGACAATAAGACAAAAAAAAAAGTTAATTCAAGCAATATTAAGCACTAAACACATTCTGAACTACTGTTTAAATGCATATTTACCTTAAAATAGCAATAATACACCAAAAAGCCATACATACAAAAACTGCAAGTCATTTTGAGTTTTTATCTTACTAATTTCTGATCTCCTTATTGACCAGAGAAATGTATATAATTATTAGTTTAAATTAAGATCTCAAGTAATAAATTTCTCCATTAATCATAAGCTTAATTTCTTTTATTCGCTACAAGTGACTTCTTCTTCTTGCATCTGCCCGCTATAAATTCAGGCATAGTCAGGGCATCTGGTATGGTGTTTCTGACTGGTTTTTGAGTGTAGGCCTGCTTTTTTCCTTTTTATCAGTGTCCCTCATCATACAGGCATGCCTTCTTTCACTTTGGAGGTACTTGTAGTTTAGATTCTTAAGTATTGATCTGACTGTGAATGACTGAAATTCATACAGTATAACTTATGTAACCTCTAATTTCTGTAAAGGGATTCTATACATCTGAAAATGGTGTTAAGCACAATCTGTCTATTCAGGTAGTAATATCTTCTTTTTCTTCGAACGCTCCACATCGACCACTTGTTAACCACTCTGTGTGATTTGTATGTGGTCTGAGCCTAAGAGCGATTGTACGTTGTGCCAATTATGTGCCTACAAGTAGGCCAGCACATCCAATTTCTGCGACACTTTTTATTTGCAAGGGTAGCTTGTCATGGCTCCTACATCAGTGCCTCTACGACATGCTTTGCAGATCGCAGTGGTACTATTCTTTGCTACCTTGTGGACCCCGGCACCACACAGGCAAGGTAGTAATATACATTTAGACAAAAAGACAGGTTCATCACTATTTTGTTAACAATAAAAATGGTACAAAGTATGTTGTTATACTTTTCAAAAGTAAGATTTCACTATCATTTTACAAAATCAAAACCTTAACTCAAGCAAAAAGTGGATAACTATTGTGTAGATTATCAAAATAAATAAAATACAGCAGTATTTGTTATGAAAACTTACAACATCTCTCCTTAAAACATTTATCTGCCTTCAAATTCTCAAATGCTTTAGAAAATGGTATACTCAGATTACATGTTAAGTATCTCTAACAAACTGATGACCTTGAATCTACATTTACAACAGAGTGTTGAAATGTATTTTCTGTCATAAGAGCTATACAGCTTGTTAATCTTATATGACTTATCTCCCCATAAGGTAGTCGAGAACACAAATATCATGATGGTGTAGTAAGTGATATATATGGCATTTTTCCTCTTTACAGACGGTCAATTGGCAAGTGTTTTACTTTGACAACCTCTGAGTTTTCGACTTTCTCTCAGCTAATATAAAAGTCTCTTCTCAAAAGACTCTGCACCCCTGTGCAATATCACTTTCCACACTAGTCTGTCAGCAGCTAGTTTTTCTGATTGCTGGGACCTATAGAGAAGTTCTTCATTGAGACCTTGCAGACAAGTGATATTATGATTAACAATTTAACAACAGTTGAGAATTCCCATTTGTGTTGTCATAACAGGCAAAGGTTGAAATTTAAATGGAAAATAGCAACAAGCAAACAAAACAAACCTTGCAATTTGTCACCATGATTTCTATTTCTGATACAGAGTTAGTTCTCTTGCCAGCATCAAACTTGAGGGATGTATTAACCTTGTCAACCAAGATTGAGAGCTCAGTTAACGCCTGATGTGATGGTAAGACAGTCCTCTGAGCCTTGTGTAGGTGATCTTGTGTTTTAGACAACTGACTTTCAAGTTGTGTCCACTGTTCTTCATATTCTCTCAATCGGTTTGAGATGCCTGTTACATCACAGTTTTTGTTCTTCAATAACTGGGTGCCAGTATTAATTACTTTGTTTTTCAGATCTATTTGGTTGTTCATTTCTTTATGAAATTCCTGAGAAATCACAAAAGAACTGTTAACATTTGATGCAAAGATGTCAATTTAAAAATACAAAAAATAAACTTGCACATTTTTTGACTCAGATTTTGCATTTTGATATTTAAAAAAATCAGAAACAATTTTGATAATGAGCTATAAGTTCTTAGTTGGTGAAACTATAATCTTTAATTGATATTGGCACAATCTTCAGTTGGTGAAACTATAATCTTTAATTGATATTGGCACAATCTTCAGTTGGTGAAACTATAATCTTTAATTGATGTTGGCACAATCTTCAGTTGGTGAAGGTACAATCTTCAGTTGGTGAAAGTACTCTAAATGTTTTCACTGAACAGATCAAAATAGATCAGATAACAACAGACCTTCTTCCTTAAAATCAAATTTTATCTGCTTGAAATTATTTATTTGGCTGCTAGTTCTTTTAGTTGTAGTTTGAATTTCAAATATTGTTAAATTTTATGATTTTTGGGTCAGAAACCATAGTTAACCTAAAAAACACCACACTTTTTTTAAAATTTTTTTTTAAATCCAAAAATATTTTCATAATACTTTTCTTTTGAAAAACATTCATTGTCCATAACTAACTAGTTATCACATTAGCAGCTTGCTTAAAAGAAATTTGTAACAAACAATCTCTGAAATGACACCATAATACAACATTTGAACATATGCTTACTAAAATCTCTTCTGCTCCGCTTCTTATTGCTCTGATGTTATGGAGGTCCTCTGGTTGTATTAAGCCAGCTAATCTCAGTTTTGCTGTGTTCAGCCATGATGACAGTATGGCTGCGTCTGTCTCAAAAACAGACACCTGATCAACCTGAGTTTCAGATCTGGTAAAAAAAATGTAGATCTTACTGGAAAATATTTATCTTAAATGTAAATCATCTACAAAGACATAAGATGAATAATTGGGGCAGTTCTGCATGACCTAACTAGCATGTCAAATGGTCTAAAGATGCATTTACCTACAATAAAGTCTTCAATAAGTGAACAATGTGTTCCCCAGACATGCACCTGACATGACACTTTCTGACATTATAAATATACTGTAGATCCTTTCTTTGATTTTGTGCACACACGCTTGCATGCCCACACCTCTCCCACTCCAAGTTAGAACATATAAATGATTAGTAACCAAAGAAAAGACACTTGAAATAAATAGCATCTATTTGATGTAATTAAACAGAATTATATAAGGGGTTACATTTTCAAAGAGATAAGGGATTTGAATGAAGTGAATGGCTGCACGTTTTCTGAGTTGGAAACTCTAAGCACCCACCTTTTTAGTTCACGAGTGATATCAGCATTGATAGATATCCATCTGTCAGCAAAATCAGTTATGGTTGCTTCCAAGGCAGGACAGTTGATACTATGCAAGATCTGCTTTCCTTCATTCACAACTTCATACAATGTGTTTTTCTCTCCTGCTAGTTCTGACTGGAGGCTCCTGTAACTGAAACATGTAGGGCCAATAACTAAGTCATTTACCTATTACAAAATTGTGGTGAAATAAAATGTTAGTTATCCATACCAGATTTGGAACATGCTCAACAACGTGCTGCATAGGAACACATCATATGTTATTAGATAATTTATTTTCTCAATGAAGACTTCTGTTGCTGACTTGATTTGTATGATTTGATTTGTATGAAAGAAACTTGTATTTTATGATGAAAATGTAGTTATTATATCAATAGTTCTAAAACTAATTCTTACTATTATCTTGTTATTTTAACACCAAGATTAAACAACACAAAATATTAGTGAACATGCTTCTTAGGCGTGTGGTCCGCCCGCATGTTCGGGGCTCTCAAAGGAGCAAATAATAGTAACACTGCAACCTACATGGCATGTCGTAAGAGGCGACTGAAGTAGGGGCCTAGGAAACTACCTAGCAAAAAAAAAAGCATAGCAGAAATCAGATTGTGTTGGTCTACTTGTAGGCGCATAACTGGTACAACATACAATCACTCTTAAGCTCAAATCAAATACAAATCACACAGAGTGGTTAACAAGTGGTCAATATGGAGCGTTCAAAGAAGAAAGAAGATAAAGAAGGCGTGTGGTCTGGGTTCAATAGCACAATGGATGTGGAATATTTTTCCAACAGTAGCGGCTCTCAGGTTGACCCAGCCTCAATTGGATACCAGGAAATGTACTGGAAAGGAAATCATATTAACATGATTTTCACTACATCCCCCATCGTGTGTCAATGAAAAATTACGGGCCTAACATCGTATTAAAAAAAAAGTTAATTTCATTTCCTTTACAGGACTTTGCGAATCAACCCCAGATTTTTAACGCTGTTTGTGATTTTCTAGGCATTATTACGTTTAGTAGTTTGCCATTGGTGGTGTCTGTGGCCTAGGGAATAGTGACTCAGTCTGTTAGCCCGACGTTCTGAGTTCGAATCATGCTGCGACAGTTTGGTTGCAAATTGTTTGAGTGGATTCTTACAAAGGACGATGACACCACCCGTTCAGAAAGCAATGGCAAACTACTGAAAGTAATAATGCCTAGAAAATCACAAACAGCGTTAAAAGCTGGGGTTGATTCGCAAATTTCTGTAAAGGATATGAAATTAACTTTAGTTTGCCATTGCTTTCTGAATGGGTGGTGCCATCATCCTTTGTAAAATCCACGCGAAACAATTTGTAACCAAGTTGTCAACATCGTATTACCCAATATATATACCTCAAGGGATGATAAAGAGTTCCTTATATTAACAAATGTTATTAGTAAAAAAATGCTAACTCTAGTATTTACAAGAAATAAATATAGTATAATATTACTATGTAGATATTATGTTAATAGTTTTAATTCTAATCCTTACTTGTTATTTTAATGCCAAATGGAAATAAAATAAACTATACTAACGAATGACATAAGTTAAAAACTGTTAACACAGGTATTTACAAGCATAAATATACTACAGGGTGTTCAACTTAAAAGCAGCCTGTGAATGGAGCTAATCTGGCATATATGTATGGAAATGAGAAGGTTCAGTTATAACGTAGTATAGGTCAAGGTTGTGTGATGGTGTGTAATTGTAGTGCGGGAAAGGGCGATGAACAAATGTGATGTAGGACAAGCTAGTCAGAACCGGTTTAAATAGTAAATAGACGAGATGCAATGCGTACCTGGCAAATTTCTATTTATCACTGGGGCTGCTTTTAAGTTGAACACCCTGTATAATATTACCCCAGAAAGTTAACTTAATATATAACTTTTTAACTCACATAATATTCAGTCTTTAACTTTCCAACCAAACTAAATGATAAAATAGTATTGGACTTACTTAGTACATTTATCTTGAATGGTAGACAAGGAATCTCCTGTAACAACTGGTCGAGGCATCTGGAACTCAATGACTGAAAACAATTTTTCAAGTCTAGTGCACTTCTCACTAAGCACAGTCCACTGATGAGCAAGACGCTCTAATCTGAAGAAAATATACAGATCATATATTAAATAGAAGAATGGACTGAAGAGTAAGGTGCTCAAATATAAGGAAAATATACAGAGCATATATTTAACCCTTTAGCTGCTAAGGACGTATATATACGTTTTCCCATTCACTTCTAAAGACGCATTAACACGTCTGTTATTATCTCTCCTCTGTGGGCTAAAGACATGTTAACACGTTATACATTGCTACTGTCACTGCTATAGGCGTACATTCACGTTTGTGACCTAGAAATAAAGAGTAGTTATTTTTAGCTCAACCTTCAGAAAGTATGTAGCAGCGAAAGGGTTAATAGAAGAATGGACTGACGAGCAAGGTGCTCAAATATAAAGAAAATATACAAAACATAAATGATATAACACATTTCATTGATGAGCAAGGTGCTTCAATCTGAAGGCGTCCTCTGTTGTGCTGAGCTACAGTGTTTGTTCTAAAACTACTCGGTCCACTTCCTGTGTGGAACGATTGGACTGTTTTTAGAGTGACCCTTGATCTCGATGTACGAGTTATTTCTACCAGAGATTGAAAATTGAATTGTTCTGACATTTTTCAATTCTTAAATCTGATCTTAAAACATGTTGAGCCTTCAAAAATTGTCCTCTGTTGGCTTACAAACGTGACAAGAATCTTAAGGATATGTAGGTACACAGTCGCTGTAACACCAATGTCCTGGGTCTTTTTGGTGCTGTCCGGTGCGGCCGTCATCAATGCTATACATGTGTTTATGTGATACAGACCCGTACTATACTATTTCCGAATGCAACTTTTGTTATTGAGGATGTTTTTATATGCGCGTCCAACAATATCACTTATGCCAACATTTGTAAATGCTGTGCTAAGGCCTATATAGGTGAAACTGACAAAAAAGCTTAGGGACCATTTTAGCTGACATTTACATGATATACACAAATGCTCTGTGAACATCGTAACCACTCATTTCAATTGAACTGACCATGTGGGAGCTCATGACATCCAGGTCACAATCATTTGACCGTATGATCATAGTCGATTTGCTCTAGACAAAAAATTATTTTAGATCTTTATGAGGTACCTTGCAGCCTCTTGGACTAAATGCACATCACTATGCTTCTTGATACTGCCTCTTCTCATACTCTATTATATGTGTTCATATATTAAATAAATATATTTTAAGTATAAATATAATTATTATTGTTTTATATTTTAATTTTCCATTTCTAGTTTTTAACATTTATTTCGTTTTTAGTCACATATTTTCATTTCAAGGCAGTTAGGAATTCTTGCATTACTGTGTCTTCGTCTCTATTCCATTTGTTTTTATATCCTTTGCTTTATAAAGTCCTTTTGGTGCAAACATCGCCATATTTTGTTATTGTACTTTGTAAATCGATCCTACTTTTTTTGGATATGTTGTGTCTTAAGTACAACTAATACATTATCTCATTTGCTGTCTGATTTCAAGCACAGCTACATACTATCACACATGCTTTAAAAAAAATTTCAAGTGCAACCAATACACTTTTTGAAAATTGATTTTAAGAGCAATGAATCTCTCTCTTTCTCTCTTGTTTCTTTCCATTCTCAATGGAATACTGGACCGAAACTTATCACTAACACTGATACCTCCTTCTTCTTCTTTTTTGCGTTGTTCTTTACAACCAATTTTAATCACTCTTTGTGATATGTTTGATCTTTGCCAAGAATGTGTATACGTTGCATATTGGTTTGGTAGGCCCCTAACGCATAGACTTCTACATGTTTAGGACATGTGCATCTGATTTCAGCCAAACCTCCTTAGTCGCCTCATACAACATGCGTGGTAGGTAACAGTGGTTCTATTCTTTACACCCCAAATTTGGGCCCGGTAACCACTCAGGCGAACACTAATATAAATTTTTCAATTCAGCGTTCTTGCTGATACATGCCGGTGAAATTGTTCCTAACACTATGTCAGTTTTTCATTGCAGTTTCTGTAACAAAGATATTAAAAAAAATAGATTTGGGTTGTTAACCATAACTTAAACATCGATAATCTTGGGAGATATTATCCACAAATTTGTACAACATATTTGTTAATAATAAGATTTTACAATTATTAAACCCCACTTTACAGTACCATTTCTACTGAGTTATGTTGGAATCACACCCAAGCACAACAAATATAATTTGTTTATTTCAACAAAACGGATATTATTTAATGAATGGGATCAAAATAATATAACTTAAAAAAAATACATGAGGTCAAATAGAACAAATTGTGCATATTGTTCATGCAATGACATCCTTTTTTTCATATTACTGACTAAACTACTTCATAAATCATGTTCTTACCTCTGTCCATGCAAACTGGCTTGGTCAACAAGGACAAGTGTTAAGCTATTGAGTGATGAGTGTTGCTGTTGTAGCTTGGTCATAGTAACTGAGTCACACTGGCTGGCTAGTGATTTCAATATAGCTTTGTGTACTTCAAGGTCACCAAAGACCTCCTTGTAGAAGACCAATAAAAATGATATTAAAATTGCTAATTTGACAATTTCTATAGAAATTAATTCCAAATAATTTTGCCACAAAACGTTTAGTAGAAAATTGCTGATTCAAAGCTTCTGTTGCTTTATAAGAAAAAGAATGAAAATAACAAGTGATAACAACAAAGTTTTTGTTGCAATATAAGAAAAGTTTAGAACAAAACATGTTATAACAAGACAAATTAAGAAACAATTTGCCTAAGAGCACAGTGTCATTGCAGTATTGACTATCAATGTCACTGGTACAATGTATTCTATGCAAAGAAACATTATTTAATCATTTCTAGAATGATGAATATTGAAAAAGAAATATAAACATGGAAAATAAATAACTAAATACATAAAATAATTTCAAAACAAACCTTGTGAGATGCTAACTGCTGTTTAAGATGGTTGAGATCCCTGACAGTGATGGAGTCTGATCTAATCTTGTCTTGAGCAGTGTCCAGGAAAACTGAATAATTGTTCAGCATTTTCTGGTACTGATCTTGAGCTGATGCTAAGCTCTGTACTGTGGCTTTCTTATCCATGGCCTAGAAAATAAAAACAATCAGGTTACTCAGAAACTTGCTGGCCACTAAGAAGTTGTTAGAAATGAAAGGTCATGTGACAACATGATTGACTGAAAACTGAACCATGGAGACAACAGTAACAAGGTGAAAACTGTATCCAGCATATTCATTTGGGAATCTCTGTGGCTAAGTGGTTAAATCATTGCTTGTGTTCCCTAGGTCCTGGGTTTGAATCCGGTCTGTTGTATTTTGCTCACAAGTGAAATTCTTTCCTATGATTGTTTCTAGATCTATGGTTTTTCTTGCTTTGTGAAATACTCTCGGCAGGTGGTGAACCATTTTTGCATATGATGGGGAGGGAAGCCATATGGGATGCAATGAAGTAAATCCTTCGCCTTCAGACACTTTAGACAAGCATATTCAGGTCCCCAACAAAATCATACAATCGCAACAACTTCAATCATAACCACTTGGAGGTTTGGATCGAAACCCCTGCTGGAGGTTCAGACAGTTATCATGGTCTACTGAAATATTTTATTTGCATTAAATTCCCACTCTACATCTACACAGGTCAAACACAGATTATGTTATATGTTTATTATATTTCACACAGGATACATGTGGAGTTCAAGGTAACGAGGTGTGCATAACTCATATCCGCTTACACAAGATTCATGCAAATATGTGGTGTGGCTTTGTTTTGAATAGAGTGTGTCTGGTCAACCACTAGTGACAACTGTTATAAGAAAGAGGAGATATGTTGGACATACCTTGAGGAGAAATGATCAAAGAATATCAAAGCAGGCATTGAAGTGGGATGCAAAGGGTTCAAGATAGAGAGGACAACCTAAGGAGACCCTGAAACGAACTTTGCTGAGAGAGGCAAGAAATATCGGTCTCAGTTCCATGGAGGAGATTGAGCGAGTTGCTCTGGATGAGCGCATGGAGAAATTGCTTGCAGGCCCTATGTAACGTATAACGGTACGAGAGGAATTATTATTATTATTTGTTTTGAATATATTGGTCTAATGCAACAGAAAGGGGGGCATGCAATTATAACTATTAAGGCTGTAAGCCCTATAGATCAAAATCTAGTGACAACCAAGACCTGAACATCGAAGAATATTGGCACATAAACAACAACATGTTCCAGAAACTTAAATAATTTAGTTACATTAAACTGGTCTAGAGAGAGCATTAATCGAAGGCCGACTACCCTGAAGATGAGGCAAGGGACAACAACTATTATGATGGTGGTAACAGGACATTGAGGAAATCTTGAAAATGACAATTGGGGAGGTGATGCTAGAGTTCAAGATCTTTTAGGCATGCTATTATTTTAGGTATGCTATGATGCTAGAGATGTTCTGCAAAATACATTTTATATGAAGAGATGGTACTCTGCAAATTTAGAGAAAAAATGATGTAAGAAAATACAATGATCAAGTACACACTTGTCTATGGAGTTCCATGTAGCTTGACTGAAGCATTGTTAATTCTGATGAGAAAATTCCTTTTACATAATCCTGTGATAAGCTAGACTCTTTGGTCTTCAACTTGTTCAACTGGGTCTCACAACTGTTTAGGAAAGTGTCCAGGTTCTGAAATATTATGAACATCAACACTGTCACTGTAATGCTATTGTATACTTGTCTAATAACTGGTTACACACTGAGAGGACATTTTAAATTGTGATCAAGGAATTTTAATGAAATACATGTTAAACTAATTACACAACACTAAAAGACATAATGATACATTAGGAAAGAGTAGAGATAAAGAATGAGAAAAAGATGTAGAGAAAGAGACAGCAGGAGGCAGGAAGAGACATATTATCTCCTAGAAGGAATTGTCTATAAACAGAGAGGAAGACCATGGAGAAGATGGATTCAGGATGTAACTGATGGTTTTGAAACATGATGGCATGCAGAGGCGGACAACTGGTCTATGAAGAGAGAAATTCCGGAGGACTGTTGGGAGTGGAAAGTTCTGTTTTCAGGACAAGCTTGCTATTCAATGATGATGATGATGTAGAATTAACTTTTTGTTTTAAAAGACAGGGGATAACAAAGTGAACAGATACATAAATCTTAAACACATGAAAGAAAGTCAGAAGCAGAAATTGTTAATACTAATAGCAATAGAAAGCTATGAAAGCAATGACAAAAGAACAAGAAAAGAAAATTACCACATGCGAAATGAGATGCCTGAGGAAAGCAGTAAATAAAACAAGAAGAGACCATATAAGAAATGAGGAAATTAGAAGAACAGTCGGAACAACACCTGCTATTAGATTTATTGAAAAACAGAGACTCAAATGGTTTGGCCAATTGGTCAGAATGAACCAGAATACACCAGTTGCAAGAGCGTATAACCTGAAAATGGAATCATCAAGAGGAAGGGCAGACCAAGAAAAAGATGGGTTGATGGAGTTACAGACATCTTAAAACTCCACAATACCACACCATATCAAGCGACCGAGCTGCATTATCTTGAAACCGATCATCAGTTAAACCTGTTACGCCTAGCGGCAAAAAAGCACAGAGAAGGACAAAAGAAAGAAAAAAGAGAAAGAAAGAATAGAAAGCTGTGAAGCCTGCCTTTGGCAGTATAAGACGAAAGAGAGACCCCATCTTACATTTGACAAATCCCCTCAAACGTACCTGGCTGGAAGACATAAGTTGATCTAAAGACTGTGCTGAATTCGGTGCTAGAACAAGTTTTCTGGTGTCTTCTATTAGTTTCTGTAGCCCTGACACTTCATCTTGAAACTGTTTCCACTGTTTTTCTGTTGCTAGTAGGTCTTCTAATTGTGAATGAGCAATGTTCTCCAACAATTGAATTGTGCTGTTCACATTGCTATGACACATTTCAATAAGGTCTTGATGAGCTAGACATGAGGATGATAAGAAAATGTCTCTCTGTCTGCAGACTCTAGCAACCTCTCCTTGAAGTGATCTGAGTTGTCTCTGGAGATTCTATAAATATAACAAGAAATATCTTGCTTAAATTTCAGATACAAATGTAAGATGACAGCAATAAACGAAATCCCATAATAGAACACCATTGAATAGAACAAAACTCTTAACTGATTGGCTTCCATAAGCTGCTGGGGTGGGGCCACTATTCATTTATTTTAGAACAATCTGAAATAAAATTCATTTACCTACAAAATGGTATATTACTCATAAAAATATGTTAATAATTAAGAAAACTAAGGCTGAATTTGTGCATACACCTACAATGGGAAAATAGAACTAAAATTTAATTCAGTCACACGTCCAGTGGTTACCGAGGCCCAAATTTGGGGTGTAAAGAATAGAACCACTGTTACCTGCCACGCATGTCGAAGAGGCGACTAAGGAGGTTTGGCTGAAATCGGATGCATGTATCCTAAACGTGTAGAAGTCTTATGCGTTAGGGGCCTACCAAACCAATGTGCAATGTATACACGTTCTTGGCAAAGATCAAACATATCACAAAGAGTGATTAAAATTGGTCGTAAAGAACAAACGCAAAGAAGAAGAAGAAGAATTCAGTCACAACCCATCTTTCAATTTGGTAGCTAATCTGTTAAATAGCATATGAAAATCAAACCTTCCTTCCTTCGTTCATTATATACAAATTATGAATGATACAAGATGCTGGCTGGTACATGATATTCATATTAGTTAGTTAGTCTTTCCTCTTGGGCCTGTGGGCGGCATAGGGCAGAGGTCATAGCTCTCCATGTCTCGCGGTTCGTTGCTATCTGTTTTAGGTCTTTAATGTTTGCTAGGCTCATCGTTGAGCCTTCTCTGATGATAGTTCTACGCAGAGTCTCTCTTGGTCTTCCTCGTTTTCTTTCCCTCTGGTGTCCATATGAGGGATTGGTAAGGAGTCTTCTCTCATCCATTCTAAGTGTGTGGCCGATGTAGTTCCAGCGCGCTTTCTTATAAAATTTGATACATTTTCTTGCTTGGTCTCTTTATTAATCAGAAAAATTAGATTTATGCAACATAAACATGATAGTATATCACAAACACTTGTTTAGATGTGCAATTTAAAGAAAACTAATATTTCAGGAAGTAAAGAGATATATTTAAAAGTATGACAAGATGTTCAAAACTCTGCTGAACAAAAACTGAACTAAATTACTTGCAATTTTAAGAATTGAACACAGTTATACTAAATGATATGTTAGTTCTGGCGTGATGTTCACTGCATCACCTACCGCGATGATCAATATAAAATAGAGGTCTAACATTGTTTTCATTGGTATGAGAAGGTGTTCCTCTTTTCCCCTTATATATGAGTTATAAAAAGTAAAGCAATTAACTTATTTTCATACCATAGGGTATATTGGGGAATACATAGTTAGGTCTGAAATTTTGTTTGACCAATGACAAATGTTGTGACGTCATGCTGGCCACCTTTACTTCTCAGTTTCTCTGATGCCCAATTGAGGTTGGATCAACCTGAGAGCAACTGCGGCTGGAAAAAAAGACCCTCCGCAAGTGAGGAATTTTATTCTGGAACCACACTTCCACAAAGCAAGGGCATTAACCACTCCACTATCAAGATTGTTTTGAGTTATAAAATTGAACAAAAACTTTTCCAAATTTCATGAGATTTAAATAACTGAACAAAAACTAAACTAAATTAAACACAAGTTACTGAACTGAGAATAAAACAATATTAGAAGACTGGAGATTCATGAAGTCAAAATGATAAATTTTCCACAAATTTATGCAATAAGAAATTTAAAAAAAGAAGACCAATTAAATGATGATAAATCAGATGTTCATCTCATCTCATCTTGTTCCTCTTGTAGTGTCTAGATGAAGTATAGGGTGCAGGAGAGGGCCCTTTTATGTTGTTTTTTTGTATAATAAGGTGTTCAGTTTTTCATTATGTTTGTGAAATATGTAGTTTTCATATAGCTCTATTAGTTAATTTGATAAGAACACAGTCTGAAAATATAATAAGTAATCATTACTTAACTTAAGGCTGAAGTTACCTCATTTTGATTAATCTGTTCCTGTGTAGTCAATGGGATAATGAACAGCTGCTGTTGTACCAAGTCCAACCAACTGGAGACACTCTGCAGGGTTGACTGAAAGAGGTTTTAGTACAACAATTTTTTAATATAGTTTGAACAAGGAGCATCATTTTTCTTTTCTCAGAAGTTCTTTTATAGAATGAAACTCTCACCTTTGCAAGCGTAAATACTTGATAGTTTTATTGCTGCTTGTTTGCGTTCGTTCTTATCAACCAAGCTAATCTCTCTTTGTGAAATGTTTGATTTACGCAGAGAACGAGAATATATTGTTCCTCGGTTCATATACCCCTACGCATGTAGTACAGATGTTTCCAAAAATTTATGCCTAACGGTTTTATTGCCATACGGTTCTATGAGAATTAAAAAATAAATTAGCATCGCACCATAAAACAAAACTCAACACTTTTAACTGGTTTTGTAAGAAGACATTTTCCTTAACAAGAATGCAAATACCAGTAATTATTGGAAATAAAATTTATGTTTATTTGTTTTTGTTTTAAGAGAACACATCTACATTAATATTATCAAGGTTCAGAACACTTCTGGTGAGGAAAATTGTGTGAAGATAACAATTACTGCAAATGATAATATTTAAGAACATACCTGATACTTCTGATGAGAAGTCAAGATAACATCAGATGGACACTGTTTCTCATTGAGTTGTCTCAAACAATTGCTTACATCCACAAACATGTCTTTCAGTTTCTCAAGCTGTCGGACACAGTCAGCTTGTCTGGCCAATGCATTCACTGAGACTTTCACAAATTCCTAAATCACAGACAAAACACTAGACTATTTCTAAAATTTGACACTGAACAATCTGATTTCTCAGTTTTTGTAAGGTGTGGATAATTTCATCTATCACAACTATTCTTCTATTAAAAAAAAACGAGTTTATCATCCAATTATATATATATATACATATATATAGAATTAAATGCACATATGTGGTCTAAGGCACAGGGAATAAGATGAGAGGAGCCAGCATCAGGGCCAGTAAAGTAGAACTGACCAAGACAGAACTTCACCTCCAAGTGGTGACCTAAGATACAGTGAATAAGTCAGTGTTAAGGTCAGCAAAAATAAAGCTGACCAAGATCCTACTCAACCTTTAATTGGTGACCCTGGTAATAGGCTGCATCACTGCAGTTTGAGCAAGTAAGGAGGCAAACCTGATTTTAAGAGTATGTGTACTGGAAACTGATATGTTGGGCAAAAGTGGCAGATATCACATCTTCGTTGCTGACTGCAACATAATGTAACAAATAATTTTTTCATGCCAAACAAAGAAGAAATGTCAACATCATGAGAAATCTTATTATAGGTAACTACACTACAATATACAGATAAGAAATATAGATGAGAACAGAGCAACTGCTAATAAATTCACATATTATTATGAATTCTTTGCTACCAAAGTGCAAAGAAAATAAATATGATCACATCATAAGAAACATACAATGAGACAAACTCTTTTACACTTGATAAATAGTTGAAAGGAAGCTGGAAAATTATGTAAGATGAAATTAACAAAATAATCTAACGCCATAAGCAAATCATTAATCTGCATTTGTCAAACTGTTTTTACAGCTGTTAAGCAAAAATAAAATTAATATGTAACGAATAAATGTTTGAATTGTAAATAGAGAATGATGTATAAATACCCTGGACATTTCTGTTTGCAGAATGGTCTCCAACTGTTGTTTTTGTTCAACAAGGACTGTAAGAAGATGCTGCCAGTTTTCTCTGATCTTTTCATCACAAACCAAAACTTCTGAAGAGGATGAGGACATGTGCAATCTTTGGTGGGAAATTTGACTTACTAACTGTCTATGCTTCTTGATGTCTGTGGCAAGCTCCTGAAAATTTGAGTGTGAATGCTGCTGAATGAAACTCTTATTTTGAACACTCACGTGGAAAACAGTACGGATATTCATTAAGCAATATAAAATATATACATATATTCATAAGCAATTCGTTTCATTCACAGCACACTACATATAGAATACGACAATACATTTTGTCTCTCATCAGGGCCGTGAGGAATTTATTGTTGTATCGATATGTAGTGTGTTGTGAAAGAAGTGAATTTCTTCACATCTGTTATATCTTTTGCTTGATAAAGGCCTTTTGGTCATAACATTGCTGTGTATTGTTATTATTTTTTATTTTGTAAAACTACAGTACTTTGTTTTTACGTGTTTCGCCATTGCTATATATTTTTACTGCAGTCTTCCCTTATATTGATATGTTTTCTACAAGATATGACTGTGATATACATACCAAAACAAAATATATGTTAGATTTTTGTTTGAAAATTATGAGTCTAAGCTTGTTTTTATCAGTTACATCACCTATAAAACAGCCCTAAAATGATTTTGCATGATGATGATTTAAAAATAATCTTTTGAACACAATTGAGAATAAAATAAAGAAATTATGAAATGCACAAGCATTAACAACTTCCAAAAAAGAATATGGACACTGTGAGAGAGTATGTATAAAGATTAAATAAGACAAATATCTTATATTTGTAATTTACCGTATTGATATGAAAGTGTTCATTTGCTTCATTTGTTGTCTGATTTCTGGGAGTCATAGTGAATTCTTTAGTATCATCCATCGATTTCTGCAGCCTCTGTACACTGGAGTCTACTTCATCTCTGACTCTTCCTCTCTTATTAGTTTCTTCAATAGCTGTAGAAAGTTGTGCTTGTTTCTTAACTGTAGTCAACTTGAGCTGGTTAAGATCATTCTGAAAGAGTATATTCAGGATAAGGTATATAAGTACTGACTTGACAAAATTAGTAACATACTCAAAATACAATGAACAACAACTGTAGTCTACATGTGAATAACAAACAGAAAGTACTGTCAATGATAAGCAATAATATCACCTGAAGATCTGCCAATTCTTTGTGAAGTTTCTCAGCCAATGCTGTTGACTCGTTCTCAGACAAACTGTTACACTGTACAACCAGGTCTGGGATATGTTGCAGGTGGCCATTGATATCCTTCTGAAGTTCCTAATGAAATATTTAAGTTTTAGAAAAAGTGAGACAGTGCTTCATAAAATTGTTTCATGAGAAATACAAATATAATGTTCCCATCAATCAGTCTATTTTGCCTCATATCACTCTGTTAGATTTATAGTAATATGTTTATTTGAGATATATAACTTTTTGCCTTTTATTAACCTTTGGCTCCTCTGGTATCAAATGTGAAGCATAAGACATCTTATTTAGGCAAAAAGTCCGTCAGATATGTTTGATCAAAATTCAATAGTAAATGTAATCTTTTTGGCCTAACTTAATATTGTATACACACATGCTATCTTTATTTATAATAATGAAGAATTATAATATTTATAATACTTCATGGCTCTTCAGAACGTATGATGAAAAAAATTGTCAATAACATTTGTAGCACACATAAAATAAAGAGAAACTCAACTCAGTACATAACTTTATATTGCTAGATATTGTTATTAGCATATTATTATATGCTATAAGATATTATTATTTGCTTATAAACTATGTGACACAAAACCTATTGTCTCCTGAGACACAGAGGCCAATGAGATGAGATGATGTTATTAGCCACAGACACACAATATGTATGGGTACTTAAAATATGGTTTTAATCAATGTCACTGCACTTCTTAGGCAGCCCTCATAGGTGTTCAGTTCTTTTCATCTTGCTAAATGTATAAGCAACAGAGTAATTGTAAAGCTGTAAATTGAACTGTGTTTCCCTTTATTTTACTTGTGCTACAAATTTTATTTGACAATTTGTTAGTTAGAAAACAACTTTAAAAGTTATGTATTGATTATCAACTAGATGGTCAAGGGAAATAATGGTACCAGGTATTGAACTAATATATGTTGCTGATTGTATCTTACATGCTACTATCTCATTATACAATAATTATATAGGCCAGTATATTCTTCTTCCTTGACTATATCACAGTTGGTTTAAGACTCACAAGTTTATTGAAAGAACAATTTGTGATTCATTTTTAAAATAACTCTTAAGTTAGCATAGCTATCAACTGACTAAATGAATAGTTTATTTAAGGCTAAATGCCATTTTCTTTTCTTTACTTTCTTGCTTAGCAGCCCTGACAGACATACTTTAGGCATGACAAAAACATTTGCTTAGGCATAAAAGTATACAAAGTTGGTCAGATTTAATAAAGTTATAAATGATTAAGGAATCACTGTTGCTATTGCAGCATTTAACTAACAGAATATTTCACCTGACATTGCAAATGGTTGGTGTCAAAAGTATACAAGGGCCTGAACAAAAGGAATAAAATACATACTCTATTCTCTTCCAACTGCATTTGTAGGCTTGAAGGAGTCTCTGAATGTATAGTAGTGGTTAATTCATTGACTGTCTTCTCTTCCAGCCAGTTCTGAAGATCTTCAATTTGCTTCATGTATGCTTTCTTTGCAACTGCTTGCTTTTCTTTGTACTGCTTTGCATGCTTGAGAATAAAAAAACTAAATTGATCTTTTGAGTATTGTTTCAGTTAAGCATTTAAATCTTAATTGTTAGTTATGGTTGGTGTAAAACAGAACAATCTTGTTTGGGATCACTATTTGCTCCAGAACTATTGCCTGTAGCATTTATAAAACATACTTCTACTACTAGATTTTATACTTATGTTAGTTTCTTGTACAAACTTCACTGTCTTTTGTAGCTCAAACAGAGATATGGGCAGTTTTATTTCCAGTGTTGTTTCACTAAGCTAGTGCGTTTGTCTCAGTATATCATATTCGGGGCAGTCTTGAAATATGTGCTCTGCAGTTGGGGTGTCTGTCCACATGTACACTTGGCTGACTTGCCAATCTTGAATTTTGTATACATGTGCCTGCAGAATTGATTGTGTCCTGTTCTGAGGTCCAGAATAACAACTTGTTCTAATCTGCTTACATTGTGGTAGTCGTTCTGTGTTGGTATTGGTGGCTTTCTTATTGATTTAATCATCATCTTCTTCTGGTTGTAGGTGATTGGTACATCCAGTTGCTCTCCTGCAGCACCTTTCTTGGCCATTTGATCTGCTGTTTTATTTCCTGGTATTCCACAGTGTGATAGTATCCAGATAATCTTAAGCTATTTGCACAGTGTAGACCGTAGGATCTGTAGAACTGAAAATTTTCTAAACTGAAGGGCTGATTTTGCACATGTCAAAAAAATTAACAACAGGTTGTGAATCAAGTTCTCAGTTGCCACTTATTTTGTCTTGATTTCTATTTAATAGTAATGAATGTATTTTCCCGTTGCTACTTTCGCATCTTTAACATTTGTATATTCTCAGTACACTTTTGCTCCTCCATTCTTTACTGCATTTTCTGCTGACCAATCCGTGTATACCTGGCCCCAGTGACCTTGTAGGTATTCTCAGTAAGGAAACTGAGTGACATTGTATGCTCTTCTGTTCATCCTTGCCAAAGTTTCCTTTTACCCTTGTCTAGATATATACATGTGGTCCAGTCTCCTCTCTCTCCAAGGAGTTTGCTCTAACACAGACTTTACGGGGATGTCAACTTTTGCTAGGTTTAAATTATGAGTATTAAGAATATAATATTAAGCAGAACTAACAATCAGTACCTTTAACTGCTTGTCCTTGTTATCTGCGATGATCTCCAGATTGATGTGTCTGTCAACCAACATTGCTACTGTTGCTTTCATTGTCTTATGAACTTCAGAATCAGAAGAAACTAACAACTGTTCACATGTGTCTCGGACATGAGAAATATCATCCTTGATATTTCTTATCTCTGTCAGTATTCCCTGTTAAAGAAAGCATAGAAAAATGCTCAAGCAGTATATTATTATCTACCCCTTGTCAAGAACATATTATCATTGCATGACTACAACATTTTATGTCCGTATTAACTGATTCAGTATGCAAGGTCTTTCAAAAGACATCAACGTTAACATTTATGTATCATCGATTAAAAGACAATTTTATATTTTGCTGCATTTCAGTTAATATCCGTTCGTCTTCTGCTTTTATATTTACTGAAAACTAGTAGAAGTCAAGTGTAAATGATAATGAACACATATCCTTGTGGTTATTTTGCTAGAAATAGAAGTGAAACTTAGTTTACCATTCATTCTAGGATACTCTGAACAAAAAAACTATAGATTTTTCATGAATAGTCATGATGCTAGTTTATAAACAGTTAATAGACCATGTCTCCATTCACAATTTTTCTTTATGTTTATGTATGCATAAATGAATTACCAAAATAAAGAGAGCAATTGAACTTGCTTATTCAATCTATTGCTTATCAAAACGATGGCATATTTGATTTTTTTTCCCTTCCAATTAAAATTTTTATTTTAATGCATGCTATTCCTGCAAAGTTAACACTGCATTATATTTGTTAAAATAGTAAATATTTTGTGAAACTACATCCATTTGTCTTCAATTTGATATAAAATTATAATATTTAAAATCGTAATAAAAAACATTATTTAGTTTTGTTAAACTATGAGTGCAATTTTGTGGAACTAACAAAATAATTCGTTCAGAGGTAAAAAACTCTGTAAGTAGTGAATCATTTAGCAAATTACCAACAAACTTTATCAAGTATTGTAACTTGGTAACAAAGTAATAAAAAGTTACACATTTAACAAATATATATGTTGCCTGTGTTTATAAAAAATATTGCAAACATAACTATTTTTGTAATAAAGCATTTTCTTAATTATTAAAAATTTTTGTATTATTAAAGGCACATTTGATTTTTTTGTAGATTTATGTCTCAGTCTGTGGTTATAATAATGTTTGTGCACACACTGCTGTCTCCTCCTTTTCTCTCTTTCTTTGTTTCTTTGAGACTATTAAAATGTAGTCATCTTTTCTATTTTCATCTTACCTGATGTCTCCTGATCTGAGTTTCCAAAGGAACAGCATTTGAAGCAGGACTATGAGTCAATTGGACACGAATATTATCCATTTTGACTGCAAGATCTCTGACAATTTGTTGATATCTTCTAGTCTCAGAAGAACTGTCTCGACTCTTGTTGCTAAACTGCACCTAAAAGAACACACAAGAATTCAGTATAATATGACTGTTTAACTAGAATCTTTCTTCCAGTTTCGCTATTGTAGCAAACATGTATGTATTTATGTGTAAGCCCAACTGCTGTACCTGTAACTGACATGAGTTTCTGGATAAAAATACTAAATTACTTTGAACTGAGCTGGAATAAAGATGACATACTTAACATGTGGGACTGCATGGCTAATGGCTACTTAACATGTGGGACTGCATGGCTAATCTATTTTTCTGAGGTGTTCTAGGTAATTGAATAGTTGACTATCTACTGAAATTTATGCAAAAATTGAAACACTACATAGGTCCAAAGAAAGGTGAACGATAAAAAAGTAAATAAAGATTTCAAGTTGTGTTGAGGATCTGCATCTTTGTCTAGCTGTAATCAACATGACAGCTAACAATTATATATAGGTATATAGATAATTATATATTTGTCATGTCAAAAAATGAAGAACAAATTTTCTCCATGTTTGTGTACTGTTGAATTTATTCATAATTGTTGTATGAAGCAGAGATGTGGACATGAGAAAAGAAGTGAAGCTTGAAATATAAACAACGAAGGTTGGCAATGAACAAGCAGATGGAGAGAACAATTGAAGCTTGTAAAATGTTGACACACAGAAGAATAGGGTGCCATAGAAGGAGAATAAAATTTAATCAACAAGTGCTCCAACAACTAAAAGTGAATAGAAAACCTCTCAGGGAGATAGTAATTAGACAATTGAGATATTTTGGTCATTGAAAAAAATATAACACTGTTGAAAACCTTCTTGTAAGGAAAGGTAGAAAGCAGGAGAGTAAAGGGATAATAAAGATACAATTGGAAGGAGAACATGAGGAAATGAACAGTTAATAAAAACACCCATAGTCTAGAAGTGTACCATCATCAAGGCAAGGGACAGAACTTGTTGGAGAGCCATTAGCAAAGAGAGCAAATGGCTGATTAATTATAGTGTTGAATAATACTATTCCATACAATAATGAACCTGATCTGACTATATGATATAGATCAATCAGGTTGAGAAACCTCTTTATGAACAATGAGTTTTTTATGTTTAATGGATAAGACTTGTATACTTAATGTTTCATCCTTACAATTGATGCTTTAGTTAGAGGTTTTGAATAACCATATCTGGTTGGATTATAAACTCTAATCACATAAGATTAGCTTGAGCTATAAAATCTAATCACATAAGATTAGCTTGGGTTATAAACTCTAATCACATAAGATTAGCTTGAGTTATAAACTCTAATAACATAAGATTATCTTGAGCTATAAACTCTAGTCACATAAGATTGGCTCGGTTATAAACTCTAGTCACATAAGATTGACTGGGTTATAAACCCTAGTCAGATAAGATTGGCTCGGTTATAAACTCTAGTCACATAAAATTGGCTGGGTCTAATTATTTCATAGCTTAGTATTAACTTTCTGCAATTTATATTAACGGGAATTAAATTACTACAAGTAACAGAAGATTTCCTTCAGATATCCAGTGTGTTTTGCCATTTTACCGACCAACATGGGTGTTATGCATTGTCATCTTATACAGGTAAACATCAAACTCGATGGTTATGTCCCCTAATGACATCTTTATAAACTAACAACAACCATTTTTCAATTATCTTTTATCCTTCTGTGACTTACATACTGACTTATCCTTGTATATACAATGTATATTAACAAACCACTAAGCCCTACTAATTGCAAGTGAAGATAAACTTCACCGTGAACAAATAATGAAATAATTTATCTAGCATAGACTGTCATTGTGTTCGAAAAGAGCTATCTGTTCTCTATTCAGTACTGTTCTCTTACTTGTTCTTGGAATGCATTCCGTGCTAAGTTGACATTGTTCACTCCATTCTCTTCTTGCATCTGTGAACACCCTGCTGGTGTTGCCTCAATCCCAATGGAAGAACTGCTTTGATAAGAATCTGGTCCATGTGTGTCCTATTTTTTCAAGTTGCAAAGTAAAAAACAACGCTTCAGTATGGTATAATATAATTATATATTAACAATATAATCTTATATACTGTGAGAAGAAATTATCAAAGAATATCACTGCAGACATGAAGTGGGATGCAGAGGGTTCAAGAAAGAGAGGACAAGCTAAGGAGATCCTTAAATGAACTTTGCTGAGAATGGCAAGGAATATCAGTCTCAGTTCCATGGAAGAAGTTGAGCAAGTTGCCCAGGATAGATTGGTATGGAGAAATTGCTTGCAGGCCCTATGTAATGTATAACGGTACACGAGGAACTATTATTATTATTATATTATACTATGTGTCTGTTATCGACAACCACAAGTAGTTTGACAATGGAGTATGGGCGGTTACAGAGACGATGAAATGATTGGCATCTCATAACTACTCATGTTTTCATACTCAGTGACTCCATGAGCAGGATTCGTAAAGTCGAATCAGGAATGATGAGACGAAACTGGGTGGGGGTACTTGTACAGACAGTGATCAGAGAAATCACCTTCATCTGGGCATGCAGGAGTGGTAATGAACGAGCTGATTGGCTGGCATGGCTACAATATCACAGGGAGCTACCATGGACCAAAATGACATTCTTAACGCACTGAGAGAGTCTTTCCAAACAGAGGATATCAGGGTTGTAAATCCCACTTGTTGACCAGACTGAGAGAGCTGGGTGTCAATATTGGTGCAGTACTGAAAAGAACGACATATCAAATATGCTAAGAGATTGATTAATCAACAACAACTGGCAATTGGGCCACTGGGATTTGTTGAGGCGGAGATCGGAGTACCTATGGATGTGTCCAGACTGCTATAATGATAGTCCTCATACAACTGATAATTATGTCACTAACTTTACATACAACATGGCACATATATTTGGTACAAGTATCAATGACATATAATAGTAAGTACTTTTCCCCATTTTTGGTCATGAAACATCTAACCACATTATACTAATCATATTTCACTATGTTTCTAAATCTCTGCCTCTCTGATCAAAGTAAAAGCAGCATCAACATTTTTTGTGAGCATTCATAAACAAATTGTGCATTCTCATAAAATATAATTATGTATGTTTCTGATCAATTCTATTGGCATCTTATCTACAGGCCTTTACTTCTGTGATTCTATTTAATTTTGCAGTCTCTTGTGTTTGTAAAGTAAAAGTAGGAACCTTTCATACTGTGTATATAGGGCAATACAGGTTAGACTATATTTTTCATTAACGTCGCACTCGATGGGGATGGGTCAGCATCACGCGCGCTTACTTCCCAGGTCATGTCTGGTACCCAGTTGAGGCTGGTGACCTGAAGCCATCCGTCGGAAATTCCACGTCGGAGTTGAACCCAGACCACCAGCCTTGAGTGGTTCACTAAAACTACGCTACCGGCTCTCAGAGCTTGTGTTGTGGATTCTGTGTTTCTTTAGTATTTTGTGTGTTCTGTTTATAATTCTTTGTGTTTGATTTGTTTTCTTTCATTTGGTGGGTTCTCTCTAATTCTGTGAGTTCTTTTTTGAGTTTCCTTGGTTTTCATGAAACTAATTTGTTCTGCACACTTTAACCTACTAAGAGCTTTATGGCTTATGTCTAGTATATACTATCTTGCAACATGCAATATCTATTAAGCAAAGAAATGTGCAGCAATGACCAGTGTGAGAAGATATGTTTATAATAACATTTAGAAATGCAGATTGTATTTAATGAAACACATCACTTTACCATGATAAAGATACAATATGAAATGTTATATAATACACAATAAAATAACTTTGAGAACTAGACAATGTACAATATGGTGCTTAGAGGAGAATATAAATTACTTATGTTATATATTACAGGCTAGCAAATGGGAACATTACCTGGAATTTAATTTATAACTTTTGTTACAGTTCTTTAAGAGTTAATGTTTTCTATAGGAAGATTTTGATGCTGAGAAATAATTCATATATTTGTGTTGTTTTAGTGGATGATGCAGTTTAACATTTTTATTTTACACATTAAAGAAAAACAGCAGCACACTCTATCACTTGTTTCCTTGGTATTGGGAGTCTGATTACCTTCTTATTTATATGGTGAATCTAACACAATGTTTAACTGACAGAGTTGATGGAAGAAAGAGTATCATATAAATAAAGTGTATAGAAGAGTGACATAGGTGCTAATATATATCTGCTATAGTATAGTAGTGAAGTTGCATTGTATGAAAGTACTGCATGAAGTAGTATTGTATGAAAGTACATAAAACTGTATGAAAGTACTGTATGAAAGTGATGTAATGATAAAAGTAGATGTTTATAACTACAGCTAATCTTAGTTAACTTTCACAACAATCTTGTCATACCTCAAAACCTGATACAAATGTTACATTTATCCTTTCAGCTTGTTGCAAATGTTACATTCATACCTACAAATTTGCTACAAATGTTATATTTACACATTGAATGAATAAAGAGTTCTAAGAACCCCAGGGCAAGCATCATGCATACCAAATGAATGCAGTAAATAAAAAGACAGTAAACACTATTATATTTACACTTTCAAACCTGTTTAAAATGTTACATTCACATGTAAAATTTGTTACAAATATTATATTTACACCTTCAACCTTGCTACAACTATTATATTTACACCTTCAACCTTGTTACCAAATATTATATTCACACTTACACCTTCAAACTTGCTACCAATATTATAACCACCTGACTAAACTTGACATTGAAAAATATATAAAGACCTAACAACTTATGCAATGTTTCAGGTGTGTTCAATGACCCGATACTTATATTCTACAAATAAAGTTTATAACAAATGCAAATGCAGCAAGTCTAAATTAGAATTTAATGTTGTTTTTATATCACAGTAACGAACCACATATCTTGAAAAAAAAATAGCAATCCAAGTGATTGATTGATTGGACCATCATCATTGCACTATGTTGAGTTACCATATGTGCTCGATCTCTTTCTTACACAGGAAGATCTCAGTGGCAGTGCACTAAATTCGTAGCACCGGTGAGGGTCCCAGTGTAATTTAGAAGATGGTAAAGATATTTTGTAGGATTTTATTTAAAAATTTTCTAATGATTTTTGAAGAGTATCGTTTAGTATTAGCAACCTATTTTCATCTCAAGATGGCTATGATTATATCTAATAAATACAAGCTACTATATTTGTGAAGAGAGCCGCTGTAGCGTAGTTGTTAGTGAACTCGCTTCGCAAGGTTGGTGGTCTGGGTTCAGCTTCCGCAATGCGCGTGGAATTTTTCCCGACTGCGACGGCTCTCAGGTCGAACCAGCCTCAACTGGGTACCAGACATGCTTTGGGAAAGTAAAGGCAGCCAGCGTGATGCTGACCACATCACCCATCGTGTGCTGAAGGTCAATGAAAAATACAGGCCTAACACTGTATTGACCTATATACCACAAGGTATGAAAGGGTTCTCTTACTTTTACTTACTATATTTGTGAAGTATAAATGTAGGAACAATATATTTGGCTGTTTGAAAGTGGATGTTTATACATAATTGAAAGGGGAATATATATATATTGGTACAAAATGCATTTTGAGTAATTGAACGAAAGCTGAAGGACACACAATAATCTATGTTTTTGATGTTGCAATGAAGGGGAAGACATTGAAGCAGAATACTTGCAGGCACAACTTGGGAAGAAATATATTATAACAGACAGTGTGTTCCTATGTGCATACACATGCAAGTATTTATATAAGTACTAGAAGATGTTTCTCATGTCTCTACAGTCATTTTTTATTTTAAGTTGAAGATTGGTTTACCATCCTGTATTTTTTATAAATACATTTATCTATCAAAGCATTATATACATTTTAAAATAGAACGACAAACAACATTGCACACTATGAACTAATATTGTGAAAATTTTGATACATTAAAAATAACATTTGCATCTATACATATAGCAGCACTCTGTTAGAAAATAATATGTACAATTACATTAAGCAATTATTGTAAACATCATTGAGGGTGCAGTTCTTCTGAAATTTTAAATAAATGAAATCTGTGCAAATGGAGCTTTAGAAGCAAGAAAGAATGAATGAGCTAATTCCTAAGTACAAGTAGAACGACAAATTTTAAGTTGTCATGGATTAATATGAAGAATAATGAAAATAAAAATTATCAAAATTATTTCAGGATTTCATTTTTATTACTTTTCACTGTCTTTTTGTATATTGAAAGAAAAACAGGAGTATTAATTTCTTTCTTGTCTACATGAAAATACTAATACACACAAATATTTAGGCATCAGAAGATAATTTTGAAATTTAAAAATTAGCCAAATATTTGACATATATATCAACTATAGATGATTTTACATGAAATCATTATTTGATTAATGGTGAAATCAGTATTTGATTCGCCGAGTGGTTACCGGGCCCAAATTTGGGGTGTAAAGAATAGAACCACTGTTACCTGCCACGCATGTCGTAAGAGGCGACAAAGGAGACTGAAATTGGATGCACATGTCCTAAACGAGTAGAAGTCTATGCGTTTAGGGGCCTACAAACCAATGTGCAACGTATACACGTTCTTGGTAAAGATCAAACATGTCACAAAGAGTGATTAAAATTGGTCATAAAGAACAAATGCAAAGAAGAAGAAGAAAGTATTTGATTAATGGATTTTAAATTTCTACTATTTTATTAATGGTGAAATTACTAGTTAATCATTGATAGCTATGCTTAACTGACATTTAAGTTAACTTGGTTAAAAAGAGCCTGAACACATTTAAAATTAGCTCATGCATATTACATTTTCTGTGAATGAAGCTCCCACAAATGATGCTTACAGTAATTTAAAAAAACTTCAGGATATTTGGAAGCATGTTCTGTTAATGTTAGTATATTATTATAATATTTAAACAATTGTTAGTGATGCCATATAATTGTGATTATTAGGATATTTAAACAACTGTTAGTAATGCAATATAACGGTGATGATCGACATAAAGAGTATTGATATATATTTCAATACACAATAATTGTATGAGATAAGCATTGTGTATATAAAGGTGTACATTGGTGACAGTATAATATGAGAAGTACAAAGTGAGAAACGCAGCAATTACAACGGTGATATGAAGATTACTAAAGAGTAAATAGATATAGATGCAGCACTCTTCATTATAAGAGATCTTCCTTCACCCACCAGTTTCAAGTTTTCCCTCAACTTGTCATGCACAGCTGATTTAACACAGTTAGTGACACCCTTTCCAGTAGCATTACCATCAGGACCATGACTGTAATAAATAAAACCACCAGCAGCAGCTACCAGAGTTGCAGATTTAGTTGTTGCAAGTGCACTGTCTGGACTTTCTCTACTGTTGCTATTATCAGTAAACATTTCTGATCTCAAGTTACCAAAGGGAGAAAATGCAGCACGAGGAACATGTGATGCATCTGATAAATAAGCCCTTTCTTCTGATGATGCAGAGCGTATGCTGGAGTCTAGAGCTACAGAGTTTTCCAGACACTGCATTGGATGTGTACTTATTGTTTTTGAAACCAAGAGACCAGAATTCAGGGGAGTATTACATCCATCATAGTTGCAAATCAAATTGTTGATTGATTGAGTTCCCTTGGAGGTTTCCCTAAATGTTGAAGGAGTTGTTGATTGAGTTGTGGTCTCTGTGTTTTTTCTGCTGCCATATATGTCATCATTTAGAAGTGTGGAAGTTGATGAAAACTGAGAGTAACTGGATTGGGATACAGGTGGGGCCATAATAGTACTGTCAGTTCGAAGGTTACCAGCAACAACATTTTGTGTTGTGTTTGACAGTATCATGTCACTTTTTATCAAAGGTGAAGACTCAACTGTTGGAAAGAGTCCCAATGACATCCAAGGATCTGTTTTGGACTGCATAGAAGTTTGATCAGGTCTAGAACTTCCATTGATATTAGTAGAAGTTGTAGTTGTCCTATATGTTGAAGTAACAGGCTCTGTTCTGGCATAGGAACTTTCTTGTGTGGTCAGCGGCCGTGGTAATAATGAAAGGTTGGATGAGATATTCCGCCTGTTACCTGGTATTGCTGGAAGACTGGGCAACATCACAATATCTTGGCTTACTGAGACTATAGATTTATATGCTACACCTTCAGTGCGTTGATATTTTAGCAATGTCATGGTAGTTGATTGTTGATGATCATTATAATCCACAAAATCTGGCAAGTTTAAGATCTCAGAAGAACAAATATTTCTTTCTGGTACCTGTTCACATTTTCTCCCTGACACATACTCAACTTTTTCTGTCATGGGAGTGATATAGGAACAGGTAGTTGTATGAGAAGTGGATGCAGACAACATATTTCCAACACTATCCAAACCTCTATCAGAGTTAATCATGTCCTTGTATATGGTCTCTGTGTTAAAAGATACATGTTTTACTTCAGCAGAAGATACTGAATTATGACGTCCTGAGATAATTCTAGACTTCGGTGATGCTGTAGTGACTGCTAGAAAATCCTCACTTCCCGATGATACTGGTGGACTCTTTGTTCTGCTTGTCAACAGAGTGTGAGGTAGGTCAGCTGCTGAATCAGAAACATCTTTGAATGCATTTGTTTGATGTCCTAAAGTTTCTAGAGGTTTGAGTCTTTCTTCTGACATTGTAGACAAATTATGTGTGTAATTTTGAACACTGGATGAAGGTGATTCATAAAACAGCCTTCTTGACACTGGTAATATAGAAGTTTCTTTTCCTTGCAGAGTTGTGGGTGTGGAGTTAGTCAAGGGCTCAGAGTGATAATGTTTGTGTACAGCATCCTGACTGGGTCTAGCAATATCTAGCGCTAGTTGGTGCCTCTTCTTGTGAAGTTCATTCAAAGCAATCTGACCCTTTTTAATTTGTGCAGTTAAGTTCTGAAAGTCAAGGTTATCATAAAAAAAAAAAAAGAAAAACATTCAATGCTGATGCAAAACATATTAAGAAGTTATCAAGCAGTTCTTAGCTGTTAATACATAATTAACTGAATTGAATAAGGTATGAAACAATATAATTACTGATTACATATGTGTGTATGTGTATTGTGTGTAGTATGATGGTATGATTATGTGTTTTTTGTTGTATATATATATATATATATATATATATATATATATCATCAAATAGCTTGTCCTGAACAGAACTTTGCCACCTAACAGTCCTTCAGAATTTATCTCTCTATGGCCAGATATTCTGCCTCTACAGCCATCATTCTCAAATCATTAGTTACATTCTGAATCCATTTTCTCTGTAGTCTTCCTCTTCTCCTCTTTGCAGGGATACCTTCTTCCATAATGGTCTTTTCCAACCGTTCATGTCTTTTTATGTCCAATATACTTTCACTTTTTCATTCTTATTGATAGCATCAGTCAGTTTTCCTTCATTTTGAGAATTTTCTGGTTAGATCTATGTGTTATCTTTGTCTATGGTATCAATTATAACTCTGCTATAACACTTATATTCAAAATATATATATTTACATAAACATATGCTCAGTGAAAATACATACTGTTTAGTGAAGAGCTATAGTGATTACAAAATCAGTTTCATGAGAAATAGGTGACTTCAGAAAATGGTAAAGGGACAATAGCTATTAAATAGTAATATACTGTATTTGAAAATAAAACTGAAAAATTTGATGTCAAAAGAAGAAGAAAAAATGTTGATCAAAATGTGAAAGACTTTTTTTGATGCAGAGCAAATTGTATGTTCCAGAATTTACACAGAACAGAGAAAATTAAAATTTGAGTTAACTGCCATGCAACTTGATGGTAGTTGTTATATGAAAGTGCTGAACGTGTTAGTCCCTGGAAACTGAGGATTCAACTCAAGAATGTCTGTACAACAACTGTAAAATGTGGATGAGACACACAAAATGATGTGGAAATAGAGTAGATATGTTAAATGGAACTAATACTCAAGATAAAAATAATGACAATGAAACAAATCAAAATTTACATAACAAAGAATTTCTCAACTCAATTTGGTGATATGTATGATCTCATTTAAATATGAAATAAGGGCAACATAGGAAAATAAGAGGAATAATATTTACACATGATTTCATTCATGCAGTACAATCAATAGGCCTTTGATCCTGCACATGGTGTGGAAGTCCGCTGCCATCTCCACGAAAACAAAGCTCAGGATTTTCAGCTCAAATGTGAAGTTGGTGTTGCTGTATGGCTTGGAAACTTGGCGAGTCACTAGGGCAAATACAAATAAGATCCAGACCTTTGTCAACGGATGTTTGGTGGATTCTCAGATTGAGATGGTATGATAGAGTTACAAACACGGATCTGTGGATAAGAACAGGGCAGGAACCTATGATGGCACAGGTCAAGAGGAGAAGATGGCGATGGATAGGCCATACCTTGTGGAAGACACAGTCGAGTGTCACTAGACAGGTGCTCGAGTGGAACCGCAGGGAAACGAAAAGAGGACACTCTAAGCAGACTTGGAGACGAGGTCTTATTGAGGAGCTGAAGAGTGCACAATTGACCTGGGAGACCATAAAAACAACAGCCAGAGACCGAGAAGTGGCGAACAACTGTTGAGGCCCTATGCTCCATGAGGAGCGGAGAGGATTAATGATGATGATGAGTACAATCAATGCAGCATCAACAAATCTAATCTGTTATAGAAAAATAAAACAGGAAATATCATACTTCACATAGGAATATTTGTGCTTATGGGAGTTTTTAAACAAAACGCTTACTGTGAATGGCAACAAAAGATTACTCATCAAAAAAAAATAAAAAATAAAAGAACAAGGTGCTAACTGTGGACAAAATATTTCTGGTCATTATATTTTAATAATTGGAAGCTTTACTTTACTCTGGACTACCCATTAGATATTCCAATCTCTTTCATCACATAGTGAAATGTGCACAGGCTGATTATTTCTACAGCTCTCTGGTTATGTGAAGTTCCTATATGTCTTCTCATATGCTACTTTTTCTCATTATTATTTTGGGTTTCTGCCGTCCTTGTGATCACTTCATCATAGATATACCATCAATAAAAAGACAATCATTGAGTGATTACAATGTGATTCCCTTAAACATACCCACCACTTCCACTATTTGCAGTTGAAAAACAAAACTCTACAATACAAATTTCTCATTTATAGAAATTTATTTGTTCATGATAGTATTCCCACAAAAGATCTCAAAGGTTTATATACACCACTTCTCTTCTTCGATTCGTTCTTCGACCAATTTTCATCACTCTTTGTGATATGTTTGATCTTTGCCAAGAACATTTATACGTTGCACATTGGTTTGGTAGGCCCCTAACGCATAGACTTTAATTAGGAACATGCATCCGATTTCATCCAAATATCACTCATTTGTGGCATTCATTGCAATATTTTTTTTCTGAGATGACGATACATGGTAATATCTTGTTTTCTTTCTCAAGACTAAATGAATTGATTACAATATATGAGTGAGTCTATTACTTTTATTTGAGAAGTATATAACAAGAATTTGAATGGATGAAAATGATTGCACAAAGAAAACATTCTACCAGACAAAGCCTTTACAATGACTATGCTACAGAACATATTTACTTGATAACCAATTTAGAACACCAAAAATTACTAAAATACAGAAATATTTTGACAATTACTATAGCAAATGGATGGTGGTAAAATCCTTAATAACTAAAGTACAAAAATAATGACTCCATAATTTCTGTAGTGAGAAATATTGATTACATGAGTACTAAAGTGTAGGAAAGAGAGCGCAGAGAACAGAGAAGGCGTCATATTATCAGCTCCAGTCTCTGGTTTCACTTGCAGCAAGGAATGCCACTCCAGAATAGGCCCTTACAGCCACAAGAGACGTGATTCAGCGCAGAACAAACTACATGACGCAAAACATATTGTCTCCTGAGACCAATGATGATGAAATGATAGTGTAGGGAACAATGACTTCACCATCACTAATGTGTAAGAAATATTAAGTCCACAGTTATTCAGATGTTCAGGCATAAAAAGTAATGACTATTCTACATAGAACATTGACTGCACAATTATTCAAATGTATGAAGCAGTGACTATTGAACATAAAGCGTTGACAACACAATCGTTTAAGTGTAGTAAGTAATGACTGTAACATATAGAACATTGAATGTACAAACATTTAAGTGTAAGAAGCACTGATTATAGTACAGAGAACATTGACATTGTAAAAAATCTGTCATTACAGTGCTTTATTCCAATTTCTGAGTTTACACTGGGGAGATTGTATAGAACAGAGGAATTAAGATTCTGCTTGTTCAAAGCTGTTGTCATGCATGTGCATGTCTTCGGATTTATTTCGTTCCCAACAGAATAAAGTTTTGACCATACCAAGGTATAGAACACAGGCTAACACCACATTTAAACATTCGGCCATCCAGTCTGCTACACAATTATTAAAGTGCAGGAATCAATCAGTATGTAAAACATTGACTCCACAATTATATAAGTGTAGGGAAGATTTACTCAATGATTACCTAGAGGTTTTATTAAAGTCTTACTGTGTTAGTAGATCTAACAGAAAGATAGTTGTTTATACCCTAGACAATATGCATGAAGAACGATTGATGCTCTGAATTTAAAGCCAAAGGGCATCCATCTATTCAGTGCTAAATGAGACAAGATATCCAACATTATGACTCTTTCATCAATCTATTATGAGGTACAAATTTATTTCTGTATATTGATTTTGAAGCTATATTAATGTTATAAATTTGAGATCCTGTAACACAAGTAAAGTACTTGCCACTTTTAACTTTTAAATTTATATTCACATACTTGTTGCAGCAATAAGCATCTGTCCATGTACAGTCTCTCTATGTAGCAATATATTTCTACTAGTAGACTCCATTCAGACTATCTGCGCATGTGGTTCTGCAGTTCTTCTTGCATTCAATTGAACTTTAGATGTTTCTCTTCACTCGCTCTGAGATTTCTTTCTGCTTATCTAGTTTCTTTATAATTATATTCAACTTCAACATGATAGATAATTAGTTATGAAAAGCAATGCAGGTTTCCATAAATCCTTTCAAATTATATTGTTATTATAATATAAAAGCTTTTTAGAAACAATACAATTATATAACATACAAAGCGATGCCATAATCAGCATAATCCAATGTTCTATGCGAGTTCAGTTGTTTACACATATAGCACAAATTATATTAGTATTGGTGATTATATAACCATTTATACTGAATATAATCAAATGGTTACATTGAGTACTGCATACAGTTTGAATGACATATTAAATGGATTATATATTATAAGATTAGAGAACAAGGAAAGCTGGAGAATGATATTAAAAGGATAGACGAGGCATGGAATGAATTGAAAGGGATGACAAGAGAGAGAAAGGGCTGGAAGAATTTTGTTAAAGAGCTGTGCTCAGTTGGGAGTTGAAAGGTGAAGAAGAAGACGACATGGGGATCTTTAAAAAAATGTTTGATGATGTCTGTCCCTTTGTGTAAGATGTTAATATCAACTGATAGTATCGTCAGATCTACTATACACTACATGTTACATTGATTTTCAAGACAGTATTACATACTGAACAACAAAATACCTGACATGTAAATGATTGAAACCAAAAATACTTACATTGTGCTCATTGAGCTGCTGTTTCAGTGCACCCACTGTTGGGATATTCTTAGGAGAATTCTCTAGCTGCTCTCTGGCCTCTACAATAGCAGTTTTCAGGTAGTGAATCTCAGACTTGTATGTCTCATCCTTTGACACAGCAGCCTCTAGACTCTTTAACTGATCTCTTACTGATGTTTCTAGTAATAACATTTCAGATCTGAGATGATCAGCAGGGGTGAGTGTCGACGTTGCTGACAAACATGTGAACCCTTCAGCACCTTGTCCCTGACTAGTGAATGGATTCTGCATGATGACCTGCTCAGCTCTAGATTTGTTTCTGATGACATCTTCCAGAAGTTGCTGAAAATGGGAAAACAAGAACTTGTGAGCAGGCTTTCAAAAAATGTTCTGTCATCAGTGCATGCACATCATTGAATTTTATAATATTACTTATTACATCAGATGAGAAAATGTGAGATGTACATTCCCTCTGGATAGTGATGCAAATTTATAAATGTTTTCAGTCATCTATATGATTTGTTTCTCTTCCGGTATTGTTTCTGTCTCCAGGTACATATCTTTAAGCTTGTACACTTCCTTGCTGACCTCAAATACAGCAGCTAGCAATCACATGTTCATATTAACACTTATTAAGAAATAGTACTGTCAGTATTTACATCATTTCTCTTCTTATTATAGGACATGAAGAGCCATACAATGAAATATATTTAAATAACTACAATATAAATATAATACATTTCTCCCAAGATGACAACCTGGTTAGCTATGAAGAAGCAAAAACCATCGCCAAAGGGCACTACAAAGCAAAGTGGGATAAAGAACACCCAAAACACAACAAGAATGATGTATATTACCAACTGTCCAGAAGGGACCAGACAGCCATACTTCGCCTCCGGACGGGTCACAACAGAATGAGACCACCTGTACACTAAATTCAAGATAGGCACCAGCGACCTGTGCCCCTGTGGCTTGCAAGTATGACAACAGAACATATCCTACAGAACTGCCCCCAGTATGTAGACTTGAGAAGAAAGAGGTGGCCCACTTACAGCAGCGTCCAAGACAAACTGTATGGCGTGGCTGATAATCTGAGGCAGACGGTTGCCTTTATTAGAGAATCCGAAATCCCAATCTAGTGAGAATGCAGAAGAAGAAGTAATACATTTCTACGAAATGAGACATCAGTAGCAGAGTGGGCATAACTTCACGCACTGAATACATTGAAAGATAGCAAATGCAGTGTTTTGGACGTTTAATGAGAATGGAATACAATCAACCACCAATAACAGCATACAATAAATAGAGATCAGGTACTAGAGCCAAGGGAAGACCAAGAAAAAGACGGATAGACAATATCAAGACCACACTAAATAAACACAAATATAACACAACAAGGGCGACTCATCTGGCCCTGGAACACAAATTAAAGCTCCCACCCTACGCTTAACGGCAAGAGTGGACAACTAATTCCATCATCCCCCTGAGGACAGACAATAGGATAGACAATAGACATTTCTGCATATAATTATTCATCGTTCCACTCATATTGACTCATTTCTAAAGTACTTTAATGACTTCTGGTCATTATATAGTAATTTACTTTCAAAATCATCATCATCAGGTGCCGTCTCCACATTGAAGGTTGGCTGCAATGAATCTCAGCATCCTCTGTCTTTCGCCTTGGTGTTGCACACTGCCAGACTGTAACCTGTCCATTTCTTAAAGTTTCCCTCCCACTTATCTCTCGGTCTTCTCTTGCTCTTTCCCTCAACTTTCCCTCTAGTAAATGTTTTATCATGGTGTCATGTCTTTTATGTGCCCAAAATACTTTACTTGTCTGAATTTATTTCTCTTAATAATTGTTTCTTCATGCCTAGTTTTCCCTAAAACTTGTTTATTTGTCTGTTTTTCTGTCCATGAAACTCTGCTTATTCTTCTATATATCCACATCTCAAATGCATCAATTCTGTCTTCTAACTGCTTGTTCATTGTCCATGTTTCCGAGCCATACATTAATATAGGATATATATAAAGCATTTGATCATTCTAATTTTTAGCCTGTTTGTGATTTGTTTGGATGTCAGTAACTTTCTCATACTATTGAAATTATCCTTGGCCATTCCTATTCTCTTTTTAATTTCAGTTATACATCTGCCATCATCTGTTATCATCTGACCGAGATAGGAGTAGCTTTTTACTTGATGTAGAAAGAGATAAAATTTACAATATAATACTGCTGCCATAACAATACATTTAATAAAGGTTATCAATATTATAAGTAAACTATTTTCAGTAGCAAATTTGGAAAGAAACAGTAAACACAAACAAGAATTTGTAAACAAATTGTTATTCATAACAAAAATTAAGGAGAAGGTAAGAAAGTTTTTAAGTGTTAATTTGAACTCCATAAAAAAAAATATCATATTCAAAAGTATCTCTTTACCTGAAATCTCACTGAAATAAAATAAATAAATGGAATGTTCATTATATTTAAACATAATAAAGGCATTCTTGTTTTTTCTTTAATATCTATCAAATATTTTATATTTCTATGTTGCCTGTGTAGTGCAGGTGGACGGGGGCTAGGGAAGCAAAGAATAGTACCACTGTGACCTACAAGGCATGTCATAAGAGGCGACTGATAAAGGGGCCTAGGAAGCTACCTAGTAAATAAAAGCATCGCAGAAATTGGATATGCTGGTCTACTTGAAGGCGCATAACTGGCATAATGTACAATCGCTCTTAGGCTCAGATCACATACAAATCACACAGATTGGTTAACAAGTGATCAATACGGAGCGTTCGAAGAGTAGAAGATATTTCTATGTTAATAAATTATTTAATAATCTCAGTTCTTTTTTGTCCCACCTAAATATGGTCCACAAATACATGTCTCTTTCTACACAGGACATTAAAGATGATCAGAAAGTAATAAGAGCAGATGAGAAGTTGTCCAATTTGTAAATGAAAAGTTAAGTCCAATATGTATATGAGAAGTTTAAGTCCAATATTTATAGTTTCATGTTTGTGTAAGTCGTTGGAGTGGTAGGAAGCAAGAATAGTACATGAAAAGGCATGTCATAAGAGCGATTTATAAGGGAGCCTAGGAAGTCCTAATAAATAAAGATCCAGAAATTGGATATGCTGGTCACTATGAAGGGCATAACGCATATGTAATGTCTTAGGTCAATCAGCATAAAATCCACAGATTGAGTTAACAAGTATAATGGAGTTGAAGAGTAGAAGATTTTCTATGTTAATAGAAGTTTTTATAATCCATCTTTTTGTCCCCTAAATAGTGGTCCCAATACATGTCTATTTAAGGCCAAAGATGATAGAAGTAACAAAGAATGAGAAGTTGTCCAATTGTAAATGAAAGTTAAGTCCAATATGTATATGAGAAGTTTAAGTCCAATATGTATATGAAGTTTAGTCCAATATGTATATGAGAAGTTAAGTCCAATATGTATATGAGAAGTTAAGTCCAATATGTATATGAGAAGTTTAAGTCCAATATGTATATGAGAAGTTTAAGTCCAATAGTATATGAAGTTTAAGTCCAATATGTATATGAGAAGTTTAAGTCCAATATGTATATGAGAAGTTTAAGTCCAATATGTATATGAGAAGTTAAGTCCAATATGTATATGAGAAGTTTAAGTCCAATATGTATATGAGAAGTTTTAAGTCCAATATGTATATGAGAAGTTTAAGTCCAATATGTATATGAGAAGTTTTAAATCCAATATGTATATGAGAAGTTAAGTCCAATATGTATATGGCACAAAATATGAGAAGGCAACCAGGAAAGTAGTCATTAAATGCACATAACAATATCAGTTAAAACAAAAATATCTGTGAAGGCATGGAACAATTCTTAAATTTTATTCTGATTAAAGCAACAATATTTGATGTACAATATTTCTTACCCCAGTTACATCAGCAGTTGTAGAATATGGAAGCAAAATCTCACGTCTATCCACAAATGCACTTGGAGAATACTTGATTTTCTGATCCATATCAGTATTAGCAGAAACTACAAGATCAATATTCACAACATTGATCTTATCCTCATCTGCTTGATCTGAGCATGAATCAACATCAGATATACCAATGTTCATTGACTGTCTCGTGTAGTTCATGTAGTTGTCATTTGTTCCTGAACTGTGAGCCATATTGGAGCAATCAATATTATTTTCCGATTTTACAATTTGAATGTTACTCTTGGTCTCTTCATTTACCACTGAGGGTTCGATACATGAATTAGTGCTTCTTCCTTGGTAGCTGTTTCTCTCTTCAATGCTGTCTATTGCACTAAGAACGTTTTTTGACTACATTTCTAGCATTCTGCTTCTCCCTTCAGAGACAGTATTCCTAAAACTGTGACATGACACAATGTCTTGTTTACTGTCTGATGCAGAGTCCATAGATAATGTTTGAGACCTCTTTAAAATAATTTTATCACGAAATTGGTCTCTGATAAACTGCTCTCTTCTTTCTATTTCCTCTTCCATTGTATGGTCTTCATTTAATGTGTTCTGTAGTGGTACAGTGAAAATTTCAAACAAATGACTATTTGCTTCTTCCATCTGCAACTCATTTTTAGGGTATGTGTATCTCCATTCATCTCTATCACTATCTTCTAAATTCAACTCTCTTAATTTATCTTCACTTATTTCCTTTTCTTTTATGTTAATATCAATTGTATTTTTCCCATCAACTACTTCTGGATACATTCTTCCTTCAGTTTTCAAATCTTCTTCTTCTGCCTTTACACCAACAATTTCTTTAAGATCGTCAGCCTCTTTCTCTATTCCTTTGAAATATTGAACATCATCATACATTCCGAAATGTTCATCAACATTATCTATCACATCTTCAATTTCATCACTTATTCTCTGAGAACCTTCACATCTGTCTTCATGAACTACTTTGTTTTCTTCTTCAATGTCTTCTACTTTGTTATTTGTTATGTTTACACATTTTTCACCAATCTTTATCATGTTCTCTTCCAGAATTGTCAGATCTTTTTGAAGAGCTAAATTTTCTGAAGTTTCATCTGTAGTTCTTTCATCTTTCTCACCATTGTTTGTAGTTTCATCTATGCTTCTTTCTGTACTTACATGGTTGTCAGCAACACTCTTGTTATCATATAACCCATCCTTGTCACTTCTCTCCATCTTCTTATTCTCCCTTCTAGTTTCATTGTTACTATTTTCAACATGTCTGTTTTCATCATCTCTCTCAAGTGTCTTCTCATCACATTGTTCAGATATCAACCTATCTACTGTTAGTTCAGTTGTTGAAGTAATTTCCTTCATTGCTTTAACTGTGTGTTCCGATGACTTGCTCAATGGTCTTACAACACACTCTGAGTCATTCTGTTTGCATTCTGTCAATTTCTCATTTTCTGTCTTGCTACCATCTTTGCTGTCCTTTATTCTTTTTGTGTATGGCATGTCCTTAACTATTTCAAGCTCCCCAAGACTCTCTGGTGCAACCCTGAGTAATGAAACACTGGCTCTATCAGTGTCTTTATGTATTTTATTGCATACAAAATCTGATGATTGTGTGATATCTGTGAATTGTGTAGCACAGTTCCCTGACACATCATAATCATTTTGTGCAAGCTCTTCTTGTGTACATAAATTAACTTCAAGAACAGTTTCTGTCTCTTCTAATCTTGTCACACATTCTTGGACATTGCTAAATGACTGAAAAGATCTGGAGAATGTTTCTGTTGGAATAAATAATTCGAGTCTGTCAATTTCGACTTCTGTAGTAGAGTTTTCTATTGATGGCTGCAAAGGTGTTCCATGGTTTGAATAAGAATGAAGTGTGTCCTGCACTAATGTCTCACCATTTAATTTCTGTGGAATATTTTTCAAAACTATGTTCTCCTTTAGCTCATAGTTCACATCAATTTCTTCCACAGACCTCTCAATCTCTTCCTCTTTATTGTCCATTTCTTCATCAGATCTCTCAATGACTTTCTCTTTATTGTTCATTTCTTCAATAGTTCTGTCTACCTCCATCACCACATTGTTCACATCACTTTCTTTAATAGATCTCTTAATGTCTGTCACTGCAATGTTTTCACCAATTTCTTCAATATGGCTCTCAATATCTGTCACTGCATTGTTCACACCAATTTCTTCAATATGGCTCTCAATGTCTGTCACTGAAATGTTTCCGTCAATTTCTTCAAAATGGCTCTCAATGTCTGTCACTGCAATGTTTCCGTCAATTTCTTCAAAATGGCTCTCAATATCTGTCACTCATTGTTCACAATTTCTTCAAGAGGGCTCTCAATGTCTGTCTCTTCCTTGTTCACATCAATTTCTTCAATATAGCTCTCAGTGTCTGTCACTGCAATGTTCCCACCAATTTCTTCAACATGGCTCTCAATCTCTGTCCTTGCATTGTTCACATCAATTTCTTCAATATAGCTCTCAATGTCTGTCACTGCATTGTTCACATCGATTTCATCATCGGATTTCAGTGTCTGTCCTTGCATTGTTCACATCGATTTCATCAATATGGATTTCAGTGTCTGTCCTTGCATTGTTCACATCGATTTCATCAATACAGATTTCAGTGTCTGTCCTTGCATTGTTCACATCGATTTCTTCAAGATGGCTCTCAATGTCTGTCGCTGCATTGTTCACATCGATTTCATCAATACGGATTTCAGTGTCTGTCCTTGCATTGTTCACATCGATTTCATCAATATGGATTTCAGTGTCTGTCCTTGCATTGTTCACATCGATTTCATCAATAGTTTCAGTGTCTGTCCTTGCATTGTTCACATCAATTTCTTCAATATGGCTCTCAATGTCTGTCACAGAAATTGTTTCATCATTTCTTGAATAGTTCTGAATTCTGTCCTGCATTGTTCACACATTTCTCAATTGGCTTCAATGTCTGTCATTTGCATTGTTCACACAATTTCTTCAATATGGCTCTCAATGTTGTCCTCATTGTTCACACTCAATTTCTTCTATATGGCTCTCAATGTCTGTCCTTATTTTCACCAATTTCTTCAATATGGCTCTCAATATTGTCACTGATTGTTCATCACCAATTTCTTCAATATGGCTCTCAATGTCTGTCCTGCATTGTTCACCAATTTCTTCAATATGGCTCTCAATGTCTGTCACATTGTCAACATTCTTCAATATGGCTCTAATGTCTGTCACAATGTTCCATCAATTTCTGAATATGGCTCTCAATGTCTGTCCTCATTGTTCACACCAATTTCTTCAATATGGCTCTCAATGTCTGTCATCGATTGTTCACACAATTTCTTCAATATGGCTCTTAATGTCTGTCTCTGTATTCTTCACACCAATTTCTTCAATATGGCTCTCAATGTCTGTCACTGTAATGTTCCCACCAATTTCTTCCATAAGGCTCTCAATGTTTGTCTCTTCATTGTTCACATCAATTTCTTCAATATGGCTCTCAATGTCTGTCTCTTCATTGTTCACATCAATTTGTTCAAGCGGGCTCTCAATGTCTGTCTCTTCATTGTTTACCCCAATTTCTTCAATATAGCTCTCAATTTCTGTCTCTTCATTGTTCACATAAGCTTTTCCTATATAGCTCTCAATCTCTGTCACTGCAATGTTCCCACCAATTTCTTCAATTTGGCTGTCAATGTCTGTCCCTTCATTGTTCACACCAATTTCTTCTAGAGGGCTCTCAATGTCTGTCTCTTTATTGTTCACATCAATTTCTTCATTATTCACACCAATTTCTTCAATATGGCTCTCAATGTCTGTCACTGCAATGTTTCCACCAATTTCTTCAATATGGCTCTCAATGTCTGTCACTGCAATGTTTCCACCAATTTCTTCAATATGGCTTTCAATATCTCTCACTATATTGTTTATATCACTTTCATCAATAGATCCCTCAATGTCTATCACCTCCTGTTCCATCACTTTCTTCAATAGATCTCTCAATGTCTATCCCCTCACTGTTCACATCACTTTCATCAATAGATCTCTCAATATCTATCACATCACTGTTCACATCACTTTCTTCAATAGATCTCTCAATGTCTATCCCCTCACTGTTCACATCACTTTCTTCAATAGATCTCTCAATATCTATCACATCACTGTTCACATCACTTTCTTCAATAGATCTCTCAATGTCTATCCCCTCACTGTTCACATCACTTTCTTCAATAGATCTCTCAATATCTATCACATCACTTTCTTCAATAGATCTCTCAATGTCTATCCCCTCACTGTTCACATCACTTTCTTCAATAGATCTCTCAAGGTCTATCACCTCACTGTTCACATCACTTTCTTCAATAGATCTCTCAATGTCTATAACCTCGCTGTTCACATTACTTTCATCAATAGATCTCTCAATGTCTATCACCTCACTGTTCACATCACTTTCATCAATAGATCTCTCAATGTCTATCACCTCACTGTTCACATCACTTTCATCAATAGATCTCTCATTGTCTATCACCTTGCTGTTCACATCACTTTCCTCAATAGATCTCTCATTGTCTATCACCTTGCTGTTCACATCACTTTCATCAATAGATCTCTCAATGTCTATCACCTCACTGTTCACATCACTTTCTTCAATATCGCTCTCAATGTCTGTCACCTTACTGTTCACATCCCTTTCTTCAATAGGTCCCTCAATGTCTGTCGCCTTGCTGTTCACATCTAAATTAGACCCTACAATGGTTTTCAAAACACTGTCCATTTCACATGCTATATTTTGTCTTACAAAGTCATTGACCTCATTGTCCACATATAAAATAGGTCTCTCAAAGTTTCCCTCTTCATTGACTTCATTTTCAATAGATCCTCCAATGTGCTTCATATCACTGTCTAGACCACTTTCTTCAACAAATCTATTGTTATCTTTTACTTCACTGTCTACATAACATATTTCTATATACCCCTTGTCTTTAATCTCATTGTTCATGACATTCTCTTCTTTGACACTTCCTTTGTTATTTGTATCCTTTATGTCTTCTGATGTACCTTCTTGCCACCTGGTCTCTGTAGCAACTACATTATCATCTATTATCTTTTTGATATATACTATTTCTGTGATCATTTTATCAGGTTTATCCATAGTTTCAAAAGTTTCTGTTCTGTCAACACTGAATTCTCTTTGTGACATTTCCCAGCTTAATTCTCTTTGTACTTTGTCAATGTTGATTTCCTGTACTATGTTAATGCTGAGATCACCTTGTGCTCTACCATTGCTGAACTTACATTGGTCAGCATTACTTTCATCATTTTCCCAGTTCACATTGTCTAATTCTTTATGCTGCCACAAAACATCAACTTGTTCCCTGTTACTACAACTGAACTCAACATCTGGCTGATCAGTCATGATTGTACATGCTGGAGGAATATTCTGATAATAGCTGTCAGTTACTATCAAGCTTGTGTTTAATTCTGCAGATCTCTCAATGTCTTTCATCTCATTGCCTATGTCATTTTCATCAACAGATTCCTTGTTTTTCACCAAACTGTACACATCACTTTCTTCAATAGGTCTTTCAAAGTCTTTTTCCTCAATCTCCACATCCAAATCTGATCTCTCTTCTTGCCACCTAGTCTTGTGAACAGCTACATCATCATCTATTACCTTCTTGATATTTACTATTTCTGTAATTGTTCCATCAGGTTTATCCACAGTTTCAATAGCTTCTGCTCCATCAGCGATGAATTTACTTTGTGCTTTGTTCCCACTGAGTTCTCTTTGTGCTAAGTCACAGCTGAATTCTCTTTGCTCTTTATCAATGCTGATTTCCTGTACTATGTCAACACTGAGATTGCTGAGATCGCCTTGTGCACTGTCATTACTGAACTTGCATTTATCAGCATTAGTTTCATCACTTTCCCAGTTCAAGTTGTCTAATTCTTCACCCTTCCACAAAATATCAACTTGTTCACTGTTACTACAACTGAACTCAACATCTGGCGGATCAGTCATGACTGTGCATGCTGGAGGAATATTCTGATAATAGCTGTCAGTTACAATCATGCTTGTGTTTGTGGTTAATTCTACAGATCTCTCAATGTCTTTCATCTCATTGTTCATGTTAGTTACTCCAAGAGGTTTCTCAATGTCTTTCACCTCATCATTAATGTTAGTTACTCCAATAAGTCTCTCAATGTCTGTCATCATCTTACTGTCAAAACCTTCAATGGATCCATCAATGTCTTTACCCTCAATAACCATGTCATAATTTCCTCTGACAGTTCCTTTGTTATCTGCATCTTTTCTATCTTCTGATGTAACTTCTTGCCACTTAGTCACTTCAACAACTACATCCTCCTCTCTTCTCTTCTTTATGTAAACTATATTTGTAACAGGTTCAACTTGTCTATAAATAGTTTCACTAGCCCCTGTTCTATCAAAGCTGAATTCTCCATGTGGTTTATCAATACTGCATTCTTCTTGAGTTTTGTCAACTCTGAACTTGCATTGATCAGCACTACCTTCATCACTTTCCCAGTTCACAGCATCTAATTCTTCAAACTGCCATAAAACACTTTCACTGTTACTGTAACTGAACTGGATATCTGGCTGATCAATCAACAGTGTACAAGCTGGAGGAATATTCTGAAAGTAGTTGCTTGTTCCAATCAATTCTGTGGTTGTGATGTCTTGTTCAAAAAGTACATCCCATCTACCTGCTATTGTCTCATCATCTGTTATGCTGTATTCATAGGATTCAACATTTTCATTTTTCTCAACTTCTATTTGATCTTTGATACTCGGTTGATTGTTTATATCAATAATATTTGATTTTTCATCAATGTTTTCTTCCAAATCTTGTTCTCTTGTTTGGCCATTACTTCCAATATGACTGTCCCCCTCAATACTTTTAATGATGCCAACAACCTCTTCATTTATAAGTAGGTCACTGGCCTTATGGCTTTCATAAACAATATCTTTCCCGTTATTTCTTTGTTTATCAGTATAATCCTTTTTTGCTTGGTCATTACTTCTATCACTGTCTTCCATATCATCTTTGATTTCAGTAAGATTTACATGAATCTTAATGTCATCAGCTGTATTTTCCATATCGAGCTGCACAAGTTCTTCATCACACTTCGTATTACACATCAGTGAGCCTACACTATCATACTGATCCCTCAGGGAATCTCCTTCTTTATGGATGCCTGGCTCTGAATCAGCTCTTGGCACTGAATCTGATAAATTTATAACCTCACAAATTACAGCTCTCTCAGCACATGGCAGATCTGGTATTATGTCTGAGATGGTTGTGTGCAACAATTTATCTTCTTGAATTTCAACTTCATTATTTCTGATGTCATTTACACATTGTTGCAGATTCTTATCATCATCATTTGATACTGTTACCACCATTTCCGTTGGTTGTTTGTTATTTATGTTTTTCTTCTGATTTTTTCGTGATGTAACTAAAATGAAACCATCATCCTTATCCTCAACAACTTCTTTTTCCACAGTTAAATCTTCTCCTGAATATTCCTTTGGTACATTCTTCAGTAAATGTGTGTCTGAAACATGTTCAGCAATGTTATGCATCTCTTCTTGGGCTGTAAGATGTTCATCAGTAACAGAAGTTCTCTCAATGTCTTTCTCCTCAATGATCACATTACTTTCTTTAATAGATCTCTCAATGATCACATCACTTTCTTCAATAGATCTCTCAATATCTTTCATCTCAATGATCACATTACTTTCTTCAATAGATCTCTCAATATCTTTCATCTCAATGATCACATTACTTTCTTCAATAGATCTCTCAATGTCTTTCATCTCAATGATCACATTACTTTCTTCAAAAGATCTCTCAATGTCTTTCATCTCAATGATCACATTACTTTCTTTAATAGATCTCTCAATGTCTTTCATCTCAATGATCATATCACTTTCTTCAATAGATCTCTCAATGATCACATCACTTTCTTCAATAGATCTCTCAATGATCACATCACTTTCTTCAATAGATCTCTCAATGATCACATCACTTTCTTCAATAGATCTCTCAATGATCACATCACTTTCTTCAATAGATCTCTCAATGATCACATCACTTTCTTCAATAGATCTCTCAATGATCACATCACTTTCTTCAATAGATCTCTCAATGATCACATCACTTTCTTCAATAGATCTCTCAATATCTTTTTTCTCAATGGTCACATCACTTTCTTCAAAAGATACCTCAATGTCTTTTATCTTAGTGTCCATGTTAACATCACCGCAGTTTCCTCCTTTGTTATCTCCATTATTTATGTCTTCTGATGAAACGTCTTGCAACTTAATCTCTTTAACAACTACTCCATCACCTAGTCTTGTCTTTCTGATATGTATTATTTGTGTAATATTTCCATCATACTTTCCCACAGTTTCAATAGCTTCTGTTCTGTCATTTTTGAATTCTCCTTGCACTTTGTCAATGTTAAATTCTCCCTGTGCTATGTCAGATCTGAATTCTCTTTGTGTTCTATTAATGCTGAACATTCCTTGTGTTCTATCAATGATGAATTCTGCATGCACTCTGTCAATGGTGAACTCACTTTGACCAGCACTGTCTTCATCACTTTCCCAGTTCACATTGTCTAATTCTTCAAACTGCCACACATTATCAACTATTTGACTGTTACTGCAACTGAACTGAACATCAGGCTGATCAATCATCGTTGTACATGCTGAGTCCATATAATTATTGATTTCAGTCAGATTAACTTCAGTCTTAATGTCATCAGCTGTATTGTCTTTATCATGCTGCACAACTTCATCAAACTTTGTATTAGACATCAGAGAATCAGAAATATACTGATAGCTCAGAGTTTCTACTGGTCTCTCATCAGCTCTTGGCACAGAATTATCTGATAAATTTCCAACCTCACAAATTACAGTTCTCTCAGCACAAGGCAGATCTGGTATTATGTCTGAGATGGTTGTATGCAACAATTTATCTTCTTGAATTTCAACTTCATTATTTCTGATGTCCTTTACACATTGTTGCAGATTCTTATCATCATCATTTGATACTGTTACCATCATTTCTGTTGGTTGTTTGTTATTTATGTTTTTCTTATGTTTTCGTGATGTAACTAAAATGAAACCATCATCCTTATCCTCAACAACTTCTTTTTGCACAGTTAGATCTTCTCCTGAATATTCTTTTGGTACACACTTCAGCAAATGTGTGTCTGAGACAGGATCAGTAATATTATGCATCTCCTCTTGGGCTGTAATATGTTCATCAGTAACAGAAGTTCTCTCAATGTCTTTCATCTCAATGGTCACATTACTTTCTTCAATATATCTCTCAATGTCTTTCTTCTCAATGTCTTTCTTCTCAATGATCACATCACTTTCTTCAAGAGATCTCTCAATGTCTTTCTTCTCAATGCTTCTCCTCAATGATCATATTACTTTCTTCAATAGATCTCTCAATGTCTTTCTCCTCAATGACCACATCACTTTCTTCAATAGATCTCTCAATGTCTTTCATCTCAATGGTCACATCACTTTCTTCAATAGATCTCTCAATGTCTTTCTCTCAATGTCTTTCTTCTCAATGACCACATCACTTTCTTCAATAGATCTCTCAATGTCTTTCATCTCAATGGTCACATCACTTTCTTCAATAGATCTCTCAATGTCTTTCATCTCAATGGTCATATCACTTTCTTCAATAGATCTCTCAATGTCTTTCTCCTCAATGATGACATTACTTTCTTCAATAGATCCCTCAATATCTTTTATCTTAGTGTCCATGTCAACATTACCTCTGTTTCCTCCTTTGTTATCTCCATTATTTCTGTCTTCTGATGGAACCTCTTGTCCCTTAATTTCTTCAACAACTACTCCATCACCTAGTCTTGTCTTTGTGTTATGTATTATTTGTGTAATATTTCCATCATACTTTCCCACAGTTTCAATAGCTTCTGTTCTGTCAGATCTGAATTCTCCTTGCATTTTGTCAATGTTAAATTCTCCCTGTGCTATGTCAGTGCTGAATTCTCTTTGTGTTCTATCAATGCTGAACATTCCTTGTGTTCTATCAATGATGAATTCTGCATGCACTCTGTCAATGGTGAACTCACTTTGATCAGCACTGTCTTCATCACTTTCCCAGTTCACATTGTCTAATTCTTCAAACTGCCACACATTATCAACTATTTGACTGTTACTGCAACTGAACCGACCATCAGGCTGATCAATCATCGTTGTACATGCTGAGTCCATATCATTATTGATTTCAGTCAGATTAACTTCAGTCTTAATGTCATCAGCTGTATTGTCTTTATCATACTGCATAACTTCTTCATCAAACTTTGTATTAGACATCAGAGAATCAGAAATATACTGATCGCTCAAGTTTCTACTGGTCTCTCATCAGCTCTTGGCACAGAATTATCTGATAAATTTCCAACCTCACAAATTACAGTTCTCTCAGCACAAGGCAGATCTGGTATTATGTCTGAGATGGTTGTATGCAACAATTTATCTTCTTGAATTTCAACTTCATTATTTCTGATGTCCTTTACACATTGTTGCAGATTCTTATCATCATCATTTGATACTGTTACCATCATTTCTGTTGGTTGTTTGTTATTTATGTTTTTCTTATGTTTTCGTGATGTAACTAAAATGAAACCATCATCCTTATCCTCAACAACTTCTTTTCACAGTTAGATCTTCTCCTGAATATTCTTTTGTAACACTTCAGCAAATGTGTGTCTGAGACAGGATCATAAATTATGCATTCTCCTTTGGGCTGTAATATGTTCATCATTAACAGAAGTCTCTCTCAACCTGTCTTTCATCTCAATGGTCAATTTTACTTTCTTCAATATATCTCTCAATGTCTTTTCTTCTTCAATGTCTCACATCACTTTCTTTTCAATAGATCCTCCTTCAATGTATGCTTTTCTCCTCAATGATAATTCATTTCTTTCTTCAATAGATCTCTCAATGTCTTTCTCCTCAATGATGACATTACTTTCTTCAATAGATCTCTCAATGTCTTTTAACTTAGTGTCCATGTCAACATTACCTCTGTTTCCTCCTTTGTTATCTCCATTATTTCTGTCTTCTGATGGAACCTCTTGTCCCTTAATTTCTTCAACAACTACTCCATCACCTAGTCTTGTCTTTGTGTTATGTATTATTTGTGTAATATTTCCATCATACTTTCCCACAGTTTCAATAGCTTCTGTTCTGTCAGATCTGAATTCTTTTTGTCTGATTCTCTGTCAGTGCTGAATTTCTTTGTGTTCTTATCAATGATGAATTCTGCATGCACTCTGTCAATGGTGAACTCACTTTGACTCAGCACTTCTTCATCACTTTCCCAGTTCACATTGTCTAATTCTTCAAACTGCCACACATTATCAACTATTTGACTGTTACTGCAACTGAACTGAACATCAGGCTGATCAATCATCGTTGTACATGCTGAGTCCATATCATTATTGATTTCATTCAGATTTACTTCAGTCTTAATGTCATCAGCTGTATTGTCTTTATCATACTGCATAACTTCATCAAACTTTGTATTAGACATCAGACAACCAGAAATATCATTCTGATCCCTCACAGTTTCTACTGGTCTCTCATCAGCTCTTGGCACTGAATCTAATAAATTTCCAACCTCACAAATTACAGTTCTCTCAGCACAAGGCAGATCTGGTATTATGTCTGAGATGGTTGTATGCAACAATTTATCTTCTTGAATTTCAACTTCATTATTTCTGATGTCATTTACACATTGTTGTAGATTCTTATCATCATCATTTGATACTGTTACTACCATTTCTGTTGGTTGTTTGTTATTTATGTTTCTCTGTTTATTTTTTCGTGATGTAACTAAAATGAAACCATCATCCTTATCCTCAACAACTTCTTTTTGCACAGTTAAATCTTTCCTGAATATTCTTTTGGTACACACTTCGCAAACTGTGTGTCTGAGACAGGTTCAGTAATATTATGCATCTCTTCTTGGGCTGTAAAATGTTCATCAGTAACAGAAGTTCTCTCAATGTCTTTCTTCTCAATAACCACATCACTTTTTCAATATCTCAATGTTTTTCTATCAATGTCCACTCACTTTCTTCAATAGTCTCTCAATGTCTTTTCTCAATGTCTTTCTTCTCAATGTCTTTTTCTCAATGTCTTCTTCTCAATGCTTTCTTTCAATAGTCTTTCTCAATGTCTTCTTCTCAATGTCTCCTTATCAATGTCTTCTTCTATCAATGTCTTTCTCAATGTCTTCTTATCAGTCTTCTTATCAATGTCTTTTCTCAATGTCTTCTATCAATGTCTTCTCAATGTCTCCTTATCAATGTCTTTCTATCATGTCTTTCTTCTCAATGCTTCTATCAATGTCTTTCTTCTCAATGTCTTCTTCAATGTCTTTCTTATCAATGTCTTCTTCAATGTCTTTCTTCTCAATGTCTTCTTCAATGGTCACATCATTTTCTTCAATAGGTCTCTCAATGTATTTTTTCTCAATAGTCACATCATTTTCTTCAATAGGTCTCTCAATGTCTTTCTTCTCAATGGTCACATCACTTTCTTCAATAGATCTCTCAATGTCTTTCTTCTCAATGGATCACATCACTTTCTTCAATAGATCTCTCAATGTCTTTCTTCTCAATGACCACATCACTTTCTTCAATAGATCTCTCAATGTCTTTTCTCAGTGTACATCATTTTCTTCAAGAGATCTCTCAATATCTTTTAACTTCGTGTCCATGTCAACATTACCTCTGTTTCCTACTTTGTTATCTCCATTATTTCTGTCTTCTGATGGAACCTCTTGTCCCTTAATTTCTTCAACAACTACCTCATCACCTAGTCTTGTCTTTGTGTTATGTATTATTTGTGTAATATTTCCATCATACTTTCCCACAGTTTCAATAGCTCCTGTTCTGTCAGATCTGAATTCTTTTTGTGATCTGTCAGTGCTGAATTCTCTTTGTGTTCTATCAATGATGAATTCTGCATGCACTCTGTCAATGGTGAACTCACTTTGACCAGCACTGTCTTCATCACTTTCCCAGTTCACATTGTCTAACTTCTAAACTGCCACACATTATCAACTATTTGACTGTTACTGCAACTGAACCGAACATCAGGCTGATCAATCATCGTTGTACATACTGAGTCCATATCATTATTGATTTCAGTCAGATTTACTTCAGTCTTAATGTCATCAGCTGTATTGTCTTTATCATACTGCATAACTTCTTCATCAAACTTTGTATTAGAAATCAGGGAACCAGAAATATCATACTGATCCCTCACAGTTTCTACTGGTCTCTCATCAGCTCTTGGCACAGAATCTGTGAAATTTCCAACCTCACAAATTACAGCTATCTCAGCACAAGGCAGATCTGGTATTATGTCTGAGATGGTTGTATGCAACAATTTATCTTCTTGAATTTCAACTTCATTATTGCTGATGTCATTTACACATTGCTGCAGATTCTTATCATCATCATTTGATACTGTTACCATCATTTCTGTTGGTTGTTTGTTATTTATGTTTTTCTTTCGATTTTTTCGTGATGTAACTAAAATGAAGCCATCATCATTATCCTCAACAATTTCTTTTTCCACAGATAAAACTTCTCCAGAATTTTCTTTTGGTATATTCTGAAGCAAAAGTACCTCCAAAATGGGTTCAGTAATATTAAGAATCTCTTCTCGGGCTGCAATTTGGTCTTCAGTCATAGAATGCTGTATTAAATTAGTTGATTTGCTAGGCCAGTCCATGAAGGATTCAGCTATTCCAATAGAAGTCAATGCTCCTGTTGTATCTACGTGACTATATTCCACTGTACTATCAATGTGGGCAGCTATAGCATGGGTCGCACAGGTGACTGATGTGTCTAACAGTAAATCATCAGTTTCACTTGCACAATTTTTGCTAATGCAATCACCTGGAAATCCTTGCGAAACGTTCTTCTTGTGATTCATGTGAGAGTATCCAATGTTTGTGCCATCTGTATCCCCATAATGATTGCCAGTTGATGATAAGATGACATCAACCACAGTTACATCATCATCTTCTTTGCTGGAGATAAGAAAATCTGGTTCACTAACAGAACCCATATTAATGTCACTTATATTGTTAGGTTGAATACTTTCCTGTTCACTCAAATTCATAATTTTATTCCATGAGGATTTGTCTTCATCATTTTCTGTTAGTCTGTTTCTGTTTTCAATAACAGCAGTTTCCACATTATCTACACTGTTACTACAGCTATCTTCTGGTGAATAGAAAGCTGATTGATCTTCATTGTTACGTAGAGTACAACTGTCAGAAGCCTGTAAACTCATATCATAATCACACTGAATTGTTGTGTTGCTTTCATGAACTTCTCCAACTACCTGATATTGTTCTACTGCATCATCATCATGACTATGTAAATATTTATTTGCAATATGTGTTTGGACATTGTCAGCTGAATGCTGACTGTTTTCATTGTGTGTGTCAACATTGTCAGTTGAATGTAGAAGGTTTTCATCATGTATGTCAACATTGTCAGTTGAATGCAGACTGTTTTCATTGTGGGTGTCAACACTGTCAGTTGATTGCAGACTGTTTTCATTGTGGGTGTCAACACTGTCAGTTGAATGCAGACTGTTTTCATGTTGTGTGTCAACATTGTCTGTTGAATGCAAACAGTTTTCAACGTGTGTGTCAACATTGTCAGTTGAATGTAGACTGTTTTCATTGTGGGTGTCAACACTGTCAGTTGAATGCAGACTGTTTTCAATGTGTGTGTCAACATTGTCAATTGAATGCAAATAGTTTTCAACGTGTGTGTCAACATTGTCAGTTGAATGTAGACTGTTTTCATTGTGGGTGTCAACACTGTCAGTTGAATGCAGACTGGATGAAATCTCAGTGAAGCTTTTGGTCAAGTTATGACCATCAGTCAAGAGTAATGTCAAACTCTGCTTGTTCAATAAATCTTCAGATTTCGTTGTCCTAACAAATAGTTCAGATTGCTTTAACAATGAGTCATTAGACTCACTTGTATAAATGGAATCTCCAGACATTTTTTCTACCACTGAACATGTCAGCATTCAAATCTTCTAATGAGTCTTCATGAGACTCGCTCAAATGCAAGTTAAACTCAAACTCAGAAATAAAATATCTCTCTTGTTTAGGAATTATGACTCCAGTGTCTATCGTTTTGCGCAAATCTGTGTTCAGCTTGGACACCATCAATTGTTGCTCCTTCATTGACTTTGATCTAACAGTATAACTGAAACAAGATGTGTTTTTGGAGTCTATATCTGACATATTATCGTGATCAACTTCAACTGTCTCTCTTGTCTCCAAACATTTCATAGACACCAGGTTTCCTGAACTATATTCATGTTTATTGGCAGATTCTTCACTATTCATATTTTTCATGTTTCCATTGTTCTCATGTAATTTCAACTCAAGAATAGCGATATCGTCTCTATCATTACTATAGATACCAGACCCAGCACCATCAACTGGCCATGGATGTCTGAGAGCAGGAGACACTTTACAGACAATAATTCGCCGATTATCATTGAATTCATCTATACATTCCGTCCTTTCCCACCTGTCTGTGTAATGTAAGACATCAATTTCCCTCAGATCTAGATCAGACAGATTATACTGTTGGAATGTGGTTTTCTGATCCACATAATCATCACCAGTGGTCTCTTTGATGTCGTCTTCTTGATCGCCGATCTTCTCGATGTCGATAATATTTTCCAATACAGTGTTAACACTGGACACCAATGACTGCTCTGTCACATTTGACACAAGATTGGAATATGAGAGTTCCTTGTCCTCTGTACATGAGAGTTCCCTGTCCTCTGTACATGAGAGTTCCCTGTCCTCTGTACATGAGAGTTCCTTGTCCTCTGTACATGAGAGTTCCCTGTCCTCTGTACATGAGAGTTCCCTGTCCTCTGTACATGAGAGTTCCCTGTCCTCTGTACATGAGAGTTCCCTGTCCTCTGTACATGAGAGTTCCTTGTCCTCTGTACATGAGAGTTCCTTGTCCTCTGTACATGAGAGTTCCCTGTCCTCTGTACATGAGAGTTCCCTGTCCTCTGTACATGAGAGTTCCTTGTCCTCTGTACATGAGAGTTCCCTGTCCTCTGTACATGAGAGTTCCTTGTCCTCTGTACATGAGATACCGTGTGTGTCAACATCCATAACCATTTCCTGAACAAATGTCTCCGGTAAATGAAAGTGTGTTTCGTGATTACTCAACGTATCTTCAAGCTTATGTACAGTATCAATACTTTCATCTTCTTCCTTGTTGTTATAATGGATTAATTTATCAACAATGTTAACCTCTTTATGGATACTAGAAACCGCACTAGAATACTGTGAAGATTCCCAAACGCGTGGCACTGTAGACACCAGAATTCGCCGATAGTCAGGGGCGTAGCTTGCAACCTCGGTTCTCTCCCATCGATCTGTGTAACGTAACACTACAGTCTCGCTGAGATTTGAATCAAACAGATGATGTGATTGGAATGTTGTTTTCTCAACGTTTAAATCTTCATCAACTGTTTCGTCAGCGTCTTTAACCATATCTCGATCTGTCTCTTTTATTTTGTTCATTGTTTTATTAATAGTGTGACTAGCTCCATGCAAATATTTTCTGTTGTCTTCTAAGACATCACTGCAAGGATCATGAGAAAATGGCGTAACACGTTCATCGTCTGTAACCGCTATAGTTAGATTATTGTTCATGCTACACTCCAAGAGAATAGTCTGTCGTCTAAAAATAAACCCTCGACTGATTTCATCGCTTCCTCCCTCGTCGTCAGCAGGTGATATCGTTTGCTCACATTTGTCAATATAACCTACGTTCTCACCAGCTTCGTTGGAGTATAGTGCATTCACGTCATTGTGATCAGCGTTGACAATGACATCACGATGACGATTTCTATGCACTATGGTACGTCGCCTGGTGACATACGACTCGTCATCATTGCTATCACTACCAATAGTACGCTCCCATCTGTCCACATAACGATTGGAACTATCAACATCCATTATGAGCTGCGATTTCTATCGTTCGATGGTACGGTGGACATCAATGGTCATGTGTCAGTATCAAGAATAAACAAATTAGGTCTTGTCCGTACAATCATTATTAAAGCGTCACTTTGTGTCTATGACCACCGTTAGTTTAAGGGTACATTGGGAGCAATCACTGCAACACTGCGCTTGTGGGCACAATCATACCTACAATTAAGTTTCTGCTTACATAAGTATCACATTTATAAAACTCGGAGCACCAAGTAAAATATTACCGCACAGAAATCCACACTAAATAAATAAATATAAATACAAGACGTCGACTGACACACACAAACCCAGGAACTTTACTGAGCAGGCAAATGTCTTGTGTTAACCCATTCGTTCCTTTGAACCGATGTACTGACTTGCTGCATATTTTAAATGACGAAAAACAAATACTGGCTAATTCGGTATACAATGCAATATAAACGCGCACAGGTGTTTTTAAAAAAGTTTGGAGTCATGAGAGTACTGTTTAATTATACCCGACAACTGTTAATTCGACCGCAATATCGCCATGTTTTTAAACGAGTTTATTATCGACGTAGTAAATATCGAGTTTCGACCAGAGTTGTTTTCAGTTTTAACGACCATTGCATCTAGCTCATTATGTCCGCCAGATCCTAGTTTATTATACCCGACCCACACGCTAGTTTATTATACCCGACCCACACGCTAGTTTATTATACCCGACCCACACGCTAGTTTATTATACCCGACCCACAGCTAGTTTATTATAGCCAACCACAACTAACTTATTCTGTCCCACCCACATATAACATGCTGTCCTAACCGCATCTAACTTATTCTGTCCCACCCACACATAACATCCTGACCTAACCGCATCTAACTTATTCGACCTCAGCCACAGCTAGTTTAATATGCCCGAACATACTAGCTTTTCTGTCCCCCCACATCTAACTTATCTACTCGAACTAATGTTGTTTGCGTCTGGCACAGTGATAAACATACAACATTCTACAAGCACGTCACAGTTGGCCGATTTTACATCCTGAACACACACACATAGCGCCTTACATAAGTTATCAGTTGCTTCAATATTAAATAACTGTGCTCTACTAAACCTACAGATATACTATCTGTCTATACAAGGAATACATTGAACTATTTAGCTTGTGAGGTACTGTACCTTTCTCAATGCTACAAGTAACCTACTTTTACTTGTCATATAATCATAGTTACCAATGTAAACAGAGAATTATCGCGCAATAAGTGTGCGAAAACCCAAAATGGTAATGTTTACAGTGACACAACAATCTTCGAAGTTACCAGACCACACTGTACATAAAGCCTTCTACAGCATAACATCGGGGCAAAAGACATGAAAACCAAGGAAAAGATGGATGGGTGGAGTATTAGAATCATGCCAAAAGATGTAGACATTCATAACTCAAGCCACTCGAGAAGTGCAAGACAAATACAGAAGACCACAATACTGAGTTACAACTTGGCATCATCAGTGTGCCAACACAAGAAAGAAGAAGTACATATATGAATAGTACATGTGTGACTTATCACCCATAGGGTCAACAGCTAGACTACATATAAGCCACAGTACGACAAATATAATAAAGACATCTATGACAAGTAATGCAGATATCATGCAGGAATCTAAAGTGATAAAAAAATGAAAGAACGATTCACCTATTTTAGTAGTAATTTTGACTGTAAGGAGATTATAAAAACAAAGAAATTGTGCTACAAATTGTCAAAACACGTAATTACAAAGTACTGTAGTTTTACAAATTACAAAAACAATGACAAAATATAGCAACGTTTCGACCAACAAGGCCTTTATCAAGCAAACGAACAAACAGGAGTGACAAATTAAAATGAAACACTAATGGACGACCAAATACAAATTGTCAAATCAACATTAGCTTTTGAAAGTCCAAGTAAAATATACGAACTCCAAGTTATATAGTTCTAAAACTAAATTAAGAATGGCTAATTCCAGTGGTGTCTCAATCCTAACATGTCAGCAAAGAGTTAGAAAATAACTACAAAGATAGAAAGTAAGTTGAATACATTTGAAAATAAATGTCTGCGAAAAATAATAAACATAAATTCGGACGAATTCATGAGACGTGAAGAGATCAGAGAAATGTCTGGTCAACTACTAGTAACAACTGTTATAAGACAGTGACGATGGCTTAGTATACGTTGAGTGTACTTTGAGAAAATTTATGATAAAAGAATCAGAAAGCTGGCATTGAAGTGGAAGGCGGCAAAGGGTTTAGAAAAAAAAGGATGCACTAAGGAAACCCTGAAACGAACGATCGGACTAAATTCCAAATAAGAGATTGAGCGAGTTACAGGATCATAGAGCGGTATGGGAAAACTTGCCTGCAGGTCCTATGTAACGCATAAAGGTAAAATATGAATACAATAACGTGTATGACTAGTGAAATACTGGATACTTCTAACAATAATTAAATGTTATTGAATAGTGAATGCTGAGAAATCATCTATACTTGTTGAACAAAAAACAAAACTAAGAAATTAGTAAATATGCAAACTTGTCGTTGGGAGGGAGAGAAGTGGAGAACAAATACAATAAATAGACAAACTTGTCTAAGAATACATTACATAAAGGGAGAGTAAATAGACAAGCTTGTTGGAAAAAATGAGTAAATAGGCAAGTTTGTTTAAAAAAACGAACATTAAGAGAGTGAATAGGAAACAACAATAGGCATAATATAGTTAGACCGCACACCTTACTAGCACTGTTTAATTTGACAATGAAATTGTGAGTAATTTGGTAATATCTTATGTATGGACGTAAGTGAATTCTATATAAGATAATGGAGGACAGTTTCATTAACTTTGACTGCAATGTTAAAAGTAAACTGAAAGACGACTCGACTGACACTATCAATACTAAGACTATGTATTTTGATATTTTACAAACAGTTCCTAGCGACTAACAGCGCCATCTTTGCTTTAGTGCATTTGAACTTAAATTACGTTTTCGTCCGTGTAACAACAATATTGTACTATTACTACGAAAACTCCTTAAATAAAAAACAAACTTACACACACACAACAACAACACATATATATCCAAAAGCAGTATAATTCTAAAACACTGCACTGCAAATCTAAATCCCTATTTTTGTTAAAAGAAAACGCGTCTATTGACACACTATTGACACACGGCTGTGTAACTGATGTTTGCTCCAATACAAGCGCTAATACACATCTCTTGTTGAGATTAAATGTCGGGATGCACTCACGGATAGAAGCAGTACATTTCTAAGCACAAGTAATGTAACACGTTAGCACCAATACTTCCAGTTGAACAAGTTTGATCATATTGTACAGCATTTTTTCTAAAATTTGACAACACTAACAGTGTGTTGCGAACTACATGCGTGTCACGTCTGTCACCATGTTGACAATGCTAATTGCTAGATATGTTACAGGTAGGTAACCTTTAGGCTGCTATCCACACTTCAATATGTGCAATAACATCCTGCACATTGGGAACATGTTTGATTAAAAAAACAACCAAACTATGTCATCTCATATTCAAAGCAAGTATCCAACGACTACGTTTCACAAATTATGTCAGAAGCGCGCTCGATCGTAGCTAAGCGATCTATGGGCTAGTTATTGTAATCACCATCATCAAGTGCCATACCAAGTGGTATTGACGAATACGCCTCAAAACTTTCTGTCCCTAGTATTGTTTGCAAATTCCACTGTTCTCATCTGTTGTGTCTTCACCTAATTGTAATAGAACAGGAGTGCTCTCCCCGGTCTTAAGATTTAAGTAGACCAGTATGGTTTCCCACGTCGGATACGTCGAAGAGGTAGCAGATCAAGATATAATCTCAACTGATGTTTTTATCAGGCAGTTCGCCAGCGTGTTCGTAGCGCGTTGGACTACGGGTGACTAGCCCTCTGTGAGTGCGGGTTCAATTCCGCAGGCTGGCAGAAAAGCCACAGGTTTCCCAGATTTACGGTGTTCGTGGCAACGAACCGAAGGGTTACGATGTCCACTGGCACCGAACCGAAGAGCTGAAAAGCTCAAGTGCTTCTGGATCGGAAAAAAACTGGTAGTTTAGGGACAAACAAAGAGAAAATAGAATCTGAGAGAAGTGTATGTTGTAATAGGATAGTTTGAACCACATGGTTACAGACAAAAGTTAAAACTTATATATAATTTCTTTCTATCTTGATGACTTTATCTATTGCTACAAATCTACAGTGTGTTGAAGCTTTAATGTTTCTTCTGACAGGTCCATACGAAATGAATTCATTGTCCTCCTTGATGCTGTTATCCCTTTAGCTGCTAAGGACGTATATATACGTTTTTCCCATTCACTTCTAAAGACGCATTAACATGTCTGTTATTATCTCTCCTCTGTGGGCTAAAGACGTGTTAACACGTTATACATTGCTACTGTCACTGCTATAGGCGTACAGTCACGTTTGTGACCTAGAAACAAGGAATAGCTATTTTTAGCTTAGCCTTCAGAAAGTATGTAGCGGCGAAAGGGTTATATACAGGGTGTTCAAGATAAATGTAGCCTATCAAATGAGCTAATCTGGTTTATTTATGAAAATGAGAAAGTTCAATTATGATATAGTATAGGTCAAGGTTTTGTGATGCAGTATAATTATGGTGCTGGAAGAGACGATGCACCAATGTGACGTAGGACGAGCTAATCAGAACTGGTTTAAATAGTAAATAGACAAAACGCAATGCATAACTGGAAATATTTGAATTGTCCATCAGGCTACTTTTATCTTGAACACCCTGTATTTCCCGTAGCGCAATCTTACTTTCTCAAAACAATAACAAATGTTTTTAAAAAAAATTTATATAAGCCTCGGTCATGTCAAAGGTTAAGGATTTTCTTATCTGTTTAGTATGGTCACAGCTGGTTTTCAATTACTCTAGACCGCCAGGTAGTGACAGATTGAATTTTGTTTTCGTTACCGAAACTGCAGATTTGTCATCAGTTTCCGTCAATTTCCGTTTTCGACCGAAATTGATCGAGAAGCTTCCTTTTAGTTTTCAACCGAATAACTAAACCATATCTGCATCGACAAATATCAATTAAAGCAAGTCAAAGACGTTACATATCTAGGGAGTATTTTTTCAGCAAATGGAAGAATAACGAAATCCAACATAGATGCAATAAAACAAATCAAATCATAGGATAAATGGTACCAATTGTGAAATGCAAGAATGTCGCCCACAACACGATCTTTCTCCCAACATTATGATATCAGTGCCACACCTGGATGCTGACATTAAACGATAGAAGAAAACTAGTCACGATAGAAGAAAACTAGTCACGATAGAAGAAAACTAGTCACGACAGAAATGAAGTGTCTACGCAAAGGACTGGGAGTATCAAGAAGAGACCGGTTTAGAAATGAAGACATCAGGAGAAGAGTGGGTACTGAACTTCACCAAGAAGCAACAAAATATTTTGTTCGGTCACATAAGGATATTACCAACAGACTATGCGCCTCAAAGAGCTATGCTACTCCGATAAAGTGGATACAAAGCAAAATGCCGTCCACGCAAAAGGTGAACTTTAGAATTAACACTGTCAGTGAAAAACTCTATTTATTATGCACACAAATGCCAGCTCTATAAATTTGTATTAGAGGCATACAAGTGTGCACCAGCCACTATATTGGCTTTTCACATTCGGTACTTTCTTTCTCTTCGTACTAAATCTTTCTAGTTTTTATCATAGCTATTAAAAGTAAAATAAATGTAGGCCTACATATAAATATGATATTCGAAGATGATACATATTATTGTGATACCTACTGCTAAGAACGTAAACATATAATCTTTGAGTGATACAAATTATAATATCATAAAACGGTTATACTAAAATGAATATATACAAATCAAATGTGCGCTCAGTCCTACTGTATAGATCAGAAACATGGAAGACAAGTACCAAGACAGACAGTCGCATATGAGGCTCCAAGGGAAGATGTCTTAGAAGAATTCTCGGAATTCGCTGGGACCAGAGAATACAAAATACTAAGATTACCCGGAGCTCAGGCATCAACAATATCACGAGGAAATAAACGTTGCAGATGGAAGCGGTTGAAACATACAATAAGATTACCCGGAGCTCAGGCATCAACAATATCACGAGGAAATAAACGTTGCAGATGGAAGCGGTTGAAACATACATTAAGATTACCCGGAGCTCAGGCATCAACAATATCACGAGGAAATAAACGTTGCAGATGGAAGCGGTTGAAACATACAATAAGATTCCCTGGAGCTCAGGCATCAACAATATCACGAGGAAATAAACGTTGCAGATGGAAGCGGTTGAAACATACAATAAGATTACCCGGAGCTCAGGCATCAACAATATCACGAGGAAATAAACGTTGCAGATGGAAGCGGTTGAAACATACAATACGATTACCCGGAGCTCAGGCATCAACAATATCACGAGGAAATAAACGTTGCAGATAGAAGCGGTTGAAACATACATTAAGAATGCAGAAGACCAGACACCCACAGGTGGCTTTGAAATGAAATCCAGGAGGCAAGAGTGCTGAGGGGCGACATGGAGACGGACTGTAGACAGAAAAACAGAAGAGGCGGGAAAGACCTGGAATGAAATAAGGTGTCTTGCTCAAGACATATCTGGTTGGTGGAAATTTATTGATGTCTTATGCTTCATGGGGAGTTCAGAGAAGAAGAAGAAAACGATTACTGTCAGAACTCGTGACATTCATGGTATGGAAAGGGTTAATAAGAACTAAAACTGTTTGAATTTAACTATAAAAAAACCCGTCAGGTTTTCACTGCTCGTTTTGGGATTTCACGATCCTTTGATCTGATTATTTCTAGTGTTCTGCTTGTTTACAATTGCTCTCGACATTCCACAAAATAAATACTGAATCGCAATTTTCAAATACAGAAAGTGTGTCCTAGCTTTATAGGACTTAGGTATATTACGGTAACCTGTTGTGCACAAATAGTATTCAACTCGATTTCAATAATGCAGCACATACGACTCCATGTTTAAGAATCTAAATTCGGCCACATTGTATATGTTCAATGGGTGACACACAGACGAAGCTGTGGGCTGTTTGTTATTTTCAGTGTTAAATGTCAGTCAACGGTAGAGCTCAGATCGAAAGATTAATTTTTTATAAGCATTCATATTACAAGAAGGACAGTATACGCTTGAAAGACCGTAAACGCTTGAACGACGTGCCCTGTCACAACAAGGTATATCTTATGGAGGCAGGAGCTTGGCGTGTGTATTATAAAGGTCAAGGGCACCTTAGTGAGAAATTACTGCTTGAAAGGAAAATAAATAAAATAATGATATGACAGGTTTGTCGTCAAGCAGTGAATAGCTTACCTGGCAGTTAACTTAAGTACGTTAGTAGAAGTGCAGGGAGTTATTAATAGTGATGGGCGAATAGTAACTAATCCTTACTCGAATTCCTATTATTGTCTTTAGCTGAAAGTACCGAGTAGAATCTAGGGAAATGTATATACGTTATCAGAGGATTATCATTATAGTACTCCGGACTTGACCTTAGGTGCTCCGATCTCTGCCCCAACAAATCCAGCAGCGGCCCAACACGCCAGTTCGATGTTGATTAATCAATTTTTTTGCATATTTGGTATGTCGTTCTTTTCGGGCTGTACCAATATCGACATCCATCTCCTTCAATCTGATCTCAATAGGGAAATGTATAGATTGTGCCGTCTCTACATAAAATGTTGCCTGCAATGGATTTAAGCACAATATGTTCAATGTATCCAGCCATTCATATCTTATATCGTCAGCATGAATTTGCTTTCTTCTTCTGCATTCTCACTAGATTGGGATTTCGGATTCTCTAATAAAGGCAGCCGTCTGCCTCAGATTATCAGCCACGCCATACAGTTTGTCTTGGACGCTAGTGTAAGTGAGCGACCTCTTTCTTCTAAGTCTGCACACTGAGGGCAGTTCTGTAGGATATAATTCCTATGATTTCTGCTCCCCGTTTGTGCCGACTTCTTCCAGCAGTAAGTTTTGGCCACCCTCGTGATGGTGGGTCTGGCATTCTTACTGCGTAGCGAAATCGAGGCAGATTGGCGGCCGTAGAATCCGTTATCCCATTCCACATTGTGAGAGGTCGTTGCACCATGTTATGCGCCTTTATGGCCTGGTGCATCCGTTTTCTGCAAGCATTTGTTTCGGGTTAGCATTCCCTAGCGGACACATGCATCCTATTTCAGCCAAACCTCCTTAGTCGCCTCTTACGACATGCGTGGCAGGTAACAGTGGTTCTATTCTTAAACACCCCAAATTTGGGCCCCGGTAACCACTCGGGCGGTGAATTTGCTTGAGCATATACATCGAGTAGCTCAGTAGTATACACTCATGTGTGCTTCTGTGTACTCTTCCACGTCAGAACCATAGTTACCGCTTTCATCTCCATTGTGAGATGCTTGTCGTTACAGCAAAGGTTACACCACTGTCCTCCTTGATAGGTTTACATTCGCAGTATATGCCCATGTACTCTGTATGCATCAAATCACCGAGCCATCAGTGTACACCAACGCATCCCCATCCTGTGTGTTTTCATCCATCATCACGTTGACAGTAGTACTTACTATAGCAGAAACTTGTTCCGTGCAGCTTCTGTCAAGTGTCATGTGAACGGAATTGGTAACGTTGGTATCCACATGCATTGGTACCAATTCGCTGCTAAGATTAATATCTGTAGGTGTACATACTTTCTTGGTAACATCTTCGGCACGGTCTATCCATGATTGATCCCTCGTCAGTTTATTTCCTTTAGGTGTAGTCAGCACATCATGTAGTGAATGTCATATATCAATCTTATCCATACTATAAGCACATACTCTGATAGTTGAATTCTGCTATCCATGGTGGGGAAATACTATGGAGAATCTCAACCCAGATGCAAGACTCCGTCGCATATGCGTGAATGTTAGACTTCCATTCTCAAAACATAGCGAATAGGTATTTAATGCGAAAGTAACGAGTAGTTACAAATACTATTGTGTAACTGAAAAGTACATCACTAGTTACTACAAAAAATATACTTGTTGAAACCCCGATATCAGGACGGGCTTGCGTTGGTCTCGGTCAATGTTTCATGAAATAAAGAACGGATGTCTAAAGCACGTACATAGACACTTCTAGACGTCAGTCTATGTACATATTCTGGGGCCGCAGGCGCAAGTAGTATAAAGGGACAACACGCGCCAGGATTAGTGAGCTGTGTCACAAACAATGTCACTGAAAAAATTCAACACCTCATGGGAAACCATTGCCAAAGACGGTTCCACCGGTAACATCAATCAATAAGTTAACATCATAGAAATGAAGTGGTCATGTGGAAATGTAGCTTGCCTCCTGAAATAATATATGGTTCACAGTCCGTGTTGCCAGCTGCGATACTTTGTATCTGACATGCCATAGATCCAAGTCCGTGCTAGAAATGGACTTGATCACCTTCGAACATACTTTAGAGATGTTACAAGACCTAAGTGAAACTGTTGTTATCATAGTTTCATATGGATGCCTTATTATTACAAACTGTCATGTTCATTTCGTACTCTTTAATGTGTTTAAGTTAGCAGGGTAATCTCTATCTTCTCTTTCCTCAATTAAATATATATCGTTTTCTTCTCTCTTGTGAAGTAAGCACATGACCGATCTTTTAGTTGTGTTTTCTATAGGAATGTATTTTATATGTCGAGATACCAAACCAGTTCTCAATTCAATGAACTTCTAAAATGATTATTGTTGGTTTCCTTGAATGAGGCCAACGCACAGAGAAGGTTCATTATCAAGATAAGAAAGGGGTCATCATAAGATTTTGTAGGCACGCTATCTATGAGAAAAGGAGAACTAGAACATATGGTGACAACATGAAAAATCAATAGGGAACGAGAAAGAGGACACCACAGAAATACAATTCTGGACAGTCTAACTACATCTCTCTCTCTCTTTGCCTTTTTACCCCGAATTGGGGCATAGACCCTCAACCAACTCATGCCAAGTCTTCCTATCTCTAGCTATCTCCTGCAGCTCCCTCCAGCTCTTCTTTATATTGTTGATCTCCGCCTCCAAGTATTTCTCAGCCTCCCAGTCTAACTACATGGCAAAGAAAAACTGTCAACATCCAAACTGATATTCAGTATTGAGTACAGACGTTTTTAAGAATATTCATGATCGTCTAGGTCAGCGCTGTCCAACGCGGTGCCCGTGGTCGATATGGCGCCCTTATGATACATCACTGGCTCCCTATTTTACTCGCCAACTTTAACACTAATCAGAATTTCAAGGAGAAAAGCATTTATTGATAACAGTATGTTTCGATTTTTTGGTAAGAACACTTTGGTTTTTAAAAAATTAATCGTTCATTCAGGATTAAGTTTTCATCTATTATAATTTTTTTAATTTCATGTTACTACAGGGTGTTCAAGATAATTGCAGCCCCATTGACAATTCGAAACTTGCCAGGTACACATTGAGTTGTGTTTATTTACTATTTAAACCGGTTCTGACTAGCTCGTCCTACGTCACATTTGTTCATCGCCCCTTCCCGCACTACAATTACACACCGTCACACAACCTTGACCTATACTATGTCATAACTGAACCTTCTTATTTCCATACATATATGCGAGATTAGCTCCATTCACGGGCTGCTTTTAAGTTGAACACCCTGTATTAACATGACTTTATTATTATTATTAGTAGTAGTACGGTTGCCACATGGACTCGCGCCTTGACAATCATTAGTCAAATGCGATATAATATACACAAACGTTGGACAGCACTGGTCTAGGTAAAGCAGCAGGCCACATGATGATGATGATGTAATACCAGATACATTACGCGATACATATGGGAAATACATGTAAATAATAGCGAACATCGACATTAGACGTTTAGCGGCTTTTCAACTTCAGAAATACTATTATACAAAAGCAACATGTAACAGGGCATTACATTCATTATATCAATATCTTCTATGAACATTCAAGATTTATTTCACGATTAAAGTGCATAGCTTCTATGTCGAGCTGTGGTTTGATACATTATGCACACAAACTCCAACATAGTAGACCTTAGTTTGTATGTCCGACTATAGCACAGCCATCTACAGTTTACAAGTCCTATTGACTGCCTACAGTGACATCATAGGCGTGTCTTTAAATTTAGCAAATATTGGGTGCATATTCCCGTTTAACTTTTGTTTCTTTTGACTGATGCCCTGTCAGTAATTACTGCTCTAAAAAATCAAGAAGATAACAATTTGAAGGAACTACAAGCATCACTACACCAAGTATGCAACATTTTTTCTAGAGTGGTAATACAGTGGATACTGTCGCGTCCCACTGCGGAATACACGACAACGAGACTGCGGATATATAGGCAAAAGCACGTGGTTGGCTACCAAAGACAGACACCAGTACGACATATGAGGAAGCAAAAGTACGGATAACAATGACCTACAAAAACAAATGAGTGAGAGATCACCCAGGTCATGAAAAGGATGATGTATACCACCAACTAAGTAGAGAAGAACAGGCTCTCATTTTCCGTCTACGAACAGGGCACAATAGGCTGAGGTACCATCTGTTTAACAAGTACAAAATAAGCACTTCTGACATATGCACATGTAGTACCATCAAGATGAAAGAGACATACATACAAGAATGTCCAACATACAGTGAACATATAGAAACCATATGGCCAATACCCATATCAGTCCAAGACAAGCTATATGGAGATGTAAATGGACTCCGGTTGACCAGTAACTACTTTAAAAGTATACAAATCGATGTCTGAAAACTTTGGAAGAAGGTGTGAAACAGACTGTGTTCTATATATGAATGAAACTGAGTAACTTTGTAAAAATATTATTTCCACATGCTGGATTATTATCTGATGAAAGAAGCTTACTAAAATAGTAGTTGCGATTCTGATTTCTACCGATAGTGTACAAAAAAGGCTGCAGCTATGCATTCAAAATGCTGTGTACTCAGTTAGACGTAGTAGCGGCTCGTGATCATTTCTGATGGTGGGCCAAACATTTTCAGAAAAATAATAATTATAAAATAACTGTTAATCACAAAAGTTACATTGATTTGTTGAAATAAAGCTAAACCAGTAATGAGAACCCTGATTATGTTGGCAAGAAATGTATGCGACTGATCGTAAAATATAGGACTACGGTTGTGACGTCACTGAAATGTTCCCGTCTCAACCAACAGAACTTACCTAAAGTAGGCCAGAGCTGTGTCAGGATACATTATGCATAACAACTTTAACACGCTTCGATGGCGAAGGTAGCAGTTGAGTCTCAACTCAAGACATGTTATAACCGTTTTTAGAAATAGTCTCGTTCACAGCCACAAATGTATGCAGTTTTGTGTATATATGTGAATGTATTCTAATAAAAAAGCTCACCAAACGAGAGGTGTATTTAATTTGTTATATAGCACTTCTCTGTATAGACCATTTTGGTAGACACTTTCCAGAATTTTGAACCAACTTTAGTTGTTGTTTCTCTTCAATAATTTGTAACTAAGAACAAAGTGTAGTGCCCACTTGATCACGGCCAAAGGGTGGGATCCCTCATAGAGCCAATAAGCAGCTAAATACATTTAAACAAATTCTGAACAGCTCGCATTCGAAAGAATGTCGACGCTCGAGTTTACACATTCAACCGTAACTGGGTCCACTGCTGCGGCACTGCCAGGTAAGGGCTATAAAAAAATAGGAGAAAAGAAACACACACACAACACACAAACATAAAACTTAGATAATCGGAATCTGGAAATTGTTATATACAGTGACCATGGTTACAACTTTTTAAATGTTTGTCATTGGACCTTATTTAATGTCATTGAAGACACACGTTTTAAGGCAGAATTGTCGACGCCTGGTGAGAAATTGTGGTTCTGTTCTAGCCATGGCGAAATTAATTCTTGAAATAAAATTCAGTTTCAGTTTGGAATATCTTCATTGCACTCCGGACATGTCCATATGTGCTCCGATCTCCTTCGCAATATCTCCAACAGCGTCCAGCGACTGACCGTACCAGTTCTATTTTGATTGATGAGCCGACTCGTATACCTGTTGTACCGTTCTTTTCTTGCCCCACCAATCTTCAAACCCAGTTCTCGCAATCTAGTAGTTGACGTGGATTGGTTTAGATGAAGGTCTTCTCTGCGGCCACACTCTATGAGGGCGTTCACGATGTCAGCTCTGTCCATTGGCTGGCCCTCTGATATAGCGGCAGAGCCAGCCAGTCTGTCTGCTCTCTCATTGCCAACGACACCCATGTGCCCCGGAACAAAGACAAGTGTAATTCTACAAATTGTTGACGCCTGCAGTGATTCAGTCTATTGCCTGCGCACCGAACCGGCCTCCACCTTTCGGATCATACTCAATGAGTCACTCAGAATGCACGCATGAGTGTAGTTTTGTGACTCTAGCCAGAGTAGTGCATTGATCACCGCCAGTACCTCCATTGTCATGCTGCTTGTTGTCATACTAAATGCACCACTGGCTTCCTTGACCATTCTGCCACATGAGATTGCAGAGAAGGCCCATGCAGACTTTTCGTGACGAACTACCGATCCATCCGTGTAAATCACAACGTCGTCTGCATTGCAGTTTTCATCGATAATGGCTTTGACGTCTGCATTCAACGCCACGGGATTTCCTTCTCTGCAACCGTTGTCAAATTTAATGATGGTTGAAAAAGTGTTCCAGTATATCGGAGGCATCGGTATCCATTCTTCCCATGGTCAATATTATTGAGCCCGCATACCAGCTGAACAGTATCTGAGGCACGGCCAACCCATGACTTGCCCCGCTTTAGCCAATTTCCACCACTGGTGCTGAGCTGTTCATGCAATGGGTGATCCTTTTGGCACTTATTTTGAGATAGGCACGTGCTCTAGCTATCTTGAGTCTATACTCCATGGTCGGAAAATCCAGGAGAAACCTCATCGCCACACAGGGTGTATCCCTTGTGCAACCGAGGATGATGCGCATAGCTTCGTTCTGTATTCTCTCCAGTCTTTCGATTTGCGTTTTGCTGACAGTGAGGGTGGCCATTGCCTATTCAATGGTGGAGAGGACCAGTGTCTGATAAAATTATTAGTTCATATGGTCACACGAAGAAAGTGGAAATAACATATCTTTGACACTAGAGAGCTAGCCATCTGGCGCGTGCGCACAGCTCTCGTATGAAACCACGTGAATGGGTGCGCAATGCGACTGGTGTGAATAAATCGTGAATTTTTTAAACCCCATTTTTACAACTGGTGAGGAGGCGCACTTCTTTAATACTCGTATATATATTATATGGCCTTTTTCGCTTTTACAGACGGTCAATTGGCAAGTGTTTTACTGTGACAACTTCATGAGTTTTCGCTTTTCTCTCTTGTCTTTCAGCTCATACACAAGTCTCTTCTCAAAAGACTGCGCCATTGCGCAAAATTGCTTTTCACACAATTCTGTCAGCAGCTGGTTTTCTCATGTGCTGGGACCTATAGAAAAGTTCTTCATTGAGGCCTTGCAGACATCTTTATATCTGAGTAATGGTCTGCCATAGTGCCTCTTCCCCTCCGAAAGTTCACAGAACAACACTTGTTTTGGTATGTGATAAGTTTCCATTCTTCTCACATACTCCAACCATCTTAGTCGTCTACTGCTGAGCATGCCCATGATGGAAGGCAGGTTTGCCCGTTGCAGTACTTCAGAGTTGATTATCTTGTCGTACCACACGATGTTCATAATCTTACGGAGACATCGAAGGTGAAAAATGTTAAGTCTCCTCTCGTGTCTTGAGTAGGATGTCCATGTTTCTGAGCCATATAGTAAAGAATTATTTACACAGGCTCGATATATTTGAATCTTCGTCTGCAATGTATATATAAATGCCATTAAAATAACCTTTGATTACAGGTGACACCGCGATGAAACAAAGCTACAGCGCTGCAAGCATGACCTCACAACACCTGTAGCAACACATACAGATGTCGCCCGAGTGGTTACCGGGGCCCAAATTTGGGGTGTAAAGAAAGAACCACTGTTACCTGCCAGCATGTCGTAAGAGGCGACTAAGGAGGTTTGGCTGAAATCGGATGCATATGTCCTAAACATGTAGACGTCTATGTGTTTAGGGTCTACCAAACCAATGTGCAACGTATACACGTTCTTGGCAAAGATCAAACATCACAAAAGAGTGATTAAAATTGGTCGTAAAGAACGAACGCAAAGAAGAAGAAGACATACAGATGTGTCTGTGTAGGGTTGTCATATGTCGCAACCCAGACATTTCTTACCACACGTCAGCTTTTTCGGGACATTTCTTGCCACCAGTCCATGTTTTCAGGGACAGTCATTATTATGTATAAAATAATTCACACTATAACAATACTAATTAAGATATGCGATTATTGTTATTATTAACCTTTTCACTCTTCTGGGCAGATATACTGCCTCGCAATACCTTCTAAGATACTACATAGCCATTATGCTGGGTAGTTCTGTATACATTGCAATATAAATGCGTCCAGATGTTAAAGAAAAAAGGAATGATAGGTTAAGAGGTTTAACTACACAGAATCAAAGATGTTACAAGCTTGAACACTGCTATTATTTGCATTTTTCGATCCAAAAGCACTGAGTAAAGCTCTTCGGCTCGAGGCCATGGACATGTTAAGTCTCCTTCGGTTCGAGTGCCATGAAACCATAAATCAGATAACACGGCCTTTTCTGTCAGTTCGTGGAATTGAACCCGCACTCACAGAGACTTGATCACCTGTAGTCAACCCCTAACACGCTGAGCAGGCCGCGATTACCTTTCATTAATACAGTTCGTCTCCTTCCCACCCAAATTTGGGGTGTAAAGAATAGAACCACTGTTACCTGCCAGCATGTCGTAAGAGGCGACTAAGGAGTTTGGCTGAAATCGGATGCATATATCTAAACATGTAGAAGTCTATGCGTTTAGGGGCCTACCAAACCAATGTGCAACGTATACACGTTTTTGCAAAGATCAAATCATATCACAAAGAGTGATTAAAATTGGTCGTAAAGAACGAACGCAAAGAAGAAGAAGAAGTACTTGCACTGTCACCACAAAACGCAATACATTTACGCTTAGTAATGCTTTCTTCTAAGCCAGTGATGCAATACTTGCTTATTTCAGAGGCTACTTTATAATAATAATAATAATAGCCGTCCAGCGCAAGCGATGATGACAACAGTCTAATGTGGCTGCTGCACTCACTGGTGTGTGCGGAGGTGACTGCAGAGTCCAATCCCAGAACACAATCCCCTACCACAGGTGGGGCATTCATGATGAAGGTTAGACATGTGGGTGTTGTGTGTTCTGTCTTTTCGCTCAGCTCGTTTTCTCTGTGCCCCAATGACACGATGATTCTCAGCTGTGCGGGGCTCCTCTTGTGTTTTTATAGCGCTACATTTGGCGATCTTGCACAAGGGATTCCCAGCACGTGGTGACTATATCGAAGTATTTCAGAGACGCTTTAAGAGTGTCTTTAAAGCGTTTTTCTGTCCACCATTTGAACGTCTGCACCCTTCAAGTTCGCCATATATCAACTGTTTTGGGATGCGTTTATCAGACATCCGAGTAACGTGACTGCCACATCTCACTTGGGCCTTATGCAACAGTGTGTTGACGCTTGGGATCTTTGCACTTGTGAGGAATTCGCTATCTAGAATTTTGCTCTGCCAGTTATTTTTAGTATTCTGCGTAGACAGCTTGTGTGGAAGTGGTTTAGTTTTCTTGCGTGTCTGATATAGGTCTACACAATCCTTGTCTCGCTTGCGTACAGCAGCGTGGTTAGCACTATGGCCTGGTAAACTTTCAGCTTTGTGGCTACGCTTATCCCTTTCCGCTTCCACAGAGTGACACGTACCCTTTCCCGAACGCAGTACTGGCTTTGGATATCATATTGTTGACCTCAGAGTCTAATTCATACATCAACCAACACAGAAAGGGAGTTGTTAGTCTTAACACACTGAAATACATGCTTGGTAGAAGATCCGGAGCAATTATGGACATGTCCGATGCGCGATAAAAATGATCCGCAAATGAACAATGAACGAGGACGTTTCAATTTGAAATGAATCAAATTTAAGCAGTTTTACAGGCAAAAGGTCGGCCACGCAAAATGTAGACCTCAGAGATAACGGAGGTGACGAAAGACTCATCATTTAGAAGCGCACTCAAGGGCTCGTTCTAGAAATCTCTTCTTATTTCGCAAAACAGGATTGGAGAAAAGAAAAACAGTCATACCATTCTTAGAAGTCAAATATAGAAAAATTAATGGAAATATTTTTTCGACTTTGTGATTACTAGCATCGCGAACAATACCAAAGAAATGAACACCTGGCAGATTATTGCATAACAACTGTTTGGTCTTGGTAATGTTGGGCGCAAATACTGACTTCACTATTGCTTTATTTTAGTTCTTTCTAGTGTCACATTTTTTGCTGTTTGAGAAACACTAACGATTTTAGAGTTTAGTTTACTAGTGCAGTCCATTGATTTCAAAGACAAATGATATTTAATGGTATGATAGCACATAGTTAATTCTACCGATATCACCATAGTACCCTGATCTGACGATTTGGAAATAAAATAGCTGTCCATTATTTTTGAAGTGCTTGCAGTATACGTACTTGGTTTGTGCTTGGCGCTTCCTACATGGTCTTTATGTCGCCCCCTCCCAATATAAAACAAAATTATAACATTTACACAGTTTACACTATACTTTGTGCTCGTATCTTTCTCATTTTATGAAGGAACATTTTTCTGAATATCTTACCTGGAATGAACATTTTCTATTCGCTATTTTGAAATCCGTTCACACGATTTATAAAAGAATATATTAATATTTATCACAAATAGCACACAAGAACGCCATTCATTTAACTCAAGCCGCTGATTAATGCTTATGGGCCATGGCTTACAACTAGTTATGAGTTATGCCCAAGCTACAGCAGAAAGAAACCTACCAATTGCACTAACCACACCGTTAATGAAACCATAACTACCACTTCTAAGTAATCTTTTCAAATTAAACTGTACAGTTCTATACATAATCTCAGAGATAATGAAAACAAAACTACTACTTCTAAGTAATCTTTCCCAATTAAACTATACAGTTCCATACGTAATCAATCTCAGAGATAATGGAAACAAAACTACGGTGACAGTATGTGTGGACGTGGACGTTCATTTGTTAAAAGTTTTTCAAATTAAACAATACAGTTCCATACATAATCTCAGAGATAGTGAAAACAAAACTACTGGTGACAGTTTGTGTGGACGTTTCAAGTTTGTAAATCAAAAACTGTACAGTTCCATACATAATCTCAGAGATAATGAAAACAAAACTACCGGTGACAGTATGTGTGGACGTTTCAAGTTTGTAAATCAAAAACTGTACAGTTCCATACATAATCTCAGAGATAATGAAAACAAAACTACCGGTGACAGTATGTGTGGACGTTTCAAGTTTGCAAATCAAAAACTGTACAGTTCCATACATAATCTCAGAGATAATGAAAACAAAACTACCGGTGACAGTTTGTGTGGACGTTTCAAGTTTGTAAATCAAAAACTGTACAGTTCCATACATAATCTCAGAGATAATGAAAACAAAACTACCGGTGACAGTATGTGGACGCTTCAAATTTGTAAATCAAAACTGTAAGTTCCATACATAATCTAGAGATAATGAAAAAAAACTACTGTGTGACAGTATGTGTGAACCTAATGACCTTCAAGTTTGCAAATCAAAAACTGTACAGTTCCATACATAATCTCAGAGATAATGAAAACAAAACTACGGTGACAGTATGTGTGGCACGTTTCAGGTTTCAAATCAAAAACTGTACAGTTCCATACATAATCTCAGAGATAATGAAAACAAAACTACTGACAGTTGTGAGTTCAAGTTTGTAACAAAAACTGTACAGTTCCATACATAATTTCAGAGATAATGAAAACAAAACTACCGGTGACAGTATGTGTGGACGTTTCAAGTTTGCAAATCAAAAACTGTACAGTTCCATACATAATCTCAGAGATAATGAAAACAAAACTACTGGTGACAGTATGTGTGGACGTTTCAAGTTTGTAAATCAAAAACTGTACAGTTCCATACATAATTTCAGAGATAATGAAAACAAAACTACCGGTGACAGTATGTGTGGACGTTTCAAGTTTGCAAATCAAAAACTGTACAGTTCCATACATAATCTCAGAGATAATGAAAACAAAACTACCGGTGACAGTATGTGTGTAGTTGAATCAACTGTACAGTTCAACATATTCAGAGAAGAAACAAAACTCGTGCGTATGTGGCTTTCAAGTTTGTAAATCAAAAACTGTACAGTTCCATACATAATCTCAGAGATAATGAAAACAAAACTACCGGTGACAGTATGTGTGGACGTTTCAAGTTTGTAAATCAAAAACTGTACAGTTCCATACATAATCTCAGAGATAATGAAAACAAAACTACCGGTGACAGTATGTGTGGACGTTTCAAGTTTGTAAATCAAAAACTGTACAGTTCCATACATAATCTCAGAGATAATGAAAACAAAACTACCGGTGACAGTATGTGTGGACGTTTCAAGTTTGCAAATCAAAAACTGTACAGTTCCATACATAATCTCAGAGATAATGAAAACAAAACTACCGGTGACAGTATGTGTGGACGTTTCAAGTTTGCAAATCAAAAACTGTACAGTTCCATACATAATCTCAGAGATAATGAAAACAAAACTACCGGTGACAGTATGTGTGGACGTTTCAAGTTTGCAAATCAAAAACTGTACAGTTCCATACATAATCTCAGAGATAATGAAAACAAAACTACCTGTAGTGGACGTTCAGTTTGTCAAACTGTACGTTCACATAATCTCAGAATAGACAAAATCGGACAGTATGGACGTTTCAAGCAATCAAACTTCAGTTCAATATCTCAGAATAATGAAAACAAAACTACAGATGTGACAGTTCAGTTTCATATCAAACTGACAGTTCATATCTCAGAGATAATGAAAACAAAACTACTGGTGACAAGTATGTCGTTGAACGTCTTCCAATTTTGCAAATTAAAACGTTCTTCCATCCTGAAAATCGAGAAAAAGTACAATGTTTTTGCCACAGCCAACTCTAATATTGGGCCGCATAACTGAACGGGTAAACCCTAATTTTTACCTGAGTCCGCCGGCCGTATAAGTTTATAGTTGGCTATGGTTTTTGCAACTTTCATTTGACAATTTGACAGGGACATAAATCGGGACACATGGGCGTAATGAAAGCCTTTTCAGGACACCACATTAAAAAAATTAAAAACCGGGACTTTAACGGAAACTGGGACATCTGGCAACCCTACCATCTGTGTATTGTGATGAATGATCAGGCTGGAATTGTCCAGCGGACTGGAGAGTACAGAACAACGTTTTCCAGCAGGAGGAAGGAGATCAAGGTTTTTATAGCTGGTCTCCAATTGTTACGTGAGATTCTATCTACTGTGGCGTTTAATGTAACTAGCTATCAGAAGAACATGCATAGCAAGGTCCAAAGTGGCAGGTTGTGGTATGAGTGGATATCATCTGTTGCTTCCAACCTACAAATGATTGTGGATCCACTGTCCTGGATATGGTGTTAACGATAATTTGAGAGCAGATATGCTTGCATAAAAAGCACACATAGTCAAGTCAGGCTGTTGAAGCTACGAGAGTGTACTTCAGTCACTCAGGGACCATCTGTTAGATGAGGACAAAGCAATTGATTGCTTGTATATACAGTGTTTGAGGTTTCCTCCAGCATATTTTTAATTGTTTTTAAGGACACTCTAGAACAGTGGTTCTCAACCTTCCTAATGCTGCAACCCTTTAATACAGTTCCTCATGTTGTAGTGGTGACCCCCAACCATAAAATTATTTTCGTTGCTATTTCAAAACTAATTTTGTTACTGTTATAAATCCTAATATAAACATCTGATATGCAGGATGTATTTTCATTGTTACAAATTGAACATAATTAAAGCATAGTGATTAATTACAAAAACAATATATAATTATTTATTATGAAATATTTATTTCTAATTTTGATAAATATGTGTTTTACGATGGTCTTAAGCGACCCCTGTGAAATGATCGTTCGACCCCCAAAGGTTCAGAACCACTGCTCTAGAGGGATATGATTTAGATTTTCCTTTTATTTTTGTTGAGAATAACATTTCAATTTGTCGTTCTCCAATACTTAATAACAGTTCATGGCATACAGTGTTATGTTATGCAATCGACGTCATGGCACACTGGCATTCTCATGCATGCTCTGTCCTCCGCTGCAGCAGCCATCCCAAAGTCTATTAGCTCACCGTAACCATGAGAAGTTGATTACTATATCTTCTCTCTCTACCACGAAGACAACACTGTCTGGCATGTTCAAACTTTACACCTAATTCTCGAACTCGTTCCAGTGTCTGAGACTTGCTCATGTCACATAATTGAGAGCGTACCGCATTGATGATATCGGCTCTGTCCATATTTCTGCCCATTTGAGTCGGGGCACTGTTTGCAAGAAAGTCAGCACACTCGTTACCCTGCACTCCAGCATGTCCAGCTGTGTACAGCCAGGCATACAGTGTACCAGTAACCTCTTTAGTACATAACAATACAGTTCAATACAACTGGAAGATGGAGTGCAGAACCATTTATGTTTAAATGTTATAAAACAAGGTAGTAGAAATTACCAGTGGAGAGATGTAGATGCAGTCTGGTGGACATTTAACATGTTGAAAATAGTCTAAACTCACAAAATTAACATCAAATTTACATACATACAAAACAGTACATTATCACTGAATTCCATGTCAAACATAGACAGTATATAGAGACAGTATACAGTAGACCCACCAAGCAAACAGAACCACATTTACATGTAGTCTTTAGTAGTTGTTCATGATTTGATGGTGGGATTAAGTACCTGATAAACTCATGAGGGCCAAAAACCTGTCTACATGGTTTCGTAAAGGGCTCAGGTCAGATGAACTGAGAAGATACAATGCATATGGCTCCAGCATGAATAGAGGACATACATAGAGGACATACATAGAGATCAAAGCCCTTCAGAATTTGTATGTACTGTCCTGGTCATTCTAGGGTTCATGGAAATGAACGTGCTGATGGGCTGGCATCAAAGGTACCTGTGAAGAGGACATTGACTATAGACAGAGGAGACATACTGCTATCCATGAATGACCATCTGTTGGAGGAGGTATTCACAAAAGATGACTCACTGGTGATGAGAATGAAGAAGTTTGGAACCAAGTGTGGAATATATAGGGTGGTACATGAGAGAGGACATGCTCTGGGAAAGTAAAGGCGGCCGGCGTGATGCTGACTACATCACCCATTGTGTGCCGACGGTCAATGAAAATACAGGCCTAACACTGTATTGACCTATATACCACGAGGTATGAAAGGGATCCTTCCTTACATGAGAGAGGACGGTTTAGATGCATGAGTACCAGCGTGTAACAGGAATAATCATTACACATATTCATCATCTGATGAGGGAGACTGAGAACCTATGGGTATGTGGAGAGTGCAATGTATGTTGGTTGTTTAACAGTGTAACTGAATTTATTTACACGTCTTCTTCCATGTCTGATATAAATCAGTGGCCCTACTTGATGATTAAAAATATGAGCACTTTGACGCACACAGAGATTAAAATATTATATTAGTGAAATAAAAATACTTCTCCTACATTACAGATGTTGTATCATTAATCATTCCTTTTCATTACAGATGTTGTATCATTAATATGTTGTACATTACAGATATTGTATCATTAATATGTCCTACATTACAGATGTTGTATCATTAATATGTTGTACATTACAGATGCTATATCATTAATATCTCCTACATTACAGATGTTGTATCATTAATATGTTGTACATTACAGATATTGTATCATTAATATGTCCTACATTACAGATGTTGTATCATTAATATCTCCTACATTACAGATGTTGTATCATTAGTATGTTCTACATTACAGATGTTGTATCATTAATATGTTCTATATTACAGATGTTGTATCATTAATATCTCCTACATTACAGATATTAGAACTATGATAGCTTAGTGGTTAGGGGCTTGCTTTATAGACATGCTATCCCAGGACCAAATTCCACAGTGGGAGATTTTTTCCAAATATAACAGCTGTTAGTCAACCAAGCCTCATTCTGTTTCAGAGAAACATTGGGAAGTAAAACGCCAGACACGTTGATCAGGTCAGCTATCATGTGTCATTGGCTAAAGAAAAATATGGATCTAACACCACATTCCCCAATATACTTCATGGCATGAAAATGGGTTCTCTAGTTTTACATTACAGATCATTTTCACTTAAACAGCAGTTTACCCTTACCTCTTGTATTGTCAACTGGTTTTGGAGATCAGTGGTTGTATCTCTCATTGTCATTCGTGCTCTTGCCTGTTTGAACCATCTCATCAGTTCACAAACTTCCTTATCAAAGTCTTCAATTTTCTTGTTTACTTCTTCTAATTTAGCCAGTCGAATGACTGTAAGAAAATATGATACTGGGTCACTTATGAATCACTAAGAACAAAATACATCTACCACAAAAATTAATGTTGTATCAATCATGAAAACAATCAAACCATGAAAACTACTAACTCACAATATTTTTGCATGTACCAGTCATGAGAACCAGTCATGATAACAAACACTCACTACAAGAACTACTAACTCACTATATCTTTGCATGTACCAGTCATGAAAACAAACGCACTTAATTAAAACAAGAACTACTAATTCAGTATATCTTTGCCTGCACTAGTCATGATACAAAATATTTACTACAAGAACTACTAATTCACCATATCATTATGTGAACTAGTCATGTTAAAAAACACACTTAAAACAAAACTACTAATTGACAATATCAGGATATGTACCAAACATTAGAACAAACACACTTACTATAAGAACTACTAAAGGAACTTTCATACCTGTGGTAATAGGTCAATACAGTTTAGTCTGTATTTCATTGACCTCGGCAACGATGGGTATGTGTCAGCATCACGCCGGCGGCCTTTACTTTCCCAGAGCATATCTGGTACCCAGTTGAGGCTGGAGTGACTGAAAGTCGCGGAAAATTCAGCGATGCGAGCTGAAAGACCACCAGCCTTGGAGTTCATAACAACTACGTACAGCGCTCTCCATAAGAACTACTACAGATATTAAATGTCTAATTTGAGACAAATTAAATACAATTCATCTATGACCTTGCAAGACAAACAGAAAAAGCAGTACAGAGAAATGAGCAAAATATAATGCATAATATAACAAAAGGATCCATGGAAAACAAAGTGCAAATATATCAAAAAGTAAGAGACAAAAGAAACCACAGAAAAGGGCAGGAAGAAAGACAGACAGAACAATTCAGTGGAATACTTGATGAGAAACCACCACATATATTAATGTATATTATGCAGATGACATTACATTTCTGTCTCATTCCTACCAAAATATTCAAGAAAAAAATTGACAGACTTGACAAATGCAGCTAAAAACTTGAACTGAAAATAAATCTAAAAAAAAACTTGACACTAAATATAAGAAACCCCACACCAGAAAGAATAGAACACCAATGATAAATACATTTTTCCATCTGGAAAGCATAGTAACATCAGATGGAGAGACAAAGGAGGGTTACAACAAAAGGATGTAGAAAGTCAAAACTGATTTAGTTAACCTATAAACACTTTAAGATCTTTCCAGTGAAGCACAAAAACCAAATTGAAAATATGTGAAAGATGTGCACTTTTTGTATGGATCTGAAATTTGGAGAACAATAAAGAAAAAAACATGTAAACTGTCATCATTTCATAAAACCTACATGTGAGAACAAGTATCAGAATATTTTGGCAAAACAAAATCAGCAATCATGATCTGCTCAACAGGTGGAGAAAGGACTAAAGAGAGTTTGATCAAATACAACATGGAGAGAACAGTGGTGGTAAAGATGTACAGTATGGATCAGACCTGGATCACGCTGTAACAAATGGCCATTGATCGAGCAAGGTAAATAGATTTTGCTGTTGCCATACAAGACATATAAACCATTGACTGCATTGTCAATCTGTTCTTCTTCTTCCTCATGCGGGTGTTTACGGTAATGAGAGGCGGACAGGCTTGCATCAACAGCATCGATTGTTGGGGTGTTGAAGATGGATAAGGGGGATATTCTTCGGTCTCTTCACGACAGTCTGTTGGATGAGGACACTAAAATCGATGTTGAATCGATCAAGCGATTTAGGCAATTTGGAGTTACCCGTTGTTCAAGTCGAGCTGGATGCCTGAGAGGCAGAGTGAGAGGTGTGTTTAATCAGCGAGCCACAGGAACCATCAGTATGAATACTCTTCGATATCTGTTGGGGAGACTGAGCACCTATGGGTCTGCCCGGAGTGCAATGACATCAGTTTAATAACCAATAACCAATCTTCTTCTTCCTTTCTTTTCCTAATCCTGTTTTGCCTCATAGTGTTAGGATAAGTAGAGAACTCTAGAACAGGGCCTGTGTCGCTTCACCTCCAAGGTCCATCCCTGCGTGGAGGCCCCTACTCTGCATCCACTGCATCAAAGCAGCTCTGCATCAGGGCAGAACTGTTCCTCAAGGTGCACCGTCTGCTGACAATCTGCACATGTGACCGAACTATCTAATTTGTTGACTCCAAATGAAGTCCAGTACTGTTGCAAAGCCATTCCTTTTCCGATGTCCTCATCCCTAAACCGGTTTTTCCAGACACTCTCAGCACTCTGTGGCCAAGAATAAATCACTTCAACAAGATGAGCTGAAAACACTGAATTATTTCTGGGAAGTAAATTGATTATCTGTGTGAGAATAGTGATCAGCAAACACTAGTAAATATATGACAAACCTGTTTTGGTTTGGATGACTGTTATCCTCTGTTTGAGTTTTTCTACTCTGACAATATTATCAGGTGTATGGTAGACTTGCTCAAGCTGTTTTAACATAGCATTTAGTGCTATCACCTTGTCCTGGTTGCTTTCTAAATTCTTGTGAAGTTTCTATGAGAGAAGAAAATCACTCTTCAATATAATGTGCTTTCAAAAAATGATACAATGTTAAACTGCTTTCTTTAAAAACAAAATTAATGTACAGATTCTAACAATATACCAGAATTGTGTACTATTGATTCCTGTATATGGGGTGAAGTGTTGAAGATGGCAGAAAAAGACATAAAGTTGTTGCTTTTTAATGCAACCTATCTAATGGAAATCCATCAGCCAGAACTGCTTCCCTGAAGCAACCAAGAAGAGATGCACACAATAATAACAAATAAGACAACTGAATTAGATTCAACAGGTTGTCAAAAGAGATCCTGGTATCATAACCAGAACTGCCTTGCTACAGATTCAAGAGTTACGAGAGGTTGACCAACAAAAACAACATGTGGTGAGAACCGTAAAAAGTGAACTAAAAGCTACAAAACATCCCTAGAGTACTCTACTATAGATGACTGAATACAAAGGAAAAAGTTGTTGTTCTAAAACAGCGTTTCCCAAAGTGGCGGTACTGCCCCCTCCCCATGGGCGCTGAAGCCTTCCAAGGGGAGGGAAGCGATGGTGGGTTCAGAAGCATTTGGGGGCAGTTATTTTATCGTGATTTTGTGCTTGAATAACCATTAAAAATTTGAATTCTGCATTTAAATTCATCTTATGTCCGTCTTACACGATCCATTTTTTCATCAATTTTCTATTTCATGTATATAATCATTTAAAAAATGACCATGAATGACAGAAATATATATAAATTTTCTATGTCAAAGTGAAAATAGGGCATGTATATATATGTATATGTGGGGCGTTGGCAAACTGTTATAATGGGGAGGGGGCGTTACAAAGTTTTTGTTGTGCAAAGTGGGCGATGAGCCAAAAAAGTTTGGGAATCTATTCTCTAAAAGATACCACAAGTCATAATGACCACTGACTGCATCAGTTGTCTCTGGACAGGGACAAAATAACAAGAATGGGAGGAGGAACATACAGAAGACATATATATGATTATGTCACTAGAGAAACAGGGAACAGCGGGATAGAGCAGGACAACGCCAAATGGAACAAGAGATAAGGGGCAGAAGGTGGCGATGGATAGGACACACACTGAGGAAACCTCTGGACAGCATCACCAGGCAACATCACTATCACGATGGAACCCCAGGGTAATAGAAGGGAAGACCCAAGAACATATGGAGATGGGAGTTGGAGACAGAATGCAAGAAAATGGGGAGAGAGTGGAGAAATCTGGAAAAGATGGCCTTGGATAGCAGGGCTTGGAAGGCCTTCGTTGCAGACCTATGCCTCCCTAGGGGTGAAAGGTGAAGAGAAGAAGAATGTCACTACAGAACACAGATAGTTAACATAAGAAAGTACAAACAACATATGTATGATTATGACACTACAGAACACAGATAGTTTACATAAGAAAGTACAAACAACATATGTATGATTATGACACTACAGAACACAGATAGTTTACATAAGAAAGTACAAACAACATATGTATGATTATGACACTACAGAACAAGATAGTTAAGATAAAATAAGAATAATACAGGGTGTTCAACTTAAAAGCAGCCCCAGTGATAAATAGAAATTTGCCAGGTACGCATTGCATCTCGTCAATTTACTATTTAAATCGGTTCTGACTAGCTTGTCCTACATCACATTTGTTCATCGCCCCTTCACGCACTACAATTACACACCATCACACAACCTTGACCTATACTATGTCATAACTGAACCTTCTCATTTCATACATATATGCCAGATTAGCTCCATTCACAGGCTGCTTTTAAGTTGAACACCCTGTATAATCAAGCTTCCTAAAAAATATATATATAATGTAAAAAACAAATGTAACAAATTAAACTATTTTCATTTGCAAATTGTGTTAATGTTGAAAAGGTGAGCAATATTTATATTACCTTACTTCATTTGTTGTTATTGTTGCTGTGTACTGTCATTATTTTTGTATGTTGTAAAACTACAGTACTTTGTTATTGTGTGTTTCGCTACTTCATTTGTACAAGACTACTAAATAATCAAAGGCAGAACTCTCACAACAATCACACATATCTTGTACTTCTCTAAAAATTCCATTCAATATTCTTCTATTATTCTAAAACCTTTGGTAAATTAATCACTACAGCAGTAAAATTTGAGCTGTGTCAGAGTTCACTCTGGCATTACTATAATCCATTTCATGTAGTCTCTGCATGTAGTTAAAATTTTTAATGGGATCTTATTATTTGTTGACTATCAAATAGTTGCAATATCAGAAAAATTAATTCATGTTGCGATGACAATGGTGAAAAAAAGTAAATGGAAATTTGAGAAGAAATTCAACAAAGTATTTTGGGATGACAATTAAAACAATAGTGGGACAATTCTTTTCAGATTGGCTAGACTCAAACATAAAAGTAAAAGTAAAGGAACCCTTTCATACCTCATGGTATATGGGTCAATACAGTGTTAGGCCTGTATTTTTCATTGACCGTCGAGACACGATGGGTGATGTGGTCAAGCATCACGCCGGCCGCTTTTACTTTCCCAGAGCATGTCTGGTACCCAGTTGAGGCTGGGTCGACCTGAGAGCCGTCGTGGTCTGGAAAAATTCCACGTGCATTGCGGGAGCTGAACCCAGACCACCAGCCTTGCGAAGCGAGTTCAGTAACAACTACGCTACAGCGGCTCTCAGACTCAAACATAGGATATCTTTATTTTGGAATGGTCTTCTCCTAACTTGGGATTAAGAACAACATACTTTTTACAAGTGCTTTAGAATGACAAGTAAATGACAAGGTTTGTCAGCTCGAGTATGATATCACAGAAACTGGAATCAATATTTGAATAGTGGGCCTACTCACTCTATGAGATTTCAAATAATCTTGAAACTTGTCTATGTTTGTGAAGACCAGTTCTATCTCTACCACTGCATCAGCATGCTCTACCCATTCTTGCACACCATTTGCTACATCATTGATGGCATGTAAAAGGTCAGCTGCCTCTGACAGCTCTCGTGAGCGTGCAGCAGTCTGAGCCTAGAGGAAAAACAAATATCATATTTAATAAAACAAACAAACATACTAAAGCTTCACTAAATGGGTACTCAAATTAATTTAGTAACATAGAGATGTGTGTAAATTCACTCAACAAAGTCATGTAATTTTCATCACATCACCATCCTAGGAGTATAGAAGGAACAAACAGTTGATTAAATGTTTAAAGAGGCAGAGATCACAATTAAAATTAACAATTCTGCTACAGAATCAAAACCTTCCCCAAGGATGTGGAAAATAGTATATTCATTGATTTAATAATAACTTTGAAGAATATTTAAATATTAAGATAAAAGATGTACCAAATTTATAAGTTTCATGATGGTTGATTATTTGTTTGCTATAAATACCAATAACAAGTTTTTAATGTCACAACAAGAAAGTCTGCATTAGTATCACCTATAATGTTATTATCTTTCCTATATAAACTAGGCTTCCAATAATTAAATCTTGTGTACAATAATCTTCTGTCTTGAAAGATTTAACTAAAAATTCTTGAGAAAAAAAAACCGTCCAACAGCACTACTTGTTGTTTACCAAAATGTATGAGCTTTTATATCAAATCCCTGCCCCCCCTCCAAAATCCTTCTCCTAAACCAATCAGTAACATATAAAGTAAAATGACAACATAATCTTTAAACTTAATTCCAAGAAATGGCTGCAAACCTGAATTGATAGCCACTGCCTATTGATATCTGCGAGTGTCTTCTGAACAGTATGCTTCTCCTCAGGATAACTACTATGTTTGATAATGTTCTCTCCATTTGTGCGCAGATTGTTTAGATCAGTTTTGAAATTCTCAAATTTCATAAGTAGATTCTGCAAGAAGAAAAACAAGTGTTTATCCAGAACAAGAATGATAAATATATGATAAACAGTAAACTGAAATATATATATATATATATATATATATAGAGATCTGTGACTGTGTGTCTACATGAATAAGGTAAAAAATATTAACAGCCTAACAAAGTTATTTGTAACAAAACATATAAATTAACACACATTTCATCTCTACATGCATCCAGTTTCACAATGCTTTAGTCATAGTTGTCTTAATTCATTAATATAATCAAAAGATTAATTTCTGCTATTCAGATTACTTCTCTTCATCTTCCATCAACTTTCTTGACATTACTATTATCATTGGCTCATATGATCTAACATGTCTGAAAGGTTCCAAATGTTGTCATAGTCCATAGTGGGATTGAGGACAAGTTCCTTAGCTTCAACTATCGAAATAGGGTGAAGACTGCAGTAAAACTTAAATAGCAAACACGACAAACAAAGTACTATAGTTTTACAAAATACAGAAACATGACACTAAACAGCATCGTTTTGACAAAAGGCCTTTATCAACAAACGATAAATTCTAGTTCTCTATAATTCGTACTCCTGTTGTGTCGTTTGCTTGATAAAGGCCTTTTGGTCGAAATGTTGCTGTTTATTGTCACTGTTTCTGTATTTTGTAAAACATAGTACTTTGTTGTACTGTTTCCTATTAGCTTCAACTAACTGCTCTCAAGGTAATATGCCTTTTCCGATCAGTGACTCTTTGTTGTCCAGCTGAACAATATTTTATACCCTTTCATGGGGTATCATATATATACTTTATCAAAGGGAGAGACTGGGTGGACTTATGAATTCAAATTTTAAGTCTTATCCATTTTGAAGAATATTTTATTTAATACTGTCCCTATAGTGTGTGCATCCTTTGAGTAATATTTTGGAGAATTTGTATTTATGCTATAGAGCTAGTGCACTGCACTGATATTTTATTGTGTAAAAAAGAGATTAGAGCACAGATAGTTAGTTATTTGCAGAACTGCAATGATTATGATGGTTCTAATACAAAAATATTTTCTTGGTAACCACATTTTAAGTTCTGTGTAATCTTGAAGTTTAGACTTGGTATCAGATGACTCCTACATAACTAAATATGCCATTATATAAAAAATAGAAGAGTCAGAGTTCAAGATGGGTCAAGGGTGCAGCTCTTCAAGAGTACTCTCTGCATTATTTACAAAAGATCTGGCACTGTGGGCAAGATGAGAGTCAAAACTTCAGAAAATGCTCTGTTACAGAAACTACAATGAATTAACTAATGCCAAAAAAGATAGTGACAACTTCAGCCCTGTGTTCCAATAGAAATACTGAAATGAAAAATTAATATAAAAATCTTAGTGATAGTTACAGCATTTTATTCAATTATGGAGATAAAGGAATTACAGAGGATCTAATACAATATCCTCTTGGATGCTCCATATCGACCACTTGTTAAACCAATCTTTGTGATTTGTATGTGATCTTAGCCTAAGAGTGATTGTACGTTGTGCCAGTTATGCACCTACAAGTAGGAAGTGCATCCAATTTATGCGCCGCTTTTTATTTACTAGGGTAGCTTCCCTAGGCCCCTACCTCTTACGACAAGCCTTGTAAGTCGCAGTATTACTAGTCTTTGCTCCTTGCGAGTCCCGACAACACACAGGCATATAACACATTATATTGTTTGAATTTATTTTTCCCAAACACTTGTGTCCACAGTAGCACATTAACATATACGCACATAATAAGAAATGAAAAGTTCAATAGAAGAACGAGAAGTCAAAAGATTTCTTTCCACTTACCTGGTGACTACTAATGCTCTCTGGGATGCTCAAAATTGTCTCCTGCAACTGCATGTCTGCTCTCTGTAGCCATAAGGTGACAGTTTGTAGGAGTGCATTGTACTTTTCTCTGACTTCCTGTATATTCAGAAGCTCCTGATCCTTTTCTTTCACAGCAATCTGGACCTCACATTCAAGAGCATGTAGCTCTGAGAGTTTTTGTTGTATTTCTGCAGGGAGTTCTGTTCCCAATGATAAGTACTTAGCTCTCAAAGAGTTTTCCAATATTTTTACTTGTTCCATTTGTATAGAAATCTCTTGCTCATATAGCTGCAAAAATATTTACGAAAGATTTACATGAACAAATTTTAGAGAATAAATGTTTAGTTCACTATTTATGTAATGTAAATTGTCTTCTTTATGACCCAGTTCTGCATGGATATATATATCTTAGCAATTTCAAAGTTTTGTTTTTTTCAAAACAAAATAATAATTAAAATCTGCAGCTTTATCCTTTATGGGCATGAGATGTTAGCCAGACAGTAAAGAATGCATAGAATGATCTAGTCATTTCATATTAAAACATAAGATACAAGATCTGGCACAACAGCTTTTCATCATGAAGATAAACTAATATTTCAATAATTACCTTATATTCAGATTTTCCATCTGATAAACCTGCTAGACCAAGTCCACACTTATGAACAGCTGCTATAGTCTCTCTCATGCAGATAATTGTCTTGTCTACTTGTGAATACAACTTTTCTCTGCTGTTAATTTCTTCCTGGAAACTGTGAGTTTTTCTTGAACTTTTCTACAAGTCTGTGAACAGAAATACATGCATTTGTAGCAGATAAATGTTCTGGTTTTCATCATGTTCACAGAATAAAACATACACTCTCAAACATATTTCTTGTATTTATAAAAGTATATTTGAATAAATGAAAGTTCTATATTAAAAACACCAGTGTGTTACTGGGACCAGTAAAGGGAGCAAAGAATAGTAACACTACAACCTATAAGGCATGTCATAAGAGGTGGCCGAGGTAAGGGTCTAGGGAAGCTACTCTAGTTAATAAAAACGTCACAGAATTAGGATGTGCTGGCCGACTTGTAGGCGCATAACTGGCACAACGTACAATCGTTCTTAGGCTCAGATCACACAGAGTGGTTAACAAGTGATCGATATTGAGCGTTCGATAAAGAAGACTACTTCACATAATGAACTATTGATCAACTATTTTATCCTGAAGCTGTGAAGCAGAACATGATTAGAAAAAAGAAGAAGAAGATCAGCTATCTCTGACACTACCACTACACATCAGATCGTATGTGTACAGGTTAAAATATTTGAAGTGCTGATCAGCAGTTTACCTATCATATCTTTCTATCAGCTCCATGTAGTTCTCCTGTGCAAAGACATTGCCCTCAACAGTTGGCAGAGCTTTTTGTAGTGAGAGATGAGAAGACTGAAGGTGCACCACTTGAGATTCAATCTGCTTTAGATGTTGAGTAATTTCCTGGTCAATAAAAAAGACAGTCATTATTATGATTATAAAAAAAAGTAAAGGAACCCTTTCATACCTCGTGGTATATAGGTCAATACAGTGTTAGGCCTGTATTTTCATTGACCGTCGGCATACAATGGGTAATGTGGTCAGCATCACGTCGGCCGTCTTTACTTTCCCAGAGCATGTCTGGTACCCAGTTGAGGCTGGGTCGACCTGAGAGCCGTCGTGGTCGGGAAAATTCCACGCGCATTGCGGGAGCTGAAACCAGACCACCAGCCTTGCGAAGCGAGTTCACTAACAGCTACGCTACAGCAGCTCTCCATATTATGATTATAATGAATGATCTCATATAGGCCCTAAACAGTATTTTTGACTGAAAGTGAACACAGGAACTGCAAGTATTAATAGAAGAAGTAAACAGTAGAAGTGGTAAATATTGATTGGACATTAATGTTAAGAGGGGACTCTGGTCTGGAAACTTTTTTCGTTGTTTTCATGTTAATGTAGAATTTGTATTACAATTTTGAGATATTATGACTTAAAAGAGTAGAAAAAGTTTAGTATTTAAAAATATGTCAACGCGTTGCCATGCTAACCCCTAAGGCTCTGAAAGTAATGAATATAAATGAATTTCTGTTTTCACTCTAAGGTGAGCAATTGCAATATCTAAATATTACACATCCTTTTAGATATATTAAATATTAAATTTTTACTAAATTTTTGGGTAAACACACCCCCCAAAAAGCAGCTTTTATTGACCGAATTGTGAGGACATTTTTACCCCAAAATTTATTTTAAAATGTAATATTTAATATATCCTAAAAGCATGTGTAATATTTTAGATATTACAATTGCACCTTAGAGTGAAAACAGAATTCATTACATTCATTACTTTCAGAGCCTTAGGATTTGAAATTTTGTTTTTTGGCGGCCATTTTGTATTGTTTCCATGGCAAAGCTTTGACATTTACATTTTTTAAAAGATTTTTTTCTATTATTCTAAGTCATAATTTTTCAAAATGGTTATACAAATTTTACATTAACATGAAAACAACGAAAATAGCTTGATCCCACACTACTGAATCCACATTAGAAAGTAACAATTATGATAATATGCAAAATAAGAGAGAAACTGAAATTAACCATAAGCGTAAATGAAGTGAAACTGGATCTAGAAAAATTTTTTATCTTGACATGCAATAACAGAGGATATAAAAGTAAAATTTCCTGTAGCCTTTTCAGACCTTAGAAAATGAAATGCCTGCCATTATCTATTTCTAGGTCCTAGTGTGCAGGAGGCAGGAGGGCCAATTTTTGTCCTCACATTTGGAAAGTCAAGTGTGTGATTGAACCCATAACCCTCCTATTTAAAGGGATATTGGTTTACACTAGAGAAATGGCATGGCTGTTCCATTTAATATACTTACAAGATGCAGATCATAGGTCAATACATAGGTCAAGATCGTAGCGCTTATACCGGATAAGGTGCTTGCTTCTGCTATGCGCGCGTTCAGAAAATTTCGCCAGGAGGCTCTCTCTAACCAGCATAGAACTTCCAATTCTGACAGGGTGAAACTTGTCTTAACTTTCCACCCTCATAGTTCCTTGTGAAGAAAGTCTTATTCCGTCATCTCTCCATTCTTCAGTCTGATCCTGAGACACGTTCAATCTTCCAACACTATCCTTGGTGGCGTACAGACGGGACAGAAGCCTTAGGATATGTTGGTTCACAGTCGCCTCAAGCCTAATATCCAGTTATTTTGGCACCATCCAGTGTGGCGCGCTGCAACACTTGTGCTTATGAATCAGACCCGCACGGTGTCTTTTCCTAAAGCCACGTTCGTTGTTGAAGACAGTTTCACGTGCGAGTCCGTAATATTATCTATGCCATTATCTGCAAGCGTGCAACAAGTCCTATATTGGGAAACCGCAGGAGACTCAGTGACCGATTGCTAACATTTGCAGATACGCCAATGCTCTGTGACCCTGTAGCTACCTCATTTCAATGATACTGGCCATTCAGGAGCTTGCGATGTCCAGGTCACAGCCATCCGATCATGTTCCTCTGATGATCGAGATTTGCTCTGGAGAATCGGTTGATTTCTTTGTATGGTACCTGCACACGCGGCTCAACGTATTACATTCTTATGCTTCTTAGTACTTTCTCTTCCATGCTTTGTAATCTATATGGGTTTATGTTGCATGTATTACTTTCTTATGCTTCTATTACTTTCTTCCCATGCTTTGTAATCTATATGGGTATATGTTGCATGTATTCAAGTTATATATTTACTAGATGTTTCATTGTTTCTTTTCCGTCTATTCCTGTTTTTGTGTTACATTTATTTCGTTATTCGTTTTATTCCAGATTTTCCTTAGATACGTTTGTATTTGGTCGTTCATTTGTGTTTCATTTTAATTTGTCACTCCTGTTTGTTCGTTTGCTGGATAAAGGCCTTGTTGGTCAAACGTTGCTGTTTATCGTCACTGTTTCTGTATTTTGTAAAACTATAGTACTTTGTTTGTACGTGTTTCACAGATCATAGGTAAAGACTCACACTTTAATATGAACTTAATGTACTGATACATATGCTCACCTCCAAAGAACCAAGCTGACTGCAAAGTTCAACATAAGTTAGAGCACTAGGTGTGACAGTACTCATATTAGTCCTAGAGTCCTGCATCAGTAAATCAACTGTTGATAGCACAGACATATAGTCTATCCACTTTTCCCTGATCTCCTGTGATTAAAAAATATAATAGATTGCACCAACGAAATTACTAACTTTAAAAACTCATAGAACCAACTGAACTTCAATTGTAGTTTTATAACTGTCCAGTCAATGGAATTCTCTCCGAGATATCTTTATGTATGCTTTAAATCTACCATAACAAATTCATTTCAATATCATGGTCAGATGGTTAGTTTCCTATGAGAATAGTTTAGTTTCCTATGAGAATACTTTAGTTGCCCATAAGAATAGTTTAGTTTCCAATGAGAATAGTTTAGTTTCCCATGAGAATAGTTTAGTTTCCTATGAGAATACTTTAGTTGCCCATAAGAATAGTTTAGTTTCCAATGAGAATAGTTGTTTCCCATGAGAATAGTTTAGTTTCCTATGAGAATACTTTAGTTGCCCATAAGAATAGTTTAGTTTCCAATGAGAATAGTTAAGTTTCCCATGAGAATAGTTTAGTTTCCTATGAGAATACTTTAGTTGCCCATAAGAATAGTTTAGTTTCCAATGAGAATAGTTAAGCTTCCCATAAGAATAGTTTAGTTTCCAATGAGAATAGTTAAGTTTCCCATGAGAATAGTTTAGTTTCCTATGAGAATACTTTAGTTGCCCATAAGAATAGTTTAGTTTCCAATGAGAATAGTTAAGCTTCCCATGAGAATAGTTTAGTTTCCTATGAGAATACTTTAGTTGCCCATGAGAATAGTTTAGTTTCCCATGAGAATAAACACTTTGGAAAATTTATTTGTCAGTATCAATTTAGAAAATTCACACACTCCACAGTATACAGTCTTCTACAACAGAACATCGGAAAGAAGGCAAGAGGAAGACCACGGAAAAGATGGTTAGATGGCGTAGCAGAATCCTGTGAAAGAGCAAAGATAACAACCACACAAGCCACCAGAACAGCGCAAGACAAAACAGAAAACCACGACACTGGGCAACAACCCGGTAGCAGTGTGACGACAAAAGAAAGAAGAAGAAAAAGAAAGAAGAAGAATTTAGAAAATGTCCATAACTGCAGAAATATTTTTCTACAAACAAAATGTAAAAGTCAAAATCCGCGAACTAATGTTTAAAATAATTAAAGTCTCAAAATATTTTTAACACATTAACTACCAAGTGCCGCAGCCTGTGCCCGTTTGTATGTTCAGTTTGGCGATGTGTCACACACTGCATGATTATTTGTTTCATTGTCAAATTAGCTCAAATTGTACCGTAACACATTCTGACCATTATATGTTCTGAATTAATTTCTCATTGTGTTGGCTTGTGATAAAAGTGCATTAATTGATTTACAAAATTACATGCCATTCATTGACTTTCGTTATAAAAAGGAAAGAAAATTACTGCTAAATTTGTACATACACCTGTGAAGTTAAAATGTAACAAAAAAATGTAGTCACAGTATGTTCGTTAATGCAGTAGGTAATGTGTTAATGTTTCAGCACAGCGACTGAATGCATGTGTAAGGAACAATATCTTCCTTTCTCTTAAATATATATATATATATATATATATATATATATATATATATATATATATATATATATATATATATATATAAATATAAACTGATTAGATATGAAGTTTTTAATTATTTTGATGGATTGCTTGTTAAAGAATTTGAAATTGTGCACATAGAAGTTAGTTAAACCAAAATATTACACCTAAATATGATGAAAATATAACTTATTATTTGCTAAATTAAGGACAAATAGATGAACTTTATAAATTTTGAACTATATTAGCAAATGTCATGCAGTGTTAACTATGCAAGTAAAAATATGATCCAGCAGCAAACAGATATGTCAAATTATTAATGAAAAAATGTCACTTACCGAAAGACTTCAACAAAACATATTTTAAAAATTCAGTTCAACTGCTCTATTTAGTAGATATTTCATGTATGAATTTAAAGCAATTGTGTTTGGGCACACAATGGTATGCAATCACTTCATTAACTAATAACTCAGTATCCATTATAAAAAAAATTCAAATAACAAATTGTAAAAACTAGGTTCCAAAGCTATTTTGGGTAAAAATCATGGCGAACTCTCTATTTATGCTGATATTTGCTGTCAAAAATAAGTAGTGTCTGGTCAATATCAAATACAATACTACATTGGAGTAAAATAAATCAATTTCTGAATTGCCCCATGAATGACTTTACAACTAGCTATAGTGACGCACAGAGAATTAGTTAAAAGAGATGTGATATAGTGGATATCATCTTATTGCAACACGAATAGAGCAGTAAATGACACTTACTTCTTAATTTCAAAAGTACTGGTTGTTAGTAAGACTTACATTGACTAATCATTTAAGTAGAAATCACTGAACAAAATGTCACTGTACAAATGTTTGATGTTTCAAAGTAAGAGACCACACAGAAAGCATCAAATGTAGCACACCAGAAAGTGGCAACACATCAGTATTCTCATGTAGTTAAATATATAGATCGGAATTTAAAAGTCATATGCAACACAGATGTGAACATATCCTGGCACACTTGACTGGAGAAAATGCTAGTGTGATTTTGACACAGTATACTGTCCTATATAAAGATACTGTCACAGCATGCAAATTAAGGGAAGTAACTAAAGCCTGCATTTGCAGAGTCAATAGTGAACGGATCAAATAGTGTCTACAGTCTAAAACCAATAAAACCACCTTTAAATAAATAAAGACATTCTCTACTACAAATGCATTTTTGTGTGTGCTGAGATATCTTTTTATAGAGCACTTCTGTTTGCTATAAATTTGTTCTTTTTATTCTTTTTGCTGTACAGCTCAAGTGAAATGTGGACATTCAAGTTTATTGTGACCAATGTAAACTACACTATTAAAAAAGAATTTTGTAAGTTTTTACTAATCCCAACTGAGCAATTAATTATTAAAAGAGCAAACTTCATTGAACTCTGGACAGACAAATAGGTGCTCAGTCTCTGTCAGCAGATGGTGAATGGGTATTATGTTGTTGGTTCTTATTGCTCCCTGGTTATTCACATGTCTCAGGTGCTGCTGCTGATTCTACTACTACTAATCCTATATTTTATTCTAAATTCATGCAGCCTCAGCAGTTCATTGATTGTCATGTTACAATCAAACAGAAGGCCATTGAGTGAGTGAAATTATCTTCCCAAAAAAGGTATACTGTGGTCACTTGTCCAATCTTACTTTCTGCCTGTGTCATCCTTGATAATCCTCTTGATTCCTGTGCCATTGATAAATTTATTCTAGTACAGTGTGCCTGTAGTAGCTTACATCAACAAAGTAAACCTATTGTTCAACCTGTAACACAAGGTTTCAACTTCTGCTTTCAGTATTCAAGTCAGTGTATGTACAATTACTAAACTTGTTCATGTGCATAAATTACTCTGCGATTAATTCAGAACACTTGGGATAAAAGACATATGTCACCCACCTCAAGAAACAACACCTTAGCTTCTGCCTGATCATTTAGGCGTTCCCATCTGTGGTTTACTGAGCCAATGAGGCGGCTGATCAATGTTCGACTATTTGAAGTCCCCATTCGATCCAGATCTCTTGCAATTTCATTCAGATTGTCTATTGTAGACCTGCTGGTACTGGTATTCTTGAGGAAAGACTGGTGGATAAACATGCAGCAATCATAATAGAATCTCATGACAGAAATGTATGCAGAGAAAGAGTTGAGAGAAAAATATATCAGAATTCTGCACAAAATGAAAAAAAATTTGCTATCAGTAACGTTTTTCTAAACATCTCATTTCCTTGAGAATAAAATGGACACTGATAACAACCAAATATATTAATTCAGTCATAGCAAAGTGAATTTAGATTAAATCCCACTAATCACTATATAATTAAAACATGTATAGCGATAATTCTATTTCTAGATAAACAGTTGAGGACTTACCCTAACAAGTTCTAAATGTGTGTTAACTGCATCCAGACTAATATCTGAAATTTTGTCAACAGTCATCCACTCAGTATCAGAAATATCCATCTTGCCATGAAGATCCACCATCTCATCCTGTAATATGAATAAAGAGTGATATTATTAGTGGTCATTATATGGCAGTAGAAATAATGACTACACTCTTGGCAGGCAAATAAGTGCTAAATCTTTTACAGCAAAAGATAAACGGCATACATGTTGATGGTTTCTATGTATGTATGGCCTTTTTCGTCTTTACAGACGATCAATTGGTCAGTGTTTTACTGTGACAACTTCTGAGTTTTTGCTTGTCTCCCTACTCTTTCAGTTCAACCCTAAGTCTCTTTACAAAAGATTATGCACCTTAGTGTAATGTTGTTTTCCATATAATTTGATCATCAGCTAATTTTTCCTATTTGCTGGGACAGATAGAAAAGTTATTCATTGAGGTCTTGCAGACATCCTTAGACCTGAGCAGTGGTTTGCCTTGGTGCCTCTTCCACTCCAAAAGTTCACAGAACAACATTTGTTTTGGTATGCGGCAATTGTACATTCTTTGCACATGCCCTAGCCATGTTGAGCATGCCCATGATTGAAGACAGGTTTGCATGTTGCAGTACTTCAGAGTTTCTATAGCTTATTGGTTATACATAACCTGTATGCTTCTTCTCAGATGACTCTTCTTCAGTTTCTCTTTAGATTATTCTCATTGCACTCCGGATATGTCCATAGCAGTTCTGTCCTCCTCCACAATATCTTGAATAGCGTACAGCAACTAACTGTACGAGCTCAATGTTTAAGTTTGTACATATCTTACATTATGATAATCAATTATAATTTTCAAGTAACAAGATTGTTGCTTTTGATCTGATAGTCGACTGTGTGTTGTCAGGGCTTGCAAGGGAGCAAAGAATAGTAACACTGTAACCTACAAGGCATGCTGTAAGAGGCAACTAAGGTAGGGTCTAGGGAAGCTACTCTAGTAAAAATAAAGCGTAGCACAAATCGGATATGCTGGCCTAGTTGTAGGCACATAATTGGTACAAAGTTCAATCACCCTTAGTCTCAGATCCCATACAAATAACAAAGAGTGGTTTAATATGTGGTCGATATGGAGCATTCGAAGAAGAAGATCAGATAGTCATTAACACCAGTACTCTCCCATTATCAACTTGTACAGGGTGTTCAAGATAATTGCAGCCCGTGAATGGAGCTAATCTAGCATATATGTATGGAAATGGGAAGGTTCAGTTATGATGTAGTATAGGTCAAGGTTGTGTGACGGTGTGTAATTGTAGTGCGGGAAGGGCGATGAACAAATGTGACGTAGGACGAGCTAGTCAGAACCGGTTTAAATAGTAAATAAATACAACTCAATTTGTACCTGGCAACTTCATCTTGAACACCCTGTATAATCCTCACTACAGGTGTTTCCAAAGTTAGCCTAACAGTTCTTTCATTAAAGTAGATCTCTGTGTGTATTATAATGATATCATGTTAAGACATTACTGCACTCTGGTCAGACCATTAGGTACTGAATCTCTTTCAGTTAATTGAAAAGTTCAAGCATGCTGATGGTACATGTAGCTTGCTGATTATAAATGATCATATACTTCCTTTCTGTATTATAAAATGTCATGTTATAAGGAAAAAAAAGCACATCAGTTGTGACTCCCAATTTCTCAGTCTTGTTCTGCTTAAAACATCAACTCTGTGTATTTGTGTTTATTTGCAAAACTGCATTCTAACCCTTTTAATAGTTTTTTTCTCATTATTTAGTCACTATGTGCTGGATTTGAACAAACTAGAAAGCAATGTGTAATTTATAAATTGTTTCAGCAGACTAGCTTCTCAATTTTGAATTGCATGACAAATGTTAAATCATAGTCATTAATGAAAAATAGGTTTGCCTGTCCCTAGGGTCTGCACCATTCAAGTACATTAGAGAGACAATAACCAGGAAAATCAAACTATATTCATTAGTGTTAACAGATCTAACAAATCATGTCTTCATTTATACTTCCTTTGTCTGCTTCAGTGGTGTCAACAAGTTAAATATTGTTAACAAACTACCTTGCAACACTATTCATTTACCTGAAAATATTTCCACTGAGAAACCTTTTCTTCTAGTTTTGCCTGTTTATTCTGTAAAGTGCTCACAAAGTTTGAATATTTTCTTTTGATATTTTTCCCGATCTGTTTCATTGTGGTGCTATCATTTGTGTCCAATGTAGGTAGTATTTGCTTGGACAACTCGCATATTTGTGTGATTTCATCCTGCCAAAGGCTAACCTCAGTGAAGTGGTCCTGTTTAAATTTGCAAAGAGAAGGTAATCTTGAACATTAGTAATTTATATTCTTCAGGGTATAAAAATAAAAATAGATTCTGAACATCTATAGTAATATGAAAAGGAAATGAAAATCATGGCATATCCTTTAAAGGACCTCACCATCAATCGCTGTAAACGAGTTGTTGATTTTCTAGCACCACTTATATATGCTCAGTAGTTTGTCATTGCTATCTGAATGATGAGGTCTATTTTTACCGTTTTAAAAATCCATGTGGAGAAATTTGCTTCCAGACTGTCTGCTGTGGAGTTTGAACCAGGTACTCTTTGGGGTGTGATCAAGCTCATTACCACTATGCCACAGAAGCCCATGTATGGTAATAACATATATGTAATTACACAATTTTTCTAAATAGAATTTGTGTCAACAAATTGTCAGAAGAAACTTGAAAATATTTTTGTACTAAAATTTAAAATTATTTCGAATAGTGGTTAGAGCACTTACAACGTAGATACATTGCTGCAGGATCAAATTACCCAGTCCAAGTTAAATGCTTTCCAGATAGTAGTTGCTACCTTGACTGCTTGTATTTCTGCTTTATAGTTCTGAAAGAATTTCCCAGTTGGTATTCTAGATTGTATTCCACATGTTGTTTGGGTATTTTATATATACTTTAGCTCCTTCATTCATTACTGCATTCTGTGCTGACCTATTCATGTCTGCTCAGATCCATATGTCCTGTGGGTATTTTTCATTTAGAAAAAAATAGTTGATGTCCTAAGTTCTATTCCTCCATGCCAAATATTTCTTCCTCTATGTATTGTTTTACAGGCAGCCTGTAGTATGCATCTACTGAAGTCATCAATTAACTTATTGAATTGACATCTTGTCTACACTCTTCTATTTTCAGATTGTGCTTATAAAATTCTGTACTAATTAAATCTTCTTCTTCTTTTATCGTCACACTTACCAGGTTGTTGCTAAGTGTCGTTGCTTTCTGTTTTTTGTCTTGCACTGCTCTAGTGGCTTGGGTAAGTTATATTTGCTTTTTGGCAGGATTCTGCTATATCATATATCCATCTTTTTTTGTGTGGTGTTCTTCTAATTAAATTTAACAATGCCTATGTACCAAAAATAGTGACTCTAAAATTTAATTTATACTCTTACAAAGTAAGTCTGAAATACTTACATTTATTTCACTTAGTGTACTGCTTAGTGTGTCATAATCTAGGCCATCATATCCATAGTGCATTAAACCTTCAGCTGTCTTAACCCTCTGTAACTTGCTTGAAGGAGTTCTAATCTTTTCTTTGCAACTGGGCATCACTCAAGTACTTTCTTTATTGCAATGTCAGTCTGAAATGAAAGTGAGAAAAATATAGATATCTAGGTGCCCCTGATAACAACATCACATGGGGGATGTAAGCACATAAATAATAAATAGAATAGGCCTGGAAAACACAACATTTCTGAAAATGAAGAGCATGCTATGCAACAAATGTTTGTATTTGAAAAGAGTTTTTCCTTACTATATCACAGATACCCACTACTACACAGGGAAGTAAATCTAGAACAAGGAACAGACAAGCAAAAAAATTATCTGCAGATAATGGAGGTCTGGTTTTTCTAGAAGTGTGTAAAGAATTCCAGAATGTTAAAGCATTAAAGATTATTTGTTATTAGTTACTTAAGGACAGACGGCACCCCTAAACAGAAAAATTGATCATTGAGGTTGCGTTTATGATTCTAAATGATCAACTTGATGTTAAAACTCGGAAAAAAATTTCAAAAAATCCAAACATGTATATTCTATGAAAAAATTTAATATAGAGGGGTTTTTAAGGAAAATGCCAAAAGTAACCTTGCAAAATACAGGATGATTTATGTTCTATTCAGATTAGCACTATAGAACTTTCAGATGTTATTGTAAATCGGCATATCTTGAACTGGTAGCAAAATATTTATAAAGTATAATAAAATGAGTTTTTTCTGAATTTTTTAATGCAAATCCAGAATTTTGACTAAAAAAATATGGGGTAGGAGATATTCTTTTGCATGAGACACAAAAACTGTTCAAAGAATTCTTTTTAAAGTGGTAGGGGATGATCAAATATGCATAAGAAAGAAGTATGCACATTTATACAACAATCCTTTGAGTAGTTTTTGAAAAACGTGTATTTAGTGACATACATTTATGGAAAATAACAATTTTGAGAAAAAGCCAAAAACTAACATATTTTCAATTATTGACCAAATTAATTTACTTTAAGATCCCCAGGAGCATACAAACTTGCCTCGTCACATGCTTTAGATGCCATGCTAGTTGTTTTACATCTTTCTATCTTTTTTGTGCCTAAATTCTGTATTAGCAAGGAAGATATGTGGTTTTTATAGATGACAGCAAAATACTGAAAATAATGTTTTCCAAAGGAAAAGTTAAACTAAAACAAAAGTTTCATATCGGCACAATTTCATATTATTAACTACAATATTGGCATCATTGACAGTTATTTTTAAGCTCCTCCTCAAAGTAAATGAGATCTTAGGACACCAAGTCCATATAAGATTATGGAAAGATTCATTAGCATTGTGAGAACCACCATGAATATATTTTGTCAACAAAGTCGCAAGATAGCTTGACAAACACTTGCATTATGTTGCCAAAAATAAAATTAGGCAGTTTGTTCTCAATCAACTAAAACTTTATCTTTTGGGCACAAGCTACTCAGCCTATTGCAGTTCTCATGGTTATCTTTGTGATGTTTAAATATGGCTCAAATACTATTTATCCAACCAATGTTCTCTAATTTTCAGAATTTTTCATACAAGTTACATCATAATCACGCTGCATAAGTTTAATGATGCTATTAGTTAATCTATCTGCACTACCATATTACTATAAACACTTTGCTACCATCTGTTGAAGCAAAGTTATAATATTTCCTATATAATTAGCTAAAAAAAACATATACATGCCTAGTTAAAAAATTTAATTAAAATACAAAACTACATATTTTTTTCAAACTAAAGATAGATTCTTGTTCGAAATTGGATGTATTACCTAAAATTTAAAAAAACTCAAATTTCATTTTTGTAAGAAAAATCGTTAAATATAGGGGTGCGGTCTGTCCTTAAATGATATCACAGCACTCTGGGAAAACCCATAAGTGCTCAGTCTTCTTCAGCAGATGTCAAAGGGTATGTATATTAATCGTTTCTGTGGCTTCCTAACACACTTCTTATTCTTTTCTTAGAGACCAAGTCCTACTTGTACAATGTAAGAGGACTAATGTAAATGTGCAGGAGAGGTAAATACAAAAGAAATCTTCTGACATATATTAAGAAAAAGCAGACATTGTCTCTTGGGCATGTAATGTGAAGACATGTAATATGAGAATTCAAATGTGGCAGGAGACTAAATTGAAGAAGAAATTGTAGAGCATCATGAGGACCTGCAACTAACTGGATTCATGAAGGAGACTTTTATCAGTCTATTTCAAAATCTTAGTATGGGAAATTTATTGCAGATGAATAATCTATGTAAGTTCACGCTCCTTTCACACTCCTCCAAAAACCAGTCAACAAAAATAACAAAACAATTGAATACAGAAACCAACCATAACAGACTCCTCCAGAATTTGTATCTGCAATATTTTCTCAGAGACATCTTGTGGAAGTGAATGACTAATAGTTTCAAACTTTCTTTGCAACATGTCTTCTGTTTCTTTAATGTTTAGTAGCTTTTCTGTAGCTTCGGTAGAGATAACCTGTTGATTAAATAAAAGAAATGTAACCAGAACTGACCCTCTTTCTATATATTAAATAGTAAAAGTGTAACTATAATTGACTCTCCTTCGATAAATTAAATAGCACTAGTTTAACCAAAATTTATTTGACATCTATAAATTAACCCTCAAAACTTGAGATCCTGATACATAGCTTTGGAATGTAAACACCTCCATCCTAAAGTCCTGCTATATATATCGGTCTGACTAGACTTCGTCATTATTTGTTGGCAACCACAGATAAATTGTGTACAAATGTGACATCAAACACAACCCATGTGTTGCTAGTTGGTTTAGCAAGATGGTGGACATGTTTGTTTGTGATAATTTGTTGTGTAAAGTGATATTAACAAATTTTTCTTTATTAAAACGACGAGCTAAACTTTCAGAAAATTTACACTCATAATGGATAAAACAAAGCAAGCCGTTAAACTTTTAAAAATGATTCTATGGATAATTAAAAATCTGGGAAAAATATGGTGTGAAGAATGGACATTTAACAAGGCAGTGGAAAAATATAAATGTGCTTTTGAATATAAATGTTACAGAAGAGTCCTTAATTTATCATGGGCAGAGAAGAGAATAAATAGATCTATCAAGAAAGAACTCAAAATCAAAGAAAACTGGCGGATGCTACCAATAAGAAAGAGAAAATTGAAGTATTTTGGGTATATAAAAAGACATAAAGGGCTGGAAAAGACCATCATTGATGGAAGCCTACTGGCAAAGATAAGAGGGGAAGACTACGGAGATGATGGATTCAGGATATAACTGATGGTTTGAACATGATGGCCGCTGAGGCATATGAGAGAGAGAAATTTAGAAGGAATGTTGGGGTAACAAAGTTCTGCTCAGGACAAGCTATTCGATGATGATAATGAGAATAATTTATTTTTAGCTGCATCAAAATTAGGTCATGGATATCACAGATTATATCACACGGATATTAAAACCAGATAGCTTAATAGCTCATTCAATAAGCTTTATAAGCATACATAACATTTTCAATGCAAGGAACTTTTATGGTTTCTAGTATTGGAGGATGTCATCATAAAGAACAAAATAAAAACATTGAAAACCTTTGAACACTTGATGGTTAATACTGTTAACTTGTCTCATTCTTACCTTATACTTCTCCCTGACTGCTGTCAATTTCTCTGCATCAAGAGGCAATGGTCGCAGCTGGTTAAATAATTTTCTTCTTTCAAACCATGTCAATGCATCTGTGATCAAAGCATCAAAGCTTTACTCTCCTCTGAATGTCTTCACACTGTGTAAGACGATCTTGTATATGACTCTGTAGATCTTGGACCTAAGTGCATGATATTTCTTGTTAATAATTACATTTTTTCACTGCAATTATTATTATCAGATGCATTTATAACATGCTAAATGATACACTTATTTATTTTCACTTCCTTTTCTCTAATCCTGTTTTGCCTTACAGCATCAGGATAAGAAGAGATTTATAGAATGGGTTTTTGTATGCGCTTTGTACATGTCTTTCACTGCCTCTGTTATTTCTGTGGTCCACCTTTTGTGTTGGCAAACTTTGAATTTGTATCCACTGTATCTGAGTAGCATTGTCTTTTGAAACACATTGTCTGTGGGAAATTTACTTATGTGACAGAACCATTTAATTCCATGATTCTTGACAAAGTACAGTACGCACTCTTTTCCTGATGTCTTCATTCCTAAATTGGTATTTTCTTGATACTTCCAGCACTCTGCGTAGACACTTCATCTCTGTAGTGACTAGTTTTATGTCAACGTCCAGGTTTAATTATAAATAAAAACAAATAAAGTAGGAAAGAAAGAAATGAATGCATTCCTACAAAGAGTATGAAGATAGTCAATACACTCTACAACATGTATAAATAAACATATATATAGATGCAGTCAATGTTGAGTGTCACAGACTAGGGTGAGACAACCAGAATAAAATGCATACTAAAATAGGATGTACTATGCAAAAAAGGCACAAAATATCACAGCATTGCTAAAAATTATCAGCACAGTGTACTTACACCCTCTAGTTAAAAAAAAAAAAAATGCAGGAAAGACAGCAGTGCACCCTATTGTACAATTTAGCATTTACTGACACCAAGGGTTTATATAGCTACTATATTATAATGTTAAAGTTAAAACAATAGGGCTCACGAAAATCATGACACTTTCTGACAATATTAAACCAAGAGATTAAAAATAAATGAAGAAAAAGAACCATGTCTGGGTTGGGCTCTGAGTTTATTGGTTGTATCTGTATTCTGCAATGGTATGTGACAAAGTGTGATGATATTAATACTGTTGTTTTTACTCTGCTGTAGCAATTGTGAAAATAATAATAATGGGTTAGGTGTGGATCAAATTTTAATAAAGACCATTACAGAGCAGAGCATCAACACATTTCCATAACTAAAATAAGCACAAGAAATAAACAGACAATGTATCACCAAAAACACTGTGGCCCATTTAATTCACCAACGGAAAAATGAAGAGTACACATTACTAAAAACATGTATGACATTTTTCCTTTCTTTAATAAAAAAAAGAAATATAGAGAGAACATATCCTGAAAAGTCAGTGGGTGACAAAATTCCTTCACTGAAATAAGAAATAAAGACAATATATCACTAGAAAAACATTGTATGACACATTTGTTTCCCTGAAATAAACATCATAAATAGAAAGAAAAAATGTCACTAAAACAAAAGGAATGAGATGTATATACTATGATAGTGTACATGATCAGCTAACATTTTTAGAACAAAATTCAAAAAGAATATTAGTATATACCATGTTGAGGTCAAGGAGGCAATCCATTCCTTGATAAACAATAAGGCAGCGGGTGATGACAACATTACTGCAGAAATGCTCAAAGCAGCTGATGATATAACTATTAGCCAGGTTGCAAGAACTATTTAATAAAGTATGGGAAGAAGAAACTGTCCCAGATCAATGAAAAAGGGAATAATTGTTAAGATCGCCCAAAAAGGTGATCTCAAAGATTGCAACAACTGGAGAGGATCACCCTATTATCAGTAATGACCAAGACTTTCTGCAAAATCATTCTTAATAGAATCAAAGGAGCAGTGGACACAACCCTGAGAGAAGAACAAGCTGGTTTTTAGACCTGGGAGAAGCTGCTTAGACCAAATAATTACCTACGACTAATTTTGGAGGAACATATTGAGAAGCAACAACCACTCATACTAAATTTCATCGATTTTAAAAAGCCTTTGATAGTCTACACATAATCTCTCTGTGGAATATTCTGAGATGCTATGGAATACCAGACAAAATAATAAACATTATTAAGAGTCTCTATGATGGTTCACAGTGTGCAGTTCGCACTGATGGTGGACACAGCGACTGGTTTATGGCTGAAACCTGAGTAAAGCAAGGATGTATTCTATCTCCGCTATTGTTTGGAGTGGCCATTGACTGGGTGATGCGAAAATGTTGCAGGGGAGAAACTGGCATCGATTGGGTAGAAAATAGTCAACTAGAAGATTTGGATTTTGCAGATGATATTGCCTTGTTAAGTAGAAACAACCAAGATATGCAAAGAAAAACAGACAACTTGTCATCTATAGCATCAAAAGTTGGACTGCAGATAAGCTATGAAAAACAAATATAATGAAAACACCTATGGCAAGTAATGCAGATATCACACTGGAATCTAAAATGATAAAAATAACAGAGCAGTTCACCTATTTAGGTAGCAATTTTGATTGCACAGGAAATGTTAAAAAGAAATTATGATACGAATATCAAAGCTATATCAGCTTTTAAAAGTCTAAATAAAATATGGAACTGCAAGTTATATAGTATTAAAACTAAATTACAAATTTTCAATTCAAATGTTGTATCAATCCTAACATATGCCAGCGAGAGTTGGAAAATGACTAAAGATATAGAAAGCAAGTTGAATGAATTTGAAAATAGATGTCAGCGAAAAATAATGAATATAAAATGGAACGAGTTCAGGAGAAGTGATGAAATCAGAGACATGTCTGGTCAACCAATAGTGACAACTGTTATAAGAAAGAGAAGATGGAGATATGTTGGGCACACCTTGAGGAGAAATGATCAACGAATATCAAAGCAGGCATTGAAGTGGGATGCAAATGGTTCAAGAAAGAGAGGTCGACCTAAGGAGACCCTGAAACAACTTTGCTGAGAGAGGCAGGAAATATTGGTCTCAGTTCCAAGGAGGAAATTGAGCGAGTTGCCCAGGATAGAGCGGTATGGAGAAATTACTGCAGGCCCTATGTAACGTATAAGTACAGAGGAATTATTATTATTATTATATACCATGTTGGTTGGTGTACATGATCAGCTTACAGATGAACTATTCAAAGATGTATATACCATGTTGGTGTACATGGTCAGCTTACAGATGAACTATTCAAAGAAGTATATACCATGATGGTGTACATGATCAGCTAACAGTTGAACTATTCAAAGATGTATATACTATGATGGTGTACATGATCAGCTAACAGTTGAACTATTCAAAGATGTACATACACCATGTTGATGTACATGAGCAGCTAACAGTTGAACTATTCAAAGAAGTTATATAATGAAACATTACCCTCTTGCTCAAGTTGTCAACCTCTCCTGTCACCTCTGTCAGATAATCCTCTGTAACTTGAATTCCAACCTGGTTGGCTCTCTTTAATGTAACAACCCTTAGCTCAGTCTCCTGTTGCTGTAACTTTTCTATAGCAACCTGAACATATAATAAAAAATAAAAATAGTACAGCTGCTTTAATTTCTAAAATGATACGCTGGGGAAGGGGGAGGTGTTATAAAACAGAGGAGTTTGCCTGAAGCTGTCACCTTATATGTACAGATCATTGGTTTTATTTTCTCCCCAATGGAAAATCATTTTATCTTACCTAGGAGTCAAACACAGGATGTTTCGATCAGTAATCTCCCACATGTTTAACCATTTCACATTATACCGGTGAGTAAAATGTTAGACCCATATTTGTCTTTGACCAGTGGCATATGATGGATGATGTGGTCAACATTTGTCAGCTACCTTTACTTCCCAGAATTTCCATGGTACCCAACTGAGGCTTGGTCAACCAAAGAGCTATTATGGTAGTAAAAATTCCCATTTGAGCTCTAAAATATGACCATGGGACCACATAACTGGTGAATGCATTAAACTATTTACTATCACAACTCTTATCCTGCAGTAAAACCTTGCATTAACAGACTCTTACAGAAGTGAATGAATTATAGTGGATTTCTACTGTACTTGAGATATTTCACTTTGACTGATAACTTTATCACTTCACAAGTCAAGAGAAAGAGCAAACAAACTTTAGTATGAACATATATTATCATTGATTTCAACACCAATGACGATTATTCCATAACACGGTGTCAGCATATTTTATTTTGAAAAACAAAGTCATTACCCTAACATAAACTTTTCTTAACCACTATTGTAAATATGTTGGATTAATATTTTATGTACTAATTTGATAGATTAAAAGTCTTGGGCATAGAACCTTGTTTCCTTAAAATTTATCTATGTAAGGTCCATTTATTAGATGTCAGACACATATAGACAAGAATCAGTTAACACTGTGTGCAAATTGTGCCACTAGATAGCTATAGGTGCATCTAATAGCTCTTTAAGAGTCAACAATTACTGACTTTGTTTAATCTGTGCACATGAGCATTGTATTGTATTTCCTCACATGTTACATAGGACATACAAACAATTTCTCTATACCACTCTATCCTGGGGAGCTTGTTCAATCTCTTCTATGGAAGTGAATCCAACATTTCTCAACTCTCTCAGTAAAGTTCGTTTCTGGGTTTCATTAGGAAGTCCTATCTTTCTTGAACCATATGTCTCTCACTTCAAAGCCCACTTTGTGATTCCTTGGTAATTTCTTATCAGAGTATGCTCAACATATCTCCATCTTCTCTTTCTCATAACAGTTGTTCTAGTGGTTGATCAGACATTTCTGATTTCTTTACCTCTCCTGAATTTATCCCATTTAAAGTTCATTATTTTTCACAGACATCTATTTTAAAATAAATTCACCTTGTTTTTCTATATCTTTACTTATTTTCTAACTCTCGCAGACATAAGTTTGGACAGCAACAAAACTGAAAATTCACAATTTTATTTTATTTTTTGAACTATATAACTTGGAGCTCTATATTTTATTTAAACTTCTAAGAGCAGTTGCTGCTTTGATAATTAGTAAGTATATATAAGTCTATATGTGCATGTGAACATAGAAGATATAAATGATCACTCACCTTATACCTATCTATGTGGTCAAACATAGACAAATCAGTGGTGGTTTTTTCAGTGACCATGTTTTCACATTCTTTGATCGCAGTTTCACATTGATGCATGCATTGCATGAATGCCTCACGTAGTGTAAGGGCAGCTTTACAAGACTCCATGTGCCTCTGCACTTGACCATTTAGCACTTCATAAAGGTCTGTCAGTCTGACAATGTCATCAGCTTGTGTGTACTGCCCATCTGTCCTGAGTTTCTCTATATGATAGCTGAGTTCTCTGATAGTTAATTCTTGGTTGTTTAGTTTTTCTGCAATACCCTGTGTGCAAAAGCAATTATTTGTTCAGTGTTAATCAATTCAGAGTTTCAAAAATGTACATACTAATAACATCAAATAATATGAAATAAATATCAGCAATAAATAAAACTAAAGTAGGAACAGGTAGGCTTTCTACCAAATAGATCCTGTACTAACGAGATAGCCAAATTATATATTATAATAAAAAAAGTTTAGTTTAGTTGTCAAATCATCATCACTGCACATCAAATCAATTAGTCAATAAGTGCTCCGATCTCCTCCTCAGTATGTCTTTCAGTGTGTGGCAACTAACGACACTGGTTCTTTGTTGGTTTACTATTATTCTTTAGCTACCAGTACATTGCTTTTGACTAGCTACATCACATTTGACTTGGTATTCTTGCAGTCTGGTTAGGGTTGTAGATTTACTACTATTACTTGAATCATTTACATGTCCACTCTAAATAGAACAAAGTAGCAAATAAAAATCACTATATTGGATTTGTGAATTATGAGGTCTTCAACAGCATTGATATAGAAACCCTTTGGAAATTGATAAAACACTATGGGATCCCACAGAAAATTACAAACTTGGTAAACTTAACATCTATGGACAGGAAAAGGACAGGAAAAGTAGAGTTCTCCATGACGAACCAAAAGATGGTTGTACTTGTGGATTGAGTGTACAATCTGCAGATCAACATCCTTGAATGGTGTGGAATCTACTGAAGAGAATATATAACATATTAAACCAGTTCTGCTTCAGAATCTGCTTCTGCTTCACCTCTATGGATGACCTCATGTGAATCTTAATGCCTATTTATGTTACTTGTGTTGTGATCCCATGATTCAAAGAAGAATGACAAAGACAACAAGTATTTATTATTTATTTTGATGCCGTAGCCTTTACTTTATCATACTTAGAAACATAAGGAGATCAAAAGGAATTGGTTTGAACACCAAAATCAGAATATACCAAAGTAACATACTCATAATATAGCTATACACTAGTGAATGCTGGAAAATTATCACAGGTAGTACACATAATTTAGAGACCTTTCAAAATAAATATCTAGAGAGAATCTATGGAATAATTTTGGCAGAAAAAAAAAATCACACATGAGGACCTGCAAAAGAAAACTAATTACCGGCAATCACAATAAGAAGATGGAGTTGGATTGGACGTGTGCAGAATGTCATCTGGCACTTTGGCAAAAACAGCTCTTCGATGGAAGGAACATTGAAGGAGGAGAGGGGCAGACCAAAGAAAACATGAAGAAGGATGGTGGAAAATGAAATTGAAGAGTGTGGACTCACAAAGTGCACTATGGGTAGAAAGGTAACAGACCGTCAGCAATAGGGGTCACTTCTGAATTTGCTATGTGCAAACTATGACATGAAGAGGATACAGATATGTTGATGCATTCATTAGCTGATCAAGTTTACAATAAACATTTTGTGTAGGATTTTGTTTCTGATCACTTACTTTAAATACTTGCAGTACAAACACAGCATCTTTCACTTCTGGACCAACTGAGACATTTGAATGAGTGATTTCATCTTGTAGACATTTCAGCTGTTGATGACAGTGTGTTGTTTGCTCTTGTATACCACTATGAGTTTTAATGATAGCTTCCATGCAATGCATCTGGTTTTGTACTTGTTTGTATACTCTGTGACAATATATGTATTAAAATTTAGAAAGGGACAATATATGCACCAAAGCTTCATCATCATCAGGTAGCATGTCCCTTGCAGAAGGTCGCTTCCATCACAGCCTGCCTGAAAAATCTGTCTCTAGCAAGTTCTTCTGCCCCTTCTAACATCATGCTCAAGGTATCTTTGATGTCCTCCTGCCACCTTCGTCTTGGTCTGCCCCTGCCTCTTCCCCAGGAACCATACCTTCTATTACTGTTCTCTCCAAACCACTGTGTCATGTAACATGACCGAAATACTTCATTTTTCGGGACATGACATTGTTTATGATCCAATGCTCCGCAATATGTAAGTCTTGTAGTATGTCCTATTTTTCTCTTCTCTGCCAAGCGCGTTCTAAGAATTTTCCGTTAGCAACTTATTTTGAACGCTTCGATTTTGTTCCTTAATGTATGTGTTAAGGGTCCATATTTTGCAACCATATGTTGCCCCAGGAAAGATGCATGCTCTCAGAAGTCTTAACTTTGTTGTTTTTTGCTTGTGTCATGCCATAGCTTCTTCATACACAAACGATTAGAAAGTATTAAAATGTACAGAGAAGTCTAGAAAGTACTAATACTTATATCAAAGTCTAGAAAGTGACAATATGTGCGTTAAAGTTTCAATGTTACGTACAACTGTTTCATATACTTCTGGTGATCTAAATGTACAAATGTATAGAAAAGTATATATATATATATATATATATATATATATATATATATATATATATATATATATATATATATATATATATATATATATATATATATATATATATATATACGAGCGTGTTCAAATGAAAACGGGACTTGTGGATTTATTTAAAAGTATCATACGCAAATTAACAGTTTTAACAGAATTAAACAAAGCAACCACTTGTGAATAAGAATGCACCTGGGTTCATCAGAAAAATCTCCGTATGCATTTAGGCAAGCATCCCACTGTTTAGGTAGACTCGAATGCCGTCCGAGAAAAGGTGCGTGGCTGCTCACTGAACCATGTGGTCACCGCTGTCTTCATGTCTCGCGCTGTTGAATCGCTGTCCCTTTAGTGCTTTCTTCAACGGTCCGAACAAATGGAAATCACACGGGACAAATCGGGACTATAGGCTGGGTGATGAAGAACTTCCCAATTCTTCTTGCCAATGTTTCCTGCACAATTTTATGAAGTGCGGACGAGCGTTGTCGTGGAGAAGAATCACACCTTGAGAAAGCTTGCCTGGTCGCTTAGCCTTGATGGCAGCTTGTCTAAAGTGTCTTTATAATGGGCGGCATTGATGTTGATACCAGGTTCCTTAAAATCGGCCAACAAAAGCCCTTCATGGTCAAAAATGCGGTCACCATAACCTTCCCAGCAGAAACCTGTGTCTTGAATTTTTGGGTTTTGGTGAACCTGGATGTTTCCATTGCATGCTGTCAAGTTTGCTGCTCGGTTCATAGTGGTGGCACCACGATTCATCATCTGCCACAATGCTCAACAGAAATGCATCACCCTCTGTCCTGTAACGCATCAAGTGGTTCAAACTCCACCAATCCGCTTCTTCCTTATGGTGGTTAGTCAACATCCGTGGACCCACTGTGAACACACCTTCCGATAGTTCAATTTCTTCCGAACAACCATGTGGGCTGTCCCAATTGACATATGGAATTCTTCTGCAAGCGAACGAATGCTCCGGCGACGGTCAGTCAGTACTGCTTTATCAAGCAAGGCTATGGCTTCTTCTGTTGCAACAATATGCGCCTGACCTGGCCGTGCAAGATCTGCTGTTAACTCACGTCCGTCTTTAAACATACGCGCTCATTCCATCACTCTTGTCCTTGACACACATTTGTCACCATATGCTGCCTTCATTCTCCGATGAATGTCTACTGCTTGACATCCTTCAAATGAAAGAAACTGGATCACAGCACGCTGATTTACTTTGGACGGGTTCGGAATCACAACCGCCATAATGTTAACAGTCCCATGCAGCACATATGCATGCTGGAAGATGAAAATGACCGTATGTTAATTATTGGATACTCATTACTAGTGCAAAATGTCATCAATATCCGTGCACTTTAGCACTGCGGTGTAACAAGTCCTGTTTTCATTTGAACACGCCTAGTGTGTGTGTGTGTGTGTGTGTATGATATATATATATATATATATATATATATATATATATATATATATATATATATATATATATATATATATATATATATATATATATAATAAAGACACAAGTTCTTGAAGGTGACTCTAGCAATGCAAGTGGGGAAATGAATATTGTAATTTATGTAGAATAAAACGGAAAGATTTGAAAGAGTATTTTTTCAAAGTCTCACCGTCTTATCCTACAATCTTAAGCTTGTGTAAGTAAAGTGTTGCTTCAAAGATAGCAAAACAAGGTGAAACAATCAATAAAATAAATAGATATATAGGCAAAGTACAGACTTAGAGAGAAGAAAACATAAGAAAGAATAAATGAAACAACCTTGAAAATGTATCATGTAACATCTCCAGCTTCTGTTGTAGGACAGGCGTATCCTCTTCAATTAGGGATGGGAAAAAGCTTTCACCAAGCTGTTTGGTTTCTTCTACAAACGATTGAAAATCTTGAACATCTTCACTCCGTTTCTGAAATAGAAAACATGCAACAAAATAATTATAAAATGACGATTAAATGTGTTATAAAAATTACTACTGCTGCACAAAAATAAACAGACTATACAAAACAATATACAGTAATATGAGATAACATATGGGTGTGAAGCATGGACATTTAGTAAAGCAGTGGAAAAACATATATGTGCTTTCGAATATAAACGTTACAGAAGAGTCCTCCGTATATCTTGGACAGAGAAGAGAACAAATAGATTGATCCAGAAAGAACTCAAAATCAAAGAAAACTGGCTGATGCTACAAATACGAAAGAGAAAATTGAGATATTTTGGACATATAAAAAGACATGAAGGGCTGGAGAAGACCATCATGGAAGGAAGCATACAGGCAAAGAGAAGAAGAGGAAGACCATGGAGAAGATGGATTCAGAATGTAACTGATGGTTTGAACATGACAGCTGCAGAGGCAGGACATCCGGCCTATGAGAGAGAAATTCAGATTGTTGGGGTGGCAAAGTGCTGTCAGGACAAGCTATTTGATGGTGATGATATAAAGAAGTTCTACTTGTTTTTTTCACTTTTTTCTGTATCTGACAAAAATCTTAATGTTGTTTCTTCTACTTTGCTAGTCCTGATAGCGGCATTTATAATGTTACATTGTAATTTTTGCAAGTTTGAAATCTCTTTGATAATGTTCATCTCTTTCATTGTTGCCACTAAAGAATTACACCTTCTTATTGTGAGGTATGTTTCATTCAACTACAGTCTTTTAGATTACATTAGGATGTGCTGGTTCATTGTCCTGTTTTCTTGAATTAATTCTAAAGAGGGTTGATTCTTCAGTCAATTTTGCATAATTTGTGTATGTGATTCTCATGACATATTGCATTCATCAGCAGGAAACCACTGCAGAGGGATCAGGATACGTAAGTACTTAGAAGTTTTCTACCTTTTATTGATTACAAAACACATTTTATTCATCCTTACCTTATAAACCTGCAGTTTTTCTTCTAGGATCTCAAGTGCACAATCTGAGGGTAGTACTTCTTCACAATCCATCTCTATCTCCTTACACCATCTGTCAATCTTTTGACAATCAAACTGAAACTTCTTTAGTGAGATTGATATGTCCCTAAGATTGTTTTCTTTCTGCTTCAGGCTCTGTAAGAGATCTTCATGCTGGCTAGACATTTCTGTTAAAAGGAGATATTAGTTCCACAATTACAAGATAAAACTGGTGATTAGTATTAGAAACTTGAATAAACATACTGAAATAGATAATTTAGTATTAGAAACTTGAATAAACATATTGAAATAGATAATTTGACTTTACAATTTTGTAACTTTTAAAATGGAAATCCTGAAACTACGCGCCTGAAAAAAATTGAACATATGAACATGCAAACATGTGTATTATGTAAAAAAAACCTTCAAACACAATATGAATATCTTGACATGAATGGCAATAACACATGGCATGAATTATTGTTTCTTTATTATAATTATTAAGTTTATTTGAGTCTCACACGATAAAAAGTTCTAAGCAATATAAGGGACAATAGAAATACACATTCTGTTTGTTTACCGGTTTGAAACAATAAGTAAAATGGTAAGGTAATACTCAAGGTCTTGAGCATTTATGCTAATAATTGTCTTTAAAACATTCTTACCAGAAATAACTTGGTCAATTTTCTCTCTCCCTTGATTGCTGAAGTGCTGTTTTAGACTCTCTGCCTTTGTTTTGATCTCATTAACTCTCGCAGTCTGGTTCTGAACTTTAGCAGTCATGGACTAGTTGGAAGAAAACCAATTTATTATTGTTATCAGACACTGAACTAAGAAACATTGTGTATATACTCATAATACTGTAAGAACAATAAGATAAAAAATATAGCAACTAATGTAAATATAAATATTAACCAAACAAAGAATGTCTCATGATAAGATCTTGCACCATTATGATTATAAAGTTGATTAAATCCTAACAAACTTGCATTTAAATGTTCTTTTACTGTAACATTATTGCAGCTTATCAATATATACATATCTGAGATCTTGAGGTCTTAAACGTTGGTTGAAATGGTTACTGAGATAAGCTATCTAAGACACTAGAAACAGTCATGACAGATTGAAGCAAACTAGCAGAAATCAATACCCAGATTATATGATAACAATGAACATTGTGACAATATTTATGTGAATAGTCACCCTATGTACACAACTATTAGTTACTTTGTCTTTCATTTGCTTTTTAGAATTTTCTTTTATTGACTCTGACACAGGTTGTAGTTATCTTTGGAGTCAAACATTGACATAAAGTTTTTTGTGTGATGGAAACCAGTACATAATTCACTAGTGCATGTTGAGCAGGTCTACAAAAGGTGTTTGGTTGTCACAGAGCTGGTATTACAAGTATACAGATCTGTTGATACAATCTTGTTTCTAGAGTTTAGTTAGTACCTCATTTGTTGTGTTGCTGAAAAATTATGAACTGGTCCAGCACAGGTAGCTGATGACAAGCATCACTTTTACTTTAAGGGTGTCTTAAATTCATTCCCACATTAATAAGGTGTCTTTGATAGTTTTTAAGACCATTTAATATATTGTTCCTATGTCCCTCAATTTAAATACCTTCACTCGTGTGTTGCCGGGCTCTCAAGGGGAGCAAAGAATAGTAATACTGCGACCTACAAGACTTACTCGACTTACTGCAACTTACTGCAACTTATAAGAGGCGACTGAGGTAGGGGCCTAGGGAAGCTACCCTAGTAAATAAAAGTCACAGAAATCGGATGTAAGCACATAACTGGCACAACGTACAATCGCTCTTAGGTGCATATCACATAGAGTGGTTAACAAGTGATTGATATGGAGAGTTCGAAGAAGAAATACCTTGCAGCCCTGATAACATCAAGTAGTAGATGAGGATCAGAAGTAAAGAGTATAATAGCTCAGACAAAAACAGCATCCGAACTGAAAGCATCAAGGACAGTTGTTTGTGGAGATTCTTGATCGATTAGTCAGTAGCGATGGCACATGATGATGTCATGTTGCTATAGTGACAGTTGTATTAACCCTCTTATTCCTGGAGCGGCCGAATGCGTCCGTTATCGGTATAAACCCATAGCGTCCGTTACCGCCTGGCGGGTATATACCTTTTTAAATCGTTTTTTCTATATCTTTCCTTGTGTATAGACATGCTCAATTTAGCCCTGATGTCATTGCCGATAATGGCCGCTGTCATTTTAGAAGTCCGCGTGATTCTAGTGTTATTGGTTTTGTATCAGTGAATTTTTGAAAAAGTCCTTATATTTTCTGGAAAACTTGTTGTGATTTATGATTCAGTTGATGGAAAATTTGCCGGCGAGATCGTGGATAAATCAGATTCAAGATTTGCGTGCGAAAATATACAACGCTAGTTCTAGTGTTACTGACGGTTTACGAACTATTAGTTACGATGAATTACGATTGTCGATGGATGCGAACACCGCCGCTCTCCTCCGTCTACCCAGGTCATTAAGTTGAGAGAGAATAGTTGCAACAGCTGAGCACTATCAATATCGAACAATTTAGTCAAGAAACAGGTTCTGCAAATGATATTGATTCAGATTAAGAATATTGTCTATTTGTGATTACCGTCATTACGTACGTTCGCACGGGCGATTTTGCGAGGTATTTTTAGAACTGGACAGAGCTAACCAGCGCATTTGTTCTATGAAAATTCAAGAAAATCTAGATTGTTCATGGACACCTGTTTCTTTTGATTACATCAATATCTTTCTTTATGTAAACTATATGTGTCGAACTCACCAGTTACCTACTACAGAATGTTTTGGTTTACCGATAAACTGTTGAATGTGCCTGCTTTGTCAAATATAGTGTCAAGAAATAGATTTGAAGGTATCAGCAAATATTTGTACCTCAATGTCAATTCCAAATTCGTTCCATGAGAACAATATGGACATGTGGAAGGTTGAACCTCTGTCTTGATTGTATGAGGGCCCTCATGCCCATACAAACATGCAGACTAGGCAACTGCAGGACTGATAAACTCCATTCATGCCAACCATCAACCGACTCAACTATACTGTTTGGCAGAATGCAGAGCCGCAGTTAGTGTTTCTAAATGAAGATGAGGACTGCACCACAAAGGTGTGTGGAAACAAGTGATAGCTGCCCCACATGTAAAATCAACCTCTGTTAAGGAGATTGCTTTTCAACTTTTCAATTTACATTTATCCTCAATAAAACTGACATTTTTGAGTGAAACATACTTTCAATATTGTCATTCATTTTTTATTTCTTCACTTGTATAATTTTTACATCCAACTTGCATGGCATTGACAACATACATGTTTACAAACTAATCCTCATCCATTTAACTGTAATTGACTTTAAATAACAAATATTGGTTAGAAATTGTATTTGTTATGAATTTTATTTCCCGAGCACTTCTCATTGTTGCTGGGTTATTTCCCTTGCCCTGGGAATTCGGTAGGAAATTTTTCTGAAGGGCTAGAAATAAGAGGGTTAACTCTTTCCACGCTTTAAGACGCACACTGCGCCATGGCGGAAGTCCGTTGCACGCTTTAAGCCGTACACTGTGCCATAGAGTTGCTTTCCTTATAAGAAGTCTTTCTAGTTTTACTTCTTCTGTTTTATTATAGTACTTTTAACCTTGTTATTCTGTTAGGTTGTTCAGTTTACTTCAATTTAGTATATAATAATATATATATGTTTATTTATTGATAAGTAGTTAGATCGTAATTTTTTTTTATTTTTTTATTTTTACTTCCCTTGAATGTAACTGCTTAAAATTGAGGAAATAAATGCGGGAAAGAGTTAAACAATTATTCACAGTGATGACTGTGATAACTACTTAAAATTAGTAGAGAATAAAGAAATAATTGTTTGTTCTTATGCACATGAGTTTCAGATCTGACATAATTTACAAATGAATCCAAAAAAATAGGATTTAAAAAAAAACAACTAATGAATATACTGATTGCTATGTAATATTTTATTTGCTAACAACAAATATTTTGAGACAGCACCCACCTTGCATTTATCCAAATGTCTGTCATTTTTGGAAGTCAGAAGTCTGACAGTGTCACTAGTATCTGTCACAACTTTCTTTCAGCCAGATATTCAGTTGCTCAATTTTCTCTGTTAATTCTCTCCACTCATCAGCAATTTCATTAAGTGCAAGACATTTCTCATCTACCAAAATAGACAGCTCATTATGTCCTGTGTGAAGTGTAGCTAGAAGTATTTTAACACTGTCTCTTTCCTGTGATGGGATGTCAATGAAAAGTGCTTGGGCTTTTCTGCAGACTTCATTTAGAGTACTTAAACTCTGGCTCAGCTTCAACCTCAGGTTCTATTATGACAAGAAAAGAATAGAAATCAGATATACAAACTATGATGTATACAAATACACACAAACATGCATACTCATGCCTACACACTGTATACAGAAGCATTCAACACACACTACCAAGCATACTAACACACACATGCATGCGCAAATACATAAACAAATATAGTAACACACAGCAATAACAAAACCCATCCCATGTGCTCTACCTTGAGGTGGTGGGACTTCTTGCATGATTTCATGATCCATAGAGATATGTGGGCAGGTACCTTGTGCTATTCCTAAGTTCAACCATGCCAAACTGGTCAGGGGTGATAATCAGTCAGACATTAGTAGTGAATATCCAACAATGGCAACTAGTTAAGTTATTTAAAACACACACACAAATTAAAAGGAATGTAAAAAAAAAAAAACCCAGCAAAAACCAATACTAAAAATACAAGAAGAGCGTTGACGAACAAATAAATGTAACTGGAGAGTAAATGGATACAGAAAAATGAAGACATGTTCTGTAGCAGAATTAGAGATAAGTTTCTGGCAAAATTTTAGACATGTTTGAACCAAACATACCGTAAACTCTTCCAGTTTTAGATGAACTTCTTCAGGACTGTTCCAGGCAGCATCTGCATCTCCTGTACTGTCAGCACATTGTTTCAGCCATGTAAGATAATGATGTGCTCTTTTTAATGTCTTTAAGTTCAGCATCTAACTGGCTGCATCTCATGAGTCTTTGCTGGATAATGGTCTCAGTATTGTCAAATCTGTGCTCTGTGTCTCTGTTTACAATACAAAGAAAACAAAATAGTACAATTGATTTCCCTACTTTCACATTGACAAATAAGCATTTACTGTCACTACCAATCCTCCTCTCTCTCGCTCACACACTCCCAATCCAAATACTACACTACATACACATGCACACTTGATCGTCTCCTTCCCGCAGACTTCACTGCCTCTTTTCTTACAAGCATTATTGCTTCTTCTTCTGAAAGGTGTCTTCTTCTTTCAGATGTCTTTGGCGTACATGCTTCATTATCCTTTTTTGCAGGTTTGTTGTCGCCTTCTTGCAAGCACTCATTTTCTCTTACTTGCAGATGTTCTTGCTCCTTTCTGCAAGCTTCATTGTCTATTTCTTGACAGCTTCAAAGCCTGTTTTTTAAAGGTGTCTTGCAGATGTCTTCCTGTAGGTTTCATTGCTTTTTTCTTGCAGGTTTCATTGTATCATTCTTGCACATGCTTCCCTTTAGACATCACTGTTTTCTTTCTGTTTGCTTCACAGCCTCCTTCTTGCATACTTCATTGTCCTTTTGCAGATTTCATTACCTCCTTCTTGAATACCTCATTCTCTTCTTCCCAAAATGCATTAAACAAGACAAAACATTAAACTGAAGTATTCATTATTTTGGACCCGCACTGTAAAAAATAAGTGTATCATTGCATAAATGTGAAAGAAACAAATGCCACACAATGAAACTAATCCTTGAGTACTTACCTAATTCTCTCATCAATGAGTTTGTGATCATGCAGACTCAGGTTTGGTGAAACTTCCAATGCTTTAGTTTTCAATTCAGTAATAAATGCTTTCTTGTCTTTGACGTCTTGAGCAAGTTTCTGTTAAGATAGGTGTAACATGAGCATGGTTTGTCATAAACAAAGCTCTTCTTGGTACCAAACAAGAAAGTAGATAGACAGTTTTACATAGATACAGTAACAGAATGTGCTCAAATTCCATGATTGGAAATCACTGTACATATTTTTCCTACATGTATTGCTCCACTTACTGTCTCTATCTAGTATTATTTTCCTTCCTTTGACCTTTTTATATTTCCTCATCTTTGCTCCTTTTATTTCCTTAAGGGTAAATACATTATATTTAATTTTACCCATGGGGCCTAAGCTTGACAACATTTTTGGTGCTTCTAGAGTTTTATGTTTTCTAGACTTCATCGACTTGACTTTGAGCTCCCCTATTTTAAATCTGACTTTTAGTATAGACTGCACTCTCATCCATTCGGCCAGAATTTCCCTCATATACTCATATATTATTGATTTATCCAATACATAAGAATGTTGAAGATGTAAAGTTAAACTGACAGCTTTAAGCATCATAGCCACATGTATGTTTTGTGTTGTTGTATGTATAAAATAGTAGAATCCTTGAAAATAGGTATCAGTTAGTGCACCATTAGGATCAAGGAATATAGAAAGATCTTGATTCCTCTACTAGAGGGCACCAGCGGGAACGGGCAAGTTTCACTAATGAAGCCAACAAGATCTCCACTGTGGTTCGTTGTACAATAGACCTGCGAACTGGTTTGGAGAGAATTAGCTATTTCATTCTTAGTAGAAAGAAATATTGAACAAAATTCTCGTGTTCCTACATAGGGCAAAACTCTGAGCCCTGAGATGGGGACCCAAATTAAGTTCCGATGGGTGCATCCAGGCAGAGAAGAGACGTGGATCCGCGTGGAGCAAAACTTGGGCCCAGAAGTGAGGGGCCGAGTTGAGCTCCATGTCTGGACAGTCTAGAGGCATGATAAATGTGTGCATGGTGAGAACAAATAGGCACAGTGGGCAGGCACCAGGGCAGAGCGAATACACATGTGAACCATGCAGGGTGGGCCCACGTCAGGCACGACGTTGATGGTGGAGAGACGGAGGGCGTGACAAGCGTAGGGGTGAGCGGGCCACCCAACTGTTCAGAAAAACTGGAAAGCCCAGCAGAGGCTTGAATGCAGTGCACATTTCCTCTCGCAGGAAACTACTACTGCCTTGTGGTTAGATTGGGGACAATCAAAAGCTAGCAGAGCAAACCGTACACAAAACTGGACAGTAGGCAAACCAAGTAGTCCAAAAATGACAGGTAACCTGGGCAGATGACGCTCAACAACCCGGGAGGGAAGGTTGTCTAAGGGTCGTTACCTTAAAAGAAAATAGCAACCTGCTGCCTTGCAGGTAGGCTGGGCACAGCCAGAGGCTAACAGAGAGCGAACCCAGTAAACACTGCCTGAAACCGGACATGTCGCCGAAGGATAAGCACCATAGCTCAAAATGGCGATGAATGATGTGAGGTAAAAATACGTTCTTGGCAAAGGCTGTTTATATATCACAATAAGAACGATCAAAATGGCCAAAAAGAACGATCACAAGAGAGAGAACAAAATTCTGATCTGATGTACAGGTCCTTCCAGCATTTAGTATTCCTATACATTTTGATACATTTTAGTTGTATAATTTGGTCCAAAACAGAGTCACACCTGACCTTATTTAACTGTAACACAGACTTTGGAAGATTTATTGGTATAAAATATTTGGTTTGACTCATGTATCAATGTTCTGAAGTTTACCTTGCAGCTGACTATCTTAGATAAACTCTTTCATCTGCTAACGATTGTTGGCTTTAGATAGGAATTATATACAATTGTCTATGAAAAAATACAGGTTCAATTAGATAAAATCTACACTTTCAAAAGTTCAACCTGAGTCCGAGCTATAACAGATTCAAAGATCTCCAGGCAGCTCAGTGTAATTATTTCTCTGTCCATTTCAAAAGAATCCTTGTTTGTGGGTGCCAGAGTTGTCCTTATCTTTTTCAACAGATGTAGTGCAAGTTCTATCCGCAAATTATGATTATCAGATCACAGTATTTGTTATTTGCGCAGTCATTTTGATGGAATTTCATGGCATTTCTGAAATATTCCAAACCAAACACTAAAAAGTCAAAGTTATGATCAACCGTCAATGCAGACTGGTGTTAAGGGAAGATGACCATCCCCATTGTCATCTGTATGTGGGGAAAGTACAGATAGAGACTTTGTTTGTGATCTAACAATCCAAGTCAACATGTGAAAAGTATGCCAGGTCAATCAAAGTTCATTTGAACGAGTAAAAATAGAGAGGATATTTGTCTTCAATTATATGTAGTTATATTGATTTCACCTTGCGCAGGTACAACGCATGCATTGAATTCTCTGTGTGTATGTACATATGTATGTATGTGTGTATACATGTGCTGAGACTATATTTTTTATTTTGTTGCAGATATTGTGGAACAAAAACATAAATGTATGATAACACAGCACACGATTGTCATAACTAAGTAAGTATGTCCAGTTACGCATGCTCTTATCAACTTCTCCAAGGATAGAAACCTGCTACCAATGCTATCACTGCGAAAGTAGTAACAGGAAGTGCTCCGAGACAGTCTTTCTACAAGTGTGACCAGCCAGAGATATGAGCAGATAACGTGAGACAAACTGTAATTAGAGCGTCAAAATCCATAAAACATAAAAGAGAAAGAATAAGATGTGGAAGTGGTAACAATAGTCGTAGCAACATCAGGGACACTTACCATTCTATATTAATATATTTGTTTCTATCAGTCATATATCTCATGTACTATATTACTTTAAATGGTAATCATCTAACATCAGTTCATAAATGTTACTATCTTGGGTCCATAGTCACTGCTAGCTTTTTTCTTGATGAAGAAATCAAAGCTCGAATAAGGAGTGCGGCTACTACATTCGGCAAACTATCAAAGAGAATGTGGGATAACGTAAAATTAACATTGCAGATGAATAGTCAAATATATCGAGCCTATGTAATTAACTCTTTACTATATGGCTCAGAAACATTGACAGCCTACTCAAGACATGAGAGGAGACGTAACATCTTTCACCTTAAATTTCTCTGCAAGATTACGAACATCAGGTGATACGACAAGATAACCAACTCTGAAGTACTGCAACGTGCAAACTTGCCTTCAATCATGGGCATGCTCAGCAGTAGAAGATTAAGATAGCTAGGGCATGTGAGAAGAATGGACAATTGCTGCATACCAAAACAAATGTTGTTCTGTTAATTTTCGGGGGGCACCAAGGCAAACCACTGTTCAGTTATAAGGATGTCTGCAAAGTCATAATGAATAATTTCTCTATCAGTCATTTTTCAGTAACTTGCTCTCACTCTCTCCCGCTGTCTTACACACACACACATAGAACATACACATAAATGCTTATATCACACTGACAATCACAATACAGAGAAAACAGTTGAAAAAAAGAATAACATTTTGTGCTACACATTAAAACATTGAAACAAACAGGTGGTAGTACATAGTTTTATTATTGAAGCCATTATAAAAATATAACTGTTATCACACTGTAGCCATCTAGATAATTTCACAACACAAATAATACTAATAGATTGTAAAAAAACATATACAATTATCAATTTAAAAAAATTTGGTATAAGTTATATAAAATATGTGTATAAAAATTGGAATGTATTCACAAAATAGCGAGAGCTTACTCTCATAAAGTAAATGTATAATATATATTGTATATGGATCGGACATAGTATCACAGAAACTCTATACTTAATCAGATCTTTGTTGACACAGTGTGTAAAATATTTGTCTAAAATATACACAATAAAAACAAATAATGTGTACACAAAAATATAAACTAATAATTTAAGATCACATAATACACAAAATGATCATTTTAGAATGTTATGTGTCCGCAAATGATTCTGTTCTGCAACAGCTTGATATTTAAGAGAGTTGGCTATTAAAGAACATAAAAACAAGGAAAACTAAATATTTCTGATAATGCCTAGAGAAGATAATTTTGGAGGGGAAAGTTGACTGGAAAAAGAATGAGAGGAAGACCTAGAAGATGGGTACAAGATGTTATTGACGATCTGAGAATGACTGCTGCTGATGCCGGTCAACATGAACAGAATAGAGAGGTTTTTCAGGACCGCTGTCATGAGAGTTCTGGAAGGAACACTTTTAGAAAGATAAAACTAAGTAGTTTTGGAGGACGGAGATATAAACACAAAAGATAAAGTAGATTGGTAAAGAAAGGAATAAACCTAAAAATTAATTACTTCTCAAGTTTTCCGAGTGCAATGGATCTTATACAGCAAAATATCTTTTTCCCCCCTCTTGTTTAAACTGTCTGGTTGACACATATTTTGTAAATGTTTTTTATCACAACAGGCAAGAAAAGAACAAGCATAATAATTAATACATAACAGCATTTTGTTCTTAAAAGGAAGACAGCATATAATAATTTTGGTGATAAATACTCTATCTAATATCACTAGAAACATGACAGCCAAATTAGAGTTTAGACAGCATACAGTAAACCTTCAATTCAACAAACTCCAATATAACAGATATAAGATCTAACAGACCGTACAATACACTCATTTCTAAATATAAAACTAAAGTTTCAAGTCTTTTCATATTGTCCTTGCTTTGGATGGGTACTATTGGGTTGACTTAGCTTTCTTTTGTTTTGCTTGACACAAGATATATACAGTGATCATGATGTATACAGAATGTTCTGTGATTTCTGAATTGTGACTATTTATTCAATAATTTTGTAATTCTTAATAACTGTGAAATTCTTAGATTTAAAAATGGTGTATGGTGATAAGGAAGTTAAAAAAGCATGTGATTTCAATTGAGCAGACAAGTTGGAACTAAATTACAAATTAGAACAAAGTGTCGTAGTAGCAAATGACTGAAATGTACAGTGTGAAACAAATGAACTGTGTCAGATATCTGCAAATCAAAGGTCAAACTGCAAGACTTTCCTGTAATATTTTGGTAACTCTAAATGTGGTTCTACAGTGGGCAGTAGAAGATACTTGAAAGTTGTACAAAATAAAAACTTGTAAGAAGCTGAGTATTAATGGTATGTTGAACAGTGCTCTAGAAGAGTTAACTGTTTTACTATGCAATATCGCTTTAACTCTTTCCACGCTTTAAGCCGCACACTGCGCCATGACGGAAGTCCGTTGCACGCTATTAGCCGCACACTGCGCCATAGAGTTGCTTCCTTATAAGAAGTCTTTCTAGTTTTACTTCTACTATTTTACTTATACTACTTTTTAACCTTGTTATTCTATTGGGTTATCCAGTTTTCTTCAATTTAGTATATAATAAGATATATATGTTTATTTATTGACAAGTAGTTGGGATCGTAATTTTTTTTTTTTTTACTTCCCTTGAATTAACTGCTTAACACTTTCCACGCTTTAAGCCGCACACTGCGCCATGGCGGAAGTCCGTTGCACGCTTTAAGTCGCACACTGTGCCATAGAGTTGCTTCCTTATAAGAAGTCTTTCTAGTTTTACTTCTTCTGTTTTACTTATAGTACTTTTCCACCTTGTTATTCTATTAGGTTGTCCAGTTTACTTCAATTTAGTATATAATAATATATATATGTTTATTTATTGATAAGTAGTTGGGATCGTAATTTTTTTTTTTTTTTTTTTTTTTACTTCTCTTGAATTAACTGCTTAAAAATTGAGGAAATAAATGGGCGTGGAAAGAGTTAAAAATTGAGGAAATAAATGGGCGTGGAAAGAGTTAATGACCCACTATCTACAATGGCTAGCCAGGAGTAAAGCTATTTAAGTGTCAATTCAGAATTGTAGATTCATTTTGTTTGAAAATAGTATCAGATTTGATAGTGACAAGAAAATACTTGTATCTAAAAGTAAATATCAGTAGAAATAGAAATCTATCTGAAATAATTTATCTGAAATATGATTGCATAATTTTTATTGTAATTTTGTCATGGATACTGCTGTTGCTAGTTTGTAAGAAGACAACTAATTTTAGGTCCAAACAACAATTTTCAAAAAAAATTTGTCGTAAATTGAATAATTGAATCTTGGAATATATATCGAAGAGAGCAGTTCAACTAGATTATGGAATAAGTTTGGTTGAAATTCTTCGGCAAGTAGAATTTTATTTTACAAACAATTTGAGATTTTTTGTTGTTGCATGCTCATATTGTTACTTACATAATTACAACTCCATGATATTTGCTAATGCAATGAACATATTTAAAAAGTTATCTATTTTTTATTTAATTTGACATATAATAAATGATACTTTCATCACAGCTAGGTATAATACTTTAGTTCCATTAACTTTATGTGGGCACAATTTTATATAATACCACAGAGAGACTAAAAAATATAAGCAATGAATAAATTAGTTAAAGATAAGATCAATTTAAAAAAAATGGTTCTCTACATTTTATTCAATGATCAACACTAATGGGTGCTTCCTCCCTCCTCCATTAGTCCGTTAAATTGAAGGCTTACTGTATATGAGCTTTATGAGGAGACAGTTGGGCCTTCTATAAGAAAGGTATATCTGTATTGCCCTGGCAAGAGCAGCACTTTGTGCATGGCTGTAACATTGAATGTTCATGTCCACACATGAAATAAAATTATTTCCATCAACAATACATGTATTGTTTTATTGTATTTAATGCTTATTATTTCATTTTCAATATTTATTATAAACATATGTGGTGTTTCATTGACTATATTGATGAACTTTGTATTCATAATTCTTTAGTACGTGTACATAAAAGTGTTAAATAGCTGGTCTAACATAAAAATTACATATAATATTTTCTGTTTATTCATCAAACGTTAGAACATATACAAAAATTTATACATATGATCCAGATATTTTTTGTTTATCACAAGCCATACTTGTAAAGTGGAAATGGCCAAACAAAACCAAATGTCAATTACAATCTATTATTGGACTGTTTTCTTCTTCTTCTCTTCCACCATTTACTTCTGTATAGAATGGATGTAGTGATTTAGGTGGGATGTAGTGCTTTTGTGTGTGCTTGTTCTAATGCACTATGTAAGTTTTCTTAACCCTTTCGCTGCTTAATACTTTCTGAAGGCTGAGCTAAAAATAGCTACTCTTTGTTTCTAGGTCACAAACGTGAATGTACACCTATAGCAGTGACAGTAGCAATGTATAACGTATTAATAAGTCTTTAGCACACAGAGGAGAGATAATAACAGTCGTGTTAATGCATCTTTAGCAGTGAATGGGAAAACGTATATATACGTCCTTAGCAGCTAAAGGGAGGGTTAAGGCTGTTCTTGATGACGTCACGTCACCTTTTGCATCATCTTCCTTTGTACTCGTTATACGAGAAGTATAACAAGTACAGAGCTATTGTTGAGCTGTATGGTTAAGAAAATAGACTTTCATTTAACTATGACATATTTCACTATGAACAAAAATTCAAGGCTATCACATGACATAAAATGTAATAGGGATGTGAAGTGCTAGATACCTCATAGTTAGTTTGTTCCTTTCGTGCCAAAGGCGGCACATAGGGCAGAGGTTTTAGATCTCCATGTGATGCGGTTCGTTGCTAGCAGTTGGAGATCTTGTCTGGTTTTACATCCCAACAGTTTACTTTCTTGTTGGATGGTTCTTCGAAGAGTGGTCTTTGGTCTTCCACGTTTTCTTTTCCCAACTGGTGACCACATAAGGACTTGTCGATTTAGTCTCTTTTCGTCTGATCTAAGAACATGACCTAAATATTTCCACCTTCGTTTCTTATAATATTTGATACGGGTTGTTGGTGTGTTCTATCTCTCACTGTGTTGTTAGAAACAAAATCACTCCATTTTACTTTTAATAATTTTCGTAGACATTTATTCTCAAAGCTGTCCAGTTTCTTATCAATTTTCTTTGTTGATTTCCAACTTTCACAACCGTAGGTCAGTACAGGAATCACACATGACCTAAATAATTTAACTTTTGTGCATATACTAAGGTCTTGAGATTGCCAGATATTCGTTAATTTAGTGAAGGCACTAGCTGCTATAGCAATACAAGAGTTTATTTCTTTCATCGTGTCTCCGTTGTTTGACACTTTACTACCCAAATATGTAAATTGTTCAACTTTCTCCAGTGTTTGGCAATTTATTACGATGTTGTCGGTCGAGTTTGTGAGGTTCATAATTTTGGCCTTGGCAGAATTAATTTGGAGACCAACCTGTTCTGCAAGTGTGCAAAGATTGCTCGTTAGTTTGTGGGTTGCTTGTGTGGTTGAATTCAATATGGCCACGTAGTACAGTGTCTTAAAATGTGGAGGTCGGGTGGTCAGTTCTCTTCCTCAATATAATTCATTCCTTAATTAAGTAAACTAGGCATCACATAACAGTTGGATTGACTGGTGTGTGTGTGTGAAATAGGAAGTGACCATGGTAAACTATGATCAAGCATGCTGAAGATGGAAGTGCAATGCTGCTCTATCATGACTGAATGTTCAAAGTACATTCTTTTAATAAGTATTCTGACTGAAAGCTCCAGATCACATCACAATATGTGCAATTGAAATACAATCTGGGAAAAAAAGCATGTCTGCTAATACATATCTTGACTAGGGCACGATCTAACACACATACATATATATATACATAAATATGTATACTTTTATTTTAAACAGTGGCATGAGGATTAAGATAACACTAAAGGAAACATTCAACTACTATCTAAGTAAAACATGCGTTATAAGTGAAGTTAATTTTAGTGGGTATAACACTACAAAATGTATCAATAACACATTACTAGGTCACCTGTTTACTACAGTTATGTACTTGAGAATTATAAAACTGACTTGAGTTGAAGATGTAACAAGCATGCCCTATTTACAGCATGGAACTATGCAATCCATGGATAAGTGGCCCAATCTTGTAAGCTATTTCCTTGATCTTCTGCATGCATGCACATCCCTTCCCCCATAATTCTAAAGCTAGTCTAGAGTACTGATAACGCTAGCTAAGATCAATAAACAGAATATGTCTTTCCTTTATATAAATTCTCAGATCTGTTACTAACAATTATTACATGTCACATTATGTAGGTTACATACAATCACATTTTCTAACAGAAACTATAGAAATAATAATGAGCATACATTCAATTTGTCAGTGTTACTTGTGTCTGAAAGGAGAGCAAAGAATAGTAACACTATAACCTGTGATTCATATAGCAATAGGTGGCTTAAGTAGGGTTGGGCTTGGAATAACAATCCTATCTTGTAGAAAAATGTAACACTAAATACATCAACAAGCATGGAAAGTGCAACGAAAGGAAAAGAGTAATCATTCATTAAGATTGATAATCATTCATTAGAGATAGATCCTCCAGTAGGAAAGCACATGACACAACAGGGAGAGCCATAAGTAACTTAAGTTTCAGACGTACTTATCTCTACAAGAGCAACTGTCCGAGTTGGTGCCTGGAATGTTGATACTTTAAATGAACAAAGAATGACAGCACAAGTGGCAGCAAAAATGAGGAACTACTATGACATCTTGGGAATATGTGAAACTAGATGGAAAAGGATTGAACAAGCAATTTGCAAACAGGAGAAATAGAGCTGACCTCAGGGTACAAGGAAGAAGGAGTTTACCAAGCAAAAGAGTAGCTTTAACACTATCTAAAGAAGTGCAGAAAGCACCCATAGACTGACACAATAAAACTAAGAATGATATCAACATTAAAAAGAAACACAAAAAAACATAAAGAGTAATCATCAAGAAATATTAAACACAGACTAGCAACAAAGAAGAATAAATAAAAGGAAAATTTTACACCAGATTAGATTAAAAAAACATTATTGATAGAAAGAGAGAAAAGAACATTAGAATTTAAACTGGGAAAATGAATGGAATGAGAGGACCAGACAACAGCAGCTTTGAAGAAGTCATGGGAATCAGTTACTACAAATGAGAATAGATAGCTATTTATAAATGTATGTATTTCAAACCAATTGGTTATAGCAGGCATCATTATTCCATATACAAAATTATACAAAGCAATATGTGTATCATAGATCACTATCCACATAGACAATATATGCATGAACAAAAGGTTTATATAATCACAATGGGACGGATTAGCATAATGCATAAACGTTCGCCTATCGACTTGGACACAAGAGGGTTGCGGGTTCAAACCCACACTAGATGTTTCACATGTGAGGAAAGGCATTGTCCCTCCTACCTCCTGCACACTAGGGTATAGAAATGTAAAGTGAAGTGACTTCACTGAGGTTTGAAAAGGCTACAGGAAATTGTATTATTTATATATATAATCACCATGTTGAACATGGATGTGCTAGAATGTAACAGACACAATATATTGTATACAGATCAATGTCAGATAACTGAAGATATGGATGTCTTTACTTAATTGGAAGGTAACAATACAGAGGTATAAATCAATAACATCCATTGATATAGATATGGAACCGCCCGAGTGGTTCCCGGGCCCAAATTTGGGGTGTAAAGAATAGAACCACTGTTACCTGCCACGCATGTCGTAAGAGGCGACTAAGGAGGTTTGGTGAAATCGGATGCACATGTCCTAAATGTGCAGAAGTCTATGCGTTTAGGGGCCTACCAAACCAATGTGCAACGTATACACGTTCTTGGCAATGATCAAACATTTCACAAAGAGTGATTAACATTGGTCGTAAGAACGAGACGCAAAGAAGAAGAAGAAAATATGGAACATATAGAAAATGTCTCTAAAGTGCAAATTTATCTCAGGAACAAATGCACTTTAGACAAAACAAATATCAAGTCTGTTCTGTTTATGGCATAGAGAGATGATTTGTAGAACAAGATATTCAACATGAACACCTCTACCAACATATATCTCTGCAAACTATTTTATATCAGAAGACCAAAAATAACAAATATAGATTTGAAAAGAATAATTAGACAACAGTAAGTATATCTGAGATTTCATTGAATGCTTAGAACATAAATTAATAGCAACTGACATGACTGAGCGTGCATAAGAAAACATTGAATAGGAGGACTAAAGTAATAACAACATTAATAGAATGAAAAAGGCTTGATCTAAAATAGATGTTGCAGCAACTTTATCTTTCATGAAGAATAAACAAGATGGTTGATGCTGATGACCAATCATGCATGTGGATAATTAACTATTCAGCCAATACTCATGCAGCGAGTATAACAGTACTTATTCTATAAATAAAATGTTTTATCAAAATGATGACATTCCATATCTGACATGTTAACACATTATAATGGCCATGTTTCTACAGTTACATCTTTAGTATATATATATATATAAATCTATGACTTGTTGTAACAATGTCAGATACAAACATTTACATTGCAGCCCTTCCCATTCAAACATTTACTCTTCCAGTCTTGTATGTTAGAACTGTGCAATGTTAATATCTTGATCTATTAAGCTCTTCTCGTAAGTTGCGTTTCATTTTTGTAGACATGCGCTTCAACTGTCTTGCTGCTCTGTTGGCTTCTAGTAAAGCATCATCCAAGTGGTAACGACCCATCACACCATCCTGACCAAGTCTTTCTCGTGAATTCTGCCCCCTACTGCCTCTGTGACCATTGCCAGATAGCAAATCAATATCATCATATGACCTAACGAATTCTCTGGTACGATAACGTCGAGGTGATGAGGTTTGAGGAGGAGGTACAAATACCTGAGGCTGAGGGACTGGTATCATTTGAATTTGACGGTGAGGAATCTGGTAGTTACTCAGGCGATCAAGTCTCTCATTTATACCATTTAAATCGTCCTGAGTTACACGACGCCTTCCATCATTTATCATGGAATGATTGACAGGATATGTGGCATTCATATCTAGTGGAGCTAAGTGTGCATGACCATTAACAACTGGCTCTGGTGTCGGCTGTGGAGTGGGTGGATGATAACGGATGACTAAGTGGGGGGAATCAGATCTCACAGGTGGAGATCTGTTTAGTGAGCGAGACAAAGTTCTCTGGTCAGAGTCAGGCACAGTACTCTGAGCATTACTTGGAGGTGTGCTATTGTTTCCAATTTCAGGCGTCGAACCTCATCCAGCATGTCAGTAATTCTTCCCTGTCGTGCTTGCAGCTGGGTATCACCCTCAGGAATAACCTAATGGCTGTCTGGTACCTTGCTCAAGCACAGTTTGTGTTGCTGCATTTCCCTGTGCACCTGCTGCCTTAAGGTTGGCTAGGTCCCGATACAAGGCTTCCAACATGTCTTTGCTTATCGTCATATCCGATGAAATTGACATGGTATCATCCCTAGAGTCATTCAAACCTTGCTGTTTTTTAATGTCCTTCACCTCTAGCAATATGCTTCTGAGAAGGTCAATACGTGAACCATTTGACCTCCTAGTCTGGGCTCCGATGGAGTGAAGTGACGTATTTGAAGTCTGCAACCCCACAGCTCGGGGAGAGTTTTCAGTCTGCGTCATGCTAGTGAGACAGAAGTCTTTCGGTTCCATTGTCTGGGTTCGCACATGGCCTGGTGTTTGTGTGCCAGTATGTACAAGATTTTCAGGGTCCACAGGCAGAAATTCACCACTAATGAAAGAGGCAGTAGACTCATCATCGGATTCAATGTATGTCAACGGTATATGAGTTGGTTCAAATCCCATTAAAAATGAGTGTTCATCGAGATGTGTATCAAAACTTAATGCATGCATTGTATCTCCGTAAGTATCACCATATCCAGATTCTTCACTTTCAGACTCTAGTGTGGCATTGGCACCAAAGCTTTTCTTAAAACTCTTGGAATCCTGAGACTCATTGTGACGACCTCGTGGTCTGATGTTGGATCTGGATGTGTTTAAAGAGCGGCCCAAAACATTTGGTGGTCCACGAAGCTGTGATTGCGGGAAATTGGATGCACCTTTTGCTCCACCACTGCCTCTTGCTGCCCCACCTCTGCCTTTAGGACCTCTAGGTGATTTCCATGGAGAAGGTCCGTCCTCGTCACTATCAGAGCCTGTAGCAGGAGTCTGCGTCGATCTGCAGCGTCGACGCTGAAGGTGAACAAAGACATGCCAATGTGTGATTACAAAAAAATCATGCAAATTGTGGTATAATAAAGTGATTGATAAACAATGATTCTAGGATAAGGTGCAATGGAACAGAATGAAATATGTCTGTCTATCATGTTTGCATTTCTGGATGAGTGTACACTCTTACTAATATTGAAGAGAACAACAATCAAACTGTGCCCTTAAACATTCTGATATTAAACATTCTGATACTGGTATGCAGTAATGAAGGTTTCTTGTAAAAAGAAAGCTAATATATATATATATATATATATATATATATATATATATATATATAATATTTTAATATGAAAAATGAAAAGTTGTTAGCAAGTCCTCTTTTATAAAAACTCGTCCAAAAATGTGAACATATATTGCAAAAAACAACAATAGAATATGAGTTGGCATGGTTTGTTTGCAGTTTTCTCAAGCTCTGAACCATCAACTTGAATAAACATATTTCGTTATTATAAAATATTGACATAAAAATACAACTATATAAGCAGAAAGTTTGCATTAGGCAGCAACTGATATGTTATCTACCTAAACTACATCTCTATGAGCATATTTTGACTATCTACAAAGCACACACAGAGAAGAAAACGATATTCATAAAAATTATTGTTGACAAACAGATTTCCTCTTATAACATATGGACATATTGTGCACCCTCTCTGTTTGTACTTGTATACCACTCACTACATTGGTAAGCATAACATGTATGTTTACTATAACTCAACAATGGACATAACAATCTAGCAATGAAGGTAGTGTTGATAACTGGTGCACTACAGTTCAGGATGAAGGATGAGAATACGTTCTTTTGAAGAACAGGATGTAAGTTTATGTTTATTGTGAATTCTAAGGCTGTTATAAAGGATGATAGAAAAATTTTAATCGTTTTTTTAAAAGGACTTATGAAAGACCACAGAAGTACCACACTAGTTACTTGAAAATTTATAGCATTGCTTTGTGCGATTTCCCTGATGACTGAATGACTATGCAATAAAGATGACTCTTGGATGTTTCATTTCTCTCTTCCACTGAATTATTTACTTTGTGATTTTCCTGATGTCTCTATACGACTATGCAATAAAGGTGATTCTCAGATGATGTTCCCTTCTTCTCTTCCCCTGAATTATTCCCTTCACAATTTTCTCCAATGTCTCCGCATGAATGTACAATAAAGGTAGTTCTCAGATGTTCCCTTCTTCTCTTGCCTGAATTATTCACTTCACAATTTTCTCAGATTTCTCGCATAACTGTACAATAAAGTGGTTCTTGGATGTCCCCTTCTTCTCTTCCACTGAATTATTCACTTTGCAATTTTCCCTGATGTCTCCGCATTACTGTACAATAAAGGTGGTTCTCGGATGTTCCCTTCTTCTCTTCCACTAAATTATTCACTGTGCAATTTTCCCTGATGTCTTCGCTGACTGTACAATAAAGGTGGTTCTCAAATATCCCTTCTCGCCCGAGCAGTTACCGGGGCCCAAATTGGGGTGCAACGAATAGAATCACTGTTACCTGCCATTCATGTTGTAAGAGATGACTAAGGAGGTTGGACGCAGGGCTAGCTACCCCACACCGTAAAAACACTAGATGGTTACAGAACGGAGAGCGAACCGAGTAAACGCTGGCTGAAACCGGACACATCGCCGAAGGATAAGCATCAGAGCTCCAAATGGTACTGAAGATGTGACATAAAACACACCAATGCTAAGGCTGCATGAATCAGATTTCCACATGAATAGAATTTATGGGGAGATCTGGTACATTGGTCTGGCGGTGATCGTGAGAGAGAAATATCCCTTATTTTCCACTGAATAATACACTGTAATATTTCAAGTAGGAGACAATTTTTGTTTCATAATGTGATCTACATATTTGTATCCCCTTCAGCAGTTACTTATGTATCCCTTTAGAAGAACTTGTTTATTTTATTTTGTATTTGTCCAACTAGCTTGTTCTCTTCTGTGTTAGCAAGTGCTTCCAAAATGTCTCTAAATTCTTGCCATCTTTCTTGCTCAGATTTCATGTAGAAGTTTTGTGGTGCCAAGCAGATATCAATAATATACTTTTCTAAAGTGACAGAAACCTCATTGCCAAATATGGCAGCTTAAATTATAAATGGTGACTACAATAACTGCAGCCATTCCCATGTCCGACACGCAATCAAAATTATAGAAATTCTGCAACTGAATTGTCAGTGTAGATATCAGGAACTGCAAATAACAGAACTGTGACCACTCTTGTCCCTACTGCATGAAACTAAAGGTGTTTTTGGACAGCTGTGGGGGTGAATTAGCAAACTCATCATGTAAAAAAGTGCTCTAAGAAACCGCTATAGCATATGCAATTATCTTGTTCTGATCTCTTATAGTGAGACAACTGTAAGATGTGTGTCATGCTTCATAAGGAAAGAAAGTTATACACAAGGATGGTGCTGGACTATAAAACTAACATGCAGCTGCCTAATTTTCATAGAAAAGCTGTGCTCAGACAGATTACAATTTCAATTGATAACATGACCATTTCCCATGCTGTCACATGGTATACAGTACACATTGACAATTTTGTTGTTGTTTCATGAAAAAATATAGCCTTTGATTTTTTTTACATCTTCTCCAGTGCAGTTTATGTCCACAAAGAGTAACTAGAAGTCATTAAACTTCTACAACCCATACAACTTGAGCGCATCTAGATTGTTCTTGGTTATTGGTTACTGAGCCAACGTCGTTGCACTCCAGCAGACCCATAGGTGCTCAGTCTGCCCCAACAGATGTCAAAGGGTATGTATACTGATGGTTCCTGTGGTTTGATGATTAAACACACTCCTTAATTTGCCTCTCAGGCATCCAGTTCTACTTCTACAATGGGTAACTACAAACTTCTTAAATTGTTGAATCAATTCAATATCTATTTTGTTGTCTTCATCTAATAGGCAATTGTGAAGAAATCAAAGAACATCACCTGTATCCATCTTCAACTCCTTGACAATTAATGTTATTGATGCAAGCCTGTCTGTTCTTTTATTGCCGCAAACATCTGCATGTCGCATGCCAGTAGATCCATGTAAGCCTCTGAAGGTTCAAAACTTCAATAGATGACATCCACTCATACCACAACCTGTCATTTTGGATCCTCTGAAGCATCGACTGAGAGTCAACTACCACAGCAGCCCCAGTAAAAGGCAGCTAGATAATAATATATCTATTATAATACCACTGTCCTGGGATACTCTGTGTTAATATAGCAAACGTATATGGTCAAAGAAACTAAAAAATTTACATAACACTTTGTCAGTATAAGCACTTTATGAACCAAAGGTTATGGAATTAATGTGATGAAATACTTTTTGATAACAATATAAACTCTAGTTCTGCTACTCTATTCTGCATTATAAGCAGCCTAGGTGAAGCAAGATATTTGAAACATTTCACTTTATTTCTCTTGATTTAATATAAAAATATCCTTTGTCATGTCTGTTTTATCATTTGTCCTTATTTTTGTTTTTGTTACATTGAGATATAGATTTTGTTTTTCATTTTCTCTTGCATTGTCATTATTAATTTCACAATCTCTCTTTGTGATGTTTATATCATATCTTAGCATTTATTGCCAGCAGATCTTAGTTCAGGTATTTCTCTTTCTCCAATTATGAAAGAACCAGTTTTTTTATTTGCTAACTTCTTTAACATTTCTCATGTTTTCAGTGTATAGGTAAGACACAGTGACAGAATGCAACCTTGTCTGACTCCTTGTCATATATATATAAACGTTTATATAGGTTAGTTTATATAGATGAATAAATATTTATTTAATTATATAAATTTATAAAGTTTCAAAACTGGCTTTGAATGCACTCAGTGTTCTCCAGTGTTAGCAATATCAAGAAGAACATTTACAATATCATGACAGTCATCCTTATCACCCTCTTCATTATTATAGATCAGATCAGATCAGATACTTGTGAGAATGATTATATATAAAATACAAAACAAGTACACCAGAAGTCATTGACTGTTCATAGCAACATATCCAAATGAAAAAAATGAATTGATTAGCACATCATATTTAATTCAGAAATGTTTAAACTAAAATATATTTACTGCTATTTCAACGTTCAAGTAGAAAGTATCTTACACCTTACACAGTACATGATCCGTGCTGTTAGTCGTAAAGTATACTACTACACACAAACAAACCCTAGCACTAAATAACAGTGCACATTCTAAAGGACATAAAAGAAACTGACCTAAATATATACAATAAGCAGAAGTCAACATGTTCCTGTAGATTGAATGAGAAAAGCTAACTTCTAAATTTAATAGGCTAACTTCACTGTTGATTGCTTTTTTGATTGAAAAGCTAATAAATAGCACATACCTGAAATATGTATGGGCAAGCACAAGATACATAAACTGTTCAAATATTTGTGAGGTTGGTAACAGATAATTCTATAGTGTAGTAAAATGTGGGGACACCATACAACAGATCATATATTTGTGATTGGTTATCAGATCATATACTTGTGAGCTCGGTTCAGATCATATACTTGTCAGATCGGTTATCATATCATACACTTGTGAGATCAATTGTCAGAGCATATACTTGTGAGATCAGTTGTCAGAGCATATACTAGTCGCCCGTTGTAGTCGGGTCCTCAATGAGAGCAAAGAATGGTTACATTACGAGCTACAAGGCATGTTGTAAGGGCACTGAGGTAGCGGCTTAAGAAGCTACCTAGTAAATAAAAAGTGTCGCAGAAATCGGATGTGCTGGCTACTTGTAGGTGCATAACTGGCACAATGTACAATCGCTCTTAGGCTCGGATTACATACAAATCACAAAGAGTGGTTAACAAGTGGTCGATATGGGCGTTCGAGAAGAAAATATACATGTGAGATCGATTATCAGATCATATACTTGTGAGATCGGTTATCAGATCATATACTTGTGAGATGGGTTATCAGATCATATACTTGTGAGATCGGTTATCAGATCATATACTTGTGAGATCGATTATCAAATCATATACTTGTGAGATGGGTTATCAGATCATATACTTGTGAGATCGGTTATCAGATCGTATACTTGTGAGATCGGTTATCAGATCATATACTTGTGAGATCGATTATCAAATCATATACTTGTGAGATCGGTTATCAGATCATATACTTGTGAGATCGATTATCAAATCATATACTTGTGAGATGGGTTATCAGATCATATACTTGTGAGATGGGTTATCAGATCATATACTTGTGAGATCGGTTATCAGATCATATACTTGTGAGATCGATTATCAAATCATATACTTGTGAGATCGGTTATCAGATCATATACTTGTGAGATCGATTATCAAATCATATACTTGTGAGATCGGTTATCAGATCATATACTTGTGAGATCGATTATCAAATCATATACTTGTGAGATCGGTTATCAGATCATATACTTGTGAGATCGGTTATCAGATCATATACTTGTGAGATCGATTATCAAATCATATACTTGTGAGATCGATTATCAAATCATATACTTGTGAGATGGGTTATCAGATCATATACTTGTGAGATCGGTTATCAGATCATATACTTGTGAGATCGGTTATCAGATCATATACTTGTGAGATCGGTTATCAGATCATATACTTGTGAGATCGGTTATCAGATCATATACTTGTGAGATCGGTTATCAGATCGTATACTTGTGAGATCGTTTAACTGGTGATTCTTTAGAAATGTGGAACACCGACAACAGTCTGCATACTTGTGAGATTGGTTATTAAAATGTTGATTTTATTTTTGTTCGGCCAATATGAATTTAGGCATAGTTGTGGCGACTAATATGACACCTATGACTGATTGAGATGGGAAGACAGAGAGAGAAAATGTTGGATGGCCTGACTTCATGGCACAGTAGAGCGTCAACATCTGAGTTGACAGCAAACACCAACGACAGAGATTTGTGGAGATCCATGATCGCCTACGCAGCCGGCACGGCACCTGATGATGACTGATTGCTGTATGAATGCTTGCTTTCCTTATTATCAGTGCTCTTCATTCAGGCGACTTACTCTTAACTTCAGAGGTACTAGTAATTTAGACCCCAAAGTTAAGGAACAGGGTTTTCTGTTGTTCAAATGTGTACTATGTGTATATCAAAGTTTTTCACCCAAGCTGGCCTTGAACACTGGAATTTTCATGATCTGTGGTCACTTGAACAGCGTATTATCATCTTTACACACAGAGAAATCGAGACTAGATGCCAGAAGGCAAATGCAGTGACATACCAACTGTCACCACTATTAAAACATTCAAGCATTAACATGGCAGTCAAACAACAACTGATAAACTGCATATCTAATTCCAACTCTCTGCTATCAGTGCCAAACATGGCCCCTGACTAAGACACAAAGAAAGATTACAACATGTGAAATGAGAAGTCGGTGTTGCTGTATGGCTCGGAAACTTGGCGAGTCACTAGGCAAATACAAATAAGATCCAGACCTTTGTCAACGGATGTTTGCGGTGGATTCTCAGATTGAGATGGTATGATAGAGTTACAAACACGGATCTGTGGATAAGAACAGGGCAGGAACCTATGATGACACAGGTCAAGAGGAGAAGATGGCGATGGATAGGCCATACCACGCAGAAGACACAGTCAGTCTCACTAGACAGGTGCTCGAGTGGAACCCGAGGAAAACGAAAAGAGGACGCCTAAGCAGACTTGGAGACAAGGTCTTGTTGAGGAGCTGAAGAGTGCTCAATTGACCTGGGAGACCATAAAGAGAACAGCCAGAGACCGAGAAGAGTGGCAACAACTGTTGAGGCCCTATGCTCCACGAGGGCGAGAGGATTAATGATGATGATGGCCTTGAACACTGGAATTTTCATGATCTGTGGTCACTTGAACAGCGTATTATCATCTTTACACACAGAGAAATCGAGACTAGATGCCAGAAGGCAAATGCAGTGACTGTCACCACTATTAAAACATCCAAGCATTAACATGGCAGTCAACGACAACTGATAAACTGCATATTTATTCCAACTCTCTGCTATCAGTGCCAAACATGGCCCCTGACTAAGACACAAAGAAAGATTACAACATGTGAAATGAGATGTCTGCGAAAAGCTGTCAACGTAATAAGGCGAGATAGAGTGAGAAACGAGAATATCAGAAGCATCTTTGGTACTATACCATGCATACAGTACATCGAGAGCAAAGAATCAAGTGGTTCGGCAATCTAATGAAAATGGAACCACATTTACTACCATCACTGCCTATAATAATTGACACTCAGGCCAGAGCACGAGGCAGGCCAAGAACAGATGGATAGATAACATCGCAGAGTCCTGCAAGCATGGACTGACAACGTCAGCGCAACACACCTGGCACAAGATAGAAAACTAACTCTCCCACGACCTCATGGCACATGGGTTAAAGATAAGATAAAATAAGAAGATTATCATCTTTGACATCGCTGATATCACAGATCGGTTATCATATCACATACTTGTGAGGTTGATTAACAGATGGTTTTACAGTGTTCAAAAATGTGAGAACACCACAAATCAGTTCATATTCTTGTGAGTTTGGTTATCGGATCAAAAGTTGCAAGGTTGGTTGATAGATCATTTACTCGTGAGATTAGTTATCAAATCATATACTTGTGAGATCGGTTAAGTGAGATCGGTTAACAGATGATTCTATAGTGCTGCACAATGCTAAAACACCAAACATAAGAGTCAATAAATTTGACTGAATTAATAAACAAAAACGTTCTAGGGTGCAGGAGTAAGGAATAAAAATGAAACCAAAAGTAGGAATTGCATGTAGTATTTTTAGGTATGCTTTGCATATAATATTTCACATGTCTAGTCAATGACATACAATAAAACTAAGTGACACTACATAAAGTATCTAGCAATGCCAAGTACAGAATGTGTTTACATTCAGCTAGGCACAACATGTGGGCAGGTACATTTGAATTTCAGCCAAGAGTGAAATTATGATTTATACTATAAAATCTAGCTGCAAAGTAGTTAGCTAAAAACCATTCTAACGGTTACAGTCTCAGTAGATATAAATAGGTAGAACCGTTGTCATTAGTCACCACACGCTGAGAGACATACTGAGGAGGAGATCAAAGCAGTTATGGACTAATTGGTTTGATGCACAGTTATGATGATCTGATGACTAAACTAAACCTAGATTTAAACAGGCTGGGCTCAAGACAGTGATTGAGTTACTGAAGAAGTCTTAGTTAGTTAGTTTGTTCCTTTCATGCCAAAGGCGGCACATAGGCAGAGGTTTTAGATCTCCATGTGATACGGTTCTTTGCTAGCAGTTGGAGATCTTGTATGGTTTTACATCCCAACAGTTTACTTTCTTGTTGGATGGTTCTTCGAAGAGTGGTCTTAGGTCTTCCACGCTTTCTTTCCCAACTGGTGACCACATAAGGACTTGTCGATTTAGTCTCTTTTCGTCTGATCTAAGAACATGACTTAAATATTTCCACCTTTGTTTCCTTATAATATTTGATATTGGTTGTTGGTGTGTTCTATCTCTCACTGTGTTGTTAGAAACGAAATCACTCCATTTTACTTTTAATAATTTTCGAGACATTTATTCTCAAAGCTGTCCAGTTTCTTATCAATTTTCTTTGTTGATTTCCAACTTTCACAACCGTCAGTACAGGAATCACACAGATACTTAGATGTTGTAATTTTATCCAAATATAAAATGAAAAACCACATTTAAAAATTGAAACATATAGAGCAGCCTAGTTCTTCTTAATAAATGTATGCATATACGAGGGTGCATTGAAAAGTAATGCCTCAAAGTCCATAACTTTGTTAATATACATAATTTACAAATGAAACATACATTTTCAGAAAGCTTGAGATGTCCACTACACAATAGAGTCATTATTTTTCGACATAGTCACCTCCACGTTCCACACACACACACGCCAATGTTGAACTAATTGTAGCATCCCGCCAAGAAAAATCTGATGATTTTTCATGAAGCCAGGTACGCACATCTGCTGCCACATCCTCGTCAGAAGCATATCTGTTTTCCTTGAGATGTTCCTTGAGCTTTGGGAACAGGAAAAAGTCAAGGTGCCAAATGAGGCTATTGGTGGGTGCGCTAAATGTGACGTCAAAATGAGCAGAGGTACCCATGCTATAGCACAGAATTAGCATTGTCCAATTCTATACCCTAGCAATACATGAATAATGTGATGTACTCGCTTCAGTCGAAATTTCAAGCATTGTAGCGACATCTTTTGCTTGATGCGGCGATTGACATGAATCAGTTCGTCCACGGGAGCTTGGTGTTGTTCATCCACTGCTGTAGATTGATCGTCCCTGCAGGCCTGATCATGCAAGGTCATCGCGCTGGATTGTCGCCTTTAACAGTCCTTGCCCACCTCCTAACAGTACTCACATCCACACAGGAGTCACCATATACCGCTCTCATTCTCCGATGCATGTCGATGGGAACACAACCTTCGGCCGTCAAGAATTCAATCACAGCTCTTTGCTTCAACCGAATTTCCATGTATGACGCCATCTTGGATAATGTTATGTGCATGCGCAACATTCCAGACACTTGACCCTTACTGTCCTGAAAACACACTTACATATACTTTATTCTGATATCGGTGTCAATTGCCTCCGAACACTATTAACAAAGTTATGGACTTGGAGGCAGTACTTTTCAATGCACCCTCGTATATTATATTGTATGTTTGCACACACTTAGAACAATCTAGTCAGACACTCAATAGTATAAAAACCAGAATTTACCCACTAGATTTAATGGTTGCATGACGACAGATAAACAATACAAAATCAACTTGAAGAGAGCTGCAATAAAACAGTGGTTAGTGTATTTGTATGGTTTGTGGTGTTACAGGATCAGATTTCACAGTGAGAGAGGAATTTTTCTACTGTAACTGCTCCCTGGTCAACCCAATCTCAGTTAAGTACCAGAGAAACACTGAGAAGTAAAGGTAGCTGACATGATGTTGACCACATTATCCATTGCCTACCGCTGGTCAAAGAAAACTATGGGCATAACTCTGCATTTCCCAACATACTTTGTAGTATGAAAACAGTTTTTTTACTTACATTTTGAAAATCAAATTGAAAGAATGTGAACATAAGAAACATCAATACAAATATGGAGCATAGACACGTAACACAATGATAGAAAAAAAAACTGTGACATTTTTCAGAAAAGAAGTAAAAATGCTTTGAAGATGATTGTATGTTTAAAATTACAAAACAATTCTTTAACCGTAGAACCTATGATCACGATATTTTGTTATTGAATGTAAATATCTCATATAATGATGTCCCAAAATTTTGGTTTGAGAAGATTCCATCATGATTTGTCAGTGATCAAAGATAAATTGTGTACAAATGTGGTGTCAAACACAACCCACATGTCAACAATTTGTTTTGCAAGATGGCAAGACTGGTGTTGGAAAATATTCTGTGTTGATAAGGTATATTAATAATAATATTTTTATGATAAAAAGACGTGCTGAAAATCCAGGAAATTGCAACTCTAAAAGGATAACAACAGAGCTGTTGAACTTGTTTTGAATGATTTCAAAGATGAATTAGACTTGGAATGTAATTATTCTGATATAGATATTGAAAGTGAGTTGGACAATCATTTAGACAATGAAGAATTATTTGAATCGATTGATGTTCAAGACATACATGTTCAATCTGGAGAACAAGCGCACCATTACCTGGGAGTGTAAAGTGGTGTGGCCTATGTAATGTATCAAGTAAATTTGATACAGGTTGGTCTCCTACAAATATATTCAGACCTACATCTACAGTGGACACAACATTTGTGCAACAGGCAGGTTAAAAGAATATTCCATCATCTATTTCTTCAGAGAGTAGAAGCATAGAATTTCGAAAACTATTTCTGGATCATAAATTTTGGAACAACTTGTGTGAGCAGATAAACAGACGTGCTCAGCAGATCAGAAACACAAATGCAACCAGCTACTAGGCAACAAAATTATAAAGATGTCACAGTAACAGAAATGAAAGCATTCTTTGAACTTTGGCTTCAAATGGAATTCAGTGTAAACTAAGCCACGCTATGAAGATTACTGGTGCACTTCATCGAAGAACTTCATCTCCCATACTTCTGGTTTCCTAACAGTATTGGAACATGATCACTTTCTTGCTTTATGGACATTATTGCATGTTGTTAATGAGTAGGAGCCCTCTTTGGATGGAACAGACAAGCTGTACAATGTAAGGCCCATGTTGAATTTGCTGCTTTTCAAATTTTGCAGATGTGAAAGAGTTTTTTTATGTCTAAAAGATTCTTATGTCTAAAAGAAGTTCTATATGTTGGGAAGACTAGCACACTAAAAGGAATAGTGGAGATGATGAGATAAGACAATAAAAGTTATAGGACACTTGATTGTGTCAAATTATCTAGTTCTTAAAATCACTCTGATTTGTGTTGTTTTTGCTCAGGAGTCCAGGGGGTGGATTGTTTCAGGTACAGGTGGCCAGGATCAAAAGTTAAAGTATATAATGTGCAAAATCAAAATTGAGAACTAAACTAATGCACACTAGCTAGTCAAAATAATTTAAAATGCAACTGATTTCAAACAAAAAAAAGTAATATATAAAAGTAATCAAATTCAGGGATACAAAAATGTGGCAAACTAATTATTAGTTAGTTAGTTAGTCTTTCCTCTTGGGCCTGTGGCGGCGATAGAGCAGAGGTCATAGCTCTCCATGTCTCGCGGTTCGTTGCTATCTGTTTTAAGTACTAATTATGCAATGTACTAAAATAAAGCATTAAAAACAATAAATGTAATATTACTGTCCAAAACGGCAATGGGAAATAAGTTTAAACAACTAGCTAGAACAAAATAATGTAATTGGAAACACAAATATGTTTATATCAAAGCTAAACACATGGAGAAAAAAAATAAAGCAAAGTAAAAATGCCTATAAGTGTGTGTAAGACTTTATATTTTTCTAGGATTTTCAGCTAAATAGAAAGTGAACAGATGGTGGACAAGAGAAATGTCTGTGTCTGGCTATTAGTTCTTGACACTGAGAGTTTGAAAGATTTATCTTGCTCTCACAAGGTAGATAGATGTCCATGGCAACTCTGTGTGGTTCAGAATAAGTCTAAACATCAATGTCCATGCAGGGCTGTGAATTCAAGATTGTTCTTGTCCATACGTTTTTTTTACTTTGCCACTTAATATTTTCTGCAGCATTTTAGTATGTTCTATATGAAGTAAAAGACGAATTGTGCTTTGCACGAGGAGTCAAGGACATGCTATATATTGGTCATGCACTTGCTTCACATTCCCAGTGCGCCTCTTGATATTATATTTGTCTGACCACTGAAGCTTCTTCTTCTTCTTCTTTGCGTTCATTCTTTACGACCAATGTTAACCACACTTTGTGATATGTTTGATCTTTGCCAAGAACGTGTATATGTTGCACATTGGTTCGGTAGACCCTAAAGGCATATACTTCTACACGTTTAGGACATGTGCATCCGGTTTCAGCCAAACCTCCTTAGTCGCCTCTTACGACCTGCATGGCAGGCAACAGTGGTTCTATTCTTTACACCCCAAATTTGGGCCCTGGTAACCACTCGGGCAGCTACTGAAGCAAGAACTGATATGTTCTCAGTTAGTGAAACACGTACAAACAAAGTACTATAGTTTTACAAAATACATAAACAGTGACGGTAAACAGCAACGCTTCACCAACAAGTCTTCCCCCTATTTCGATATGTTCTCAGTTGTGATTGAAGAATGCTGAAGACATATCTGCTAGTAGGGAATCAACACATTCATCTTCAGCATGTCTCAGGGATGTACAAGAGTCACAACAGCGTGTATAAGACCGTCTAGATCATAACATTGCTCTCATTATCACTATCTATGAGTCAAGCAACCCTCTCAAATTTGAAAAAAAGCTCTAGAAACTTACATCACCAGAAAGTGTTGTAAGATCCACCAATCAGTATTGGTTATTGGTTACTAAACTGACATCATTGCACTCCGGCAGACCCATAGGTGCTCAGTCTCCCCAACAGATATCGAAGAGTATGCATACTGATGGTTCCCATGTCTCACTGATTAAACAAACCTCTCACTCAGCCTCTCAGGCATCCAGTTCGATTTGTACAATGGGTAACTCCAAACTGCCTAAATCGCTTGACCGATTCAACATCGATTTTAGTGTCCTCATCCAGCAGACAAGTCGCGAAGAGACCAAAGAACATCCCCCTTATCAATCTTCAACTCCATGCTGCTGATGCAAGCCTGTCTGCTCTCTCATTACCATAAACACCCGCATGCCCAGGACAAAATATCCACGTAAGCCGATGGAGGTTAGAAACTTCTATAGACGACATCCACTCATGTCGGAACCTGCCCTTCTGGATCTTGTGAAGCATCGACTGAGCCAGATACTGGAGTAAACAAGTATAAACTCAATTGTTGTCTGGCACAGGGAAGAAAAGTCATGCACTCTCATGTACTCGCTCATAAACAGTAACAGTGCTTCATATTAAGAATATTCTTCTTCTTGTTGTTTGCTCTACAACAATAATCTGTTAAACACTCTTATTGATCTGTGTGCTATATACACCATAAAGTGTTACTATGTTGAGTCATGGTTTAATTTGTGCCATTAGACCAAGCACATCTAAATTCAGCATGAATAATATTTGAGTTTGTCTTCATAGCCTATGACAGTCTTTACACCAATGACTGGCCACCACATGCACATATGGGCAGAGATTAGTGCACCCCCTTTTCAGCAACTCTTTGTGACCTCTTTGTGATCTGATTCAAAGAGCATCAGCATCCTGTGCCAGGGTTTTACAGCAGGGAGACTTGTCGATAGAGACGATTTACAATAAGTCATGACAGTATACTTTTTTGCATCCTTTAGTAGTCATCGATGAGCCTTTATGTCTTTAAGAACATGTTCATTTGACCTTGTTATCTGTCAAACTAATGTTGCAAGTTGTTTATGAGCACCTGTCAAAATTATTTACAAAAATGTTCATTTGATTTGCTATCTGCCCGGTAGAAATTGTTTGAAACAGATTTCCTGAGTAATAAAAATGTAAACATGTTTTCTTGTTCTAACAAAATTGTTTGTAAACTTATGTCAAATTGATTTCTTCAGTTTCTATATGTAAGTGTTATTATTTAGACTTTAGAGCTTGGATGTTTTATTACCAGTTATGTTAATTGAAATGTAATTTATAAATTTAGCACCCAAAAATATAACCCCACTCAAAAATGTGGCACAAGAAATACTATACTAGCACTGCACTTTGATGAAAGAAATAAAATTAAAATATGATGATATAAAAAAAAGACTATTTGAAGAAAGAAGATGGTAAAGTCATTTAGCTAAACTTACAACCAGTGACTGCTTCCATACAATGGAATACGCTTCTACAAATTTCCTTACAACAAAGAGAAAACTCCCAAAAAAGTAAAAATACTATACTATGAACTGGCATAAAATGGGTAAGAATTATAAATATTCAAAATTACATTATTTAATTATATATTACAATTTTACACACTTTTTAAAAATCTTCTTTTGTATGATGTGAATTATTTCAAATAATATAATAAATTCACCTGTGATAAAACCTATTTTGTTTACTACAGTATAGTGTTTAAAGTGACCAAATGATTATTTTTTGGGTATTTATTTTATTCCCTTGAAGTTACACTTATGAGTGATCTTTTCTGGAAAAGGAATCTAACTGTCAACATTGATAGCAATTCTGAATGTTAAATTCTTTTACTGGACTTGATTTACATTGCGTATTTCATTGTTTGTGCAAGCAGTCTTTCTAGTACTGGACCTGAACCATACAAACAAACCAGCCAACATAAAAATATAATGACAAGAATGAAATAACTGAAATAAAACAAGGTCAGAACAATAACACAAACGCTAAGTTTCAAACATAACAAACAGTGTAATAGAATAACAACATTAAGACATTTTATCTGGGAAGAACAGAAAAATCTTGAAATTAAAATAAATTATCATTAATATGATCATTTGTTTATCGCATCCCTACATAACCCAACTTACAAATTAACCCTTCACTCTGCAATTTTGTTGATCTTCTGACGTATTAATTTTTGTACAATGAATAATGAACTAGTCAGTATACTGGTTTTGCATCATCTTATAAAATACAGCTAGCTTGTATATCCGCTCAGAAGGTCGAAAGGGTTAAGTCATGACAAGCTCAAATATAAAAGTGAATTAAAACTTGAGAAAATATTACTTTACAGCAATTTTGTTATCTCCCTCCACAATCCAACTGCACTTACAAATTAAGCCATGGCAAGCTCAGATATAAAACTTCATAAAAACTAGATAAAATTTGGTTAAAACCCATCCAAAAACCCAAAATGTTCCATCAAAACAACATTACATAAAATATGTAGAATGTTGTGTAAAAATGTGTGTAAGTTGACCTAAGTACAGATCCGTACAATATGTAGGTGATTTACAATAATCATGTTAACAGGTGAACAAGAATTGTGCATGATGATGTTGTTGCCACTATGTGGTAATAAGTGAAAGTGAATGAGACTAACAGTAAGAACACATACAGATATAACACCACTTACCTGCATATGAAGACTTTTATTGAGAACCTGGTTATCTGATCTTTCAATTCTGTCTAGTTCCTCTGCATATATCTCCAGGTATTCATCCATGGTGTCATGATGTGCCTGCAACTCCCGGGCTCTGGTCTTGGCATCTTCACGTTCATGGATTAGCATGTCAATTTGTCCCAGAAGATCCTCCCAGTCATCCTAAAAACATACATCAAAATAAATGTTCAGACATGAAACTAAATAATAGAAGATTATGAGGGAGAAAACATGCAACTATGAAAAGAAATGTAACATTTGTTCTTTCTTTTCTTCTTTTCTCCAATCCTGTTTTGCCTCACAGCGTCAGGTTAAGAAGAGATTTCTAGAACAAGCCCTTTTGTGCGCTACATAAATAATGTTTTTCATCATCTCTGTTATCTCTGAGGTCCACCTTTTGCGTGGCCAACCTTTCGCTTTGTATCCATTGTATCGTAGCAACATTGCTCTTTGAGATGCGCTGTCTGTTGGTAATCTGCTTATGTGTTTCTTTTCTTGATGAAGTTCAGCACTGGTGTTGTGTCCATCTTTTTCCTGTATTCATTTCTCAACTGGTCTCTTCTTGTTACTCCCAGAATTCTGCATAGACACTTCATCTCTGTTGCAAAATCTCTTCATAATACTATGACACATAATTAACATTTGTATCAACAAATAATAATAAGAATTATTTATCTCTCTTTTTTGGGCAAGGTCTGGAGTTTGGGGTTTGTTCAAATAAGTATCTATATCAAGAACTTGTCACATTTGTATCAGCACCATCTTTAAAATAGAAAATTTAATATTTAAGCACTGATAGTAGAATCGTTACTCCTACTATACACTAATGATCTTAGAAATCTAATCATACAGGAACATTGATAAGTGCAATCAGTTCAAGATAATTTCTGTTTGTGCCAAATCTTACCTGAATTGCTCTAACAACTGGGTCTACAGATGATGGACTGTGTTGAGTCAGAGATCTATAGTGATTTTGTAATTCTTCGATAGCAGGTGCTCTTCCTCTTACTTCATCACGGAATGCCTACAAAAGAAACGTTTGGTTTTAATAATTTAGATATCTTTTATTCAACAAAACTAATACAAAATAAGGGACAGAAATGAAAATTGTGGCATATCCTTTATATGATGTTGCCATCAACCACAGTAAACGAGTCCTTCATTTTCTAGGCACCACTTATACATTCAGTAGTTTGCCATTGCTTTTCGAACGCCGAGGTCTATTTTTACGATCAGTGAACATCCACAGGAACAAATTTGCTCCCAAACTGCTCACCTTTTGAACAAGGTCTCTTGAGTTGTGATCGAGCTGACTACCACTAAGCCACAAACAACCACAAATAAGGGACTAGACAACTGTAAACCTACTGTACCTATTCTGTATAACTTATAATATATGAAGCTTAACAATTCAGTCTGAAGCTAACTCTATAGAGAATATTCAAGTATGAAACTATTCCAAGATGTTTCATTAAGAAATAATATAGGGTGATGAGTATGCAGAGTCATTGAAAAGATTAAAAAATTGCAATAGACTGAACACATCATCAAGACATGTTATTTAGCAAATGAGAGAAACAAAATGCACTCAATAAAGATGTTGTCATAATCTGCATCACAATAACATCAAAGAATAATTATAATCAAACTACTTTTTTCAATTTTTACACATATATAATCTCTATAAACAAAATAAACAAGTCAACCAACACCATTTCAAGATGTAGCTCTCTAAATATTCTTTTTCTCATACATAGTAATTGCAGCTTACCCTCAGCCTTTCTACATCTAAATCAGCAGCCTCTGAGTGGAGTTTGGAAGGTTGGGTTTCTAGGTCAGATAACTCCTCTTGTTTGCTGTGAAGCCAGTGACGCAGTTCTTGTCTCATTCTGTCCACTGAATCCCACTTTTTGATCATCTCTCTCAGCCAATCTAAATGCTTCTCAGCCTGAAGGAACAATACACAATGTAATGAGACGAACATGTATAAAACTGTTTTAAAATAAAATTATTATTAACCCAACGGGACTGCTGAGCCGATATATCGATTTAGAGTAATGTTTATGATGTTGCGAAACCGATATATCGGCTTTTGGATGCATGTTGACAAAAACAAATGTATCTTCACAACCCCTTTACTGAAGTTTAAAAAATGTTCAGAAACGGACAGTACTTATATGTAGGAATATTTCTACCTCCTTTTATAAAAAATTTGAAAGTGGGAAAGCATGTGTTATTGTGTTGTAGTCGATTCATATATTTTTTTAACGATGTTTCCAACATTTGCTAACCTTGTCATAAAGACCAAAATGAGTTTATACAGTGCAATCTTGAGTATTAATAAATCAAATTATAACATGTGATAGAAATGAAGCAGGTTTAATTGATGGTAATACAGACCAAAATGAGTTTATACAGTGCAATTTTGAGTATTAATAAATCAAATTATAACATGTGATAGAAATGAAGCAGATTTAAATGATGGTAATAACAACATTAATTGTTTATGGAATGCAGTATCGATAGTTGTAATTCTAAATCTAATGTAATAATTGCATCTAAATAATGGATGTTGCACATAACATTTGTTGAAAAAGTGAATATTATAAAAACTACTAAACCTAATTAGACGAAACTTATAGAATATGTTCACATATGGATTATCTTCATTTAACTGCTACTGCTGGAAACATCTATGAATATCAAGATGTAATACAAGCCAGAGTAAAAATATTTGTTTTGATTTTGGTTTTTCAAAATAGTGATGCTACAACAATCAAATTGTCTCAAATGTATATCATCTGATGTAAAATATTATTATATTAATGTTTTCCACATCCCATTAGCAATATTAGTTGATAATACTCAGATATGTGTTGCCGAGCCCCAAGGCATGCCTTAAGAGACAGCTGAGGTAGGGGCCTAGGAAGTTACCTAGTAAATAAAAAGCATGGCAAAATCGGATGTGCTGGTCTACTGGTAGGTGCATAACTCGCACAACATACAATCGTTCTTAGGTTTGGATCACATACAAATCACAAACAGTGATTAACAAGTGGTCGATATGGAGAGTTCAAAGAAGAAGATATGACAACAAAGACATCTTCATTCTAAAAGTTAATTTTACTTCACATGTCAAGAATATTTTCAACTCTGTATAAGCCATAAGATATAACAAAATATAAGTGGAACTACCAATGTATCAATCACAAAACCATCTATAAGTGCATACATCAATCATAGAGCTGACAGTGTAGCAATCATAGAGCCATGAGTGTAGCAATCATAGAGCCGTGAGTGTAGCAATCATAGAATAGTTCATGCATCAATCACAGACCTGTCAGTGCAGCAATCATAGAACTGTCAGAATCAAAGAACCGTCAGTGTAGTGATCATATAATCAGTGTCGTTCATGTTGGAATCACTTAACTGTGAGTGTATGAATCATGAAATAGTCATTGCATCATGTTGGAATCACTTAACTGTGAGTGTGTGAATCATGGAACAGTCATTGCATCATGTTGGAATCACTTAACTGTGAGTGTATGAATCATGGAACAGTCATTGCATCAAACATAGAATAATCAGTGTATTAACCCTCTTATTCCTAGCCCTTCAGAAAAAGTTACTACCGAATTCCAAGGGCAAGGGAGATAACCCAGCAACAATGAGAAGTGCTCGTGAAATAAATTTCATAACAAATAGAATTTCTAATCAATATTTGTGATTTGAATTGATATAAAGTCCAATTTACAGTTAAATGGATGAGGTACTAGTTTGTAAATAGCTAAACACGTAAACACAAAGTACTACAGTTTTACAAAATACATAAACAGTGACGATAAACAGCAACGTTCGACCAAAAGGCCTTTATCAAGCAAACAACACAACAAGAATGACGAATTTCGAGGAACACTACAAATGGACGATTACATGTGGAAACATAAACCTATCTAATGAAAATCTGGGAATAAAAACGAACAACAAATGAGTGCAACACAAAAACCGAAAGTGGAAAAGAAGAGAAACAATAAACAATATAGTGGATAAATGACACATATATGGAGCAAACACACATATAGATAACAAGGCACAGATAAGACAGTACTAAGAAGCATAGGAATGTAATGCGTTGAGTCCAAGAGGTCGCAAAGTGCCATAGAATGAAATAAAACGGTTCTCCAGGGCGACCATCATATCATCGGAGGAACATGATCGGATGGCTGTGACCTGGACATCGTCAACTCCTGAATGGCCAGTATCACTGAAATGAGTGGCCACAGGAGTCACAGAGCATTGGCGAATATCGCGTAAGTGTTGGGCTAATCGGTCACTGAGTCTCTTACCGGTTTCGCCAATATAGGACTTGTTGCATCGTTTGCAGGTGATGGCATAGATGATATTGCTGGACTCACACGTGAAACTGTCTTGAATGGCATACGTAGCTTTGGAAAAGAGACAGTGGGGGTCTGTATTCCTTGATAATTCTCCGAATTCCTTGATAGTATCTTCAATCCTATAGTCACCACACTACCTTCATTCTTGAAGGATACTAACCACACTTTGTCTATTTTTTCTTCTATTAAGTTGTTGCCTGGCAGGATTATCGCCTCTTCCTCCTTGATGTCTGCTCACTGTATACCTCTATACCTCATTCTGACGGACTTCAAGCTCTCCAGTTTTTCTCGACAGGAGAACTAACCCTCTTGTCTCCACCTCGACTCTCCTTCGTCTTGCTGAACTAGTTCTCACTCTCAACTCCTTTCAGTTCAATGACCAGTTCTTCGAACAGATTAGTTGGGTCGCCATGGGTACTAAAATGGGACCCAGCTATGCTTGTCTATTCATGGGTCATCTTGAACACTTAGTATGGAACACCTATGATGGCCCTCTTCCGTCCGTGTATCATAGATACATCGATGATTGTATTGGAGTTACCGATATGTCTGAAGCCAATTTATCACTCTTCATCACCTTCATCAATGCCTTCAATCCTGCTATTCGGTTCACCTCTCACATCTCTACCTCCTGTGTCAATTTTCTTGACATCACTATCACCATCAGCCTATCCACTATCACTACATCAGTATACTACAAGCCTACTGATACACATAGCTTTCTTCTGTATACCTCTTCCCATCCCCAGGCCTGTCGTGACTCTTTACCTTTCTCTCAACTCTACGCCTTCGTCGCTCTGTAGTGAGGACGACGATTTTCTTGATAGAGCTCACGAGATGCTGGATTTCTTCCGCCAGCGCCTATACCCGGAGAATGTGCTTACATCTGCCATGCATCGGGTTCAGCTAATTGCTCGCCAGGAGGCCCTTTCTACATACATAGAACCCCAATTCTGACAGGGTTAAACTTATCTTAACTTTCCACCCTCATAGTTCCCTGGTGAAAAGGTCTTATTCCATCATCTCCTATTCTTCAGTCTGATCCTGAGACACGTTCAGTCTTCCAACACTATCCTTTGGTGGCTTACAGACGGGACAGAAGCCTCAAGGATATGTTGGTACACAGTCGCCTCAAGCCTAATATCCAGAGTCACTTGGGCACCATTCAGTGCGGACGTCGGCGCTGTAATACATGTGCATATGTAATACAGACCCCACTGTCTCTTTTCCAAAAGCTACGTATGCCATTCAAGACAGTTTCACGGTGAGTCCGCAATATCATCTATGCCATCACCTGCAAACGATGCAACAAGTCCTATATTGGTGAAACCGGTAAGAGACTCAGTGACCGATTCGCCCAACACTTACGCGATATTCGCTAATGCTCAGGACTCCTGTGGCCACTCATTTCAACGATACTGGCCATTCAGGAGTTGACGATGTCCAGGTCACAGCCATCCGATCATGTTCCTCCGATGATCGCAGTCGATTCGCCCTGGAGAACCGTTTTATTTCATTCTATGGCACTTTGCGACCTCTTGGGCTCAACGCATTACATTCCTATGCTTCTTAGTACTGTCTTATCTCGTGCCTTGTTATCTATATGTGTGTTTGCTCCATATATGTGTCATTTATCCACTATATTGTTTATTGTTTCTCTTCTTTCCACTTTCGGTTTTTGTGTTGCACTCATTTCGTTGTTCGTTTTTATTCCCAGATTTTCATTAGATAGGTTTATGTTTCCACATGTAATCGTCCATTTGTAGTGTTCCTCGAAATTCGTCATTCTTGTTGTGTTGTTTGCTTGATAAAGGCCTTTTGGTCGAAACGTTGCTGTTTATCGTCACTGTTTATGTATTTTGTAAAACTGTAGTACTTTGTGTTTACGTGTTTAGCTATTTTTCAAAGTTTTACTGCAGCCTCCACCTTTTTTCGATACTAGTTTGTAAACATGTATGTTGTCATTACCATGCAAGTTGGATGTAAAAAATTATACAAGTGAAGAAATAAAAATGAATGACAATATTGAACGTATGTTTCACTCAAAATGTCAGTTTTATTGAGGATAAATGTAAATTGAAAGGTTGAAAAGCAATCTCCCTAACAGAGGTTGATTTTACATGTGGGACAATTATCACTTGTTTCCACACACCTTTCGTGGTGCAGTTCTCATCTTCATTTAGAAACACTAACTGCGGCTCTGCCACACAGTAGAGTTGAGTCCGTTGATGGTTGGCATGAATGGAGTTGATCAGTCCTGCAGTTGCCTAGCCTGCATGTTTGTACGGGCATGAGGGCCCTCATACAATCAAGACAGGGGTTCAACCTTGCACATGTCCATATTGTCCTCATGGAACAAATTTGGAATTGACATTGAAGTACAAATATTTGCTGATACCTTCAAATCTATTTCTTGACACTATATTTGACAAAGCAGGCACATTCAACATTTTATCGGTAAACCAAAACATTCTGTAGTAAGGTAACTGGTGAGTTCGACACATATAGTTTACACAAAGAAAGATATTGATGTAATGAAAAGGAACAGTGTCCATGAAGGATCTGGATTTTTTGAATTTTCATAGAGCAAATGCGTTGGTTAGCTCTGTCCAGTTCTAAAAAAATACCTCGCGTAAAAATTGCGCGTGCCGTAACGACGTAATGACGGTAATCACAAATAGAGAATACACTGAATCTGAATCAATGTCATTTGCAGAACCTGTTTCTTCACTAAATTGTTCAATAGTGATAGTGCTCAGCTGTTGCAACTATTCTGTCTCAACTTTACAACCTGGGTGGACGGAGGGAAGCGGCGGTGTTCGCATCCATCGACAATCGTAATTCATCGTAACTAATAGTTACGCAAATCGTCGTGAACACTTGAACTAACGTCATATATTTTCGCACGCAAATCTTGAATTAATTATATATCAATCCGATTTATCCACGATCTCGCCTGCAAATTTTCCATCAACTGAATCATAAATCACAACAAGTTTTCCAGAAAATATAAGGACTTTTCAAATATTCACGATACGAAACCAAATATACTAGAAACACGTGGATTTCTTAAATGGCAGCAGCCATTATCGGCAATGACATCAGGGCTAAATTTAGCGTGTCTATTCGAAGGAAAGATATAGAAAAACGATTTAAAAGGTATATACCCTCCGGGCGGTAACGGCCGCTACGGGTTTATACCGATAACGGGCGCATTCTGCCGCTCCAGGAATAAGAGGGTTAAGAATAGTATAGACAACACAAAAGTGGATCAATAACATCCTGCAATTTTACTTACCTGACCGACACAGGTAGCCATCTCAGAGTTGACCTGTTCAGCAAACTGAGACACGCTGGACTTGACATTCTCCTCAGCACTGTCAAGCTGGTCAGAGCTGCCCATGTTTTCACATTGGTGTACAGCACTCAACAGCTCTTGTTTCATGGAATACAACTTCTCTAACTCAGCCTGCAGATTATTGGTACCAGCTATTTTTTAAAAGACTAAGCCTTTGACAACATGTACATACAATATATAAATAGCATTTCTTAGTCAATATTAGTTCTAACTTCAACTTGTTGTAATAAAACATTATGACGGTACTATTACCTAATTTTTATTCACTCACTAACTCACTCTCCCACATTCTCACTCACTCACTCTTACTCACTCTCTCACACACAGAGCACACACACACACACACACAGAGATTTGACTGAGGCCACTAGGCTGCTGTGTACAAAACCTGTGTGTTGAGCACCCTTTTCTATGTTAGTGAATCGCAGACCCTGTAGGTATTCATACAGAAAAGTGGAATGCAATATACTGAGTCAGGTGTATTGATTGATTGATTGGAGCACCATCATTGCCAAGGGTTCTTTCACATGCTCAAATTGAACACAGGACCTATGCTTTATCGTCCATCTCTGATAGGAGAACTAGATCCCACCTACATTGGAATCAGGGATCTCTGGGGAAATATCCCAATGGCTCCACAAGGGAGCGAGCTGAGAAATAAGGTGTATAATTTCCAAGAGTGACAGAGTAATAAACAACACACATGTTCAAATATGCTAGAATATTGAACATGGCCACTCTCTTCTGCCAATGCAATTTAAGATGGGTTTATCATCGGTGTAAGATCCCTTAAGTATCTTGTATGAAGGGATCAGGGACCAGTGGAAAATAGCATAATCGCTGCACACAGAACTCGCACAGAGTACATTTGGAGTTTGAGGTGAGAATCATACCTCATCTGTGCATCTTTTGTGATTAATATACACTGAGAATACATTTTTCTTCAGTTTGTTCTAGAAACATGTATTATTGAATGCGTATCTTGATGTTTAATATTGCCTAATTTTTCTTTATTATCATGGGTCTAGTTTGTGGGATATATAAATTACAAAGAAATGGAATTCTCACCTGTGTCATTTCTCTTTGTTTCTGTGCCTCCTTCTGTGTGTCAGGAACATTCTTTTCTACCTCGGTCATCCACTCTGGGAAGTTATGTGTGAGGTATTCATAGGCTGAGTCAAGGTGTTCTTTGTAATTTTGCCATTTCATAGGATATCAGCCAGACGATCCTACATTACAAAAAGGTATCAAGATTTACCAAACATCAAATGTTACTGTTCTCTTGTTTGTTTGTGTATGCTCATTTTGTTTTCCCAATAAAATGTGTGATCATTAGTTTTTTAGTTTAGTCGTCGGATCACCATCACTGCACGTCGAACAAATTAGTCTATAAGTGCTCCGATCTCTCCTCAGTATGTCCATCAGCGTGTGGCGACTAACGACACCGGTTCTTGTTGGTTTACAATTCTTCTTTGTCTGCCAGCATAGCTTCTTGTCGAGCTCACACCACACTTAACTTTGAGTTCTTGCAGTCTGGTTAGTGTTGTGGATTCACCGCTATTACGTGAATCATGTACACGCCTCTCTCCCTTAAGGAATTTATAATATCAGCCTGGTCCATTGATCGTCCGCTTTGGACAGCAGCCATACCTGCAAGCCTATCCGCACGTTCATTCCCCTTACACCTGCACGCCCTGGCACAAAAATAAAACTGATCTTTGTCAGCTTAGATCACCCCAGCGATTCTATCCAATGTCTCCTAGCCCATCCTGTTTCAATCTTCCTGAGCATACTCATTGAGTCACTGAGAAAACATGCATGGATAAAAGTCTGTGATTCTAGCCAAATTATCGCTTTAGTAACCGCCATGATTTCCATAGTGAGACTGCTTGTAGTCACGGCAAAACCACCACTGTCTTCCTTCACAACATCACCTCCGACCTGAGCAGTGAAAGCCCACGAGCTCCGCACATGTCGAATCACCGAACCATCCGTATAAATGATTACATCATGCTCAGATGCGTTCTCAGAAATTAATGCCTGAACCTCTGCCTCCACAACAAGTGGGTTGTGTTGCCTGCATTCTTTATCAAGTTCGATGCATACAGAAAAGGATGTAGCGATTCCTCTTGGCACTGGTATCATTAATCACAGGTTAGTTTGTGAAACAAATCACAAGTTAGTTTGTGAAACCACATCACACTGTACCTGTGAATAGCACTTTGCAAGATGCCCCACTGGGGGAACAAGAAAGTGTAGTGGTAGTAATAGAAATAACAGCATTGTAGTAAGAAAAGCAGTTTCACTGGGGAAACAAAAGGTTTAGTAGTAGTAGTGGTAGTAGTAGTAATAGCAAGATTAGTAGAAAAAATAGTCTCACTGGGGGAAAATAAGATGTAGTTGCAGCAGTTGGGGAACAAGAATGTATAATATATCTCATAATGTGTAATAAGTCTCGCTGGGGAACACAAATGTTTAGTAGTAGTGAGAAGTGCCACTAGGGAACAAGAAAGTTTAGTAGTAGTGACACATTCATTCAGATCATAGAATAAAATGTGACTGAAAATGCTACAAAGATATATTGGGGAATACAATGTTAGGACTGTATTATTCTTTGAAAGATGGCACACTGTGAGTGATGTGGTCTACATCAGGGTGGCAGTCTTTACCTCCTAGTATTTCTTTGATATATATATATATATATATATATATATATATAGACATACAAACTGTTTTTTCCCATGCCAATTGTAATTGTATGACTATGTCATACCCCAGTTTGTCAGAAGATGTCTATTCAAATTTATATTTTCTGTCACTGTGCTAATTAAACCAGATATTCTACCACTGAATGCATATGCTTCAGACTGCCCCTGATTTAGTTTGCATGCTGACAAGATGTCTAAACTGTTTATGTAAATAATAGCAATAATAATGGGCAGGGGAGGCTTCAGTAAAACTATATAACAAAACACAAAGTAATATAGTTAAATGAAGTTAACATAGTGTTGATCTCACAATATTGTTGATATCATGTGATATTTTGTGTCAGAAGTATGGACAGAGCCGATATCATCAATGTGGTACGCTCTCAATTATGTGACATGAGCAAGTATGATAGTATCATGTGATATGATAGTATCATGTGATATTTTGTGTGCAGAAGTATGGGCAGAGCTGCTACCATCAATGCGGTATGCTCTCAATTATGTGACATGGGCAAGTCTCAGACACTGGAACGAGTTAGAGAATTAGTGGTTAAATTTGGACATGCCAGACAGTAACGTCTTCGTGGTAGAGAGAGAAGATATAGTAATCAACTTCTCATGGGTACAGTGAGCAAATGGACTTTGGGATGGCTGCTGAAGCGGAGGACAGAGCATGCATGGGAATGCTCAATGTGCCGTGACGCCGATCGCATAACATAATATCATGTGATATATCTATTATGGTAATGCAGTTTTGGTCTCACAATATGATAGTATCATGTGATATATCTATTATGGTAATGCAGTTTTGGTCTCATAATATTGTTAATATCATGTGATATATCTATTATGGTAATGCAGTTTTGGTCTCACAATATGATAGTATCATGTGATGTATCTATTATAGGGAATGCAGTTGTGGTCTCACAATATGACAGTATCATGTGATGTATCTATTATGGTAATGCAGTTGTGGTCTCACAATATGATAGTATCATGTGATATATCTATTATGGTAATGCAGTTTTGGTCTCACAATATGATAGTATCATGTGATATATCTATTATGGTAATGCAGTTTTGGTCTCATAATATTGTTAATATCATGTGATATATCTATTATGGTAATGCAGTTTTGGTCTCACAATATGATAGTATCATGTGATGTATCTATTATGGTAATGCAGTTGTGGTCTCACAATATGACAGTATCATGTGATGTATCTATTATGGTAATGCAGTTGTGGTCTCACAATATGATAGTATCATGTGATATATCTATTATGGTAATGCAGTTTTGGTCTCATAATATATTAATATCATGTGATAGGTAACATCAGCAGTTTTTCTCAGATTTTACAAAAAATTGTGACGGTTCAAGAATTGACAACAACAAAAATAACCAGATGTGCTATTTATTCCATTACACAGTTAAGTCTGAAGTAGAAATCCCTCTCCTTGTTATTTTGTATATTAGTTAATTAGTTAGTTTGTTCCTTTCGTGCCAAAGGTGGCACATAGGGCAGAGGTTTTAGATCTCCATGTGATGCGGTTCGTTGCTAGCAGTTGGAGATCTTGTATGATTTACATCCCAATAGTTTACTTTCTTGTTGGATGGTTCTTGAAGAGTGGTCTTTGGTCTTCCACGTTTCTTTTCCCAACTGGTGACCACATAAGGACTTGTTGATTTAGTCTCTGTTCGTCTGATCTAAGAACATGACCTAAATATTTCCACCTTCGTTTCCATTTAATATTTGATACAGGTTGTTGCTGTGTTCTATCTCTCACTGCGTTGTTAGAAACGAAATCACTCCATTTACTTTTAATAATTTTCGGAGACATTTATTCTCAAAGCTGTCCAGTTTTTTTATCAGTTTTCTTCGTTGATTTCCAACTTTCACAACCGTAGGTCAGTACAGGAATCACACATGACCTAAACAATTTAATTTTTGTGCATATATTTTGTATATAATTGCGTTAAAAACTTGGAGAGTTTACTACAGAAACAAAAGAAAGTGTTCTATATGAGCAGCCAAATTGAAGGTTCATGGTATAAATAGATAAGATTCTGTAGATTATGGTAAATAATGAATTATAATAGTTTGTGAAAGAAAGGGATTAAAGAGATATCTGAGTATACTGTCTTATAAAATATACATTCAAAAGATAAGTACTTACTCTAATTTGGTGAGCAGTGGATTGAATATTAAGGTAACTATCTTCCAGGCTGGTCAGTTGACCTTGAACCTGGGTTGCCAGACGAGGTTGGTTTGGGTTGTTATGAATTAGTTCCTGTCCAAGTTGACTGACAGAGTCAGTGTCAAGCGGTATTCTTCTAATTCCTTCAGGATCATCTAGATGTACACAAACAGAAACATTTGACTATAACAGAATTAGCAAGATTTGCTCAAATATTTCACCTATACTATAAAAGATAGATTTTTATATATGCAGAAATATTTACCAAGATAGAATCTGCAAATTGATGAGACTGATAAGAACACAGATACATGATTTTAGACTATAAGAATATTTTATAACAGAAACAGCCACAATGATGTTCAAAAACATTTACTAAATTGTATCAATTAGAGTTAAAAAAAAAAATTAGAATTGTATTAATTAGATTTATTCAATTTAAAACTCAAATTTACTAAAACTGTATGAAATAGATGTATCGAAATGAAAAAACTAAAATTTCCTACAACTATATCACCAAGAGATATTCAGTAGAACTGGATCAATTTAAGCTATCCAAACAAAATAAGTCACTAGAAAGATCCAGCGTAATTAGCAAACTGTTTGCTTAAGTAATAGGTTTACATTGAATCTATAATACTGCGCTGAATTCACTGTTAGAATACAACTGATATGTTTTATTAGAACATAACTGATAATTTTATTTAATAACATTAGACTTTAACAAACAAATTATGGATACTGTAAAAAAACATACCATAGAACTGTATGGTTGACAGATAACAGTTTACATTGATTAACAGTATTTTCTAGATAATAAAACAGTTGAATAATATAGGCACCGCCAGTGGTAACGGGTCCAAATTTGGGGTGTAAAGAATAGAGCCCCTGTTACCAGTGCTGGATTAGGCTAGCATGGGGCCCATAGCAAATTTTAGCGCAGGGCCCTAGGTTTTGTATAATAATAAAATAAAACACAACTTTTACAAACAAACTTGTCTCAATTTAATGTGAGCAAATTTAGAGATAATACTAGACAAATCAATTTCTCTAAGTAAATTACATTCAATGTTCATTAAGGTGAGGTTATTTAGACCATCTTGTCCCATCATGTTCCTTAACTCACTTTTTATACGCTTTAATGTTGAAAAAGAGCGTTCTCCGCTGCAGTTAGTAATCATTAAAGACAAGTAAATTTGTAAGACTATTTCTACATTTGGGAAACACGACTCAAATGAATTTTCCATTATAAGTTTATAAAATTGCAGTTCAAGAGCCTCATGCTTTCGTTGCTAAAAACAGCAGCTGCATTAGTTTTAAGTTCAGTGAACTGCATAAGTTGTCGCCTAGGCTTTTTTCCCAAATCCTCTTGGTAGGCTGACAATATTTGGAGTTCTTTTCAAGATCTCTTCTGCTGTAATAGATTTTAACTGCCAAAGTATTCCAAATACACCAGTCACTCTATCTCTCTTTAGCCTGTTCGCCCTTGGCTTTTAGGGGCGCAACAACGCACACCATTCTTCCTGTTCATGGCCTTCCTCTGTATTGTTTTCCCAGCTATGATTCATTTCCTTCAGTTCTTGCTCTACGTTCTCCTCCAGGTGTCTTGGGTCTTCCACGCTTTCGCCTACCCTCTGGAGTCCATTTCAGTGCAGTTTTCGTGTCGGAGCCAGTCTCCATGCGCATCACATGTCCAATCCATCCCCAGCGTCGTCTTCGGATGATAGTGCCCATATTCTCTTGTTGGCATCGTGCAAGCAATTCTTGGTTGAGATAGTAGTGGCCAGTACACGCGTAAGATTTTTACTGAACAAGTTGTATGAAAAGCGGAGGTCTGGACATATCCTGTTTTGGCATTCGGGACTTCCGTCCTCATGAAAGTAGCTTCAGTCACTCTATGGTACAGTCTAAATCAATAACTTTGCAAACAAAACAGAACAGTTGTCCTTTAGTTTCTGTATAACACAACCAATCTCTCACGTGAGTTTTGTTTGTTTGGTGTATGTGAAAAACGACTTTCGACAAAATCGAGAATTGTTTTCTTTATCGTATGTTTTTTTTTTTTAAGACATGAAATCACTGTTCATATGTTGCACTTCGCTACTTTCTTTCACAATCCAATAATCTCGATTGAAGTTGTTTGGCCATTCCAATATTGTTGGAGTACATTTTACTTCGTTGTGTTTTTGGCTTGTAGAAGATGTTGCTACATTGGAAGCTTATGCTGTGCTTTCTGCCTCTCTTTGGCTTGAAGATGATATGGCTAAATTGGGAGGACTTGCTGTACATTCGATTTCAGTTTGTCTTGTGAAAAATGTGGCTAAATCATGAAAAGTTGCTGATCTTAATGGTAATATTTGTAATGATGATTCTTCTATAGCACTGCCTCCATCTACTACACAGTAAACAGCGATTTCTGTATTTTCTAGCCGATTTCGTTGGATTCAGCACCATCACACCGATATTTAAACATTCAGACAGCGTGCGTGTTTTGATATAACATCTAGGTTATTTTTCCATTTTCATCTCTGTCACATAGCGGGGGCCCCCTAGAAGCGCGGGCCGTAGCATTGCTACTTCTGCTACTAGGCTAATCCAGGCGCTGCCTGTTACCTGCACACATGTCGTAAGAGGCGACTAAGGAGGTTTGGCTGAAATCAAATATTATCACAAAGTAGGCAAAAAAAACCTGTTCATTAGTTTCATAGAGAACAAAATAAAAGTACTATAAAATGTGGTCTAACCATGTGTTTCTCTATTTGGCTGCTAGTAAGCTCCATAGTGGAGACATTGAATTTACTGTGAGTTCCAAGTTTGTTGGACATCTCAAGCAGCCATTTTTCACAATTTAGCTGGGCTTCAGAGAAAGACTGGTGTTCATCATATCCTTTCTGAAGTAACTCGACAATTTCCTGAAATATTATACATCAGACTATCAATATATTGTTTAAGCAATCATAATATATTAATACTACTCCACATTAAAGATAGGGTCTAATAATTACAGTAAAATTTAAGAAATGTTAGGCACATATATCTTCTACACATTGTATTGTCTTCACTACCAATGAAGTGGATAGAAATTTCATAACAAAAATAGGTTTATTCTGTTGTATTTTGGAAAACATCTTTATTTCATGTTTTAATATTTTTTTAATGCCTTTACTGAACTTCCTGCAAATGAAACAAAATAAAACAGTGAGTTGTATTAAATAATTGTACTGTGGCAAGGATTGCCACTTCAGAATAGGCCATTACAGCCACACCAGACGTTGTGATTCAGCACAGAACAAAGTACATGAGGCAAAACCTATTTCCTGAGACAAAGAGGTCAATGAATGCATTAGATAAAATTATTAGACTCCTTCTAAGAAATGATTTTTGTTTTTACATCAGCTAGAGTTACAAATATCAAAGCAGATTTAATCTGAATAATATTCTTGAGCATAAAATAATTGTCACACACACACAGAAACCCCACCTACATTCAAAATATAACTATAATGACTTGAGTTCAACATACTTTTGCTCGTTTAGACACTGAGGAATATCTGTCTTGAATTTCTTCCATAGAGTCATCAACTTCTTGACTGTCACACAAAACCATGAGGTTGGCAACTTTGACAGACAGCTCATTTACAAGCCTGTTGTGGTTTTCTACATCAGCTAAAATCATCTGTTTAGAAATTAATATTAAGAAATATCATCAAAATAAGAACATATGTCTTGAATTTCATGAGAAAAAAGGAAATCTCTCCTTTTACACAACATACACTTCTACAACAGAACATCGGAAAGAAGGCAAGAGGAAGACCACGGAAAAGATGGTTAGATGGCCTGGCAGCATCCTGTGAAAGAGCAAAGATAACAATCACACAAGCCACCAGAACAGCGCAAGACAAAACAGAAAACCTACGACACTGGTAACAACCCGTAGCAGTGTGACGACAAAAGAAGAAGAAGAAGAATACACTGAGAAAGAAAGAGATACAACAATTGACAGTCGGGAGAGAGAGAGAGAGAGAGAGAGAGAGAGAGAGAGAGAGAGAAAGCAACAAACAAAATACTGAACAAAATACTGAATTGATATTTCATCAGAAACAACAATATACAACAACATGAATAGAATTTCATTCACTAAAAAAATCACCAATATTTTACAAATCGTTCATCCATAAGATATGAATGAGTTTGTGCACTGTGGTGAGAAGTCAGACTGCGGTTCCTAGGTAGTGTATAGAGTAGGGTTGTTGCAGAGCGGAAAGGAACATACAGGATAACTACTTCCAGTATGAGGATGGAAGCTGAGGCCATAACTGTTGCCCTACAATTCAATGGTTCTTTAGGACTATGTTTACTAGGTCAGTATTGTGTCCGACCTCATTCAATGCTTCTAAAGGTTCAAAACAACATGCTGTATAAATGGATGTTTATCAAGGCTTCCAACTTCCAGAGGCTTATGTAGATCTATTTGTCCTGAACATGCAGATGCTCACAATAATGAGAGAGTGGAGACGCTTGCATCAATAGCATTGATTGTTGGGATGTTTAAAATAGATAGGAATGGGGGGTGTACTTTTGTTCCTTGACTATCATCTGTTGAATGAAGACACTAAAATTAATATTGAATCTATCCGACGATTTAACTCTTTCCACACCAATCGTCGCACACTGTGCCACAGTGTATTCTGTTGAATGCTAGTTGCTGTACACTGCGCCATTTGAGTTGCTTCCCTTATACAAATCTTTCTAGTTTTAGTTCTACTATTTTTACTTCTACTTTTTAACTTAGTTATTCTAATAGGTTTTCATCAAATTAATATATAATAAGATATATATATATATATATATATATATATATATATATATATATATATACATATACATATATTGATTATCTATTGATGAGTAGTTATGATTTTATTTTAAAAATTGATTTTTGCCTCCTTGAATTAACTGTGTACAACTGAGGAAATAACTGCATACGGAAAGAGTTAAGGAGTTTGGAAATGCACATTGTACAAGCAGAACTGGATACCTGAGGGGCAGAATGAGGAGTTTGTTTAACCAGTGAGCCATGACAACAATCAGTATGCATCTCTATTGAAATCTGCTGGGGAGACTGAGCACTTATGGGTCTGCCCAAAGCACTATAATGTCAGTCCAGTAACCAATAAACAAACATACACAAAGCAACTATTTGTTGTCAATACCATATAATCTACTAGCAAACTTACTTTATATCTGATTTGTTGTCAATACCATACAATCTACTAGCAAACTTACTTTATATCTGATTTGTTGTCAATACCATACAATCTACTAGCAAACTTACTTTATATCTGTCTAGCTGGGTCTTTCTTTCTGGGAGCAGTGCACAAGGCTCTGGATTTAATTCTAGGAACGTCTCTGTATCTGCAATCCACTTGACTATGTTATTATAATACTGTTCATATTCATACCACTTCTGTTGTACATCTTCTAACATTGTGGTGCACTCAGCAATATCATAGTTCAACTTGTCCCAGTCATTGGTAAGTTCTGTGACCTGTTTCTCTATCAATTTCTTGCCCTCGAGAGAAGTGTGCGGTAAAATTTTCTCAGCCTGGTCACAAACGTAGTTCACTTTCTGTAATCCATCATTCAAGCTTGCAGTCACATCCTGAATGATTAGAATAGAGACTTGAAAGTAAACAGTAGAGAGAAAACTTTGCAAACAATTGTAACACACTGCAACAAAAAATCATACATACAAACATGCACATAAATAGGATGAGAACAAATAGATCTCGAATTAATATGAATACAATTTTCTGAAAGAAAGCTAGAACAGATTGAAAAATGAAAATCGTGGCATATCCTTTACAGAACTTTGTCATCAACTACAGTAAACGAGTCATCGATTTACTAGGCAGCGCTTATTCGTTCAATAGTTTGCCATTGCTTTTTGAATGGTGGGTTTATTTTAAGGAGATTATTGAAAAAATGTATCTGATTTGCTAAGAGCAATTTATTTAAATGTGATTGAAATCTAACATTTATACAGACAGTATGTACAGACATTGACTTCAAAGCATGTACACTAAATTCATATGTGGACAAAGTAGCCAGTCAATTGAAGTAAAAGCTGTAATACAACAACTGTGTCCTCTATCAACCATTCGCTTCTCAACTGTAGACTGGGTGATGAGATAGACAACAGATCAAATTCCTAGACAAACATGGTAGACTATATATAAATATATATATATATAAATATACTATATAAAATTTATGGTATATTTCTACCAAAATAAGAAAATGTTGGCAGACTACATAAATATAAACAAGTTGTTATGAAGCAAAATTTAATAAACTATATCCAGTGGTTAGCAGCAGCAACTATATTCACATACATGGAATTCATAGTAACACCAGATTGAGGAACCAGTGAGAACGTTGAAGAAAAAAAGATGACACAAGATGGGAGGAACCAAGCTAGAATGACTTTTGTCAATCTAAGCAACATTTATAAATATTCCTAGCACAACACAAATATCGAATTAAGGATGAATGAGAGTTGCCTACTGCCTTTGCATGAATCTGAATGCTGGAGAACAACAGAGAAGGACACATCCAAACTAATTGTTTTCTACAACCTGCCTTAAAAATAAGTTACCACAAAATTTTGGCCAAACTAAATCATAAAAGAAAGGCAGACCAGAGATAACCTGGTGAGAAAGTGATGGAAGAGATGAAGTGGGCCTGACTTGTGGCACCATGTGAAGAATGGCCACATAACAAGTAATATGTAGATATTTTCTTGAAGCCCTACAAGATACAGAAAGACATGTCGGCCTTTAACTGCATTGCTGGTCTGTGGCCCTGGAAAAGAAGAAGACTGATGTGATAAGACTATTATGATGCATCAGTTTGCAAAATCGCATAGACGGTTTTAATTTCATTTATATGTTTTGTCTTATATCTGAGACAGGAGAATACTTCCCTCAAAATTATTACCAACAACTTTAGTTGCAGCCCTACTTTCTTCTCTTCATATAACATGGGACAGCATGGCCTACTGTGTCCAAGTTTATTCCAAACAACTTTAGTTGTAGTTCAGCACTTGCTCTTCAAATTTCTGGTATATAATTCCTATTGTGCACAAGATTATTACCAACAACTTTAGCTGTAGTTCAGAATTTTTCTCTTCATATAACTGGGACATGAAGAGTTGCTCTGTCTGAGATTCATTCACATAACTTTATTTCCTGTTCAGCTACTAAAGCTCTTTTATTGAATTTGAATCAATTATTTGCTTATAAAACTAAATGTCATATGAGATGGTTCTCACTTTAAAATCCTGAATTCGTTCCTCAATCGCATGCTTGTCTCCAGAACTATTACTGCAGCTTTGAACTCTCTTCATCATCATTTTCAACCAAGTAGCAGCGGTGTCTAGTGATTCATCATACAGTTTTTGGTCTTGTACAAACTCCCTCAGTTTTGATACAGCACTCTGTTTAAAAAAAGTTAAAAGGACATGATCCCATAATTGCAGTACACTCAAAATTTGGCTGTTATTCTTATCTAAATGATCATATATATTTGTACTTGCTTGAACAGTACGGTAACTTAAATTTTTTTAAAAGATAAAAAAAAACACAGTCCCTTACTGTATAGTAACTTAGTATAAAAAAAAAGGAATATATATATATTTCATATTTCTATAACAAGTGTAAATGAATAATTTTACATTTACTGCAAGTCCGTTTCAAACTGATTTAGAAATACTGTAAATATTTATACTTACAGCATCTCAAATATTTTAAGTCTAATTACAACGTAACACATGCTTCCATCATAGCTTTTATTTCAACAATACTGATCATGTAGCATGTCTTGTGCAGAACATTTATTTCTCAAACTGAAAAAACTTGTGGTCTAGCAAATTCTCCTGCCTCCTCGATTGTCATATTCAAGTTGTCTTTAACGTCCTATTGTCACCATCATCTTGGTTGTCCCCTTCATTTTTGACTGATATAGTTTTTTGGCATTGTCTATTCAGTAGTTTGTCATTGCTTTCTGAATTGTATTAGTCGCTTACCAGCTGTAGTTCTTGGGTCCATACTGGGCCAGACAGCTTCTGCCTCTGAAGTCATTGTTAAATAGATCAAACTTCTATCTAATTTTCAAGCAGATGTGTGTAACGTTTAAGGGGAATCTCCCTTTTCTTAATTTTCTCAATGCAGTTTATCAGACTGTCAAAGCCACTGCCCTGGATAAAGGAAGGTTGGTTGGTTGGAGGGTGTTGCTGTAAACAAGCTGGAGTGGAGAAACCAAACAGGCTCTATGCCACCATAAGAAGGATATGACTGCCTCTGGTAGTGGGTTAACAATACTAAGTTGTGTAAATATATTTTTATCTTTACACACCAAGATAGAATAGAAGATACTAAATAAAATTAAAGATAATTTAAAATAAAATAAAGTTTCCCTAATGTTCTTTAATTAAGCTGATGTAAGTCTCTGGTATCTCAAAATCAGCTGCTACCGGTAGATGTATGTTAGCTATGTTAAGAAATCTCATGTAAGATAAGTTTCCTTCTTGTACAGAAGGAAAATAAATTTACCCTTTCACTGCCTTGTGGACATAAACATTCATGTAGAAGGCTGTGAGATTAAACTATGAGATCAAATATGGAACTAATAGTCATTGATTACCAGTGACATTTCAGCAGCTTCTGGTGTCAATCTGTACTGGTTTTTGAAGCTCTCTCGAGTTTATAAGTTTACTATACTATATGTAATACATACTAACAAACCTTGGCTGAACTACATAGAGCCTGGTATCTGGTAGACAGCTGCACAACACTATTAGAAACCCTTGTATCACTGCTTGTTTTGCCTATCTCAGCTCCTTTATCTGTGATGCTGTTCAGTTCTGTCTTGTGCCCAAGAATTTCTTCATAGAGATTCTGAAAGGAAATGATCTCAATTCAGATATGAATACAAGAATAATTGTTTGCATAATACACACAATACGAGTGAAGACCAAATGTAATGGTCTACCAGAAATTGAAATCTTATAGCCAAGAAACAAATAACCACAGCTAGCTACAAAAACACGATCACATTAAATGCCACAGTGGGTTTGACAGAAATAATTGAGCACATAACTGCTTGAAGAGGCAGGGGATGAATAGGTAACTGTGATAACAGGACATTGAGAGAACCTTTGAAATGATGAAGGAGGAGATGGTAGAACTAATTAGAGATTAAGAATCTTTTATCGGGCAGTACTGAGAGTGATGATCTACAAAAGACATGTTAAATTATGAGAAATCTGTCCATATAGTACATAATGGCTACTACAGAACAATTAAACAATTTTCTATCTTACCTCTGCCTCCTGCAGCTGAGCTTTCTTTGCAGCTATATCAGCCTTAGTGTCCTGACAACCTTTCACTTTGTTGACCATTCCTTCCAACCAATTGCTGAACTCTAGCTGATCACTATCAAGCTTCACCCAGTTGGCAATACCCAATTCTAATTGGCCTTGAACATCTCCAACAGAAGAAGAAAAACGTTTCCAATCTTCACGCAGACTGTCCATCTCCTTTTGAACTACATTTTGACCACGGGAAGAGGTTGTGTGACAAAGTCTTTCACCTAGAGCAGTCATGTGAGTCAACATATCTTGGCTTTGCTGCAAATCTACTTTGAGGTCCTGCAAATAGAAAACAATATAGCACAGTTCATAAATACAACTAAATTTATGTTTAATAGCAAAACAAATACTAGACATGTATGTGAAACTCTTGGGAAACACATATGTCCAATAACAGAGAAAAAAATTCACAAAGAGTCAGCCCTAAATTGAATGACATATGCAATATAAAACAACAATGGAGTTTGATTGACCATGTTCTCAGAAGAAATACTAGAACTGTTATGCTATGAACCTCAGAGGAAAGACAAAAGAGAGGTTGGCTAAAGAAAGCTTGATGGAAACTGAAATTAGAACTATGAAACAGACATCAGGCATCCTATAATTAACAGCTGCAGATATAAAGTGTCGGAGATTGCTGCCATACATGATAAGTAAGGCTCTGATGAAAGACTGTGTGTGTTTAAGAGTTGACTGTTGTCCTATAAGACACTACCAGGTACAATGAGAGAGAGAGTTTGTTGCTGCTCTACAATATACTACCAGGCATAATGATCAGAGAGAATTTGTTGTTCTATAAGAAACTACAAGGTATAATGACAGCAGATTTCAAAGTCATTCTCTGGTCAAGAATAAAAGATGACAAAAAGAATAACATAATGACTAAATATATTAGTCAAATAGACATGAACAAAATGTACAATATTTGAACTGTTTCAGAGCTATCAAATTGAAATCTAGATTCGGATAAAAAGATGGAACATGGAAAAAACTTGGGAGAAAAGGTATACAATTATCTTGAAACTGTTCTTACCATCAGCTGAGAAAGTCTGTCCTGCAAAGTTCTCTTGTCACCAGAGTAATCTGCCAAAAGCTGTAGACGATGCTTGCTGTTAGTGAGCCAATCAAGGCACTCAATGTAAGACTTGCGGTACTCTTCATGACTTCCAACTTGTACTTCAGCATCTCTCAAAATATCCTTAAACAAGACATTCCAAAATTACAACACATCAATTAGTATTTGATTCACTCTGATTTGGGACACATTACATGCAAAAAAACCACTGTTTTCAAAGCAACATATTACTTTAATTCTAAGTATTTTTTAACCCAAATAAAATCTCTGAAATGAGATTTGACTTAACTCAATGGTCTTACAATCATATAAAAAATATATATTTGCTTGCTTTATAAATAGTATCATACATTTTACTTTTACACGGAATCATTGCTGCAAGTGTCACCATTATTGCAGTCTACAGAAGTGGACTTCTAAATTTTCAAAGCTCAAAATATTCAGAATGAGTGATGAATAATATATCTAATGATAAATATGTACTATTGTTGTTACTAAATAGAACACTCAAGAGTTAAATATTTGTGGATAGATATAGTTTAGCATTTGATTTAGACTGATTGATTATTTCTTGCAATCTAAAGTTTTTGTTCAGCTTGTGGTACTGATATTAGGTGGTGCTTCTTACAATTAATGCCATCTTAGAACTGAAGTAATACTGTATTTTCCTTCAATGTTAAGTTTATATCCATTTACTTTAAGGCCAACAATATATGTAAATACATTATAACAAACAAATATGTGATGTTTTGTTATTTTTTTCTGATATCAATGATCTATATTATGTTTTCATGCCTAGTTTGTGCAAATTTAGCACTTATTAAACTGATCTAGGAGCATTCTGGGCAGAGCCATATGTGCTCAGTGTCCTTCAGCAGATATCAAAAGTTATACATTCTGATGGTTATTGTGACTCACTAACTAATTAAACACACTTTTCATTATGTCCCCCAGGTACCCAGTACTACTTGTGCAATATTAGATTCTTAATGTATCAGTATGTTGTATAGATGTATTATCAATTGTTGTCATCCAACAAATGGTTACTAAGCAAATACATTATATCCTCCTTATCCATTTTCAACATCCATATTATAGTTGTTTTCTAAGTCAGCCTGTTATTTCTCTGGTTATTGTGAGCACCTGCATGTCCAGTAGAAAAGATATATGTTAAATGATAGAGGTTGGAAACATGTATAGATACCATCAATTCATATATAAATCAGTCATTTTGGACAATTCTAATCAAGAACTTTCAGTCGGACAAGATAACTAACCTAGTAAATAGCCTGAAAGAGCCATTTCAAGGCAGCACTACTAGCATCAGCTTCCATTCTCATGCTGGTAGTAGTTGTCCTGTAAGCTCCATTTCTATCAATGGCAACCCTACCATATTGTTAGCTGAAAAAAACTCCAGCTTTATTTCTTACCCTGTCTTACAGATACCTTGGATATATATACCATTAACATCTTCAGTGTTATCAGATGATTTATTTCTTGATACCATTAACATCTTCAGTGTTATCAGATGATTTATTTCTTGGTCTGTTTTCCTATTGACTCAATCTCTACATTCTCTTTCATGGTTAGTGATAACATTTTGAAAGTCTGTCATGTTCTCTTCCATAAGAATACTTTCTTACCGTTTTGGAAGGATTGCATTCGTGGTCATTTGGTCTACTACCCATGTTACTTTGTTCTGGGTCTGCAATTCTATTATCTGTTACTTTTCATTTTTCTCACATCAATTTATGTAAACTATGTCAATATATGTACATATTTTATTAATATTTTAATAATATAATTATATTACACTGTGTAAATTGTTCTCATTTTCCATTGCGTACTGTTTCACTGAGTTGCCTATATGTTTGTAAGCACTAGTCTGTGAGCACTATTAAAAATAGCAATATCGATCTCTAAAACTGTAGTGTATGCAGATATATGATGTGATTCATGCTTACCTTGCTGTTCTTAAGAAGTGCAGTATATCTAGACTTAAGCTCTACTGTTTTGGACTTGGGAACACTGTCCTTCACCTGGTCTGCTTTCTCCTCTAATTTGTCAAGCTGAACCTTATGTGCCAGAATGTCTGCCTGCAAGGCCTGATGGGAAAAGAATTTTTCATTTCAAATCTCTGCACCTGTTTATGAAATTATTTATAATAAGCTGCCTTATTGAGAGAACTGATTTTGATAGTGCGTAAATTACCTCTGAAGTCGGAGAAGGCCTGTATGGCGGGGGACACTGATAAAACAGGAAAGCAGGCCTTCATGCAAAAATCAGCCAGAAGCGCTATACCAGGTGTCCTGACTACACTTAAATTCATAGCGGGTGAATGCAAGAAGAAGAAGAAGAATAGTTCTTAAGGGGGGATTCTGGTCTTGAAACTTTTTCGTTGCTTTGGTATTATTGTAGAATTTGTATAAACTTGAAAGATTATGACTTAGAATAGTAGAAAAATTAGAAAAAAATGTAAATCGTTCATGAAACAATAAAAATGGCCACCAAACACAAAATTTCAAATTCCTAAGGCTCTGAAGTTAATGAATATAAATGAATTCTGTTTTCACTCTAAGGTGAGCAAATGTAATATCTAAAAAATTACACATGATTTTAGGATATATTAAATATTACATTTTTATGAATTTTTGGGAAACACACTCCCAAAAACAGCTTTTTTTGACCAAATTTTGAGGGAATTTTTACCCAAAAATTTATTTTAAAAATTAAATATTTAATATATCCTAAAATCATGTGTAATATTTTAGATATTACAATTGCACACCTTAGAGTGAAAACAGAATTCATTTACATTCATTAGATTCAGAGCCTTAGGGATTTGAAATTCTTTTTTTTGGTGGCCATTTTGTATTGTTTCCATGGCAACGCTTTGACATTTTTTTACTAATTTTTTCTACTATTCTAAGTCATAATCTTTCAAAATGGTTATACAAATTTACATTAATGTGAAAACAACGAAAATAACTTCATGATCCCCATACCACCGAATCCCCCCTTAAATACCTTGCATATAGTCCGGATGGTGATAGTTATAAACGATCGCTAAATCACAAGTTGGTTATGTCGGCGTTCAAACATGTATTGATATGTATTTCTGAGAAAAATTGCATGATGATGCAAATGGCATCTTGTTAGTCTCAAGAGACATGTGATCATGGAGAGATTTGTGTACATGTGTCTGCTGTCTCATGGCACATTTTATATCAGAGAGATAACGTGAGTCTGGTTTCACCAGTTCACAGAGCCTTTCTTTCAACTGAATCTGTCTATGGTAAGCTCTTCCCAATTTAAAGGGTTTTAAAGCCGAAGGATTGACTTCATTGCACCGGTTTTACCCCATATGGCTCGGTCCTCTCCGCAGAAATGGCACGCCACCTGCCGAGAGTATTGCACAAGCACGAACTCCGTAGCTCCAGCAACAATCCTAAGGGTCTCTGGAAAAACTGCACTCGTGAACAGAACGGCGCGGTCCGGATTCGAACCCATGACCTTCGACTCGCAAGTCAAAGGGCTTAACCAATTTGGTGTGTTCATGTCAAGTGTTTTCAAGTCTTGCTTGCATATATTCTTGAAGCGCTGGAAGGTTTATAACAGTTCTTTTGTCAAAGTCAGCTCTCCGTACAAGATATTTTATGGATCTAACAATCATTCACTCGATACAAGTGACCAATATATCTTAGGAGATGGCTACTATCACGCCTGGAAATCATGAGTATACACCCTAGGTAGCGCATGTGGAATGAATTAATTTTTTTTCTCTCATGTGATGTGTGTATGGGTCCATCCATGATACACTATCATAAAGTAGGGTACTCCACAGAATGAATTAGACAATAACAAATTAAGCAAATGTGACATAAATTAACTTAATTTAATTGTACAAGTTGATGTAAAAAAACTTAAAGTAGTCTAGAAATAAGCACCTTGTGTCTCTCCAAGTTTGATCTTTTCTCAGGAAGATCTGTCTTGAAGTCAGCACTTGTTCCTAATTTGTTGTCCACATCTGACATCCAGATTGACACTTGCTGGTACAAGTTATCAAAGTCCTCCCATCGACTAAGGGCACCCTCTAAACTACGCTTAACCTAGAAAAATAAACATTTACTTATAAACTGGACATATAATTATTTATTATAAAAATATTATAAAATATTTGTACAGTATATATATATATATATATATATATATATATATATATGTATGATAATGTGCAAAGTTGTACTATGAAGAGATTAAAAACTAAAGTACATAACAATGATACATGTGACAACGAAGACCAATCTATATAAAGAAAATTCTTCCTCAAATGTTGCATGAGATTCTAAGAACATTGTTCCTATCTTTCACTATGCTGTTCTGCTCAAAACCTCTTTGCAATAAGTTTCTTATTTCTCCTAATTCTATTTTTGATCTTCTATCTCCATTCACAATGGTCCATAGCCTTAAATTTCCAGGAATCAACTTCAACGACTGTATCATGTGCATCCCTCATCCATCACATCCTTATACCAAAGTAGAGTGTGGCCCTGAGATCTACTTGTCTGCATTTGAGAATAGAGGATGTCTTTTGACACTCTACTATCTTCTATCATCCGAAGACTGAGCAAGGGAAATATAGTTTAACACTTGTTCTTTCAAACATCTTTTGTTGGTGATCTTATCTTGTTACTTAACAGCAATAAGTCTCAGAAGGCATAGAGAAGTTGTTTAGGCAGTTCTTATGGACAGAACAGGTGGACCATGTTTCTTCTTCTTTTGTCATCACACTGTTACCGGGTTGTTGCCCAGTGTCATGGTTTTCTGTTTTTGTCTTGCACTACTCTAGTGGCTTGTGTGATTGTTATTTTTGCTCTTTAACAGGATTCTACTACCCATCTAACCATCTTTTCCGTGGTCTTCCTCTTACCTTCTTTCCCGATGTTCTGTTGTAGATGATTCTGTATACTGTGGAGTTTGGATGCATTCTTATTAAGTGGCCAAACTACTTCATTCTTTGTTTCTCAATGTAATTCAAGCAAAGTTCTGTGGCAACTTTCTTTCTTATGCTGATCTTGGTGACTCTGTCTTTTCTGGTGTTGTTTCACCAACATAAAATAAGTGTACTGAGGACACATGTCTTGTATACAAGGGTTTTTGTTTTAGTAGATAGTTTTCTGTTCTCCCATTCTCTGTACCAGTCTGTGTATTGTTGTTGCTGATGCTGTTCTGATGTTTATATCTTAACACAATGAAAGCCTGTTGTTAAGTGAGGAGCTCAGGTAAGTATAGTGATCAACTACTTTCAAATCTTCATTGTCAACTGATATTGCTAGTCTATGCACTCTGAATTGTAGTCTGTGTTTACTATTGACTGATTTTCCAGTCCAGAATCAGATAATGAAAATATTAACATCTGCAGTTCAACCTCTGAGTGGGCTGTAATTGCAAAATCATCTGCATAAAAAATAAATTTTAAACTAAAATCAAATTATTTAAAGTAAAAAAAGAATTTGTAACATATTTTTTAATTAACAGCTTACCAGTGTCAACAAAAGTCAACATCATACATATGAAATTGTGTGCAGTAAACATGACAAGACTATAAATGTCATACTATCTCCCCACTGTGTCAAGCATATGATAAAGTAAGAAGCTCAAACAACCACAACAAGATATCAACCTGAGAAACTTGAGTAAGAATGCTCTCATAATCAGCCTTCACTGTATCTGTCTCAGTTCTGATTACATTAGCCCCCTTTTGGTTTGTATTGGGAAGTGTCTTCTCACAGCTTTCCAGAACAGCCCGTAGAATTGTATGACCCTCATCAAGAGTATCTTGGATTTCCTAGCATGTAGAGAAGCACATTATTAAGTTTTTGTTACAATGCATAATTTTACTGAACTTGATTATTTCTTGATTATAAAACTGATCGTAACCAGTTTTTGTAAAAGTAACTACAAAACAGACTAGAATCAATGTCTCTAAGAACACTCCCATAGGGCGAATTAGAAAAAAACACAGGTATATTACAGTATTAGATAAGCAAGGAAAAATAAATTATTAAATATGAAAAATGACAACACTCAACGTTTCAACCATAGATCTTTAATACAGACTTGGATACAAGAGGATTGTGGATTCTATCCCACACTCGACGTTCCACACATGAGGAAAGGAATTGGCCCTCCTACCTCCTGCACTCTATGGACTAGATACGTGAAGTGACTTCATACCCTAAAGTCTGGAGAGACTTAAGGTAAATTTTATTATTTATTAGTCATTTACGAGGATCACAATATGGAGAGAGAGTTGATGGAGAGTGGCCTGCGTGAGAGGCGGCTGGTAGAAAGGCAGCAGAACGACAACAGTGGACGTCTCTTGTAGAAACCTTATGTGTCAATCGGGACACGAAGAGGATATAGTAGTAGGAGGATCACAGTGACAGCCACTGTGACACTGAATTGTTTATCTAGGAAAGTGCTCCAGTCTAGGGATTACCACCACTGTTGATGGGACATAGGCTGCTGGTTCTGTATAGTAGTACTATACAGAACATTAAAGAATACATTGCAACCATATCCAGCATAAGAACGGACATCAAGACTGCTACTGCAGCTCTGCACTAATGTTCTGAGATCTTGCTCAATAGGGATGTGATTGTGTCAGACTCAATCAATGCTTCTCAAGGCTGACTGCAATATGAGTGGGTCAAAACTCTAGCATCTTTAAGCCTCTAAGGTCTCATGATGGCCAATAAGGTGTGTTCTGAGTTGGGGTAGGCTAGTTTTTCTTAGGAAGGGCGAAAAGCTAAAATTAGGAGTCTGGTGATGACCCATAGAACACACAAGCCAATTTCCCCCTTCAGGGGTGTAGACTGGGAAACTTTGACCGTAAGGTCCAAGGCTAACAAGACTCTGGCTTGCCTGGGGATGGACATCCCTAGGTAACGTTTTCTCTCTTTTGTTTGTCAGCAACTTAAGAAGGCAAACTAAAAATAAACATGCAAAAAACTAATGCACTGACCTAAGGGTCTGTAGGCACCTAACAGACACAATTAATTCATGTTATAAGGCAGAAATCACATATAGACTACAAAGAGCAGTCTTAGTGACTGTACAAACAATTTTAATGTTTTAGTTGTTACCTTATTCACTGTAGACACAATACCAATATTTTTGTGACATTCATGACTGTACAGCAATGTTAATATTCTAGCTTTTGTCTCAGTGACTGTACAATTAATGTGAAAATATTCTAGTTGTCTCATTTATGGCAGAAGAAACTTACTTCTACTTGTGTTATCTTGATAGCCACAGCTTCCTTAGAACCCCTGTCATCACTGCTAGTTTTCAGTTTCTGTTTGGTCTCCCTCAACCAATCAACAAACAAACTGTGGTTATGAGTGTACTGCTTGTGATTGTTGAAGTAAGTTTCCAAATTGATGGTTATATCCTGAATGAGAATAACACAATAATGTAATTCTATCAATGATCAATATATAAATGTAACAATAAATAAATGTAACAGCATTTTTTGTTTATCTTTTCCACTAAAAGATGGTTTGGTTTGTAGTCAAACTGACAACAAATGGTGAATGACAAACAAAGAAATATGCTGGACATTAACTTATATTTTTCCACACTTTTTTAGTGATATAATCTTTGATCATGGAAGCAACAGACTTCAGTGTTTCTTACACTAACACCTAAAACTATTCATGGCTTTAAACTATATTGAATTTCTCTCATCCGTTAATACACATTACATAGTGCGTGCAAGTAATTTTTCGATACCGCTCTATTCTGTGTAACTTGCTCAATCTTTTCTATGGAATTGAGTCTGATATTTCTGTGTTCTCAGTAAAGTTCCTTTAAGGGTTTCCCTAGGACGGCATTTCATTCTTAAACCATTTTGCTCCCACTTCAATCAATGTTTTGTGATTCTTTAAACATTTCTTCTCAGAGTATGCCCGACATCTCCTTCTCTTTCTTTTAACAGTTGTTATAGTGGTTGACCAGACATTTCTCTGGGTTCATTACATGTCCAATTTTATGTTCATGTTTTCTTGCAGACATCCATTCTGAAATGCATTCTTTCTCTGTTTTTGTGTGCAAATCTTGGTTGCTTTTATAAAAAAAATCAAAATCGTCCGGTTGTCTGTTTCCAACTAAATCGATGTAATTTTCACCCCTGCAACATTTTCTCATCACTCAGTCAATGGCAACTGCCAACAAGAGCATTTAACATGCATCCAAATATTAAAAAGCATACCATTAAAAGTAAATTACTCTAGTCACAAAAATGATGTTAACATCCTCAAAAGATTAATGTGAAATAGTGACTGTTTTACTTCTCAATGACATCTTGTGTTAGCTTATCTTTAAGTACTGGTTCTTCTGCGTGCCAGCATGTTCAGAGCGCTGACTACGGATGCTAGTCCTCTGTGTGCGGTCAACTCTGCTGACTGCAGCAATGGCAGGTCCAATTTAACTTGCATGATTTGGCACCATGAAGATTACTGCTAGTCCATGACTATCCAGTGAAGGCTTTACCTCAATGCTCTGGATGTAGAATATCTAAAGTACTGGTTCTTACTTTTGCTAGAGCAATAACTCCATTGTATCTGGTGGTCAGCTGTGATAGCATGAGGTTTTAACATCTGCATTGATCTTAAGAAGAGCTTGTGCTTTATCACTGACTCTATCCAGTGACGACTGATGGGATGTGACATCTTCCTTGTGCAGCTGTAGAAAAGGTAATATATCGCACACATGGTAATAAAAAAAGCTAAAAGTGAATTCTGGATAATGAACAGGCATGGGTCCCCTGAACAATGATACACAATTCATTAACAGCAGAGACATAAAAAAAGATATATGTGCTACAACATTGCACATACTGTAGCACAAATCTATGAAGAACAAACAATTTGTAGCTACCATAAACAGTTCGATTTCACCAATTTGATTTATTATTCTGATCTTCAGCTAATCTGACACCTTTTGGGTTTCAAAATTCTTTATTATTTGAGTTTCATATTAGCTGAAAGATTTCTGTAAATTTTAGGTTTGGCACTAGCTTCTTGCTTTGAAGTATTCAGTTTGTTTTATCCTGGCAGTAATTAAGGACAAAATGTGCACATTCATGCAAAAAGAATCTTTTAATGTCGGAAAATGATAAAAGGAGCTAAGAGTTACTGTTTGACAAAAATTATGAATATATACAAATTTATTTTAAAAAATTACCACCATAAAAATTACATTGAGTATACTCCTTAGTGCTACACAGTTTGTGCACTGCAACTGAGGTTGTAAGGAGTAATAAAGAGATCAGAATACAAATGGTTTCTAATCAAAATGCAAAGGTGATGGTTCTAGTATCAAAATAAAATGAAATATATTAGTTACTAATTCTACCTACAACATTCATACAAGAAAGAAGATGTTCAACATCACTCATAATAGTCATCCATTGAAAGTGACGATAACAACTGTCTCAGAGTTTGTTGTTGTATCTCTCTGGTGTGTGCTGATTTGGTGTGAGTTGAGGTAGATCTTTAGTCTAAACATGGATAACAATTCCCTACCATAGGTGGGACATACACAACCAGGGTTGAACATATGGTGTTGTGTGTTCTGTCTTTTCCACAAACATTTTCTCTGCATCTCTGCAGGACAATGATTCTCAGCTATGCAAATTCCTGTTGTAGTTTTGCAGCGCAAGGGATTCTCAACATGTGATGTCTATATTGAAGCATTTTAAAAGTGTCTTTGAAGTGTTTGCTCTGTCCACCAATTGGCCATTTGCACCCATCTAGCTTGACATACATCAGTTGTTTCTGAATGCCATCAACAGCACTATTGTGTTTGTTGTTAGCAATTATTTCCTATGAGAAAAAGTTAAAAGTAAAACTATCAACGACATCTAATGTCAGCTTACCTGATATTCCTCACAACACTGTTTCTTCTCCTCTAACGTGGCTTTATATTTGAGCTCAGTTCGCAAGAGCACCTCAGTTTCTCGCAACCAGTTGCCAAACTCCTGATAACTGTCTTCAAACTCATCCCATCGGGTCAGACAAGTCTCCAGATCTGTTAGGGTCTATCAGATAACAAGTGATAAGAAATAAGTAAATGAAAAAAAAAATGCTTCTTTCGGACTATACACTTTAAGGTTTAAAATGTATTCTACTAGCTGTTTCAAATAACCTAAACATGAGACCCATCTTTATATTGACAGTAAATCATTTTGAAAATAAAGACATTTAAAAAAATGTATTTGTAACCTTTGAAAACATTTTTAAAACTGTGTTTTTAACTTAGAAAATTGTAGACCAAAAATAGCTTTTCAAATTTAGTTTTTTTAATCATTGTTAGTCTGGGATGTCAAAACATAATCAAATTTAAAGTGAAACTATATAGTAAAAAATAGTAGTAACACAGAGTAAATGTTCATAAATACAAGTAACAAACTATACTTCAGTCATACCTTCACCAGTTGCACATGGAATTCCTCAAAATCTTTGTTGATATTCTGAAGCTCTTGTCTAATCTTTGTTTGTCCTGAGGCAGATGTGCTGGGCAGGGCAGCTTCACCTGCCTTTGTGGCATGAGAAAGACGTTGGGTGCCCTCACTCAGATTTGAGAGCAGCAACTGAAGCAAAGATAAAAGTAATGTTCAGCATGCCTAACAAATTGAAATATTGATTTCAACAGTAAAAACTCTTATCTTACTTCTAATTAACATTTTAAATGTTAACAGTAAGAGAGATAGGCTAAAAATGTCTATGGATTAGTTAGTCTTAGTCTTTCCTCTTGGGCCTGTGGGCGGCGCATAGGGCAGAGGTCATAGCTCTCCATGTCTCGCGGTTCGTTGCTATCTGTTTTAGGTCTTTAATGTTTACTAGGCCCATCGTTGAGCCTTCTCTGGTGATGGTTCTATGCAGAGTCTCTCTTGGTCTTCCTCGTTTTCTTTTTCCCCTGGTGTCCATATGAGGGATTGGTAAGGGAGTCTTCTCTCATCCATTCTAAGTGTGAGGCGATGTAGTTCCAGCGGCGCTTTCTTATAAAATTTGATACATTTTCTTGCTTGGTCTCTTGTCTTATTTGTGTATTAGGTTTGAAATCTGACCATTTGAGGTTCAGTATTCTTCTAAGACATTTATTCTCAAAGTTATCTAATTTTCTTTCTAGAGCTTTTGTTGCTTTCCAACTCTCGCATCCATAAGTTAATACTGGAATCACACAAGAGTTAAAGATCTTTAATTTTAAGTGCTTGCTATGGATTAAGTATTTACCTATTACAGAACAGCTTTAGGTCAATAAATAAACACTGCAATACAATAACATTGTTTTGTTATGATTTACAAATAACAAATTTAATTCAGACCAAAATAACTAGTGTCTTAATAATAAAATATTTTTAGCTAAGAATTACAAACCAAATATAATTAAAACTAAAATAAGTAGTGTGTCTATTTTATTAAAAGTGTTTCACTTACATAGGTCTTTTTGAATTATTCTATAAAATAGAAAATGTACTTTTTAAGGAGAGCAACAAACACACTAGAATGTTTCCCCCAACAACATTATTAGTTAACAGAAATAACTTTTATATTAGCTTTACCCATCTGGGCATGAAGGATGAAGGAAAATAAAACGAGAGACACACTAGCTGTGGAAGAAGTATGAATAGCCAGATATCATAAATGTCTTCTGTTCCACATATGGGAAAATATAGATACATATGTAACTTTGAACTGCCTGATTGAAATGAGGGTTAAGTATGAACAAGCACATGTGTTGTCTGTAGGGTAGAGAGAGAGAACATATGCCAGTCAATGTTACTTGGGTCAGGTGAGCATGGGAACATTGAGATAGGTGTTGCACTGTAGGATGAAACACATATAGACTTTAATGTGCAAGGATGTCAATCAGGAGAACTGAACAAAACTAACTTCACCACACTTGAGTCAGACAATAGGGACCCACACTTGAGTCAGACAATAGGGACTCACACTTGAGTCAGACAATAGGGACTCACACTTGAGTCAGACAATAGGGACCCACACTTGAGTCAGACAATAGGGACCCACACTTGAGTCAGACAATAGGGACTCACACTTGAGTCAGACAATAGGGACTTGCATTCTTTCAGCAGATGGTGACTGATGATGATTTCATGTTGTTTAGCGATTATATACATTGTATATAACCCATATGATTTGTTTGCCTTAGAACTCAACAAACGATAGCATATAATGTCAACTTTCAGGCAGCTACATCTCATATTTACAAACCTCACCTTTGCCCTTTCAATTTTATCCTGTATGGCTGACTTCTCGCCATATGTGTCAGAACATGTGGTCAACTTTTCAATGACTGTCCGCAGCCAGGAAGAAAAGCTGTGACAGCTATCATGGAAGTCTTGATGATGGGCCACATTTTGTTCGCTGCGAGCCAGCAAATCCTGTTCAAAGATTAACAAATATCACCATAAATAGGAAATAAACACACAAATTAATACAAACATGAGTCTGAAACATGATACAAAGAACACAATAGGTATTCAGTATAAAATATATATTACAAAAGTGACAGTCCAAACATAATTGTAGCATGTAAGGGTTTCTCTGTAGTTTGAAAATTGAAGTGTTTTTATATAGAACTTTGAGTAGTGCAAGTATTTGTTGTCTATGTCATGATTTATGATGGCAGATTTCAGCAAAAACATTAAAAGTATCTTCATTATGCTTGAGACAAGTTGTCTGAGATACTGATATAGGTTTACGTTTTCTATTTTCCGTCACTTACTATATCACCATTTACTATGACATTTTCTTCAGTAATCATTATTAGACGGGCGTTTATGGCTTAGCGGTAGTGATCTCGATCACAATCCAAGAGTACCTGGTTCAAACTCCACCGCGGGCAGTATGGAAGCAAATTGTTCCCATGGATTTCTTACAAACAATGAAAATAGACCTCACTGTTCAGAAAACAATGACAAACTACTGAACATATAAGTGGTGCCTAGAAAATCAATGACTCGTTTACTGTAGTTGATGGCAAAGTCCTGTAAAAGTTTATTTTTCTGTAATTGTTCATTTTCAATCTCTATTAGAACAGTTTTCCCAGCATAATACAAGTTGTTTGTAGTGTCCATCAAATTTTCAATCTCTATTAGAACAGTTTTCCTAGCATAATACAAGTTGTTTGTAGTGTCCATCAAATTTTCAATCTCTATTAGAACAGTTTTCCCAGCATAATACAAGTTGTTTGTAGTGTCCATCAAATTTTCAATCTCTATTAGAACAGTTTTCCTAGCATAATACAAGCTGTTTGTAGTGTCCATCAAATTTTCAATCACTATTAGAACAGTTTTCCTAGCATAATACAAGTTGTTTGTAGTGTCCATCAAATTTTCAATCACTATTAGAACAGTTTTCCCAGCATAATACAAGTTGTTTGTAGTGTCCATCAAATTTTCAATCTCTATTAGAACAGTTTTCCCAGCATAATACAAGCTGTTTGTAGTGTCCATCAAATTTTCAATCACTATTAGAACAGTTTTCCCAGCATAATACAAGTTGTTTGTAGTGTCCATCAAATTTTCAATCTCTATTAGAACAGTTTTCCTAGCATAATACAAGTTGTTTGTAGTGTCCATCAAATTTTCAATCTCTATTAGAACAGTTTTCCTAGCATAATACAAGCTGTTTGTAGTGTCCATCAAATTTTCAATCACTATTAGAACAGTTTTCCCAGCATAATACAAGTTGTTTGTAGTGTCCATCAAATTTTCAATCTCTATTAGAACAGTTTTCCCAGCATAATACAAGTTGTTTGTAGTGTCCATCAAATTTTCAATCTCTATTAGAACAGTTTTCCCAGCATAATACAAGTTGTTTGTAGTGTCCATCAAATTTTCAATCTCTATTAGAACAGTTTTCCCAGCATAATACAAGTTGTTTGTAGTGTCCATCAAATTTTCAATCTCTATTAGAACAGTTTTCCCAGCATAATACAAGTTGTTTGTAGTGTCCATCAAATTTTCAATCTCTATTAGAACAGTTTTCCTAGCATAATACAAGTTGTTTGTAGTGTCCATCAAATTTTCAATCTCTATTAGAACAGTTTTCCCAGCATAATACAAGTTGTTTGTAGTGTCCATCAAATTTTCAATCACTATTAGAACAGTTTTCCCAGCATAATACAAGTTGTTTGTAGTGTCCATCAAATTTTCAATCTCTATTAGAACAGTTTTCCCAGCATAATACAAGTTGTTTGTAGTGTCCATCAAATTTTCAATCTCTATTAGAACAGTTTTCCCAGCATAATACAAGTTGTTTGTAGTGTCCATCAAATTTTCAATCACTATTAGAACAGTTTTCCCAGCATAATACAAGTTGTTTGTAGTGTCCATCAAGTGATAATTCTGAGAATATTCGCTACTAAGATCAATAAGTTCTCACTGCACACAGAACAGATTGGGTTAAAATTTACAGTGACAAAACATATAGTACACAATCTCCAACTGAATTCTATCTGTCTGATGTTCACCTTCTGTCATTCTTTTACATTCAAAATGGAATATAGGACTACAACTGAACACACACACACACTTATACTAGTCTTTCAAATGTAATTTAGTTGTTAAAATTGTTCCTAACATTGTATCAGTTTTTCATTGCAGTTTATGTAACAAAGTCTATTTGATATATTTGGGTTGTTAGTTTTAACCCAGTCTTCAATAACCTGGATGGGAATATTATCCAGTAGTACACATACTGGCACAGATGGGTTAATGATGAGATTTTACCAATATAAAACCCTACTTCATAGTACCACACCTACTCAAGGGAAGACTGTTAGAGCTGATTCATGCTCACCTGATGTTCTGTATTCTTTATTATCTTTTTTACCACAACATTCTCTAGTATCTACTAACTCTGATCTTGAAATACTTCTGCACAAGAATCTATATGTTCAACAAATCTAGATATTATCAATACATGCAGGAAACGTAGCATAGTTTCTGTACCTTTGCTTGTTCCTTGACATTGATGTATCTGGTTTGAATCTGAGATGTATCTACTGTTGCTCGACTTGCTGGAATTTTCTCAGCCAAGTCTGCAGCTTTGCCAGTCACAGACTCCACCATTTGTTCATATGACACTATGTCTTGGTACAATCCCTGAAAAAAATCACATAACAAAAACAAACGTATTTCAATCGCTTAATTCCATTTTTGGAACAAACACATACAGGTATATACACTTAAGATTTGGAACTAACAGTAAGTATAAATGTTCTAATAGGAAATTATGACTGAACTCCCTCTAATGGACCAGATAGATCTAACCACTTTTATCTAGCAGTAACTTCGTTTCAGGGACGCCCTACGGAAACCCTGAAACGAACGTTGCTGAGAGAGGCAAAAATATTGGTCTCAATTCCATGGAAGAGATTGGGTGAGTTGCCCAGGGAGAGCGGTATGGAAAAATTACTTGTAGGTCCTATGTAACATATAACGGTACGAGAGGAATATATAATCTGTAAACTGTTCAAGTATTTATTGACATATATTTCATACATACAGGAAATTAACAATTGATATACATAACTTTTGAAAAGATACGTACGCTACTGCTTATATTCACAACTTTATTTGAATGCTAGGCATATATATACCAAAGATTAGGTTTCTTAATATTAATTCAAGGACTACACTAAATGGCCATCAAGGCTTCAAACACTACCTGCCAAATGAATTATTCTAACACACAAATCTGAACTCAACTTTTTCTCATGCCATACCTTAATACGCTGCAGCTCAGCTTTCTTCTCACTCAAATCAGGTTTCGGCTGTGTGTCCCTAAGACGCTTCTCCATATCTTTCAGCCACTTAAGGATTTGTTCATTAGAGACATTATAATCACTCCACTGAAGAAGGCATGACTCTAGCATCACTTTTGTGTCTGTCACCTGTGTTAAAAAATTTGTTCAAAATATATATTTGACAATTTTGAAAACACTTTTTTATTTTCTCCCAAAATCCTGATATTTTCTTTGTACATTAACAGTTAATAATTTCTCACTGCTGATTTCCTCTTAGTTAGAATTTAAACTAAATTCCAGACAGTTTCCCTACATCTACATCGAGCTAATATGCAAAGAGTCTCAAATTACTAAAATAAAAATATAGCAAAATGAATACCTGTGAAATCAAAAGATCCCATTCTGTCTGTAGCTGTTGCAATTCAGTTCTTATGATCTCTCTACCCTCAACAGAAGTGTTTGCCATAGACTTTTCTCCCCAAGTCATTGCTGTGTGGAGGTAAATCTGGCCTTCTTCTTTTACAACCACAAATTCCTGTTACAAGAGAACTAACAGTTTACTTAAGTAACATATAATTATATATATATATATTAATAAAATATATATGTTTATTACCTGAAATCCTATTAACAACAGAGGCAAAAAGGAGTGGAGTTTGTTAAACATTTTGTGGCTCAGATGTTCAAAGGTGATAAGGATGACTACGAAGAGATTTTGTATGTTCTTTGTGATATTACCAACAGTGGTAATGTTATGCTGGTATAATAACAAATGGTGATATAGTGCATACATTCAAAGCCAGTCACAGCACTTCCCCTGTGTCTGATGGTGGTCACTATAATGACATCAGATAGCTGAATGAGATAGGTATTAACACTATTATGATAAACTTACACAACAACCAACAACATACAGAATGATGATGGGTCAGGAAGAGACTTCATAACTATTTAAGAAAGTTCCCTCCCTGAACTTGGAAAGGATTCTGGTACCATTAGTAGTTACTAGTCAATGAAAGGGACCTGGGATCATGTAAATCTTAAATTCAAGCAGTAGACTATAGCTTGACTGAGAATGCATATAGAAAAAGAGTGAATTTTCAACCATGATACTCTCTGTACTAAAATGTTGAGTAAGTCCTTCAATTACAAACTAGATTTCTGTGATGGAGAGGACCATCTCACTACATTTAAGAACATACATGCACAAATATACCTGGGATTGCCCCAGGGTTCCTCTCTATTATTTGGGGAGGAAAGGTTCTCTGTGGCAAAGCATTTGCCTTGCGTTCTGAAGGTCATTGGTTCAAATCCAGACTGCATAATTCTGTTGGTAAGTACAGCTTTTTTTTCTCTGAGATCCCTTAGAAATGTTGCAGGAACTAGGAGGTTCATGCGCCATGCAATACGATCTGCAGGTAGTATGCCATTTCTGCAGAGAATGGTTGAGTCATATAGGAAACCTGGTACAACCAAGTCAATCCTTAGTTGTTAGATCTGTGCTGTTCAACATCACTATAGAAAATGTAGTCACAATTAAATCAACCTGGCTGGGCCAAATGATTAATCTTGCTGATGACATCCTAAACCAAAGGACTGGATCGAGTAGACAGAAATGATCCAAACGTTCAAGGAATTGCATTTCATGTATTGAAATCACATGTTGTACAAACATAATTGGACACCAGAGGCTCATAGTTAAGTGTGTGGTTAACCAAAATGATGCAGGAGCAATCAGCATGTATATCCTTGAACATCTGCAGCAAGAGACTAAGCACCTATGGACTAGCCTGGAGTGCTATGAAGTTGGTTCAGTAACCAATAATAATAATAATCAAAGTAACACATTTACTCAGTGTCTAGAGCTATAGCTTCTCAAGAATTACTACTGCAACATTGGAAAGAAAAAAAAGTAAAGTATGTTTTTTGCAAACAAAACAAAATAGCTAACCTGTAACTTCTCAAGTTGGGCCTGGATTGCATATTTATCACCAGAAGTATCTGCACATACAGATAGCCTGTCATTGGCTTGCTGCAACCATGCTCTAAATCTGCTATAGGTGTTGCTGTAATGTTCATGATCTTGTGATGTCTGCTCATATCTCTTAAGGAGATCCTGAATGATAGGGAGATAACACAGAAGATACAAATATAATATCTTGAAACAACTGATCAAATATTAAAGATGAAAATGTGATTGCTTAAGCGGTAGTAAGCTTGATCCCAACCCAATTGTACCTGGTTCAAACTCCACTGCAGGCAGTTTGGAAGCAGGTTTGTTCACGTCAAATTTTATGAGCGGTAAAACACAGACCTCACTATTCAGAAAGCAATGGCACATTACTGAACGTATAAGTGGTGCCTAGAAAATTAACGTCTCGTTTACTGTTCTTGATGGCGACGTCCTGTATAGGATATGCCATGCTTTTCATTCATTCTTTTTAAAAGAAATGGGGTTTGAAGGTGAAGGATTGACTTCATTGCACCAGGTTTCTCTCATATGACTCCGTCTCTGTTGACATAAATGGCATGCCACTTGCCAAGAGTGTTGCATAAAGCAAAAGCTATATAGCTTCAACCAACAATCCTAGGGATCTCATGAACAAAAATGCACATGTGACTCGGTTCAGATTCAAAGCCACAATCTTTTGAATTTCCATATGTTTGTTGTTAGGTTAAAGAAAGGTACTGTATGCCAAGACAATCCATGTAAAATTTGCTTTAGCTGTGTCACTACCGTGTGATATTTTTCTCCTAGATAGATGAAACTGCAAACAGTTTGCAAAGGCTCTTTGTTAATTTCGATAATTGCATCATTCTCGGGTGATATTCATAACTTGGTTTTTTTTAGTGTTTTCTTCAAAGCTTAACATAAGATAAATTACAGTTCAATTTTGAATTCAATAATAAATTACTGTAATAAAATGCACTAAAAACAGTCAAGTTAATCACATTATTGTAATAAAATGCACCAAAAATAGTCAATCTAATCTAGAATATTGTCTGTATATTGAATAGACTGAGGCAATGATGGAAAAACAATCAATCTAATCTAGATATAGTCTGTATATTGATAGACTGACAATGATGGAAAAACAATCAAATGAACCATATCAACATGATGACATGGCATTTCACTTCTACTCATCCATTTTAAAGTATAGGTATCTGTACTTTCTTATACAATACAAATTACCAGTATTGTACAAGTTCATCTTGTCTTTCAGGTTCCACAGATAAATAAATCATTGATTTTATAAACCCAGTTTCATTAATAAAGTTCTTGAATTATATACAATAGTATTTGTAATGTCTATGTAATTATTGATATTAATCCTTATATCATGAAATAGTTTGTCCTGAGCAGAACTTTGCTACCGTACAGTTTTTCTGAATTGTTTTCTCTCTCTCATAGGTCAGATGAGACACTTCAGCAGCCGTTATGCTCAAATCATCAGTTTTATACTGAATCCATCTTCTTCATGGTATTCCTCTTCTTCTTTTTGCCAGGAGGCCCATTTCTATAAGTCATCTCCAGCTCTCATGTTTTTTTATATGTCAAAAACACTTCGATTTTCAAATTCTTGTTTATAATACCAGTTTTATTTAGTTTGAGTTATTCCTGGCTAGATCTTCTTGTCTCTGTCCATTGTATATACTTCTGTAACACTTATATTCAAAAGCACATATATGTTTTTACACTGCTTTGTTAAATGCCCATGCTTCATACCCATATGTTGCCACTGGGAATAATCACTTATAGCTTTTAATCTTTATGGTAGTCTCCGGAAGCACACTCCAGGTACTGGTGAAGTCAGACTTAGTCAACTTATTGATAAAAAGCATGCATGGTGGAAGCTGTAACTTATATAAAATCCATCCAATGTCTCTCAAGACTAACAGGATGCCACCAACACAAGAAACATGGTCGAAAACAAATTAAGATATTCAGCATACTACATAAAAAAAGACAAATAATGTCCTCAGACAAATAATGTCCTCAAACAGAAAATAGCAACTACAAACCAATATATAAAGTTTACTACTTGCAATAAAACATATACCTTAGATAAAGTAATGAGGGCTGAATATCTAGAACTCAGCTGAGTAAGCTGAGTGAATACTCTTCCATCTGTTGAAGACTGCATGAGAATTTGTGCTTGTTCTCCAAGTTTGTCAAAGACTTCCTGATGATGAATTATTTCATCATAAACTGCCTGTCAAAGAAATAACAAAGATTGTTCTTATAGTTGAGTGTAGATATGCTGATACACCATTTCTTGCTTACATAAATGCTGACTATTTGCTGAAGAGCTCAGAGTAAATAAATACATAAGCTTACTCTATTCTGTTGTCTTCAGTACACTAATTACTACATGCTGTAACACTTTATAATTTTTCTTGCAAACAGTTTTGCATAATTTTCAAGAACACATTAATTATATATTGATGTGCCGATCTGTTGCAGGTCATTTATTATGTCACTATAATTGAATATTTGTTTATCGAAATGAAAATATCAAATTAAAACATTGAATCTCTCTCTCGCATCACCCCCAGACTGATGTACCAGATCTCTCCATAAATTCTATTCATGTGAAAATCTAATCCATGCAGCCTTAGCATTGGTGTGTTTTATGTCACATCTTCAGCACCATTTGGAGCTCAGGTGCTTGTCCTTCGGCGATGTGTCCGGTTTCAGCCAGCGTTTACTCAGTTTGCTCTCCGTTCTGTAGTCATCTAGCATTTATTTTTACGGTGTGGGGTAGCTAGCCCACGCCAAACCTCCTTAGTCGCCTCTTAGACATGTGTGGCAGGTAACAGTGGTTCTATTCTTTACACCCCAATTTGGGCCTCGGTAACCACTCGGGCGGTTTTATAAATCAAACTCAAAGCTATAAATGATCTTTATTTCAAATAAACTTTTCATATTCACTACACTTTTATAATAATCTTCTCTTATAAAATTTTGTTCACTACACTTTGATGGTGGACTAACTTTTCATATTAAACTTTGTTCCTTACACTTGATGGTGGACTAACTTTCATATTAAACTTTGTTCCTTACTACTTTGATGGTGACTAACTTTTCATATTAAACTTTGTTCTACCTTTGACTGGGGATTAACTTTTTAATTAAACTTTGTTCCTTACACTTTGATGATTTGGACTAAGTCTTTCATGTAACTTTGCTCCTTACACTTTGATGGTGGACTAACTTTTCATATTAAACTTTGCTCCTTACACTTCGATGGTGGACTAACTTTTCATATTAAACTTTGCTCCTTACTATTTGATAATAAACTATACACTGGATAGAATTGATGTTAATGCACTCAAAACTCTATTAGTGCTCGATCCCTTTTAGCTAGCAGGATTAACTCTAAGTTGTAGAATTCACTCTTGTATGGCAGGGGAACACTGTTAATAAAGAAAGCAGGTCTTCATGCAAAAATCAGTTAGAAGAGCCATACAGGTGCCCTGACTACTCCTGAATTCATAGCGGTCACATACAGAAGAGAAATTGGCATGATAGATATGTGCCAGCTTTGTGATAGAAGGATATCAGTTTGGTGCTAGATGGGTGCTAGCTGGATGCTAGCTGAAAATGTAAGCACCAGAGCACTTATATAACTAGTACCATTGATGATTCAGTAACAATTTATTGTCTGGATTTGAACCATCATCCACTGGTGTGCAAACCCAACTGACTGTCCTTTACTTATGTTGACTCTCTACTACACTTTGATTATATGAATTAGTATAGCTGTCACTCACTTTGTGGCTGTTTAGCTGTGCAATCTTCTGGGCTAGCGATGTCTTGAGATCAGAGTCAGCCTTCATGTCATTCTCAGAGTCCTTAATCCAGTGACTGAGTTCTTCATAGTATTCTTCATATCTTGTCCACTTGTCCTTCAAGGTTGCTATAAAAAAGTAGTTAATACAAGTTTATTCTCTTTTCAAAATGTTATAAGTAAAATTAAAAAATAATGTAAATAAAACAGTTCAAATGTAGCAAGTTATCTTGTCAAACTATTTCTATTGTGCTACAAAATATTTGTGAACATTGAATAATCAAATATTTACATGTTTTTGAAATACAATAAAATTCTCACTAATAGGGAAGACATCACTAAAGCTATATAACTTGGCTGAAATCGGATGCATGTGTCCTAAACGTATAGAAGTCTATGCGTTTGGGGCCTACCAAACCAATGTGCAACGTATACATGTTCTTGGCAAGATCAAACATATCACAAAGAGTGATTACAATTGGTGGTAAAGAACAAACGCAAAGAAGAATAAGAAGCTATATAACTAAATATGACCTTTCTTTTTGTTCTAGCAGTAAAGGTCAATGCACTCCAACTGCACTTAATCACAGAATAATTAGTTTAAACAATAACATCTTCATATGTGTAGCCATTTATTAGCGATTCGACTTCTGCATTGACTGTTGCAGGCAGTGAAATGTGACTTGGTCTGTTTACATAGTGATTACCATAAAGGATTGACTGTGTTCAGAGGACATAGGTATAGACTCTTCACTATGGTCTGTGTCCTGGATGGCACATACTGACCGTTTGGCATTTTCTATTCAGCCCTGATTGGTCCCGTTTAAGTCTGTTGCCAGTTTATAGTTCATTGTTTAATGGGTGTGTTAAGTACTGGTTGACTTTTAAGCAGGCCAATTTTAATGTTTCTGTCTGGAAAAGTCGAGCAGGTATTTCAATTCTTTTACATGCTGAACCTTTGATGTAGCCAAGTATGATGTGCCTTGCTTCATTAGGTACCTTCTCTAGTCTGTTGATTTGTGTATTGCTGAGGGTGAGTATTGCTAATGTGTACTCCATGAGAGAGAGGACCAGCTATTGATAGAGGTATGCCAAGCAAGCATTGTTGGAAACATGTGACTGCCATGGTGGCTAGATCCTTTCTGACCCTGGTGGTCATGGTATCCACACATGCTAGTCATCCCCATAAAAAAAGTAAAAGTAAAGGAACCCTTTCAACCTATGGTATATAGGTCAATACAGTGTTAGACCTGTATTTTTTTTATTGACCGTCGGCACACAAAGGGTGATGTGGTCAGCATCACGCCGGCCGCCTTTACTTTCCCAGAGCATGTCTGGTACCCAGTTGAGGCTGGGTCGACCTGAGAACCGTCGTGGTCGGGAAAAATTCCATGCGCATTGCGGGAGCTGAACGCAGACCACCAGCCTTGCGGAGCGAGTTCACTAACAACTACGCTACAGCGGCTCTCAGTCATCCCCATAGTGTCTCCATATTGTCTGCAACCTTCAGTGTGGATGGTTGCCTGTTTGTTCTGTTCCATAGGTGATATTCTTTACTATTATTTTTAAGTTTTCTGATGGTACTTTGCATGCTTATGTTTTGTCATCTTTCACCAGATGATCATTGGTTGATTATGGTTTGTTCCCTTGTGCAACATTCTATTTATGATTTCATTTTCCTTACCAGTTGACCTTCTTGCTTTAGATACAGTAACTAATATTATATTTTTATAATTAATTACAACAAACACTCTATTATTAAGAACACTTAGAATGGAATTGACAGCTGCTAGGTACTGACATTGTGAACAAGATAGTATATTAGACAAGAGAGACATTGGAAAAGAATATATATATTCTCACCACAGGTATTGGCAGCATGATTGAGGTCTGATTCAAAGTCATTAAAGTCACTAGTAAGCAACTTGAGCTCTTCTTGAATCAGGTTCTGACCATGGGCTGATGTTTCTTGAATTACAACTTCTCCCTTGCCTTGAGTCTCTTGCAACTTTTTCCTACCAACTTCAACGATCGCTGCAATTTCCTTGAGAAGAAAATGAAAGAAACATATTTTTAAGCATATTCCTAGTTAGGGGGGTCGCCACTAAGGGACTATTTAGGATGATTATTAAATGCCACTTTCCTTGATTGTACTTATACTTTGTACGGTTTGTGTAAACTATAACAAACAGCAACATGAGACATTTTTAAACGACTGTATTTCTTAGATAAATTGTGCTGTAAGATTAAATAAAATGTATCAGTATTTCTCTCTGTCATCAGAAATAGGAAATATAGTTGTTCAGATGCTCATATTTTACAAAATATATACTGAAACAAAAATATCTGAATATCCTACCTCAATTTTGTGCAACTGAGCTTCAATCGCATGTCTGTCCCCTCTCATGTCACTACACATGCTAAGTTTGTCTACTGCAGATCCAAGCCAATCTGACATTTCCATGTAGACATTTCGATACACTTGGTGGTCTCGTAAGTTCTTCTCACACAGTTCATTAAGGTCCTACAGTGTTTAAATAAACAAAAGCATATGAAATAATATACAATTATATGCTATACAGAACAAGTGTTACTTATCTCATACATGTTCTCTAACATATAGAACTACCTAGAAGAGGGGTCACATATCTAATACATATTCTTAAACATATCTAACCAACTAGATGACAGGCCACTCATCTTTCAAATGTCTGGATGTGTCTAATGTGCAACAATTTAGATAGTAAGTACAAACTAACTGTGGGTCCATGGTCTTCATGTTCAGGTCTTGAATGTATGTAATTTTTCTCCAATATTTATGTGTGCTGTATCATGACCAATTATAAACTGCTTTAAAGTCTGAAGAGGTAATATTATAATCCCATTATCTCGACAACTTTTGAACATGTTTAGTTTTATTCATGGTTCTTACATTTCTTGTTTATGCTTGCCTTCCTCATTATAACATGTGTGTGTGTGCTGTTCTTTTTCGTTATTCATATCTTAAGATTATTTTGTGAAGAGGTAGGTTAGTGTTTGTTACTCTGACAGCAGTTACTGGTACTTTTGGGTAAAAACCCTATCTCGTAACCTAAAGAAAAGTGTACTCGTTTAGTCTGACCTCTCTCCACTTGATTTCTGTTAATTTTAACGAACTGTCTAGAGCATAAAGTCCTATCAGAATAACATACAGTACTAGTTGATGCTATTCCATAATTGTAATGTGAAGCACATAGAAATGAACTAAGTAACACTTGGCTTGTAGAAGTCATTAAAATTATATTGGACAGGGTTATAGAAGCCATTAAAGGGACTTGAGTTGTCGAAGCCATTAAAGCAATTTGTGGCAGGCTGACAATGTTGCTGGATAATGGCAATCTAATATAACAAAATGAGAGCTGCAGTAGCGTCGATGTTAGTGAACTTCCTTCTTAGGAGCGAGGTCCTACAATTGGTGTGGAATATTTTTATGACCATAACACATCTCAGGTCAGTCCGGTCTTAATTGGTACTAGGGGAAGCACTGGGAAGTAAAAACGGTAGGTGTGATGTTGACAACATCATCCATTGTGTGCCGACGGTCAATAAAAAATACGGACCAATGCATTACCTAATATATTACCTTGAGGTATGAAAAGGGTTACTTATAACAAATGCAGGTTATCTATCAAGGCAAGAGTAAAATAACTGACACAATCAAAGATAGGGGCATATTTTTTACAATTTTCTAATAATGATAAGCTAAATTATAGAATAAATATTTCTAAGAGACATATGTATTTGCAACATATTTGATTCACCTTAGCTTTCTTGACAAGTTTTTCATATCTGTCAACCACTTCAGAAATCTGAGCACTTAGATTTCCATCTCTGCTTGTTTGTTTCAAATGTTGTGCCCTCTCAGTTAGACTAGCAATAGTGCTCTGTTGACTTGAAGCATTTAGCTGCAGAACCTGAAGATAAAATACACAAGACAATATCTAAATGTTTATTATCTATTTCAAATAAGGATATCTTGCCTTTAGCAATGCTTAATAAATGACAGTGATTTAGGCAGTATGGAGTTACCTGTTGTACAAGTAGAACGGATACCTGAGGCGGAGTGAGAAGTGTTTTAATCAGGAGCAGGGAACCATCAGAATGCATACTCTTATGTCTGTTGGGAGACTGAGTATCTATGGGTCTGCGCGGAGTGCAATGACGTCAGTTTAGTAACCAATAACTGATTAAAATATTTTTGTCTACATTGTGGTTATAGCCTTATACAATTCAACCTGATAAAATAATATAATCGAAGTGGTCTACACTAAAATTTAACTTCTAGTTGTATGGTGTATTATTTTAACAACTTGGATTCTTCATTTTCCTCTTCAGTTTATTAGTCCAGTAACTGGTAGTAAACACATCTGATAACTTCTCTACATTTTATCCGGTTCTCAATGGCTCACTGTAGATAAGAGAAGTATGAATAGTGATGTCACTGTACTCAAGTGTAGTGAAGGTGTTCCTTGTTCATCCTATACTTCAACTCTTTGGATTATGCCTTTTAGTATCTTCTGTAGCAGAAAATCATTACAAATATTATGACCAAGTCGGATTAGTCTATATTTTTAAAATCTTCCTCTATTTACCTCTAACACTTTTTTCCCGAACCAGAAGCACTTGAGCTTTCAGCTTTTCAGCTCAGTGCCATGGACATCATAACCTCGGTTCGAGTAGCTACGAAACACGTGAATCTGGTGAAATGTGGCTTTTCTCAGCCCATGGATTGAACCCGCACTCACAGAAGGCTATTAATACTGCCAGTCCAACGTAGCTAAACTCGCTGGGCAGACGGCACCTCTAATACTTTAAGAACTTCTTTTAAATGGATTAAATATTGATCCCTCACGTCAAAGCAGAATATGTATGAAATATCATTTCTATTTTAGCATAATAATAAAGCTTCTTACTTACATTTCATCTGCACTAATTTGCAGTAATACACAATCACTATAAACAAAATAATTTCTAGTGATACACTACCTTAACCCTGTCCAGTTGCAGCTTTTTCTCCTGGAGTGTGTTCTGAAGTACTGAATCAACTTTTAACTGGTCTTCAAGGTCTTTCAGCCACCTCTGCAACTGCTGAATACTGTCATCATACACTGTCCATTGTGAAAGAGTGCCATCAAGATGGGCCTTAGCATCATTCAATTTAGCAGATAGTGAGTCATACTCCTGTTGAAGTGTCTGCATATCATGTCGTAAATTGTCTCTGCCTATTACAGAAGTGTTGGGTAGAACAATTTGAAGTTTGTCTAAGGCTATTTGCAACATGTACATGCCTTCTTCTTTCTCATGGAGCAGTTTCTGTCAAAAATATGCACATGTTTATGTTAGACAATATTAATGTACATTTCAAACTGATAATATATAATAAAAGTAACATTCTCTGAACTACTATAGACAGCAGAGACAGGACATCTGACCTATGAGAGAGAAATTCCGAAGGACTGTCAAGGTGGCAAGTTCTGCGATGATGATAAACAACATTCTCTGAAATGCTATATAATAGAGAGTTCTGGAAAATGAGCTTAGACAACACATACAAACTAAATACATTTCAAAATAAAGTCTGAGGAAAATATGACAAATATTTTGGCAGGTGAAGCTCACAAATGAAAAATTGTGGATGATAACAAATTGCACATCACTGGTAACCATAATCAGAGGAAACAGATGGGAATTGTCTTGGACATGTGTTTAGAATGCAATTTGGTAAAAACAACTCTTAGATGGACAACAGATGGAAAGAGAAGACAGGGTAGATCAAAGGATTCCTGGAGTAGGATAGTGGAAATGAAATCAGTGTGGACTGACATTGAATACCATCATTAGAAAAATGGCATACCAGTAGCAATTGGATTTATATATGAATGCAGCATGTGTCAATTCTGGCACAAAGATAATATAGGTAGATAAAATGTAAATCAAATTTTAAAAAATGAATAACAATAAGTAATAGTAATAAAATTTCCAACATTTGTCAACATACATTTTAAACAGTGAACTAAAAATAGAAACACAAAATGTTTGACGGTCCTACCATATTGATCAGAAACATGGAAACAAAAACTTCAAAATGGACAGTTGCAAAAGATTATGAAGAAAGATGTTTCAGAAAGTTTAGATTATTAGGATAACAAAAATAACTAATACTGAGATCGCCTACAAACAGGTATCAGCAAGAGGAAAAAAAGTGATAGAAATATTTGAGACATACATTGAGAATGCAAAAAAAACCAGATGGCACTAGATATAGCAAGAGAGGAATGGACAGATCTAGAGAGATATGGAGACAAGCTGCTGACAGAGAAAGAGAAGAGGCTGGAATGACCTGGAATTAACTAAATTGACTTGTTTAAGACAGATCTGGTTGAAGAAAATTTGTTGATGACTTATACTTCAAGGGGTATCTAAGAGAAGAAGTTGTATCATACACTTAAACTACTGACATCTAGAAGCAAGTAAAAGCTGTATTGCTAACAATATTGTTCTGTTATACAGTTAATAATAGTTTAGGCTTCTTATAGCAATATCCATTACACAATATGACAAAGTTTACTATAGAAATAATAACAAAATATTTCACCTGCACTTGACCAAGTCTGTCCTCTACTGTAGATTTATCACCACTCGAATCATTCACTTTATTAACTTTCCCCTTCATCTGGGCCAGCCAAGTTTGGCATTGATCAAATGCTTGCATATATGCCTGGTGGTCAATTACAAACTGTTGCCATCTCTGACACAGTTCCTAGAATAAACATTGAATTAATTATAATGTCCTGTTACATTGCAAATTTAAGCTGACTGGGATTGAAAGCATTCTATAGGCAGCTAAAGTTGGTCTCTTTCATGCATTCACAACACTGACAACTCACACATGTAAGTCAGTGTCTAATCACAGAATACACAAAATTTGTCAACATATTAGTGCAAAATTAAAGCTCTGCAAGGATATAAATGATCACAAATTAATATATATATAAGATCAAGGATATAAATGATGATTTATCTGAAGTATGAATGGATCACCAAAGTTAAATAAATGAAAATAGATGGTGTTATCTTTCAGCACCTTCCTTTTATTATTTTTTTTTTGCCAGAGCTATGTTTTAAAAGACTGGGGACACAGCATCACCTTGTTTTAAACCCCTCCCTTATTAAAAATGTGTATGATTTTTCTACCTTTATATGTATTTTATAAGTATCCTAGACGCTGGCGATGGATAGACATACATTGAGAAGACCGACCAGAAGCATTGCAAGACAGACACTGTTTTGGAACCTGTTTGGGAAGGTCTAGACAGAACTGGAGAAGAGAGATGGAGGCTGATATTAAAAGGATAGGTAAAACATGGAAAGAATTTGAAGGGATGGAAAGAGATAGGAACAGTTGGAAGAAGTTTGTTGAAAACCTGTGCTCCGTTGGGAGTTGAAAGGTGAAGAAGAAGACATGTATCCTCCATGCATAATCGAGACATGCTGATTAACTCGATTGGTATTCCAAATTCCTGTGTGATATTCCACAGGTTATTCGCAATATGTACACTATCATTTGCTTTTCTGAAATTAACTAAAATATTATGTATTTATTTTGGGGATTTATTGTCTGACTTTGTCTATGATGCCTAGTCTATAGTAACACACAATTTCTTCATTTGTTTTGTATCCTTTGCTTGATAAAGGCCTTTGGTCGAATCGCTGTATCTTGTTTCTGTATTTTGTAAAACTACATGATTTCATTTTTACATGTTTCATTTTTGCTACATAGTTTTACTGCAATCTTCCCTTGTATTTCTTTTCTACACTTCCAATTTTTCTTAATTGTTTGTCTCAGAGTAAATATCTAGTTTATATTTTATCTGTTCTGTCCTATACCTGCTGGATAGTCCCCTAAGATATCTTCTGCATAAATTGTTATTCTATTCAACTGACAACATTTTGTAGTTTGTAGATAACAGCGATGTGCTTCTATAGTTTTCACATTTGTTTTTGTCCATTTTCTTGAAAATGGCTAAAAATAATGCCTCTTTCTATTCGTGTTCTTCAAATTTACTTTATTAATTCATATATCTCGTTGTGTATTGCCTAACCACCTTCTTTTATAAGCTCAGAGTAATACAAAACAAGCTGAAACATTATTACAGTCCCTTTAAAACAGTCTTAACACGAATCTGTGGGCCCAACAACAATGAAAATAGTGGAAATGGAGAATGAGAAACAATATGGATATTTATATTTGTTTACAACACCATTAACTACCAGCATCATGAAATTAAAAAGAATAATATGGGCATATTGAAATAAGAACTGAGAACTAAACATTTACTAAAAAGTTGAAGGGCAGAGGCAGGCCAAGACCACAAGGCAGACCAAGTAAATGATGGCAAGATAACATTGAAGTAGACCTAGAAATATTAGGAAGTCAACACTGGGAAGAGAATGCTAAGAATAAAAACTAGTAACATCTGCAGGAATGAACCTCAGAAGGCTTGAAAAGCTAACGAAGAAGAACAACAATCTCTGTGATTACCTTGACAGTAATGGAAGCTGCCTGGTGTTTAGTAGACATTTGAGATGCTTGGCTAACAACTCGTGGATCTGAGCTGATTTGGGCAAGATCTTGAGCTGCATCACTCAAAGAATCTAGATCACTCTGATGATTTACTACTTCAGTCTGTAGAATCTGTAAAATATAAAAGCATTAAATCTAAGAAACTTCATAAAAACATTCTGATTAATTTAGCTACACCTAACACAGAGTGTTCAATTAAATCACTAATTTGCTAACAGACTTTCATGACAAAAATAAGAAAATATCACATAGATCCATAAGTAAATCATTAGAGCCTGTAGGCCAAGACAATAGCATAAATTATGTTCAGTAAAATTAACTGTACCTTAAATTTCTCAAGCTGTGCCTGCTTCTCTTGAAGTGTTGCTCTATAGTCGTTATCTCTTAGACGAGATTCAAGGTCTTTCAGCCAAGCAGCACAGCGGCCATGACTACCTTCAAAAGTCTTCCACTGATTCATGCATGCTTCAAGATCACTCTTCGTCTGCACAAAATTAGATAAGTTATTACGACCAGCATACTTTAGCATTTACAGTTAGCATTCAAAGATTTGTTATGTATCAATGCGAGAGACGGCTGTCAATATTGGTGCAGCTAGAAAAGAACAATGTACCAAATATGCAAAGAGATTGATTAATCAACATCAAACTGGTGTGTTGGGCTGCTGGACGCTTTGAATTTGTTGAGGCAGAGATAGGAGCACCTATGGACATGTCCGGAGTGTTATGATGATAGTCCTCATATAACTGATAACTGATGAACTTAGGATATCACAATGTCAGAATGATCAGCAAATGGCATATTTAACTCCTACAATACAACAGGTCACCTGACAAACCGTTTGGGCAGCTCAAATTGTCCCTCAAACCACCTCAAGAACCAAAACATTTTATTGAAAAAAATATTTCATGTGATGTTATTTGTGCACAAAATGTGAATGTATAACACACAATGATGAAATCTTTCAGAAATGTTTCCATTGCCCAGAGATGGATGGATTGTGTTGGCCAAATACAAAAGTCATAAACTGGAACTAGCTAAGATCATATTACATACACAACTAAAATTACATCTCAAAGTTGCATTTAATAGTTCAGTTAGAAGGAGAAATAATCAAACATAAACTAATGGAATATATTTATAAAACAAAAATGCAAACCTTTTTGAGAGCTACAATGAATGCTTCCCAATTAGCCTTGAAAGTTTTTGTGTTTCTGGTAATAGTTTCTTTTCCTTGCATGGCTGTATGAGGCAGAACTTTTTCAGACAGGTCTACAACTTCCTTGACACGAGGCTCACCTTCCATTGTAATAGCTAGGATATCCTTCAACACAACAAGATGTCAATGACACAAATTATTAATGATTTGAAACAACAGAATTAAATAAAAAATAATAAAAATAAATATTAATGACAATGAATCAAGTGTAGCTATAATTATAATTCAAAGTAAAGAGTCAAACTAATTATTGGTAATACATCTTACTACTGATGCAGCAAGGATGGTTTTTGGGCAAGATGGAGGGGGGAACAGCACTCTTCTTTCCACTGACCATATGTTGTACATATAGCCTCCAAAATGTTTTAACTCTTCCCACGTCAATCACTGTACACTCCACCACAGCGTATTCCATTGAATGCAATTCACTGCACATTTGTGTTCTTTCCCCTTAAACAACTCTTTCTAGTTTTACTTCTACTATTTTTACTACTACTACTTTTTAACCTTGTTATTCTCATAGGATGTCCAGTTTTCTTCAAGTTAGTATATAATAAGATATATATATGTTTATTTATTAATTAGTTATGGTTTCTTTTTAATGTTTTTTTGCCTCCTGAATTAACTTGAAACTGAGAATACTGCGTACAAAAGAGTTATGAACCATTTATACATTTAAAAAAAATTTAACAGCAATATTATTAATTCCTAATCTAATCTATTGATTGGTTGTTTAACTAGTAGATAGGTGGGGTGTATATCTGAAAAGAAGTGTGTGTATGTGTTTGCCATATTGCTTGTTTCTCATATTGTATTAGAGATTTTACCCATAATGACTAAAGTGACTTACAATCCAATATCTCTATAGTCTTTTAAAAGCGACTCATATGTTAACTTGGGATTGTACTTTTTTATTATTACCCAACTGAGTGACAATAACATGAAGAAAAAACTAAACGGATGATTACTGGAAAACAAACTTTGTCTGCGGCAAATAATGGCATGTTCTAACAGTGACAAAAATTTAAGCTTTTAGTTGAATCAACTTCACAGTTTAATTAGCTGCAAATCTGAACAGAAAATAATATGAATACCAACTATCAAAAGTCATGAAACTAATTTGAATACATTATTTAAAAATAATTGAGAAAACTGTTGAATAGTGACTGGGAAGTGTTCACGACCAACCACAAAAAAATAGCAGAAGGCACCAAAAAACAGTATGCCTTGAACACCACAGGAGGAAAAAGTGGTTCTGCATCAGGATTTTATTTAGAATAAGTTGAGAACTTTCTCTGCCAGAGGTTACCTCACCCAGAGTCTAGATTTAAACTCTAGTAAACTCTAGGGGTCTAGTTTGTTGGTGTCAGATGTTTGTCATTTATCAGAGCTGTGTTAGTAGGAACAGGGACTACTGGATTCAATAATTAAACTACTTGAGAATGTACCGTTGACTTGGTTGCAGATATTTCTAATTTTTTAGATGAGATCTATAGAAAAACTTACTCCCCAACAAGTTGGATTAAATTGTATTGATGATTGTTCAACTCAAAATATGTTAGATTTTATATGATTTAAAATATGATTTAAGGGGAGACAGGACAGACAGTTGCTAACTTTCTTATTTCTCAGTCAAATGAGATATTTTTTATCAGGTAGTACTATGGATGGTCTGGGATGAAATATTATATAACTTTTAAATTAATTACATGTCGAGTTGCCATGGAAATGGCGGCCATGTTTGATTTATAAACAATGTCGTAAAGTAGGTAGGTACTCACAACTAGTTCGTATTAATCTTTTTTAAAAATTGAAGTACTTAAATAAGTCAAAGTTCTAGGCACCTAGCAACTTTAAATTGTTCTGGGACAGATAACAAGCCGATGGAAGTGCAATGAATAAGACATACACAATTTTTACCCAAAAAATAAGAACTTATGGTTACTAAATATATTGTGTTAAAAATATATTGATCAAAACTTGCATTTCTATATCTGAGTGCCCTCAGTATTGATAGATCTATATGTATGCCAAATTTCATATTGATATCTTGAATCGTTACTGAGACTAACCTGCTAAAGACTTCCTAAATTAATGAAAATCACAATTGTGAGAAAACTGCAATTTAAAAATATTTTTGGTGAAATATGAAAAGATTTTTATCTTACCAAAGAATTTCTACATAAATCGCTTGTATGATTGACAAAACATGCGTCCCGTATGATTATATGTTAAATCCACCTGTATTATATGAGCCTCCTTCCTTCTGAGCTATGCATGAGAGTACTACCATTTTTTTAATCTAGGCAAATGTTGACGTAGACTAATGAGATAACCTTTTTTTTAGCTATGTGATTGATAAAATCTTCTTTGACAATTTGAATATCATAGTTGAAAGATTTATTTATCTCTACAAAAGCTTTGGAATCTCCATCACAGAGCAACTGGCAATAAACAAGTTGTCTCTTTCTCATTGACCTGGCAAATATAAGCTTGACAGCTTCAGCATCCATATAATTGGATGAACCCCCACAATTTTCTCACACTGGTACTTTACAATGATATATAATTCGATATGTCTAAAAGAATATAGATACCCATCACTAAGTACCAACCAAACGATATTTCTAGACATTGCCTCTTAAAAAATACGTTAAATATCCGAGAGGGTGGGCTGTTTAAAAACTCATTTTCAAATTTTTTTAAAAATTTAATTTTTTTAAAACTGATTTCGATTATAGAGATATAAAACTAACAGAATAAAACATATTTGGAAAATCAATATTTTAAAGAAATATTTCATTTCGTGAGTTCTGAGACCTCTTAATGCAAGATCATATTGTTTCTATGTAATCTCGGGACAGGTTACTTACTCTTCTGATGCCTATTACATATACATGTATATGTATTTAATGTTTTGAGGCATTAATTATTGTTTTGTATCGAATATTTGGAGACATGCATTTCATTTGTGTTTCAAGATGGACTTGTCAGCAGCTTAGATGACAAAAATAATATTTTGGTTTGACTAAAAAATAGGTAGTACGTTGTAACAAAATACTCTTTTCTCATGTCCACTGCAATTAAAAAAAACTGAAACGGTAAAATAAAAATATATTTGCTGATAAACTAATTGCCTCCCCCCCACCTCCATTGTCTACAGTACTTTTTATTCTCTCCCATATAATTTTGTTAAGTGTTTTGGTCGTGCGTGTGCATCATCAGGTTGATTGTTATTTATTCTGTGCATTCAACTGTATTAAGACTCTATGAGCATAATTATAGAAATCTGTGAATATTTACATTTCTGAGATTGGATAGTTCTCATACTGTCTGTTATAATTCTAAAATTTTATATTTGACATCTCCTGGATGCTACTTTATCTGCAGTATGTACCTGTCGCTGGCTGACATGGGATATTATTTCAATGCTGGTCTTACATATCATGTATATCCTTCTTTTAGGATTTTCTCATTTGCCCACTCCTCTCCCAGTATAATCCAGCAAGGTTTTTCAGAAACACTGTTTTCATCATTCCATTAGGTTCGCAATTGTTAATAGGCTGCTTTTTAATAAGTCTTAGGTCAAAGGAGACTCCAATGTTTGTAGGTAATTCATCTTTTTGGCAGAGTTTGCTCTATGATGGGGACTGAGATGTTCTGTGACTTAGTAGGAGACTGAAGGCAGTGCCCGTTAATAGACCTGGTCCAGTTATTTGTACATGGTTTATGAAGTTCTCCAAATAGCACCACATCATATATAGAACAAATGTATTTGTGCACTAGCTCTCTTGGGTTTCTTTAATTTCTCTTGGCACATTGTCTGAGTCTAGATTTTATCACACTACATATTTTGTTTTGAATATGTTTGACTTTCATTCAAATGTGATATTGGTTAGACAAAAGATACCTAAATTTAATTAATGCTACACATTCACTGAATAAGTGATCTAACATGTTAAAAAATGGTTAAAAAGATGCAACTGTTATAAATGAAACTATAACTCTTAGTGGACCAGGGAAAATATACTTTTAGAGTAAAAAATGCCACATAGTGTGGTGTTTGGTCCACAAAGAGTTAAGACATGTTATAATAGAAGAATGATAACATCTCACAGTTGATGAATTAAAGTAAGCGATCTAATTATCTACTCTATAACTAAGTCATCAAGCAAACTTCAATGTCTAGCTAGGATTAATTCTCAGGTACAAGTGCCAAAAGAATGTTTTATACACTCGGTTTATGAAGTACATTTAAGAGCATGACTATGCATGCATGAGTAACCTTCTGTAACTCAAGCCAGAGTAGGGTCTTAAACACTGCTATTACCTCCATTGTCATTCTACATGTTGTCATACTAAATATACCACTGTCCTCCACGGTCATCCTGCCGTATGAGGTTGCAGAGAAGGCCAAGGTAGAATTTTGGTGGCGATCTACTGATCCATCTGTGTAGATCACAACGTCACCCTAATTACAGTTTTCATTAATGAAGGCTTTACCGTCTGCACTCACTTTCACTGGATTCATCTTGCTGCACCCTTTGTCGGATTTGATGATGGTCGTAAAGGTGTTCCTGAATATTGAGGGTACCAGGTATCCATTCCTCCCAGGGTCAATATTCGTGAGTCCACATACCAGCTGAACAATGTCTGCAGCATGGCCTCGATTTGCCCGCTTTAAACTGCAGTGGATGATGTCCTAATAGCTCTTATTTTAGGACAAGCACATACTCAAGCTATGTTTATTCTATACTCAATAGTTGGGAAATCAAGGAGAAATCACTGTTTATCTAAGCTCAACCATTTTATATTTTCTATAGCATTGCATATATTATGTACTGTAATGTTATATCAATACTGACATACTGATGAGATGTCATGGACAATAAACAAACAGATCGAAAAATCTCTGAGGGCCGCAGAGATGTGGTTTTAGAGAAGAATGATGAGAATCCAATGGACTGCTAAAATGACTAATCTGGAGGTATTGAAAGAGGTCAAGACGTAGAGAAAGCTTATTGTCAATATTATAAAGAGGCAGTCCTAATTTTTCGGGCATGTGATGAGAAGATTTCAAACATATTGTAACAACCGGGAAAATCGAGGAGAGCAGCATTTTGGATAGCCTGACTTCATGACAAAGAAGGGCATCAACATCTGAGATAATAGCAAACACCAGAGACAGAGAATTGTGGAGATTCATGATCGCCTACACCAGCCTGCACCTGATAATGATGATAATGTTATATCTCTGAGTCATTTCACTATTTCAAGTAGTGACAAGTCTAGTTTAATATTTCTTGACACATAACCACTGTTGCAATCTGCTCCTTGTCTTATCTTCATCAATAACAAACCATTAATAAATCTTTTGGGAACTAATATGTGCTCAATTTCAGTTATACACAATATTTCTGTAACTTTTCGTTTTCAAAGTCGCATAAAAAGTTGTTTGAACCAATCATTTTCTACTATTATATCGTGTGTTTTTGTCTATTCTATTAGGGCATCACACCTTTCCCCCTTTGTTCATATTCTGTGTTCTCCAGTAACATCACAAACTTTTTCCTGACCAACTTTTGTATTTAAATCTCTGTGCCCGGTTGTTCTCTGTGCCCGGTTGTTCACACTTGCTCCAGGCTAAAACAATGTCAAGTTCACTGTAGAACATAGTGATGTCTCCCTCTGTGTCATTTGCTGTATATCTGTATAAAGTTAACATAGAGAGAACTCCCATGCAATTTAACTAGTAACCCTCGACCTGATACTGCTCAGAATTCCTGTAAAACCACAGCTGTTTCTACAGCAAACATCATAACGACTCCTCTTTAGTGCTTGTCTCTTTTAATAAAAGTTATTTTGTATTCATCTGACCGTATATCTCCTGTCAAAATTCCCTCATATCACTCACTCTTAGTATGTTAAAATTCATTCAAAACATTTCTTCCTTGGTGATGTCCATCTTTCTATCCTGTACTAGGGTACTAACATTCTATGTTCCTTTACTGAATAGGTCTGCTTACATAATTCAGATCTTCAATAATTTATTGAATCCAGACATTATATCTTCAGAAATGCCTGTGTGTTGTCAGGGCTTGCAAGGAGAGCAAAGAATAGTAACACTGCGACCTACAAGGCTTGTCGTATGAGGCGACTGAGGTAGGGGCTTAGGGAAGCTACCCTAGTAAATAAACAGCGTCGCAGAAATTGGATGTGCTGGCCCACTTGTAGGCACATAACTGGCACAATGTACAATCACTCTTAGGCTCAGATCACATACAAATCACAAAGAGTAGTTTAACAAGTGGTCGATGTGGAGCGTTCGAAGAAGAAGAAGATATCTGCAGAAAAAAAGAAGTTACAAGCAAGTGTAAATAGATGGATTACTGGAAGAGAGAGCTCTGCAATATCTGATCGGAAGAAATATTAGCAAGTTGAATAAACTTTGATAAAAAATAACGACTTTTACTGATGAGCCAAGGTGTCAGACCCGCAGAAAACCCTTTGAAGAGACAAGCAGGATACTAAGAGATAACTAGCAGTGTCAATTGTAAGAAGTGGGAAAAACACACACATCAAAAGTGAGCAAATGCACATCTACAAATAAATGACTGAATTAACTGTAAAATTTAATAATGTACCTTATTGTGTACATGGTAGACATATATAATATTGTCATTACTCATATAAACAGTTCATTTGTTTATCCAATTATTCAGTTTTCAAATATACATATATATACTGTTCTCTGATGACAATGGCATCATGTTAGTCTTGGGATACAATGCATAATCTCTATGTGAGATATTTGTAATAGTTTCTGTTTCCTCAAGATAAGCTTTATATCAGCAAACATTCTATGTCTAGCTTCAATCAGTTAGTAAATCAGTATTCATAACCTGCTTTCAGTTAGACCTGTACTTAAAAATCTCTTTCCAGTTTAATATATACTGAATGTAGCAGAACCATATATGTTTCTGTCCTTGCTCTCATTTAAAATATATGACATTTCAAAGTAATATTTATTTAAAGAACTAATACTAAATAAGGACAAAACGATAGTGTATCAGGAACTATAGAAATCAAGACATGAGCTCTAATATCCGCCGAGTGGTTACCGGGTTCAAATTTGGGGTGTAAAGAATAGAACCACTGTTACCTGCCACGCATGTCGTAAGGCGACTAAGGAGTTTGCTGAATCGATGCACATGTCTTAAGGATTCTACTTCAATGTTATATAAATTTTGTATTAATATGAAAACAACGAAATAGATTCTTGATTTTCAAGACCAATCCTTAAACGTGTAGAAATATATGCGTTTAGGGGCCTACCAAACCAATGTGCAACGTATACACGTTCTTGGCAAAGATCAAACATATCACAAAGAGTGATTAAAATTGATGTAAAAAACGAACGCAAAAAGAAGATATCAATGTCTATAAGTAACCACACATGATCTGAACATGCACAGCTACAATGTTTCATAGGCTAATACTAAAACAAGTAAAGTTTGTTCATACGCATATTGATCTTGGTAACTATACATACATGTATATTCACATTGAAATTACTTGGTATTATATATTCTATTTCCAGCTAGATTACAAATATTATACATTTCTTGTTGAAGACTTATTGCAAACTAAAATAAGTAAATAATTTAAGAAGACAAAAATGATTATTGCAGGTGTTCTTTGTGTTATACTCTTGGCAATTGGCGTGTCATTGCTACAGAGATGGGCAGAGCCATATGGGGTAACAATCAAGGTGCAATGAAGTCAATCCTTTGGATTTAAACACTTCAGACTGTTAGTCTAGTTGTATTTTGTGTGTGGGATGGAGATGATACATGTGAATCAACCCACACAAAAAAAGGAAAACGAAAGGTATAAACTATGTCCTCTAACATAATAGAGAGAGAGAGAGAGAGAGAGAGAGAGAGAGGATAATGTTAATTCACTTATACTACTTTATTTGTGCATTTACTAAGATTTAAAAAATCTGTAAACTAATCAAGACCACACGTGTAACACAAAATTATAATATGACGGTGATGATAAATGTTACATCGCAAATCTACAAAACTATTCACTAACAACTGTTAAAAATAATTGAATCCACTTACAAATTGCTGCTGTTTATTTAATAGAAAAAAATGACCATGCCATAAATAAACACAAGGATATGTATGACTTCAGAAACAAAGAAGTAATTACAAAATATATATTACGATCTTTGAAATGTAAAAATACATAAAATTTATGAAAACAGAAGCAACCAATTAATAAGGTTCTTAAAAACTGTCAACAAATTGATTAAAAAATATAAATTATGACTGAGTTCAACAGCATTGATAAAATTTAGCATAGACAAAAAATTCTCGATATCTAAGCTATGTGTTCAGATATTACCTGACCTGATCTTGTAGGTTTATTTAGTTGTTATATGTTTTTTTGGTTTAGTTTTGTTTCTGAATCTTAAAAGCATTACAATAAATATTAATGATCGGAATTCTTCTACAAGAAATGAAGTTTAGTGGGAAAATATGTTGAAACAAACAGAGACAAGAACTGCAAGATAACAATGTTTTTACATAATAAAGCTTGCTCTGAACAGTTGAGCAAGTACAAGGTTGAAGACTCATTGATGAGCAGATTACTGAATTATGGCAAGTGATTATAGTTGACAATAGCAGGAGTAAAAAACAATTGCAGTGACAGAAAACTGGCAATCTTTTTTATTTTACTGTTGTTGAAATCTGAAGTGCTATTTCAGTGCATCAGATGAACTGGCAGTTTCACATCTAAGTTGTAAATATTCTAGTAAAAACCATTCTAAAAATAAAAATCTTGATATACAATGTTCATAAACATAAATAGGAAAGTTTTCACTCATATCTAATAGCTTATGTTCCCAGACATGAAAGAGGGAAGTTTTTACTCATATCTGATAGCACATGTTCACAGGCATGAATGAGGAAGCTTTATACATATCTGATAGCTCATGTTCACAGACATGAACAAGAAACTTTACCATATCTGATAGATCATGTTCCCCAAAACATGAAAAAAGAGAATTTTACCATATCTGATTAGCCATGTTCACAGATATGAACAAGAAACTTACTCATATCAGATAGCTTTGTTCAAACAGAAGAATGAGAAACTTTATTACATACTCTGAAATGTTACATAAATTTATGAAACAGAAAACTTTATTTTTAAAACTGTAACAAATTGATTAAAAATATAAATTTTGACTGATTCACTAGCTCATAAATTCATGCATAGACAAAAATTCTCGATATCAAGATGTGTTCAGATATTCCCTCTGATCTTGAGTTTTTTTTGTTATAATGTTTTGAAGTTTTTTTGTTCTGAATCTTAAAAGATTACATAACTATAATAGTTTTACAAGAAATGAATTTATAAAAAAAAAAAAAGACAAGAATGCAGATAACAATGTTTACATAATAAGCTTGCTCTGAACACTTGAGCTCAAGTTGAGAATCATAATGAATTCTGATTATGCAAGTGATTAATTGTAATACAGGAGTAAAAACAATTCAGTGAAGAAACTATCTTATTTTTTTTACATTTTTAAATTTGAAGTACTATCAGCACCCCAAAACTGCAGTTTCACAGCAAGTTTGAAATATTTAGCAAAACATTTAAAAATTAAAATTTAATATGTTCATAAACATAAATGGAAAGTTTTCACTCATATCTAATACTTATGTCCCAGACATGAAAAGAAGTTTTACATATCTGATAGCATTCACAGGCATGAATGAGGAAGTTTTATACATATCTGATAGCTCATGTTCACAGACATGAACAAGGACTTTACTGATGACATGTTTTCAGATATGACAATTTTATACATTCTATAGTCATGTTCTTATAAAATGCTTTACTAACAACTGATAACATTGTTAAACATGAAAAAGGAAAATTGTTCTTATATTTTCGAAAAAAGATAACATCACTTAAGTATCACAATATTGGTCTTGACAAAAAACTATTACCAAATACTAAATCTTCAATACAAAACAAAGAATTAAAGTCACACAGCTTCTACCTGAATTTTGTCAAGTCGACTTTGTACAGTACTTTTATCTCCAGATACATCTGAACAGGCTGATAACTTCTCCTGTAGAGTGCTCAGCCATTCAGTGCAGGAACTTATAAGATCACTGTACTGCTGGTGCTCTTCAACAAAAGATTCACACTGAGACACTCGTTCCTATGAAAAAAACATGTTTAAACTTCTCAAACATCAATTGACAAATTAAAACAAAAAATCAATGTGAAGTAAACATTCCCTATTTAGAATATTTTAAACAAAAATGAAAACAATCAAGGAACTAATGCTTTATAAAGCAACTAAAATCTGCATTTTGATTTGTATGTTTTCAATTTCTGTTATTAAACCATGCACCAGTAACCAAAAAAGTAATAACCAACCTTGGCTGTAGCACAAAGCTTTTTGTACAAGGAGCCTGTTTGAGAAATAAATTTAGCAAGTTCTGGGTCTCTGCTGGTTTTTACAAGAGTGCTGGCTTTCTCACTGATGCTCTCAATCACCTTCTGATAAGACAAGACGTCTTGTTGAAGAGCCTGTTTGAAGAAAGACATTCGGAAAAAAGATATAAAATATATCAAAGATATTCCTTCTTCATTGGAATTTTAAAAGTGATTTCTGAGACAATATTGACTGAAACAGATACAATTTTCTAAACCTCTTTAGACTTCTGAGCTGATATACTGGTCTTGAATGTGAAGTGATTGATTATATCAAGTTTCCAGAGTTTTTCTTTTTAAAACACCATATATACATTATGGCATATGAAGGTCAGCTTATACTTCCTGCCAAGAAATGAAACAAAATATGCATTTGTCAAACTAATAATAATTGTCAAGACTCTTGCATTGATGACACACATTTCAGGGACCTTTCAAAAAATATTAAACGCTTGCTTGAGATTCAAGTTGTATATATATATATATTATATATATATATATATATATATATATATATATATATATATATATATATTATCTGCGTGCAAATTTAAAGGATGATTGTGTCTTAAGTTACAAGTATAACAAACCTTATAGTTATGAAGCTGAGACTTTTTCTCTTCAAGGGTTGCCCTGAGTGGTGTCTGACTTTCAAGCTGAGCTTGCATTTGTGTTAGCCAGTGTTCCACCTGTTGATGTGTTACGTTAACATACAATGTTTCTTGATATTTCTGAATTTTAGTTTCATTTAAAAAATTCAAATAACATAAACTATTGTTAGTGTTAAGATGAAAGCTACAATGAGAAGATAAAATACGAACCCACGTTTGAGTATGTTATAAAAAAAAAGGCAAATTAGTGCATACTGATGGGGAGTGAGGAGGACGGACGACGGGGAATAAATGATGAAAAAAAGAGAATAATGAGCATTTGACATCATAGATTGAAAAACATCAACGGCAAAATTAATCAGATCTAGAGATAGAAAGATGTTGGGAAACGTTTGGTTGTTCTGAACTCATAGGAAGTACAAACCGTCACTCATTTCCTTCTATTCAGAATAGGAGAGGTCTTCTATGACTTTTCTGTATACCCATGAAAAATTCAACAGTTTTCAGCATGTTGTACTATGCCATGAGTTGTGGATGCCCTACTTATATGGGTTCTATGGGTGACCAGATCTGCATCCCTTCAGTTCTAGAGCAGTGGAAACACCACAGGCATAAACCACTTTGTGATCTGCATGTAGTTTTAGTTTGTTTTCAGGGTGATGAAGTTGGATTTTGATCAGTGCCAAGTCACTGACCTTGGTGCTGAATTGACACCCTAAACTATATGTGCCTATGGCCCAGTCTGAGAAACATCAACAGTGTTACCAACAAACATGACACAAAGTAAAACAGTTAAATCTAACATCAACTTAGCAGTTTTAATCAAAATTAATAAACTCAATAAAGAACGCTGGGACACCTGTGCCGTATGATCGATGATAGAATCCCAAAGAACATTCTATATGGTCAACAAGCAAATGGTACTAGACAGCATGGGCAGTGTTCTTCATGAGACCTCAAAATACAGCCGATATAGTTACACATTGTCCAGATGCATGCAATCATATAAATAATCCCACTTGCTGACCAGATTGAGTATCAGTATTGGTGCAGCCCAATATATCAAATATTCAAAGAGATTGATTAATCAACATTGAACTGGCATGTTGGGTTGCTGGATGCTGCTGGGTTTGTTGAGGTGGAGATCGGAGCACCTATGGATGTGTCTGGAGTGTTATGATCATAGTTCTCATAAAACTGATAATTAATGATCCTGCAAGCAAATGTACCTGACCATAGCTCTCATCAAAGGATGTCCACTGTACCATGGACACCTCCAGCTTCCTCTGCATAGTAGACAGCTCATCAAACATTGTTTCGTGACCACTTTTAAGCGTGCGTAACTCTTGCGAATGTTCTCCTACCATCTGGAGCCGTGCTTGGGTACAATCTCTCTCCTGCCTCCACACACTGGTTGAGTTTAGTAAGACCAACATCACGATCCCTGACAATGTTCTGCAAGTTACAGAACAAAAAGATATATTTTAACTGTGACAAGAGTACTCAACTTATATTTACTCTTGACATTCATTCAGTAACATGTCCATTACAGAACTTTGCTTCCATGACATCATTTCTAAATACCTGTGTATCTTATGCAAGGTTCCCTATATATCTGAAGCATGGTCGAAACGTTTCTGTATTTTATAAAACTATAGTACTTTGTTTTTACGTGTTTAGCTATATCTGAAGCAGCTATTTGCAATTCATCTATATTACCTTTTACCCATCTACTCTATGGTGTTTCTACTCTATTCTTTCTCTTTCCTGGTGTATACGCTTCCAACACTGTTTTCTCTAAACCTTCACTGCATTCTGTTTGACAAAAATACTTCACTTTCATTGTCTTAGCTTTTTCAAAAATCAATTATCTTCAATGTTTAATTCTTGAACGCTGGATTTTTGTCTGTCAATGGTATTTTATGGATTATTCTATATTTTTTGTTATTCATGGGTATTTATGCGTTTCTTAGCTGATTTCTTAAGTGTTCATGTCGCATGGATATATGTTGTTATGGAAAAGATGCCCACCCTTAAAAATGTAATATTTGTAGTTCTGTCAATCTTGTACTAAATTTCGTGAGTTGCTTTAATTTCTTAAGAGCAATAGATGTTCTACTCTCCTTCACTTTGTCTCTACTTTAGTTTGTCATGTCTTGAGATATGTAATTTAATATGAATATATTTAAAACAATATATATTATTATTTAATATATTATAATATTAAAATTATTATAAATAACTACAAAGAGAGTACCATGCTGGATTGAGTAGTTACATCTACTTACATTAACCCTTAGAGTGTAACATCCAAACAAGAAAATCTGGTGCAATGTTGATGTATTCCCCCCAGGATGTATTTGAAAGTTTACAATCATGCACAGAGACGTGTCTAGCAGCAATAGATTTAAAGGACCCTTACAACAGGATTTCTTGACCATTCGGCTTATGAAACTACAAAATGTGTCCTTTTCTCATTAACTGGATTTCCTCAGTTCTAAATCACAGACAGGTCACACGTAAGTATGGCAGTTGGGCATCTGAACAAACAAAAACAAGCTCTGGGCTTTTACAGGAGATATGTCTCCAGTATTGTTCAATGTGCAAGCAATTAGAATTATATAGTGGGCACATCATGGGAAGCTGAAGAACTATGTTGTACACGGATAACATTCTTGTATATCATCATGAAACAAATCAGGAATAGGTTCCCAGTAAGCTACAAAGTTGTCTAGATTGTGTTGGCAGCTGGTGCATTGATTCGTGGACACTGGTGAATTCAACGCAGGAAACTGTGACATGGGTTTCTCTGAACAGCAGCATCATCTGTACAACTACACTGAATGTCAGCTTGTGTGAGACTGTAGTAGAAACAATCAACACATACATAATTGGAAGTGCTTTGTCAACAGAAAACAGAGTTTGAAGAATCATATTAATCACACAATATGAAAGTCAGGAATGGACTGGCAGAAATGAGGATGCTGACTGTTGCTCATTGTAATCAGTATCTGCCGAGTGTTTAATACCAGTAGCTGGTCCTTTCAGTAATTGAGTATTCTATAAAAATTATAATGCTAAATGACACTATGCGCATCATTATCAGATGCACAAGAGATATGTCAATAAGTATCCTGACATTTCTATTTGACAATGAAACTACTGAGGCTAGTACACAGAAGGCTAAGCAAGTGTCTACCTCCATATCAGTGCTGATAAAGAGCATCCACTGTATGAGGAAATATGGAAACAACAATGAAGGTGATATATTCAAATAGGAAAAGTCATGGGCAGAGAATGTCATTCAACTTGTGTGTCTACTGGAGGAAAAGTCATGGGCAGAGGATGTCATTCAACTTGTGTGTCCACTGGAGGATATAGTCTGCTGAATAATGGATAAAGGTGCCTGTAAACTAATAGACCTTCTTCCACATCATTTTCACACTTGACAGAAAGTTTCTAAAAAAAAACCCAGTGGCTGTAGAATCAGAGGGACAGACATTGGTCGGCTAATATTTCACAGATGATGACATTATTATTTACATGCGTGGGTTGGTTGTTCATCACTTGCGTAGCGCAGAAATTTTCACAGTTCAGTGTAGCAGGAGCTGTTGGAGAAGACAGTACCTTTGGAATAAGCATGCAAAACTCTCCAAGAAACACTCATGCCATCTTGTGTCATTATATTCTTTAAATTGTCTTCTCACTTGTAAAACTGATTACTTCCTTCATGGCAAAAATAATGACAAATGGCAAACCACAACAAAATATTATGCTAACACAACACACCTGAATTTTCTCCAACCTGTCCTCTAATTCAGCCCTTGAACCACCAGCTTCAGAGCATTCAGCAAACTTTCTCTTGGCCTTCTCCAGCCATTGAGAACTATCTGCAAGCTTGATCTTGTAAGACTTGTGATCCTCCACATTTTGTTCACACTGTCTGATAAGCTCCTAAAGTATGGAAGAAACAAATATTATGTTTAGCATTCAACAACAGCAGCATGGAGAGAAATTTCCATGATATCACTTTTTATCATTATTTTTAGAAATACTTTAGTTATGTAGATGATCAGATTAATAGTGCAACGTTCCTCACATTCAACAGCTCTTGATTTCTTTTACAATACAATGAATATGGATTTAAGTTGATTGTTTTGTGCGTATTCACTGTCGTAGATGCCATTTAGAAGATTTGTTATTACTTCTATTTTATAGAGTGTCAGAACCTGGATTTCTTCAATTGTTATATTATCTAGACCTGGAGCCTTTTCTCTAATAATGTGCTTGATACAACTTTCAGTATCAGTTGCAAGTATTGATAGTTTCTCACAATTTTCTTTTATATTTAGTTCTCATCTATTATGAAAAAAATCACTGATGTATTCTGCCCATCCTTTGATCATATTTTTTCCTCCAATTAGCATTTCAGTCTGTTTGTTATTACTTTGCCTTTATTAAATATACCTGATCATTTTAAGTAAGTTTAGTGATATCATGAAGATTTAACAAATTTATAGATAATATAATTTCAGCACTGAATCAGTTTACATTTCACTTATTTAATGTATTTCTCTCAACAGTGCAATTTATATTACCCAAGCAGTTACAGAAAATGTATTATCTGAGACTACTGTTATCTAATCTAATTAATGTATCACAATATGGAACTATACCTGAAATAGTATGGCTATGTTTCTGTACCTGCATTGGATGATGCATTTTTTTTTTACAAATATAAAAGTCTTGTCTAGTTTTCAGTTCAATAAGGCAGATAAAAGAACATGTTAAACATTGAATACCTTGCAGAACTAAGCAATGTCTGATATCTGATGTGAGTTGCAACAGACTTGCCAACAGAGACTTGATGTGCATGTTGAGGTCATGTCTCATCTGCAAATTTATCAAACTCTCTTTGTTGACCTTTGATCTCCAGCATGAGCTCCTAGGAAATAAAACGAGATCAATGAAAAAATGACAATAGCCCTCCAGTTATTGTAGTGATATGCAGATATTTCATTGCTAGAACAAACTTCTTGTCTTACTAAATGCATCACTGGCTTCCTTGACCTTTATGATGTATGAGCTTGAAGAGAAGGACTGTGCAAGACTTTTCATGGTGAACTACCAATTCACCTGTGTAAATCACAATGTCACATTCATTACAGTTTTCATTCATGATGGTCTTGACATCTGTATATAATGACACAGAATTTCTCTCTTGCAATTTTTGTCAACTTTATGATGGTCAAAAAGGTGTTCCCGTATAATGAAGACATTGGTATCCATTCTGGTCAACAATTCGCAGATTACATTTTCTTCGTTCTGGAATACATGGGTGTCGATTGTAATGAAAAAGCAGACAGGATGGCTGGCTGGACCGCCATATAGAGGGCAATGAGGCTTTTCATCTAAATCAATCCATACCAACAGCTAGATTGCAAGAGCTTGGATTGAAGATAGCAGTGATCAGAAAGGAGCAATGTTGTATGAATATTCAGTATATATATAGACTACAGTAAACTATTTGATTGGCAAACATGTATTACAAAGTACTGTAGTTTTATAGTAGATTCATTTAATCAATATTGAACTGGTATGTTTTATTGCTGGCGCTGTACAGATATTGCGAAGGAGATCGGAGCATTTTATGGACATGTTTGGAGTGTGCAATGAAGATATTCCTTATTGAAACTAAAAGGAAAAACATGACTTCCTTGTGCACATTAATACTGTTTGCGATGTGTTTTGGAAAGGATTCATATTTTATTACCATGAAGACAACAAAGCACAAATTAAATTAACAGTAGCTCTAACAATACTGTCCTTTGGCTAGGAACCAATCCGCAAGTGTCTGCACGCTATCATTAATTTCAGAAACTTTCAAATAACAACAATGAAAGCACAAGATTTGTATTGAATGTAGGACATAATCTTGGTGTGAACAACAGAATCTTGATTGAGTAAGATGAGCTGTCATTCTAAGTGACACCACATGGCTCTACAGACCAGTTATTGTTTTGTTTACAATGACCATTAGAGAAAGTGAATGTAATCAAAATGTTTAATGGTTAAAACTTGAACCTGATAGCAAAATGACTAAATTAACTAATATTTTTTTAACAGACAACTAAGGAAGATACTAGAACAACCTTCAACCAGTAACATTAACAGTTACTTGAGTAAAGGATTTTCCTTTTTAAAAAAAGTGATAGTGCATGCATGACCTAGCAGTGCAGAAAATGCTATTTCTGGCAGTTGTGAGTCAAAATCAATACATGTACAATGTTCAGCATATCATACACACTAGGTGTATTCAAATAGTTGTTGTTATTTGCATACGTTCTTATCTACCAGTTTAATCACTTTTTGTGACATGTTTGGTTTAGGTTAAGAACAACTAAACATTGCAGCTTGGTTCATAGATCCTCGAAAAAGGGTGGAGACTGCAGTAAAACTTGGATCCTACATGTGTAGAGCAGGCGCATCCAAAATTTTCGGCCTACATTAAAATAGTAATGTTTCAGTATAACTTTATATCATTGTAGAGATAATGTATGCTGAGTGCATCCTTCTATCAAATGGTACACTACTATCATGATTTTGTAAAATTTCAGTTATATTAAAAATTATTATGTGAGTTTTAAAATGTTTAAGCTGTGAAATATAGTCTGTAATTTGTTTTTTTTAAAACTCTAGGCATGTGCAACCAAGTGAATTCACAGCAAGATATGTGAGATTTGTGGTGAAAATGTGATGACTGACAGCATGGTTATGATTAGTGTTACCACTATGGTGGGATGACGAGGTGGAGAAGGCGTGGATAGACACTGCAAGACAATCCATTGCAGCTAAATGTAAGAACCAGGAATTAGATGTAGATGATTTGGTGACGGTGGAGGAAATCAAGGATGCTGTACGGAGAGCAAAAACAGTGCACCTGGTCCAGATGGCATACGATATGGTGACATTGACGGGTTGTCTGATGGGAGTGGAAGAACTGGCTGGCATCTACAACAAAAGCATTACGACTGCAATAATCAACGAAGAATGGTTGCACAGCTACCTGGTACCTCTGCCGAAGCCTGGCAAAGACCACACAAAATTCAGGGCTATCGGGTAATCACCATGCAGAATACAATAGGCAAGTTGCTGGAGAAAATAATTGCCAGGAAAATATCCTGCCAACTAGAGAGGTTACGTCTACTTCCACCCACCCTTGGAGGGTACCGTCCTTATAGAGAGACATGGCGTAACGCAGCGGTGTTCGCCTATGATGTCTATGAGGGTTTTCACTCGGGCATTGAGACATGTGCTGCTGCAATTGACCTTGAAGATGCCTATAATAGAGTGCCGTTGCATTTTTAATGGTGCAGCTGACTGAACTCAATATCAGCCCATTCCTCCTCAATTGGATCTTTGCGGCCCTCTTCCAGCGAAAGATAGTGTTTAAGTGTGGCAGTTGGGCGTCATCACCAACAACAATCCACCCTGGCTTACCACAGGGGTCACCATTATCTCCGGTGTTGTTCAATGCCTATACTGTGAGCATCACAAAAGAGCAGATCACGGGTAGAGGATGGACAATGTCATATGCAGATGATGTGTTGGTGTATCGTCAGGGCAAGGATAGAGAACAGCTTGTGGAGGAACTTCAGTCAGAACTCGACCGCATAGGTAGATGGTGCGTTGAAGCAGGAGCATTGGTCAACCCCACAAAAGCAGCGGTGACATGGTTCTCTTTAAACAACCACATTGTCAACACTCCAACACCATCTGTGGTTTTGTGTTCAGAGGTGGTGGAGCGATCTCAGTCTATGAAATACCTGGGGTTGCGTTTTGATCGTAGTCTAGCTTTACGGAACACATAGCTCATGTGATAATGAAGGCGAGGAAAGGTTTGCTGGCGATGAGGGTAATGGCTGCGGCGGATTGTGAACAGCGCCATCTTTGTCTTTTATACCAGGGTCTGGTCCTTTCTGTGCTTGAGTATGCGCTTGCGATCCTGACTCTCAGTCATAGTCAGATAGAACGACTGGAAAGAATACAGAACGAGGCGATGCGCATTATACTTGGTTGCACTAAAGACACGTCGTGCAGGGCGATTCGCTATCTCCTTGACTATCCTACTATGGAGTATAGAATACTGATGAGCCATGCACGAGCATACCTTTGAGTCAATGCTGACACACAACATCCTCTGCACTTGGAAATAAAGAGACAAAAAGGAAATAGGTTAAAAGAGGAAAATCTTGGATGGGTCAGGCCGAGGACTGTATTGAACAGGTGTGTACACTTGAAGACATTGACCCCAGTGAAGAATGGATACCAGTGCCAACAGAAATCGCTACATCCTTTTCTGTATGCATCGAACTTGATAAAGAATGCAGGCAATATAACCCACTTGTTGTGGAGGCAGAGGTTCAGGTATTAATTTCTGAGAACGCATCTGAGCATGATGTAATCATTTATACGGATGGTTCGGTGATTTGACATGTGCGGAGCTCATGGGCTTTCACTGCTCAGGTCGGCGCGGTGATGTTGTGAAGGAAGACAGTGGTGGTTTTGCCGTGACTACAAGCAGTCTCACTATGGAAATCATGGCGGTTACCAAAGCGATGATTTGGCTAGAATCACAGACTTTTATCCATGCATGTTTTCTCAGTGACTCAATGAGTATGCTCAGGAAGATTGAAACAGGATGGGCTAGGAGACATTGGATAGAATCGCTGGGGAGGTCTAAGCTGACAAAGATCAGTTTTATTTTTGTGCCAGGGCATGCAGGTGTAAGGGGAATGAACGTCCGGATAGGCTTGCAGGTATGGCTGCTGTCCAAAGCGGCGAGCAATGGACCAGGCTGATATTATAAATTCCTTAAGGGAGAGAGGCGTGTACATGATTCACGTAATAGCGGTGAATCCACAACACTAACCAGACTGCAAGAACTCAAAGTTAAGTGTGGTGTAGCTCGACAAGAACGCTATGCTGGCAGACAAAGAAGAATTGTAAACCAACAAAGAACCGGTGTCGTTAGTAGCCACAAGCTGATGGACATACTGAGGGAGAGATCGGAGCACTTATGGACTAATTTGTTCAGCGTGCAGTGATGGTGATCCGACGACTAAACTAAACTAAAATGGTTATGATTAGGGTTCTGACGCCCAGAAAATACAGGATCAATCAAGTGTATGACAATATTTGATGAATGATTATGTGGTGCTTATAATTGATGAACAATTTATTAATTGATGGTGCACAATTTATGTTATGTATTGCCTTGCAAGTACTTTGACATTTCTGACACATTACCACAAGACAGGAAACAAACTGGTGAGCCATATTATGACAGGAAATGAAACAAGGGTTTTCTATATCACAACCAAATAATAACAGCAATTCTTGATGTGGAAGTATAGCTTAATGCAGAAAACATAATGTTTAAGCAGACATCTGGCATCAACAAGAAAGATTGTATGCACTGTATTCTAGGAAAGGCAAGGTGTTCTCTTAGTTGAATTCATGCTCATGGTATATTGCTGCTATTGTGAAACTTTAAAGATGTTGCAGTGTGCTATTTCACACAAAAATGTGGAGTGCTAAATGATGATATTCTTTTGTTTTATGACAATGTTCTGCAGCACTCTGCTGCCCAATTCAAAACTACATCATGTCATTTCAGTGGGAACAAATGGCCAACCCCACAGACACCAAGTGACTTTCATCTACTCCTGCATCTTATGCAAAATGCTGGATATGTTCTTTGGTGAACAATTGAAATGATTTGATTGTATAGTAGGTACAGACTTGTAGACTGTTTGTCTATTCATCTGATCATGTTTCTAGCACAATGTTGCATAACTATCTTATGTTTCCATCCAATGGTTATCTATCCAAATCATCATGTTCTCATGCCACTGTTGTATATCTCATGATGTTTCCATTTCACTACTGCTGTCTATTGATCTTATCATGTTTCCATCACAATGTTGCTTAACTACTTATCATTATTCCTCCCCATTGTTTTTTACCCATTTCATCATCTTCCCATCCCGATGTTGTTTATTCATCTCATTGTGTTACCATCTGACAAATAAAAACTGAGATTTTCTTACATGCTCACCTTCCACTTTCTAAAATTTGTTATATGTAAGGTATCTTGAGGGTAATACATTTTCTGTCAAATATTTAATCAAGACTGTTTTTATTTGAGTATGACCTAGTTCTATACTTGACTGAAGAGAATAAATGGCTGTATTGCAAATTTTTCAATGTACTTTATTGTTCATTTCAATTATCATCTTCATTGCACACCAGACATGTCCATAATACTCTGATCTCCTCCTAATAATGTATTTCGGCGTGTTTAGATTAACAACTTCTGGTTCTGTGCTGGTTGATGTATTTACTTGGGTTTCTCACAAGGTTTTATCCTCCTACAGCACCAATGGGTATGTCTAGCATGATCAGTCAAGATAAAGGATACCCTTTAACTCGTTGAAATTTTCAGTGTATGTTTCTCTTACGAGCGTTGTTGATGTTGCATTTGTCCATAGAAGATCCATTTTTAATTGTAGCATTGTTAGCCAGTGTATCCCTCTCTTATTGTTTTTCACCTCGGAATGACCTGGGATAAAGATAAAGGTGAGCGTCTGGATTGTCACATTTTGTATTAGATGTAGGCACTGCCTTCACTTTACATCAGGATATAATTACCAACATCAACCATTTTAAGTGTGTTTTATTAACATATTTTCTGCTCAAAGATAAGCATGCATGTGAGTTTTAGCAGATGAAGCCTCTACAGTAATACTTCATTCACATAGTTTCCTGCATATTGTGATATGATTATTCAAGCAATGTTGGATATTAATATAGCATAATGCAATGCATCATCTTATAGTTACTTCAGAGTCAAGTTTCAAGATTTCTGCTTCTGTATCCTGTAAATCCATCTGCAAATCCTAGTATCAGTTTCAATGACATAACAAATTAAGAAGACGTTTATTGCATGAAAAGAAACATTACATTGGGAACAAATTTTCATCTTTCAATTTACACAATAAATTTGGAATCTTTGAACATACAGAGACCTTAAATTATAAGTAAACTTCCATCTTTCAATTTACATAATAAATTTGACAGATTTTAACACATAAATAAAGATATTAAATTATAGATTTAAATCGAACTTGCTTCTTAGGCATGTGATTCGCCCAGTGGTTACCGGGCCCAAATTTGGGGTGTAAAGAATAGAACCACTGTTACCTACCACGCATGTTGTATGAGGCGACTAAGGAGGTTTGGCTGAAATCGGATGCACATGTCCTAAATGTGTAGAAGTCTATGCATTTAGGGGCCTACCAAACCAATGTGCAACGTATACATGTTCTTGGCAGAGATCAAACATATCATAAAGAGTGATTAAAATTGGTCGTAAGAACGGACAAAGAAGAAGAAGGCATGTGATTCAGATTCAATTCCACAATGAGTGTGGAATATTTTTCAGACCGAAATGGCTCTCAGGTCGACCCAGCCTTAATTGTGTACCTGAAAAAGAATTGGGAAGTAAAGGTGGCTGGCATGATGTTGATCACATCATGTGATGATGGTAGAAAAATATGTGCCTAACACCTTATTCCTCAATATACTTTGAGGTATGAAAAAAGGGTTCCATTCAGTTATAAATAAACTGAGAAATCCATTCAGTGGATTCAACCAAGTTCATTGATGCAGAGGTTCTTAAACTCAGCTTGAGAGTTTAGTTCTGTGAGTTGGGTTTTTGTTGCTATTTTCTTGAACTTTCGATAACATTTTGAGCTTCTGGAACTGTTTATTAATAATGAGACATGAAAGTTCATTTCTTTTCAGAGTTTAAGCATACTAGACAAAATTGGGTCCTTTACAACAGTGATGTACAGGCAATGGCACTCACATCATCATGCTTATAAGAGTCACAGACTATTTTCTAGAACAATAAATTACATGATCAACGGTTATTTTCTGTACTACTTCCATACCACATAATGGGATGTTTACTAGATTCATATGTCACTTCACAGTCCAATGCATTGCAATAATGTAAGCAGTCTTTTTAGGGCTAGTTATAAAACAGTCAACCGCTCTACGTGTGCTTTGTTGATTTTTAGAAGGCATTTGACAGCATAGATAGGAAATCAATGTGGGGATCCTAAGAAACTATGGGGTGCCGGAGACGACTGTCGACATCATCAGGCAGCTGTATGAGGGTTTGCCTGCCAGGTTATTCATGATGGAAGACTGTCAGAGGAGTTCCAGGTCACTACTGGTGTTAGACAGGGATGCCTGCTGTCCCCCTCCTCTTCTTGGTGCTACTTGATTGGGTCACACGCACAGCCTACACCAGGTCTGGAAAAGGTATACAGTGGACACTTATGTCAAAGCTAGAAGACCTGGACTTTGCGGACGATCTCGCCTTGCTTTCGCATAGACTACAAGACATGCAGGAAAAAGTGGATGCTCTGACACAAACTGCACAACGAGTCGGTCTTAAAATCAGTCAAAAGAAGACTAAAGTAATGCGTAGCAACAACATACAGCAAGATCCAATACTGATTGAGGGAAGGGACATAGAAGATGTGGATGAATTTGTCTACCTTGGAAGTAAGATCAGCAGATCAGGCGGTACAGATGAGGACATTAATGCTAGGATTAGGAAGGCCCGACAGGCCTATGCGATCATGCACATCATGGAAGTCCGCTGCCATCTCCACGAAAACAAAGCTCAGGATTTTCAGCTCAAATGTGAAGTCAGTGTTGCTGTATGGCTTGGAAACTTGGCGAGTCACTAGGGCAAATACAAATAAGATCCAGACCTTTGTCAATGGATGTTTGCGGCGGATTCTCAGATTGAGATGGTGTGATAGAGTTACAAACACGGATCTGTGGATAAGAACAGGGCAGGAACCTATGATGACACAGGTCAAGAGGAGAAGATGGCGATGGATAGGCCATACCTTGCGGAAGACACAGTCGAGTGTCACTAGACAGGTACTCGAGTGGAACCCGCAGGGAAAACGAAAAAGAGGACGCCCTAAGTAGACTTGGAGACGAAGTCTTATTGAGGAGCTGAAGAGTGCTCAATTGACCTGGGAGACCATAAAAGAACAGCCAGAGACCGAGAAGAGTGGCGAACAACTGTTGAGGCCCTATGCTCCACGAGGAGCGGAGAGGATTAATGATGATGATGATAAAACAGTCACACAAATATAAAAAGGTGAAAATGGGTGATACAACAACAAAAAAAGACTATAATCTTAGCTAGAAAGAGTGTACATCGACTTTAAAGAGGTTTTAATCAAATAGAAAGTATACAAACAAATTCCCTTCTTTGACTATTACAGCTTCTAGAACTCATTGCTGCTTGGATTAGAGGACCAACATCCTTTATTTCTTACTATTCCAGATCAGTTTCCATCATGTATGCTTGCTGCTGTTATATACTATCAACAAAATTTGACAGCTGAAAACTGTTCTTAATATTTTTTTATAATATCTGGCAGTGCATCCAAGTCACAGTAATAAACCAAACTTTCTGTATGTTCAATTGAGCTGTTAGTTCAACTTGAGGAATTGTATTTTCTTAAATCACAGACATGTTGTGATATAAAAATGCAACCCAACTTTTACTTTTCCAAATTGTTTTCAATCCTTGAGTCCCATAATTAACCAACACTAAAACATTTTGATGTGTTCACACAAGAAATATGAATAATATGAATATTATCAATACTACATATATGCTAGTTGAAACTTACCATATATTTGGCAAGTTGTTCCTGTTTGTCCTCCAATGTTGATCTTAGTGGGCATTCCTTGATTTGTTTCTCCATAGACTTCAGCCAAGTGGACATCTGTTGGTTGCTGGACTCAAACACAGACCAGCAGTGCATGGCCTGTTCAAGACTAATCTTAAGTGAGTGTAGCTTTGATGAGTTATTCTCCCAGTCATTATGAAGAACATCTAGCTGTGACTGAATGCTCTGTCGACCTTTTAGGCCTGTCATATCCATTGCAACTTGGGCATGGTTTTCACGAGGTCTCAGTTTGCTTTGCCATCTGGCATACTAGAAATGAGCTCCTGGACAGAGATAAAAAATTGGAATGATAGCATGTACCTTACTACATCAGCTTAACAACATTTAATGACATCAAGACTACTCAGAAACTGTAGCCTGAATACACACTTGACAGAACTTAACACACTTGACAAAAATACACAAAATTTAAACTGGAGAAAAAAAATATCACATCACAGAAATAACAGGTCAACCAAAATAGAGTAAGTCCACACCAGTCAAACAAACAAAAGAAAAAAAGTAGACTTAGTAGAAATTTGAAGTAATGGAAACATACCTGTTTGATCGATAATTGTCAACAATTGGTCACCATTATATGAAATAAAATAATACAATTTGGGCTATTCAAAACTAAATATCACTTGTTTGTTTTTTTAACTGAAAAATGTTTTAGAATTAACATTCTTGTGTACATTCAAACTTACAAACTTCTGACATTGCAGACATTGATCTAAATGCTTCAACTGCTATGGGATGTTACTGTAATCTATGCTTTGTACTGCACATGATATTTTCATAAGAAAGCTAGGGTGGTACAGTATTTTGATATTCATAAAAGTCATGATCATTAAAAAGCTTTTTTATTCGTAAACAAGATCACTTAACTCTTGCTTGTAAAAAGAATGCACTACACTTTATGAATCTTCACTGAAACTCAAACTAAATGTGACAGATTCTGAGCAAATGTCATTTCCTATGTTGCTGACTTATCATTTGGAGGCATTGACAAATACTAACGTAACAGAAGATGTAAATTCCTACTTGTCTCTCATACCTGTTAGGTCCCAGTTTTATATCTCTTTAGTTTAAAGTAATTGCTCTTTACTGTTGATTTATAATAAAGTCCAAGTGACTGCACACATCGGATCATATGTTTTCTAAATGATACTGTAGGGTAAATAATACAATAACCAACACTGCCATAACAAAATGAACTATTAAGAAATAAAAATCGCACATTACATAACCAAATAAATAAAACATAAGCAAACAATATGTAAAAGACAAACAGCACTGTTCAATAATTACATTGAGTCTCTCCAGCTTGCTTTGAATAGTTTGTCTGTCACCTATAGTGTCAGCACACAGTGTTTGTTTGTCTTTCAGGAGGGCTATCCAGTCTACAGCAGCTTGCATGCTGTCTTGGAACTGCTGATGTGTAGTTACATGTAGTTCTGATCTTTGTATCAAATTCTGGAAAATGCAGACAAAAATACAAATAAACTAAAATAGATCACATAAATAAAAGTACATAATTGACAGTAAACAGATCATGATGATTGCTTTACTATCAAATACAGCCCATTCATGTAAATCCCTGTAGCAGATCTAGGCAAACATTTCAGAGAAATGGTGGCAGAATATAACTGCAACTGCACAAACAGCACAGTCGTATATCATATTTTATCTTAACAATATAATGCTTGAGTAAGAGTCACATATACTGCATATAACAAAAAATAAACAATTATAAACAAAAGGATAGAAACACTAAACATATGTATTTAATAGATGATACAAAAATATTATAAATAATATATCAAAATGTCACAATGATTATACTGATATATTTTTTAATCATGTGATAGTAGCATTGTAACAGTCTGGTAGGATTTTCAGCATATAAATTTTATTACTAACTGGCTTACAACTCAATACAGTATTTGGAAAATGGAGCTCTGAAGTCTGATGAAAATTTTATCAGGTAAATTTTATTCAAGTTTCATTGAATTTTCTCTGGTCAGTTTAATGAGGGATAATTCATGAATTTTCTGTGGTCAATATAATGAGAGATAATTCATGAATTTTCTGTGATCAATTTCATCATCATCATCATCAGGTGCCGTCTCCACATCGAAGGTTGGCTGCAATGAATCTCAGCATCCTCTGTCTTTCGCCTTGGTGTTGCACACTGCCAGACTGTAACCTGTCCATTTCTTAAAGTTTCCCTCCACTTATCTCTCGGTCTTCCTCTTGCTCTTCCTCCCTCAACTTCCCCTCTAGTAAATGTTTTATCATGGTGTCATGCCTTTTATGTCCCAAAATACTTTACTTGTCTGAATTTTATTTCTCTTAATAATTGTTTCTTCATGCCTAGTTTTCCTAAAACTTGTGATCAATTTAATGAGAGATAATTTCTGAATTTTCTGTGGTCAATGTAATGAGAGATAATTCATGAATTTTCTGTGATCAATTTAATGAGATAATTCAAGAATTTTCTGTTGTCAATGTAATGAGAGATAATTCATGAATTTTTTTGGATCACTTTAGTTAGTCTTTCCTCTTGGGCCTGTGGCGCGCATAGGCAGAGGTCATAGCTCTCCATGTCTTGCGGTTCGTTGCTATTTGTTTTAAGTCTTTAATGTTTACTAGGCCCATCGTTGAGCCTTCTCTGGTGATGGTTCTACGCAGAGTCTCTCTTGGTCTTCCTCGTATTCTTTTTCCCTCTGGTGTCCATATGAGGGATTGGTAGGGGAGTCTTCTCTCATCCATTCTAAGTGTGAGGCGATGTAGTTCCAGCGGCGCTTTCTTATAAAATTTGATACATTTTCTTGCTTGGTCTCTTGTCTTATTTGTGTATTGGGTCTGAAATCTGACCATTTGAGGTTCAGTATTCTTCTAAGACATTTATTCTCAAAGTTATCTAATTTTCTTTCTATAGCTTTTGTTGCTTTCCAACTCTCGCATCCATAAGTTAATACTGGAATCACACAAGAGTTAAAGATCTTTAATTTTAAGTGCTTGCTGAGTGAATTGGACTTCCATATATTTGACAATTTGTTAAAAGCACATGATGCCAATGCAATTCTGTGTGGAATTTCTGGCGCTGTATCCCCGTAGATGACATCATACTCCCTAGGTATGTAAAACTTTTGACTTTTCAAGAGTGTAGTTTTTAGTTGAATATTTTCTGGACTGCTGGTAAGGTCAACAATTTTTGTTTTTGTGGTGTTTATTTGGAGACCAATTTGTCTGAACGAATCATCGATTCATTTAGAGCCTAAATTCTGTTTCTCAAACAGTGGTGATTTTTACGATGACGACTTGTCGGGCGCGATCAACAGTTTGTTGGCCAAGCTAGAAGAAAACACGTCCCGCCATCTTGAACAACAAACCGGAAAATTTAATGCAGGATAATTCTTATCCAATCGGAACAACAAACTTTAATGCAGGATAATTCTTATCCAATCGGAAAGGTATACAAGAAAAAAATAAACCAAAGAAAGGAATAAGTAATGTTTGTATATCTGTAAAAAAAACAATGAAAGTAAATAAGCTGCAAAGAGAAATAATCATGGTTAATTGATTATGTTCTCATTTGATTAATGTGAATCTTTTGTTGAACAGTTTGGAAAGAGACCAATCAACAAAATGATCATTGGACACAGTTCCATTTTATGTAAATGTTACTAGCTCAAACACCTACCTTAGCATCTCCACTAAGTTTTTCATAGCGAGAGCTGACATTAGTGATGAACTCTGAGACTTCAGGACTTTCAGTAATCTGCAATACACCTTGTGCCTTCTCTATGACCAAGTCAACCAATTTTTGATGTGAGGTAATTTCCTGGAAGATTCCCTGATAAAAATAGCAAATGAAAAAGAAAATTAGGACTCTCACATACTGGATCTAAAATGAAGAGAAAATATTACTTTAGCCACTTGTAAAGATTTCAATATAATCAAACCTAATAATGTAGACTAAGTGGTAAACAATTCATAAACCTAACTAACAATAAAGAACACTGTGCTATTTCACAAAAATATATCCTAAAAATATGTACAATTATTCTAACTGTGCATTCATGAGATAATACTGGCTTATTATTTCCATTAAACACAGAATTTTCATAAAACTTGGTATGAGTTGACAACAGGCTGCTATCAAGGAAAGATGTGTACAACAGTGTTTCCAGGAACTATCAGCACACATACCCTCCATCAGCAGTTGACAGAGAATGAGCACCTATGGGTCTGCTTATAGTACAAAGACATTAGTCTGTTAACTATGTATACATTTCTCATTTCGCCCAAGTGGTTACAGGGGCCCAAATTAGGGTGTAAAGAATAGAACCACTGTTACCTGCCATGCATGTCGTAGGAGGCGACTAGGAGGTTTGGCTGAAATCGGATGCATGTATCCTAAACGTGTAGAAGTCTATGCGTTTAGGGGCCTACCAAACTAATGTGCAACGTTTACACGTTCTTGGCAAAGATCAAACATGTCACAGAGTGATTAAAGTTGGCGTAAGAACGAACAGAAGAAGAAAAAGAAGAAAAAGAAGAAGAAGATTTCTCACTTCAATTTATTTTAAATGTGGTATTAGTTGCAATGTGGTATTAGTTTCAGAAGAAGTGATGAAATCAGAGACATGTCTGGTCAACCACTAGTGAAAACTGTTATAAGAAAGAGAAGATGGAGATATGTTGGGCACACCTTAAGGAGAAATGATCAACGAATATCAAAGCAGGCATTGAAGTGGGATGCAAAGGGTTCAAGAAAAGAGGTCGACCTAAGGAGACCCTGAACGAACTTTGCTGAGAGAGGCAGGAAATATCGGTCTCAGTTCCATGGAGAGATTGAGCGAGTTGCCCAGGATAGAGCGGTATGGAGAAATTACTTGCAGGCCCTATGTAGCATTATACGTCGAGAGGAATTATTATTAGTTGCAATATTTAAATGTTCCATTAAGGACTCATTTCCTGCACAATATGTGCACATTCATAGTTTCGTTTGCATTACATGTGTGTGTTAGTCTCACATCACGTCTACGGTAAAAGAAATATATTTTAGATCCAACAAAGTCTTGATTATCTCAACACAAACACATGATCCTCATATTAAATACATATATTTGATCATGCTAGTGTTAATTATATGTATAACACCTATTTCACTGAAGTGTGGCTTACTAGGCTTTTACTGTATGTTTTTGTGGCCAGTGCAAAACATTTTTATTTACTGATTAAATGAAGGTAAATTATGGTTGCTTCTGTTTTAAGTTATATATGAAATTTCTTACTTGCAACACATTGTCATGACAGAAATCAATCTCTTAACACATTAATCCGTAACTCCCTAGTGCCTGACTATTGAGTATATCAACTTTTTGTAACGACTCTTCCAGAAATGTTGCTGTGAGTTTGCAATTTTATGAACCGGCAGACAGCTGCCACAGGTGTCATCAAGCCATCTTACGGATCATGGGCAGATCTCCATGAAGAGGACCTTTGAACATTTTTTGGTCTGCTCATGCACAGAGCCTAGTGCAGATTATAGATTATAATACATACATGGGCGGGAGTAGATAGGTCAGGTCGTATGACGGGCAGTATTTAGTCTGCATAAAACAACAAATATTAGAAAACTCTCTTTTATCACTTTTTGGAGTCTTTAGACCGTTTTTTAAGACACTGTACATGGGAATGCATGGACTCCCATTACTAACTTCATTGACATCTGCAACTGTGATCTAACTTTATGCAGCGTAGACAAAGAAAATTGGTATCCGTTGGCGACAGACAGGCAAGCATGGGGGGTTCAAAAGAAAAGAGGAAAAACACCATAACATAATGGAGGCAAACGAGAACACAAAGAGATCACCCTATTTATCAGCTCCAGTTTCACCTGCAGCAACTGTGGCAAGGATTGTCACTCCAGAATATGACATTAAAGCCATAACAGATGATGTAATTCAGCACAGAACACACTATGTGATGCAAAACATATAGTCTCTTGAGGCAAAGAGACCAATGATGATGACATTGGAATATAAGCATATTTTTAAAAACTTTGTTTCAGTACTGCAGTTTAAATATAATAAACTGGGAAAAATCATCAGAAAATAGTATACACTGGACTAGAACAATATCAAATGTTACATCACATAATAAATATGTTTAAAACTCAAGTGTACCCTGTGAGCCTTTAACTGTTGTTGCTTCTCTTGAAGTGTATTCTTCAGGTCAACATCTATTCTCAAAGCTGTCTCAGTATCAGTTAACCACCTGACAATCTGCGCCTGAGCATCCTCATATGATGACCACTGATGCAAGGATAAGTTGACATGACGCTGAGCATCATTCAACTCTGAAACAAAATTCTCCCAACTCTGCTTAGCCACACGCAGCTCCCCTCTTACTTTCTCCCTTCCTGCTGCTGCTGTGTCAGAATATAACTTCTCTCCAGACTCGAGAACTGAACTCAACTTTTGATGGCCATGATCTTTTTCACTTATGAGCATCTGCAAACAGAAGTGAGTATTTAATACATAATGTAAACTGGGAAATATCAGTATGAAACATTTGTTATTATAGGCTGAACTGTTTTATATATAAAGGTAGAAAATCTGAACCATTTCCAATAAGGATGGGTTTAAAACAAGGTAATGCCATGTTCCCAGTCCTCTTTTTAACATAGCCCTGGAAAACACAATAAGGAAAGTACAGTAAGATGTTGGTATAGATAAAACAACAAGAATTACTTGCTTATGACAAATGATATAAACGTGGTAGGAGATAATGAACAAGAAACTGTGAAACATTCAAAACACTTAATGGATTCAACAGAAAAAATTGGAGTAAATATCAATCAAGATAAAATTCATCATCATCAGCTAAAATTCAAGAGTCTGTCCCGTAACACCAAGATCACAATACACAAAATTGTAATAAAATTAGTTATTCTATATGGATCCAAAACCTAGAGTACAGCAAAATAAGATGAAACATTATTACATACCTATAAAAACCGAGTCTTAAGATGAATTTTGCTCAACAAGGATAAAATAGTGGAGAATAAGAAACAATAAAGATGTTTATAATTTGTTTAAATGACCATTAATTGTCACCATTATCAAGGTTTATAGAATAGAATGGCTTGGGCATACTGAAAAAATGGCAGGAATCAGAGAGCCTAAAATTGCACATACCGAAAAGATTAAGGGGAAGAAATAACAAGGGAAACCAAGAGAACGATGGAGAGATAACAATAAAGTAGACATAGAAATACTAGGCGTAAACAATTGGGAAGAGAAGACTAAGTACAGAGATGAATGGAAGCAGGTGATATCTGCAGAAATGAACCTCAAAGACTCAGAATGTCTCCGAAGAACCTGAAATGTGTAAAACAAAGTCTTAGAGCTGGAAATTTGGTTACAACAAAAATGTAAATTCAAATTTTTCTTCTTCAAGCTAGGCTTCATATAGTTATGTCATCATATTTCTTCACTAACCCTGTTCTCAGTGGCTCTCTTTAGAAACTAAATCGAGACCAGATATTTCTGCATGAGTGTTCCATTGACATTACCCTTGGATTAGACCTCCCAGTATGTGCTGTAGCAACGTCAAGTTTCATATTATGACCAAGTAAGATATTTCTTAGTAGTGGTCAACTTGTCCGTATCTTAGCTCAATTCAAAGCTGGAGTGAGATTTTGGTAACCACAAACAACTCTGAGGTCAACCCAGCCTCAATGGAGTAACAGAGAAACACTGGGAAGTAAAGGCAATCTGTGGGATGTTGATTACACACGCTCAGCACCAGTATATACCGTTGGTAAAATAAAAACATAAACTTAACATTGTATTCCCTTTATATACCATATGGTATGAAAAATAAGTTTTAATTTACTTCTTATTAGTCCTTATATCCTTAACCCAACGGGACTGCAAAGCCGATATATCGGTTCAGAGTAATGTTCATGATGTCGCAGAACTGATATATCGGCTTTTGGATGTCTGTTCACGGAAACGAATGTATCTTCAGAACCCCTTTACTGAAGTTAAAAAATCTTCAAAAACGGAAAGTACATATATGTAGGTACATTACTATCTCTATTTAACAAAGATTTGAAGAGGAAAGCAGTGTATTATTGCATTCAAGTCGAGACTTTTTTTTTAAACGTTAATGTTTCCGACGATGTTTACAATGTAATCTTGAGTATTGTTAGATCAAATTATAACTTGTGATAGTAATGAAGAAGATTTAATTGACGGTAATAATGACATTTGATTGTTTATGAAAAGCAGTATCGATAGTTGTAAGTCTAATGTAATAATTGCATCTAAAGAATGGGCGTTCCACATTCCATTTATTGACGTGTCCGCACTAAAAGTGAATATTATAAAAACTACTGCACCTAGTTAGATGAAACTTATAGAATATGTTCCCACATGGTCTATCGTCATTTAAATACTACTTCTGGAAACATCTATGAATATTAAGATGTAATACAAACCGGAGAGTAAAAATATTTTTATGATTTTCGTTTTCAAAATAGTCATGCTACAATAACCTAATTCTCTCAAACGTATATCACCTGATGTAAAATATTATTATATTAATGTGTTCCACATCCAATTAGCAACAATTTAATATAAAATATGTCATACTTTAGAGAAACAGTACAAGAGTTATAAAGGATTAAACTAATTGACATTGAATGTTAAATTTGAATCGCAAAATAAATGCGTCCAGGGGTCAAAATAATACAGAGTGAAAGGGTTAAGTATTTTTAACTATCCTATTTAAAACATGTCTACTTTGTTTTGTTGACTGTTGATAATGTTAAAGCAACATCTCATACATGGACACATATCGTCAAAGAAATAAATATATAAAAATAATCAATGTGCATGGTCATATTTTGAAGCAGTAAGAAAATATATAGAATAGACTAATATTGTTTATTTTCAGTACAGAAAAAAGAAGAGCAATCACAATATGCATGAGATTTGAACACATACCTGAATCATGGCTCGCTTCTCTTCCAGTGATTCATGGCCCTTTTTAGGCTGTGTACACTGCTGAAGTCTCTGACCAGCCACTAGAATCCACTCATTAAAATCCTCCATACGACTGATATATAGCTGATGTTCCTGCACATAACTTTCCCATTTGGTTATTAAGTCCTGAAGAGCAACACAACAGAAGAAAATATAACTAGATATCAACTACTGAAATGTTAGAAACCTCAGCCACTATCAGGTGTTGTACCAAGTTGTGTTGATTATCTCTGTCAGTTTCTCCTTATCAGTTCTATTGTTGACTTTCAAATACTTAATGGAGACTAGAAGTTTGATCAGTGTATTTTCCTTGTACAGTTCTGTCACTACATATTAAGTTTGCCAACCTCTATATTTTATTCTAGTCTTTCTCTTCTTAAAGTGCTCCAGAGGATAAACTAACTCTTCCACATTTCACAATAAATCTTTAATTCTTTTTGAATGATGACCTCTATCAGAACAATTGAAAAATAATTGTTCAGATGTCCAAGACTCAGTTTTTAAAAACATAACTTTGTAGCCTCCAGCAAACCTAATTAAAGGGGGCAGGTAATACAAATATAGTGTTTTTCATGTATACACTATCAGTGTTGTATCACAAAGGAGTTTTCAAAATCACACCTCAATAATCTAAAAGAAATACTTCACATGCTCTGTTAATGGTATAAGAGTGTATTAATACAGTTGATCTTTGTAACATCACTGACAATGAAGGGGCCAACAGATTGAAAACGTTGGAGGCAAAACTACTCAGTCCAAGTATGATAAATCATAAAGTCTAGAGGTTTTCATGAGCGGATACAAGTAGGAAAAAGAGCAATCAACCAAACCACCAGAGAGATGATGCATCACATCAACTCAATAGAAAAGAACAAGTAAAGATCTTCAGACAAAACACATGTTGTAACAGAAATACAATTTTTTTTTTAAACTGAAGAAAGTTCAGATGTGTGTGACAGTAGCACAGATAAATTATAGCAGAACATATGTTGCAAAACTGTTTCAGATATGTGGAATACAGAGTAAATTTATGTTTCAGATATGTGGAACAGAGAGTGAATTTATGTTTCAGATTTTGGAACACAGAGTAAATTTATGTTTCAGATATGTGGAACAGAGAGTAAATTTATGTTTCAGATATGTGGAACAGAGAGTAAATTTATGTTTCAGATATGTGGAACAGAGAGTAAATTTATGTTTCAGATTTTGGAACACAGAGTAAATTTATGTTTCAGATATGTGGAACAAAGAGTAAATTTATGTTTCAGATATGTGGAACAGAGAGTAAATTTATGTTTCAGATTTTGGAACACAGAGTAAATTTATGTTTCAGATATGTGGAACAGAGAGTAAATTTATGTTTCAGATATGTGGAACACAGAGTAAATTTATGTGTTAATACACCATTACTGAGAGTAAACTCTTTGAAACCAAAAAACATCGATGAATCTTTTATGAGCCTATGAAATTGACATCTAAAATTTGACCAAACTAACTCTTAATGTCAACTGTGTGTGTCAGCTCTTGTATCAACAGATCTTTTCATCAACGTGTTGTCAGTTGTTGTATCAACAGTGTGTATCAGTTGTTTGTATCAACAGTGTGTATCAGTTGTTTGTATCAACAGTGTGTATCAGGTGTTTGTATCAACAGTGTGTGTCAGTTGTTTGTATCAACAGTGTGTGTCAGTTGTTTGTATCAACAATGTGTGTAAGTTGTTTGTATCAACAGTGTGTCAGTTGTTTGTATCAACAGTGTGTAGTTGTTATCAACAGTGTTTCAGTTTATCAACAGTGTGTATCAGGTGTTTGTATCAACAGTGTGTATCAGGTGTTTGTATCAACAGTGTGTATCAGGTTGTTTGTATCAACAGTGTGTGTCAGTTGTTTGTATCAACAGTGTGTGTCAGTTGTTTGTATCAACGTGTGTGTGTCAGTTGTTTGTATCAACAGTGTGTGTCAGTTGTTTGTATCAACAGTGTGTGTCAGTTGTTTGTATCAACAGTGTGTGTCAGTTGTTTGTATCAACAGCGTGTTTTCAGTTGTTTGTATCAACAGGTGTGTAGTGTTTGTACAGTTGTTTAGTTTGATCAACAGTGTGAGTCAGTTGTTTGTATCAACAGTGTGTGTCAGTTGTTTGTATCAAAAGTGTGTGTAAGTTGTTCCTATCAACAGTGTGTGTCAGTTGTATGTATCAACAGTGTGTGTATGTGTCAGGTGTTTGTATCAACAGTGTGTGTGTGAGTTGTTTGTATCAACAGTGTGTGTGAATTGTTTAAGTAGATGTTATTGTTGCTACAGAGCTGGCAGTTGATACACCCAAAGGAAAAATAAATATTCACCTATGAGCAGTTTACAAAACTCCTTGTCAACAAATTCAGTATGACATCTACATACAGTCCTTGAAATAGTAGTAAATGATATGACTTTTTTTTTCCCGATCCAGAAGCACTTGAGCTGAAAGCTCTTGGCTCGGTGTCATGGATATCGTAACCCTTCAGCTCGGTGCCACGAACACTGTAAATCTGGGAACCTGTAGCTTTCTGCATGCAGTTGAACTCACACTTACAGAGGACTAGTCACCCGTAGTCCAACGCGCTACGAACACGCTGAGCACGTGGGCAATGATATGACTTAAAAACGTCTTTCTATCTACATGCATACTCATCAAAATCTGTTAAAGGAGATTGAGCACCTATGGATCTGCCTTGGAGTGCTTATGTCCAATAACCAACAATTGTATGGACTTGGTCTTTGTGCAAAAAAGATGACCTGATGATTAACTAAACTAAACTAAACTAACCAAACTAACTAAACTGAACTAACTAACCAATAAATGTTGATTCAAGATGTATACTAAAAATGTACTAGAAAAGGTACATACTTTAACCAGGGATAACAGTCCCTGATACTTGTTAGTGAGGTGAGATACTTGAGTACCAAGTCTCACATCTAAGCTTGTATGCATCAAGTTCTGAGCATCATCGGTGAACTTATCAATCTGTGACTGATGAACCAAAATCTCTTCCCGTTGTTTCTGTTAGATAGAAATAGTGATATATGATATATGTAAGCTGATTAATAAATAAAAGCAAGGATCACATGGGAAAAGTTCAAGGATGGTGGAATGAATAATGAACAAGCACATTGATATTAATACATGGCTAAGTTGTAAGAAAAAGAGAAAGACCACGGAGAAGATGGATTCACGATGTAACCAATGGTTTGAACATGGCGGCTGCAGAGGCGGGACATCTGGCCTATGAGAGAGAGAAATTTAGGAGGACTGTTGGGGTGGCAAAGTTCTGCTCAGGACAAGTTATGTGATGATGACAAGTTTTATAACAGAGCATGCTGAACAGGAAGATAATACATTAGAAAAAAAGGCAGAATGGCATATAAAAATCATCTACAATTGAAAGAAAATATGTAAGACAGTTTTGTATTAATATTCCGACATTATAAAGACAATTGGTTTTAAAACAATCAGTTTGAAGTTTTTGTTTACATGCAAATCAAACATTAAGTGGAGATGGTGTGTACACTTTAATATAATACTTTCTAGGTATTTGAAGCTATACATTTGTTTTATGGCTTAGTCTCTGATTTGCTGGCTTTTCTTCTTTGTCTATTGTCATGATTTCTTTTTCTGTATGTGGATGTTCATATTATAACTATTACATGCTTGGTGTAATCTAATCTATTAATTTGGTCTTGTGGTTGCTTTACTGAGGTGGCAATTAATGCCTTGTTTTCTGCAGAAAGATCTTTGAAGTTAGAGTGCATTACTTTAAACAGTCAGCTTAGGTTCTTACAGTAAATTTTGATGTGCAAAATCTTGTTCTGAATCATAAAGATAATGGCTATAACAAATCAAATGTTAAAACCAATGTTTATAATAGTGTCACAGCTAACATTGCCACAATTATGCAATCCTAGTTCTATACATCAAATCAAATAATTGTACTAACCCGAAATCTGTCCACTTGTTCCTGCTTCTCTTTAAGTGAATTTTTCAAGTCATGACCCATGATCTTTTTCTCCATGTTCTTCAGCCACTCGTCAAGTTGTTCAAACTTGGATTCAAAACCTCCCCACATGTCTAAGGTCTGATCCAGAGATACTTCTGTGTGTTTCATAAGGTTGAGGTAATCATCCCATTCTCTCTGAAGGTGATCTATTTCTCTTTGCAGTACCTCTTGTCCTTGTGATGAAGTATTCTTTGTAGTTGTGGTCCCTAGTTTCTTGGTAAGGCTGAGTTTCTGACCCCCTGTCTTGACATTAGCAGCAACTTCCTGTTCAAGTAGTAACAATAACATCTACTTAAAACACTGATACACACTGTTGATACAAACAACGGACATAAACAGTTGACAATAACAGTTGATACAGCCTGTTGATATAAACAGTTTTACAAACAATCAGCAAACAGCTGATTGTCTATTCCAGGTGGAAGATGTAGTTGGCTGTCTACTCTTGCCGTTAAGCGTAGCCATGGGAGCTTTAATTTGCGTTCTAGGGCCAGATGAGTCGCCCTTGTTGTGTTGTATCCGTGTTTATGTAGTGTGGCCTTGATATTGTCTATCCATCTTTTCCTTGGTCTTTCCTTAGCTCTAGTACCCGATCTCTTTTTATTGTATGCTGTTATTGGTGGTTGGTTGATTTCATTCTCATTAAATGTCCAAACCACTGCATGTGTTGTCTTTCGATGTATTCGGTGCATGAAGTTATGCCCACTTTGCTTCTGATGTCCTCATTTCGTAGTCTGTCTTTCCTGGTGACTCCCATTACCTTCCTCAAGCATTTTATTTCACACGTGGTGAGCTTTCTGTGATGTGTTTAACACACAAAAATAGTAGAAACTAATAGCTGACACTAATAGTTGGGCACAAACAGTTAATAGAGTAACACTAATAGATCAATGTCTGAGAATTAATTTTTCAATATTCATAGTAAATAATGGTTTTAGAATATAATTTACTGCTAACATTTATGTATATTTATGACACAGTTAAAAGCAATAAACATTACTGCAATACCAATCACTAGGGTAGCTAGCCACAAACAAATGTATGTTTCTGTGTTGTTAATGTCTGGTGACTGTTTCTCACTCCAAAAGTACTCAGTTCATGTTCGGTGTGACTGATCTATTTCCCAGATCTTAAAGTCACCCGCGTGGTGCGGGGCCGCAAGGGAAGCAAAGAATAGTACCACTGCGACCTACAAGACATGTCATAAGAGGTGACTGATGTAGGAACTACGGAAGCTATCCTAGTAAATAAAAAGCATCACACAAATCGTATGTGCTGGCTTACTTGTAGGTGCATAACCAGCACAACATTCTGGCAAAAATCATTAATACAAATTGATATAAAAGTCAAAAAATGTTCATTATTTCAAAATTACATTTGGGACCATTGCTGGTACTACGAAGTTCATGCATTGTTCATGAGATCTTTCCGTGTAAGAAAGATATTGGGCATACATTATTTTTTCATCAGAGTGCACTGATGATGTTACTAAGAATCAATCATTCATACAAATGTATCCTCTAGACAGATGCATTGAATCACCAGGCACAAACAAATACATGCTCAGGACGCATTCGTTAATTTGGTATGCATAAACATATTACAACAAAAGCTGCTTACAAGAAACAAATAAGGTAGATAGAATAATTAGAGCCAACTGAAACATTTGTTATAGTACTGGTTTCGCAAATGTTTTCATTGTGGGCTATATAATCTCACCTTCAGTCGATCTTTCTTGCTCTGAAGAGACAGTTTGTCACCTGAACGGTCAGCACATGCCTCAAGTTTTTCTCGAGCAGAGATCAACCAATCAGTGAAGTCCTGTGCTGCATCCTGATACTGTTGGTGATCATACATTGAATGTTCAAGCTTGTCTAAGATTACTTTCGATCTGTCACATACACTGCCATACTTGTGTTTCAGCTCATCCACAAGTTTAATGACCTGTATCGTGGAAAATAAATGTCTTCATATGATTCAAGTTTCAGAGAATATATAATGTTTTAGTCAAATATTAATTAGAAACATCAGTATTCATTCTTTGGATACGTCATTATAAAGATCTTCCCATCTAGTATCAAACTTTTGTCCTGGATATTCAGATATAGTGAAAGAGCCCATAGTGGGAATATTTGATTTGGTGTAACATAATGGAGGAATATGGAATCAGATATGGCATAACTCGGCAAGGACCCTTTCAGGATGTCTGAGATGTGTATATAACCAGCCATATCATCAACTATTCCTCCTGACAGTGTTTAGCACAAAAAAAGTATGAACAGGTAGATAGCCAACAGGCACTGATATAATCAAAAAAGATGCATTCTTAGGTCGAAAGCAACCTGTTTTTGCTTAGATCCCATACACAATACTCAAAAACAAACCATCAGTATGCATACCTTGCTTGATCTTCTGAAAGAAAGTAAACATTTATAGGTAACATGATGTTGATTCTGGTAACTAACAAGATCATCTTACCTTTTTTGATGGAGTTGACTGAGTAAGGACTTGAGCTTTTTCTCTCAGATTGTCAATGATGTGTTCACGAGATAGCACATCTTGATGTAGAACCTAAAACAAATCAAAGTGCATCATACAGGTTAACAAGGTAATTCTAAATCAATTTTTTTTTTATAATCACAATTCATTCAATTTTTCTTTCAGCACAGTAGGAAGCTTTATTTTTAAAGTTCAATAGTGTCAATACTTAATTAAAGCACACCAACAAAATAACACAAGCACAGAAACACGATTAAAGCTTTGGAGGACATACATTTTACCTGTGGTAGCATATGAATGTGAATCATGGACACTTACATAAGCATTGGCTACTATATAACCAACTGTATACAGAGGAATCTCAAATTTTATTGCAATTATTTCAGACAGATAGAGGGAGTCGATAGGTAGTTCTTTGAAGGATGTTAGGCCTCCTTGGAAGAGCTCAGCACCAGGGCACATATTTTCAAGCCTGGATATTTGGAGAGCCCTAAATGATGGCAGTGAAATATACTGTTCTGTTTTCTACTATGTGACTGGGAGGCAGAGATAAAGGTGCTCTGGGTATTTTCTAATGTGAAATAGCCAGGAAAGAGCCTAATGTTTGTGATACTATATCTGCATACTGAGAAATAAAGTATCGAGAGGAAAAACTCTGGAATTACACAATTCAGTGCATAACTTAGCAATGGCTGCAAGAGAGCAGCAATCTCAGCAGATCTAGGTCTCAACATCAGCAACAATTCTTTGACCTTTGCTGATAGAGACAACACCTATTGATCTGCTGAGAGTGATATGAGTTTGCTTCAATGATCAATCAACTTCAAGGACTAACACTGTCACATTTTCAGTTAAGTAAACACCATTGTTGACATCTCAGTTCCAACAATTATTTGACTTCCATGGTTACAGGTGTCTAATAAGATCATTCATTTCTACCAAATTCTGTATAGCTTACTAAATATCCAGATGACAAAAAAGTATTTATTTTCTTCTTCCTGTAAATATCTCAAAACAAAACTGGAGCTAGTTAAATTCTAACAAAACTAATAAATTTTGTGATCTGCTCTCTCGCTTGTGTGGTGCGGGGCCAGCAATGGAAGCAAAGAATAGTACCACTGTGACCTACAAGGCATGTTGTAAGAGGGACTAAGGTAGGGCCAAGAAAGCTACCCTAGTAAATAAAAATAGTCACAGAAATCGGATGTGATTGCCTACTTGTAGGCGCATAATTGACACAACATACAATCACTCTTAGACTCAGATCACATAGAGTGGTTAACAAGTGGTCGATTTGGAATGTTCGAAGAAGAAGTTATCTACTCTTCTATACTAAAGCATCCAGAACCAACATCAGTTATAATCATATACATTTTGTGTTCAAGACCTATTAATCCTTACAGATTAACTATATTCATTTCAGACACAGGTTTGATTGTTGCTGAGCGGAAACTCCTACAATTGAACATAAACAGCTGAATGTTATTTATCAGTGACTTCAAGTGAATTGCTTACACTATTGTGTTACATACTACCTTGTGGTTCTGTAACTGAGCTTTCTTTTCAGGTAGTGTTGCCTGCAGATGAATATCTTTCTTCAGCTTCTCTTCCATATCAAGAACCCATTTCTGGAAGACCTCAAAGTTATCATCATATGATGACCAATGACTAAGATTTTTGTCCAATCTTCGTTGGATCTCAGATATCTCATCCCGTAGAGCCTCCCAATGATCTCTCAAGTTTCTAAATAGAATAATAATATAAAAAGATAGATAAAATATCTTGTGACAGTTTTGTCAAGATTGCAGGTGTTCGCAGTCAGCTAACAAAATTCCCACTCCTTTTGACGTGGTATATTAATATCAGCATTAGAACACATAAAGGTCAGACTAACTAGAACTTTAGCATTCATAACTGACGACTCCCACAGATTTTTATAACTTTAGCAAAAGCCGATATATTGGCTAAGTGAATGTCAACCACAAATATCTCTTTTTACATAAATAACTGTTATAAAAAAGTAGGAAAATATGTCCTGGAAATATAGATTTACATTACTTCTAGGTTAAAAAGAAAAAAGAATTGTGGTAACAACTGGTATTTTAACTCTTTCCTTACGCAGTTATTTCCTCAGTTTTACACAGTTAATTCAAGGGAGGTAAACAAAATAATAACTACTCGTCAATAAATAAACATATATATATATATATCTGATTATATACTAATTTCAAGAAAACTGGACAACATATTAGAATAACAAGGTTAAAAAGTAGTAGAAGTAAATAAGAGAAAACTAGAAATACTTCTTATAAGGGAAAAAACTGGAATGTCGCAGTGTACGGAGAATGGCGTTAACAGAAATACGCTGTGGCGCAATGTGCGATGATTGGCATGGGAAGAGTTAAAGATCTGTTTTTCAATTCTGTATGCTTGATTTTAGTGGATTTTTTTGGTAGAATGAGTCAACCATCTTCATCAAGAACAACATGGGCTTCAGCTGTTGCAGATAGAGAATGTTGACACTATATAATAGCTAACAATAGTGATAAGAAAGATATTTTGGAGGGAGTTGTTAACCCTACCAGGACTTATAGAATGTTTGTGAAAATATCTTGTTAATAAATGTGGTAATACTTTATTTAGCATCTAATTTGTAAATTAATTTGTAAAATCTAATTTGTAAAGAAACAATGAATCTGCATACCTAATATCTTTACGGATACAATCTCTACCATCTGTGGATGTGCTTGGATATAGACGCTCTCCACTTTCTATTGTCTGATGAATATGATTTGCTCCTTCATCTCTCTCAGCTGACAATTCCTGGAAATGAATGGATTAGAGAAACAAGTTTCCTTTGCGTTCCCGGAAACAAGTTTAAGTAAACTTGAAATTATCATATAGTATTCTAAATTACCACAGAAAAATTATAAGTACAACCTGGCAAAGAAGAGGACAAATAATTATCTCCTACACAACCCTAAATATGTTGGAATACTGACTTATCAATAATATCATATTTTGGAACTGATATAGATTGGTAGTTCTTCTACCCCCTCCAAAGTTGTGGAATATATCAGCAAGGTTAAAAAATACATTCGGCTGCACATAAGAATTTTTGTCTGACAGATGTCGCACAAAAAATAACGGAAGCATACAAAACAGAGATAAATATTCAATTCTTTGTTCAGTTTATTTTTTAAATGTCAACAAAATGTCAATGTATCAAATCTGGAGCCGCTCACCTGTAACTTCATCACACGATCCTCTACATCCTGTCTATCACCTGCCAGCTCTCCACATACTCTTAAACTGTTCCTTAGGGTGTCCATCCACTCCATACGGTGATTACAGTTGTCATGGAATGCACGATGCTCCTCTACATAATCTTCCCACTTCGTGATCACATCCTACATGAGGAAAATTATAATGCTGTAATAAATCATTCATTCAAACATATATATATACTCAACCCTGGAAAAACTGATGACATCTTCCAGTGACTATTGTGTATCCACAATGAGAACAGAACTACCAATGCAGTTTCCTTGCAAGAAACCATCATCAAAGCATTTGGTCTAGTAGTTTTACAGTAGTGACTGCTATATATTAAAAAATTTACAACAAAATCTATAGAATCAAAGTCTCTGCAATTAGGGCACTCACATAGCTATACTGATTTAAGCTCAGACATAATGTTACATTTTTGTTCTCTGTGGGGCTACAAATTTATACTCTTGTACCCTATACAAGGCAGTAGAGTTTGTACTTTTAACTTCCGATTGCTGAAAATCCTTCTGATTGTGTTGGTTTCCAGAGCTTTTTTAAAATTCAAGAGCACTGCTTGACTTAAAATGATAATGTGTGCAATACCACAAGCTAGTCAGTCTTCTATTCTGGAAGGAACTTTGCAACGACTCTCTGAAAACATTGAAGCATGCTAAAGATAAAGGGTTGATTCCTTCTTTGAGTGTTGAAGATAAAGGGTTGAGAAAAATATCTCCTGGAGAATCCATCACAACGAAGATCCTTGCTTCTTTAGCCAGATGAATGTTACCAAAGCATTTTGTGAGGAGGTAAAGCAAGGCTGTGACCAGTATGTTACCAAACCTCAATGACATCCAGGGCTGAACAAGGTGCCACAATGTGCAGTTTGAAAACTCATACTTTAAATAATAATGAACACCTTCATCGCTGCAGTTTGGCGAGACATAACCCATGACACAAAATTCACAATTAGTCTTGTTTTGCCAAATGCTACCTGTACACTGTTTGATTAGAGTAGATATATCATTCAATTCTGTCCTACAACAATAATAATGCAGACGACACTATATGCATTAAAGTCTCACTGCTTAGCTAGTCTATATGAAATGACATAATAGTTGTGTATGAAGGTATCTGTGAAAAGAAAGTATTATTGTGGTTGGTAGAAAAGACACAGCAAGTTTGCTATACTTATTTTTTTCAGAATGTATTTTATATACAATAGACAAAAGTAAATTTGTTCCATGAAAGTCAAAACTAAACATATTTCAGGGTAGCACATAAGTTTGGAATTGTTTACACAAAGTTAACAATAAAATCACAAATTTATCTATTTTTAATCTGGCCGAACACAACACTATTGGCTTGCTTACCTGTGCCAGTTTTTTAACAGTTTCATATTTAGTTGCCAGTTGGGTGCTTTGGTTGACCAATCTGGAATCTGATGACTGTACTTGGGCAGCCATATTTTGGAGGTTGTTGAAATCAACTTGTTTGGAAATGATGTTCTGTTGTAGAGACTGTCCCCATACACAAACACACAAAAAAGGTAGTTAAAAATAGTAATTATCTCAACCAAAGAACTGTTACAGTTTAGAATGAATTAGTCTGTCATACACTGCACAATGACACTGTTGAAAGTTGTGAAGTGAAATGTTGTTGGCAAATAGAAAAGAGGAAGACAACGATGAATGTGGGAAGTAAATAATAAGAGACGGACAAGGAACAGTTTGGCAGAACATACTGCTATAGCAAATGACAAGAAGTGTTTGAGATAGATAACAGTCCACTTTCAATATGTAAATAGCTTTAATCAATTGCTTAAAAGTGAAAATTATCCTTAATGAATCTTTGAATTATCTGAGAACTTAAATGTTTAATCCCAGACTTATAACCTCTTTTCTAAACATTTTAGTTGACATGGAAAAAACTAGTCCAAATGTAGTTCATAACTGTTATATTGAATCAACTCTTACCTTGAACACCTTCACTTGGGCCTCCTTGTCCTGAACAGTGGTCTTCAATTCACAATCCCGTAACATTGATTCTGTCTCTTTTAGCCAATGGCTAAGACTTTCACATGAACTATCATACATTTCTAAAGCTGTCGAGACAAATATAAACATGTGATTGACCATCGATGCAGCGGACACATTAATAATAAAATATGAGATAAACACAGTAAGAGGTACAAAGAATAATTTTATCATGGGAAAGATACTAAGCTGATCAACCGATAATTTTACAAAAGTATAGCTAACTGGTGTATCTAATCCTATCATCATCATCAAGGTGCATATCCTTTATAGGACGTTGCTCTCTTTGCAGCGCATCTGAAATTCACTGTCTCTTGCCAGTTCACCCACTTCATCGATGGTCATATTCATGGTTTCTTTAATATCTTGTAGCCATCTTCTTCTTGGTCTGCCTCTGCGTCCTGGAACCCTGCCCTCTAATATTGTTCTTTCCAGGCCATTGTGGCGTTTGATGTGATCAAAGTATGTAATTTTTCTGTATAGTATGCTGTTTATCAGCCAATTCTCTTTAAAATTTAGTTCTTTCAGGACATCAGTGTTCTTTCTTTTTCTGTCTATGGTATTTGTAGGATCTTTCTATTCCTATACATATCTAATATATCTAACATATCTACAGTCCCTCTGATTATTTTAAGAATCAGAATGCATCTACTTCTTTTAGGAATTAGACTTGCAATGTTTCAGGTATCAAAAATACATATATTTTTTAGGAATCAACATACATATAGTTTTCTTCAAGAATCAGACTACATCTAGTTTTAGCCGTTCTTCCAAAACTATATCTCTAAAACCTCCAGATATTTTGCTGTTTCTTTGTCTATGCCTTGATTTCACATTACTAGTCTGTACTGGATTCTATGTAGTACTAAGGACATCTGTTGGTTTGATTGATAGGGCCATCATCATTGTACTTTGATGAGGAACCATCTGTGTTCCAATATCTTTCGTGCACAGGAAGATCTCACGGCAGTGTACAAACTCTGTAGCACCGATGAGGGTCCCGATGTAAATTTGAAGATCGTGAAAATTTGCGGAATTTAAATTTAAAAAATCTTTCTAATGAATTTTGCCAGGGCAGAGGTTTTCCAGCCCGCTCTTCTCGATTTTAAACTGCCAAGGGTGGTTCTTTTATGTACTCAACTTGAACACAGGACTTACCTTTTATCATCCATCTCCGATAGGACTAGGAACTAGATCTCACCTATACTAAGATCAGGGATCTCTGTGAAAATATCCAGATGGCACCCAGGAGCAAACCGAGTACTTTTGGAATGAGACGTGAGAGCCACTACACTAGAGACCCTATGCAAATATTCTAGGTCATAAAGACATCTACCAATCTGAAGTAAAAAATACAAAACTCCACAGTCTGGCACAAGAAATAATAATACAAACTTGTACTACCTAGATACAGCCATAAATTAGTGTGTTTATATTGAACTATCTTATTTTATGTTTAATCAAATGGATTTTCTTAAATAAAAAGTGAAAGAACCTTTAATGGCTTGTACAAGTCCTTGTTGAGTATTATTCATTCCAGAAACTAATGTGGCCCACTCAGTGTCGAGCAAATGCAGCTCTTGTTTCAGATTGGTCTGACCCATGGATGAGGTGTGAGCCATGGTTTTCTCCCCTTGCTGATGGGCAAACTTGATCTTGGTCTCTCCTTCTTGCAGATTTGCAATAAACTCCTGTTTGTAATCAAGCAGATCAAATTTGATGATTATAAGAATATGATATTCAAAATAAAATACATAAATATTGCTATTTTATTTTACATAAATAAATCAATGCTTATTACGCAGTATTAAGAAAACGTGATGAACCAAACACATCAAATTTGATGATTATAAGAATACTAGCTGATTAACCGGCCGACGGGTGAAAGTGTTAGTAATCCTTGATGAGGAATTGGTGACCCCGCTCCAAGAGATATCATTTTCTTCTAAATATTGGACGTTTTATTTATTTATCAGTTAGGGCCTGATAGTAAACAACATTCCTTGTTTTACCGTGAAAACACCATGTCTTGAAGTTGTTCTATTGAGTGCACAATATTGCAGAAGTCTTCTGGTAGCTTGATTGAGTCAGTGTTTGGTTCCTTGCAAAGCTGCCCATCTCCTAAAGCAAGCAATTGATCTTCAAAATAAAATACATAAATATTGCTATTTTATTTGACATAAATAAATCAATGCTATTACGCAGTGTTAAGAAAACTGTGATAAACCAAACACATAAAATTATTTTCTCTTCTTCAAATGTTCCATATCAACTACTTGTTAACTGCTCTTTATGATTTGTATGTGATCTGAGCCTAAGAGTGATTGCACATTGTGCCAGTTATGCGCCTTCAAGTAGGCCAACCCATCTGATTTCTGCGACGCTTTTTATTTACTATGGTAGGTTCCCTAGACCCTACCTCAGTCACCTCTTACAAAATGCTGTGTAGGTCGCAGTGATACTATTCCTTGTTCCCCTTGCAAGCCCTATCAATACACGGGTGAATTATTTTAAATATAGAAACTATCAAAAGTTTCATCAAGATCAATGGTTATACCACCTAATGACAGCTTTAGAAACTACCAACAACCATTTTTCAACCATCTTTTATCATTTATGACTTAGGTACTGGTTTATACTAGTATATTACATTTGTACAGTTCAATGGTAGGCATCCCATTTCAACCATTCTTATATCTTGATGACCTATCATACTTACCTAGTAATTAATTTTAAGTTAAAAGAAACATCAAACCATTTTCAACCATCAATCATTATACATTTCCACCTAATGACAGTTTAGAACTACCAACAACCATTTTTCAACCATCTTTATCATTTATGACTTAGTTTCTGGTTTAACTAGTATATTACATTTGTACAGTTCAATGGTAGGCATCAATCATTTTTCAACCATCTTATATCATTTATGACTTAGTTACTGGCTTACCCTAGTATATTACATTTGTACAGTTCAATGGTAGACATAGAGAAAAACTGTTTATAGAATCCATTTTTAATTGCTAAGTACACTGTCAAGACTGCTGGATTTTCTACCTGAAGTCTGTCAAGTCTATTCTGCAGTGCCTGTTTGTCCCCACCAACTTCAGCACAAACAGCAACCTTGTCTTTGGCTGCATTTATCCAATCTTGGCACTGCTGGTATGTGTCCTGATACAACTGGTGCTCAGTAACATAATCTTCAGCCGTTTTTACACAGATCTGGAAGAGACATTGTCACGTCAAGCAATAAATCTTTAAGAACACGAACAGGAATCTGCAAACACACTAATCCTTGTCTTCACTGTGAAGTTTATAACATGTTATTACTGAGCAGCATGATTAACAATACCCATCACAAACACTAATCTCTTGTCTACACACCTAAAGTGACATGAAATAAAATTATTAAATATACCTACGGCAATTGAAGAACATAAAATCAAGGAAAATTAAATATTTCTGACACATCAAACGACATGAGTGCCTGGAGAAGATAATTTGGGAGGAAATGATGCCTGGATAAAGAATAAGAGGAAGACCTAGAATACTATGGGTGCAAGATGTTGTTGACAAGCTGAGAATGACTGCTGCTGACACATGTCAGCTTGCACAGAATAGAAAGTTTTTCAGGACTGCTGTCATGGGAGCTAAGTTCAGGAAGGAACAAGCTACTTGATGATGATGAAATATACCTATACTGCTGTAGACTGTAGTAAACATATGTTGAACTTGGTAAAACTTTCTTACTTCATGCTTTGATCTTTGACCTACATTTGTCTACAGTAAAATAAAATGTTCACAAATGAAACTTATTTACACAGCTCAAAATAACTTAATGATAATGCAAAACTTCTAACAAAATATTCATCACAAACTAATTATCTCAAATGTTTATGTAACATTTTATGAGGTTTGAAAATCTGTAGTTATGTGCATATAAACTCACCTCTGCAGCACTGCAAAGATGGTTGTACTTATTGTTCAGTTGTTTCAGTTTGTTCTGTACTTGAGAAGATGATAATGCTGTTCCCTTATCACTGATACTGTCAATAACCGTCTGATGAGACAGTATATCCTGAAGACGAGCCTGTGTTAGATAATAATAATAACAAATGTTTTATTATATGCAAACATCTCATGCCTTGACCTCCCACTCTATAGGTCTGAGATCGCGCTTCGTTATATTTCGACAACCAAATTTTGGTTTGCACAATGTTAATGTGACCATGTCATCATTTGGACTTGCTTTCTGCAATCAGTAATATCTCTTTCGTTGAGTATTAGAAAGTATGTATGGCAGTGAAAATGAAAATCATGGCATATCCTTTACAGCACTTCGTCATCAACCACAGTTAACATTCGTCGATTTTCTAGGCACCACTTATACATTCAGCAGTTTGCCATTGCTTTCTGAGCGGTGAGTGCTAATTTTTACCGGTTTTAAAATTTCACACGAAGAAATTTGCTTCCAAACTGCCTGCTGCAGAGTTTGAACCAGGTACACTTAGGTTGCGATTGAGCTTATTACTGCTTAAGCTACAGACGCCCATGTGTGACATTAGAAAGCTGAAAAACAAACTTTGCACTGAATATGGCAAGACAAACTAGTTGGTATTTATGATACAAGTGACAATTGTATTTGTTCTTACTAAATAAAATAATGACACATAATAATTTTAATGAACAAGTCTAGATATATATATATTCTGAGAATTATTTAAACATGAATAAACTTCATTTACCTTGTATTGCTGTAACAAGGTTTTCTTTTTCCCGCAGTGTTGTCTTAATTTCTGGTTCGCTCATGTGTGCTTCTACATCCATTACCCATTTATTAAGCTGCTCAAAGTTTTCATCAAAGGACATCCACTGCATTCTGCTACTGTCCAGTTGTCTCTGAGTATCATTGAGGCTGTCATTGAATCCTTCCCATGAATCTCGTAGGCTGCGCATTTCATGACGTATGCTTTCTCTGCCCTCATTTGATGTGTTAGGATACAATTTTTCCCCAGCTTCAAGAGCTGCATTAATAAGTGCAGAACCACCTTCTTTATTGGTCAGGAGGTCCTGAAAGACAATAATATTTATACTTGATTGATACATTTGGTTTATTTACAACTTTAAAACAATGTTATTTTTCCAGATTGCCTGTTTAGTCATATAATTAGGCATGACTCACTGTTTAAGATGATTTTACAGTGAACAGTTTAGGGTGGAATGAGAGGAGGAGGACAGAGAAAACCCTGGATTGACAACATTAAGAACTGGTCAGTGCACAACTTCTCCGTACTTGTTTGAAAAGCTGAAGACAAGAGAACCGTGGTGGCTATTTTGTGCTGATGTCTACATCATGACAACTCCCTGACCGTAGCAGGTTATAGGCTTATCATTATTATTGTTTTTCTGACTTTATTTTCATTGATGACTTTATTTTTACTGAACTGTTTAAGTTATGTTGTCATCAAATAAGAACAACTGTTGACACTGGTAAAATAAAATTACTGAACTAACTTTGTATCCCTTAATTTACCACATTGAATGAAAGCAAGTTCTTTACTTTTTACTTACTTACCTTGATCACTAAATATATGTTTTGATATTACAAGTTAATAATCTGATTGTACTTGTGTCATGTCCTTTCACTTCAATTACTTATACTTTATGTTCAATTTTGGCAGTTCCTTGATCATTATGTATTTTATTTTGACCTTTGTTGTTTTTTTTATTTAAAGTAGACTTTGTCTGTTACTGCAATTTGATAATACTGTCAAAGCTTATAATATGTATAACTTTTGTCCATACTTTGACGATAGTCAGCTTAGAATTCAGTGAATCTTCATCTCCAACTAGACTTGAGCATTGCTCCAGATTCTGCCTGACCTCACTGAGCCACTTGAGGGCTGCCGTGTGCTTGTTCACATACTGATCATGTTCTGTGACATTCTGCTCACATCTCTCAAGTTGTTCCTGTTTACAAACAAGATAGATTAATCTGTTGGAAGGTCAATGATAATTTAGAAAGAACAAAACAGAAAAAAAATATATTATAGTCACTCATTCATCAAATCAACTACAGGTTAATTAAAAACAATTTTTATCTTAAGAACAGAAACAAAAATATTTTTTATTTCATAAGCAAAACACACCAAGAGAAAATACAAATCTCTGAATGCAATACACTTTAGCTTATGTCTGAGCAAAGATTTCCCGATAGCGAATAAAGTAACTTGATGTAAACAACAAAACATGAAAAATCATTATAAGATTCATTGGTATATATAAGATCACCTTAATGGCAGAAGCTAATGTCTGATATCTGTTGACCAATTGACCTGCATATGAAACTGGTCTGCTGTCTCCACTGACTTGGCTAATCTGCTGAGCTGAGTCTCTCATTGTCTCAAATTCTGAGGGTGTGACTGAATTGACTGATGCAGGGCCTAGGTAAACAAACATTGAACGTTATTTTGACAGGAATAAGATAGTATCTGTAGTACAATAGAAATCAGAAAACTGAAAATATGTATATCAAAAGACAGATGGTATTAAATATAGTAGAAGATCCCCAGTAGAAGATCAGGTTGATGTGGGAACTAACTGATAAGTGATAAATGTACTAATTAACAAAGAATGATGACATTAAGAATTAGACTGTGTTCTGCATAAGATGGACACTCGGCTGGCCATGTTGATGCATGTGTATAACGCTGGACAGTCAATTCTGCATAGATGATTCATTTCAGCCCATAGTGCTGACTCTAATATAAGTGTCATAATGGGGAAGGAAAAGGTGCAGTCTCATTTATCTTCATTCTTCTTTAACACTGGATTCATGCTGAACTTATCAAGTTGTTATGTTTTTCAACACTAGTTTTTAGTTAGTTTTTATTAATGATAAAAATGTGCAACAATTATAACCGATATTCTTTAAAGTATGCAATAAGAATAAAATCAACAGCAAAATAAATAACAATGTTTATTAAATAAATAAGAAGGTGCAAATGTCAGTAATGTGAATCAATTAGACATATGCATTCTCTCAATCTATCAATTCTATTATTCTTAAATCATTACATTTCAACCAAAATAAAATTACCTATTCTCTTATTACATTTATGTCAGTTTTCAGTTATCAGTTATATGAGTTGTATTAAAATGGCGCCAATTTTAAGATGCAAACACGTCACCATGAACACAAAAAGAGCAATGTTCAACACAATCTTTCTCCCACATTATGTTACCAGTGCCAAACCTGGACGCTGACAACAAACGATAGAAGAAAACTAGTCACAACAGAGATGAAGTGTCTACGCAGAATGCTGGGTGTAACAAGAAGAGACCGGTTGAGAAATGAAGACATCAGGAAAAAGTGGGTACAACATCAGTACTAGACTTCATCAAGAAACAACAAATTAAATGGTTCGGTCACGTAAGCAGATTACCATCAGACAGTGCACCCAAATAGCAATGCTGCTCCGATACAATGGGTACAAAGCAAAAGGCCGCCACGCAAAAGATGGACCTCAGAGATAACAGAGGCGACGAAAGAGACTATCTACGAAGCGCATACTAGGGCCCGTTTAGAAATCTCTTCCTGACCTGACGCTGTGAGGCATACAGGATCGAGAAAGAAAGAAAGAAAGAAAGAAAGAAAGTTATATGAGGACTATCATCATAGCACTCCGGACACTTCCATAGGTGCTCCGATCTCCGCCTCAGCAAATCCAGCAGTCCAGCGACCCAACACGCCAGTTCGATGTTGATTAATCAATCTCTTTGCATATTTAGTATGTTGTTCTTTTCGGCTGCACCAATATTGACACCCATCTCTTTCAATCTGGTCAGCTCTGAAACTCCTCTGTTCGGAAAGACTCTCTCAATGTGTGAAGAATGCATGACATTTATGTCATGAATACTTATGCATCAGTAAAACTCTCACAAATATTTCATTTTTTATATCTTCTTTTATGTATACTTTCAGATAATTAGTCAAATAAAAAATTATATACTTTACAAAACAATGAAATACCAATAACTATTAATACAAAACTAACACCAGAAGTAGGGATCACAAATATTAGTAGTATGTTCACTACAAAAGAAAAGTTAATTAGACACCAAGATTGAAAATTGAATTCAGCAAACTAAGAAAATTACTTGTCCTTGTTTTTTAAATATTATGAAAATAAAGACACAACTAATGAACAAAGTAAATTATTCAGACCAAGATGTAACAAATATATTACATGGACACTAATATTAAATTTACAAATATTACAAGTACAATTTAACATATGTAGAAAAAGTGCTTAAAATATCCACTGACTGATTGTTAGTGTTATACATGTTAACGGAAAGGGCCAGCAACATGGAATGGCTGAACTCTGTATGGCCAGAAACATGGAATGGCCGAACTCAATGGTAACAATATATAAACTCAATCTTGATGGTGGCATGTTACATGTTTATTGATATATCTGCGTAAACGTTCTTGAATAGGAACATGTCCGTTCATCAATCGTGTCTTCTATCTTTACTAATTGCGTACTAACTCGTCACTCCTAACTACACAAGAACGTCATGTTCGTAGTTATGTGTTGCACTTCTACTTAGAGAGTGCAACACATAGTCTCAACTATTAAATATCTAATTATACTACTCTAACTATATGGCTGACTGTCCATTCCTCCGCTGCCCCCTGGGGAGGAACTATGACATACACTTACCTTCAGTGTCTTCAGTTGTTCCTTCTTACTATCTAGATCTGATTTAAGAGCAGCCTCTGATCTTATTTTGACTTCTGTGTCTTTCAGCCACTGAGACAAGATCTCAAAGTGCTGATCATGCTGTTGCCACTGTTCCATGGATGTCTCTAATTTATTTCTGTGTGACATAAAAGATCTTACTGCTAAAGACATCTACTGATTAAAATCAGCAGCTTAGTTTATGATGTCTTGAAAATGTGATATGTATATGTAGGGTATTCATGAATTGAGGGTCAATATTTCAAGTTGCTGTAGCAGTAGTTAGCTTGATGGATTATAACACAAATTGTAAAGAAGTTCAAATCTTGGTTTCAGTTTCAAATATCTTCATTGCCCCTCAGACAGCTAAACAAAATATGGTCTAAAGGAGTAGGATTGACTTCATTGTACCAGGTTTCCCCATATGGCTCCATCCTTGTCGGCAAAAATGACATGCCATCTGCCAAGAGTATTGCATAAAGTAAGACCTACATGACTCCAGCAACAATCATAAGATCTCATTAAAAAATTGCATATGTGCATATGGCCTGTGGTTTCAAAAGTTATTTTCATCTTTAATGTATGTGTTATAGTCCATAATTCACATCTATATGCTGCCACAGGAAAAATGCATGTTCTAAGTGCATGAAATATTACTTTTCTTTCCTTGCTTGTGTTATGCAATAAGTCCATACTAATTACCCTCAAAATTGACATGGCTAAATTTTTTTTTTAAATCATTGAAAATTTGCAAATTGAAAAATATGAAATGAACATGTTATAATAAACTGTTAACATATAAGTTAACATATCAGTGTCAAAACACTACCTGAGAGATAAAAGTTCCCAACACATGGTAGTTGAGAATATTAATATTAATAGCAAGAGAATCTCAGCAGCTCATATATGATTGTAATAAGGTTTCACCAGGACACTTCATGAACCACATGGAAGAAATAATTCTAGTCAGTGGTAACACAATGACCTAAGTCTTGTTTGAACTCTTAAGGGGGACTCTGGTCTTGAAACTTTTCGTTGCTTTGGTATTAATGTAGAATGTGTATAAAATTTTGAAAGATTATGACTTAGAATCGTAGAAAAATTAGTAAAAATAAAAAGTCAGCGTTGCCATGGAAACAATACAAAATGGCGCAAGCACAAATTTTCAAATTCCTAAGGCTCTGAAGTTAATGAATATAAATGAATTCTGTTTCACTCTAAGGTGAGCAATTGTAATATCTACAAAATTACACATTCTTTTTAGGATATATTAAATATTATATTTTTATGAATTTTTGTGTAAACACACCCTCCAAAAACAGCTTTTTTGACAAAATTTTGAGGGAATTTTTACCCAAAAATTTATAAAAATTAAATATTTAATATATCCTAAAAAGAATGTGTAATATTTTAGATATTACAATTGCGCACCTTAGAGTGAAAACAGAATTCATTTACATTCATTAGATTCAGAGCCTTAGGATTTGAAAATTTGTGCTTATGTCATTTTGTATTGTTTCCATGGCAACACTTTTGACATTTTTTTTTTTTAATTTTTTTCTACTATTCTAAGTCATACTCTTTCAAAATGCTTATACAAATTTTATATTAATATGAAAACAACGAAAATAGATTCTTGATTTTCAAGACCCGAATCCCCCCTTAAGTCAGGCATCCAGGAAATAGACATGTCTAGCTAATGAAGCACAGATCACTGTGTTACAGTGGGGGGAAAAATGAGGACATACGTATGGAAACTAGGATGGAATCAATCTTTTCACCTTTAAAGTCCCAGCAAACTCCTCACTGGAATAGAAGAAGGTATCTCTGGAACCTAACCCTTCCAAGTGATCAGCAAACAGGAGAAATAACCTACTTGGAGCTTAAAGTACAAACTCTGCTCCCTGACCCAAGAAAAGAGAGCAAATTTGCAATCCATTCAAGATCAAACACCAACCAACTTTAGGAATAACTAAATTAAACAAAGTTTAAATCTCCTAAATTGTGTGCAGGTGTTATGAGACTTTCTATTTCATAGAACTTACTCAGTGTCTTGAATTGAGGTCATCAGATTTTGCCATTCTCTCTCTAAATTCTTCTGACTTGTTTCCAGCTCTTTCTGTCTGTCTTTGGGTAAAACCTGTTTACTAGCATTCAGTCTACTGATAGCTTCCTTTCTCTTCTGTTCTCCTTCTTGAAGATTAGCCTCTAGATCCTTTATCATAAACAAATATGACAAATACAAATTAGACATGTAAATTCAGTCTTTAAATGAGTCAGAAACTGTTGCCAGTCGGTGTGTTTGATCTGATAAAACACAAATATGTAAAGACACACATTACAGCATGACTATCTGTAAGACTTTGGATCTTTTATATAACAGGGACAACAATTATGTAAGATTGTTTTATTACTTCGAATGCATTATCTTTAGTTTGTGTACATGTTTAAATCTCTAGAGATTGACAGGTATGCCATTACTATCTGTATCTTCCATACATCACAGAATTTAAAGAGTCAAAAATAACATTATGTGTTGTGTATAAATGTAACATTCTATAGGCATAACAGTTTTATTTTAGTTATGCCTTATTTGCTAAACATTTATCAAGAATACTAACAGTAACATGATGGTGTTAAGTCAGGACAAATGAAAATCTCTTCATATTACATATCAAAGTATAGGTAGTAAGCAAAATGAGAGAAGACAAAATGTAGTTTTAGACTAGAAGATAAAGTCAGTTATGAACAAATCACATATTACTACCTTGATTGTTGCCAGCTTAGCTTCAACACTATAACGATCTCCAGCAATATCTCTGCACCAAGCCACCTTCTCCTTGGCACCATTCAACCACCTAAGCTGCTGTTGTTGGGCTTCAGTGCAGTGTTGTTCAAGCTGTGCTATAAGAGAGTCCTGGATACGATCTGCCCGCTGAGACAAAGCCTCAATCTTCTTTTTCATAACAACACCATCCTTGGCAAGACTGGATGTTTCAGAAGAGGGGAAATTATCCTGCAGTAATGAAGCCTTATGTTGAATGTCAGAAACATGCTGCTGGTGAGAAGCAAGCTCTTCTTGCAGGTGCTGTTCATGTAAGATATTAAACATCTCATGTTCTTATAACAAGAATAAATGTATTCACACAAAAATTGTTCATGCAGATATTTTCCTCACAAATATTTTCTTATCAGGTATTACTGTTTGGAATGACATTAATAATTATGCTATTACAACAGAAAAAAATCATTTTAAACTGGACGTTATGACAGAACAGTATCAGATAAACATTAATTAAAACCAAGTTTATCTTTCTCAACCAAACAAACAGTTGAATAAAACATATAAACTAGAGATAAAACAACATTGAAGACACCAATAATCTAGTCATAACTGAAGAATTCATGTTATTTAAACACACAAAAAACTATGGGCAACAGAACAGTTAGATTATATTTCGGGGAACACAAAAACAACATTAACTCTTTTCGTCCGCAGTTATTTCCTCAGTTGTACACGGTTAATTCAAGAGAGGCAAAATATAGCAATTTTAAAAAAACATTACTCGTCAATAAATAAATATATATATCTCTTATTATATACTAATTTGAAGAAAACTGGACAACCTATTAGAATAACAAGGTTAAAAAGTAGCAGGAGTAAAATAGTACAGGTAAAAACTAGAAAGAATTGTATAAACGAAACAACTCGAATGGCGCAGTGCGCTGCAAATGGCGTTCAATGGAATGCGCAGTGGTGCAGTGTGCAGCGATTAGCATGGAAAGCGTTAACTGATAATTAAGGTTGGCAACAAATCTAACCTTGCAAGCTTCAAATCTTTGAATGAGGTCCTCTGGACTACCTGTGACATCTTCACAGCTGGAAAGTAATTCTTTAAGTTGGTTCATCCACTCAGTTTCATCTGACATGGCTTTTTGCAAACTCTGTTGTTCATCACCAAATGAAGACAACACAGACTCCAGCTCATTTGCTATGGATGGAAGACAAAATATGCATCATTTAACAGAAAATATGGAAATAATCTTTGAGGTGGATGACATAGATATGGTAGAAGACTTGCACACCATAGCTAAATTTGTCATAACCGCAACAATCTCAACACGATTGATTGTAATCATGGAGATCAAAATGATCTATTGTTCCATGTACAACTGGAAAACAAGTGAATGGTAGATGAAATTTTGCTTGGATCATAGAGATTTTGTTGGTGAATGTCCATATTTTTCTGACCATGTCATGTCAGGACAGAGCAAAGAAATGAAATTGCCCTTTAGACATTTTAAGTCTTGACTTATTGAGCATATATGTACTGTAGCAACCAATGTTACCCTTCATAACATTCTTATTATATGGAAATGAAAAAAAAGCATGACAGTTCACTTATTAAGCACATACTATGTACTGTAGCAACAATGTTACCTTCATAACATATTATAATATGAAATGAAAAAAGCATGATAGTTTACTTATCGAGCACATACTATGTGCTGTAGCAACCAATGTTACCCTTCATAACATTTTTATTATATGGAAATGAAAAAAAAGCAAGACAGTTCACTTATTGAGCTGCAAAAAGGGAATAGAAACAGAAGAGGGACAAGTTATTATTGCAATTAGAGCTCCTCTAAGCTCCTCCTTTGTCCAAAGAATTGTTTGATCTCACTACACTATAATTAAATCAAACCAAAAGAAAATATACGTAATATTTCTTCTTCTTCTTTTTCTTTGAACGCTCCATATCGAACACCTGTCAACCACTCTGTGTGATTTGTATGTGATCTGATCCTAAGAGCGATTGTACATTGTGCCAGTTATGTGCCTACAAGTAGGCCAGCACATCAGATTTCTGCGCTGCTTTTTATTTACCAGGGTAGCATCCCTAGTGCCTACATTAGTTGCCTCTTACGACATGCATTGTAGGTCGCAGTGGTACTATTCTTTACTTCTTCGGACCCCAGCACCACATAATATTTAAAAAATAATACAGCAGTAATGTATTTGTGATTTCCTTAATATAACATTTGATAAGTACTTGTTAATTTTCAATTTGCAAGGATTTAGAACAAGAACTGCAAGAATTTATAGACCAAGTAAACAACATAAGCAAATTACATGGATTAGTCACTATTACCGAAAAACAATGGTAATAAGCAAAAAAAAAGGGAAAGGGAAAAAAAGGAAAAAGAAAAAGGGTGAGACACTGGAACAAGTATAAAGCTGTGTATATCTGATATAATAACGAAATATGAAAGAAGTGACATGAAGTTAACAAAAGAATAGGAATGGTCAAAAATATATTCATCAGCATGAGAAAAATATGGAGATCATAGCATATAGCTAACAAACAGAAACTAAGAATCATCAAGCATTACATACACTCAGCATTCCTGTATGGGGAGTTAACGTTAACAATGAACAAACAGCTGAAAAACAGTATCAAGGTTTTTCAAGATATTAATATGCAGAAGAGTCAGAATAATATTATAAGAGGATAAACTAATAAGATAATAAGAGGATAAACTAATAAACTAAGCAGCGCAAGCTGATGGGAAAATGGAATTACTCAAGGTAGAAAAGGTGAGACAAATATGGTAATCGGGTCACACTAAAAGACATGATATGTTGTTGAAGACCATATCAGTCGGGAGAGTTGTGGGCAAAGTGCAAGGAAAAGATGGACAAATAATTTGGAAGGGGAACATCATGATTATGGACAAGAAGCAGCCGTAACCATCCATGCAAGGAGCAAAAACTGCTAGAAATTCATTGCAGTCAACATTCAACGTGGACATGACACATGCTGATGATGAAATAATTAGCAATTTATTGATTTCCTTGTGCTGGTGTCATTTTTTCTTGAAAGAATTGCACAGAGCACACATTAAAATCAATTCAATTTGGATTTTAAGCAAGAAATTAATAACATACAGTGAGACATTTGATTAAAATGTAGCATTTATTACCTAAAGATGCTGCCTTTTGAAACTGAAGCTGAATATCTTTCTGGGCAGAGATCAAAGTTGGCACTGATTGATTTCTGTTCAGTTCTTTCAGGTCTTTGAGCTTCTCATTTACTTCAGCCATGACTTCTTCAAAATATGGTGCTTCGTCCTGTATACAGAATGTAATGACATGATATATTACTTACACACATTAAAGCATAAACAGTGAGCAAACTTCTATCTACTGGATATTCTTTTCTTCTTCCGTTTGACACGTAATGTTTCCACAAGAGATTTCCATTGTTGTCGTTGCAAGCTCTGCTAATCAAGCTATTGATGTGGATTGGTTTAGTTGATAGTCCTCGTTGCAGCCACACTCTATGAGAGTGCTAAGAATGTCGACTCTACAAGTTTTGTTTAGTCATCTGATCATCATCACTGCACATCGAACCAAATTAGTCCATAAACGCTCCTATCTCCTTCTCAGTATGTCTCTCAGCCAGTGGCAACTAGCAACACTGGTTCTTTGTTGATTTACTATTCTTCTTTGGCTACCAGTTTAGTGCTACTAGTATAGTGCTCTTGTCTAGCTATACCCTATTTGACTTGGAATTTGTGCAATCTGTTTAGGGTTGTAGATTCACCACTATTACTTGAATCATGTACACATCCTATCATGTGGTATTGATAAATGTAGAATATACCAAAATATTCTGAACTTCCTACAATACCTTAAACTTTGTAAGCCTAGACTCCACACTAACAGCATCATCAAAATGCTTGAGGCTATCATCCAGTTTACTAGTCATTGAAGCAACCCAATTTCTGACTTCCTCCATGCCTGACTGCACCTGGTCCCAACAAACAAGCTGAGCCTCAAGATTTTCTTTATGCTTTTCAACTGTCTGTGGATGGACAGAGGTAAAGGATAAATGGAAATAAGCATTCAAAATGACTTTACAATGAATATACATATCCCATTTTAATCATATGTCACATCCTAATTGGAACAAAACTGTTTTTAGCATGCTAAGTAATTTTAGAGATCAGACCTTCAATTGCATCTATCTCACAGAAAGAAAGTAAGAGAAATCTGGTTTGCAATTCTGATGTTGTTCTCTGAACACTTTTCTTACAACTTTGACATCTATCTTTGTTTCCTTTCCCCATATATTAAGTAAGTATTTCCTTCAATAATGCTGCATAAATATGTACTTCCAGTTTTCTAAGACTGATGATCATTACAAGAATTGTTTTGTCTATGTTTCTGAGGTGTCCTAGTTTAAATGAGCTGCTACTTAAAATAATGCTTTGTATTTCATATGTTGTTGCTCTCAAGACAAAATTCAAAGTAACTAAAGCAATAATTAGCATGTTTTGCAATTCTAATATCCTTCATAGCAAACTCATAAAGATACATCAGATGAAACACATGCATTTAGAATATGTGAATGGGAAGGAGAGCTTACAGCTGGAGAGAGAGAGAAAGCCAAAGTAGATTCACAGCAGTAGATATAAAATATTGATAAGCGTTTTTATGTTATTGTGGCTTTTATCGACCAGTTGGGAATGATCTCCTCTGACCAGTAATGGTAGACTGCTACTGACCTTAACTATAAATTGTATCCTATACTTGATAAAGATCTTTGGGTAGTAACTTGAACTTAATCTGTTGTTGTTGTACTTTGTCAAGCTAACTTACTTAATGTTTTCATCTCACTAACTGACAGATTCAGTTTTAAGTAGATATAATTAATGCCTTCATAACACTATTATAATATTTGTAAAGCATTTGTCTCTAAAGCTCCATCTGAAAAATGGAGTCACTGCTGTTCATTTTCTTTCTATTGGAAATCTATGCTGCTGTACTTCATGTGCACTATCAGTAGTGGTAAGTGAGTTTCATTTTTTTGTAAATGGTAAGGTTGTTTGTTGGTTAGATGCAGAATCTTTTTTAATAACCTTTCAGAACAATTTCTGATGTGGTACAGTGGTCCTCTCCTGCTATCAATATCCATGACCCATGACATTAGTAATGAAGATAACAAATATAAATGTCACAAATCTCAAACAGAATTACAAAAGATTAAGAAAATACATGGCACGACAATCAAAACTTACTGCATTTGTTGTTTCCCACTTCAAGTTAACTTCATCTAAGTCACATTCCATATCCGATCGATCAAATCCTGCAATAGTTTTCAAACTTTCCAATAACTGCACTCCCTTGTTATTCATGTGGTCTAAGTGGGTTTGATTTGCATGAAGTTCAAATTCAGCATTCTGGAAGAAATGATAGAAACAAAATGTAATATTCAAGATGAGATTATGGTCAGAAAATTGAATAATATTTTGGATGAGATTAAAGTTAACAAAATAAAGTATTCTAGAGAAGATGATAGAAAGAAAATAAAGTATTTTGTAGAAGTTATAATTAGAATTATTTTATTGTTACAGTACAAGCTATTGGAAAACACATTTTGCTTCACACAAATTGGAACACACAAATTACTTCATTAGTAAAAATCAAAATGGATAAATATAACTATATTTCAATGATACCAATAACAACACAAACAACAAAACAAGGTGAATTAGCTTTCAACAAATATTAGCAGTACACACTGGTAACTTTATACATGAATGAGACATGTGGTGCAAAATCAAATATAAAACAATAGTAACAAGTAAACATGCTGAAATTAAAGAAGACAAAATGTTAACAAGGAATAGATACAAAATAAATAGAAACAGAATACAAAGATAATAAAAGACGACAGAATGTCCAATAGAAGATAGATTTTTTTTTTAAACTACATAGAAATAGGATAGTTCAGATATAAGAGTCTGAACAGTAGATCTATATATATAACTACCATGAATTATATGTTTATATAGTTTACTTTAGTCTAGAGTTAACATTTCTGCACAGTTAACATGAGTGCAAGAATTATTTACACAGCTTGTGTTTGTATCTTTACAAATGCACTTACTCTGTGCTGATCAAGAGATTTTTTGACATCTCCCTGGTTAGTAAAAGCCAACTCCTGTTGAGTGAGTGGATCTAGATCTGCAACAACTCTCATGATGCCTTGTTTACCATCATTGAACTGCTGCCATGTGTTTGCTATGCCACTGTATAACTGCTGTTTTTCTGCTAATAATGTTTGCACTGTTTCCCAATCAGAGCTAAGCTGAAATCAGACCATCATTAATGCTTCATAAGTTTCCAATTTGAGAACAAATGGAAAGTTTTTGAAACTACATATATTCAACAATTTTCTTGCCAGTCACACTGTTCCAGCATACTAAAGCTTGCATTAACTATACTGTATCAATTGAAGGGCATTTTATCCAACAAGTTGTCTATGAACGTCAGAAAAAATTTAGTGCTACATATAGCCAATAATGGTATCTAGAAGTGAGTCATAGACAAGAAATAAACAGGAACATTTCTGGAATATATAGAGATGTGGTTTTTCAGAAGAATGCTGAGAATCTCATGGACTGCTAATGAGAAAACTCATAAAGGAAGTATATTATCAATATCAGAAAGAAACAATCATCGTTATCTGGGCATAGACAATCACTATTATCTAGACAAAACATGAGAAAAATAGGTTTATAACATATGATGAAAATCAGAAAAATCAATGGAAGCATGAGCAACAGGATGACAATAAAATAAAATTTTGGATTGTCTAAATTTATGGCAGATAAAAATATCAACCTTCAAACTGATTAGTGAGTACTTGAGGACAAAAGTGTGTGTGAAATCCATGAACACCATGGCACAGCACAGGATGATGATGATCAATAAAATGTACAAAACAATAATCATCATTGAGAATTTAGAACACAAACAGCAGATTTGTATCTCAGACACAAATTATGTTACGTAACAGGAAGAAATAAATGAAACATTACGTTATTATAATCAGTACAAACAAACACACTACGCTGATATAGTCAGTATTTCTACTACGTTGATATAGTCAGTACACATAATGCTGATTTTCTTTTATATTTTTCCGATACTTACTTAAATCTATCTGATATGTATATCTACTTAATGTTCACCACTCTCTTTAATTATGTGCTTTGGTATCATGTTCTAATTTACATCTGGAAATCCTTCTATGTATGTCTGGATTTGATAGGGTTACAGAAAATGAAAGAGTAGAATGAAAAAGCCAGCTGGTGATACATCCATTTAAGAGAAAAAAAAGATGCCATATGCTCCAAATATGACGACACAGTATAATCATAGCCAATGAAACGCACAGCTCATATACAGGTTAAATGTTGACAAGTACACAGGTGCTGTCTGCAGGGTAGAGAGAGATGTGCTAACAAACACCTCATGGACAAAACTGAGCATGGAGACATTAAGATAACTGTTGCATTGGAGAATGAAACACATATAAGGTTGAGCTATGTGTAAGAATATAGACTGTAAGTCCTGAACTGAACTCCCTTCTGCAGGTATTTTGAAAAGCTATTTTGTCTCAGAGATAGAAAAGTTATGTTTCCTTTATTGCACTTTGAAACTCTATGAATTTAGTACTTTACACCATTTGAACAATATATTTTATGTCAACCTTTTTTCATGATTTATTTTTCCTTGTATGTAGAACTACTCATATTCTCAATAAATACCTGTCCAAGCTGTTGTTGAATTACTGCAGTTTTGGTAGCATCACTTGCCATAATCTGCCTTCCCAACTCTCTCAGATGTTCATACTCTGGGTTGTGCAAGTATAGGTTATCTCGTAAACCCTAAAATTACATTTATTTAGTTCAACTATTCAGAACAGAAATTCCACTCGAAAATATCAGGATAGATTTCATAATACAGTGATTACCAGCATACATCATTAACAAACCATGATTTCAATAACTGGTTGACTGACACCAAATCTTGAAACTCAATAGCAAGGTTGAAATGTATGCATTATTGTATAATTATGTCCAGATACTCAGTAAAGGAAATTCACAAATCCCATTACTTAAATTCCTCATATTTTTCATTTCTCATAATGGTGTTCTATTAAAAAAGGGTTTAAAAGCCGAAGGATTGACTTCATTGCACCGGGTTTTACTCCATCTGGCTTGGTCCCTCTCAGCAGAAATGGCACGCCACCTGCTGAGAGTATTGCACAAAGCACGAACTCCATAGCTCTGGTAACAATCCTAGGGGTCTCTGGAAAAACTGCACTCGTGAACAGAACGGCGCGGTCCGGATTCGAACCCATGACCTTCGACTCACAAGGCAAAGGGCTTAACCACTCAGCCACAGATGCCCCATCCTATTAGTCCCCGGTGTTCTATTTGTGATTAGTGAATACCATAATAATTGCACTCCAAACAGGTCCAAAGGTAATCAGATCTCCTCTTCAAAATTGTCATCAGCATATGGTGACTGATCACTCCAGTTCAAGTCTTGTACCACTAATAAAGTTTTCATGTCTGGTAGTTCCTGGTTTGTCTCATCTTCTTCACTCTGCATAGTGATGCAGATTCATATGTGTCCGTAAAAACACCATCTTCTCTTATGGTATTGATGATGTCTGGCCTGCCCATTGCCCATCCTTCATCGTTCACCGTTTTGTCAGCCAGCTGATCTGCTTGCTCATTGCACTTCACATCAGCATGACTCAGTACAAAAATAATTGATTGATAGGGCCATCATCATTGCACTTCGGTGAGCAGCCATGTCCGCTCTGATCTCTTTCTTACACATGAAGATCTCAGCAGCAGTGCACAAACTCCATAGCACATGTGAGGGTCCTTGATGTAATTTAGACGATGGTAAAAATATTTTGTAGGAATTTGATGTAGGTACAAAATAAATGTTATATGAATGAATGTTATATTCAAAATAAATGTTATATGAATGAATGTTATATCCAAAATAAATGTTATATGAATGAATGTTATATTCAAAATAAATGTTATATGAATGAATGTTATATCAAAATTAAATGTTATATGTTCAATGGAATGCTATTTGAACAGCACAGAAATATGAACATTTAAATTCAGTGAAAAATTTGTGGATTACCACTACCAAGGAAAAATATAATCCTACCTCTATATGTTTGACCAGATCACTTAGTCCTTGCAGACTAGACTTGCCAACTTTTGCTGCCATAAGTTTCTCCTGAACATCTATCAGATTTTTTACCAAGTCATCTTTCTTTTGTGCAAACTCAGTGCTTAGCTGTGTTAGTTCTCCAAGCTGAGCTTCTTTCTGTTTGGCTGAGGTACCAGTCATATCAAAGAGGTTGAAAAGGGCTTTAAGTTCAGATCCAAAATGGAGTGTTCTTTGAGTGACCCTGTCCTTGACAACCATTTGAGCTGCTGACATAAGATCATCTAGGTTGCCAGAATTATCACTCCAAGGTTGTACAGATCTGCGCAGACCCTCAATCTCATGCATTATATGAGCCACCTCCTCTTCACGTATGTCTGGTGATGCAAGACGTAACTGTCGAAAGAAATATCAAGCTGTTTAAACAAACAAACCTTCTGATATGAGTTTACCATAATTTGAACCCATCAATTATTGACATTAATCGACAATCATTTACATCAAATCAGTTATCAGTTATAATATAGCCACTATCTGTTGTTTGTGTTCATTCTTATCAACAAAGTTAACCACTCTTTGTGATCTGTGTGGTTCGTGCAGAGAACTTGAGTATAATGCACACCAGTTAAACCCTACGGCATGTATCACAAAGCTGAAAGTTTACCAGGCCATAGTGCTAACAACGCTGCTGTATGCAAGCGAGACATGGACAGTGTATAGCAGACACGCAAGAAAATTAAACCATTTCCACACAAGCTGTCTACGCAGAATACTAAAAATAAACTGGCAGGACAAAATTCCAGACAGCGAAGTCCTCACAAGAGCAAAGATCCCAAGCGTCAACACCCTGTTGCAGAAGGCCCAACTGAGATGGGTCGGTCACGTTTCTCGAATGCCTGATAAACGCATCCCAAAACAGTTGATGTATGGCGAGCTTGAAGGGGGCAGACGTTTAGCAGGTGGACAGAAAAACGCTTTAAAGACACTCTTAAAGTGTCTCTGAAATGCTCGATATAGACAATACGTGCTGGGAATCCTTGCGCAAGATCGCCAAATGTGGCGCTGTAACAACAAAGAGGAACCCGAATAGCTGAGAATCATCGTATTGTTGAGTCACAGAGAAAGCGAGCAGCGCGAAAAGACAGAGCACACAACACGCACATGTCTAACCTTGATCATGTATGCCCCACCTGTGGTCGGGATTCTGTTCTAGGATTGAACTCTACAGTCACCTCCGCACACACCAGAGAGGTGCAACAGTACACGTCTGAGATTGTTGTCATCATCGCTTGCGATGGACGGCTATTATATACGGCATGTAGATCAAACAATACTGGTTTTGACCAAAAGTAATACTTGGGTTTGTCTTTCCAGACACCATCCTTCATTCTGGCACTGAATGTTACTCTATATTGATCATTTCTTAGCCATTAATTGCAGCTTGTTTATGATCTGAGCATATTGTGCAGATTTTTCTTACGCTGCAAGTTACAGACAAGGAACACTCTTAGCCATTTGGTGACATTTATTGTTTTTGTTGTTGCCAAGGAATTGGGAACAATTTTCACTGTGTATTTCTCCTGTTAGAGAAGTGGAAACAGTATACACAGGACATATATTATTATATCAGCAATATTAACAAGATCAGTCAATGGGCTGTATTCTCCCATATCTTCATTTTATACTAGACTGATGGGAACATGTCTGCGTCTCTGTCAGGAATTAGGAGCTTTCTCTCTGACTTCCAAGCAGCAGTAAGGAAAAATCTGACAGTAACAAAGTTTTGCCAAGATTGGGAAAATCTAATTCAAACAACAACCAACAACTCTGGGTGGATATGTTTTTTTGTGTGCTGTGATTGCCGAAACCTGTATCTCTGAAACTTTGCATGGCTTTTGTGCCATTTATCGTTCTCTGGATGTTGGTCAGGAGAGTCGTGTAAATGCAGCCAATCTGAAATATTGCTTGTCTGTTACACGATATAATCGAATTCCATTCGCAGCTGTGTTTAAATTACTACCTAATCCAATGATAGTCCCTTTTGATTCCAACGGGCTTTGCCAGACTACAGAGCAACAATCTGTTTCCAGGGCCACCGCATGGAGATGGAGAAGGGCCTTGAGCAGTGCTTGCTCAATTACCCTAGCACTGCTTTTTCACCTAATTACATTGCATCTGTTATCAGTTATAAGAGGTCTATCATCATAGCACTCCGGACACGTCCATAGGGGCTCTAATCTCTACCTCAACAAATCTAGCAGCGTAACACGCTAGTTTGATGTGCATCTATGTATGACCGCTATAAACTATCTCAATAATAATCCACAATTAAAATGACAGCTAGAACATGCATACATTATTTTACAATTTAGTTTCTCATGGCTTGATAAGTATTTATACCACTCTACTAATTAGCTGAAAGAAGGAAGAAATAGAAGATGTATTCAACACACATGTTAATAGATATGCATACTTGTGAAGCTTTGATCTTGCCCTTGACATCTTTCTGAACATCAATAAAGTTAGACCAGTTGGTACAAAGCTCTTCTCTGTCACTAATCATATCCTCCATCTGTGTGTAGCTGTGAATCAGTTTGTCAAAACGCTCACTCAGAACAGCAGCTTCATCCTTGTTTAATACAGCTATGAGTTCTTTAAACTCCTGCTGCAGATGTTGAAAGTTCTGTTCCTGAGACTTGCACTCATCTTTCAGTAACTTTATGTGAGAATAAACAATGAAAAATGAGTACAGCATTCTTGACATGAAGTTTGTACTAATTCTACAGGACAACAATATAGTATGCACAGCAAGAAAAACTGGATGTGAGTTTATTAAATAGGTTCATGTATATATTCTTTTCTTAACGTTGAACATTACATAGGGCCAGCAAGTAGTTTCTTCATACTGCTCTGTCCTGGGAAACTTCCTCAATTTCTTCTATAGAGTCCAAAATGTCTCACCTTTCTCAGTATAGTTCATTTCATAGTTTCCCTATGGCATTCTTTCTTTCTTAAGCCCTTTGCCTCCCCCTTCAATGCACATTTTGTTATTCTTTGATCATTTCTTTTCAGAGTATGCCCACCATATTATCATATCAACATATGCTCAACTGTAGTTACTAGTGGTTGACCAGACTTTTCTATGATTCTATCACTTCTCCTGAATTCATCCTATTTTATTTTAATTATTTTTTGCAGACATCTATTTTCAATTGCATTAAACTTACTTTTAATATCTTTAGTCATTTTCCAACTCTTTGCTGACATATGTTAGAACTGATACAACATTAGAATTAAAAAGTGTGCAATTTAGTTGTAAAATTATATAATGGAGTTTCATATGTTATTAAGACTTTAACCCTTTAGCTTCTAAGGACGTATACATACGTTTTTTCCATTCACTTCTAAAGACGCATTAACATGTCTATTATTATCTCTCCTCTGTGGGCTAAAGACGTGTTAACACATTATACTTTGCTACTGTCACTGCTATTGGTGTACATTCACGTTTGTGAACTAGAAACAAAGAGTAGCTATTTTTAGCTCAGCCTTTGGAAAGTATGTAGCAGCGAAAGGGTTAAAAAGCAGATGTTGATTTGAAAATTCGTAGAGTCAATCTGGCTGTAAAGCGCTGTTGGTAAACCCCAAAGGATTCCCACCTACACGCAAGATCTCTGTTGCGAGGCAGAGAATCCATTTCCACATTAGAGCCTGGCTGTACCATAGTCATTAAGCTAGTCAGCATGTGAACAAATCTTAAGCTTGGATTGATTTGCTTAAAACATTGCTCTAAACACAACAACAGTGCGAAAAGTGTTGGTAGCTGTAATAGCAAAAAGCATACAACACTTTCATTGACACCAGAAGCGAATTTGCCACCATATCGAGGGGTCATCCGATGGATATAGCTGACATTCTGAACTCCCTTAGAATGTGGCCACAAAGTGGATTTTCATTTATATCAATTCAAGTCAACTGCTAGATTGCAAGAGTATAGATTCAAGATTGAAGTGATCAGAAAAGAAAAGAACAACAGGTAGGCTCATCAATCAACAATGAACTGGAGCAGTTAGTCGCTGGATGCTGTTGGAGATATTACAAAGGAGATCAGACCACCTATGGACTAGTCCGGGGAGTGCAATTAAGATATTTCAAACTTAAACTGAAAATTTGCAGTACAATTTCTCTTTTAATATTTCCAGTGCTATCACAACTGCTACACAAATAAGCAAACTATTCTGTTAATCAATAAGTGCATAACAAATAAATCTAAAGCAACAGTTTACAAAAGCAAAAGTTAGACGAAGAATTATAGCAAGCATTTATGCTTTTTTTCAACATTATTAACTCTTAATGTCTGACCTTGAGTTTGGATCGAGTGTCATTCACCTCATCTGAGTAGATCTCATTGCCAGAATCAAGCTGACGTTGCATAGTTTTAACCCACTTCTCTGTGTCCTGAAAACGACTCAAAAAGTCCTTGCGATGCTGCAGGGCACTAGCTAACCATTTCTGCCGTTCAAGAACAGCACTGTTTATGTTGCTATGGAGAGAGATGGTCACTAAATGTTATATTTTATACTTTTTAAAACTCGTAAGTTTAAAACTCATGCAAGTTTAAGTAAATTCAATATAACAAAGAATATAACATCTTAAAGTAAATTGATTCAAATATACATGTTATTTGATGAAGATGCACAATTTTGGAGGACTTAGTGAATTGTTTTTAAAAATTTTTTTTTATAAACAAGCAAAAATGCCTAACAATGAAATCAGCAAGATCAAATGGATAAACAAATGTCCCTTCTCATATGATTCACTACATTGCAGCATGTTTGTCTATATTTCAAGTGCATATGCTTATGTCCATTTTACTTACATGATGCATTTCAGTACAACAAAATATTAGTGTACTGAAAATTAAAGTATCATAATATTTTGTAGTGCTAACTTTTAATAATGTGAAGACATTTATACAGGACATGCAGTGAACAGAATAAAGAACTCAATAATGAGCTGGAAAGAATCACATACATACAGCCAATGGAAGATGGAAAGAAACAGGCAAGACTGAGAAACAATATTCAAAAATTACAAAAATATAACTACATCAACTGCAAAGTCCACCCACAAAGCATACAATCTTCTAATCTGCAAAAATAGCACCTCCTGACATCATGAGAAAGTAGTTGCTATCAGATTGTCAAGATTTAACAAAGCTCTTCATTAGGTTTCTTCTGCAGTTTTTAAGTCATCTGCTTTTGCTCTTGAAGTGCTAGAGAATTTACCTGTCGCTAGTGACAATCTTTTCTGTATGCTGTTACTTAGATCCACCTCCTCCATTTTCTGTTGCATTAGTTGCTGATTCATCTGTGTATATACTAGTCCAGATATTGATAAGAGTATTATTTCTATATGTATTTCAGAGTTATAGTCCTTTTTTGTGGTTGTGTCTGATTGTTCTTCTCTCATGACCAGGAATTCTCTCTATCATGAGAGAATTCCTGGTCATGAGAGAAGAACAATCAGACACAACCACAAAAAAGGACTATAACTCTGAAATACATATAGAAATAATACTCTTATCAATATCTGGACTAGTATATACACAGATGAATCAGCAACTAATGCAACAGAAAATGGAGGAGGTGGATCTAAGTAACAGCATACAGAAAAGATTGTCACTAGCGACAGGTAAATTCTCTAGCACTTCAAGAGCAAAAGCAGATGACTTAAAAACTGCAGAAGAAACCCTAATGAGAGAGCTTTGTTAGAAATCTTGACAATCTGATAGCAACTACTTTCTCTGAACATATTCAAGTAAGAATAAAAAAGGACCTAACTGCAAAAGGCTATGCAGATCAAAACTTATAATGCACTCACTTCCAGCTGTTCTTGATAGAATCCTGCTTCAATTTCAAGACTTTCAAACCTTCAGGACTGGCAATACCTTGTACCTGCTCAAAATGTTTTGTAAGTGATGCCAGTTGAGGTTGATGACTGCGAACTTCTTCTTGCAGTGCCTGGTAGAGGTAGTGATAAATTGTGTAATGTTAAAGTATATATTCATTTAACAATTTTCAGTTTTAACTAAACTTGGGACATAACCAATTGGCTATAGAAATTTTTAGTTTTTTGGTCATAAGTCAAGTAAGTAATTACATAAAGGGATCATTAAACTTAATCATTCATAGACAATTCAAGTGAGAAACTGTTGAATCCCAAGTTTGATTCTTATTCTTCTTTGGGTTTGTTTTTATCAAAAAGTTAATCACTCTTTGTGATTTGTTTGGTTAGAGCCAAGAATGGAAATAAGTTGTACACCAGTTCATAGGCTCCTAAGCATACAAATTTCAGCCTGAGGAAATGTTTGAGTTTATCTGACCAGACAATCTACATAATATTGAATATATAGTCAAAAGTTCAGCAAACAAACAAAAGGAAGGAAGGTACTACTACCATGTAAACAAGTTAATGTCTAGTTTTATCAAAACTATTTCTAACACTGAAATGACACTGAAGGTATGGGATACTTTAACAAATAAATGCCATGAGAATGGTAACTATTTAGAGTTCTAACAATCACAATAACAAACAAACTGACAAAGTTCAATTACGAGGCGTGTTCAAATGAAAACGGACTTGTGGATTTATTTAAAAAGTATCATACACAAATTTTGCTTTCAATAGCATGGAAGATATTCTCCAGAATCATGCTAAACCGCCTCATGGCTCATCTCGAAGGTGGTGGACTCCTTCCTGAAAGTCAATGTGGCTTTCGGAGTAATCGTGGTACCAGTGACATGGTGTTCGCTATCAGACAGTTGCAAGAGAAATGTTAAGAACAACAACGCGACCTGTACACAGTTTTCATTGACCTGACAAAGGCGTTCGACACTGTTAGCAGAGAGGGTCTATGGTTGATCATGGAGAAATACGGCTGCCCACAGAAATTTATAAATCTGGTGAGGCAACTCCACGATGGTATGCAAGCAAGAGCCCAGGATAGCGGCGTACTGTCAGATCCCTTTCCAGTCTCAAACGGAGTTAAGCAGGATGCGTTCTGCATCCACGCTGTTCAGCGTGATGCTCTCTGCCATGTTGACCGATGCCTTCTGTGACGGGAGTACAGGAATCGACATCAAGTACCGCATCGACGGCGAAGTGTTTAATCTAAGGAGGCTCCAAGCTAAAACAAAGGTCAAAACCTACAACATCAGAGATCTTCTGTTCGCTGATGACTGTGCACTAAGTGCCGGCTCTGAAGTCGAACTGCAAAATCTCATGAATAAATTCTCCACAGCATGTTCAAACTTTGGTCTCACAATCAACACGGAGAAAACTGAAGTGATGTATCAACCAGCCCCTGGCAATGACTACAAGGAACCTATGATTATGATAAATAGTACCAAACTGAAAGCTGCACATAGGTTCACATACCTGGGCAGCACACTTTCACAAAATGTAAACATAGATGATGAGGTGAACTCCAGAATATCCATGGCTAGCAGTTCGTTTGGTAGATTGTACGCCAATGTTTGGCACAGGAGTGGTATCAATCTTCAGACCAAGCTAAATGTATACAGAGCTGCAGTGCTCCCAGTACTGCTATATGCCAGTGAGACATGGACTGTTTACACCGTCATGCTAAGAAGCTGAACCATTTTCACACAAATTGTCTAAGAAAGCTGCTGAAAATCAAGTGGCAAGACAAGATCCCAGATACCACTGTTCTTGACAGAGCTGGTATTCCCAGTATTAACACCATACTTATGAAACACCAACTTCGCTGGGCTGGACATCTCGTCCGCATGCCTGATCACAGGATGCCAAAGATATTATTCTACAGTGAAATGTCGAGTGGCAAACGCTCCCGAGGGGGCCAAAAGAAGAGATTCAAAGACACGCTTAAGTCCTCTCTAAAATCCTTCAAAATCAAGATTGATACCTGGGAAAAAGCTGCACGGGACCGAACATCCTGGCGTTCACTCCTACGAAAGGGTGCAAAATCCTGTGAGGCAGCACGTCAAGCAGCATCAGTACTGAGTAGACAAAGAGAAAGGCCAGTGCACACGAGTCCCAGACTGTAGCAACAATCTCATGCCCACACTGTCCACACTCTTCAAGGCACGCATCGGACTGACAAGTCACCTACGTGTCCATTGACTGATATTACATTTTGTTTGTTGGATGAAGTAACTATGTGGTTATAATCATATTTGATTGACGGACATTATTATTATCATACGCAAATTAATAGTTTCAACGGAATTAAATAAAGCAACCACTTGTGAATAAGAATGCACCTGGGTTCATCAGAAAAATCTCCGTATGCATTTAGGCAAGCATCCCACTGTTTAGGTAGATGTCGAATGCCGTCCGAGAAAAAGGTGCGTGGCTGCTCACTGAACCATGTGGTCACCGCTGTCTTCACGTCTGCGTCGCTGTTGAATCGCTGTCCCTTTAGTGCTTTCTTCAACGGTCCGAACAAATGGAAATCACACGGGACAAATCGGGACTATAGGCTGGGTGATGAAGAACTTCCCAATCCTTCTTTGCCAATGTTTCCTGTACAATTTTTGCGACGTTGGACGAGCGTTGTTGTGGAGAAGGTCAGGTCAGGCGATATTGTTGCAACAGAAGAAGCCATAGCCTTGCTTGATAAAGCAGTACTGACTGACCGTCGCCGGAGCATTCGTTCGCTTGCAGAAGAATTCCATATGTCAATTGGGACAGCCCACATGGTTGTTCGGAAGAAATTGAACTATCGGAAGGTGTATTCACAGTGGGTCCCACGGATGTTGACTGACCACCATAAGGAAGAACGGATGGGGTGGAGTTTGAACCACTTGATGCGGTACAGGACAGAGGGTGATGCATTTCTGTTGAGCATTGTGGCAGGTAATGAATAGTGGTGCCACCACTATGAACCGAGCAGCAAAATTGACAGCATGCAATGGAAACATCCAGGTTCACCAAAACCCAAAAATTCAAGACACAGGTTTCTGCTGGGAAGGTTATGGTGACCGCATTTTTGACCATGAAGGGCTTTTGTTGGCCGATTTTAAGGAACCTGGTGTCAACATCAATGCCGCCCATTATAAAGACACTTTAGACAAGCTGCATAAGGCAATCAAGGCTAAGCGACCAGGCAAGTTTTCTCAAGGTGTGATTCTTCTCCACGATAACGCTTGTCCGCACGTCGCAAAATTGTGCAGGAAACATTGGCAAAGAAGAATTGGGAAGTTCTTCATCACCCAGCCTATAGTCCCGATTTGTCCCCGTGTGATTTCCATTTGTTCGGACCGTTGAAGAAAGCACTAAAGGGACAGCGATTCAACAGCGACGCAGAAGTGAAGACAGCGGTGACCACATGGTTCAGTGAGCAGCCACGCACCTTTTCTCGGACGGCATTCGACGTCTACCTAAACAGTGGGATGTTTGCCTAAATGCATACAGAGATTTTTTCTGATGAACCCATGTGCATTCTTATTCACAAGTGGTTGCTTTATTTAATTCCGTTGAAACTATTAATTTGCGTATGATACTTTTAAATAAATCCACAAGTCCCGTTTTCATTTGAACACGCCTCGTACCTTTGCTAATGCCAGTTCATGCTCCAAAACATGAACATCTGATGTGTTGACATTTGGCTGATTGGATAGACGGGAATGAATCTTATTTAGTGTTTCCTCAAAGATTTCAAGCTCATTTCCGTAGGCTGACCAGGTTGCAAACACCTTGTCCACTTTACGAGATCTATCTTCAGAGTTAGTAAGGATGCTACCCCAACGCTTTTGAAAAGCTTCAAGGTCTCGTTTCATGTTGGGTTGATCCATCAAGTATCCTGCCTCAGTGCTCAGTTGATCAAAGATAGGCAGGTTTTCTTCACACTCTTGCAGGAAAGCCTAAGACAAGTTTGTATAAATTTAAAATTTAGACAATGGACAGCAATAAGTAAAGATCTCACATATCTAAATTCATCAAGTGAGCTCCAGTCTTTTGTAAAAATACACACATATTAATAATGTGTCCTCCCATTTTCAAACAGATACGAATTTGCACTATATAAAATTTAAATTATTAATTATCACTACCTTATACTATTTCACAAAGCTACGCTGGTGCTAACGAGTACAACTCAAATTATGTAACTTTAAAATATAAACTACCATGAATCAATAAAGGAATTGCTCATCAAGGTGCATGTCCTCTATAGGATGTTGCTCTGTTTGCACCGCATCTGAAATTTACTCTGTTTCTAGTCAGTTCACCCACTTCGTCGATGGTCATATTCATGGTTTCTATATTGTCTTGTAGCTTTCTTGGCATGCCTCTGCGTCCTGGGACCCTGCCCTCTAATATTGTTCTCTACAGGCCATCGTGATGCTTGATGTGGCCAAAGTATCGAACTTTTCTGTATTGTTTATCCGCCAATTGTCTTTAATATTCAGTTCGTTCAGGAACATTTTGTAAAACATGTTTTGCCTTTTGTTAAAAGAAGCAAAATTTGTGGAAATTTCTTTAAACGCTCCATATAGACCACACTGAGCCTAGGAGCGATTGTGCGCTGTGCCAGTTATGCGCCTACAAGTAGGCCAGCACATCCGATTTCTGCAAAGCGTTTTATTTACTAGGTAGCTTCCTAGGTCCTACATCAGTTTCCTCTTACGACATGCCTTGTAGGTCGCAGTGGTACTATTCTTTGCTTCCCTTACAGGCCCCAGCACCATACGGACAGTGAAAATCTAAACTGAGAGAAAATCATAAACTAACTCTATATTTAAAAAAGAAGAAAATCCAATAACGAAACAATCTAGCTTCACTGGGGATTCAAAATTTCGAAGGTCTAAGACAAGAAAGAGATTTACCAATGTCAATAAGAGAGAGGAATTCTTCTCTAGTAATGAAAAAGTAGGACTGACGTTATTTTATTTTGCAGGTTGTAGAAAAATGTATTGTTTATGAGTTGTACCTGCAGTAAAAATTGGCAAGAACAAAATAAAAGTGGCAATCTTTTCAAAGTAACTTTCAACTGACATAATAATAATTCCTCTCTACGTTGCTCGTTACATAGGGCCTGCAAGTAATTTCTCCATACCGCTCTATCCTGGGCAACTCGCTCAATCTCCTCCATGGAACTGAGACCGATATTTCCTGCCTCTCTCAGCAAAGTCCACTTCAGGGTCTGCTTAGGTCGACCTCTCTTTCTTGAACCCTTTGCATCCCACTTCAATGGCTGCTTTGATATTCTTTGATCATTTCTCCTCAAGGTGTGCCCAACATATCTCCATCTTCTCTTTCTTATAACAGTTGTCACTAGTGGTTGACCAGACATGTCTCTGATTTCATCACTTCTCCTGAATTCGTTCCATTTTATATTCATTATTTTTCGCAGACATCTATTTTCAAATGCATTCAACTTGCTTTCTATATCTTTAGTCATTTTCCAACTCTCGCTGGCATATGTTAGGATTGATACAACATTTGAATTGAAAATTCGTAATTTAGTTTTATACTATATAACTTGCAGTTCCATATTTTATTTAGACTTTTAAAAGCTGATGTTGCTTTGCCAATTTGTATCATAATTTCTTTTTAACATTTCCTGTGCAATCAAAATTGCTACCCAAATAGGTGAACTGCTCTGTTATTTTTATCATTTTAGATTCCAGTGTGATATCTGCATTACTTGCCATAGGTGTCTTCATTATATTTGTTTTTCATAGCTTATCTGCAGTCCAACTTTTGATGCTATAGATGATAAGTTGTCTGTTTTTCTTTGCATATCTTGGTTGTTTCTACTTAACAAGGCAATATCATCTGCAAAATCCAAATCTTCTAGTTGACTATTTTCTACCCAATCAATGCCAGTTTCGCCCCTGCAACATTTTTGCGTCACCCAGTCAATGGCCACTCCAAACAATAGCGGAGATAGAATACAGCCTTGCTTTACTCCGGTTTCAACCATAAACCAGTCGCTGTGTCCACCATCAGTGCGAACTGCACACTGGAACCATCATAGAGGCTCTTTATAATGTTTATTATTTTGTCTGGTATTCCATAGCATCTCAGAATATTCCACAGAGAGATTCTGTGTAGACTATCAAAGGCTTTTTAAAATCGATGAAATTTAGCACGAGTGGTTGTTGCTTCTCAATATGTTCCTCTAAAATTAGTAGTAGGGTAATTATTTGGTCTAAGCAGCTTCTCCCAGATCTAAAACCAGCTTGTTCTTCTCTCAGGGTTGTGTCCACTGCTCCTTTGATTCTATTAAGAATGATTTTGCAGAAAGTCTTGGTCATTACTGATAATAGGGTGATCCCTCTCCAGTTGTTGCAATCTTTGAGATCACCTTTTTGGGGATCTTAACAATTATTCCCTTCTTCCATTGATCTGGGACAGTTTCTTCTTCCCATACTTTATTAAATAGTTCTTGCACCTGGCTAATAGTTGTATCATCAGCCGCTTTGAGCATTTCTGCAGTAATGTTGTCATCACCCACTGCCTTATTGTTTATCAAGGAATTGATTGCCTCCTTGACCTCAGCTACACTTATCATTTCTTCGTTAATTGGTAGGAGCTGTTTCTTGCCTCTTCGTCAAACTTGAGTAGTACTGGTGGATCAGGTCTATTTAATATTTCTTCAAAATTTTCTGCCCATCTTTTCTTCTGCTCGGTATCTGATGTTAGAACTTTACCATCTTTGCTCTTGATTGGGCCACCCTTTGAAACAAATGTTCCAGTAAGTTGTTTTAGTGTGTTGTATAGCATTTTACTGTTTTCAGTCTTAGCTGCCTTTTCCCCTTCTTCAGCCAGTCGATTGACATATGCTCTTTTATCTCTTCTAGCTGCTCTTTTCACTTCCTTGTCTTTTAGTCTATATTCCTCTTTAGCTTGGATTTCATCTGTTGCATCCTTAGTATTAAATATTGCTAGTTTCATCTTTCTTGAATACATTTCCAGGTGTCATCGCTTATCCAGGGTTTTCTGTCTTTCGTCTTTAATCCTGCGCTACTATTTGCTGCCCCCAATAGTGTGTCCTTTATCTTAGTCCATTTGTCTTCAATGTTCTGTTCATTTTCACCATTGAGTAACTCGAACCTATTCTTAAGTTAGCTTTCTAAGTTGAGCTGATATTCCTCTTTTACCTCATTATTTTGTAGTCTTTAACTGTCTATTCGCAGTTGTTCTTTTTAGTATGGTGAATTTTCAATTTCAGTTTTAATTTACCTATGCATAAATTATGATCACTTCCTACATCTGCCCCTCTGTATGCACGAACATCCACCAATGATGTTCTAAATTGTGTATTTATGCACATATGGTAAATCTGATTCCTGGTCACTCCATCTGGTGAGTGCCAAGTAAGTTTATGAATTTCCTTATGTGCAAAGATGGTACCTCCAATTACTAAGTTTGACAGCATACATAACTCCACCAGTCTTTCTCCATTCTCATTCATTGTGTTTATTCCTTGTTTTCCTATAGCTCTCTCTACTCCTACATTATCACTTCCAACCTTGGCATTAAAGTCCCCATTACTACTAACAGATCATGTTTTTTTCAACTGACATATTCTAATAAAATATACTGGTATAGTGAATACAATGAAATTGTAGCAAGAATTATATGTTTCTATGGGGAAAAAAGCATAGAACAGAACTCAGCATTCAGATAGATCAAATAGCAACACAGTATATTTTGACAGTCTTTGATTTCTGTTAACAATCACAAAGCAAGTATAAGGGCCATCATACCTGATGTAGATCATTCAAATCCTTTGCCTCTTCCAGCGACACACACTTTGGTAATTCTGTAGCACAATATTTCTCTGCCTTCAAAACCCAAGGCAACAACTGATCATACAGGGTCTGGTATTTCTGCCAGTGAGCTACATTACCAGACAAGGCAGAACTCCTGTCCTTGGCAAGATTGCAAAGAGATTCCCACTGTCGTCGAACACTGGTCAGTTTAGACTTCAGAACTGTTGTCTCTCGTGATCTAAAATTCTGGGTCAAACCTCTAGCATCCTTTTCTAAATTCTCCAGAGTGATATGGTTCTCAAAAACCTGACTTGCAATTCCCTGCAACGATAAAAACTTTGATAAAGCTACTGTAATCAATACAAATTTTACATTAAATTAATAATTGGTTATCTAAATTATAGCATAAATATAAGGTTTCCATGACTTTGTACAGTAACTTTGTCCTTTGTGCAGACACCTGTGAGTTACAAATAATCCTTCCTCTTGATCATAATCAGACAATATCTTAAAGAACAAGGCATACTTGCTTTACTCCCAAGTCAGCATAAACATGTCCTACTATTATCTTTAGAAATGAGAGATTTTCACTGTATCACAATTTATAACATTCTGTCACTCTGTTATAATAATAATAATTCCTCTCGTACCGTTATATGTTACATAGGGCCTGTAAGCAATTTCTTCATACTGCTCTATCCTGGGCAACTCGCTCAGTCTCCTCCATTAAACTGAGACCAATATTTCTTGCCTCTCATTTCATTTCAGTTCATTTCAGGGTCTCCTTAGGTTGTCCTGTCTTTCTATAACCATTTCCATCATACTTCAATGCCTTCTTTGATATTCTTTGATCATTTCTTCTCAAGGTATGTCCAATGTTAAATGAGTTCTACTATATGGGTCAGAAACATGGTGAAGACTGAAACAATTACTAGTAAACTGCAAATTGTCACCAACTTGTGTCTGTACAGAATAGGGTGACTGAAGTAATATGATAAAAACAATAATGTGGAGCTAATGGAGACAACAAGACAGATTCCAGTGAATAAAGAGGTCAAGAAAAGATGCTGGTGCTGGATAGGACACACCTAGAAAACTAATGGGGAGTATAACAAGAAGAGCTTTCACCTGAAGCCCTCAAGGTAAATGAAAGAGAGAGAGGCCAAAGAAATCATTGGGCAGAGATTTTGAGGCAGAGAATACTGATAACATGGAAGGAGCTACAAGAGATGGCTAAAGATAAAAAGACTTGGAATAATTTAGTTGAGAGCACAAGCCCCATCCAGGAATGAAAGATGAGACAGAAAGAGTAACATAATGTGCCAACAAACAAATATTTAAAGTATAGTTGAAATAAGACAAAACTAAAATACAGACCTCAGACTTCTGTAACTGTGTTTCTGGAGAATCTTTGTTTTCATAAATGTCATTCAACTGTGCCTCCTTTTCATTCAACCAGTCACAGAAGTTGTTCAGCTTCTTGTAGTATTCACCCCACTTGCCAATAACTGCATCAAGATCTGTCAACTTGTCATTCACACGATAAGAGATGTTTTCCAGTTTTTTGTCAATATCAGTCATTTCACCTTTCAGAGGTGTCTGCCGTTCTCGACTTGCTCCCTCAACCACAAGTTTATTTAGTTTAGACACTTCATCTAAACTGCCTTTGAGTTTGTTGAGTGTCTGCTGCAGTTCCTAACATCAGAGAGAGATTTATGAATAATTTCAGTATTAATAATGTGAACACAAACTCTGACTGTACCTGGGTACAACATTCAAACATAACTGCTACATATAATTAGCTACTAATGATGACTTTTTTCTATCTAGGAAAACAAAGATGGGGATGGGGGTCTATGTGGCAAAGTGGTTAAGAAGTTTGCCTTGCATTCTGAATACTGTGGGATTGAATTCAGACAAGTGTCATTCAGTTCACTAGTGCATTTTTTTCTGGAGTTCCATTATGATTATTGCTGAAGATATAGAGTTATTGTTTTAAGCAATAATCTCGACAGGTAGCACATAATTTTTGCCAACAGGGACAAAGCCATGTGAGAAACCTGAAGCAATTAAGTCAGTTATCAGTTTCACATTTAGTTCCCCTTTAGTTAGAACAAAATCATAATAAAATTGTGCACATTTATAACAACTACAGTGGGTGTAAAGTTATATTCATCTTAGCCCGTCTGCCCAGCGTGTTCGTAGCGCGTTGGACTACGGGTGACTATCCTCTGTGTGTGCGGGTTCAATTCCGCGGATGGCAGAAAAAGCCACAGATTCCCCAGATTTACGGTGTTCGTGGCACCAAACCGAAGGTTCGATGTCCATGGCACCGAGCCGAAGAGCTGAAAAGCTCAAGTGCTTCTGCGAAAAAAAAAAAAAAAAAAATATTCATCTTAAAATAGCAAACTTCACCAGTAGTAGGTGTTTTGAAAATAAATGATACATTGTTAAGATAAGTCAATGTATAAATCTTAAAACAGTTAACATTAGATGGTAGTTGTAGATCAGAAATAAAGAATACAAAAGGAACGACAGAGATAGATTTCCAGAAAAGGAAATAAATCCAATTCATGAGATTCTATTCATCTGTTATATGTAACAAGATGTCTAAAAGAAAGTTTAAACAAATATAGTAAGAAAGAGAAATCTTCAGTGTGACTAGGAGTAGGTACTGGCATGAAATTGTGTAGTGGACACCAATTAAACAAACAAGATCTCTGGAGGCAATAGAGATGTGGTTTTACAGAAGAATATTAAGAATACCATGAAATGCTAAAATTACTATTGAGCTGAAAGAAACCAATGCACAGAAAGAGCTTATCATCAACATCAGAAAAAATCAAATTTTTCATGTGTGTCATGAAAACAAGAAACACACTGGAACATATAGTGACAACAGACAAAATTAAAGGGGAATGAACAGATGACAACACAGACAATTCTGGACCATTCAATTTCATGTGAAAGAAAAATGTCAACATCAGAACTGATAGTTACAACTAAAGACAGACATTTGTGGAAATCCATGATTGTTTAAGGCAGCTTGCACAACACACTGTGATGATGATAGTTAGGTATACTGATCTTGTGTGTGTATGTGCATGCATGGGTGTGTAAGAGAGAGAGCAAGCGCACAAAGAAGAATTCATTTATGATCTCTCTAAAATTCTCTCCCTATCTCCCTTCCTCTTTTCTCCCTCATTTAGCAGTACAATTTTTTTTCTCGTATTTCTTAAGTACCCAATAAGCATAAATACCTTTTTTGCTTGGAGGTCTTTCTGAGCTTTCTCTTGACTGAGTGTTTCTAACGGTTTCTCCAACTCACTCTCTGCTTTCTTCATATATGTAAGCAGTGTGCCCTTCTCATTCTCATAGCTCTCCCAGTCTTTGACTTGCCTCTGTCAAATATTGTATTGACTCTTGTCAAAATCAAATAACATAATAACTGTTGAAAAAAACTAATACATTATAATAACCGTCCACTGTGAGCAATGATGACAACAGCCCCAGGCAAATGTTCTTGCACTTTCTTGGTGTAAGCGGTGACTGTGGAGTCCAATCATGGAACACAATCCACCACCAAGGGTAGGACATACATTATACAATATACTTATATAATTGAAACAAAGAACCAGTCATGCAATCCATAATAGAACAACAGATTAAGTGGTTTGGACACCTGACAAGAATGCCCTAGTATCGACCACCACAGAGAGCAGCACTGAAAAAGTATGAGTACAGAGCAAGCGGAAGACCACGCAAAAGATGGAGTAACTGCATCATGAACAGCCGTTAGAAAATTAATAACAGCTTACATAGTGCCCAAGAACAAGCACTCACAAGATCACTACATCCCTCCCTTCCCAACACTTCTATAAAAAAGAAATGGTGGAAAAGAAGAAGTAGAAGAAACAAAGAAACTCTTGAAATGTTCTACATCATAACAGATTAAAAAAGCTACATCATTAAATTATCATGTCAGGTCATTTAAACACAAACTAGTCTACTGATACAATGTTTAAAAATGTCCCTTTCTGAACATCATGAGTAAAATATGCCTTACTTTGGTTGTTCTCATAGTTTTTTTAATTAGACATCAAGGATAAACCAACCTTCAGATTCTCATGTTTGGTTTTAGCCAATTCATTGATATCTTTCCACTTTTTCTCTAGTTCTGCCACAGACTGCTGAATAAAAGCTGGTGCATTTTTGTCTTTCTGAAGACGTTTGCCTGCTTCAATTTCTGCCTGAATATTAGCCTTCTCCACTTCTAGTTTGCTAAGTAGAGTCTGTAGAGAAAATAATGTGCAATATTATTACTAAATATTTCTCAAACATAAACTACAAATTAGAGACCCATTTCTCATACCGAGCTTACAACTAGACAGACATATCTCTCATACTCACTAAGAACTAGACAGACATGCCTCTATTAGCAAATGAACTAGACACATCTCTCATTCTAACTAGGAGCTAGTCAGACATAACTTTCATAGACATAGAAACTTTGAGAACATCATGGGCACATCTTGTGTAGACATTAACTAACAATTAGACAGACACTTTTCTTCATACCAACTAAGAAATAGACAGAAGTATCATCTTTCATATGAACTAATAACTTAGCTGTAGACATTAACTGAGAACTAGAGAGATAATATCTTAAAATTATATAAGAACTAGATACACAGATCTTTCATGCAGGATGTCTAGTAACTAACCCATTAGAATCAAGATGCTAGATGGAAAGAAAGGAAAGCAGACACTGTTCATTACATTTACAACTGCATACATATTGTACTAAACATTCCCCTACAAATTTTAATAGAAAATCTTACTTCATGTTCGTGCAAGTAAGCCCTTGCATCTTCTAAACTGTCAATTCTTGGATGATCCAGCGCTAGTTTCTGAGCTTCATCCAACCAGCTTGATTTTTTATCAACATTATCTCTGTATTCATACCCTTTTGATAATATACCAGACATATCATGGGTTGAATCCATGCTGGACTTTAGTTTGTTGAACCGGTCCTGCACACCTTTCAACTGGTCTCTCTCTTGTTTTGTGTCTGCATCAGGGGCATCTTTGATAAGATCATCAAGATTCTGCTCCAACAACTTCAAGTCTTCTTGATATTTGTTCATGTTTTGCATCTCTTTCTGTAATGTACACCATAATAGATCAAACTTATATCAGTGACTACATGTAATTATGTGCAAAGAAACAATTAAAATTATATAATAAAATAGAAGTGTAAGCTATAATATATTTAAACTTATAAAAATTATTAGAATTGTATAATGCACAATGTGTGCTGTTAGTAACATCATCATATTTCTTTCAGAACAGCCAGCAGCGACATAGCTTTTTTTTTTTTTAGTTTTATGATTTAGTCTATAATCTTTCATTGACTTAAAATATTTCAATATTTCACAGACAAATAAGTATTTCAAGTCTCAATTTGTTTCAATTAAAAGCAGTTTTACAACAAAAACAAGGTAACCAAAATAACCACAGCATTGTCAATCGAATTAAAACCAGCCAGAAACAAAAATATGTGCAAAAACGTGTACGGAAAATCAATCACATGGTCTTGCAAAATTAGCAGATTTGGTGCTCTTCAAATTAATTATTTGAAATGAAAGGCAATAGAGCAGAAAGCTGGGAAAACGCAATATGTGTGTGGATTGTGTTAGACATAACAGAAGTGTTGCTATGTCAAACTGATCTTAGACAACTGCAGACACACAGACAACAGAAAAGGGAGAAGAAATAGGTACTCCTGAGATTCAAACTCAGTCCATGTAAATCTTCTTCTTTGAATGCTCCATTTCGACCACTTGTTAACCACTCTGTGCGATTTGTATGTGGTCTGAGCCTAAGAGTGATTGTATGTTGTGCCAGTTATGAGCCTACAAGTAGGCCGGCATATCCAATGTCTGCGATGCTTTTTATTTACTAGGGTAGCTTCCTAGGTCCTACATCAGTCACCTCTTATGACATGCCTTGTAGGTCGCAGTAGTACTATTCTTTGCTTCCCTTGAGGGCCCCAGCACCACACTGGCGAGTACATGTAAAAAAGAATACTGGAGATCAATTTTTACATCCAGGTAATATATAAAAGTTGAAAACTTTGGAGTACCTACTACTTCTCATTTGGTTTTGCTGATGTGCTGTGTCTATTGAGTGCTTACAAACTGTGATGGTGGACATTTCAAAACATAAAGTGCACAATTTCAATTTATAACTCAAAGTGCAAACTAGCAACCAAATATACTATATTTTCTGCCATACAAGTCATAGCCACAGTTTAACGGATTGTTTAAAGAAATAAATTATAACATTTGGAGCAAAATGTTGACAAATTTATTTAAATTAGCATACAACACAAAACATTGCAGTTTTCTATGTTTACGCTAGCAGTTTCTTTTTTAATCTACTTTTATAAACTTATGGAAAGCCATAATGGCTTCATGGCTATAAAAAAATCAAACTAATGAATGTCTTCTTGTAATATAATTTCGTTTTTTACAATTAACTTTCCTGTAAATTTTGAAAACAAACAAGTGAAGGAATGACTACAGATGGTACCATCCTGAAGTGGCTACTTAATTTACAAATATCTTCAAGTTCTGAGATCCTGTCTTCTATTACTTCCTTGAGCAGTTAAAAGTTAGTGAACATGTGAATGCTCTATTAGATATTTAACTCCTTAATTTACAAATATCTTTAAGTTCTGAGATCCTGTCTTCTATTACTTCCTTGAGCAGTTAAAAGTTAGTGAACATGTGAATGCTCTATTAGATATTTAGCTACTTAATTTACAAATATCTTTAAGTTCTGAGATCCTGTCTTCTATTACTTCCTTGAGCAGTTAAAAGTTAGTGAACATGTGAATGCTCTATTAGATATTTAGCTACTTAATTTACAAATATCTTCAAGTTCTGAGATCCTGTCTTCTATTACTTCCTTGAGCAGTTAAAAGTTAGTGAACATGTGAATGCTCTATTAGATATTTAGCTACTTAATTTACAAATATCTTTAAGTTCTGAGATCCTGTCTTCTATTACTTCCTTGAGCAGTTAAAAGTTAGTGAACATGTGAATGCTCTATTGGACATTTAACTCCTTAATTTACAAATATCTTTAAGTTCTGAGATCCTGTCTTCTATTACTTCCTTGAGCAGTAGAAAGTTAGTGAACATGTGAATGCTCTATTAGATATTTAACTCCTTAATTTACAAATATCTTTAAGTTCTGAGATCCTGTCTTCTATTACTTCCTTGAGCAGTTAAAAGTTAGTGAACATGTGAATGCTCTATTAGATATTTAGCTACTTAATTTACAAATATCTTTAAGTTCTGAGATCCTGTCTTCTATTACTTCCTTGAGCAGTTAAAAGTTAGTGAACATGTGAATGCTCTATTAGATATTTAGCTACTTAATTTACAAATATCTTTAAGTTTTGAGATCCTGTCTTCTATTACTTCCTTGAGCAGTTAAAAGTTAGTGAACATGTGAATGCTCTATTAGATATTTAGCTACTTAATTTACAAATATCTTCAAGTTCTGAGATCCTGTCTTCTATTACTTCCTTGAGCGATTGAAAGCTAGTGGACATGCAAATGCTCTATTAGACATTTAAGGGGGGATTCGGGGTATGGGGATCATGAAGCTATTTTCGTTGTTTTCACATTAATGTAAAATTTGTATAGCCATTTTGAAAGATTATGACTTAGCATAGTAGAAAAAAATTAGTAAAAAAAAAATGTCAAAGCGTTGCTATGGAAACAATACAAAATGGCCACAAAAACCAAATTTCAAATCCTAAGGCTCTGAATCTAATGAATGTAAATGAATTCTGTTTTCATTCTAAAGTGCGCAGTTGTAATATCTAAAATATTATACATGATTTTTAGGATATATTAAATATTTAATTTTTATAAATTTTTGGTAAAATTCCTCAAAATTCAGTCAAAAATAGCTGTTGTTTGAGGTCGTGTTTACAGAAAATTCATAAAATTTAATATTTAATATATCCTAAAAATCATGTGTAATATTTTAGATATTACAATTGCTCACCTTAGAGTGAAACAGAATTCATTTATATTCATTAACTTCAGAGCCTTAGGGAATTGAAATTTTGTGTTTGCGGCCATCTTTATTGTTTCCATGGCAACGCATTGACATTTTTTTTTTACTAATTTTTTCTACTATTCCAAGTCATAATCTTTCAAAATTGTTATACAAATTCTACATTAATACCAAAGCAACGAAAAAGTTTCAAGACCAGAATCCCCTCTTAACTACTTAATTTACAAATATCTTCACGTTCTGAGACACTGTCTTCTATTACTTCCTTGAGCAGTAGAAAGTGAGTGAACATGCAAATGCTCTATTAGACATTTAACTCCTTAATTTACAAATATCTTTAAGTTCTGAGATCCTGTCTTCTATTACTTCCTTGAGCAGTAGAAATTTAGTAAACATGTGAATGCTCTATTAGACATTTAACTCCTTAATTTACAAATATCTTCAATTTCTGAGATCCTGTCTTCTATTACTTCCTTGAGCAGTAGAAAGTTAGTGAACATGCGAATGCTCTATTAGACATTTAGCTACTTAATTTACAAATATCTTTAAGTTCTGAGACCCTGTCTTCTATTACTTCCTTGCACAATTGAAAGCTAGTGGATATGCAAATGCTCTATTATCTATGATTTCTCCAATAATATATAGCAATATATTTGTTTATGATAGTTGAGAAGATAACATTATAAGACATAATGTGATGTTCCTGAAGTTCAGGATAATAAGTGTATCTAATATGGCATACAATATAGTTTATATTTTATTGAACAGATCCTGGTGACATATCAAATAGGAAATGTGAACAAAACAAAGAAGTGGATACACCATTGAAGTTGCCTCATATATTTTACCTCAGGCTATCCAGGTATGAAAATGTGGGAAAGTAAATATAAAAATGAATCATTCTGTCTTGCTGAAATATGATTGGGGGATTGGAAGGGGGTGAAGGGCCTAAAGGAGAAAACTATTACAGTTGAACTGCTGTAAACCACAGCACAACATCCTTGTGCTCTTTCGCTCAGATCACACACAAATCACAATCAATAACTAGCAAATGCCTATTCTAGAGCAAACACTGACAAACAACAATTTATTCTGCGTCAGATAAATACACTCTCCGCCATCTGCTGAGGGAGATTGAGCACCTATGAATCAATCCAGAGTTCAGTGATGTTGTTTTTTAACCAGTGAATGCTGAATATAAATTAGATAACAGGTGGAATAACAGTTGTATATTTAATCTCTTCTTCATGTAGCATGTCCTCTACAGAACATAGCTCACATCACATCCCGCCTGAAAATCTCTTGATGCCTAGCCATTTCTCCTACTTGATCCATGGTTGTGTTAAGGATTGACTTATGTCTTATTGCCAGCGTCGCCTTGGTAATTTTCTGCCTTGTCTTCCAGAAAACATGTATTTAATTATTCGTTCTTTCTTTTGTCCTATACTGCTTGTGCTGTGAAGCATTGCAGACAAAGTGTGTATAGTTTTCTTTTGGGTGCCCATGGTCACCTGGAGTAGTTTCTACTATTATCGTATTGAATTTATTTAGTGTTTCTTTGATTCCATTTATCTATTTTTTTCCTAGTCTCTAAACCAATATGACGCCCGCCTGCCCAGCATGTTCGTAGGGCGTTGGACTGCGGTGACTGGCTCTCTGTGAGTGCGGGTTCAATTTCGCGGGCTGGTAGAAAAGCCACAGATTCCCCAGATTCACGGTGTTCTTGGCACCGAATCGAAGGGTTACGATGTCCATTGCATCGAGCCAAGAGCTGAAAGCTCAAGTGCTTCTGGATTGGAAAAAAATAAACAAAAAGAACAAACCAATATGACATTTTTAATGTGACCAAAATATTTCAATTTCGAGACATGATATTGTTTATGAGCCAATGTTTGTCGATGTTCAGATACTTTTTGCAATGTTATATTGTTTCTCATTTTTGCCCAGAACATTCTAATAATTTGTCTGTAACACTTTGTTTCAAAAGCTTCAGTTTTCTTCTTTAAGGTACTATTACTATTGTAATGGTCTATGATTCACATTTAAAACCTTACTATTGTAATGGTCTATGATTCACATTTATATATTGCCACAGAAAAACTGTATGTTTCTCAGAATCTTTACGTTTGTTAACTTGAGTGTGTTGTGCCATACATAGGTTCTTCATATAATTTTATCTTTGAACTGCCATGGCCAGTCACCTGATTATTTTTTCACAATCTCCATTGTTAATTATAAACACGTAATCACAAAGTACTGTAGTTTTACAAATTACAAAAACAATGACAAAATACAGCAACGTTTTGACCAACAAGGCCTTTATCAAGCAAGCGAACAACAGGAGTGACAAATTTTAAAAACAAATGGACGACTAAATACAAACGTTTCTAATGAAAATCTGGGAATAAAACGAATAACGAAATAAATGTAACACAAAATACACACATAAAAACTAGAAATAGAACGGAAGAGAAACAATTAAAAATCTTCCATTCTATTTCTAGTTTTTATGTGTGTTTTGTGTTACATTTATTTCGTTATTCTTTATTCCCAGATTTTCATTAGACGTTGTATTTAGTCGTCCATTTGTTTTTAAATTTGTCACTCCTGTTGTTGTTGCTTGATAAAGGCCTTGTTGGTCAACGTGCTGTATTTGTCAGTGTTTTTGTAATTTGTAAAACTACAGTACTTTGTGATTACGTGTTTTGCCAATCAATAGTTTTACTGCAGTCTCCTCTATTTTGTTAATTATATAGAGTCAAGATATTTAAAATTTGTAAAATTCTCAACTGCTTAATTATTGATAATAATGTTGCGTTGACATCTGATATTTTATAGTTCATGACATATTACAGTTTTAATAAAGAAAAAGAAAATTGTATGGACATAAGTTGATATAGTAAATAAATGGTAGCTAAACTACATCAAGAAGATGTTTGGACAGAATAGAAATAAACACTAAATAATACAAACACAAGCAGTTTTTGAATGACAACGAATAAATATAAATTGTTGTTTACAACACTTTTTTTCTATGACATGTTTGCTGATGATGACATTTTCTAAATAAATGAAAATAAAAACTGTTACTAAAATAAATACTACACTGAGGATATATTTTGTTAGAAATAAAAGTTAGTTACCAGGTATATAGATGTATGAAAGATAAAGGACAATGTGCAGCAGGCAAACTCACCTGAAATTTGGGTAATATCTCTTTGTATTCATCACCTGTCAAGTCCTCCTGATGTAATATATCAAGTAGCTTCTCAACATTCTGGACCCAATCACTACAAGTACCCAACCTATAGATGAACAAATGTGTAATAATGTCTTTATTTCAGATTGATATATTATGCATTGACTTTGAGATCACTAATTGATTGATTGATAGGACCATCATCATTGCACTTCGGTGAGTAACCATGTATGCTCCAACTCTTTTTACACAGGAAGATCTCAGCTGCAGTGCACGAACTCTGTAGCACCGGCAAGGTTTCCGTATACAATTTAGAAGATGGTGAAGATCTAAATGTCAGGTCAAGAATAAAACGAATATTCACTGGTGCACAAATCCAGTTCCTTGGCATTATACAGGGTGTTCAAGATTAAAGCAGCCCATTGACAAATCGAAAGTTGCCAGATAATCTATCGCTTATGTTTATGTACTATTTAACGGTTCTGACTAGCTCTTACTACATTTGTTCATCGCCTTCCGCCTACAATTACATACGCACATAACCTGACTATACTACGCATAACTGAACCTTCTATTTTCTACATATATGCCAGATTGACTCATTCACAGGCTGCTATTATCTTGAACACTTACTATGCTATTACCAAAGTATAGTTGAAACAAACACCAGCATTAGAAATTTTAAAATGTGTTCAGATCTTATCATGTTAGAAAGTGAACAAATTTAACGAATTACTTATTTTTCATACAACTTAACTCTTTCCACGCTTTAAGCCGCACAGTGCGACACGGCAGAAGTCTGTTACACGCTACTAGCCGCACACTGCGCCATAGAGTTGTTTCCTTATAAGAAGTCTTTCTAGTTTTACTTCTACTGTTTTACTTATACTACTTTTCAACCTTGTTATTCTAATAGGTTGTCCAGTTTTCTTCAATTTAGTATATAATAATATTTATATGTTTATTTATTGACGAGTAGTTGGGATTTCTTTTTACCTCCTTGAATTAACTGCTTAAAATTGAGAAAATAACTCGCGAGAAAGAGTTAAAGGCATTACTTACTTTTCATTGTACTCCTTCCAGCGTTCAGGCAACTGTTTCAACTGCAAAAAGATGTCATCAGCAATCATTCTTAACTTTTTCCATCTCTCCAAGTGGTTCCAATAGCGCTGGTCAAGAGATTGTTCATCTTTGCTCAGCTTCAAAAGTTGTTGTGCCAGTATTTTCATTTGATCCAGCCATTGTTCACAAGATGGTACCAAGTTGCCATCATGGAACATTTGCTAGAAAATATAATATAATTAGTTATTTTTTTGCAAACTACTACTAAACATAGAAAATGTTTTGAAAATAAAGGAGATGAACATAGATAGAGCACCGTATGAGAATTACTACCTATATATCTGCAAGAATGATCATCCTTTGCTGCACACTGTACAGAGACAAGACAGAATACAAAACAGATTTCTGCATGTGTCTCAAGTATTTCACTAAAGAAATTGTTGGAATTTTTTTCTGAATGATTACTCTCAACAAACCTAAAATATGTATGTATCAATACAAATTGTAGCCGCTGTTACAAACATTTAACTGGACCAGAAATTGGCAATCTTCTACAATGAGAAACCAAAAGTGGACAGGACATAATTCCAATGCATACTTTGTGTTTAGCCAGAGCTTCCTTGACATTTTGATTGCGTCTAATCTGATCTCTTTGCTGCTGCAATGCTACTTCAGCCATGTCCATGAACTTTTCAAACTTGTTTTCTGGTATAGCAAACTCAAGCTTGAACATCTTGATGGGGGCATGATGATGGACATGCTGGAAGATAATATATTCAATATCATTAATAGTAGCGATATGGTAAAGGATAAGCTGCAAGATAATGTATTCAATATCATTAATAGTAGCGATATGGTAAACGATAAGCTGCAAGATAATGTATTCAATATCATTAATAGTAGTGATATGGTAAACGATAAGCTGCAAGATAGTGTATTCAATATCATTAATAGTAGCGATATGGTAAACGATAAGCTGCAAGATAATGTATTCAACAGCAATAAGAAATATAAGTAAAAGATGGCCTAAAGAGAGTTGACAGATACAGGTTATAGTGGAGAGGCATGATCAGATGACTTTATCATCAGTCTTCATGACTGTCTGGCGTGATGATGATGATGGTGATGCAAATGCAAACTTATAAAAGAAGCACAGAAGAAAATCATAACACAAAACATACCTCCCATCGCTCCTTCAAATGACCTAGAGTCTGTGAAAGCACCTTGCGTTCGGGTATGTCAAGTTGTTGCAAGATGTCATTGGCATTTGCTTCATAGTCTGACATCAAATTCTCATCTGTTCTGTCAAAGAACATCTGTTGAAGAAAATATCATATAAATGAACAATAGATGAGGTAAATATTGCAAGATATGATAGTGACAATTGAGAACATGCTGTTCTGATAAAAGTGACAAGTCATGGTGGAAATACTTGCCAGTTGATTGTGACTAAAGTGGTTGCAACAACAAAATGTAAAACGTTAAACATGATGGTTGCACATCTAATTCATTTTATTCATCATCATCAAGTAGCTTGTCCCAGAACTTGGCTCCCATGACAGCAACCCTGAACTCTTTCAACCCTGAATTTTTTTTTGCCGCTTTCAACTCAGACGAAGTTCCATCTCTGAAACTGATTTTTGCGTGAAAATCTGTTTTTCCAATTTCTTACAATGGCAGCAGCATGCACATTATAAATTACTTTACACTGGCAGCCGTGTGTTCAATGTACTCGTAATTAGTATTCCCTCGCCATACAGGCAGATTTTCTCCGACTTCAGAGGTACTCACGTTATCGTCCTGAGTAAGACCAGGGGACTCGAACAAATGCCGGACAGTAGGTTCGAACCTGAGCTATGAGGCGTCTCACAGCTAGCAGGCCGAGCTACTATCAACTACTCTAGGCAGTCCCCCCCGAACTCTCTATTCTGTGCAAGATACTGGGCATCAGCAGCAGTCATTCTCAGCTCGCCAATGACATCCTGCCTCCATTGTCATCTAGGTCTTCCTCTCGCTCTTCTTCCAGGCACCATTCCTTCTAGAATTGTCTTCTTAAGGCACTCATGTCCTTTAATGTGTCCGAAATATTTAATTTTCCTTGTTTTTGTGTTCTTTAATAACCAACTCTCTGTAATATCAAGCTGTTGCGGAACAGAATCATTTGTTCTCTTCTCTGTCCATGCTATTCTAAGTACTCTTATGTAACATTTGCATTCAATGGTATTGATGATCTCTGTCACTTTGTTAATGGTCCATGTCTCACAATCATACTTTGTCAAAGGAAAATACACAGGTTATTCCTTTCATTAGTTTAGAATAAAACAAAATAGTAATTGTTTATCAAGAATATTTCATAATGTTACCTTATGTTTCCGTATTAGATTCTCTGGTTCATCCTTGCTGTCATCAAGTACATTCTGTGCTGTGTCTAGCCACTCCTCCAACTTCTGCTGTTTCTGGTGCAATGATCGCCACAATCTGGCAAGAATCTCAAGATTGCGCTCCCATTCCTTGGCACTAGTAACCACATTCTGGTAATTCACATCAACAATACAAAATTATTGCAGGAAGTAAAAAAAGTAGTAAAGGAACCCTTTCATTCCTTGTGATATATTGGGCAATACAGTGTTAGGCCTGTTTCGTTCATTGACCGTCGGGACATGATGTGTGATGTGGTCAGCATCACGCCTGTCGCCTTTACATACCCAATCGAGGCTGGGTTGACCTGAGAGATGTCGCGGTTGGGAAAAATTCCTCACCCACTGCGGGAGTTGAACCCGGACCATCAGCCTTGAGAAGCGAGTTCACTAACAACTACGCTACCGCAATTATTGCAGAACTCATACGTCACAATTTCAAGTTTTCATTTTAAAATTAACCAATATCTTACTATGCAAAACAGCAATAGCAATATTCTACTATGATAAAAATTATTATAGTAAAAAAAACCTATATAATATTTATTTCACATATGAAAAGAACAACCAAATATTGAAAAACATTTTTTGCAATCCAAAACAACATTTTCAAACAAATGTAAATTCACCAACAAAAACTGAAAACTCAAACATTTTCAAACAGTATATGAACATATTTGAAAACTTTGTTTAGCTTTTGTCTCAGTGCATTTTTGTTCTTTGTCCTTTAACACTGTATCAAGGGGACATTGAGGAAGATTTCAACTCCTTCCAGGTCTGTATGTTACAGACTTTCATTAATTGCCATATGCACAGAGATTTGTCTACTGTTTTATTATGTCCCCAACTCTAAAACATAGTAGTGACACTAATTATACTGACTTAATACCCTTTTATCTTTAACTTTTAGTCTTGTTCACATATAACAATGAGCTAACACCAATCTCTTTATTATCTTTATCCTGATTCATCAATAACAGTAATACTTGTTAATATTTGATCTATTATCTTTATTACTTCATATACTTTGTGATAGGATGATGTGTGAACCATTGATCTAATGCTATTAGCTGACATTTAGCAACAACTACATGAACTAGGCAGACAAATAATCACTCCCAAAAACTAGTGAATATGGATTACACATTCTGATTACAAAAACAAAATTTATAAAAATAAATATAAAACAACTTGAACATGCACAAATTTTCCTATATCTTGAATGGTTACTGAACTGATGTCACAGCACTCCCAGCAGACCCTTCAGTCTCTCCCAACAGATGTTGAAGAGTATGCATATTTATTGTTCCTGTAGCTCACTGACTAAACACACTTTTCTCTCTGCCCCTCAAGCATCCAGCTCTACTTTTACAACGTGTACTTTCAAACTCCTTAAAATGTTGGATTTATTCAATGTTAATTTTAGTGTCCTCATCAAAAAGTAGGTCGCCAAAAGGCCGAAGAACATCCCCCTTATCCATCCTAAACTCCCCAACAAACGATGCTTGTGATGCAAGTCTATCTGCTCTCTCTTGTCTATATCTTAGACATACAATAACAGATGAAGGAAGATGTGAACAAAACAGCAAGTAGAGAATAAGAAGTATGGTAACAAAAACATTCAACATGAGATATATTATCTACATCAACCTTCATTCCCATAATGAAAGCTGCACTGTATGCTCAATCAAATTACCCTAACTCCTGGGTCATCCTCATTGGCAGGAACAGCAAGGCAGATGTTAGTGATGTGATACTTCAACAGATTGTTATACTGTGGTTGAGCACTGATGTGCAAACAACTTTCATTTCAGAGATAGTTGTTAAGTACACAAACATGACTGTACAATACATGTAACATGACTTGATCCCTGGTCAGACAAATTACATATCTCAAGTTTGTCTGTTTCCAGGATGCAAAACATGGATGGGTTTTGGAGTCTTAGTTAGCATTCTAACCCTGGGATTCACACACACATGCAATGTGAATATCTTTGTATCACAAAAGCACACTAATGTAACCACATTTACCTGAAATCTTTCATTAGCAGAACTCATTAAGCTCTCAGCTGGCATAAAATCAATATTCTTCAGCTTGGATTTCGCACTATTGATTTTCTGGAAGACTTTGTTTTTACTTTCAAGGATGGATTTCTGATAGGTTGTTTCAGTAAAGAAGGCCTGACAGAACAAAACAATCAAATGAGCTCATAACTTTAAAGTTTTGCTGATACACATAAAACAAAATGCATGTAAAATAAGACAAACATAGCATAAACCAACCAGTTGAATTCATATGATATGCAATAACAACAGAAGATAACATATTTGAACAAGCCAGTAACATACTGAGAAGTTCAAACTCTGGTTAAATCAATGCAAAGTAAAGTCTACATCTCTGGATGCATGTTACTGTGGTTGACAGTTCAAAGAAACGTCCACTTTGCTTGATAAAGGTCTTTTGGTCAAAACGTCACTGTATATTGTTTGTTGTATATTGTTTTTGTACCTTGTAAAACTACAGTACTTTGTTTTCCCATGTGTTGCCTTTTCCTAATATGCCACAGTGCCATTATATTAACTGTATAACATGACCTTTTATGATATTAACTGTATAACATGACCTTTTATGATATTAACTTTGCATATGGTTTTTTTTTTAATCTCTGACAGTTTATTACTGTTCAGGGCTTGCAGGACTAGCATTGCATCAGTCGGGAATACATCTAGTGACTTTAGCTTATTGAGTTATTATTTCTGAAGCAATGCTTAGGGCCTGTACTTCAGCAGAATATTTTGAGCAGAATATGCTAGTAGGTGAACAGATGGATTTGTTTTCTTTGTCTGGATAAACTACATTGACTTGTGCATCTTTGTTACTCACTGCTCTAGTTACAAATCCATCTGTGTATACTTGGATCCATGTTTCTCTGGTGTATAGTTCCTCAATTATGTCACATGCTACTGTCTTCTTTTGGACAGTATTTAGCTCTTCCATTGGGCAGGTTGTATTTATGGAGATGTTAGTGTTAACATTTAGATATTGCTTCCATGAGGTAAGAAGGAGTGTATGAGATTTTCTTGCTTATGAGATGAGGTGAATTCATCCATAAATTTGCTTTGCTTTTTTTTTTAACAGATGTAAAAAACTGCTCGTCTCTAACCTCCACCTGGCTAAATCAAGTATACCCTGGATTAGCTAGTATGTTCTTTATTTTTCAGCTTGAACCAGGTCCTTAGTATCTTATCTAAATGTTTGACTTTGTACCTGGTCCAAAGCTTGTAGGTGTATTGTGTCTACTGTGAACCACTCTGATATACACTCTAGCATTGGTCTTGTTTCACCAGTATAGACTTTCCTTAGCATCTCTTTATCTCCTCCCCAACTTGATCCAGTCAATTTACTAAGGATGACAAGTTTTCTTCAAGCTTTGGCATCTGTTCACATTATATGAGAACTTGAATTCATTTTCTTGCATAATGTATTGCCCAGGTACACCAATTCCTCCTCTGTTTGAATCTTCTTCTTCTCTTCCACCATTTATTTCTTTATAGAAGTGTTGGAGGTGAAACATAGTGATCTTGTGTGTGCTTGTTTTACGACACTTTGCAAGCTGATTTTCATGTTTGTAAGGCTGTCCTTGATGCCGTCGCTCTATCTTTTGCGTGGTCTTCCTCTTGCTTTGTACTCAGTATACTTTTTCTGTGTGGCTCTCTGTGGTAGGCGATACCAGGGCATTCTGGTCAGGTGTCCAAACCATTTAATCTGTTGTTCTTTTATGAATTGCATGACTGGTTTCGCATCCAGTCTCCTGATTTCTTCATTTATAATTTTGTCTCTTATTGTCACACCTGCAGCTCTTCTAAGGCACATCTCTGTTGTTATGATTTTCTGCTCATTAGCTACTGTTATTGGCCATGTTTGACACTGGTAACATAGTGTTGGCCAGAAAATCGTTCTTATGAGATTTGATTTAGTCTGAATAACTATCAATAAGTCATTTCCTTTATACATTTTATTTTAAATAAACAGCCTAAATACCTAACAAATCTATCAACATCACAAATACCTTATGCTTCTCAAGTCGCAGATCTGTGTGATCAGGTGAACCCTCCAACTTGTGAGACTTCAGCAACATATCTCCATCCACCAACCAACTTTGCATGTCAAGAATACCAGTTTCTAGAGACTCTACATTTGGCAAAACAGCTTTCAGGTACTTGATTCTCTCTGGAACTTCTTTTCTAAGTCTCATAATGGTCTATAGAAGATATACAAATGTTTGACTATTTCTCATTTTAAAAATGTGCACTAAATCTGTCGCTATCTTTAAAGGTACAGATGAAGACTATCTTCCTGGTCTGTCTTTTATGAACAATCTTCTGAGTGTCATTTACACTGAGTTCTGTCCACGCTGAATGTTGTAAATTCATTTCTTTTTCTGTTTGCTTCTTTTCTTTTTCTTCTATCAAATTTTCAAGAGTATTTTAGGAAAATTTGATGATGTAGTCTATACTATAGTTTTAGCAAGATGTAAAAATGTGAACTATACTACTAGTTTTTATAACTTTTTTAACTATACACAATAGTTCCTCAAATGGTGCAAATTTCCATCAGGACTTAGTAGAATTATTATTAAGACATATTCCATATATAAATTATTACCAAAAAATAAAACAATGACCAATCTACTACTATCTCATATAGCGCTAGTTATATTAACCATTTTCCTTATAAATTTATGGGCCAACAATAATATTCTACAAGGTGATCATCATCTGACACCTTGTAGTCTTACATACAAATAGTAACCATATACCTCTTTTTGTGCATTGAGTGTTGCCAGCATGGAGGTGACATCTTCCTGGGAGCTGTCTTTAACAAGAGATTGTGCAGTTTTTGTTGTGACTTTGAAGTTGTTTTCTGCTTCCTGAATTTGTGCATTATAATTCTGAAAATGTAAAAAGCAAAGTGAATGAAATAGAATACAAAACTAAGGTCATTATAGAATTCTACAGTGTAATTCCCATAATATGTTTAACTTATTAAGAGTTAAATGCCACATATATTCTACTATTAATATTCCACTGCTAACATTAACAACAAAACTTGCCACTAACAAAAGATTTATCTTGCCATAACAATCAAAGCTATTTTATTATTAACAATCAACATTATCCGACCATTAACAATATCCTACCATTAACAATCAACATTATCCTACCATTAACAATCAACATTATCCTACCATTAACAATCAACAATGTCCTACCATTAATTATCAACATTATCCTACCATTACCAATCTCCTACCATTAACAATCAACAATATTCTACCATTAACAATCAACAATGTCCTACTATTAACAATCAACACTGTCCTACCATTAACAACAACAATGTCCTACCATTAACAACAATACTATTTTACCACTAACAATCAACATTATCTTACCATTAACAACAACAATGTCCTACCATTAACAATCAACACTATCTTACCATTAACAATCAACATTATCCTATCATTAACAATCAACACTATAAACTAACAGACAGAAAAACATTTTCCTATAAGTATCCTGTTAGCACAACTGTCCACTCTGATTGTAACTACAACTTACATCTAGTTCTAATAGATAATCTTTCAGGTCTGCATGGGTGCATGGGACAGTTCTATCCAACATTTCTGTGAAATCATTCAACCATTCCTCTATACCAAGAACTCCTTTTTCATAGTCTGTCCGTGCTCTTCCAATAACCTCATTCTGGTGGAATGATTGGAAGCCTTCAACAAGTTCTGTGAAACGTCTGTTCAGGTTAGAGATTGTTTGTTTGACTTCTGCTGCAGTCTCTTCATTCAACACATCAATCAAGAAATTTGCTGTCTCATTGAGGGCTTTGTGTTTCTCTTCATAATGAGCAAGATCTTTAAAGTACTCCTAGAGAAAAAAAAACAATGGAAAGAAAAGAGTTAAGTGTGATAACAAAAAATAATTAACATAAAATACTATTATGCTATAGTACATAGCTTTCATATTTTTACAAATTTATATCCAAATATAAAACTAAAATAATATCACATATATAACAATACGATAATATAACAGTAAAATAATATATAGAACCAAATAATAGTAAAGTAATATCAAATAAGATACCTCTATAGTCCATAAAGGAACATACTATTGAGAGAATAAGAAAAAATAAGAGTACATCTTGCTTTGATATATCATACAGATTACTGCGATGTATGCTCTACCTTTTTTGCCTCCAAACTCTGTCTCATGACCTGTTCTCCCTTAGTCAACCACACAGTCAACATATCCACAGATGCATTGTATTTCTTCCAAGCTACTAAAGTTTCCTCCAGCATGGACCTGACACTCTTGATCTCTAAGGACACCTTCTTCCACCTCACACTGATCTCTTCCAGAAAGTTACTGATTTGAGATACCTCTATATTATCTGAAGAAAAGTCCCAAACAAATAAAAAGTGTCAAAGAAAACATATTCTACTAATCAAGTGAATAGCAGTTCATGGCTAGCAATGATAACAACAGTTTAAGACTTGTGTTGTTTCACCAACTTTGTGTATGTGACTGTAGAGTTTAATTTTGGCACAGAACCCATTACAGCTTGGATATATGTGGTGATAACTGTACTTATGGATGTTGGCTGTACCATCATTTCAGCAGAGCATTTTCTCCCAGATTCAGCAATTTGCTATTTCTCAGTGATGCAAGTGTCTCTACTGGTGATATTACACAATGATGGACAGTCACGTATAAGGGTTTTACTGGTTTACTGTCAATAAAGAATCTTTTTAGAGACATCTTCAGAGAATCTTTGATGCGTTTATTCTGTCCGCCAGGCGGTCATTTGTCTTTGCTGAGCTTGCTGTACAACAGCTGTTTTGGGATTCATTTATGAGGAAGTGGTTTCTTTTCTTTAATATATCTGCTATACATGGTCCAAGTTTCAATGGCAAATAACAAAAAGGCAGTATGGATTGATAGTGTACTGACAGATACCTTAGGCTCTTTTCAGGGGAATAAAGAACAGTCCCTCTGTATCTTATCAGTCTTGCTGTAAAAAAGCGTCTAAGGTTGGTTCATGGGGGCAGCAACTCCATTCTTTACAAAATTTGAAAATGTTACAAAAACATCAATCAATCAATAGTTAGACAAGAAATTCATGAAGAATAGTTCATTATCTGGACCTTTATAGAGGAACAGCTATAAAGCCAAACAGGAGTTGTCAGCCGAGCCCCTTTCTTTCTACAAGGATAACCTTCAGACTAGGCACATGGAACAAAAATGCGGAGATGTGATCTAGTGACTGATATTGCAAAAACAGGGAACAGCTGAATAGAACTGGAGAGAATTAATTAAAGAGGGTTGACTAATAGACTATACACACCCTCAGTGATAATGGTTTTTACAAAGAATAAAGAAGATGGTATGATAAACTTGAATATGATAGATATAGTGACAATCCCAACTTTCTTTTGATCCCACACATTGACATATAGTCATCCAAATGCAACACTAGCTTTGAAAATTCTCTTGTTAACTACAGAGTCAATATTTACTGTTCTGGAAAGGGTACTGCCAAGACTTGTAACACTTAACTAAAAAGACATACATGTTCTTAACTTTGATGTCTAGGTAGTGGTACAGTTCTATTGGTTCAGACTGAAACAAACTCAGTTTTTTCCGTTATAATGGTGAAACCAAACATGTCCCAAACAATCATACAAGGACATACACACACACATTTTCAAGTGAACAAACATGATGAACTAATAAGGTATTAACAAACCTGCAAGCAAATCATGTGGATTCTACAGAGTTAAATAAATATTTATAAAGAAAATAAGATTATAACAAGATATCTCCATACTAGAGCAAGAAGACAGCAAACTCTTCTAATAAAATGGTTAAACAAATATGAGTACATTTCTAGACATTTTGACATTGAAAGCAAATATTAGAAAGGACATAACATATCTGGAAACTAGACAACTGGTTAGAATAAAAGTGGCTGCCCAATAGGTGCTCAGTCCCTTTCATCTTGCTGAAAGTACCAACAACTGAGCACTTATACAGTAGCTATGAGTGGCTCCAGTCATAAATCAGAACGATCATCTAATTCAGAAAATCAGATACTCAGTTTCAGTTGGAGCCCTACATATGTAATGAGTCAATTCAGTGTATTTGATAACTCCCTCAACAAATCTAAGAACAAAAATCATCCTAAATTGTGGGAGTGATTTGTGTTTGCTACATCTATAATTCAATATCAAGTTAACAGGATTTGCTGGAGCTCACCTGCTCCTCCCAGTTTGTATCTCTCTGCCACATTCTTGGTCTCTGCATATGTTCTGTCAAAGTTCTCAAACATACGCTGTCTGTCAATACAATCAACATAGTCTGCCAACATCTCCTCCACATAATCTTGATGACCATATTTGACTGTCCAATCAGCGAGTTTTGTTTCTGCTACCATCAAGAAAGTCAGAAGTTTGTATCTGCAATAATGAAATATAACACTAATGGATGGTAACGTTGATTTAAATTCAGATGTAGAACTTAGATTACTTTGACTCAAGCAAGCAGGCAGATAGATAGACAGACAGTAGGTAAGAGTAGTTTAACCTTTCTGAATGATTTGTTACTGAATGGAACTTACTGAATACTTTAACATTTTCAAATGAAAAGTATAATTTAACCTTTATGAGCTACTTCTTAATGTTAATGAAGTATAGTTTAACCTTTATGAGATGCTTATTAATATTAATGAAGTATAGTTTAACCTTTATGAACTACTTCTTAATGTTACTTTTTACTGTTACTGTACAGTTTAACCTTTCTAAACTACATGTTTACTAAAGTATAGTCTAATCTTTTTTATGACAGGTATAGTTTAACTTTTCTGAACTAATTGTTAATGTTATTGAAATATAGTTTAACCGAAATGAACGTCTTGCTAATAGTACTGTACATTTTGACCTTTCTAACCTTCTTGTTTTTGTTGCTGAAGTATTGCTTAACCTTTATGAAGTACTTGTTACTGCCATTAAATTGCTGTTAAAAACTTTGTGACCTACATGTTATAGCAGTATAATTTAACCTTTCTAAACTACTTATTGTTGCTGCCGAAGTATAATGCAAAATGATTGTGGTTATTGCATTGCATTCTTGAAAGAGTGCCTAACAAATACAAGAGATATCATTGATCAGCAATCTGTCAGTTTGACATGATAATATTTACAACTATTTTCACCATATACCTCATGTAAGTGTATTCAAGTCTGTTCAGTCGGACACCAGAGTGCAAAGTAACTGCTTCTAACCGCTTGGACATGTGTTCAAAGTGTGGTCCGTGAAGTGTAAGACCTTCATAACGCCCTGCCCTTTTGATTTGGATAAAAAATTGACTCCATTTCTCCAGATCTTTAAAGAATTCCTGAAAAACAGTTAAATATAAAAGATAATTATAATTTCAATGTAATATTTTTGTGCATTTTATCAGGATTATGTTACATATAAAACATATCTCTATCTGTTTCTGTACTGAAACCAAACAGGATATTTGTTGCATTCTGTTTTGTGTAATTTAGTAAGAATATGATATATGCATTTTTTTACCCGACTCATCCTTTTCTTACCACAGTATTTAGGAAATTTTGGTTTTCTTTTGTTCTTCAATCTTTACTCATTCAGACTGCAGTCTGTTACTAGGACCACTACTTGGAGGTATTGTAAAATCTTGGTCAACTCTGGTTTGTTCACCTTGACTTCTGTTATCTCATTCACTGAATATTGGACTTGCAGCAATTCTTACAATAGCATTTTAACGCACATTTGATACAGAATTTATTTTTACAGTCTCATACAAATAACTTGGTAATATCAAGAATAATGGAATCATAGGTACAGTGAAATACGATGACAAAGCAGTACCACGGTTAATGAGCTAGCCCTGACCAAGACCCTACGCCACAAGCAAGTGGTGATCCTGGAAAGTGCAGTAGTGTAGTCTGACAAAGCAAGTAGGGATCAAAGGGAAGCTACCATGGGGCTAGGTAGTAGTATAAGCGCAGCTATGAATGGTATGAGATTTGTTGGTACAATAGATGACCAGTATCACAGAGTGAATGCACTTACATGAATCTCATAGACGATGTCTTGAGATCAATAACCAGCAAATAATCTTGGCTCTGACAAGCGTGTCAAAAAAACCATCTGTAGGTCTAAAGTCGGGACACACAAGAATCAAGCTGGTTGGTCATACCAAAATTGTCCGGTCCTGGCAAAACTCAACTATTGATGTGACAATACAGCATACTGACTAGCCTTGTCACTATGGCAGATATTAACATATCTGTCCTGTGTTCAATGTTTCTGCTTCATAGTACAGTACATAATACAGTACAAAAATTCAAAATTCTTTAGGGGCAACAAAAATCATACATGTCTCAAAGCTGTTGAAAATTTCTTTATCTGGAACGAATATTGACACAGGATTCACATGCTCTTCAGATCAGATTATACATAAGATACAATGAGTAGCTGAGAAGTGATAAATAAAGAGTGAATGACATTCAGTGCCAGAATGAATGGAAGATGTCTATGGCTGCCAAATCAGGCAAACCCAAACATTACTTTTGTTCGAAATTCAGATCTGACATCCTACATGCCGTAGGGGCTTAACTAACGCATAATATACTCACATTCACTCTTGGTGCAAACCACACAGATCACAAAGAGTGGTTAACTTGGTTGATAAGAATAAAAGCAAACAAACAAGAAACAAACATCAACAACAACCACACTGCAACTCTGTCTTCACAAACTACTAAAGACCTACTTTATGTTCCTGAACAAGTTCAGCATAGTGGGTTGCCATTTCATCTTCATTGCCTGTTTTCTCTTCTTTCTTCCTCAGCAGTTTCTCAGCATCATATAACCACTGGCCAAGTTGTCCCAACTTTGCTGGTAAACAAGAATCCAACTTTAGGAGCCACTGTTTCGCCTGCAGAACAAGTATTCAGAAGTAAACTTAATTCTTCTTGAACCAAGAAATACAAGTACTTAAGCTAACATGAATTTGCAGGTAATGGAGCCCACTTAACATATATATGAACAATTCAATCATGCAAAAAAAAATGTTAATGTCTAGGGAGGATCTTTGCAGAAAGTGGTAAACTTGACATGAAAACTGACATAAATACTCAAATATCAGCATGCAAGTTAAACGACAAGTGATAAATAGTATATTCATACCAACCCCCGACTACCACTGTCAAACATGGAGGGATAAGAGTAGAAAATCACAGTGTATGAGATGATGATAATGCTTGAGAACAGTCACAGATGTTACCAGAATGAGAAACGAGGATAGTCATCATAATGATAATAACCATATCAGCCATGAACATATGAAGAAACAGAAAATAACAGACACTCTGTCAATTATCTATTTGTACCTACATTAGTTTTAGTTTATTCTTCCAAGCATAACATTTTTTATCACAATAAAATAATTTTTACAATTTTTTTAAGTTGTTACATTATTTTCCATTTAGTGTATTCTTTCAAGTTAAAGCCTTTAAACAAATATCACATTCTCTTTCATTTGTTTCATTCTTCCAGATCACATATATGTTAGATTTTTCTTCAATTTAGAGTATTCTTTTCAGTTCAAGCTTTCAACGAATGTTACCTGTTCATCCACTTCCTGCCATCGGATATCCAGCTTCTCCCAGTCAGACTGTGTGAGCTTCAGTGATCGTCCTGACAAAACTTTCTCTCCCAACTTCAAATACAATGGCTCCCTACTGTCTAGTTCTGTCTTAAATCCCAGGAAGTCCTAAAATAAAGACGACACAAATAATTTAATGAACTAATTATAATACCACCTAGGAATGACTGATAAAGAATAACAAAACTTGCTATATAACAACAAAGAATGATAACAAAATATACTGTATAACAAACTTCTGTAAGACCCTGTCAGCTCATAAGGATCTTAGGAAAAACATTAATCTAAACATGATAACATACTTGGTGTGTTTCAGTATACTCCTTCATTAATACTATTCCAGCATAAACTTTTATCTTTATATTTCTCATTAAATTACTTCAGATTCTATTAGTTATTCTTCTCAAATAGTTCAGTTGACTTCAGTCAGATCTGGTAAAAGTTCAATATGTGGTGTTTCCTTGTTGTCATATGGATCCCTGTATGTTTCAAGATCATATTGGCCCAATGAATCATTACATTAAATTCTTTGCTTAACTCTTTGTGTCCTAGAAAATTTTGGGGGGTAGTCACGCTCTGCCAGAACACATTTCTAGCAAAATTTGACAAAATGGAGTGATCTTGGAAAAATGCCTATAACTTTAGTTCTATGTAAGCTAGATTTATACTGTTGGCATCAAAATATGCAGAATTAAATTCTGAACAATCTGATAATAAATAGTTATATTTGTAAATGAGTATTTATTTAGTAAATTATTGTTGTATTTCATGTTATTTAAAAAAATCAAATAAAAATGCCATCATTGTCGGTGAAATCATAAACATGAAACACTGTGTGTGTTTATTTGAACTTTGGAACAAATCCATGACTTGTTCGGCACTTTAACGATGTGGAGGATGAAACAATATCCTGTAACTAAACTTTTCACACGAAAGTTCGCTTTTTTTACAACAGGAAAAATATATTTACGAATCAAACTATTTCTAAATAATCCAAAATAACTTCCGTCATGCTGTATAGTATATGAATGAAATGGTAGTTATCTGCCCATTGAATTCTGTAAACAAAAACAGTATCGGACGTATAGTAGCTGAACAGTGAAACAAACCGTGCATGGACCTAAATTAGACATTGGCAGCGTGTTTTGGCATAATGAGAGAACTGTTTTCTAAGTTGTGAGCGTCGACTGGACGCAATGAGATACAGAAAAATACAGCTTTACTACATGAAGATTCTTTCCTAATTGTCCTAGTTTGAGATTAAAAGATGTGAGATAAAGTTATCTTCAAATCATTTACCATTTATTTTGTTTTTGTCAGTAATAGTTAATATGTTTTATGTTTGTTCTCACACTAAAATTGTTTGTTTATTTGCGATTTTCTTTACGACCAGTTTGGTCACTCTTTGCGATACGTTTGGTCTTTGCCAAGAACAACTATACGTTGCGCCTCTGTTCATAGGCCCCTACATGTGTAGGGTACTGGCATCTGAAATTTCAGCCTAACACTAACATGATATGTCAAATATCAAGAGTATGGAGTTAATTCTATCAAAACTTTGAAATATTAGTGTCAAAGAGAAAAAAAAAAGTTTGATGAAACTAATTCTTACCATAAATTCTGATTCTCTATCTGTGACTGGTCCCAAAACTGTGCTAAGAATCTCCTTAGCTTCCTTGTTAAGCCAGTTCATCAAATCATTGTACGCCTGTGTTTCTTTTGCTGCAGTATTGATTTCTGTGCCTGGCATAGCCTGATGTGTAACGAGAATTGGTAAGTATTATATCACTAGATTGGATATGTAACACATGTCTTGATCAGACCAATTTTTAAATCAGTTATGCTTCATTATCTAGTCAACTTTCCAGAAAGTACAAGCATTGAGAAAGCCATATGGTAGTAAACAAAGGTTTGGAAAATATTTTGTTCATAACATTCAACTAAATTTCAGAATATTAAAAAAAATAGCTGCTTCATTAAAATATAAACTCAAGTGCAACTTGTGTAATACAAAACAATGATACCCAGAACACTATCTCCAACATTGTAAACTCACTAAATATATCAAATAAATATGCTTCTTTTATCATAACATCAGAACAAAAAAAGCAGCCAGTGGCCGACACACATGGTGGTATCTCACAGGGTACAAAAATAATGTCTCCAACATTTTCAACTTGTGGTTTATCTTCGCAAGGTGTCCTAAGTATGTGTTCTTTAGACTCTGGGATGCGGAGGTATTGAATTGTTCTCAGGTTAGAATATAAGCCAAGAGCTTAAAGCTTCCCCATGTGACACTTAAGAACTGAGTACCCTCACTGCCAATGTTTAGTCATATCTGTGTCTCTGATAGTTATCACTAGAATGAGATTTGCTTGCACATAAAACAAACAAGAAAAAAAAGTCAGCACTATGGCATTGCGCCATGATTGGAATACTCATGAGTTCTAAGAGAATGTACCTGTAAGAAGAACACATAGAAAAAATGGTTCCGTGTCCTTATAAACTATTTCTACTGAGAAAAACCACAGGTGTTTGTGCACGGTAAATAGGATATAGACACTGCCAATGGCTAGTGAGAGCAAAAAACCTACAAAAACAGATATGCTGAGCCTAAATGCACAAATATCATAACATTGCTGAAGAACTACAGCAGAACTAAGACCAAATTGCTAAAACAACAAACATAGGTTAATCTAAAGAAAATGTAGAAGGAGAATGTACACTCTTAGATATCATATTATTAAAAAAAGTTAGCAGTGGTAAGTCTAGGTAGTCTTAGGTAAGTCTAGATGATGTAGGTACAAACAGTGTCTTCGTAGAAAATGTATCAGAATGGCAACAGTAACCGCCTGATAATTTTGATAGAGGATGATACAATAATGCAACATTTCTAGTCCATTTTTATTAATTTCTAACATAATGATAAAGATTATATTTATTTATCAATAAGAAAAATTGAAATGTTGAAAAAAAGGTTCATGCTCACACTAGCTCCTCCAGCATCAGGGTATGCCTTACGGAATTGAGCCAAATATGTCATAATTGACTTTTCATCTGGTTTTTCCACATCCACATCTGTAAACAGTTAGAGACAATGAGATTAGACAATGTATCCTTCCTGGTGTGTAAAAGTAAGTTTAATGAGATTAGTTAAACATTGGCACAAACTAATCTTCTTCTTTTGTCCTTACACTGCTACATGTTTGTTACCCACATAGTTTTTCAATTTCTTAAGGTGATCCCTACACGCTATGTAGTTCTAGAATGCTGGCGCCACGGAGTTTGTGCTTTGTGCAATACTCTCAGCAGATGTTGTGTCAATTCTGCAGACAGGGACAGAGTCATATGGGGAAACCTGCTGCAATTAAGTCAATCTTTAGACCATTTTTTTCATGTTTTCTAAGTGTTTTACATGCATGCTTTTAAGTGCTTTGTTTGCCCGTCTGCCCAGCGTGTTCGTAGCGTGTTGGACTACGGGTGACTATCCCTCTGTGTGTGCGAGTTCAATTCCGCGGCTTGGCAGAAAAAGCCACAGATTCCCAAGATTTATGGTGTTCGTGGCACCGAACCGAAGGGTTACGATGTCCATGGCACGAGCCGAAGAGCTGAAAAGCTCAAGTGCTTCTGGATCGGGAGGGGAGAGAAGTGCTTTGTTTTATTACATATTTACCTAAGATTTTTTTCCTGGTGTCCAACCTATATGTCACCATATTTTTCTCATACCTACAAACCCCATTTGACATTTATATTAGCAAAGTCTTAATACAGAACTTAATCATATCAATGTTCTTTTGTTTCTGAATAACTTCAATGTAAACTGTATACCTTCAGGATCTAACAGCCTTGAAATGCCCAGACTTTCAGCAGTAGAGAATGCTTGTTCAAGATTAATCCGTGCTTGCTGTCTGCGAATTTGATCCATGTCCACCAGGTCAGGTCGGATGTTGTGGATCATAGCATTAAATGCAACACCATCAGTCCAGCTCTTCCCAAAAATCTTTTATGTTTAGACCATACTTTCTGAATAGCAATAAAAATAGAAGTTTCTAATAAAGTGAAAACAAACTACTGAACAGACATCACAATTTTATGAATACATAATTGGTTGGTGTTTGTTCACAGAAGTATTATAAAGTTTGCTCTTTTTTCTCTGTACCAGGCAGTACTGTTTACATATATAACCATTCTTCAAAGCTTATAACTGGAAAACACTAAACAGTCATAAACAAAATACATCATTACACAATAACTATCAAATATAATGTCAACTAAAAATACAATAGGAATCAATATTTGGTAAATATGAACCTACTGGATTTTAAAATTAAGTTACATTTCCATTTGCACTGCATACCGAATCGCTCTCTCTTGTAAATTCATGCATGCACGCACACACAATCAAGAAAACTATCTGTTTAAATTTGATAATGATAAAAAAAAGTTGAATATATGAACCAGTGGATGTTTTTATCTCCCAGTACAGTCTCCGCTGAACTGTCAAAAGTTTTGGTTAATGGTTACTTACTGGTTACCGATGTCAACATAGATCATAGCACTTCAGCTGATCTGTAGTTGCTCAGTCTCCCCCTTCCCCAGAAGATGTTGAAGGATATGCATGCTGAAGGTACTTGAGACTTAATGGTTAAATACACTTCCAATTCCACTCCTCTTGAAATCCAAATCCAGTTCTGCTCCTACAACTCTAAACTTCTTAAATCAATGAATAGCTTTAATATCAGTTTTAATGCATTCAACTAGCATGGGGGCAAAAGGCGTATGAAATGAAGAGGGGAAAAGGTAGTGCCATTGTCAGTGAGCTGGTACTGACCAAGACCCTATCTCAGCTCCATGCACTGGCCCTGGAAACAGACTGAGTCTGGCAAAGCAGACAGGGATCAAGGGGGATGTCACTCACACGATGTTGTGGTAGTGTATACACACGCTGCTGCGCATTATAAGAGAATTGTCACACATCAGACGGTCACTATCTCTGAGTGGTAACATCTACTTGAATACCTTGGCCAACACCCTAGTTCAAATTATGTAGAAAGGGCATGTCGGCACTACAGATTAACTGGTTGATATAACCGGTATTCACCCAACTTTTGTCGGATTCATCAGGGGGCTGGTTACCCCATCCGATAAAACATTTTAGCTTCAAAATCTAAATAATCAAGAACATTCATGAGTTAGTTTAGGGTATATGCCCCAACTGGGATTGCATGCAGTAATTGAGCGATCAAAGGACAATCCCACATCAATATTCAACTTTCAAATGATTGGTGTTGTTAATGCATGCCTATCTGCTCTCCCACTGCCGCAACACAAGCATGTCCAAGAAAGTACATCCATGCAAGTCCCAAGAGGTTGGAAGTCTCAATATATGACATCTACTCATACTATAGGTTCTTATTTTTGACCTTCCAAAGCATGGCTTGAGAGTCGGCCCCCAGTAACTGGAATCTCAAAGAGCCATTGATTCACTATCACTGTGATGCAACTTGAAATCATTGATATCGCTAGTTATCAGACACTCAGAATTTATATTCCTACAAGTGGAACATACTTGGATAGAAGATTATCAGCCCACTCCAGCAAACTCTGTTTAGGAAGCACTGCTTTCTTTTTGGGACCTCCTTCCTCATTAGGTGTAGCAATGAATGTCTCCTCAATCTAAGAGGGAACAAAAGTACTGATTAAATGTGTTTGATATAACAAACAGTTGAGCTTATGCCATACAAAATTGACTATAGTTTACAAGAGTAACTTTTATATATGAATATATGATATAATAATAATAATTCCTCTTGTACCGTTATACGTTACATAGCACCTTAGTTAGTCTTTCCTCTTGGGCCTGTGGGTGGCGCATAGGGCAGAGGTCATAGCTCTCCATGTCTCGCGGTTCGTTGCTATTTGTTTTAAGTCTTTAATGTTTACTAGGCCCATCGCTGAGCCTTCTCTGGTGATGGTTCTACGCAGAGTCTCTCTTGGTCTTCCTCGTTTTCTTTTTCCTCTGGTGTCCATATGAGGGATTGGTAAGGGAGTCTTCTCTCATCCATTCTAAGTGTGTGGCCGATGTAGTTCCAGTGGCGCTTTCTTATAAAATTTGATACATTTTCTTGCTTGGTCTCTTGTCTTATTTGTGTATTGGGTCTGAAATCTGACCATTTGAGGTTCAGTATTCTTCTAAGACATTTATTCTCAAAGTTATCTAATTTTCTTTCTAGAGCTTTTGTTGCTTTCCAACTCTCGCATCCATAAGTTAATACTGGAATCACACAAGAGTTAAAGATCTTTAATTTTAAGTGCTTGCTGAGTGAATTGGGCTTCCATATATTTGACAATTTGTTAAAAGCACTTGATGCCAATGCGATTCTGTGTGGAATTTCTGGCGCTGTATCCCCTGTAGATGACATCATACTCCCTAGGTATGTAAAACTTTTGACTTTTCAAGAGTGTAGTTTTTAGTTGAATATTTTCTGGACTGCTGGTAAGGTCAACAATTTTTGTTTTTGTGGTGTTTATTTGGAGACCAATTTGTCCTGAGATATTTTGGAGAAGGTTTGTTTTCATTTGAATATCTTGATGTGATGAACTCAAAAGGGCTCAAACATAGCACCTGCAAGTAATTTAATATATGATATGCAATATATATATATTATAAATTCCATATTATACATATGATAACAAAATATAAAAATAAAATATAAAACATGTAATAAATACATAAAATAGAATATAGTTCATTACAGTCAATTATAAGGTTTATTAAATATGCAACTCCAACTGTATTATAGATATGAGGGAAGACTGCAGTAAAACTATGTACCAATGGTCGAAACGTTGCTGTGTATTGTTATTGTTTTTTGTAAAACTAGAGTATTTTGTTTTGACGTGTTTCGCCCTTACTCCAATTATAGGATGCAGAGATGTTAGCAACAAGGTCAGAGGTAATGATTGACTTTGATCTTGATCGCCTTCTAAAAGGTGAATCCTGAAAAAAAATTGACAATAATCCAGGCATAGCAAGGATTGACATTATCTTCGCTGTGGTGACCACATGCACAAACTCTACTATCCGGCGTTGGGAGAACATTGAGAACTTATAATCTTACAGGGAAGGGCAATCAATCAAAAATGCCAGTTATACTTTTTTTGTTTGTAAGATAAGGGCAACAAATAAAATATATCCTAAACAGTATTGCTTTCTACCTGAAAGTACAGAATAATTGTCCAAACAAGACCTAAAACAATGGAAGGCTTGCCATCTGCAATGCTTGTAGCATTGATGTTCACTAGTTTGATCTGTGAATAAAAATAAGTTACCAGGTTACAGGTTAAAGGTAACAAAGATGTGATCATGTAAAAGGCTAGTTTTTCCAACAGAAGTTATTACACTTGATTTCTTCTCTGATGATGATGATCATCATCATGACTATTATTATTGTTGTTGTCAAATTGTTATAATTATAGAAATAGAGAAAAATTGGTATCCATCAGACTTCAAATCTCTAGAAGCAAAATAAATGTCCACACTAAAAATGACAATGTCACAGCAATTTTCAAGACAATGGCATAGCATAAACAGAGATTATAATTGTTATTGTAACTGTATGACAAAAATAACACTTTTACAGATCTTGAATTTCAGGTTTTTAATGGTTCACATAACTGAGGACTTTCAATATAAAATCTGTACAAATATTCATGCTTAATCAGGTACCACTATAGTCACTTGTAGAAAGGAAAGCAATGGCAGGCTATCTTCTGTACTGATACCTGAAATACTATCAAGGCACAAAAATGTATGAAGATTTGAAAATAACTATTACAGAGGGAAGCATTCTGGGAAAGCTGAGAAGAAGACCAAGGTGAAGATGGATATAAGGTGTTATAGATGACTTTAACATGACAGCAACAAAGGCAGGACATCTGGCATATGATAGATAGAAATTAAGAAAGACTGTTATGACGGTGAAGTCCTTTAAAAAAAGGGTCCAAAGGTGAAGAATTGACTTCAGCGCACTGGGTTTGCACATATGGCACTGTTCCTGTCGGCGGAGATGGCATGCCATCTGCCGAGAGCATTGCACATAGCACAAACTCCGTAGCCCCTGCAACAATTCTAGGGATCTCATGAAAAAATTGCACATGTGTCTGTCTAGATCCAACCCACAACCTTCAGTATGACAGACAAACGACTTAACCACTTTGCAACTGTGACTCCCTTCTCACAAAAATTCTGCAAAGAATTGCAATTCAAGTGATGAACAGTTTTGTGTTGCTACATTAGCGACGTGCCATATGCATTTTATCGGTGCATGTTGTTTTTTTGTGGCGTACGCGGCTGTTTCATTCTGGAATTAGTTCACACAGGAAACATTTCACAGTTGTTAGTTTAGCATTTCGTATGATTTTCATTGGCACAGGAACAGAGCAATTATGGGGTGACCCGTTGCAGTGAAGTTGGAACCGTACTTATGAATTATGAATTCTGCAAAGAACAAGCCACTGAAAGATGGATGGTGATCTTCTCAAACTATACTAGGTATTCACACATCTAAGATAAACAATTAAAAGAAAATAATTCAGACTTTAGTAACAGCTGAAACTTAATGGGAAAACAAAAGAAAGAAAATGAATGAAACATAAATAAAATGACCCTCTTCTTCTTCGTTCACTATCAGATGTCAGCTTGAATAGGTTCAAAGATAGCAATAGTCTGTCTTAGGTTTTTGAGATCTTCAAAGAGTTTGTCATGCGATAACACTTGTGACAGCCATATCAGCCTTTTCCTTTCCTTATGCATTTAATGATGAGGATATGGTGAAAGTCACAAAAAGACAAGAGAAGACGATTTGTTGAGAAGATAATTTGTTGAGAAGACAATTTGTTGAGAAAATGATTCGTTGAGACGATTTGTTGAGAAAATGATTTGTTGTGAAAAAGAAATAATAACTAGAAGTAATATAAAAGTTGAACACCTATATGACAAAAAACAACTGCCTAATGTAAATGTAGTAATGTTGGGTGAATGATATATTCTTACTTTCTTCTTCTCCAAGAAACTTATGGCGGTGGAGATGTTGGCCAGGTGGTGAGGTCTGCTAAGTCTAATACCCTTTTCCATTGGCTGAAAATGCACAAAAGTCAAGAAAATTATTAATAACAGCAGCAAGTGCTAAAACATATTATAATAAAGTATGATTACAACTGGGACAGGATGTGACATAGCACCTGAAAATACAAAAGAAACCAGAAGGCAGATTAAGTTGAAGGATTAGACATGTATAGCTCATCTCTCCTTTTCTTTTACAGTCTAGATAAAATAATGGTAGAAGATAAAAAGTCAATATTTCATAGCAATATATCTATCAAATAATATTGTAGATACAATTATGGTTTGATTGATAGATTGATAGGACCATATTACACTTTGGTGAATAATCATGTCTGCCCCGATTTCTTTCTTACATAGGAAGATCTCAGTGGCAGTGCACAAACTCTGTAGTCCTGGCGAGGGTCCACAATGTAATTTAAAAGATGGGGAAAATATTATGGAGGAATTTTATTTTGTAAACTTTCTAATGAATTTTGCCAAGATAGCGGCTTTCCACTCTGTTCTTTTCAATTTGGAACTGCAAATGGTTCTTTTACGTGCTCAACTTAAACACAGGACCTATGTTTTTCCATCTGATTTTGATAGGACTAGGAACTCGATCTCACCTACACTGAGATCAGGGATCTCAGGGAAAATATCCTGATGGCTCACAGGTACATTTACCAAACACTAAAGTTGAACAGGGGACCAAGGATACATTTACCAAACACTAAAGTTGAACAGGGGCCAAGATACATTTCAACACTAAAGTTGAACAGGACCAGATAATTTGAACATAAAGTTGAACAGGGACCAAGGATACATTTACCAAACACTAAAGTTGAACAGAGGACCAAGGATACATTTACCAAACACTAAAGTTGAAGAGGACCAAGGATACATTTACCAAATACTAAGGATGAACAGGGGACCACAAGTATGTTTACCAAACACTTAAGTTGAACATTGGGTCACAGGTACATTTACCAAACACTACAGTTGAACAGGGGGCCACAAGTATGTGTAAAAAACACTAAAGGTTGAACACGGGGCTATGGGTACATTTACCAAATACTGCAGTTGAACAGTGGGCTATGGGTATGGTTACCAAACACTAAGGTTGAACAATGGGCCACAAATACGTTTACCAAACACTAAAGTTGAACAGAGAACCACACGTATGTTTACCAAACACTAAAGTTTTACATGGGGCTACGAGTACATTTACCAAACACTAAAGTAGAACAGGGGGTCACTGGTACGTTTACCAAACACAAAATCTTAACAGAAGGTCATGGGTACGTTTACCAAACAACAAAGTTTAATAGGGGGCCGCTCACAGGTACTTTACCAAAAGCTAAAGTAAAACAGGGAGCCATGGGTACATTTATCAAACACTAAAGCTGAACAGGGGGCCACGGGTAAATTTACCAAACAATAAAGTTAAACAGAGGGCCACGTTTTATGTTTACCAAACACTAAAGTTTAACAGGGGCCACAGGTTAAGACAAATTTAACAGGCCACAGGTGAATTACAAACACTTTGAACAGGGGCCAGTAATTTAACAATAAAGTTAAAAAGGCCCTTATTTACCAAACACTAAAGTTTAACAGGCCAGGTAGTCCACTAAATTGAACGGGACATGAATTTACCAAACACTAAAGTTGAACACGTAAATTAACAAAGTTAAACAGGTGGCCACGGTTTATATATATATATCAAACACTAAAGTTGAACAGTGGGTCACTGGTAAGTTTACCAAACAGGGAGCCACGGGTACATTTGCTAAACACTAAAGTTGAACCACGACCACTGCCCCCCTCTCCGTATCACCGCATATACCTGTATAATACTTATTATCAAAGAGAGTAGGGTAGACCGTTCATAATAGACAAGTATTGGCATGGCAGTTAACAGGAAGAACTAACAAAATGCAGTAGTGGTCACTGACACTGAAGAGTACAAAGTATGTATAAATCAAAATAGAGATAGATGCAGCAAAGTGACAAAGTATATAACTTTGGGAGATAAAAACATAGTGGCTTGAACTAATAATAACGATTGACTTGAAATATGTGCTTATTGTGAGGACAGCTTTGTTGAACCTCCAAGCGAAACATCATTCTAGGTTTACCAGGCGATACTATTTTTAAGGCTGACAGATGTACTATACTGTTGTTGGTGCAGCCAGTGAATCGATTGATTTATTCTGGCATATAACAGGATCAATCGAGTTTTAGACGATACAGGATCCTAGAAAATGTACCCTTCTATGTTTCTCCCGACTTCTTCCCTTCCCCAGTACTAGATCTCTAAATCAATAACATATTACCAATACAATGCTTATTGTCAGGTCTGTACAAGTCATAATTTTGGAGGGACACCGCCTCACAGACTAATGGAAGACGCTTATCTTCTTGTCAAATCTGACCTAAGTTGTGCTCCGTACAAACCCCCTCTCAAGCAGTCAAATCAAGTAATAAGCTGATCTTACACATATTTCTTCGATCTTAGTCTCAATCACAGATTTCATATTGCGAACGAAAGAATAGCTCCAGTGAACCATGTCAAACATAGCGTATTAGGTGAATATGGAAGGCTGTGTATAGAGTTAGCAACCCTAATATATACAGGATATTGTTACAGAAATCGTCACTGTAGATTCCATCACTGCTTAGTTTAACGATGTTTTTTCTAGGTCAACTGAAAAAGCGCCCCCATGCTTCCACCGTAGTAGACCAAAAAAACTAAAGAATAAGTTTATTGTTCCAATACAGCCACATGTAATCCCTGTCTTGTGTGAACGTGTGAGACAATGTGTTACAATGTAAACAACACATAGAAAATGTGTGTTTTATTTTATATTATTTGAATTCAAAACTAAAAGTAAAGCTACCCGTTTCATACAATGAGATATATTTTGGGAATAGGTTGTTAGACTCGCGCTTTATTTTTAAACACTGGCAAATAGATACTCAATTGAGCCTGGGTTGACGCACAGCCAGGCTATAGTAGTTTATAGTTGGCTCTGGTTGGCGTGACAGCCATAAGACGGGGACAAAATTCAATTGTGGAATTTGATCCTGGGACCACGCGTCTATGAAGTAAGTGCACTACTGTGGCTCTCAATAATACTTAAATAGTTATAGTTTAAATCATATCACCAAAAGCACGCACATGTAAAACGTTCTAGACGACTGTTGTCTTCAGTAAAATGACTATACTTAAAGCAGTATGTATCCGTTCTGTCCATCCGTACATTCATCTGCCACCCCCACCGCAATAAAAGAATGGAGGATTTCGTGATGTGTGTATACAGAAGAATCGGGAACATCTTGTAGAAGGAAAGAAAAATTGATAAAGAAGTGCTGCAACAAATAGGAATGAAAAGAAAATTAATGAAAGAAATAAAAATTAAACAACTATAGTATTTGGACCACATTAAAGACATGACACATTATTGAAGGTCATATTAGAGGTGGACACTTGTGGACAAGAGAGCATGGGGAAGATATTGCTTAAATCTCATTGCAGTTAATCTTCAATGTGGAGACGGCACATTATGATGATGAACTAAATTCACTTCAATCAGGGATGTCAAGATATTATATATATTTATGTATATATGGCCTTTTTTGTTTTTACTTGGCAAATGTTTTACTGTGACAACGTCTGAGTTTGCACTTGTCTCTCTGATCTTTTATCTCATCAACAAGTCTCTCTTCAACAGATGCTGCCATTTTACGCAATGTTGTCAAAATAATACTGGCTCTTATACAATTGGCAAAGCAACATCAGCTTTTAAAAGTCTAAATAAAATATGGAACTGCAAGTTATATAGTATTAAAACTAAATTACGAATTTTCAATTCAAATGTTGAATCAATCCGAACATATGCCAGCGAGAGTTGGAAAATGACTAAAGATATAGAAAGCAAGTTGAATGCATTTGAAAATAGATGTCTGCGAAAAATAATGAATATAAAATGGAACGAATTTAGGAGAAGTGATGAAATCAGAGATATGTCTGGTCAACCACTAGTAACAACTGTTATAAGAAAGAGAAGATGGAGATATGTTGGGCACATCTTGAGGAGAAATGATCAACGAAAATCAAAACAGGCATTGAAGTGGGATGCAAATGGTTCAAGAAAGAGAGGTCGACCTAAGGAGACCCTGAAACGAACTTTGCTGAGAGAGGCAAGAAATATCGGTCTCAGTTCCATGGAGGAGATTGAGCGAGTTGCCCAGGATATAGCGGTGTGGAGAAATTACTTGCAGGCCCTATGTAACGTACGAGAGGAATTATTATTATACACTTCGTTTGTTTTCTCTCTCTCTCTCTCTTTAGTCTTATAAAATGTGTCTCCCTCTGCCATATACATAAGATTATCATTCCCTCTTCAGCACACTGTACTGTAGATGTATACTGGAATCTTATGTTGAACAAAACAAAATCGGGAGAGAATGCGTCTAAACGTACGCTGTTATTGTTGTAGCCACATTCCTCTATCCCGTGTGTATACTATAGTAGAAAATATAACACACATAAAGACCATGGCGATCAGATTGCTCTGTTCTATTAAATCGATTAAAACCAGACTGTCAATCTCGCACCCTCGATGCCAAACCAGGTGACTTTGTAAACAGATACCAGTTGTAGGCGTCGTATCTGCTATAGTCTGTCCATTAATTCGTGAGCACGTTTGAAATTGATTTTCTCGAAAACTACCTGTTGGATCTCAGTGTTTTTTTGCAAGCAGCCTTAGAATATCCATGACGCTAGAGAAATATTTTTTTCCAAGAAAATTTGATGTAGTTTGAAATATTTCTTCTTCAGGTTATATTAAAATCAACCTCACCGGATTGTACACAATAGTAACAGATTTACGGTACACAGACGCGTTGTTCTAAAATACATTATGGTAACATTGAAAAATCGTGAGTATACAACAATTTCACGAAATCCCGTGCACCGAACCCAGTCGAGTTTGAAAGCGGAAAGCATATGACGTTATAATTGGGATACCGTTTTATAGTTATAGGCGTATCTCGCTATTTGTATGAAGCTATTGTATCATATTTGTTGGCTTATCAAAACTGACATTGATATCACATTCATAATGAGTCTGAAGTGCACATTTATAACAATGCAGAAGGTTACAGTTTTACTATACCAACACTTCCGTAGGGAATCTAAGAGAGGTCATCTATATTGCGATATTCATAACCCTGAGAAACGAACGCAACTGGCGCTTGGTCTGAATAGAGAATCCTTTTCCCGATGGATTAAACAGGACACAAAGTGAACTAATGTCAAGCAAGGAAGGAAAAGAACAATTGACGACTTTGACATAGATGTCATAAGACGGGAGCTCTTGAAAATGTTTGCGACAAATCAACTTGTTACTCTCAGGAAACTGAAATTAAAACTGCAATCAGATTGCAGCATAGACATTTCTAAAAGTACTCTATGGAAAATTGTAAGAGCCGCCGGCTTCACCTTCAGAAAACTATAGGCGGCAGGAATATTATTTGTGAAAAGCCACATTTAATTGCTGCCCGAAGTAAATACCTGAAGCAGATCCGTGAGCGGCGGAGGCAAGGCTATGATATTGTATATTTGGACGAATCCTGGGTCAATGCTCACCACACCAATGCTAAAGAATGGCAATCAGTAGACGGTGAACAGAAAAGAAAATACCAAGCAGCAAAGGCCAGCGTATTATACTAACACATGCAGGAAGTAGTGAAGAAGGTCTTGTCCATGACGCTGGACTTATTTTCCAATCAAAAGTACCGACGGTAGGGACTACCACACAGAAATGAATGGACATATTTTCAGGCACTGGATGGAGAAAGATCTACTTCCAATTCTAAACAGACCATGATGCTTGGTAATGGATAATGCATCCTATCACAACGCAGTATCAGCGGAAGACAAAGTACCAACTGCATCAAATACAAAAGATCAAATTAGGACTTGGCTTGCTAAGGAAAATGTCAGCTTCGATGATACATATTTGAAACCCGAGTTGTTGCACCTGGTGAGGATGACAAATAAGACAAAGGTGTTTCATATTGACAAAATCATTGCGGAATACGGCCACACGTCTTTGCGACTACCTCCATATCATGCTCACCTCAATCCGATAGAGCTTGTCTGGGCTAAAGTAAAAGGGCAAGTTGCCGAACAGAACAGGACGTTTAAAATGTGTGATGTTGAAGTTCTGACACGTGAGTCCTTCTCAATGATAGACATGCAGTTCTGGAAGAAGTGTGTTGAACATGTGCTCCGAGAGGAAGACGAGTACTGGCACCGAGATGGATTACAATTTGTCCAGCCAGTAACAATTATCAACCTCATGGAATCGTCAGATTCGGGATGATACAAATCATATTTTGATTACAGACTGAGAAATAGCAACGTATACATTTCCATATCCAAATGCGTCTACCATCATACAATTTGTGGTGAAGTTAAGACACCCTGGGGTCTAATGGTGAGCGAAGGGGAGGACTAACTGTTGCATATTTTATCCAAGTTCACGATTGCACATAAAGGGCAACACACTTAATTACTTGACCTATCAAGTTAATATGGAGATACACCTATGAATAGAATTGACATGGACAAATTCTAGGGATACTGTAAAATCTAAAATTTGAGCCCCGTATTTGCAATTGTCATAAAAGATCAAAGGAATTAGCCGATGTGCAAAATCCGTAGCATCTATGGACTACTGGTTAGCTTTATTTTAGCGTCATGGATATTCTAAGGCTGCATGCAAAAATCACTGAGATCCAACAGGTAGTTTTCGAGAAAATCAATTTCAAACGTGCTCACGAATTAATGGACAGACTATAGAAAGGTGAACGGGTAACGCTAGCCTGATGGTAACGGCGATTGTTTTTTTTTTTACTTCAGTTGTGAACATAGGCGTAATGACTACGGGTATTTCCGTTTTAGTTTGTTAAATAAACATATATTTTACAAAACCAGGTAAAAATTAAATGTCGACATCTGACCAGGACCTACTTAAACTAACAGGCCAGCTGACTGGCCGCCATATTGCCTCATAATGTCACAACTATTGGCCATCGGTACAGGTCGTTAACGATAAGGGATAGTGAAATAAACTATGATAGGGAGGCTAGAAATAAGATTGTATGAGCGCATTTTACATTGTTTATAGTTTACTCATTGAACATAAAATAGATTGTTATAGATGGCATATAACACGATTGCAACTTATTGATAACATTTTAAAACTAAGGTATTAAAATAAAAATTAAAACACACCAACATTTTGTAAAGGAATGAACACATTGTTTGTTTGTTATTTAGTAGGGGATTAAAGCCTCTTAAGCCGAGGCACGCCCCTTTCAACCTAAGGCGAACCTTTATTGGTTATATCAGAGCGTGTAGGCCAACAAACATGAAAATAAGAATTAACTCCTTCACCAGAAGAAACTTATTTATATTATCTGACTGTAGTTCTCTGTCGCTAATGAACCGGACACGTGTCCAATGCCTATTCTTAAATACTTATCTAGCTGCAGAAACTTGCAGCACGTAGAGCACTTCAGTTTGTTATAATCTGAAGGCAATTACTCCACTTATGTACATCAGCCCATTCGTTCAGTTCAACCACAGCCAACTATAAACTCATAGAGCCTGCGGATTCAGGTAACAATTATGGGAAATCAGAACACAACTGGTCACGTGCTCTCGCATTCCAGTATTGTTGTATATAGACTAATTCGATTTAAAATCAATACAAAATGCTAAATCAAAGTTATATTATGCAAGAAGTTAAGTTTAACAATAAGGAATATCATCAATATTATGAATATTTTTCACCAATAAATAACCATAGACTCGCATAATTGGAGTAAAATTTGCAAAAAGCTTGCAATGTTCTATCCAACATATATAAATACCAGGCCCCCACAACTTAAACTAGGCCAGAAGTTTCCCGATGCGTCCGCAGGCCCATAAGTTTATAGTTGGATGTGGTTAAACAGTTAGTGGTTAAACAGTTTAAGTAGGTCATGGTCTCTCTCTCGCGATCACCGCCCAGACCGATGTACCAGATCTCCCCATAAATTCTATTCATGTGGAAATCTGATTCATGCAGCCCTAGCATTGGTGTGTTTTACGTCACATCTTCAGCACCATTTGGAGCTCTGGTGCTTATCCTTCGGAATGTGTCCGGTTTCAGCCAACGTTTTCTCGGTTCACTCTCCGTTCTGTAGCCATCTAGTGTTTTTTACTGTGTGGGGTAGCTAGCCTCACGCCCAACCTCCTTAGTCACCACTTACATGTGTGGCAGGTAACAGTGGTTCTATTCTTTACACCCCAATTTGGACCCCGGTAACCACTCGGTCGGGTCATGGTCTGACCTTCTCGCAAAGAGAAACACTCACTACCATTGGTTGACTATCTTGCTAAACATTCAATACCATTGGTTGACCATCCTGCTAAGTATATTAAGAAAAACAATAAATGTCCCTAGTTGAATTTATTGCTTAGTTTTCTAAGAAAAACAATCAAATCCATTGGTTGACTTGCAGTATTCTAATAGCAAAGGTAAATGTAAATGTTGGAATATGTAAATTATAACATTCAACAGGCTTGAACTAAAAACTACAAATTTGCAGAGAGTGTAAAGGGCTTTTAAGCCGAAGGATTGACTTCATTGCACAGGGTGTTATCCATATGGCTCGGTCCCTCCGCAGAAATGGCACACCACCTGATTAGAGTATTGCACAGAGCACGAACTCTGTAGCTCCGGCAACAATCCTAGGGTCTCTGGAAAAACTGCACTCGTGAACAGAAAGGCGTGGTCCGGATTCAAACCCACGACCTTCGACTCGCAAGACAAAGGGCTTAACCACTCAGCCACAGAGACCCCCAAAAGTATTAGAATGTGCGACTTGAACCAGGAGGAAATAATTGCAGAAACTCTATACTTTGATAGAAAGTGTTGGTTAATGAATCGATCACGATCACGTATCACTCCGGAAATGTAGTCTCCAACAGCAGATATCACAGGTTATGTATGAATTGTGATGTTTCTTTAAAGGCTTTTTAAGCCGAAGAATTGACTTCATTGAACCGGGTGTTACCCCATATGATTCGGTCCCTCCGCAGAAATGGCACGCCCCTGCCAGAGAGTATTGCACAGAGCACGAACTCCGTAGCTCCAGCAAAAATCCTAGGGTCTCTGGAAAAAAACTGTACTCATGAACAGAACGGCGCGGTCCGGACTCGAACCCACGACCTTCGACTCACAATGCAAAGGGCTTAACCACAGAGATCCCTTGATGTTTCTTGAAGCCAGCTGGTCAAATATTGTCAGATATTGGAATAAAACTATATTTGCAAAAGCTGATAGTACTCAGAATGATGGGGATACTGAGATATTGATGACAGAGAAAACGATGCCGACAAATGTGTGATCAATTATTTGCTTAGACAGCAGTCGATAACTCAATAAGTATCACTAGAAACAACTAGCCATATCCTCTATCACGTGTCTCGTGTTCATGTTTACATATTTGCAGAGTATTCGAAAAATCAATTTGCATGAGAGAATCGACCTTGGGGTACACATGCCATCAGCATCAAAATATATTAGACGAACAATATAGGCTGTGCTAGCTATCACAAGCACGTGAATGTAATACCCAGTGATGAATTAAAAATGAGCAAGGGAAAACAATCGTCTAGCGATAACAAAAATATAGGGCGGAGAGAAGGGAAGATACGGGATTGTGAGTTAATTTTTTTATTGGGTTAAAGGTAGGGGTGGAGGTGTTAAAAAGGTATTGAATGGGGAGGGAAGTGGTAAAGGGTAGTGGGGGAGGGGGAAGAGAGAGGTATTAAAAGGTAGTGAGTGATGCATAAAATATAAGGATAGAATAATGATGCAATCTGAAGGTACACCATCATCGTCATGTTCAACATCCAGTGCCGTAAGCGATCACACGTCTCTACAAACGTCTTGTCTTGAGTACTGTCCAGCAGTTCCTATGCTGACAATCTGTTCGGACATTTAAATTATAGTTTTTAAATATTCTCTGTCTACTTTTTTTTATCTCGCCTTCCATTTATTCTGCCAGTTGTTACACTATGTTCTAATCCTTTTATCCTGATATGTTCGAAAACTGTTGATTATCTCTTACTGATTATGATGTGTTTTCACTGGTCAGTCTTGTACTCCATAGAGGACATTGTCGATACTCTCATACAACCTTGAAGACATGATGAAGTAAAAAAAAAAAAAGTATGATTCCCTACCAAGAGATATATAAATCGCAAAGAAAGACCTAATCACAGTGGATATCATGTAGATACTTGTTGCTTCGGCCAGACGGAAGAATTTTTTTTACCAGGGCGTCCTGCTGTGAAAAGTCCAAACAATTGTGTTTTTCAATTCCTAGTATGATGAGTGAACGTCTCTGAGGCTTAAACCATCATGTTATAATAATAATTTGTGAATCATGTCAACAGATGTGTGTGTGAGGAGGTCACAACAAGGATATGTGTTAACACTTCGACAAGAATGCTTTCATCAGGCACAAGGGCACATACAAATTACATCAATGGTGATGCAATGAAGAAAAAACATGAGAATATTATAACAAAATCAATAAATATAAACGGGTGGACAAATATAGAAATAAATGAAAATATGACAAAATAAAAAATAGGTTTGTGTTACTTTTTTTCTAATTAGCATTAAAGAATATCCTGGTATAAACAAAGTGTCTTGAATGACAAAAGCAATGTAGGTGAAAATTAATTAGATAGAAGAAAATAATATTTTTTTTTTTAAAAACCACTAGAACAGCAATGCTAAAGACAGCTATAAACTACTGTCAAAATCAATAGCCAACATCCCGTTTGTTGCAGCGTCACTATGTACGATATAATTGTCCCTCACTAGTAACCTCCTATACGTATTTCAAACGTAACAAACAACAACATATACAGGACAATAAACAAACAGTATTACCAGTCGTTCTCCAGACAAGACTTCCAGCAAGGACAGCAGTACAATTCCATCTTTCACTTCCTCAAAGAGATTCTCAACTTTGATCGGGGGTATCCTCTGTAACGATAAATAACATTCAATGTTGAGGTCTCATGGACAATGAGAAATGGAGAAATAGAGAGAGAGGCAGAGAATAGTGAAAATAAATTGTGAGAGCGTAAGAGGTACAGATTCAGCGTGCATATGTATGGTTTGCATATTGTTTATACAAATGTTATCCCAAGGGATAACCTTTGATCGTAGTCTATCTTTCAAACACCATATTAACAGACGATACAACGGTGCAAGCGTGGTCTTGCGGGCTCTCAAAGTTATGGTGGCCGCCACCTTGAGCAGAGACTACTTGCCATTTTGTTCGATCGACTGATAATGTCAGTGGTAGATTACGGACTCGGAATTCTTACGATATCAAGATCACAATGTGAACGACTCGAACGGGTTCAGAATGAAGGTATGCGTATAGGTCTGGGCTGCACTAGAGATACCCCCATTGTGAAGATGAGATATATGCTTGACCTTCTGTCACTACGATCCCGTCATGCAATCGCCCAAACCAAGGCATATATGCGGGTTACTTCGGATAAGAGACATCCACTTCACAAGAACACTAATGATGTTAAGGGCACGAGAATCAAGCGTGGCATGTCGTGGATGGCCCAGGCTGAGAGAACAATTGGCCAGATGACTACGGTTGCGACCCTACCAAAAGGGGAAGAATCGATCCCAACAGATGGTAGCATGACCAACTATCTCAACGTTATCATTACTCTTGGAAGAGAATGTAGAGATTGGGGCAACATGAAGGCTGATCTCGCAGTTAAGCAGCTGATAGAAGATAATGCAAGGGACGATGATGATGTTATATATACCGATGGGTCGGTTCAACGTGGTGAGAAGCCAGGCTGGGGTTTCTATTCTAATGCGCATGGTAGGGTTGTTGCAGAGCGAAGTGGGGCATACAGGACAACTACTTCTAGTATGAGGATGGAGGTTGAGGCCGTTACTGCTGCCCTCCATTGGATCTCTGGGACTTCATTTACTGGGGCAGTTGTTGTATCTGACTCTCAGTCGATGCTTCACAAGATCCAGAAGGGCAGGTTTCGGTATGAGTGGATGTCGTCAATAGAAGTTTCTAACCTCCAGCGGCTTACGTGGATATACTGTCCTGGGCATGCGGGTGTTTACGGTAATGAGAGAGCGGACAGGCTTGCATCAACAGCATCGATTGTTGGGGAGTTGAAGATGGATAAGGGGATATTCTTCGGTCTCTTCGCGACTGTCTGTTGGATGAGGACACTAAAATCGATGTTGAATCGATTTAGGCAGTTTGGAGTTACACGTTCAAGTCGAACTGGATGCCTGAGAGGCAGAGTGAGAGGTGTGTTTAATCAGCGAGCCACAGGAACCATCAGTATGCATACTCTTCGCTATCTGTTGGGGAGACTGAGCACCTATGGGTCTGCCCGGAGTGCAATGACGTCAGTTTAGTAACCAATAACCAATAAAAATTATACAAATGTTTGATAACTTTGACAAAGTAAGTACCGTTGCCTAGTTAATCTATCATCAGCAATCTGTCATCTCTGTACTAATGATAGATGACGTTTATGGATTCACTTTTGGAATTGTTTCATACAGAAAATTGTGAAAAGTAAAGAGTTTCTCGAATGAAAACACTGCAAGACTACAGTATTGTCTCTGTGGCTAAGTGGCAACGCTTTTGCTTTACGTTCTGACGGTCGTTGGTTCGAATACGGACTGGACCGTTCTGTGCACAAGTGCATTTTTTCCAGAGACCCCTAGGAGCGCTGCTGAAGATAGGAAGTTCGTGCTTTGTGCAATACTCTCTCGGCAGGTGGCGTGCTACTTCTGTGGAGAGAGACCGAGCTTTACGGGGGAAAAACCCCGGTACAATTAAGTCAATCCTTCGGCTTTGAAAATGCAAAAATGAATGAAGTAGCGTCTGAACTGCACAAGTCATCCGTATATAAAATAAAACTTCTGCGAAAAATGGGTCTCTATGGCGATGTTGTTAAGACTTTTGCATGTCGTTATGGAGGCAGTGGGTTCGAATCCAAACCGAGTCGCATGTGCAAATTTGTCATCCGATCCCTTAAACAATTAGAACAAAACGTATGTTCATATACACAATGTCGCCCTTGTGCCCAGCGTGTTCGTAGCGCGTTGGACTACGGGTGATTAGTCCTCTGTAAGTGCGGGTTCAACTCCGCGGACTGGCAGAAAAGCTACAGATTCCCCAGATTTACGATGTTCGTGGCACCGAGCCGAAGAGCTTTCAGCTCAAGTACTTCTGGATCGGAAAAAAAAAAAAAAAAATACACACTATCCTAACTTACCTTGCAAAGGTATGTATTCATCCAGTTTGTGAAAGTCTTTTTCTGTACACGCTCTTGTTCATCTGCAGGAAGAGATACAACAAATATAAGTGACGTATGTAACAAATACGTGACAAGGAAAAGTAATGGTTAACAAAGTAATATCTGATGTACACTAGATTTCTAACCATCTGTGTGTTGCCAAGGCTCTCAAGGGAAGCATAGAATTGTTACACTGCGACCAACAAGGCATGTCGTAAGGGGCGACTGAGGTAAGGATCTAGGAAGCTACCAGGGCGGCTCGTCATTAAGGTCAGTGGGGCTCGGCCCCAATGATCGAAAGGGGAATAACTTCCCGGAATAGTAAATGTTAAAAAAACATGATTTTCCCGAAAATTTGTGTCTGGCCCCACCAAGAAAATGGACCACGAGCCGCCACTGGAAGCTACCCTAGTAAATAAAAAGCGTAGCAGAAATCGGATATGCTGGCCTACTTGTAGGCGCATAACTGTCACAACGCACAATCCGCTCTTAGGCTCAGATCACATACAAACCACACAGAGTGGTTTAACAAGTGGTTGATATGCGACGACCGAAGAAAAAGAAGAAGATATCTAGCAGTGTCAGCTACTGCTCCTGATTCAACTAATCGGGAGTATAAACAGCAGAGTTATCAAATGTTCATTTATACCAATATTAGACACATATGACAAAATGACATGGAAACATGATATTAACTGTTGTGGTATCTACATCATCTCTCTAAGATAATTTTATGTCTTCCTCTGCTTGTTCTTCTGTTAATCTCTCTCAGAAATGATATATTCTTCTCTTCCTCTTGAATCTTATTTCTGTCTGTACTTCTGTAAATACTAGTTCCAGTTAAAGATGGCATAGTTCCCCAAGTCTACTTTAATTAGTAGGGGATGTGTGTGTTTATTTTGTATGGATAAATCGTATACTACGCCCTCCATATATTCCTTTAATCGAGACCAGGACATCAACGACAAAAGTAAAAATGTAACACCAAATGTGGTCTCTTTTCTATCTACGTCTAGAACTACATCAAAGATCAAATAATGTAACGGTTATCAATCAGGTCGCCATCCGATCTTCTTCTTTCTTCTCTTCTTGAATCATGTTTGCCTCACAGCGTCAGGTCAACATCCGATCACACTCTCAAATTGTAAGTATCTTGCTGGATTTGTTCATAAGAACGGATTTCTTGTCATGTGCTCTAGGCGAGGTTTAAATGTGCACCCGTTGTGTTTTGCATCATCATTTAAACATATATGCACATGAACATACATACAAGCAACAAGATTTCGTTTTTTCATACCATGCCCGAGCAGTGTCCTAGAAATTCCCCACACCAAGTGTTTCATTCAGCGAAGTGCGGAAAAATTCGTATAATTTCTTCCCTTCTCTTAGTGATTTCGGAAGCTTGAACAAATAAGGCAGTGACAATGAGCAAATCTACCAACCACTGTCTTTTCAAAAGATTAAAACCCTCATTATGAGAACATTTGCAGTAGACTGTAAGACCGCAGTCCGCGGTAACATTGTGTATGTTTATCGGATGCCACGTGGAAGACAAACCCTCGATATGATTATGGAAAAAAACGTCCTCAAAGACCTCAGCAGAACAGACTAAATCATTATATTTCGCCTACGTACCGCACACTGCGCTTAACAGACACATACATAGACAGTACCAGCAGGGAGGAACAGACAACAGAGCATATCTTGCAAAGCCGTTGTCCACTTCTGTCTTGAGCTGAGATGCAACATGTGGCCACAGCCAGTCGACTTGAAACTAAGCTTTGAGAAAACCTGACCGACCTGAAGCTGACTGTCCAGTTTATTTTCCACAGTTAATTAAGCACGTGACCATAGATCGTCGAAGAACAACTTAAATATTAAAGTTATTTCGCCCGAGTGGTTACCGGGGCCCAAATTTGGGGTATAAAGAATATAACCACCGTTACCTGCCACGCATGTCGTAAGAGGCGACTAAGGAGGTTTGGCTGAAATCGGATACATGTGTCCTAAACATATAGAAGTCTATGCGTTTAGGGCCTACCAAACCAATGTGCAACGTATACACGCTCTTGGCAAAGATCAAACATATCACAGGGAGTGATTAAAATTGGTCGTAAAGAACGAACGCAAAGAAGAAGATTAAAGTTATGTAACGACAAATCCATCTCGAATGTCGTGAAACCATCACAATGATTATGATGTAATTAATTCTTTTTCAAATGTGTTCTTCTTTTTAAACAGCCTATTTCTACGTTGTTATTTCTCTGTCTATTTACATTAAATGATTAGCTTATTTCATAGAAATAATTTGTTAATAAATAACAACTAACAAATCAAGTGAAACTGTTAGTTATGCAGGGCCAATGACCAACAAGAGAAATTGGAAGTACTAAGCACCGAAAATTCGACACGCATGATCGACAACAACATTGGACTGTGTGTGACTGGTGGGAGGGAATAAGAAGTTTTAAGAACCACATGGGAAGCAATGAATATAATCAATAAATAGATAGTGTACTAGTATTGAGATCAAGTATCCGGGAAAAAACACAAATTACCAAATATAGGATTCGAACAATATACCATTATTTCTTACGGCCCCCAATGCCTAGCTCTACAATACAGGCATTTTTAAGAATCTGTGAGTGCGGGTTCAATTCCACGGGCTGGCATAAAAGCCACAGGTTCTCCAGATTTACGGTGTTCGTGGCACCTAACCGAAGGGTTACGATGTCCATGGCACTGAGTCGAAAAGCTGAAAGCTCGAGTGCTTCTGGATCGGAGAACAAAGAAAAAAGAACACAACCAGCGAGCTATTAAAAAAATATCTTCACTGAGAGGTGTATTTCATAAACGCTTCATGATTGTGACTGGTGGATATATATATGAAATCACCAATCTAAGAAATATCCATGACTGAACCCACTATCTCCCGTGTGGTGCCCGGGCCAAAAAATAGTGCCACTGCAACCTACAATGCATGTCGTAAGAGGCGACTGATTTAGGCCCTAGGGATGCTATCCTAGTAAATAAAAGCAGCGCAGAAATCGGATGTGCTAGCCTACTTATAACAGGCACAACGTACAATCGCTCTTAACCTTTGCTGCTGATGGACGTATATATACGTTTTTCCCATTCACTTCTAAAGGCACATTAACACGTCTGTTATTATCTCTCCTCTGTGGGCTAAAGACATGTTAACACGTTATACATTGCTACTGTCACTGCTATAGGCGTACATTCACGTTTGTGACATAGAAACAAGGAGTAGCTATGTTTAGCTCAGCCTTCAGAAAGTATGTAGCAGCGAAAGGGTTAAGCTCAGATCACATACACATCACACAGAGTGATTGACAAGTGGTCGATATGGAGCGTCCGAAGAAGAACCCACCATAAGCAGACAAGACGACGTGTGTGTTCGTGTTCGTCTAATGACAGTTTTCTCAACTAACTTACAATGAAACTATTGAATATTAGATTGACTTATACATATATTAGATATTATTTAATAACAATCAATTGTATGTATTAAAAAAAAACCTAACAATTACATTCACGTATGGACATGAAGAAATGGACAGGTTACAGTCTGGCAGAGTGCAACACCAAGACGAAAGATAGAGGATGCTGGAGATTCATTGCAATCAATCTTCGATGCGGAGACGGCACTTGATGATGATGATGTGGAGTGTATTAAAAACTAGTCTGAAGTAAAATAAACCAGAAAAGTAGGCAGGATCAAACCAGCAGGCAGTATCAGAAAAGAGAACACTAGTGCATACATTACAGTGAGATGAGTAAGCAAACAATAGGGAGGAAACAGCGGTCCAGTGAATACTGGTCACGCTCTGACAAACAGCCCAATAACAGTTCAGAGAAATGTGAACTGCTACAGAGCCAACTATAAACTACTGGGCCTTCGAGCTCAGGTAAGAATTGTGAAATCAGGCCCCAACTACACACTGACCTCGCATTCCAGTGTTGGTGTATATAGACGAATTCATTTTAAAATCAACACAAAATGCTAACTCGAAGTCATATAAAAAGCGTGCAGTGTTCTATCAAACATCTGCAATTTCCAGATCCCTTTCTTATCTAGGTCAGAAATACCTGGCCAGTTGTCTGGCCTGTCTAGACCTGGCTGTGACTGCTACCATATATAATTATAGTTACAGAAAGGACACAATGAGGTAAGTGAAGGATGAAGGATGCAAGCGTACAGGAAAATCAGTAGAAATGCATACTTCGGTTGAGACATGCAGGCTGTGATTAAAAGACATGACTACTACAGAAGATAACACTGGCATGTGTGGCAGGACCTTCATAACAACATTGTATGTCCTGGATAAAGCATTGTATCGTTTTAGCCTTTCAATAAATTGTTAATCATTACGCTGATGTAGTATTTCCCTGATGTAGATTTTACAAAAAAGGTAAAATAGACCTCACCGTTCAGAAAGCAATTGCAAACTACTGAACGTATAAGTGGTGCCTAGAAAATCAACGACTAGTTTACTGTGGTTGATGGCTACGTCCTTTAAGATATGCCACGATTTTAATTTTCAGTATTTCACTAATTTGTTATGTATTCCCCCTCCTGATACAATCATTCACTAAAATTCTGAATTAACCGAACCTCAATTGGGTCCTAAAACAGCTCTGTTAAGTAAAAGTCACATCATCCATCGTTTACAGTTAATCATAGAATAATACAATCCTATAACACAATATTCCACAATATGCTCCACGGTATGAACATTTCTTTCCATAACATTGTTTCTACCATCCCTTTAAAATATATATGTGTGACGATGTCCGTACTTGTGGCTCATCTAACTAACGGTTATAAAGTCGTTAAGTTATTGGTAGTTGTAGCGTAAATATGCTCTTGACCTATTTGAGTATGATTTCCCATTGATATTATTTCTATAGTCCAACTTCATTGCTAGGAGTAGCGAGAAAGAATGGCATTACAGTACTGCAGTGTTGTTCAACGTTTGTATATATTGGAGCGCATCTGACAATTGTAGTCTTACCACTAACAATAACAACAATAGTAATATTAATATAGTTGAGATGTTAAAGCCTTCTCTAGTGAAAAAGTAAAGGGTGGAATTAGGGGCAGTAAAATGGTTACAAGATAAAACAAGATTGCAAAAGCGGGAAAGAGTGAGTTCTAGACAAAAACTGATCAAATTGTTTTCTTGAAATCTGATTAACTTTAAAGTTGGCAGTGCAAAATAGGGCACCATGAATGTATGACACAGGCGTCATGGCGCCCGCCGCGTTGAACTGCGCTGCTGTACTGTGTCACAAACAGTGTGTCATCTTTCTACACCCTCTTCATGCCATGGTACATTGACACATAAGGTATTCATAAATTATCCCCACTGCTGACGTTCTGTTGTCGTTCTAACCATGGTGCCCAATGTCAGTTGTCATTCTTTTATGTCCATTTACACCGTCCTGTCACGTTCCTTTCTCATACTTTCGCCTGCTGAACATCGAAAAGCTATCTTTATCAAAATGTCCGGTGATATTCAACACACATTCCCAAACCATCTTCAACTTCGTCCTCTGTTCGCGGTTGCCAGTAATGTACAATTAACTTTCTTTCCGCAGCTTTTCATTTGTAATCTTTTCTGACCACAACATTCTTAGAACTATTAGGACATTACCTTTTAAGGTCTATAAATTGTGTGCAATGCCGGCGCTCATTTTCCAATATTCATATTGTATAACAGTCTGAGAATGTTACTTCCATATATTCTGAGTCGGTTTTCAAACCAAATGTGTTTAATTTCCGTATTTACCCATGGTCATCTCATTCTCAAAAGACATTCCTGGGCATGGCAGCAAACATCATGCTGAAGAGTGTTGGGGCTAGTACACATCCTTGTTTGACGCCTCCGTTGGTGACATGGAAGGCCTCTGACAGCTCTCCATCATCAAGTACAAACGTGTATAAGAATACTCATTGGCATACTATAGATACGTGTATAGCTGTTATTAATATGAGACTATACAGACGTATATACAAGTTATCAAGATAGCACTTCGATATCTGATAAGTTCCATGCTTGTAATTTCTTTACTTTTGCCAGGCCAGGCTGTACAGTTTGCGATGTACGAAAATCAACAAATCTGAGATGGTCAGACCGGATGAAATCAGATCTGGAGAAAATCGTTTGGGTGGCTGCGGTAATACTGAGCAAATATGCGATTGAACGAAGACAGGTATAGGCAGTATTACATAAGTAGTGACAAATTAATTATAAAATATTAAAATAAATAATTTTTCACTACTTATGTAATACTGCCTATACATGTCTTCGTTCAATCGCTGTACAGTTTATACTTTCGATTGATTATATGATGTCTCTTGCGCTGAGTTATTGCGCACGATAGGTTTCATTCAAATAGTAAAGACCTCTACCGACCCAATGTGCCGGTGGGTGATATTCCCATAATGACATTATCGTAACTTTCAACTGAAGATGTTATTGAACCAACCCTTCCACACTCAATGAGTCGCTATAGCAAGTTGATAACGCGCTATAAACGAGCAGTGGAAATTCCTGTTCGAGGTCAGCTGGCGCTCCCCACTACATCCCAATTGGGAGTCGCACTTTGTGATAGCAAAGCTTGATAACACAGTTAAGACAAGGAATATCTAGTAATAAACGTATGCAAAGTGAGGCAAACAATTCCAGTGGTTCCGATGGCTCAGGCTGGGGCATAGATTATATGCATTCGGTATGCGACTTTGGTGTGCACACTGTACAGTTGACTACAGGAAACCTCATCCTTACTTGGTCATCTAAATTACAGACTTAAACTCAAGTAAGGTTTCTGACTGGTGAGGACACTAGTGAATCAAGCATTCACGCGAAAATGGCGCCATGGCTACGCATGAATTCATAGCGGGGAAAGGAAAATCCACCTCGAAGCCAGACATAAATTGTGAGCAGGCTTCTCCGCTGTGGAGATCATGCCGACCCTTCAATAGTGATCAGTTATCATAAAACACTATGTGAAGGTGATATAGTAGCTACGTTATCCCTAACACTGAGAATGTCTCTACAACTCAGACCTAAACAACAATCAGTTTGAAATGAAAGTGGTTTTTTTCTGAAAATTTTCTTCAACAACAAAACTAACTAAAAAAATATTTGTTAAATCTCCCTTTGAAGTCTCGTGTCATAAATTACAACTACAATATAGAAGGTTATTAGAATGCTTTTGTTTGATTTCGTTATTTAGATAAAAGAAAGTGTCGGTCACAAGTGTTATAAATAACAGGTTTGGGGGTAACGACATACAATTGTAAACTGGGTTCTACGTAAGGCGTTCTTAGTGTGTATGTTAGTTGGTCAATAGGCTCTAAATGTAAACGATAAAATATTCGTCCTTAGGTTTAAAGAAAGCGTGTATAGGCTTCTATATTTATATGTATTCTTTTCGTGTCTAGTTTAACGCATACAGCTTCAACAAAAGATTTCAATTGTTGTCACTCTGTCAAATGTTTCTCCATGTTTAACGTATACAGCTTCAACAAAAGATTTCAATTGTTGTCACTCTGTCAAATGTTTCTCCATGTTTAACGCATACAGCTTCAACATAAAAGATTTCAATTGTTGTCACTCTGCTCAAATGTTTCCCATGTTTAACGCATACAGCTTCAACAAAAGATTTCAATTGTTGTCACTCTGTCAAATGTTTCTCCATGTTTAACGCATACAGCTTCAACAAAAGATTTCAATTGTTGTCACTCTGTCAAATGTTTCCCCATGTCTGGCAACAATATTTCAACTATCTTTTCACAGTTCTTCTCCGTGATTCTTTTGAACGCCAAGACCACCTTTTCCCATCGGAGAGTTGTACTAACCATTGCTTCTATTGGTATATGACATGTATGCTCAATTCACTTCCATCTTCGCATTTTATTGAAAATATTTTTTGTATCGTATTTGGTGAGAAAATGTGCAGGGTTCTTCTTATTTGGATTGTCTCCCGCGTGTATTTGATATTAGTCATTCTCCAGCACTCACTTCTGTATAATAACACTCATATGACACTTCTTATATATACTATCTATTCCGTGCCATATACTAAAATATGTCGAGAACAATTTGACAGTAAAAAATATGTACGATTAAAAGCAAAATCAGATTTAAAGAGAGCATTCTGTCATAGAACCCAACAGTCTTTTTAAAGTTGTGTCTGTATTTATGTGTTTACGCCAAGAAGTGCGGCTCATGATCATTGTGTAGTCACTGCTATTACGTATTTTCTGACATGTATTTATGAATCATGAATACAGTGTGTTATTAATCGTCTGCTGATAGAAATAAGTGAGCAATAGTTAATACACAAAAGAGCACACAAATCTGTGTCAGCGAGTAGACATGTTGATAGAATTAAACACATAACGAGTGAATTTTGAAGAACAAATAACAGGAACAATAGATAAATATCTCGCACGACAGGACGAGCTGACAGTAGTCAGTATAACATCTTAAACGATATATCTTCAGCTAGACATGGCTATGTACGAATAGGTTTTCAATATCTGACAACGTATCGACGCTAGTATGACACACATTCGTTTCAAACTTCTCCAATATTGTTAGATGCGAGCAAAACGTCTAGGAAATATCACATACACCAAGAACGAATAAGCAGAAATTGTACACGAATACAGAGACACAGCTGTTCTTAATAACCAGTATAAGTAGCAGAATCTGCACAATGAATATACAGTGTATATTGTATGTAAAAGAAACACATTTTAACTACACGAACAACAGTAAGTTCGGCAAGAATCAAACTTGAACGCACATGTTGAGTTGCATCATCACAAATATGATATATATATATATATATATATATATATATATATATATATATATATATATATATATATATATATATATATATATATATCAGTATCTTTATTGTCTAAAAAATATGAGAGCCCTCACAGATGAGCTTATATAGTTAGTAACACCGGTCAACTAATATCAACGACAAAATGATATAATATGCTACCTTGCTCTTACCTTTCAACACTATACCTCGAGCATGCACATCGTAGTATCTAGCCATATCTTATATTTCCCATCAATTGAAATATGTCTACCCGCTAAATGATACAAATTGATATTGAGTTGTGAACATCTTAGTTAAGAATTAGTTAAGAACATGCACACATCAGTGCATCAAACTTTATAACAAGTAACTTCATTACAGGCCATACTAGCTGTAGTTAGTGTATAACTGTACTAAAACAGATGATCACGTGTCAGTGTCACAAACTGATGTTGCAACATTTATAGCGTGTTCGCAGTAAGCAGGTGTTGTTGGTATGTCGTACAGTGCTCTCTGCACGGAATTAATACGCTCATTCAACTGCTCACTGTTAACATTTGATGAGACAGAATGCTACAAAGGACCCTAACAACAACCAATATCACACATGGTCACTATCACTTCTTTAGGTGCACAATACAAACTGATATACTGTGCTGAGGTACCCGTATAACATGAAGCATCCGATCCATTGATTGATCCAATCGATAATCTATGGTTGGCTTGGTTACAGACATTTCTGACTTTTTTTTAGGGAAATGGGGAGTGTGAGAAAAGAAAAAACGGGATGGTGTGAGATAAGGGAAAATGGGAGTGGGAGCATGAAGCTCATATCCATCTTCTAGCGCACCCTAAAACTGTCAGCGAGACATTAGAAATTTTGGAGACGTCTTTTCTGCTATTTTTAACCGGCGTAACTCACGTGAGCTCGATCACAACCCAAGCGTACCTGGTTCAAACCCCAGTTTGGAAGTAAATTTGTTCGTCGTGGATTTTTAGAAAAGGGTAAAATAGACCTCATCGTTCAGAAAGCAATGGCAAACTACTGAACGTATAAGTGGTGCCTAGAAAATCGACGACTAGTTTACTGTGGTTGATGGCAAAGGTATGTACAGGATACGTCATGATTTTCATTTGTTTCAAGTAACCCTGACAATTCATGATGGATCGGGGGGACGTGTCCAAGCGTCGGTGGCTCCAGCATCAGTTTCCTCTAATGGGAACTTACTCTAACACATGTTGTCTAGCTTTTAGCAGACTCCGAAGGCATTCGGGATTTTTTGCGCTCGTCATTTATCACAGTTGGAAAATGAATCATTGGATCCATTCATTGACCTACCCTCTCTCTCAATCGTTCTTTTTGGCCATGTTTATCATTCTAATTGTGATATATACACAGCCTTTGCCAAGAACGCAATTTTACGTCACAACGTTCAGTACCATTTGGAGCTCTAGTGTTTATCCTTCGGTGAAGTCTCCGATTTCAACCAGCGTTTACTGGGTTCGCTCTCCGTTAGACTTTAGCTGTCCCCAGCCAACCTACAAGGCAGCAGGTTGCCATTTTCTTTTAGGGTAGCGACCTTAGACGACCTACCCTCCCGGGCTGATGAGCGTCATCTGTCCAGAAAACCTGTCTTTTTTTGACTTCTTGGTTTTCCTGCCGTCCAGTTTTGTGTACGGTTTACTCCGCTAGCCTTTGATTATCCCCAATCAAACTACAAGGCAACAGTAGACTGACCTACTCGATAATGTATGACCGGCTGGCTTCTTCTTCTTTATCCCTTTCACCTCCAATGAGGCATAGGTCCCCAACCAAGACTTTGCAAGCTCTCGTGTGCTTGGTCGTGGTTATTTAAAGCTAAGTGTTTTTACAGGGTGTAAGTGTTCTCCACTTTCGCTGTAAGCAACATGTGGTAGGTATTAGTGGCTCTATTTTTTAACCCGAATTCGGCACCGGCAACACACGGGCGTCACTTTGAATAGTCTTCTTTGACTATCTGACAGGAGAGATGTGTAGGTGCATTTTCTGAGATTCTCATCGTTTGTATTGCGATCAGATCTCGAATCGAACATGTATGCACCTACACCTTCTACTTATTCCAGAGTAGTTCTCCTTCGATCCCTACCCACTTAGCCAGACATGTGTCTGTTACCAGAGCCACCCCGTGGAGGTGGGGTAGGGTCTTGGTCAGTGCCAGCTCACTGACCCTGGCGCCATTTTATACCCTACATTATTGCGCCTTCGGCCCCTATGGCTGGCTTGATTACATGTATCTCTTATTTGAGAAGTGGGGGTGTGAGACCATTAGAAACCCTTACTGTCCATACAATAGTTTAGAATGCGTAAACAAGTAGAGGAAGCAACATACTTGTTGGCTAGTATGCGTTCAGTGATTTAGAACATAATGACAGATAGGAAGAGTATGAAATTACTAAAACCATGCTTTATGCGATGAATGGGAGGGTTCGGGAAAGGGGGAAGAGTGAGAAAGGGTGGTTTCTCTAAAAATACAAATCATATATTCACTTGTCTAATAAGTCAAATGTGAGCGTCTGTGGCTTAATGGTAGTTAACTCAATCCCAAGCCAAGAGTACCTGGTTCAAACACCGCGGCGGACAATTTGGAAGCAAATTTGTTCTCGTGGATTTTTACGAACGGTAAAAATAGACCTTACCGTTCAAAAAGCAATGACACACTATTGAACTTATAAGTGGTGCCTAGAAAATCAACGACTCGTTTACTGTGGTGGACGGCAACTTCCTGTAAAAGATATGCCTTGATTTTCATGTTCAATTTATCATATAACTAACCCCAGCCATAAGTAGTCATAAGACCGTTTAGCTCAAGTAGAAATTCCCAGAAAACAAGATCCCTCACGTGACATGACCTTGCATCCCAGTATTGTTAGATAAATACAAATTAATTTTTAAAACAAAATAAGTTTTAAAAAAAGGTTAGATTAAGTTACAAAATAAAATGCTACGCTAAGAAGAATAATTATTATTAACAATTTTCATCAATAAATAACAATTGACTCATAGAATTGTGTAAGACTGCAAACAATAAATAACAATTGACTCATAGAATTGTGTAAGACTGCAATAAAGCTTACAGTGTTCTATCAAGTATATATAAAAGTCTGCCCACATCAACAGGAATTTCCGATTTCCCGACTAAGCTGAACGACCTTATGTTATAGGGGGCCACGAATTAATAACATACTATTGAGAATTACCATGATAAGTATAAAACCTGACATTTATGCTGGGCTTCTCGAAGGTAAATAATATATACATTACACATACTAACTGTATAAATCTTAAACTGTAAATAGTGCCAAATATAATCAATAAAGCAATATCCCAATATGCCAACAGAGTGACTGGTTTTATAACGGAGTAACTTACATTTTATCATCATCATCAGGTACCGTGCCGGCTGACGTAGGCGTTCATGGATCTCCACAAATCTCTGTCGTTGGAGTTTGCTATCAACTCAGATGTTTGACGCTCTACCGTGCCATGACGTCAGGCTATCCAAAATTTTATATCTCTGTCTTCCTCTGTCTCGTCTACCCTCGATTTTACTGGTTGCCACAATGTGTTCTAAACCTCCCCTCCTCATCACATGCCCGAAAACAACTGTCCAAAAAATATATATTTAATTTGTTGTTATTATACACTGTATTAATTCTTCAGTCACATAATGCTTTGTAAAGCTCACAGAGGTCCTCACAATTTCCTCCGCACATAGCGCATTGATACATCATGACATAATTATAAACGCTGATATGGGGGATCATCTGATCTGCATAGATTGCCCAATTACGCAATGATGACATACGTACATCTTGTTCTATTTCTTATGTACTGTGCTTAATTATAATGCGGCACACACACACATGGTCGCCCATACGTTAGGGCAAGGAGGGAGAGAAGTTCCACCACCTGGACAAATGGATTTTTAAATAACACTTTTAAGCGAATCTGGTTTTCTCCATTTCCGCGTAGCAAGCTACTAATAATTTTTATTTATTTTTATTTTTCCCATCCCTGAAAAAACTTTTGTGGACGCCCATGGTCACACATAGGCAGAACGTCGCCCATTTAATCATGTTCATATTGATTATCTTATTGGGAATCTTTTGGTCAGTAAAAATATCCAATAACCAACTACTCCAAGACACAAGACAAGAGTCAATGAATGACATACTCAAAAGAGAAGATGGAAATGGCTCCGACATGTTATGAGAATGAGACAAGAAATGCCTGCAAGGATAGCCTCACTTGGACACCAGAGGGAAAGAGAAAGAAAGGCAGACCACGGATGACATGGAGGCGCATGATGGAAGAGGAACTGGACACCGCATCTCTGACGTGGGGCTCTGCGCTGAAGGTTGCACGGGACAGGAGAGCATGGAAAGTCCTTTCTGAAGCCCCATGTGTCACTAGGCATGACGGGATTAAGTAAGTAAGTAATATTGATTATGATTCACATTGCCCTTATGTGACCCCCACGGCCCACTGTTAGATTGCTATAGCCTAGACTTGAAAGCACGTATGAGATATGCATCCCGGAAACACGCAACTTTAGTTTCATTGAGTTGGCTGGGCAATACTGGGCTGGTATCGAATACACTAGTGCGACTAACAAATTATAAAGTTTGTCATTGTTGTACCACCTACTGTAAACCTAACGTTGGAAAGTATTTTTTGTTAGTTGGTTAGTAAAATGGAAAAGTATTTTGATCTCAGTCCTATCCCTCAACCCCACTCCCATCCGATACACGGCCGTTGAAGAAAGTTGAACTAACGCATCACTATAAACACTTATTTGTGTAGGTATCGGTCACTTTCTGATGAGGTGTATTTATTTTACTGAACTATCTTGCGAAGTTCATTTATTGTCAGTTGACTTATTCCTCTCCGTTTCTCGTGGAGCATAGGGTCTCAACAATTTGTCGCCATTTTTCCCAGTCTCTGGCTATTTACTTTATAGTCTCCCAGGATAGTCGAGCACCCTTCAGTTCCAAGAAGACTTCGTCTCCATGTATGTTTAGGACGTCCTCTTTTCAGTGTTCCTTGCGAGTTCTACTCAAGTGCTTGTCTAGTGTCACTCGGCTGTGTCTTCCGTAGGGTATGACCGACCCATCGCCATTTTCTCCTCTTACCTTGGTTCATCATGGGTTCGTTTTTATCTACAGGTCTGTGTTTGTAACTGTCATACCATCTCAGTCTGAGAATCCGCCGAAGACATCCGTTGACAAAGGTATGAATCTTATTTGTATTAACTTGGTGGCTCGCCACGTTTTCGAGCCATACAGCAACACAGATTTCACATTTAAGCTGAATATCATGAGCTTTGTTTTAGTGCGAATGGCAGTAGATTTCCACACAGTGTGCAGGATAGCAAAGGTTTGTCGGGCTTTCCTAATCCTGGCAATAACGTCGTCACATGCACCTCCTGATTTGCTCATCTTGCTTCCAAGGTAGGCAAATTCTCCAACATCTTCTATACCCCTTCCCTCAATCAATATTGAGTTTTGCTGTATGTTGTTGCTGCACAGTATTTTTATATTCTCTTGGCTGATTTTAAGACCGACCGGTTACGTCTTTTCTGCCAGAGCATCCACTTTTTCGCGAATGATTTGTAGTCTGTGGGAGAGCAAGGCAAGATGATCTGCGAAGTTTAGGTCCTCTAATTTTGACATAAGTGTCTACTGAATGCCTTTTCCTGACCCGGCATATGCCTGTAACCCAATCAAGTAGCACCAAGAAGAGGAGGGGGTACACTGGGCATCCCTGTCTAACAACCGTAGTGACCTGGAACTCGTCGACAGTCTTCCATCGTGGATAACCTGGCAGGCAAACCCTCATACAGTTGCCGATGATGTCAAAATTCTTCTGGTACCCCATAGTTTCTTATGATATTCCACATTGATTTCCTATCTATGCTATCAAATGTCTTCACAAAATCAACAAAGCACACGTAGAGTGGGGTCTGCCACTACATTGTTTGTTCTACATTGATTCTCGGTGTGGCTATATGGCCACTGCAAGATCTATATTTCAGATATCGGTCTTGTTGAGACAAGCGCATTGCAAAAACATTGACCAAAAATGACATATCGAAGTAATATTTGCTACTTGAGTTTCGTTTCCTGTTAACTGTTGTCTTCCCAGTTTAATGATCATATCCGTGATGACGTCATCATATATAATAAAGATTAGAGAAGTAGCACAAACACTAGATACCTTCTGATTAAATGTTAGGGCATTATTCTCTTCTTTTTTAATTGTTTTTATTTAAAGTAGGACAGAGGACCAGTGTCTCATTTGATATTCAGCTTATGAACAAAGAAAAGCGCTGCATGCATGCCTTAATATCAGAAGTAAGTTTGTGTACATTTCAGCCTCGTGTTCAGGCCAGCAACAGGGTCAATGCCGAGTGAAGTGCGGTGGGTGTGTCAAGTGTGCCAGTAATTGCGTTCACATGATGACAAGTAAAACGGGGAGGGGGCACACATACACAAAATGACTGTTATTGAGTTGAATTTGTTTTTCCAAGTAATGTAACAGTAACAAAGGACCTCTACAAGACTGTAAATCAACACAACAAAACAATAGCTACAATTAAAACTGTGCAGAATGCAGGAACAACAATTTACATGGTAGTGGCCGCATGTATGTATCAGAAAATAGCTATACTTTCGTCAAATTCTGTCACCTTGACCAGAGCCAACTAGAGCCAGGCTGTGCCTTGACTCAACATCACAGAAAAGTTTATACTTAATGTTGGATAATTCCTATACTTTAAAGTATGGTCAATCATTTCTTATGGATAATGTCACTCACTGGAAAATAATTGAATAATGGGAAGCAGCATTATAATTACTTTCCGTTTCTTTCCAATGAGAGGGCGTGTTTTACATTGTGTTCTAGTGTGCAGAGAGCCTAAATGTCTACGCCTTTCTGTCAGACACACCCGTTCTCGAACACCATTTTAAAGACACCTCTACATTTCCTCTTTGACCCCTAATCACATAGAATGACTGCAGTGATGCAGCCTGCTACCAGAACCACCATTTAAGATTGAGAATAGTCTTGGTCAGATCTGTTACCTCATTTACTACATTTTAGACACCTACTTTCAGTTAAATAGTTAGTCCATTAACATTACAATTGTAATTCTCTTATTCTCTGTGTGTGTGCATGTGTGTACAAGTGAGAGAGATAAGGGCACAGAGAGAAAGATAAGTGTCAATTTAATAGCTTAATAATATGTTCAGAATCTGTAAGTATTAATTTATGTGTATTGCAAATACAATTCTGTTTAGAAAATCAACAGCAGATAGCTGGCAAGTAGTGAGTTTTTTTTTCCAAGTTGTCAGTCTTATAAAACTGCTAGAATTCAAAAACACGTAATCACAAAGTACTGTAGTTTTACAAATTACAAAAATAATGACAAAATACAGCAACGTTTCGACCAACAAGGCCAAAAAAATAATTAAAGCCAATCAAATAGTTTTACTGCAGTCTCATCTATTTTGTAGAATTCAAAAGAATGGAAAACTGACTATGATCCGCATTCATGCACTAAGATGACCCGTATTCGCACCAAGATGCCATTCTGCACTAAGATGGTCCATTTTATCTCTCTCTCAACTAGCTAAGATTGTTAGCAACAGAGAGCTTAACATGATAAACCCTACAACCATTCCTAATTTCTTCCTAAAACTGAAAGTCAGAGTATCTATTTCCAGCTGTGCAAACTAGGAAAATGGCTGTATCAGGGTATAATCACTGAAGTTCTTCTAACATGTAAAGCTAAACAAGTGCACACATGTTGTCTGTGATTACCATTTTCTCTACTTGAAACCCACAATGATACTATACTTCTATATTTATATAGTCCAATAAAAATGTCTAACAGTTAACAGATTTAAAAAAGGGTTTAAAAGCCCAAGGATTGACTTCATTGCACCGGGTTTTACCCCATATAGCTCGGGCCCTCTCCGCAGAAATGGCACGCCACCTGCCGAGAGTATTGCACAAAGCACGAACTCTGTAGCTCCGGCAACAATCCTAGGGTCTCTGGAAAAACTGCACTCGTGAACAGAAGCAGTGGTCCGATTCGAACCCACGACCTTCGACTCGCAAGGCAAAAGGCTTAACCACTCAGCCACAGAGACCCACGCATAGCAACATCAATTTAATAAATTGTAAGTACTTTTACAAAAGATGACAAACAATTTTTTTGTGCATATTTGATTTATATAAGAGTAATAATGAATCACCAACATCAGCATAAGAAAGAAAGTTGGCACAAACCGTGCTTGAATTACATAGAGAAACAAAGAATGAAGTGGTTTGGCCACTTAATAAGAATGCATCCAAACTCCACAGTATACAGTCTTCTACAACAGAACATCGGAAAGAAGGCAAGGAAGACCACGGAAAAGATGGTTAGATGGCGTAGCAGAATCCTGTGAAAGAGCAAAAATAACAATCACACGAGCAAACCAGAACAGCACAAGACAAAAACAGAAAACCACGACACTGGGCAACAACCCGGTAGCAGTGTGACGACAAAAGAAGAAGAATAATACTGCAGGCAAAAATTACTGTAGAAATGCTCAAAGCGCAGATGATACAGCAGTTAGCTATGAACAAGACTTGTTAAATAAAATATGAGAAAATAAAAAGCCCCAGAACAATGGGAGAAGGGAATAATATGATCTTAAGGACTGCAACAATAAAATGAATATTCTAAATAATAAATCACAGCAACTAGGTTTGAAAATACACAGGAAAAGACCAAGGTCATGAGAATAAATGCAGTAAATGTAAACCAGAGTATGCTGGAGGAAATAGCTGTACAGGATGTAGAATCATACACATACCTTGGTAGCAACATAGACACAGGAGGAACAAACAAAGATGTCAAGATAAGAATACAAAAAGCAAGGGGAAACTTTATTGCATTGAGCAAGATATGGAAGTCAAAGGAGATCAAAACAAACTCAAAGCTGAGAATCTTTCAATCAAATGTAAAGTTAGTGCTGTTCTATGGCTCAGAAACATGGAAGACAACAAAATAAACCACCAGAAAACTACAAACTTCATAAATGGATGTTTACGTAGTATAGGGGGTCTGAGATGGTATGATAAGATTACAAACAAAGAACTCAGAGAAAGAACTAAGCAGATACCAGTGGAGAAAGAGCTACAGAAGAAAGCTAGCGATGGATAGGACATACACTGAGAAGATCGACCTGGAGGTATTGCAAGACAGGCACTGTTTTGGAACCTGCAGGGAAAGAGAAGTAGGGGAAGGCCTAGACAGACCTAAAGAAGAGAGCTGGAGGCTGATATTAAAAGGATAGGTAAAACATGGAAAGAATTGGAAGGGATGGCAAGAGATAGGAAGAGCTGGAAGAGGTTTGTTGAAGACCTGTGCTTCGTTGGGAGTTGAAAAGTGAAGGACGAATGCAACAACTGGAGAGGGAATACCTTAATATCAGAAAGACAAAGTTTTAGCAACATTATTTTCATAGAAAGGGCTCCTAGATACAACCATAAGAAAAAAACAAGCTGGTTTTAGACTTGGGAGAAGCTGATTACATTTATCTGATCAGACTTATCTTGAAGGAACAGTGAGAAGTAACAACCTCATTCTAAATTTCATTGATTTCAAAAAGGCTTTTTATAGCCTACACATAACCTCCATGTAGAATATTCTGGGATGTTATGGAATATCTGACAAATTATTAAACGTTATCAAAAACGTGTATGATGGTTCGCAGTGTGCATTGTGCACTGACAATGTCCAAGGTAAAGCAAGATTGTATGTTATCTTCACTATTGTTTGGAGTGGCCATTGACTGGGTAATGAGGAAATGGTGTAGGTGCGAAACTGGCAACAAGTGGGTGAATAACAGATAACTGGAAAATTTATATTTACCTATTATATTATATTTATCTTGGTAAGTAAAAAAAAACCAAGATATATAGAGGAAAAATAAAGACAACTTATCATCTATAGTGTCAAAAGTTGGACTGCAGATAAGCTTTTAAAAGACAAATATAAAAAAGACAACTACGATAAGTAATGCAGATATTCTGCTGGAATCCAAAATGATAAAAGTAAAAGCTGTTTATTTATTTGGGTAGTAATTGTTATTGAATTGGACATATCAAAACATAAATTATCCTAGGAATTGGCAAAGCTTTTAAAAGCTTAAATAAAATATGGAACTCATAAAGTTCATGGAAGTTATATAGTTTTAAAAATAAATTATGAATTTTCAATTCCAACATTGTCTCAATCTTAGCATATGCCAGCAAGAGTTAGACAATGACCTCAGATATATACAGTAAGTTGAATGTATTTGAAAATAAATGTCTTATCTTATCTTATCTTATCTTAACCACATTTGCCGTGAAGCGTCGTGGGGAGAGTTAGTTTCCTATCTTGTGCCAGGTGTGTTGCGCTTGACGTTGTCAGTCCATGCTTTGCAGGACTCTGAGATGTTATCTATCCATCTTGTTCTTGGCCTGCCTCGTGCTCTGTGCCTGAGTGTCGATTATTATAGGCACGTGATGGTAGTAAATGTGGTTCCATTCTCATTAAATGGCCGAACCACTTGAATCTTTGCTTCTCGATGTACTGTATGCATGGTATAGTACCAACGATGCTTCTGATATTCTCGTTTCTCACTCTATCTCGCCTTGTAACGTTGACAGCTTTTCGTAGACATCTCATTTCACATGTTGTAATCTTTCTTTCTTGTGTCTTAGTCAGGGGCCATGTTTGGCACTGATAGCAGAGAGTTGGAATAGAAGCGATTAAATCAGAAAAATATCTTGTAACAACTGTTATAAGAAAAAGATGGAGATATGTTGAGCATACCATAGGAAGAAATGAGCAAAGAATCACAAAGCAGGCATTGAAGTAGGAGGTAAATGGTTCAAGAAAGAATGGACGCCCTAGAGAAACCCTGAGATGAACTTTATTGAGAGGTGATAAATACCAGACTCAATTTTATAAGAGATTAAACAAGTTTTCCAAGATAGAGAGATATAGGGATATTGCTTGCAGACCCTATGTAACAATGATACAAGAGGAATTCAATACAATAAAATAGTGTTGGCTGTGAATTCAATTGTTTGATGACATGGGAAGAATATGATAGAATTGTGGACATTTTATTAATATCAAAATAGCAGACAAACAGAATAAATTCAATATCAAGTACAGAAACTTTATTTAGGAGAAAGCAAACAATGACATCGCTTACTTTGTAAATTCTGAATAGTCACATTGATGCCTTGTCCAGCTGCTGTTGCAGCCCAGCTTGTTCCAGACCCTTCCAAGCGATGATGACTCTGAACACTTGACCCATCACTACTTGAGGATGATAGCCGCCTGTCAGACATAATTCCTCATCTATCTCCTGACTACAGCAGACTTGTAACTAACACCAAACAATTATTCTGATTGTGTTTTACTTTTCACCAAGAGACATTGATTATGTCCAGTTTTTAAATAATCTTGCATGATGTCTTGAACTGTATGATTTCTGGGAGAAAAATACATATCATTTTATAAATGACTTTAAGAATGCATGTGAGAAAATATGGATAATGTCAACAGTTATCGATTTGCAAGCAAATGATTTGATTATATAATCAAACAGTTTGTCTGTTTAGTTTATTCATTCTGATCATCATCACTGAATTAACCCATTAGTCATAAGTGCTTGATCTCTCATATGTCTGTCATGTTGGGCTAATGACAAGTTCTTTGTTGGTAACTATTTTCGTGTTTGACAGTGTGCTTACCACATTGACTTGGAATTTTAATAGTCTGATATGTGTATGTAGATTCATTCACTTATACTAAATCATTTATACAACTCTACCCTTAGGAATTTAAATATTTGTCTGTATACAGTTCAGCATTTAACAAAGTTTTATATAAACTTGGTATACCATACTTCTGTTCTAGTCTTACTGAACAATATAAACTAAATCAAACTGCTACTAAGTTTGAAAGCAGTCTACTAACAAGATAAACTGTACTATAAGATGTCTATAAAGATACTAGCCCCACTGTTGTTTTATAGTAGTTCACTGTCTTACTTCTGAGGGAGTTGAGAATACCTCTATGTTAAATGAGTTCAGGCAAAACATGTGTTGGAGGAAACCGACTAAGATGTTGCAGAGATAGTGTCTGTCAGAGTCGTATGATATTTAAGAGGGATTCGGTAGTGTGGGGATCATGAAGCTATTTTCGTTGTTTTCACATTAATGTAAAATTTGTATAACCATTTTGAAAGATTATGACTTACAATAGTAGAAAAAATGAGTAAAAAAATGTCAAGCGTTGCCATGGAAACAATACAAAATGGCCACCTCAAAACCAATTTCAAATCCTAAGGCTCTGAATCTAATGAATGTAAATGAATTCTGTTTTCACTCTAAGGTGCACAATTGTAATATTTAAAACATTACACATGATTTTTAAGATATATTAAATATTTAATTTTTTATAAATTTTGGGTAAAATTTCCTCAAAATTCGGTCAAAAAGCTGTTTTTGGGGTGTTTACCCAAAATTCATTAAAAATTTAATATTTAATATATCCTAAAAATCATGTGTAACATTTTAGATATTACAATTGCTCACCTTAGAGTGAAAACAGAATTCATTTATATTAATTACTTTCAGAGCCTTAGGGATTTAAAATTATGTGTTTGGCTGCCATTTTTTTCCATGGCAACGCTTGACATATTTTTAACCCTTTAGCTGCTAAAGACGTATATATCGTTTGCCCAATCACTTCTAAAGACGTATTAACACGTCTGTTACTATCTCTCCTCTATGGGCTAAAGACGTGTTAACACTTTATACATTGCTACTGTCACTGCTATAGGCGTACATTCACGTTGTGACCTAGAAACAAAGAATAGCTATTTTCAGCTCAGCCCTTGAAAAGTATGTAGCAGCGAAAGGGTTAAAACTAAATTTTTTCTACTATTTTAAGTCATAATATCTCAAAATTATAATACAAATTCTATATTAATATGAAAGGAATGAAAAAAGTTTCCAGACCAGAATCTTCCCTTAAAATGGTAAATTATACAGCATACCCACTACTTTGTCTTCCCACTATAACTTTTTTAATGTACGGAGAACCCTTTTTAAAGTTTATCAAGAACAAACACTTTATATTTGACATATTAATACAAACTCTCACGGTCAATTATACACACAATATACGATCATATGCTACTAAGATAATGCACCAAATGGTCAAATTGGAAACAATATATGTGTACTTCTTTTAAATTCTGGAAGCACAACTGCTTAGGTCCAAGTGTGAACAAGTACTCCTTGGGATGAACAATTCAACTACATCTTGTTCTTAATAATCAAGAAGTCAATGAATTTTAAAAGAAGGTTTATATACGTGTATAATATCAACACACATTAAACTAATTATTATAATTAATTCATTGATATTTTTAAAACCAGGACACTTTTTCTTCCCAAGTTTCTAGGACAAGGCATCCCAACCTCCTGGCCTATAGTACAACAACTTAAATCATGATTTTTATATTTTATTGTCATACTAATGTTACTTCTTTACTCCCATGTGTATGTTCAAAGTGACATTTATGCCATGAGGCAGTAAAATATTGTGCTCTGTTTATTTATTACTTGATTTTCATGTTGAAGAAAGTTTTCCATAACAAAACTTCATTTTTTAATAAATATTTCATTTACATCTTTGTATTTTCAGATAACACGAAGTGTAAAATAACATCCATGGAAAAACATCACAAATGAAATTGCTTTTTGAAAGTTCATAACCATGAGTGTACTCTGACACCACTTGTACTGTAACCTTAAGGATCAATAAGCAAACGTGCTTCTAGCAGCCAATATAAACTCTAATAATGAGCACATTGAACAAAAGACAGGAAGTAGAGAGGTTTTAGTTGTTTTTATTTTTGATATTCCTTATAAAACTTTGTTAATTTTGATGGATAGGAATTTTTTATTAGTTAGTTTTAAATACTTCGCTCTGATTAGTTTTAAAAATCTAACCAGAAATTTGCTCACGATGAAATGGATTTTAATATACTCAGTTTGCTAACATGCTAGGTAGCAGTATATATGCACAACTGTTTCACAGAAGTTACATGCAATCAAATATTAGAGTATTGGCTGAAATTCAATCATCCAAAAGATGTCCGCTATCCCATCTTCTTCTTCACCTTTCAACTTCTAGCGGAGCACAGGTCTTCAACAAACTTCTTCTAGCTCTTCCTCTCTCTTGCTATCTCTTCCAACTCTTTCCATGTTTTACCCATTCTTTTAATATCAGCCTTTGGTTGAAATCGGATGCACATGTCCTAAACATGTCTATGCGTTTAGGGCCTACCAAACCAATTTGCAACGTATACACGTTCTTGGCAAAGATCAAACATATCACAAGGAGTGATTAAAATTGGTCGTAAAGAACGAACGCAAAGAAGAAGAAGATATCAGCCTCCAGCTCTCTTCTCCAGGTCCTACATAGAAATCATGGTAATTTGACTGAGAATTTTCAATATTTAATCAGTAGGTACTGTTCATGTATATGTTAATATAATTTTTACTTCATTAGGGTATGTTCATGAATTTTAAGTCTAAGACTATCAATGGATAATACTATTTTTGTTTTGATTTCTTATTTAGAATGGTACAAAAATTAAATTTTTAACTCATTATATCCAAGAGACCAAGTATCCTAAAATTGATTCTGAACCTATCCAACAATTTAAGGAGTTTGAAACTAGATATTGTACAAACAGAACTAGATGCCTGAAGGACAGAGAGAGGAGTGTGTTTAACCAGCAAGCTACATGAACCATGCGTATGCATACCTTTCAACATATGTAGAGTGAGACTGAATGGTTTTTCTGAGTTTTGGGTTTTCTGATTTTTTTGTGATTTCTCATTACTTTCATTTTTGCAAGAAAAATTCAAACTTTAAGTTTTGCGACGGCTGCACTAGCCATGTGACCATTAAATTCCTCAGGCTCTTGTCTCCCATGTCCTTTACCGCCTAAAAGTGGTATTACAGGAAGTAATGACAGTTTTTAACTTTAAGCCCTAATGTTTGAGCTGTTCTGGACAGTAGATGTATTTTCATTTGAGCATCCTCGTATCAGTTGGCCAAAAGACTAATATTGTCTGAATAATCCCAAGAAATGGTTTATAAGAGAGTATACTAGAGCGAACGATCAACAATAAAGAACAAAATACAGCAAGTTAAAATAGTTAAATAGTGTTTTAACCCTTAGAACTCGGGCTTCCGATAATTCGGGATTGAATGTAAGTGTTGCATGTCCCGAGCTCCGATAAACGGTCTGAGATTATTTTTTCATTATTTTTCAGTATTTGATAATAAATTGTGTACAAATGTGACGTCAAACACAATGTACTTGTTCTAGGTGGTTTTGCGAGATGACGGACGCTGTTGCGTGATTTTTTTGTTGTTCTGATACGGTAATTAGTTAAGTATTTTCAGGTTGAAAAAATGTTCAACATGTTTCGGAAATGGTCACTCTAAAAGTATAACAATAGAGCAAGCTGTCGAAGTTGTTTTGAATGAATCTAAAGATAAATTATACTTCGAATGGGATTATTCTGATACGGACATAGAAAGTGAGTTAGACGATCATTTAGACAAGGAAGACATGTTTTAATTGATTAATATTCAAGCTATATGTTCAATCTGGAGAAAAATCTACATATACAGGAGTATTCGCGGCTGTACTCCCATATTAAATCAAATAAATTTTAAAGTTTAGCATTCTGCAAAAAGATAATAGGCAGTAATAACGATGATGATGCAGTAAGTCAATAACAAATTATAGATCACTTAAGTGTGCTAATATATCGTGTTTTAATATAACTCTGATATGGGCTGTTTTTTCAGAGGGCCGGGAAGGGGTTTTAAGGTACAGGCGGCCAGGGTTCAAAGGGTTAAGTGGAAGAATGATATTTATATTAATGCAGAGATACAAAACAATTAAACATATTATATTCTTCTTCTTTGAACGCTTCATATCGATCACTTGCTAAATCACTCTTTGTGATCTGTATGTGATCCGAGCCCAAGTGATTATGCGTTGTGTCAGTTATACACCTACAAGTAGGCCAGCACATTCCGATTTCTGCAGCTCTTTTTATTTACTAAGGTAGCTTCTCTAGGCCCCTACCTCAGTCAGTACTTACAACATGCCTTATAGGTTGTAGTGTTACTATTCTTTGCTGCCCCGGTAACACATGGGCGAAACAAATTATATGAAATATATATTACTGTTTTTATTATTCAAAATGAACAGGTAGACATCATTAATGCCATAGGAGAAGTAGATCGAATCTATGTTTTTTTTACAGACACCTATGAATCCGCATCCCTATCCCGAGTGAAGGAGATGAGATGGAACCAGGAACTACCAGACATGAACATTTTGCTAGGTGTATAAGACGTTTGATTAATCAACACAGAACTGATCAGTCACCTTACTGTTGAAAATGTTGAGAAGATCTGAGCATCTAGCTATGGACTTGTCCAGAGTGCAATGAAGCCTCACTAATCTATCCATTCAAACAAAGCAATAAGCTCACTAATCACTATCCATTCACAACCAACAAAACCGTAGCAGCTACTGCAGTCTTAGTACTCTCAACACACACGCACTCTCACTGAAAATATCCATTATAACAACTACCAAACTGATCCTAAGGAGCCAACATACACAGTGACCTATAATTGTTCAATCATAACTCATAATTTATTTTAATAAAAAGACAGCAGCAATTTTTATTCAAGGCAACTCGTCTATGAATGAAAGTGTTTCAAACTGTTTAGTAGACAAACCGAAACGTGAAACGGAGAAAGTGGCAGACTACAGTGACAGCTACAGTTACAACAGACTATAGACTACTACTGTCTTAACTGTCTACATGGCAATGTTGTTGTCTGGTATTCCAATTCTTGTAGGTAGTACACTTAAGTTTTACATACAATTGAACTCGGTGCCACCGAAATTGTTGTAAAAGACATTACAGATTAGTCAGCATAAAAATCCAGAACTTAGTCTGCAGCTCTAACACATATGTTATGTGGTAACGTCCGTGGATATTAAATAGTAAGAAATGTATCAACTGCGATTTTAACATTTTATGATAAACTCAGAGACTTACCAAAACTCGCGGGTCTAAACCCGTTGCCTCTAACGCTACAACAGGTATAGTTTGGCATGCGCACTTCTACCGGTAGTGTTTGTTTGTCACTGGTGCCGTCTAGCGAGTGTTGCCAGCACAAATACCTGAGGATCTGTTTGGGATTAGAAACCGTCTCTGTACTGTATGTAGAAATGATCCACAATAACGCCCGCCCTTCCTTCCACTGGTACTAATGATGGGCTTTTCAACTTTTGTTTATAGTAAGGTAATATCCCGTTACTTTTTTTCAACAAATACTCATAATTAGTACTATTTACTTTGTATCAGGTACTTAGTATTTCTGGCTATTAACTGTAACCGATTTGTGTTTGATTGATTGTATGATAGGACCATCATCATTGCACTTCGATGAGAAACCATGTGTGCTCCGATCTCTTTTTTACACAGGAAGATCTCAGCGACAGTGCACGAAATCCGTAGCACCGTCGAGGGCCCGGTGTAATTTAGAAGATAGTGAAGATATTTTGTAGGAATTTTATTTTTAATCTTCTAATGAATTTTGCCTGGACAGTGGCTTTCCAGCCTGCCCTTCCCGATTTTGAACTGCCAAGGGTTATTTTACGTGCTCAACTTGAACACGGGACCTACGTTTTATCGTCCGTCTCCGATATGACTAGGAACTCCATCTCACCTACAATGAGATGAGATCTCTGGGAAAATATCCAGATGGCTCTGCGACAGAACGATCCAACTACTTTTGGAACGTAGGCGAGCACCTAACCTTCCATGTGTATATTTTAAAAAAAACATTTTTTCGATCCAGAAGCACGCTTTTCAGCTCTTCGGCTCGGTGCCATGGGCATCGTAACCCGTCGGTTCGATGCCACGAACGTAAATCTGGAGCATCTGTGGCTTTTCTGCCAGCCATGGGAATTGAATCGCACTAACAGCGGGCTTGTCACCCGTCGTCCAACGCGCTACAAACACGCTGGGCACACGGGCTCTATGTGTATATAGAGATTATAAGTTAATACTTTTTTAGACAATTTAGACTTTTTTTAAATACAGCACTGTAAATATTTTACCCCTGCTGCCGTTAAACAACATTATCATGCGCCTTGTTGATAAGCCAAAAGAGAAGCTGGAGATGGATCGCACATGTGATACTCATGAGACTAACTCTGTTCCGAATACTGCACTGAGCTGTGGACACCAGAGGGAAAACGAAAAAATGGAAGACCCAAAACGATCTGTAGGAGAACAAGAACTGAAAAAAATGAATCATAGTTTAGTTTAGTCGTCGGATCATCATCACTGCACGTCAAACCAACTAGTTCATAAGTGCTCCGATCTCTCTCTCAGTATGTCCATCAGCATGTAGCGACCAACGACACCGGTTCTTTATTGGTTTGCTATTCTTCTTTGTCTGCCAGCATAGCGTTCTTGTCGAGCTACACCACACTTAACTTTGAGTTCTTGCAGTCTGGTTAGTGTTGTAGATTCACCGCTATTACGTGAATCATGTACACGTTCTCTCTCCCTTAGGGAATGTATAATATCAGCCTAGTCCATTGCTCGCCCGCTTTGTACAGCAGACATACCTGCAAGCCTATCCGCACGTTTATTCCCCCTTACATCATAAATGAATCATAGCTGGAACACAATACAGAGGACGTCCAAGGATAGAGAAGAATTGTGTGTATTTATTGCTGCCAAAAGCGGCCTAGTGAGAGAGAGAGAAAGAGAGAGAGATGAAGATAAGCGTAAGCGATAATTTCACATGATCACCACAGTCCCTGATCAGGTCAGTTTCTTGTATGTACTATGCCATGGTGTCAAGCCATCCTGGTATTTATCTCTTTACCTTCCTTTGCCCTCTTCCCAACAAGTTTGCCAGTTGTCACTAAATTCCTAACTTTATTTCGCCTCAGAGTATACTACATAGAGCCAATACTGACATAAGATTGTGAATCATGGACAATTTTTAAACAGATAGCACATTTTTTGGAGATGTAGTTCTATAGAAGAACTATGATAATCCCATGGACATACATTTCTCTTATCATCATCATTAAATAGCTTGTCATGAGCAGAACGTTGCCACCCCAACAGTCCTCCGAATTTTCTCTCTCTCACAGGCGAGATGTCACATCTCTGCAGTCGTCATGTTAAAACAATCAGTTACACCCTGAATCCATCTTCATATTCAGTATATATATATATATATATATATATGGAACTGCAGTAAAACTATTTGATTGGCAAAACACGTAATTACAAAGTACTGTAGTTTTACAAATTACAAAAACAATGACAAAATACAGCAACGTTTCGACCAACAAGGCCTTTATCAACAAACGAACAAACAGGAGTGACAAATTAAAATGAAACACAAATGGACGACCAAATACAAACGTATCTAAGGAAAATCTGGAATAAAAACGAATAACGAAATAAATGTAACACAAAAACACACATAAAAACTAGAAATAGAAAGGAAAAGAAACAATGAAACATCTAGTAAATATATAACTTGAATACATGCAACATATACCCATATAGATTACAAAGCATGGGAAGAGAAAGTACTAAGAAGCATAAGAATGGAATATAACATGAATACATGCAACATATACCCATATAGATTACAAAGCATGGGAAGAGAAAGTACTAAGAAGCATAAGAATGTAATACGTTGAGCCCGCGTGGTCGCAAGGTACCATACAAAGAAATCAACCGATTCTCCAGAGCAAATCGACTGCGATCATCCGATGAACATGATCGGATGGCTGTGACCTGGACATCGTGAGCACCTAAATGGCCAGTATCATTGAAATGGGTGGCTACAGGGGTCACAGAGCATTGGCGTATGTCGCGTAAGTGTTGGGCGAATCGGTCACTGAGCCTCTTGCCATCCTAGTTTTTATGTGTGTTTTTGTGTTACATTTATTTCGTTATTCGTTTTTATTCCAGATTTTCCTTAGATACGTTTGTATTTGGTCGTCCATTTGTGTTTCATTTTAATTTGTCACTCCTGTTTGTTCGTTTGCTTGATAAAGGCTTGTTGGTCGAAACGTTGCTATATTTTGTCATTGTTTTTGTAATTTGTAAAACTACAGTACTTTGTAATTACGTGAATCCATCTTCATCGCGGTCTTCCTCTTCTTCTTTGCCGGATACCTCCTTCCATAATCATCTATACAGAACAAATAGTTTCAATTGTCAACGATACCAGAACCTAGGTAATCTTGATATCTTCACATTTGGTGATATTATCCAGAACTGAAATACTCTGGTGCTACAATTCTCGCTTCAAACAGTCCAATAAATCAACGTTGAAAAGAAATTAGAAGTAGGTTATTCACGATAATTCAGGTGTTAAGCAGTATGAAAAACCTATGATATAAAATAGGCAAGATAAGACAAGAAAACTGTTACGAGCATGATTTTTTTCTGCGGCCTGTTTTATTAAAGAAATGCCAACAGGGCGCCTTTATTGACACTTGCTATCACAAAGAAGAACATGAAAAGTCTTCTATGTCAAAATCAAAATTGTGAACACTGTCACGTCTTTCAATAACTAAATAGAGCCCTATATCGAAGACCAAACAATTTTTTGTTTTTCCAGAAGCACTTGGGCTGAAAGCTCTTCGGCTCGGTGTCATGGACATCGTAACCCTTCGGTTCGGTGCCACGAACACAGTAAATCTGGGTAAATTTGTGGCTTTTCTGCCAGTCCGCGGAATTGAACCCGCACACACAAAGGACTTGTCACCCGTAGTCCAATGCGCTACGAACACGCTGGGAAGGTGGGCGACCCCAAACTGTTAAAGTAGAGATATTATTGACTGTTTCTGACGACTTGACAGAACACGGCATTTTTTTCTCTTATAATAATTCCTCTCGTACCGTTATACGTTACATAGGGCCTGCAAGTAATTTATCCATACCGCTCTATCCTGGGCAACTCGCTCAATCTCCTCCATGGAACTGAGATCGATATTTCCTGCCTCTCTCAGCAAAGTTCGTTTCAGGGTCTTCTTAGGTCGACCTCTCTTTCTTGAACCCTTTGCATCCCACTTCATGCCTGCTTTGATATTCTTGATCATTTCTCCTCAAGGTGTGCCCAACATATCTCCATCTTCTCTTTCTTATAACAGTTGTCACTTGTGGTTGACCAGACATGTCTCTAATTTCATCACTTCTCCTGAATTCGTTCCATTTTATATTCATTATTTTTCACAGACATCTATTTTCAAATGCATTCAACTTGCTTTCTATATCTTTAGTCATTTTCCAACTCTCGCTAGCATATGTTAGGATTGATACAACATTTGAATTGAAAATTCGTAATTTAGTTTTAATACTATACAGCTTGCAGTTCCATATTTTATTTAGACTTTTAAAAGCTGATGTTGCTTTGCCAATTCGTATCATAATTTCTTTTTAACATTTCCTGGGCAATCAAAATTGCTACCTAAATATGTGAACTGCTCTGTTATTTTTATCATTTTAAATTCCAGGGTGATATCTGCGTTACTTGCCATAGCTGTCTTCATTATATTTGTTTTTCATAGCTTATCTGCAGTCAAACTTTTGATGCTATAGATGACAAGTTGTTTGTTTTTCTTTGCATATCTTGGTTGTTTCTACTTAACAAGGCAATATCATCTGCAAAATCCAAATCTTCTAGTTGACTATTTTCTACCCAATCGATGCCAGTTTCCCCCTGCAACATTTTCGCATCACCCAGTCAATTTCCACTCCAAACAATAGCGGAGATAGAATACAGCCTTGCTTTACTCCGGTTTCAACCATAAACCAGTCTCTTTGTCCACCGTCAGTGCGAGCTGCACACTGTGAACCATCATAGAGGCTCTTAATAATGTTTATTATTTTGTCTGGTATTCCATAGCATCTCAGAATATTCCACTGGGAGATTCTGTGTAGACTAACAAAGGCCTTTTTTTAAATCGATGAAATTTAGTATAAGTGGTTGTTGCTTCCCGTTTTCTGCTTGGGTATCATCTGGGACTGTTAACACCACTGTTGTCACACAAAGAGATACCGCTAACAACTAAAGCAAATCTCATAAGAACGATTTTCTGCCAACACTATGTTACCAGTGTCAAACATGGCCAATAACAGCAGCTAATAAGCGGAAAATCATAACGACAGAGATGAGGTTTCTTAGAAGAGCTGCAGGTGTGACAATAAGAGACAAAATTAGAAATGAAGAAATCAGAAGGAGACTGGATGTGAAACCAGTTATGCAATTCATAAAAGAACAACAGATTAAATGGTTTGGACACCTGACCAGAATGCCCTGGTATCGCCTACCACAGAGAGCCACACAGAAAAAGTATAATGAGTACAAGGCAAGAGGAAGACCACGCAAAGATGGAGCGACGGCATCAAGAACAGCCTTACGAACATGAATATCAGCTTACAAAGTGCCTTAAAAAGGTACACACAGATCACTACGTTTCACCCCAACACTTCCATAAAGAAGTAAATGGTGGAAGAGAAGAAGAAGAAGGTTGTTGTTTCTCAATATGTTCCTCCAAAATTAGTCGTAGGGTATTATTTGGTCTAACAGCTTCTCCCAGATCTAAAACCAGCTTGTTCTTCTCTCAGGGTTGTGTCCACTGCTCCTTTGATTCTATTAAGAATGATTTTGCAGAAAGTCTTGGTCATTACTGATAACAGGGTGATCCCTCTCCAGTTGTTGCAATCTTTGAGATCACCTTTTTGGGGGATCTTAACAATTATTCCCTTCTTCCATTGATCTGGGACAGTTTCTTCTTCCCATACTTTATTAAATGGTTCTTGCACCTGGCTAATAGTTATATCATCAGCCGCTTTGAGCATTTCTGCAGTAATGTTGTCATCACCCGCTGCCTTATTGTTTATCAAGGAATGTATTGCCTCCTTGACCTCAGCTACACTTATCATTTCTTCGTTAATTGGTATTTTTTTCTCTTGCAAACTGATATTTTCAGATAGCAGAATTGTTAAAGAGAATGTTCCCGAATGCTCCAAGCTTACGAATGTGATACAGACGCAATAGCATTCTTCATTTTGAGAGGCTTAGCATTTTAACGTTTTAAACATTTACACCATAGATTCCCAAACTTTCTCGGCCCACCGCCTACTTTGTACGACATAAACTTTGTAACGCCCCCTCCCTATTATCACAGTGTGCCAACGTCCCACTCCATCCATATATATATACATGCTCTATTTTTATATTGACATAGAAATTTTATATATATTTCTGTCATACGTGGTCAATTTTCAAATAATTATATACATGAAATAGGCAATTAATGAAAAAATGGATCGTGTAAGATGGGCATAAGTAGAATTAAAATGCAGAATTCAAATTTTTAAATGATTATTCAATCGCAAAATCACGAAAACTCTCCCGAAATGCTTCTGAACCCACTATCACCCCCACCGCCGGAAGGCTTCAGCGCCCACTGGGGGGGGGCGGTACCGCCCACTTTGGGAAACGCTGGTTTACACAAACCAAATATTTTTTATAGTCGTTGATGAGAGTACTGGTGACTCTGAGAATCAGATGTTGGCAGGCGTTGTGCAACACGAAGACAAGAAAATTGGTTTATTCAATATTATTCATCATTGAAGAGGAAGACCACGGAGAAGATGGCTTCAGAATGTAATTGATGGTTTGAACATGGTGACTGCAGAGACGAAACATGTAGCCTATGAGAGATAGAGAAATTCCGAAGCGTTGTTGCTGGGGTGGCAAAGTTCTGCTCAGGACAAGCTATTTGATGATGATGATGATGATTCATCAGTGATGTGAAAGGTAGATTGGTCTTGACTTGTTTACAACTAGGAAACTGTTAAACACGCATGCAGTTCTGGTTTGTTAAATTGATTTTGCTGCAGATAACTGTGTCACTATCATGGGCACTGCAAGTGGATTCCAGTTAGAGCACATTTGTTCTTGACTGTGTTTGCTATTCATTTGCATTTTGTACAAGCACTCTCATCGATCGTATACAATTTCGCTTGAAATGTTCCTTTAAAAAAGTGTCTCTATTTATCGCGCATTAGTCAAATAAATCTTCGCTTCTAGTTAATGCAAGAGATGGGTGTTTCTCGTTTTGTATTTACAATATTAATTTTGTTGTTGTTCTGAGAACTATGTGATAACACGCTCCATCTGTCATATAGTTTAAACTCTAAATTACGTATTTTCAAGTTGAATGTATTTGAAAATATATGGCTGCCAAAAATTATGAACATAAAATGAGAGGAACTTAGAAGAGGTGATATAATGTCTGGTCAACAACTAATAACAACTGTTCTATAGAAGAAGAAAAGATGGCGTTATAGTGGGCATACTCTGAAATGAAATGATTTTAGAAACACATAGCAGGCAGCAGTGGCGGCTCGTCATTAAGGGCCAGTGGGGCCGGGTCCAACCAAAAATAATGTGTAACGTGTATTTTATTAGTTAATAAATTAATATATAACCTAACCCAAAACCATGATTTTCCCCGAAAATTTGAGTCTGATCCCACAAACAAAAAGGATCACGAGCCGCCACTGGCAGGTAGTGAAGTGGGAAACAAATGGTTTAGGTGATAAAAAGAGAAATGGTTCAAGATAGAAAAAGACAAACAATTCAAGAAAGAAAGAACATTATAGAGAAACTCTTAAATAAATTTCACAGAGAGAGGTGAAAAATATCGTACTCGATTCCATAGAAGAGATTCAACGAGTTGCCCAAGATAGAGCGGTGTGGATAATTTGATTAGAGGCACTACATGGCGTATAACTGTACAAGAGAAGTACAACACTATCATTGTAGGGCCTACTATATATCTTTTTTTGTTGAATCACGCGTACTCAGTGATTTAACATGTTCGTTTAATCTGTCATTTAAACACATTAATTGTTGTTGTTATTGTCTGAACATGACTTCAACTAGTCTTCTATCGTACTTAATGGTCTAGCTGAAACTTGGAGTAAATACCTTCCAAATGATGAGATTAATGTTTCCGTTGAAAGATGAAGTAAACGTACGTGTTTAATGTATCCGTTGATGTGACCTTGCTCATTTAGAATGTCGTTCACGATAATTTTTTTTAAAATCGTTGAATACTGTTAGTTTATTTAAATTGCTGACGTTTATAAATACTAACTCTATGATTAATGATTGTCTACTATCTCTCTCTTACTTATCTTATCTCTCTCTCTATCTCTCTCTCACTCTCTCTCGACGCTTGAGTGTATGGAGACACATAGACGAACACGCACATACAATGAATTAACACAGTGGCACTATAAAAGTCCGTTCAACTTGTCATGCCCACAGATAAAAATGTGTATCTTTGTAACTATTCGATTAATTAACTTGAAAACTTGTACGTGAACTACACATGTTCCTGACGCTTCAAAAAGATTTTTGTCATTCAAACAATCATACCGTCTAGAATCTAGAAGTTCCCCCTCTTTGTGCTATATATTTAAGCGTCAATTGGCATGGTTGAAGAAAACCAATGTTTATAGCCATTTAATATATTGATGACAAAAATAGCAATATTCAAGACGAAATCCATGGATTGTTTAAATAATTCTTGCATTTCCCGTGCACGAATTCAACTCGGGGTTGACCATGGTAAACAAAGGACGTCATGAGCGAGACACGGAGGTTAGTTAAAGGCTATATTGAAATTAATGGAAGCTTTTGGGTCATAGTGTTGATTTCTCAAAACAAACATTGATATACCATTTCTAATGAGTTTAAAGTTACAATGCAAAAAGTGTCATTAATACCATACGCACATTTCCTCAAAGAGTCACATATGTGGGTCATCTGTACCACAGTATACAAGAATCAGAGAAAAGAGCTATTTTATTGTAGTGATGCCTCCTATCACATATGTTAACACACCACATTATACCGAAGAAGTAGCGATTTGAAAGAATGCCTCAAGTAGCTCCGCCATTGCCAGTCCCAAGACTGGACTGAAAGGGGATGGCATTATGACATTGCAGCTAACTTCAACTGTAAGGTAAGTTATTTAAAAACAATAATACAACTAAGTATACATTTCTTGTTCAGAAAGCAATGGCAAACTACTGAACGTGTAAGTGGTGCCTAGAAAATCAATGACTCGTTTACTGTGGTTGATGGCTACGTCCTTTAGGATATGACACGATTTTCATTTCATACATTTCTTGTTTATTTCATGACTCTATTGCACAAATCAACATTGGACCATCACGTATAAGCTGGGATGATAAGCCTTTGCATGAGACTTGTCATCAAATGTCATATTGGTGCGTTTACTGTAAAAACTAAAATTTCGTTTCAGACTCGTCAAATATGCCGCCAACATTAAAGGAAACCGTTATATTACAAAATCCAAGTTTCCTATAGCAATTTCTTCCATCATACATTTACGTCGGTATAATTCTAAGATTGGGTGCAAAGTTTCGTTACTGTAGAATTCATTGTTTTGCTGCAATTCGCAATGGACTGTGGGCATGAGTTGTTGAGCGGACTATAATTTATATTTGTTTATAAACGGACAACGCTTACTTATCGGCACCGTTGATCATAAAGTCTCCCATTTGAAAATGGATGCTCTAAGTTGAGGACGCTCAAAATAGTCACTGAAGCTACTATGTAAGGTCTCTGCTGCTGATATGTTCAGTAACTGAAAGTAACTGAGAACTTATAGCGCACCTTGTGTGCAAAAACGTGAACTCTGTACATTTAAAAAGAATATTAATACAATGAATATACGGCGCACGCCTCTCACTTCAAAAGTACATTGTTTATTTCTTGTTTGAAAGATCCGACATTTTTTCAGTCATCCCGGATCTTAATGTAGGTGAGATCAAGTTCCTACTCCTATCTGAGACGAAATATCAAACGTTTATCTTTAATCATGTTCCAATTCTCGCTGGTATATGTTAGAATTGATAAAACATTGGAACTGAAAATTAGATAAAAAAGATTGGCTGGTCTTTAAATGATAACTTCTGGGATGAAAAAACAAATGAAAATCGTGGCATATCCTTTACAGGACTAAGCCATCAACAACAGTAAACGAGTGTCCGATTTTCTAGGTACCACGTATACGTACAGTAGTTTGCCATTTGCATTCTGGACGGTGTGGTCTATTTTTATCGTTCGTAAAAATCCAAGGGAACTAATTTGCTCCCAAATGTTCCGCCGCGGAGTTTGAACCAGGTACGCTTGGGTTGTGCTGCGATACTAGCGTTTGTCTCAAGATTAAGGGGAAGACACTGTGAAAATGGTGTAATGATAATTTGGAACAGTATAAGTAATCTACCCTTGTCTAACGTATGACTAGTCACGATACAGTTATAGTACTTGCTCTTGTCAAAGTGTTTGCATGAATACGCAATCGATCTTTATTAGTATTTCATATATTGTATGCAATTGTTTTTAATGAAGTGGAGATCAGTCATGTGCGAGTGAGCTCTTATGTAGACTATATAACCAAACAGATGTGACACAATTCTACAGTATAATCCTCTGGATGTGGTACTCCAAAGTGAGGTTTTCTGTTCATAAAATCGTGTCAGTAATCCATCTGTACAAATGTGTGCAGTGTGATACAATATCACCCTACTCCAAACTTATCGGGCGTTGAGCTAGGGCTAACAGCCTACATCTATTATTTCTTTTTTAAAAGTGACTTTGTTGCAGAAACTGGAATGAATTAACAAAGCGCGTTAGTAGCAATTTCAGCAACATATATTTTATTTGCAGCACTAGATTGAATAACCGATATAACTGTTGGTGATCAGTTACAACCATATAGTTTTACTGGGAACAGAAAGGAATAGGAGCGAGAGAAAGAGGGAGAGAGAGAAGGAAGGGGAGGTCAGTCAGTGAAAGACTTTCTTTATCTCTTTATAGTCCCGCTGCCCAGCGTGTTCGTAGCGTGTTGGACTACGGGTGACAAGTTCTCTGTATGTGCGGGCTCAACTCCGCGGACTGGCAGAAAAGCTACAGGTTCCCCAGATTTACGGTGTTCGTGGCACCGAACCGAAGGGTTACTATGTCCATGACACCGAGCCAAAGAGCTTTCAGCTCAAGTGCTTCTGGATCGAAAAAAAAAATCTCTTTATAGAATGTTCCATAACTGCACAGGTAGCAATCATTTCTACTTTCATTTTGGACTTCTATATTGATAATTTTAACAACAAACGTTTAGTTACCATTTTATCGATGTGACCTCTGAAAATATCAGACATTGCCATCTTTAGTTTATGAAACATATAATATATTTGTCTGTTGGGACGTGTGTAGACTGTGAAGGCTACTACTTGTTCTTCCATATTGAACTCAAAATATGTAGTGTTTTTCTGTGACTCTGTGTTCCTTTTCTGCTGTGTTACATATCTACTTATGGCAAGCCTCTGGACTGATGCAAAACTTTTGTAAGATTAAGTTGGATTCTTTGTGACATGGTGGTATGGTGCTCGTCTATTTATCTAAAGGTTCTCGGTTCATTCGAAATGTGTTTTTTTTCTTCAGGGATTTATATTCTGATTGTAAGTTAATCGAGTTCCTAGTCCCATTTTGGTCTACAAGGTGTGTCCTGAACCTAGCCCTGCATTCAGAGTTGGGATCATTTAGTCTCTCTTAGGAAGGGCGAAAAGGGAAAATTAGTAGGTTGCTGATGACCTTCAGAACACGCAAGTCAACCTCACCTTCCAGCGGTGTAGACCGGGAAACTTTGACCGTGAGGTCAAAGGCTAACAGGGAAATGGTTAGTCTATGGAGATGGACTCCCCTAGGTCAGGATTAAAAAAACCAAAACATGTCTTTGGGGAGTTAACCCGACAAAAATCTCGGTGGAGGTCTGCCCCCTACCCCCAGACTTGGGATATCAGTGGATTTACCCTGATATCCAAGATCCAGACCCCAGCTATGGGCAAATAGCCCCACTGCCTTGTGGGAGCCTCGGAGAGGCAAAGGCTATGGGAGTAAACCCAAACAGAAAATCCGAAACGGAGCTCTTAAGGCGGACATGCATCAAGTAATGCCCTACCGGCAGCTCCTGCAACCAAACTGATACCAGATGTTGTGCTTGCACTCCTCTGGAATCTATCAGCGAGACCGAGAGGGGGTAGTTGACGCTTGGGCAACTCAGCTACTTCATACAAATCGCCCAGACATGCGTCACGGAGAGGTCACTTCGTGGTCGACAACCACAAGAAACGTAATTCAGCACAGAACATACTACGTGACGCAAGACCTATTGTCTCCTGAGACAAAGAGGCCAAACAGTCGAGTCCCATCGTAGACAGACGATAAAATGTAACTCTCGTACTCAAGTTGAACACGTAAAAGAATTCTTGCGAGTTAAAAATGAATACGAATATGCTGCAAAGCCGCTCTCCGTGCAAATAGATAACAATGAAATTCCTACCAAATTTGCTTACCATCTTCAAAATTGCGTCGAGGACATCAGTCGGTGCTACATAGTCCGTACACTACCGCTAGATCGTCCTGTGTGAGAAGGAGGTATACATAGTCCGTACACTACCGCTAGATCGTCCTGTGTGAGAAGGAGGTATACATAGTCCGTACACTACCGCTAGATCGTCCTGTGTGAGAGGGAGGTATACATAGTCCGTACACTACCGCTAGATCGTCCTGTGTGAGAAAGAGGTATACATAGTCCGTACACTACCGCTAGATCGTCCTGTGTGAGAAGTAGGTATACATAGTCCGTACACTACCGCTAGATCGTCCTGTGTGAGAAGGAGGTATACATAGTCCGTACACTACCGCTAGATCGTCCTGTGTGAGAAGTAGGTATACATGGTCCGTACACTACCGCTAGATCGTCCTGTGTGAGAAGGAGGTATACATAGTCCGTACACTACCGCTAGATCGTCCTGTGTAAGAAGGAGGTATACATAGTCCGTACACTACCGCTAGATCGTCCTGTGTGAGAAGGAGGTATACATAGTCCGTACACTACCGCTAGATCGTCCTGTGTGAGAAGGAGGTATACATGGATATTGACCAAAGTGCAATCACGATGGACCTATTAATCAATTATTCGATCAATCAATCAATATTGTATTGTAAACATATATATGTCAGTTATTTTCTATATCAAATTGTCTTTTCTACAGTACATGACACAGTTTCTTATGGAATACACAGAAGATGCAATTGTTCATCTTTTCTGTTGGTATATCTGTCAACAGCTACTAATCTGATAGTATCTTATGTGTGCGAGTTCAAATCTCTGCCAAATATACTCTCCATTTGACACTGTCGAATATATAACACGTAATATATGTATTCGACCATATACAACACCAGAAAATATGGAACATCATGAAAGACATGCACTTTCCAATACACATAATACAACTCATAGAATCTCTATACCACGAACAACAGGCAACCATTAAAGTAGGAGGTGAAATAGCTGAATGGTTCGAGATTCAAAAGGGGTACGACAGGGATGTATTTTGTCCCCATACCTATTCAACATATATGCGGAGAACATCATGAGGAATGTAAAAGACGATGCCAACTATGTGAATTACGACCCTATCACTATAGGCGGAAAATTCATACCAGAGCTTAGATACACAGACGATACAGTATTATTATTCACCAGCAAAGAAGCTGTGAAAACCTAATCATGACGACCAAGAAACATAGTGAAGACCAACATCTATATTTGAATACACAAAAACAAAAATCATGTCAACTGACAAAGCAAAAGGCTCACCTAACATCCAAGTAAACAATGAAGAACTCCAATGTGTAGAGAGCTACGAATATCTGGGCTCAAAAATTAACAATAACGGTGACTGCTCCAAAGAGATCTCAAGAAGATTGGCAATAGCAATCAAGAAGTTAAACACAATGAAGAACATGTGGCAAAGCACCAGCAAAATACTAAAATTAAAAATATTGAGAGCTTGCATTTTCCCAGTGGCTACTTATGGTTGTGAATCATGGACTATTAAACAAAAATAAGAACGAAAATCCAGTCCTTCGAAACTAAATGCTACAGAAAGATCCTACGAATACCATGGACAGAAAAAGAAAGAGCACTGATGTCCTGAAAGAACTAAATGTTAAAGAGAATTGGCTGATAAACAACATACTATACAGACACATTACATACTTTGGTCACATCAAGCGTCACGATGGCCTGGAAAGAACAATACTAGAGGGCAGGGTCCCAGGACGCAGAGGCAGACCAAGAAGAAGATGGCTACAAGATATTAAAGAAACCATGAACATAACCATCGGCAAAGTGGGTGAACTGGTTAGAGACAGAGTGAATTTCAGATGTGCTGCAAAGAGAGCAACGTCCAATAAAGGATACGCACCTTGATGATGATGAATATATGTATTCATGAATAACTCAGATTTACCGCCAGAACTAGTGTGTAAGTGCTCTACTAAAGAAAAATGCCCTCAAGATGCCCTTAATTGCTGCTATAGTTTTGCTGTAAGTCCCTCAAGATGACCTTAATTCATCATTAATCCTCTCCGCTCCTCGTGGAGCATAGGGCCTCAACAGTTGTTTGCCACTCTTCTCCCTCTCTGGCTGTTCTTTTTATGGTCTCCCAGGTCAATTGAGCACTCTTCAGCTCCTCAATAAGACCTCGTCTCCAAGTCTGCTTAGGGCGTCCTCTTTTTGTTTTCCTGCGGGTTTCCTCGAGCACTTATGACCTTAATTGCTGCTATAGTTTTGCTGTAAGTCCCTCAAGATGACCTTAATTGCTGCTATAGTTTTGCTGTAAGTAAAGTAAAAAGCGAAGGAACTCTTTTTCTTACCACGAGGAGGTATAATGGTGAATATGGTGTTAGTCCTGTATTTTCGTTGACATTTTCGCACACGATGGGTGATGTGGTCAACATCACGCAGGCCGCCTTTACTTCCAAGTGCTTTTCCTGTTATCCATTTGAGACTGGATCGACTTGAGAGCTATTACAGTCGGAAAAATAATCCACTCCCATTGTTGATTTGAACTCGGACTACGCGCATAAGAAGTGATAGTTTTGTTGCAGTCTACCCAATTATTTGACAATATTTTCATTTCGACAAGTCTCCATTACAAGAACTTGAACTTGTTACCGTCATGGTTCACTGTAAAATTTATTTTTATTTTCAGACCATATCAGTTTAGATAAGGGTTTATTTTCAAATATGTCATCCACTATGAGTAGTTCTACAAAGATTCCACACTTGCCTGTTATCCTGTTTTTATTTTTTATTTAGATTTGTACTGTCTGAGTAGATAGCTATCATAATACACAGGATGTTCAAGATAAAAGTAGCCCGATTGGAACGTTTTGATTTGTCAACCGGGCTACTTTTATCTTGAACACAGTGTATTAGATAATTTAAAAAATGTTATTTACAAACTTAATCATTGTTATTTCCCTTGAAACATTGCTCGGCAACCAGCAAGTCTTCATGCAATTCTACGCATGTTTGGCTGTCTACTAGATTACTGCCCTTGAGACATTGTTTTAACGTCCGCGTTACATGGTCGTCACTATTTGTATTTCACAATCTTTTGTCGTCTCCGTACGTTGTCTAACGTTTCCTACAGTTTATCATTGAAATCTTGCTTTGTTTCAACGTTAGGGTTGTTTGTTTGTGCATAGCCACCGGAAGCAAATAAAGAATGTGGAAAGGTGGCTGTGGTTTGAGCTTAGCACTGGATTATGGTGCATTGTAATATTTGTGCTTTTAATCTTGCTTTCTCCTGTTCAATGATTTTAGTTCGCATTTTATGAGTGTCTGCATCATCATAATGGTTGCTCACTTTTTTGAGTACGTGTGGTATCTTTCTCACGATCTAAATTTCAGTTTGTTACGATATTCATTATGTCCTCTTCTGTTTTAGCTATGTTATCGCTACTCAATTCAACTTATTTTCCAGTGGGGTAGGTGGGAGTAGGAAGGGGTGGGTGAGAGGAAATTGACCAACAGCTTACTTAACAGGAGGGTATTACACAACGAAGACATCATTTTGTATATCTATCAACAATTGATATATTCATATCAAATTTGGACAGGCTGGCTTATTCCATTCTGCGTTGGTTGATATATCGATGAGTGTCTTCTGCAAGGGCCTCTCTGTTTCTATTTGTATGCTCAATGTGTTTAATTACGTGGATATACTGTCCTGGGCATGCGGGTGTTTACGGTAATGAGAGAGCGGACAGGCTTGCATCAATAGCATCGATTGTTGGGGAGTTGAAGATGGATAAGGGGATGTTCTTCGGTCTCTTCGCGAGTGTCTGTTGGATAAGGACACTAAAATCGATGTTGAATAGATCAAGCGATTTAGGCAGTTTGGAGTTACCCGTTGTACAAGTCGAACTGAATGCATGAGAGGCAGAGTGAGAAGTGTGTTTAATCAGCGAGCCACAGGAACCATCAGTATGCATACTCTTCGATATCTGTTGGGGGAGACTGAGCACCTATGGGTTTGCCCGGAGTGTAATGACGTCAGTTTAGTAACCAATAACTAATTAGTTGTACGTGGAAATTTCTAAGTAGGTGGGATCCTCTCCTAATATTATACACATCTCCCAGTATGATACATCACTCCAAGAGTATTCTATACATGTTATATTATACACATCCCCCAGTATTACACATCCCACCAAGAGTATTCTATACATGTTATATTATACACATCCCCCAGTATTACACATCCCACCAAGAGTATTCTATACATGTCATATTATACACATCTCCCAGTATTACACATCCCACCAAGAGTATTCTATACATGTCATATTATACACATCCCCCAGTATTACACATCCCACCAAGAGTATTCTATACATGTCATATTATACACATCTCCCAGTATTACACATCCCACCAAGAGTATTCTATACATGTCATATTATACACATCCCCCAGTATTACACATCCCACCAAGAGTATTCTATACATGTCATATTATACACATCCCCCAGTATTACACATCCCACCAAGAGTATTCTATACATGTCATATTATACACATCCCCCAGTATTACACATCATACCAAAAGTATTCTTTCTATTCCCTTTCCTCAGGTGAATGATGGAGTTTGTTGTCCACTCTGCCGTTAAGCTTAATAATTTACGTTCCAGGACAAGATGGCTTGCCCTTGTTGTGTTATATATGTTATTACTTAGTGTAGTCTTGATATTGTCTACCCATTTTTTCTCGGTCTTCCTTTGGTTCTATTACCTTTTCCCTTTTTATTATATTTTGTTATTGGTGTACGTGTTGCCGATGTGTTGTCGGGGCCAGCAAATAGAGCGAAGAATAAAATACTGCCACCTACACAGCATGTCGTAAGATGCATCTGAGGTAGAGGTCTAAGAAAGCTAACCTAGTAACTAAAAAGCGTCGCAAAAATGGGATGTTCTGGCATACTTGTAGACACATAACTGGCACACTTGTAGACACATAACTGACACAACGTACAATCGCTCTTAGACTCAGATCACATACAAATCACAAAGAGTGGTTTAACAAGTGGTCGATATGGAGCGTTCGAAGAAGAAAAAGATGGCGTACGTGTATTACAAAGTATTCTGTACATGTAATATTATTATATCTGATTTAATAATAATTCATCTCGTACCGTTATACGTTACATAGGGCCTGCAAGTTATTTCTCCATACCGCTCTATCCTGGGCAACTCGCTCAATCTCCTCCATGGAACTGAGACCGATATTTCCTGCCTCTCTCAGCAAAGTTCGTTTCAGGATCTCCTTAGGTCGACCTCTCTTCTTGAACCCTTTGCATCCCACTTCAATGCCTGCTTTGATATTCGTTGATCGTTTCTCCTCAAGGTGTGCCCAACATATCTCCATCTTCTCTTCTTATAACAGTTGTCACTAGTGGTTGACCAGATATGTCTCTGATTTCATCATTTCTCCTGAATTCGTTCCATTTTATATTCATTATTTTTCGCAGACATCTATTTTCAAATGCATTCAACTTGCTTTCTATATCTTTAGTCATTTTTCAACTCTCGTTGGCATATGTTAGGATTGATACAATATTTGAATTGAATATTCGTAATTTAGTTCAATACTATATCTGATTTACTCCTGATTTAACGTTTTACCTTTGGTAAATAATTTGTCTAGAGTCTGCCCTATTAATGAAATATGTCAATAAGTTATGTGAAATCTCAACTCTGTTTACATAAACTATTTTACCTGTTCTATGTCTAGACTCGACTTGAGGTAAACATTCGTTCATTCATTGTATATATATTCTTTGTCTGGATTTGAAACATTTATTATTTGCTAAATGTTCTTCAACAAACACTTTCGCCGCGTAAGGGCGTCGTGCCGGATCTACATGAAGCTAAGGTAAAGCCAGTCTCTGTTGTTTCACTTGCCTCTTCATCACATGTTGACACAACCAAGTTTGGACATTGACGTTTCCAGGCTAAAGATAACACGAGTTTGATGGAGGGGACAAAACTGTTGAAGTAACGCGTGTCGTGATGATTAAAGGGCAGTGGCTAGACAGTGCTATTTGACAAACTCGTTTACAAGAATTGTTACTTGCCATACTTGAGTATTCATTTTTCAGGTCACAGGATAACTACGAATATGGATATTAATATGCGTGACAGAGGGTGTGATTTTACACAGACACTTGATGTATCATTGATAACTGTCTAAGGAAGTACGAATGTTATCACTTATATGAGAACTATCATCATATCACTCCAGAAATGTCCATATGTGTTTCAATCTCCGCCTCAACAAATCCAGCGGCGTCCAGCGGTCCAATACGCCAGTTCTATGATGATTAACCAGTCTTTTTGCATATTTGGTATGTTGTTCATTTCTGGCTCCAATATCGACACCCATCTCTCTCATTCTGGTCAGCGACTGGGATTCACAACTCTGAAACTCATCTGTTCGGAAAGACTCTTTCAATGCGTTAAGAATGTAATTTCGATCATTGCAGTTCACTCTGATATCGTTGCCATGCCAACCAATCTATGAGCGCGTTCATTACCTATGACTCCTGCGTGCACAGTGACAAGAAACTAAAACAAGACCGAGATGTTGATACTAAGAAGGAAAAAGTCAAGTTTGCAACAACTCTTTCCATCCAGAATGGGACTTGATAGTTTTTCTCTCTGGGAAACAAGTTTAGACTGATTAAAACAAATGCAAAGTCTGTTTTACTATATGGATCTAAGTCATAGCATGTGACCAAAATATGACATCTAAGCTTCAGACATTTACCAACATATGTCTCAACTGCTTACTCTCCATCAAATGACCAGAAGTAATTACAAGATCTTACTTGTGGAAAAGAATAGGTTAGAAGTCAATCAAATTGTAGGTTAATGAGAGAAAGTGACCATAGAATGGACATGCCATCAAAAAAACAATCAAACAAAATAACCAGATACACATTTGACTGGAATCCGCAGGATAGAAGATGAGCGTAGAGACCAAAACCTACATGACGAAAAACTGTGGAAGAGGAGAAGAGCTATTGGAGTCTCGTGAGAAAAACGGAAGAATAAAGCCCAAAATAAAGTTTGCCGGAGAGCAACAGTTGCAATCCTATGTTTCGCCAGGAACAAGAAGGTTTAGTAGCACAGTAGTAGTAGTGGTAGTACTAATAGTCACTAATAGTATAGTATTCGTAGTAGTCACTAATAGTATAGTAGTAGTAATAGTCACTAATAGTATAGTAGTAGTAACAGTCACTAGTAGTATAGTAGTAGTAACAGTCACTAGTAGTATAGTAGTAGTAATAGTCACTAATAGATAGTAGTAGTAATAGTCACCAATAGTATAGTAGTAGTAATAGTCGCAATAGTATAGTAGTAGTAATAGTCACCAATAGTAGTAGTAGTAATAGTCACCAGTAGATAGTAGTAGTAATAGTCACTAGTAGTATAGTAGCAGTAATAGTCACCAGTAGCATAGTAGTAGTAATAGTCACACAATAGCATAGTAGCAGTAATAGTCGCAATAGTATAGTAGTAGTAATAGTCACCAATAGTATAGTAGTAGTAATAGTCACCAGTAGCATAGTAGTAGTAATAGTCACCAGTAGTATAGTAGTAGTAATAGTCACCAATAGTATAGCAGAGTAATAGTCACAATAGTATAGTAGTAGTAATAGTCTCTAATAGTATAGTAGTAGTAATAGTCACTAGTAGTATAGTAGTAGTAATAGTCACTAATAGTACAATAGTAGTAACAGTCACAATAGCATAGTAGTAGTAAAGTCACCAATAGCATAGAGTAGTAATAGTCACTAGTAGTATAGTAGTAGTAATAGTCACTAGTAGTATAGTAGTAGTAATAGTCACTAGTAGTATAGTAGTAGTAATAGTCACTAATAGTATAGTAGTAGTAATAGTCACAATAGTATAGTAGTAGTAACAGTCACCCAATAGTATAGTAGTAGTAATAGTCACTAGTAGTATAGTAGTAGTAATAGTCACTAGTAGTATAGTAGTAGTAATAGTCACTAATAGTATAGTAGTAGTAATAGTCACTAATAGTATAGTAGTAGTAATAGTCACTAATAGTATAGTAGTAGTAATAGTCACTAGTAGTATAGTAGTAGTAACAGTCACTAGTAGTATAGTAGTAGTAATAGTCACTAATAGTATAGTAGTAGTAATAGTCACTAATAGTATAGTAGTAGTAATAGTCACTAATAGTATAGTAGTAGTAATAGTCACTAATAGTATAGTAGTAGTAATAGTCACTAGTAGTATAGTAGTAGTAATAGTCACTAATAGTACAATAGTAGTAACAGTCACTAATAGTATAGTAGTAGTAATAGTCACCAATAGTATAGTATCGTATAGTCACTAATAGTATAGTAGTAGTAATAGTCACTAATAGTATAGTAGTAGTAATAGTCACTAGTAGTATAGTAGTAGTAATAGTCACTAATAGTATAGTAGTAGTAATAGTCACTAATAGTATAGTAGTAGTAATAGTCACTAAGTAGTATAGTAGTAGTAATAGTCACTAAGTATAGTAGTAGTAATAGTCACATAGTATAGTAGTAGTAATGTCACCATAGATATAGTAGTAATAGTCACTAATAGTATAGTAGTAGTAATAGTCACAATAGTATAGTAGTAGTAATAGTCACTAGTAGTATAATAGTAGTAATAGTCACTAGTAGTAGTGTATAGTAGTAGTAAGTAGTAGCGCATAGTATAGATCGAGTTAACCTTGTCCTCTGAGCGATATACCAGCTCAGTCTTGTTTAAGATGACGCAAAGCCAGTCTGGTCAACCACTAGTAACAACTGTTATAAGAAAGAAAAGATGGAGATATGTTGGGTACACCATGAGGATAAATGTCCGGTCAATCACTAGTAACAACTGTTATAAGAAAGAAAAGATGGAGATATGTTGGGCACACAGTGAGGTGAAATGTCTGGTCAACCACTAGTAACAACTGTTATAAGAAAGAAAGGATGGAGATATGTTGGGTACACCATGAGGATAAATGTCTGGTCAACCACTAGTAACAACTGTTATAAGAAAGAGAAGATGGAGATATGTTGGACACCTTGAGGAGAAATGATCAAATAATAATAAAAGCAGGCATTGAAGTGGGATGCAAAGGGTTCAAGAAGGAGAGGACGACCTAAGGAGACCCTGAAACGAACTTTGCTGAGAGAGGCAAGAAATATAGGTCTCAGTTCCATGGAGGAGATTGAGCGAGTTGCCCAGAATAGAGCGGTATGGAGAAATTGCTTGCAGGCCCTATGTAACGTATAACGGTACGAGATGACTTATGATTATTATTACTAAAACCAGTATACTGGCTAATTCAGTACAGCTGTCCTGTGCTTGCGGGTGTTTACGGTAATGAGAATGCAGACATGCTTGCATCAACAGCATCGATTGTTGGAGAGTTGAAGATTGATAAGGGGGATGTTCTTCCGGTCTCTTCGCGACTGCCTGTTGGATGAGGATACTAAAATAGATGTTGAATCGATCCAACGATTTAAGCGGTTTGGAGTTACCCGTTGTAGAAGTAGAACTGGATGCCTGAATGGCAGAGTGAGGAGTGTGTTTAATCAGCGAGCCACGGGAACCATCACTATGCATACTCTGCGATTTGGAGGTGACTGAACACCTATGGGTCTGCCTGTTTCTGTATTTTGTAAAACTATAGTACTTTTTTTGTACGTGTTTCGCTATGGGTCTGCCTGGCGTGCAATGACGTCAGTTTAGTATCCAATAACCAACCAGTACAATTCATTGCAATACAAATGCACCCAGAGATAAACAGTAGTCATGGAGTTAAAGGGTTAACAGTCATGCAGTTCTAAAGAACTGTTTCTTTGGAAAGTCGGATCAGTTTGTGCATATCTTAGTTAAACAGACGAGCAGTTTTGTGAATGGCAACACCAACAGTCAGTAAGGGACCCACATATAATATCTTTGATAAGTCGATTTGTCATGCAACACACATTCTGTCTAATCGATGTATCTGAGAAGTTCGTGAGGCTCTAGACGTACAATATGCCATGCGTTATACTAATAACTTGTGACGGCACTTGAGCTGTGTAGAAGCTGATTACGATATGAGTCAATATGTGAGTAGATAGGTATTCCTCGGCACGTTTGTTCTAAATTTAGCTCTAATCTCCACATCTTTTCGTGACTGCATTTCCTTTATATAGTCGATATTTTCACACCCCTTTCCTCTACAAGCGCCACACCCATTATTTGTTTTAGCTCACCTGTGCTACTTCCGGCATTGCGCTCTGGTCACATGACTTCAACCAAGCTCACAAGAGGTCGTTCGTGTGCGGTGGTTGTGACGTATGACACAAAACTAGCAGACGTCTTGTTCACCACCGCTATAGCTCATACGCGACTGATGTGATGGCAATAAACGACTGCTGATTTTATTTGCGACAGAATGTAGCGACAAATATTTCGCTGAACTTTTGTTCTAACTATATGGTGACATGGAAACAGTCGATTTATGTACTAAATAAGATGTGCTTGGTAATATAGTTTTAAAGTGAACTGTCAGATATTGTAGTTTGTTTATCGAGACCGTGTGTATATTTCTTGAGGAGCGAAAACACAACAAAAAGGTAGGTAGATTGGATTGATATAACTTGTACATTGAAATACACTGACCGTTCATCCTGCAGGAAAAATCTCACGGAAAGCTTATTATTGTAGAGAAAAGTAGTCATAGTTCACGATAATCATGTGTTTAATTTCATAATGTACATTTTATAATAAATATATATATATATATATTTATGCGTGTATTTAAGAGTTTTATCACGTAAATATTTAATATTTACGTTTTTATTACAATAGGTATTAGAATCATATATATATATATATATCTCTCTCATGTCTTTTTTAACCATGGGGCTTAGGTTCTCAACCAACGCATGCCAAGTCTTTCTATCTTTAACGATCTCCTGCAGATCTCTCGATCCAGCTCTTCTGTATATTGTTAATCTCTGCCTCCAAATATCGTCTCCCGTGTATTTTTATACATCCCTCTCTTTCACTGTCCTTGTGGGTTCCAGGAAAGGGCCATTCTTGTTATATTCCCTCTGATTTTATCAAGGTGTGTCCTATCCAGCTCTCGCGTCTTTTGTCACCTATTGGTTCACTGGAATATGTCTTGTTCTCTCTATAAGTTCCTCATTTGTGACCCTATCATACAATCTCAGTCCCTCTATTCTGCGCAGACGCCAGTTGATATATGTTTGCAATCTACGAGTATTATTTTAGTCGTTCTCCATGCTTCTGACCCATACAGCAGAACTGATTTAAAATTGAAGTTAAATATCCTCATTTTGGTTCTATATTTGTATTCTTTAGACTTCCATATATTTCCCAGTTCCTATTGTTTTCTGTACTCTTATTTTGTCATCTCTATCTGTTTCTCCTCTTTGTCTACATTGCTGTCCAAGTATGTGTATGCTTCTACCTCTTGAAGTGGGATCTCACACAGGAAGATCGGGTTGCCGTTTGCTTGGTTATTTCTCATATCTTTGTCTCTCCCTTATGAATGTTTATCCCTGGTTGTTGTGACCCTCTATCAAATGTATTTAGCTTATCCTGCATCTGATTGTGTGTATGTGACAGAAGGGCTATATCATCAGGAAAGTCCAGATCGTCCAGCTGCTCTGTGTGAGTCTATCGAATTCCATTTCTGGTTATAGTTACTGATATATATATCATACTGTATACTATTTATATACATATTTGTTTTATCATTTATAACTATGATAAAAAAGACTTGTACGGTTTAGTGCATAGAGAAAGAATTGCTCTATTGGAAAAACTACTGTAGTAGCTGGTGATGCGATTAGCGCAAATTTGTACACTACTGTGTGGGTTGAGTTTAAGAAATAAAGTTCTGAAGAAGTACGATAGTTATTAGCAGGGCCGTGCCGTGCAATGATACAGAGAGGCGGCACCGTAAGGGGGCGGCATAAGCAGTAAAATAAAAAATACAATGTAAGGTTATTGTAAGGAAAAAACGTTTAAAGGGCGGCATTTCGAAGACTTGCATCATACTGAAAAATATACCGCACGGCCCTGGTTATTAATACACAACTAACTTTCCATCCCTAATGTTTACTGCTGTATTAGTTAGGAATATCCTGCGTGATTATATGCTCTAGTCAAAGCTTCCTACTGAGTGAATGTAGTATAACATGTACTCTTCCGCCCAACAACTGGCACAGAAGTGTTGTACATAGTTGGAGCCATTGTGGGTGAAAGTTCAAATTGACAGTTATCGGTTGTTACACCTCATAGAAGGAACTAGCTTAACTAAACTAAAGACAACGAACTCGTTTTACATGTATATTATTCGCTTTTACGTACCCGGCATTGCAGACTCAACAGACGCGTAAACTAGAATTAAGTTAAACAGCACTATGTCAGTGTCAGCAGGCGAGACAGACACGTAAACTAGAATTAAGTTAAACAGCACTATGTCAGTGTCAGCAGGCGAGACAGACACGTAAACTAGAATTAAGTTAAACAGCACTATGTCAGTGTCAGCAGGCGAGACAGACACCGAAGTATGTCCTGCAAGATTGTCCTCGCCTGGTGAAACTAAGAAGAAACATGTAGCTACACCAAGTCGATCTGAAAATTAAGCTTTGGATAAACATGACAGAACTGAGTCTTCTTCTTCTTCTGCGTTCCCCCGCTAAAAATTCAGGCGTAGCCATGGCGCCAGGTGTGGTGCTTCTGAGAGTTTTGCGTGAAAGCCTGCTTACCGTTTTATTGGTTTCCTCGCCATGAACTGAGTCTGATTGCCCAGTTTGTAGTCTTCAGTAAATTCAGCGCATGACCAGAGATCGTCAAAGAAGAAGAATTATTCATTTGCTCGTACAAGCAGAGCTGTGACCAATTCATTTCTCGTGTGCCACACTTACTTAGTATACCACAATTCAAACTAGCGACTCGGGACTTACGTCACCTTGAACTTCGTAGTATCCATAGTGTATGAAAAACAAAGTGTGTAATATTAAAATCCTTCGTGAAATAGGTGAACTTGTCAACCATATAGTGCAAAACCAGTATTGGGGATATGGTAGATTCCTTACATGGCGATTAATATGACTCCACTGACTGATGCGATCTTCGTCATTAGAAGCGTAGTATTTAATCAGACTATTCGCTTATAACTTGAGGAAACAAAGTCCTGGAAAAGTAAAAGTACGATAGTTATTAACATATAGCAATTCATTAGACTAACTTACCTCTACAATAAAACAGTGTTTCGTGTGTTATTTAGAATCAGGACCGTACCGTGCTATGAGATACAGAAAGGCGGCCTGATCAGGCAACAACGTATAGGGAGGGGGTGGCATTAGAAGCAAAATCAAAATTACAATTGAAGGTTATTTTAAGGCAAAAACATTTAAGGGGCGACATTTAGAAGACTTGCATCATACTGAGAAAATATACCGCACGGCACTGTCTAGAATCACAAGCTTTTCATATCATTTTTTCTGTATCTTTTTCTCCTTCTTCTCTTATTGGTAATTGGTTACTAGACTGACGTTATATTACTAATGACAGGTTCATATGTGCTCAGTCTTCCCCAACAGATATCGAATATGCAAATAAATGAAGAAAATGAGCAATCGAATCATCTACTTGCTATAAAGGGTAAATTCCGTCTGAACTGGCGATATTTTTTAATTTCAGCTTTTTTAAAGTTGGGACAGGAAGTGGGCCAAAGCTTGGATCAACGGGACATTTAAGTTCAGGGGTATCATCTAGCAAGTGGTATGGTTTTTGGAATTGTTACATCTTTATCATTTGATAAATGTACGTATCAAATGACGACATGAGTTATGACAGCGATCCCTCTGTATTATGCATGATACCATTTGTTTGAATGTTTAAAGTGTGTTGTTACGTTTTATTGGTAATTAAAATATGATTTCAATTTGGATATATATTTTAATTATAGATAAGATTGTAGCACAGAAACCGTGATAATACCAAACTAATAAATTCCAATCCCAGCACATTTTTTCTTGCTAATAAAAGCTCAACATTGAGGATTGGACCATTTTCTTTGATATTATGAATGTTTGATTCTATTCAAATATTTTTATGATATCTAAATTATGTTTAAATCATTTAATCTAATTACGATGTAATGAATTGAGTACATGGTGCAACCAAATGTGCGTTAGTTTGAATATATTTATTTGTCACTTAGATGCTTACGAGTCCCTTTGAATTTATTAATGCTTCCGCTTATGGAAACTCAAATGTGTTCTTTTCTCATAACTAGATTCGTTCAGCACTTTATCAATGAGGAGTCGTAATTAACACATTCTCTGCAAAATCTGTTTAAAAAAACACGATGTGGCCGAATTAATTTTTGTTCACATTTTCCAGCTTAAAAAATATATATAATTTTCTTTCAATTAACGCATTTTTACCAAACTTACGATGTAGAAATAGATATATTTGCTGTATATAAAAACCGGAAAATAGATCAGAATGCGCTGATGTAAATATAACACTAATTTGACAGGAAACAATGTTTGGTGCAGTGTCGGAATGAGTTTAGTGTGGTAAAGGTGTACCTGAACCTACACAAGTAGGCCTTGGTCTTCCATAGGGGTTGGTTTTGTTCTCAGTACTGTTCAACATTGGCACAATGAGAAGTACAGGTGGACAGATCACGGGAAGCGAAAGAACTATGTCATACGTGGAGGACATTGTGTATATCATCATGGAAAAATCTGACAGTTAAGACGCAGTGCGAGCTAGATCACAGCCAACTCTAAATAAGTTTATAGTTGGCTCTGGTTAGATCCTATTGGCTGCTGGTGTATTGATTCAGAACACTAGTGAATAAGCCGAAGGTTCCTGTGGTATGGTTTTCTCTGAACAACAATATCGTCCTTACACGTACACTGAATGTCAGTTTGTTCGGGATTACAGTTTACAAAAATCAGCACATTAAAAAACATTGGAGTGTTTTTCGATAGAAATCTGATTTCAATCCGTATGTCGATCAGACCATTTTGCAAATTAGGAAATGATTGATCGCAATGAAGGTGGTGGCTACTCTACTGCTAATTTGTGAGCATGGTCTTCTGGTTGTTTTATACCAGGGACTGGTCTTTTCAGTAATAAAATATCATATTGCAATTCTAACACTTATTCAGACGCAGACTGAAAGGTTAGAAAATATTTTTTTAAATGAAACTATGCGCAATATTCTCAAAGTTATACACAGTGAGGACTTGAGATTTATGCGTGACTATCCAACTATAACGCAAATAGCTCAAACATTTGTCTACCAATATATTAGTGATGACAAAGATCATCCACTGTATGCGAAAATAAGGAGAAAAAATGCCGTCAGACGTAATAAACTGAGAAAGTCATGGCTGGGTCGAGTAGATGATGTTCTGCAACATGCGTGTAATATAGAGTGTATAAAGTCGGGTGAAGAATAGAAATGCCGTCAGACGTAATAAACTTAGAAAGTCATGGTTGGGTCGAGTAGATGATGTTCTGCAACGTGCGTATAATATAGAGTGTATAAAGTCGGGTGAAGTATAAAAATGCCGTCAGACGTAATAAACTGAGAAAGTCATGGTTGGGTCGAGTAGATGATGTTCTGCAACGTGCGTGTAATATAGAGTGTATAAAGTCGGGTGAAGAATAAAAATGCCGTCAGACGTAATAAACTGAGAAAGTCATGGTTGGGTCGAGTAGATGATGTTCTGCAACGTGCGTATAATATAGAGTGTATAAAGTCGGGTGAAGAATAAAAATGCCGTCAGACGTAATAAACTGAGAAAGTCATGGTTGGGTCGAGTAGATGATGTTCTGCAACATGCGTATAATATAGAGTGATAAAGTCGTGAGAATGATGCTTGTCAGACGTAATAACGAAATCATGTTGGTCGGAGATTTCTCAACGGCTTAATTCAGAGCGATAAAGTCGGTGATAGAAATGCCGTCAGACGTATAAACTGAAAGTCTGTTGGTCAGAGATGATGTTCTGCAACTGCATAAAGTGTATAAAGTCGAGGTGAAGAATAAAATGCCGTCGACGTAATAAACTGAAAAGCTCATGGTTGGTCATGATGATGTCTGCACTGCGTATAATCATAATGTATAAAGTCGGTGAAGTATAGAAATGCCGTCAGACGTAATAAACTGAGAAAGTCATGGCTGGGTCGAGTAGATAAAGTTCTGCAACATGCGTATAATATAGAGTGTATAAAGTCGGGTGAAGAATAGAAATGCCGTCAGACGTAATAAACTTAGAAAGTCATGGTTGGGTCGAGTAGATGATGTTCTGCAACGTGCGTATAATATAGAGTGTATAAAGTCGGGTGAAGAATAGAAATGCCGTCAGACGTAATAAACTGAGAAAGTCATGGTTGGGTCGAGTAGATGATGTTCTGCAACGTGCGTGTAATATAGAGTGTATAAAGTCGGGTGAAGTATAGAAATGCCGTCAGACGTAATAAACTGAGAAAGTCATGGTTGGGTCGAGTAGATGATGTTCTTCAACGTGCGTATAATATAGAGTGTATAAAGTCGGGTGAAGATAAAATGCCGTCAGACGTAATAAACTGAGAAAGTCATGGTTGGGTCGAGTAGATGATGTTCTGCAATATGCGTATAATATAGAGTGTATAAAGTCGGGTGAAGTATAGAAATGCCGTCAGACGTAATAAACTGAGAAAGTCATGGTTGGGTCGAGTAGATGATGTTCTTCAACGTGCGTATAATATAGAGTGTATAAAGTCGGGTGAAGTATAGAAATGCCGTCAGACGTAATAAACTGAGAAAGTCATGGTTGGGTCGAGTAGATGATGTTCTGCAATGTGCGTATAATATAGAGTGTATAAAGTCGGGTGAAGAATAGAAATGCCGTCAGACGTAATAAACTGAGAAAGTCATGGTTGGGTCGAGTAGATGATGTTCTGCAACGTGCGTATAATATAGAGTGTATAAAGTCGGGTGAAGTATAGAAATGCCGTCAGACGTAATAAACTGAGAAAGTCATGGTTGGGTCGAGTAGATGATGTTCTGCAACATGCGTATAATATAGAGTGTATAAAGTCGGGTGAAGAATAGAAATGCCGTCAGACGTAATAAACTGAGAAAGTCATGGTTGGGTCGAGTAGATGATGTCCTTCAACGTGCGTATAATATAGAGTGTATAAAGTCGGGTGAAGTATAGAAATGCCGTCAGACGTAATAAACTGAGAAAGTCATGGTTGGGTCGAGTAGATGATGTTCTGCAATATGCGTATAATATAGAGTGTATAAAGTCGGGTGAAGTATAGAAATGCCGTCAGACGTAATAAACTGAGAAAGTCATGGTTGGGTCGAGTAGATGATGTTCTGCAACGTGCGTATAATATAGAGTGTATAAAGTCGGGTGAAGTATAGAAATGCCGTCAGACGTAATAAACTGAGAAAGTCATGGTTGGGTCGAGTAGATGATGTTCTGCAATGTGCGTATAATATAGAGTGTATAAAGTCGGGTGAAGAATAGAAATGCCGTCAGACGTAATAAACGGAGAAAGTCCTGGTTGGGTCGAGTAGATGATGTCCTTCAACGTGCGTATAATATAGAGTGTATAAAGTCGGGTGAAGTATAGAAATGCCGTCAGACGTAATAAACTGAGAAAGTCATGGTTGGGTCGAGTAGATGATGTTCTGCAACGTGCGTATAATATAGAGTGTATAAAGTCGGGTGAAGTATAGAAATGCCGTCAGACGTAATAAACTGAGAAAGTCATGGTTGGGTCGAGTAGATGATGTTCTTCAACGTGCGTATAATATAGAGTGTATAAAGTCGGGTGAAGTATAGAAATGCCGTCAGACGTAATAAACTGAGAAAGTCATGGTTGGGTCGAGTAGATGATGTTCTGCAACATGCGTATAATATAGAGTGTATAAAGTCGGGCGAAGAATAGAAATGCCGTCAGACGTAATAAACTGAGAAAGTCATGGTTGGGTCGAGTAGATGATGTCCTTCAACGTGCGTATAATATAGAGTGTATAAAGTCGGGTGAAGTATAGAAATGCCGTCAGACGTAATAAACTGAGAAAGTCATGGTTGGGTCGAGTAGATGATGTTCTGCAATATGCGTATAATATAGAGTGTATAAAGTCGGGTGAAGTATAGAAATGCCGTCAGACGTAATAAACTGAGAAAGTCATGGTTGGGTCGAGTAGATGATGTTCTGCAACGTGCGTATAATATAGAGTGTATAAAGTCGGGTGAAGTATAGAAATGCCGTCAGACGTAATAAACTGAGAAAGTCATGGTTGGGTCGAGTAGATGATGTTCTGCAACGTGCGTATAATATAGAGTGTATAAAGTCGGGTGAAGAATAGAAATGCCGTCAGACGTAATAAACGGAGAAAGTCCTGGTTGGGTCGAGTAGATGATGTCCTTCAACGTGCGTATAATATAGAGTGTATAAAGTCGGGTGAGTATAGAATGCCGTCAGACGTAATAAACTGAGAAAGTCATGGTTGGGTCGAGTAGATGATGTTCTGCAACGTGCGTTAATATAGAGTGATAAGTCGGGTGAAGTATAGAAATGCCGTCAGACGTAATAAACTGAGAAAGTCATGGTTGGGTCGAGTAGATGATGTTCTTCAACGTGCGTATAATATAGAGTGTATAAAGTCGGGTGAAGTATAGAAATGCCGTCAGACGTAATAAACTGAGAAAGTCATGGTTGGGTCGAGTAGATGATGTTCTGCAACGTGCGTATAATATAGAGTGTATAAAGTCGGGCGAAGAATAGAAATGCCGTCAGACGTAATAAACTGAGAAAGTCATGGTTGGGTCGAGTAGATGATGTTCTTCAACGTGCGTATAATATAGAGTGTATAAAGTCGGGAAGATAGAAATGGCTTAAACGCGGATTCCATTCACCATACGTCATTATCACACTTGACAGAAAACGCACAACTTTAAATCTATTGGTTGTAGGATCAGAGGTACAGACATTGATCAGCAAGATTCCCACATAGTGTGACTTTGTTATATACACGGTTTGGTTAGTTACTCAATACTTGCATAGCCAAGGAGCTTTCATAGCTCAGTGTAGGGGAAGAAAATATTAGGAAAGAGAGCGTTGCTGCTGGGATCCCGTGTAACGTGACTTCGAAGAAGTTATGATCAAGGCAATTTCCTGATTGATGTCGTATAACGCCACCCACGTCTGCATTCTCAGTAACACAATGAACTTGCTCATGAAGATTATAACGGGCTATGTGGGTAGACAGTGCATGTAGTCTTTGCTGAGTTTGGGACTACAGAGAGTCACCATTATGTTCGTACATTGACACGCGGGAGTTGAGGGAAATGAACGAGCAGACAGGGCACGGTTACTGTGGCAAACAGTAGAGCAATCAACAGTATTACTATCCTGAACGTCACTAGGGAGACGAGTATGACAGGGAATTCATGTGGCTTCTTGGATTCTACGTCCATGTTCCCACTGTAGGAACTTGGAGTGAAACGTAGTGCTGCTAGATTTGAACACTATACAAGGAGTAGACAATGCTTCATTAGTCAGCACAGGATTGGAGCTGTCAGTCGGCACGAGCTGACGGATATACTGCAGATGTGATCGGAGCACTTATAGACCTATTCTTTATGGAATGATACGATCTGATACTAAATAACTGACCGATCGACCAACAAACTCACCAACCCACTCACTCACTCATAGACTGCTCTGGTAGTGGGCAATTCTTCTTGACAACTATTTATTGCAGCCTAATACAAGGACATCCTTATACACTGACATTTATTGAGTCTCTGAAAGTCCTTCTAGATTTAATTTTTTTTAAAACACATGACTGTTATATGTCTTACAGTAATTATAGTCACATCTCAGTGTATACAGTGCGCGTATCATGGTTAGGGCTTCTTGAGATAATAACTCCACTTCAGCTAAACCGCATTTCGACTGAATTCCTCGTCGGGTAAAGCTGTTTCTGTGGAGAGCTTCTGATGTTTGCATATTCCTGATGCTTGAATGTTCCTACTCTGCTTTTACCTGCCAGCAGACTAACTCAATTTATCGTATCTTTTTGGGTTTGCTCCTGCTTTGTCTTGCAAGTAAGTTCTTTTGCTCTTTCTTGGTTGCTGATTGTTTTTTATCCCTTTCAGTAACCGCTTCATTAATCTTCTAAATTATGGAGAAATCGTTTTATATTTAGTACCATACACAGACAGTCTTATTGGTAAGAAACCAGTTTTTCATCCCTCGGTTGCAATTGTCTCGGAAGGAGTTAACATCTTCCTAGCCTATCGAAACGAAGATTCCGTTGTAATTTCCAAAATGTCTGATCTTATGTTCATAACTTCAAGTCATTAGTGGCGGTCAAGCCCTGTTGTCCGATAACTATTTATGGCTGGGTTATTACACACCGTTTTCTCTCTGTGCGTAATCATAGGAATCCTGCCATGATAAGAACCAGCATCGTTCTCACGTTTCAGATTTCGCAGTATTGCTATTTTCCCTACAAGCGTTCTCTCTCAAATAAATATATAATTCCCAGTAGAACATTTGATTGGAATGAGACAAATATTTTGTCCCGCCCTTTGAGGCAGCCGACCGTAAAGTAATTGAGTGAATGATTTATTAGATGCCATCTTTTAACTCAAGAGATTGACTACAGATATTGACTCCAACACTTTCAGACCATTTTCATGATGGTGTGTTCTGATAAACTGTTCGCTATCCTTCTCTTAATGTTTTTCTTCCAATTATAACACTGTTTTCATCTTGCTCGATTAACTTTATTTTGGTTCTCAGCAGAGCGTTAAAAATCTCATTATATATTCAAAGCTATTCATTTGTCAATTTTAAAAAATCTTCAACAACTATTTCCTCTTCAATCGCAAATTTTTCAATACTTTTTTCAAATATCTGTCTCTGTGTCAGTGAAATGTGTCTACTCCTTCTACAAATCCACATCTCAAGAGTTCAAATTGTGTACTGCTTGTTCAGAGACCATGGTTGTGCGCCATTGAAAAATATTAATATATATATATATATATATAGTGCCTGATAACACATTTTTATCTTATTATTTATTTATATCAATATTAATATCAGTCTTGTACTTGTTGAATGCAATTTGGTTATCATTAATCTTTTTATCATCTCGGTTTCATATCGTTTTTACGTCATTTGTTATTGTATGTACAAAATATCCTTTTTTTTATTCCAGTTTCTTTCTCAATATTCTAGTCTACTTTTGACTTCTAATTTATCTTTCTTATATACATATTTTTGTTTCCTCAATATTAATTTATACTCCATATTCACTACTTCTGTTCTTTACCTTTTCCATCTATGCTTGTAGTTTCTGTTCCCTTTCGGCAAACAACACTGTCATCAACAGATTGTTTGTTATTTTTTAATTGTTGTGTAGTTCTGTCAACCATTCAGTGTGTTTTAATATTTGTTCAGTGTGTATGCTAAAAAACAATAACTTTGCCACAATCTTCTTTTTGTATCAATATATCGTGGACAATATTTGTCATTTTCTACTTTACAGTTACTACCTTTTCCAGTTAAAAACAATAATAATATAACACTTATCACGTTATGATAGTAAAGATATCACGGTGTAAACATCAGCACACACAACTGGCCATTGTTTTCTGTTTCCAACTTTTCAAAGTAAATTCTATCCTGACCAACCGTTGTCAATCCAGGACTTTCTATGTCATTCTCTTCTACACTTCTCAACTGTTCCTTTAAGACAATAACTGTTGAAGTATCTATTATTGATTAGTTTCATGTGTTTTCTATGCTCACCTATTTCTTGCAGGTATTTATGTATAGTTGTTCGTGTTGGATTACAAACAGCTGTCATGTAGGCATTGAAGTATACGTAGGTAGATACTTTTTGAGGCGTCGCTATATTTTATAATATTATAATTAATAGAATAATGCGTCTTTTGTACTTCTGTTATTATTATATTTTAAATCGTTCCTCACCTATTTTTTATTGCACTCTCTTATATAATATGAACTCTCACCCCTTATACGCGTGGCCCGGGTTCAATTCCAAAGTGGACGTGGAATATTTATTTCCGACCGTAACGACTCTCAGCTCAACCCAGCATTAATTGGGTACCGGGAAAATAACTGGGAAGTAAAGACGGCCGACGTGATGTTGACCACAATACCCATCGTGTGTCGATGATCAATGACAAAAAGACGGGCCTAACATCGTATTCCTCAGTATTCTTTCGAGGTATGAAAAAGGGCTCTTTATATAATTGTATGGAGTATCTTAGTCAAATGACTGATTAAACTGATTATTATGTTTAAAGAGGTACAGAGATACTGTATCATCAAATCACTCACAACTGCACTGACATGCATTCTAAATAGGTAATTAGAAAATGCCTAACCAAAATCAGTGCGGTGGCGCCCATGTGTTGCCGGGTACTGCGGGGGAGAAAGAATAGTAACACTGCGATCTACAAGGAATGTCGTAAGCGGCGACTGAGGTAGGGGACTATGAAAGCTACCCTAGTAAATAAAAGTGTCGCAGAAATCGGATGTGCTGGCCTACTTGTAGACGCATAACTATCACAAGGTACAATTGCTCTTAGGTTCAGATTACATTACAAATCACAAATAGTGGTTAGCAAGTGGTCGATATGGAGCGTTCGAAGAAGTGCCGTGGGAACACAAATTAACCCAGCCTCCAATTATAGATCCTGATTTCAAACTTTCCGTAATAGAGGATGGGCAATACACTTGTCCGACTAACGTAGTTCTGGGGTCAAAGTAACCGCCGTTATAAGTGACACCTCTGTAGTAGACCAGAGTAGGGCAGTAATTTGTACGTCCTGTCAATGCGCAAGGCAAGAGTAAACCAACGCAATACTTTCCAAAGAAAACCGTTTTTTGGTATGTTTTTTCCCCCTCCAAATACCGTACTGACATCTACATGATCTCTGTAGCAGATGGTCGGGTCGATAGAAGAGGCTTCTCGTGTTATGCCCGAAATCCTTATTTAAATATATCAGCATGGAATATAATAAGAATACAGCTACAGATGGAATAGTTAGAGAACATTAAAATGGGAATAAATAGAATTAAATATCAATATCCGTTGCATTAAGACAAGTTGGAAGGAGGAGGGGAAATATCAGAATGATAATCATCACATGATACACACAGGACACATTAAAGCAAACAGAGAAGCGTCATTTATGTTAATCAAACAACCAACAACTGCATTAATATATTTCAACACAACTGGCTACTACTATTATGGACACGATTCTTACCAAAAATGTGTATTTCCACAATATGACATGGGAAATAGAACATACATATATATATATATATATATATATCTTATAGATATATATTACAAATATTGGCTGATTTAAATATATCTTCATATGAAAGTACGTATATTTCATATATCATTAGCTTGTGTGTATGTTGTAATTGGAAACTGTCAAATGTTCTTTGATTTCGCACAAGCGAATCAGATTTTGTTCATTCTTTTGTTGGTATTCTCTCCGTCTTTCACCTGATGTTAGTTCATTGTTCTTATTTTGGCTTGTGTAGATTTTCTTTAATTTAAGGTCATAGCTTTCCTAAGTATAATATCACATGATTATAAAATGTTACTATAAATAATTAGGAGTAGAATTCATTTCCGGGTTGAATGTGTGCTAAAAGACAATAAGCTTCGGTTTTGTAAAGAGTGAATAACAGAGATGCAACTGACACATTAGTCCATTCAATAGAGTTCTTGTAGCTCACTTTTCACAAATTTGAAAAAATATTTAAAGTGGAAAAGTCAATTTTCAGATTAAGTTTTAACTTCCAAACCAATGAAAAGACCAACAAAGCACTCGAAGAAGCAATAACCTGTCTGGTAGAAAAAGTACTTGACAACAGGAATGTTTACTTTTATAAGATCTTTTCAATACATATTCTGTATCACAGAGTTAATATCAATGGAGAACTCTCAAGTTCTGTCAAATTTGTCGACAAAGCCATCATAGACATAATTACACAAACAGTTCACCAAATCAATAACACAGACAATGTATTTAACATGAAGATAAATGTTAAGAGGTCGTGAAGACTGGCATTCAGAAGCAAAAATCAACGTTTCCATATCAGCATAAAGGAGAAGGTAATTAAATTGTCATCGATATTGACATGTGAGAAAGCATAATCACCAAATGAACCACACATGTCTTGTCAGTTGTACTCTATGACTCAAAAGCACGGAAACTTAATATGAAAAAATTAAAGAGATTTTAAAATTGTCATGACATTGCAGAATGGTACAAGAGAGCAAGACAGATAACAAAATAAATGAACATGTTTTTAAAGAAATAGGGACACATAGACAACTACTGAAATGGTATAAATATATAGTTGAGATCTGTCCAACACATTGCGTTTTACATCCTTGGCGCCGACTTTGACACTAATCAGAATGTCACGGAAAACAAGTATTTCTGAAGAACGGTATGTTTCAGGTTTTATTTTCGTAAGTACATTGTTTAATTCGTTAAACGTCCAGTCAGGATTAAGCTTTTATCTTCTGACATGATATTATTGTTTTTATTAATATTACTATTACTATATTATAAATATTATTAGTATTATTATTGCAATATCTACACAAAGCCTGCGCCTCCAGAACCATCAGTCTGTTTCCTAATGTAAAAAAAAAATTGGACACTACTGATGTAGACTCTTCTGGTATAGTTACGGCATGAGACAAAAGTATCTGCTACGTAAAATATCACATTGTAGCATTTTCTTTGCAGAACGTTGCTCTCATCACAGCCCACCAGAAAATATGTCGTCTCTAATAAGCTCTCTCTCGTTTCCCCCTTTAGTATCATGTTCTGTTGCCACAGACGTCTTGGTGGTGTCCTGTCTCGTCTTCCAGGAACCTTGTCCTTCATTACTTTTCTCTTCAAACCACTGTGACCAAAATGTTCCAGTTTCTGAACGTGATAATATGTATCAGGTAGTGTTCCTCGATGTTCTGGTCTTGTAGGATGTCTATATTATTGTCTTCTGTCCAGAGTGTTCTAAGAATAAAAAAAATTGTTTGTTGGTTCATAGAACTCGATTTTGCTTTTTTAAATGTTTGTCTTATTATGCATGATTCTCATTCTTATTTTACCACGGGAAAAATGTCTTCAGACGTTTTACTTTGCTTGCATTGTATCATATCCACCTTCTGAAATGTCATGGCTATTTTCCGAGGCATTTAATTTGTACAATTACCCTTATTGTTAATTACAGAGACAAGGTATTCGAAATGTGGGACGTTTTTAATGTTTTTATTATTGATGATCATTTTGGGTTGTCGTTTTGATTTGTCAGTAGACACCATCTTAGTTTTCTTTTCAGCTTTCATGGTTTTCTTGGAATTGTTGGTTCAGTGATTTGCTTTTGATTTCTGAAACGTTTTTTTCGCTTACAAGCTGTGATCCCTGGTGCCCCCGTGGACCCGATACCAGGCCTGACCAACTCTTGTCTCCAAAGGCGTGTCAAATACGTCGAGCTTTAAGACGCCTTTGCCAGAAGCTATGTGTGTGCCGTTTAAGGCAGAATCTATAATTTTCTCAATATAGTATTTTGTCCAGTCAAATCCGCTGTGGAAGGAAAGGAGGGGGGATGCTGCTGTACACAAGCAGACTAGAATCCATACATGAGCTGGATAGGAACGAGAAAATCAAATAGGCTCCAGACTGTCATATAAAGAATGTTAATGCCTCTAGCTTTGAGATGATATCACTTACATTCTCATGTCCTACAGCCCGATAAATCAATAAAACGAACATAAAGTATCGGAAGATAAACTTCAAGGTAGTCACGCTGGGAGTTCAGAAACACGAGTGGAACAAGAGGACAGTAACGAGATATGATCAAAATAACTTTATCGATAGTCATCGCACTGTCTAACTTGATGATGATGATGATGACATAACAGACAGTTAAAAAACATGATAAACAACTTTAGCACCAGTCTCAGATGAGGTATCCAATCAAAGAATAAATATGATATATGTTCTAAAACGTGCTAATAGTATCACGTAAAACAGATGACGGACATTGTCTGGAATATTGATTATATAATCTGCTAAATAATGAACAGTTTTGTTTGAACATGTTTCTGTGCAGAAAATTACAAGCAAACTTCCCTGTTAATCATATACTTCCTGCTTTATTACTAATTAGAGATTTGTTGTTAAGTGATCTGTGTAGATAAGAGAATAAAGGACAAATGAGAACAGTTTGTAATTTGGGGCACCCACAGCTCTCGAATATCTCATATGCTGTTCAGTATCTGCGTAGCTTCTTCTTCTTCTTCTCGTCCAACATTTACTTCTTTATAGAAGTGTTGGGGAGACATAGTGGTTGTGTGTGTGCTTGTTTTAAGGCACTTTGTAAGCTGATATTCATTTTTGTAAGGCTGTTCTTGATGCCATCGCTCCATATCTGCGTAGCAACGATAAATAAAATCCAAACCATGTCTCAGTTTTGCTTTCCAAATTCTTGTTCATTGTTCATGTTTCTGCTTCATACAGCAGTGTTGAATGTGTGTCACTCTTTATCATTCTTAATTTTAAGTTCTTAATTTTAAGTGATTTTGAAAATGTGTTCGGAGGTTAAGATAAATCGAAATTAATGGCTTTAGGCCCGTATTTTTCAATGACCAGCAGCATACGATGGTTGATGTGGCCAACATCACGCCATTCACATCTACTTCACCTAGTGTTTCTCTGGTACCTAATTGAGACTAGGTCGACATGAAAGCCAATGTTCAGAAAAATTGCACTAGACTAAGGAATTTGATCATGGGATCACTCAACTACGAGGCAAGCACATTAAACATTGCACACTGGATGCTCTCAAATTATTGTTAAAGTGTAGCAAATAATAATATGAGACTGCATTTACAGAATCAAGAACATTAAATGTGTCAACATTCATCCCTAATTTGTCAAACAAAGTAGCAGAGAATAATCTAGGGAAGAAAGCAACCACAATTGGACATCTTTACTATATAGATGAGACTACAGTACAACTATTTGATTGGCGAAATACGTAATAACAAAGTACTGTAGTTTTACAAATTACAAAAACAATGACAATATACAGCAACGTTTCGACCAACAAGGCCTTTATCAAGCAAACGAACAACAGGAGTGACAAATTAAAAAAATACTAACATCTTTACTACATGTTTCCAGAATACAGCTGTGCAAGAATATTGCATAGAGGGATCCGCAATAGACTCACACCATGAATGGTGAAGCGGATTTTACATTGAACAACCCAGATGCCCTACTGTGTTTCTGGCAGCCCTCACTGGAAGAATATGTTTCAACTACATAGCAAACTCTCATCCCTCCTGTTGGCAGCACTGCTTATGAATATGCTACAAGCTTTTGCAGCAAGATGTTACTAACTGTCGGCTATACAAGCCATGGAGACTAAGTCTGCTGAAAGCATGGTACAGAAACTAGAAAAAATGAACTTGAAAGGCTGTTTTAAAAAAAGCAGAAATTCACCTGCAGTAGATTCCATCTCACTGTGGCATTTAAGACAATGAAAGTGCCGATGTCTTGGCTAAAGAAGGCAGTACCAAAGAACAAGTGTACCAGACACTGTCTTTTCAAAGAAGTCGAAAGCCTCATTATTAGAAAATCTGCAGTAGACTGGAAGACAAACACTGGATATGATTATGGAAGCGACATCTAAAAGCCCTCAGCAGAACAGACTCGATCATTATATTTCGCCTACGTACCGCACAATGCAGACTCAATAGACACGTACATAGAACAAACAGCTCTCTGCTAGCATCAACAGGCGGAACAGACACCGGGGCATATCTTCCCAGATTGTCCCCATCAGAAGCAATATGTGACCACACCTAGTCGACATGAAAACTAAGCATTTGGAAAACCTGACAGACCTGAAGTTGACTGCCCAGTTTGTGGTTCGCAGTGAATTAAGTACATGACCAGAGATCATAATAGATGAAGAATTTCACAGAAATATTATGCAGCAAAATTATACCATTGATTTATAAAAAGGAGAATCAGAAACCGAGAAATAACTAGTTGGATTACGAAATAAACTGTTTGCAGACATTATCTTTGTTTTCATAAACATTCTAGGACAGGGCACAGAGTTGCAGAGATAGTTCTACGAGTAAATAAACTTTATCGATTTTGAAAAGACTCGACAATTTGCACAGAAACAGACTATAGAGAATAATGAGTGCATACGTAATCAATAAGAGCATCAATTCAAAGAACAGAAGTCTGTATGAAAATTTAACATGTAGAATAGAACAGAGTAAGGGAGGTTTAAAAATGAATCATATAAATCGTATGACTTGGACTAGGATGTCCGTCATCAACTATTCTCTTCTTGATCATCGCAATGGATTCGGCGATGTAAACAGGAAATTAAGAACAATTTTTCATACAGTGTGATAGATTGGGGAACACTTTTATGCCTGCATTTTTCTTTAACCAGTGGCACACTATTTGGATGATTTGATCAACTTCACACCGCAGCTTTTTCTTCCCAACGTTTCTCTAGTACATATTTGAGGCTGGGTTGACCTGAGAATCATTGCGATCGGGAAAATCTCACTCCAGCTGAAGAATTTGATCCTATGATCATTCGTCTACGAAACAAGCGCGCCAACTCCTATGTCTCTTATATTGGACGATGCATCAAACAATAAGAAATACTTCTAAAAGATTAAGATCTGTAGTACTCTGATGCCACTAACTAACACCAATCACATCAACATTTTCCATAGTTACAATTAGGAAGTCGAACTTCATATCAAGAGAACTGAAGTCGTGACATTAAATATCAGATTCTATGCATAACTTAAAACAGACAAATAGAAACTAGCAGCGACAGCCATATGGAAATACCTGTTTGAAGAATGGGAGGAGTAGAACACAAGCTAACAACAACCTGCATAATCAATAAGGGACTAGACAAAAGGCGAAATATAAACAATTCTCAACAGCCTAACCTCAGACACGTACAAATCGTGTACCAGTGATATATAAAAAATACTTGCTGAACACAATTTCCACATATACATAAGTTATGAAAACTGGTTGTTTACTTACTTACATTACACTAATTAACAAACAGCTACCGACTTTCTAAAAAAAACCATGGGCTAGGTTAGAAAGGCTATTAGATTAATAGTATTTGTCAAGAGTAAACCATAACAACATCTGACTAGAATTAAAGAGCACATCAATATTTCAAACATACATGTAGATGTTGATTTTTTTAAAGGATAGATTGTACGAATCAATAGTGCAGGTTCTTGCAACAAAGCGTATCCGCAAGGGTTGTACGTGCTGCTAGTAGCGTGATCTTGTAGACAATGGATAGATAGATTACCAAATACTGGGAGAGTACCTACGTGATATGTTTTATTGCAGCTTCCCTGCTTGGGATAGGCGATTAGTGTCAGAAAATATAACAGGAGCTTTACAATAATTTCTTCTGTACATTTGTATAGTTCAATATTTGTTCTATCACGGGATATTCTTAATGACATACTCTTATTGTTGTTCTTACATACATATATAAAAAATATATTTACAATAGTTGAAGTAACTGATCTTCTTCTTCTTCTTCTTTTGTCTTCACACTGTTACCGGGTTGTTGCCCAGCGTCGTGGTTTTCTGTTTTGTCTTGGCATGCGCTGCTCTAGTGGCTTGGATGATAGTTATGTTTGCTTTATGACAGAATTCTGCTATGCCATCTATCAATCTTTTTCGTGATCTTCCTCTCGCCTTCTATCCTGATGTAGCTATTCGGACTACATATAATACAAATATATTTTCAACTAGTAAGTAACTGGTCGGACTATATAAGAGCATATTTTCAACAAAGACAGACATAGTTAAAAGTAACTGGTCGTACTATATAAGAGCATATTTTCAACAAGGACAGACATAGTTAAAAGTAACTGGTCGTACTATATAAGAGCATATTTTCAACAAAGACAGACAGTTAAAAGTAACTGGTCGGACTATATAAGAGCATATTTTCAACAAAGACAGACAGTTAAAAGTAACTGGTCGGACTATATAAGAGCATATTTTCAACAAAGACAGACAGTTAAAAGTAACTGGTCGGACTATATAAGAGCATATTTTCAACAAGGACAGACATAGTTAAAAGTAAAAACTGAACAAATAATAAACTTGTGTTAACAATAGATATCAGTGTAACTGGTCATAAGTTGGAATAAATACGTTTTATTTCTTATAACGTGAACATGTGATAAGTAAAGATAATGAAACATTATGGAAGAAAGTAATAGATATCAGTGAAACAAATATATTCAACAATATGAGACGAGGATCTACATCCAAAGCCATACAATTATCATATGTCAGTATAGCTATCGAATGTTATACAGTATATATTTGAATATGTGTGTACCGGTGTCTGATTATAACTACTATGCTACTATAGCCAGTCCAACCAGACCATTGGTACATTCAGAGATATTTCTAAGATATCGTTTGTGACAACGTAGAAGATAGAACGCAAATTCTACACATTCAAGTACACAAAATGCTACACATTCAAGTACACACTTGCTCCAAGTACTTGCTAACAATGTACAAAGAGTAATCTAATTACATCCGCTTGTTTGTTTGGGTTTTGTTGGGTTTAATAGGACTGCACAATCACAGCATAAAGTTATAACTACCTCCACCGACAAATATACAAATATTCATCTAATTTAATACAATAACGGACATTGTTTTAGTAGTTAAAGAGTTTTCTCTTCTCTTCTACACTCTTTAGCACAACATCGTAGTAAGTATATATACGCCATGACTATTTTAGCCGAGATTTGAATTTCTTTACAAAGAAATAGTAACCGACTATTCAAAACTGCCTAAATACTGACTATAGTCTGTCCATTAATTCGTGAGCACGTTTGAAATTGATTTTCTCAAAAACTACCTGTTGGATCTCAGTGATTTTTGCATGCAGCCTTAGAATATCCATGACGCTAAAATAAAGCTAGCCAGTAGTCCATAGATGCTACGGATTTTGCACATCGGCGAATTCCTTTGATCTTTTATGACAATTGCAAATACGGGGCTCAAATTTTAGATTTTACAGTATCCCTAGAATTTGTCCATGTCAATTCTATTCATAGGTGTATCTCCATATTAACTTGATAGGTCAAGTAATTAAGTGTGTTGCCCTTTATGTGCAATCGTGAACTTGGATACAATATGCAACAGTTAGTCCTCTCCTTCCGTCACCATTAGACCCCAGGTGTCTTAACTTCACCACAAATTGTATGATGGTAGATGCATTTGGATATGGAAATGTATACGTTGCTATTTCTCAGTCTGTAATCAAAATATGATTTGTATCATCCCGAATCTGACGATTCCATGAGGTTGATAATTGTTACTGGCTGGACAAATTGTAATCCATCTCGGTGCCAGTACTCGTCTTCCTCTCGGAGCACATGTTCAACCCACTTCTTCCAGAACTGCATGTCTATCATTGAGAAGGACTCACGTGTCAGAACTTCAACATCACACATTTAAACGTCCTGTTCTGTTCGGCAACTTGCCCTTTTACTTTAGCCCAGACAAGCTCTATCGGATTGAGGTGAGCATGATATGGAGGTAGTCGCAAAGACGTGTGGTCGTATTCCGCAATGATTTTGTCAATATGAAACACCTTTGTCTTATTTGTCATCCTCACCAGGTGCAACAACTCGGGTTTCAAATATGTATCATCGAAGCTGACATTTTCCTTAGCAAGCCAAGTCCTAATTTGATCTTTTGTATTTGATGCAGTTGGTACTTTGTCTTCCTCTGATAATGCGTTGTGATAGGATGCATTATCCATTACCAAGCATGATGGTCTGTTTAGAATTGGAAGTAGATCTTTCTCCATCCAGTGCCTGAAAATATGTCCATTCATTTCTGTGTGGTAGTCCCTACCGTCGGTACTTTTGATTGGAAAATAAGTCCAGAGTCATGGACAAGACCTTCTTCACTGCTTCCTGCATGTGTTAGTATAATACGCTGGCCTTTGCTGCTTGGTATTTTCTTTTCTGTTCACGTCTACTGATTGCCATTCTTTAGCATTGGTGTGGTGAGCATTGACCCAGGATTCGTCCAAATATACAATATCATAGCCTTGCCTCCACCGCTCACGGATCTGCCTCAGGTATTTACTTCGGCAGCAATTAAATGTGGCTTTTCACAAATAATATTCCTGCCGCCTATAGTTTTCTGAAGGTGAAGCCGGCTCTTACAATTTTTCATAGAGTACTTTTAGAATGTCTATGCTGCAATCTGATTGCAGTTTTAATTTCAGTTTCCTGAGAGTAACAAGTTGATTTGTCGCAAACATTTTCAAGAGCTCCGTCTTATGACATCTATGTCAAAGTCGTCAATCGTTCTTTTCCTTCCTTGCTTGACATTAGTGCACTTTGTGTCCTGTTTAATCCATCGGGAAAAAGGATTCTCTATTCAGACCAAGCGCCAGTTGCGTTCGTTTCTCAGGGTTATGAATATCGCAATATAGATGACCTCTCTTAGATTCCCTACGGAAGTGTTGGTATAGTAAAACTGTAACCTTCTGCATTGTTATAATGTGCACTTCAGACTCATTATGAATATGATATCAATGTCAGTTTTGATAAGCCAACAAATATGATACAATAGCTTCATACAAATAGCGAGATACGCCTATAACTTTACAACGGTATCCCAATTATAACGTCATATGCTTTCCGCTTTCAAAGTCGACTGGGTTAGGTGCACGGGAATTCGTGAAACTCACGATATTTCAATGTTACCATAATGTATTTTTAGAACAACGCGTCTGTGTACCGTAAATCTGTTACTATTGTGTACAATCCGGTGAGGTTGATTTTAATATAACCCGAAGAAGAAATATTTCAAACTACATCAAATTTTCTTGGAAAAAATATTTCTCTAGCGTCATGGATATTCTAAGGCTGCTTGCAAAAATCACTGAGATCCAACAGGTAGTTTTCGAGAAAATCAATTTCAAACGTGCTCACGAATTAATGGACAGACTATAGTAGTATTCACGATTCAAAAATTTCCCAAGTCCTGTCCTACACTTAACATTCAAAAGTGTTCAAGTATACGTCCCCCCTACTTTACAAGTCTAATATGAAGTGGACTGCGGTAGCTTAAGCGGTAGTGAACTCGATTACATTCCAAGCGTATCTTGTTCAAACACCACGGCGGACAAGTTGGAAGCAAATTCGTTCCCATGGAGTTTTACGAACGGTAAAAATAGACTTCACAGTTCAGAAAGCAATGACAAACTACTGAGCTTATAAGTGGTGCCTCGATAATCGACGACTCGTTTACTGCAGTTGATGACTAAGTCATGTAAAGTCAAGTATGTCACGATGTTCATTTTCATTATGAAACGTACAGTAATGTTTAAGATACGATACAGTTTCTACTTCCTTGTTAAGTATCTGTTCAACAGGGAATAAGAAGGATGGGAGGGGTGAGGATTCTCTGTGCTGACGTGGATGTAAGATGCTAGTCTATAGTTCCAAAGTGCTCGGTTCGTTTCCGCGTGAAACGATCGGGAAATTTTTCTAGAGATCCCTGATCTCAGAAGTTCCTAGTTCTATCGGAGACGGATGATAAAACGAAGGTGCATGTTAACGTTGAGCCCGTACAAGAAGCCTTGTCAGTTGAAAATCGACAATGGTAGGCTATAAAGCCGCTTCCGCGCAAAATTGATTAAAACGATTTTTAAAAAAAAAAGAAATTCTACAAAAATTCAGTCTTCAAAATTACATCAGGGATCTTCAACGATGCAGCGGAGTTCGTGCACTGCCGCTGAGATCTTCCTCTGTAAGAAAGCGATAGGAATTAACATGATTTTTTAATAATGACGGTTCTATCAATCAACTAATCAGTTCATATCAGTTCTGTTAATCTCCACGTCGTCTGCTAGGTCCTCACTGACAAAAAGAGTTTTTCAAGGTTAGCAGAAATGTCAATGTAGAGTTCTAAGATTTCAAATTTCAACGTTACAAAATGCGTTTTTTTTTTCAGGAACGAATTGATCTATTTCGTAGACAACTTTTTAAATCAAAGTTGCACGCCTGAGAGTCCTTGTCCATTCCTCTGCTTCACAGTCTACTTGAGTGCACGGCTATTAACCTCTTTAGTGGTTGTACTCGTAAAAACTAGTTTTGCTGGCTAGCTTCAGCAGACTACCTCTTAATTTATTTTCACAGCTTATTTTGATCCTCTCTGGTCAACAATTTTATGGGAAGTATGTTCGGACCTTACTTTTAGGATGTATCAGCTCGAGATATACAACTTTGAATATTTTCTGATATTTTCCGATTTGAACTAAATAATTAGCTCATCCAAATGATTCCCTTAGTTTTAGGTTGACTAGGTGCTACTATGTTCACTTCTGAAACAGGCTAAACAGATCAAAGATCCGTTTTTTCTAACACTCACTAGAGTTCTCAAACCTTGCCATACATCATGTTATGGAATTTCGAGTCACAAATTGTACGAGCAGGACTAAACGCACGAAGAGTATGTTTAACTAGCGAGTCATGAGAACCAACAGCAGACATATCTTTCGACATCTGCTGGGGAGGAGGGGAGGGTTTGAGACTGAGCACCTTAAGTGTACAAAATTGTGATAATGTCAGTTTAATAACCAATACAAATATACATTTAAATAAATCATTGTATTACTTGCTGCTACATGTTTTCTTGTTGGTTTTCTCTCCACAATCTAGGTTGAATTCTAGGTGAATGAGAAACATATATGTGTATTAACAACCATCAGTGAAGAATACATCTTGAAGCTGACACTAACAAACGATTCTTAGATGTGAATCGATTTGACAGTTGTTATTCGTAAAGAGATGAACATTTAAAAACACAACATTATCAGATTCTGATATAACCACAGGAAGCAGATATGGCGAGTGCGAAACCTGGAGTTCATGTTGTACAGCTGCGTCCAATTTCAGTTCCGGAGACGCTGACCAAGGGCAACAAGTTTATCATGTTTAATGACGTGAGTATATATATCATGACTATATGTGTATATTTTACTGATATTTTGTGACACTAGTAAAGCAATAAATAGATTTTAAGACTAGCGTGAGATTATTTCAAAATAATTCGAACAAATAAATGTAGCATACGTAAGTCTGCATACCATATCTGTGCAAATTTGACATATTAAATATTTCCTACTAAATCTACTATAATGAATCAACCGCTAGAGCGAATCCGAACACAAAAGTGTATGACGAAATCAGATGTGCTGGTCCAGACAAAGAAGACCTGCTGTAAACATAGCACAAAATATTTGCGCTCAAACCACATAGAGTGGTTTATATAGTGTATTATACTAGAGCGAACGAAGAAGTTAGTAAATAATGCAGATTATTTTTTGAATTCATAGGTCACTGAACGTGCATTTACAGACAGGCAATGTCCACACTCATTAAAATAACGTTTGTCTCAGCTGATCTTCTTCAGTAAGTCATTGACGTTTACCAGTTATTTTCGTAGATGAAGAGGAGGGAAATTTCTTGAAAGTGATGTAGGATTACGTAGGATATCGGATTTATTCGACTTAGTTGTAATGCGCACTTCAGCTTTACTATCTTATACTCAGCGGGCTATTGTTTGATTCTTACATGATTGTTTTTCATATCCGACCTTATACTACCAACCACTTTTGTTATAATTTTCTTATAGATCTGTTTAATATAATAAATGCTATTACTTTGTTCTTTCACATGTTGTATTTTAATTTTAAACAGTATTCACATCTTTGGTTTGTTAATTCAATCCTATATTTCAGGGTTTATATTTGTCTCATCATTAACAAATGAAAACAAATTTCCTCTCTACTTGGTTTTGTGTGTGTGTATGTTTATAAAAATACTTTCTAGTATTGGAGATGAATAAAGGGGAGCATGATGAAATTACTTTGGCGACAGTTTGTTTAACTAATGAAAAAGCAACACTTATTGACTCATCTTTGCTGCAATTAGGAGATTTCCAGTTAGTTCATCCATGCTTGTAAATCCTGCTTCCTAGTTGTTTACAACTGTTTACTTCGTCATGTATCTGGTTATTAATTTTAATAAGCTATATTTATTTGTTATCTCAATGACCTTTAGCTAATTTTAATTCTTTCCCCCAATTGCTTGCGGTGCTTTTGTTTTTCTACATGTATTGTTATATATACTTTAAAATTCAGACCGTCCACTTGTTTATCAATTGTCCACTATAGCTTCTGTTGTATGCAGAATTTACTAAATGTATAAACATGAGGTAGATTATTGAAGATAACCGTCTTTTAATTCGTGTCTGACACCAGTTTTAATTATAGAGGGTTATTACAGTTTACATATATGCGCAACTCCGCAGGGAATCTTCGTCATAAAATTATACATAACTTTGTGAGTACATCTCTCTGGTAACCCATAATGTTTCATTGTTATCAGTTTCACTGTGCATGTCTTCAGTGTCATCGATTGTCCACACAATTCCCATACATTGGGGACACCACTGAAACTTAATTCTGAAAGTCGTTTAATTTGTTAATACTTGTGTTTGTGTTGAACGAAACTAAATGTGATTATGATGAGCCTTGTTAAAACTAGTGCAAATTTGTTATTTTTCAAGTGCCTTGACGACTGGTGTAGTCGGTACACGAGTTTTTAAAAATCTCAAGCGCTGCTAACCAATTCTTCTGTTTACTTTATTCCAAATCGTTATATTATGCAGGCCAGTATTTTATCATTTTTTTAATTGTCCTCGTGTGGTTTTCTATGATTTATTACTGTTGCCTACTGTCGCAGTGTTCTACAAGAACTTATCTCCTTATTACATCTTCTTAGTCTTTGACTGCCTTCGTTTGGTCGGACTATTACATGCTACCGAACGTTGATTGTATTTTAGTGGTCTGATAGGTCAATTCAGTTCAACACTCAACTCATTCAACACCTTCTCTCTTTATTATATGTCCAGAAACATTAACTGTCTCTTTCTGGTCTGTGTACTTCACTTGAGCACTGAACTCCTCTAGACCTTCTCTCTATCTATTTTAGCTATCGATGATACTACTAATACTAACCTATGAAAGAAAATATCCGTTGCTTCCTGTGATAATTTTTGAAGTTTTCTTTTATATTCCAGTATATATATATGGAACTGCAGTAAAACTATTTGATTGGCAAACACGTAATTACAAAGTACTGTAGTTTTACAAATTACAAAAAAACAGTGACAAAATACAGCAACGTTTCGACCAACAAGGCCTTTATCAGCAAACGAACAAACAGGAGTGACAAATTAAAATGAAACACAAATGGACGACCAAATACAAACGTATCTAATGAAAATCAAAATTTTATATTCCACCATTCCCTTCTGTATATCATACTTTACTGTACATACCAGTGGTCTTGATTCTTTTCTTATTACTATTGACAAGGACATGATGCATAATATGAACATCACTTTCTCCAATTCTATGTTTGCCAGGATTGTTATATTCTGTATTTATGAACTATCTCACTCATGGAATGCCCTTAAAGTTGCCAGCTATTTAAATATATTTTAACGGTGTACCATTTACTTGAATGAACTTGTTGTTATTAGTATATTTCTAATTGTTAGCACCGTTTGTTGTATACGAATTGCTATATATTGTTGTCTCATTGTGTCGGGTGATTGATCACGGCAATAGTAAAACCTTAATGTCGCCTATAGTTGTCTCACCAACAGGATTATCATGTCTCATCAACAGGACTATCATGTCTCACCAACAGGATTATCATGTCTCACCAAGAGGACTATCATGTCTCACCAACAGGTTTATCATGTCTCACCAACAGGACTATCATGTCTCAAGACTGGTTTATCAAACCATTAATATGATAATTATAAATAAATACAATTTCCCACAGCCGTTTCAGACCTTAGCGTATGAAGTGCCTGTCACTTTTTATTTCTTACCCCTAGTATACAGGAGGTATGAGGACCAATTCCTGTCCTCACGTGTGGGAAAGTCGACTGTGGGATTGAACCCACAACCCTCTGAGTCCGAGTCGATAGACGAACGCTGCTTACGCATTGCGCTAATCCGTCCCACATGTGACAACTACATCATTGTTAAATCAACAACAATATATGCACATTCTTGCAAACAATGAATCGTGAGAATATCCATTGTTACTTGCATGAATAATAAAAATGTTGACAAGTAAAAAAGCAAGTTGTTTGGGGAGAGAAAAAACCACTTGAGTTATTTTTAAACTGCAGCATGTACCGGAAAACAAATATGTCATCTAAACAACAACACGAAAATTGGAGCGGAACGTTTCTAATTGTCTCTACAAACGTCATACTTGTTTCAATTACAAATCGAATCGGAGTTGTATCCCATGTTTGTAGTAGTTATACAAGCTATCCATAGAAAATGCAAGAACGTAATACTGATACTTAATACTGAAAACACTGAACTTTACAGAAACAAACGTATTAGACACAGATAGAAACACTAATGGTAACTTTCAATTAAATATATTGTGCATGGCGGAAATATATTTGGAGGACTCTTTCATCAGATTCATTTTGGACTTTTTGATGCATCGCCTTGTGGAACTTCAAATGTTCCCCTTTCTCATTGACTTAAATTTATGTCATATATCAGTCTTATATATCGAGCTTAAATGTAGTACCTGGACAACTGAACCGACAGTGATAAGCTCTGGCCTTACACATGGGTGCTTTTGTCTTCAGTACTGTTCAATGTGTGCACATTGCAAATTAGAGGTGGATATGCACACTGATAATTAAATATGCGATGTGTATAGTAAGATTTACATGTGGACAGATCATGCCAAGTGCAAGAACTATAATGTACGAGGAAGAACATGGTGGCTTATCATCACGAAACAGATCGGGTGCAGGTTACCAGTGAGCTGCGAGTTGAGTGAGGGGTGGGGGGGAGAGAATAATAGTTGGGTCGAACAGAGGATGTCATTCAACTGGTGTGCGCACTAAATGATATAGAGCATAGGAGGACTTTGTGTCGGTGTCGGTAATCTCCTTTCGTGTTATTATAACTCTTGACAGAGAAAGTATAAAGAAAAATTCAGCACCGGGTTTCCTCATTTGCCTCTGTCCCTTTTGGCAGAACTAGCACACCACCTGCCGAGATTGCTGCACAAAGCACGAACTCCAAAACTATCATAGGGTTTTCAGAAGAAAAATAATGTATATTATGACTCGGTCCGAATTCAACCTATAAACTTCACAACGCCAGGCATACGTCTTAACCACTCCACCATAGAGACCTTGGTGTTGTTCGCCATATGCCCAGCTCATAGTCTTTCACAGCTCTGCGTAACGAGAGAGTTGATGGGAAAGAGAACGATACTTTTGCTGTGACCACAAGTATCATGATTATAGAAGGTATGACCGTGGTCAAGGTAATGACCTGACTAGAGATGCAGAGCACAACCCATGTGTGCGTTCTGAATGACTCATTGAGCATACTCTCTCTCACGCGCGATCACCGCCCATACCGATGTACTAGATCTTCCCATAAATTCTATTCATGTGGAAATCTGATTCACGCAGCCTTAGCACTGGTGTGTTTTACGTCACATCTTCAGCACCATTTGGAGCTCTGGTGCTTATCCTTCGGCGATATGTCCGGTTTCAGCCAGCGTTTACTCGGTTCGCTCTCCGTTCTGTAGCCATCTAATGTTTTTTTACGGTGTGGTGTAGCTAGCCCCTACGCCCTACCCCCATAGTCGCCTCTTACGACATGCGTGGCAGGTAACAGTGGTTATATTCTTTACACCCCAATTTGGTCCCAGGTAACTCACCAAGGACCTACTCAGGAAGGTTCTCGCGGGTTGTGTGCGTAGATGGGGACTTGAGTCTGCTATATTCGAAACTGTAGAGTCACCTTCATTAACAAGAATGTTGATGTGACAGATGATAACAACAAAAGTGTCAGTGTTTCAGATAATAGTAACATGACTGCCAGTGCGTCATATGACCGGAACAAGAGTGTCAGTGCGTCAGATGCCATAAGACTTGTCAGTGCGTCATATGACCGTAACAAGAGTGTCAGTTCGTCAGATGACATAACATGTCTATCAGTGCGTTTGATGACCGTAACAAGTGTGCTAGTGTGTCAGATGACAGTAATAAGTGTGCTAGTGTGTCAGATGACAGTAACAAATGTGCTAGTGTGTCAGATGACAGTAGCAAGTGTGCTAGTGTGTCAGATGACAGTAACAGGTGTGCTAGTGTGTCAGATGACAGTAACAAGTGTGTCAGATGACAGTAACAAGATTGCTAGTGTGTCAGATGACAGTAACAAGAGTGTCAGTGTGTCAGATAAGGGGTAACAAGTGTGCTGGTGTGTCAGGTAACAGTAGCATGACTGCCAGTGCGTCATCCGACTATAATAATACTGGATGTGTGTGATGACAGTAAAGATTGCAGTGTGATGACAGTAACAAGAGTGTCAGTGTGCCAGATAAGGGGTAACAAGTGTGCTGGTGTGTCAGGTGACAGTAACATGACTGCCAGTGCGTCATCCGACTATAATAATACTGGCTGTGTGTCAAATGAGAGTAAAATGACTGTTTTCATGAAAGAAGGCAATACCTAGTCTCTAAATGTGTCACATATCAATATTTTAATAAAACATTGAATAATCAATAATACAACAATTATAATGTTATGTATCGTCAAGTACAGTCGTTATTATATTTTAACGTTTACCTTGCATGTCTTTCTATAATAGTTGAATGTGTAAATATATGAGATGATCAATGAATTGTGTCGAAATCTGACTAGAAGTTACAAGATAGCTTTTAAGAAATTTATAAATAGTTTGAAAAACTAAGTCATGATACATACTCGTACAACTGTTTTGCATCGAATTTTGCCTGTATTACATGTCCGAGACAGGTGTTTGTCTACCTATAGATATTGTCTCGCGACTTAACAACATGGTTTCCCCTTCACAGGTTATCTCCAATGTGACAGTATAATGGGGTTTTCAATCAAATGTCACGTTTCTTTATAGAATCCAATCAAATGGCATGTGTATATATATATATGTAGAACATTTTATACTTGTCAGCGAAAAATCTTACGCGTGTACTGGCCGACTACTATCTCGAACCAAGAATTGCTTGCACGATGCCAACAAGAGAATATGGGCACTATCATCCGAAGACGACGATGGAGATGGATTGGACATGTGATGCGCATGGAGACTGGCTCCGACACGAAAACTGCACTGAGATGGACTCCAGAGGGTAGGCGAAAGCGTGGAAGACCCAAGACGACCTGGAGGAGAACGAAGGAAATGAATCATAGCTGGAACACAATACAGAGGAAGGCTATGAACAGGGAAGAATGGTGTGCGTTTGTTGCTGCCCTAAACGCCAAGGGCGTAACAGGCTAAAGAGAGGAGAACATTTTATGTTGTCCAGTGTTTGCTTTACATTATTTCTTTTTGTTTTTCTGTCAATGTTTCTCACAATGGCGCTTTTACATGAAATACATCGTCTTTCTATTCTTTTGTCCAAAACCGGAATAACAATTTCCTCTGTGTCGGCATGAGTGAATGGCATCTGTCAATTGATTGATATATAGGACAATCATTATTATACTTTGGTGGATAGCCATCAGTGTTCTTTCTTACATAGGAATATCTCAGTGGTAGTGCACGAACTCCTGCTAGCACCGGCAAAGGTCCTTAATGTAATTTTGAAGATGGTAACGCGTTTTGTAAGAATAATTAGTTTGTTTCAGTCATGTTTCCAACCATAAAACAAGCCAGAGAAGAGATACAGTTCGCTTTTGTAATTTTTGCTGGCGATGACAGCATCCTGTTAGTCTCGAGAAATAATAGTGGGTTGTTTTACTCCTGGCATGTTTTACGCCTGCAGATTATTTTAGTCTGGATTGAACAATTCTCATATGATCAACAAATAAACAGATACAGGTATTAAGAGCTTCCGAAAAAACAAATAGACAAACACGGGACTCGAACCACTTATCCTAGTCCTTACGACACCAATCGCCTAGCCTAGCAATACGAGCGTAATTACGTTTGCTTCCTCTGGGGTTCTTGTAAGAAAACTCCTTGTGCTCATCTTAGAATTAATTTGAAGCTACTTTGAATGATGTATACATGTTTGTTATATGTGTATACATGTGTGTATGTATGATATTGTCTCGTCTCTAATATATACAGGCACAACAAGCTTATAGCATGTGCCTGTGCAAACACTATTAACGAACCCTACCTGATTGTTTCTGTGTCTGGTAATAACAAGCGTCTGAGAAAGACACTCCCCGTGAGTCATTTTTTAGAATGGCTCATTGGTTGTGTACGTAAGGACGCTCGTATTGCTAGGCTAGGCGATTGGTGTCGTAGGGACTAGGGTAAGTGGTTCGAGTCCCGTGTTTGTCTATTTGTTTTTCGGAAGCTCTTAATACCTGTATCTGTTTATTTGTTGATCATATTCGTTACTTCCGTTGCTTCCTCTGGGGTTCTTGTAAGAAAACTCCTTGTGCTCATCTTAGAATTCTCATACCAGTTTTCAGAACCTTCTCCAGCTGAATTTGACCCTGGTGAGCTTCTCAAAGTCTTGTGTATTCATGTCAAGTGCCTTCAAGTCACGCTTGCGTAAATCTTTGCAATGAAGGGTAGGGTCGCCACACCGTTCTTTTTCCAGAAGCCATCTCCCCATATGTGAAGAATATCATTTGGGATCCGGTCTTCATCCATCCTAATCAGCTGACGCAGCCATCTTAGTCGGCGTTGGCAGATAAGGGTAGCTATGCTAGAAATTCCATTTTTTCCAATACCTCATTATTAATTTCTTTTCTACTCCAGGAGAATAATTTTTGCTAATGCACAACAAATCACTACATTTGTAGAAGTTATTAAATAATTATAACTAAGTGTATAAAATAATTTGAAGTTCTAAAGAATATTTTAATAATATAAATGCTACTGCATGTTGTTGCTGTGTGATCACAACCATTAACCGTATGTATACTTAGTGGCTTAGGGATAGTGACTCGGTCTATTAACCCCGACGTTCTGAGTTCAAATCACGATGCGGACAGTTTGGTGGCAAATTGTTTCGCGTGGATTTTACAAAAGGACGATGGCACCACCCGTTCAGAAAGCAATGGCAAACTACTGAACGTAATAATGTCTAGAAAAATCACAAACAGCGTTAAAAGCTGTGGTTGATTCGCAAATTCCTGTAAAGGATATGCAATTAACTTTTTTTTATACTTAGTGAATTGTTGCACAATGGTACATGCAATATTTATGATTGTTATAAAAGTTTGTACATTATTTGTGGCTTTACTATATTGATTTTTCTCCAATGTGACTTTTACAAATTGTGTGTGTGTGTATGCATGTGTTTCAGCAATCGCCATTGTATAATAACAACCAGGACACTGCTTCTATACATTTTAAGTTCTGTTTTAAGACCTTTGACTACCCATATTTTGTTGAGCATGGCGAAAGTTTGACTTGCTGTCTTGATTGTTCCAATGTTGTCCTTTTTCGAATGGTCATCCTTCGATACTATACTTCCCATGTATACAAAACCCTGAACTTCTATGATTTTGTTTTGTAAAATAGTTGGATTTTTAATTTTTGGTTAATTCTCATTACTGTATATTTTGCAATATTAAATTTAAGCCCTATTGTTTGAGCTGTGTTAGACAATGTATCTATTTTCGTTTGAGCGTACTTGTACCCCTGGCCAAAAGATTAATATAGTCTGCATAATCCATCTTTCAGTTTTGAGGTAAGTGTCCATCGAATGACTCTGCTGTTATCCTTTATTGTTTGGTTTCGAAATGCTGAAATAATCTGATTAAAAATTTGTTACATTCCAACATCTGATAATAGATGTCAATTTGGGTGATTGAAGGCTAGTCGTTTGGATAGAGACTTCCTTTCGGATTTGGTCTCCCTCCTCCATGAAACCAGTTTCTTGTTATCTCTTGTTCTGTTTCCATAACACAATAATATTCACAGAAATTGGTTGTCAGCCGCTTGTTCGACCCCCAATCTGAAGAACCAGGTCCTCACATATGAGTTACAGATGCAACCTTGCGAACATAAAGTCCAACTTATTTTGTCCAACATCTTTTCACTTATACTGTAGTACCGCGTCAAATATAAGTAGTTATAGGGGTGACGGTAAGAACTTACTCATGCTCAAATTATGTCAGAATACTAGTACTAAGCACTTTTATTCCCAATTAGTGAACATAGGGCCGCAACCGTCAATTTATCTATCGCTGCATCGGATTGTATTCTGGACAGTCTTCTTTAGATCATCCCATAAATCTCCAACTTTTCGAACCCCGTTTATTATACTTTTTCAGATAGTCCTTTGTCTCCCCATCATTCCCGTACAATGGGGTATTACTTTCTGGTTCATTTGATACGATGTGCGCGACGGAGACATCGGCTTTTGAGCTTATGCAGCTTTGATATTCTTTTCTTGGTCACATGCCGTGTTTCAGAGCCGTCAATGGTAACGTTGCTTTCATATAATAATAATAACAACGCCTATAACCCGTTAGGGTCGTAGGGCACTGTGGAGACATCAGCACAAAAAGCCATCCATGAATCTCTGTCTTCAACTCATCAGGCGAGTGTGGAGAAACTCTGCCCCGACCAGCTCTTGATGTTGTCAAACCAGGATTTTCTCTGCCCTCCTTTCTTTCTTCCACCCTCAACTGTTCCCTAACTGTTGCTTTCATATTGATCTCTCACTGACCAATGAGAATTGTTTATTATTATCATCATCATCAAATAGCTTGTCCTGAGCAGAACTTTGCCACCCCAACAGTCATCTGGAATTTCTCTCTCATAGGCCAGATGTCCCACCTCTGCAGCCGTCATGTTCAAACCATCAGTTACATATTGAATCCATCTTCTTCGCGATCTTCCTCTTCTACTCTTTGCCAGTGTGCCTCTTTCCATGATGGTCTTTTCCAGCCCATCGTGTCTTTTTATATGTCCAAAATGCCTAAATTTTCTCTTTCTTATTTGTAGCATCAGCCAGTTTTCTTTGATTTTGAGTTCAGCAGTGCTCATTGAAAGTATCCACGTTTTGTTTAGTTTAGCAAGTACATGCTATTCTCTTTGTAATGAATGCTCACTTGGAAAACTGATTAGTATTATATTCTGTGTATCACGTTAGCGCCCAGAGTTGTCTAGAGATAACACATGACTAGCAAAGTTAATGTCAATATATATCATTATTTTAACTCAAGACAACCATTTGTGTGTGGTACCATGCATTAATGTCAGGGTAATTGTTTGAATGTCGGTAGATCGATGACAATATAGTAAATAGCAGCACAGACAATATAAACTGAGCGATTTAACTATAAACGGTCAGTGGTCCGGCTTGTTATTTACAGCGCTGACTTAGTGCATAGGTCTATGTGACTTTTTGCTGAAATGATAATTTATTTTTAACATCCAGTTCTCTTGGACAACTCAAGATTATTAGCATTCTGTTCTCCTGGACAAATCAAGACTTTTAACATTTTGTTCACATATACAGAACATACCACCCATTACTCTTGATCTGATCTTGAGTGTGACCTAGTGTTTATCCTGTTATTAAATTAAATAGTACTTGGCAAGTATAACAACAGAACATATCCTACAGAACTGTCCCCAGTATGCGGACCTGAGAAGAAAGAGGTGGCCCACTTACACCAGCGTCCAAGACAAACTGTATGGCGTGGCTGATAATCTGAGGCAGACGGCTTCCTTTATTAGAGAATCCGAAATGCCAATCTAGTGAGAACCCACTAGATATTAAATGGGGGTCTCTAAAGCAAAGTGGGTAAGGCGTTTACATATCGTTCTGGTGGTTGTGGGTTTGACTCCAGACCTAGACACATATGCAATTTTTTCATGTCATCACTAAGATTGTTGATTGCATACAATAAAAAGAGATACTAGAGCTAAGCGAAGACCAAGAAAAAGATGGATAGACAATATCAAGACTACACTTCATAAACACGGATATAACACAACACGGGCGACTCATCTGGCCCTAGAACGCAAACTAAAGCTCTCACCCCTACGCTTAACGGCAAGAGTGGACAGCCAACTACATCTTCCACCTGGGAATAGACAATAGATATACTAAGAATGTAACTGGATGTAGCTAAGGAATTCGTCCAAAACTCTCGGCAGATTGTGGGGACTAGGCCAAATGGTAAAATCCGACGCAATGAAGCTAGTACTTGCATTTAGACCCTTTTATAGTATACATGCCCACCAATTTATGACACTGAATGTATATGCCTTGTGACGGCTTCCTTAGAGTAGTGTTTCCCAACCTTTTTTGTGCCATGCCCCACTAAAGCCTTTCAAAAATTCGTATGCCCCCGCCCCTTCCCAATCTAACATATACAAAATTTGTAATTTCCAAAAAATTTAATTGTTCACTGACGAAACTTGATAGGTTTTAGGAAGAGATCAGCCGATATAATTTTTAGAAGATCGACAATAAAAAAGTATAGCGGTATCAGTCACTTCACATTTCTGATGCCAATTAAACTGTTCAAATATTTGTTGTTGTAAATGTCGCTAGTAACAATAAAATGTCGCTAGTATAATCAATTAAATCTTCTTCATAACTATCACAAGTTATAATTTGATCGAGCAATACTCAAGATTGCACTGTATAAACTCATTTTGATCTTCATGAGAAGGTTGGCAAATGTCGGACACACTACCGTTTTTTAAAAATTGTCTCGATTTTAACACAATAACACATTTTTTCCCACTTTCAAATCTTTGTTAAAAGAAGGTAGAAATGTATCTATAGTCTGTCCATTAATTCGTGAGCACGTTTGAAATGGATTTTCTCGAAAACTACCTGTTGGATCTCAGTGATTTTTGCAAGCAGCCTTAGAATATCCATGACGCTAGAGAAATATTTTGTTTCCAAGAAAATTTGATGTAGTTTGAAATATTTCTTCTTCAGGTTATATTAAAATCAACCTCACCGGATTGTACACAATAGTAACAGATCTACGGTACACAGACGCGTTGTTCTAAAAATACATTATGGTAACATTGAAATATCGTGAGTTAACAACAATTTCACGGGAATTCCCGTGCACCTAACCCAGTCGACTTTGAAAGCGGAAAGCATATGACGTTATAATTGGGATACCGTTGTATAGTTATAGGTGTATCTCGCTATTTGTATGAAGCTATTGTATCATATTTGTTGGCTTATCAAAACTGACATTGATATCACATTCATAATGAGTCTGAAGTGCACATTTATAACAATGCAGAAGGTTACAGTTTTACTATACCAACACTTCCGTAAGGAATCTAAGAGAGGTCATCTATATTGCGATATTCATAACCCTGAGAAACGAACGCAACTGGCGCTTGGTCTGAATAGAGAATCCTTTTCCCGATGGATTAAACAAGACACAAAGTGCACTAATGTCAAGCAAGGAAGGAAAAGAACAATTGACGACTTTGACATATATGTCATAAGACGGGAGCTCTTGAAAATGTTTGCGACGACAAATCAATTTGTTACTCTCAGAAACTGAAATTAAAACTGCAATCAGATTGCAGCATAGACATTTCTAAAAGTACTCTATGGAAAATTGTAAGAGCCGCCAGCTTCACCTTCAGAAAAACTATAGGCGGCAGGAATATTTTTGTGAAAAGCCACATTTAATTGGTGCCCGAAGTAAATACCTGAGGCAGATCCGTGAGCGGCGGAGGCAAGGCTATGATATTGTATATTTGGACGAATCCTGGGTCAATGCTCACCACACCAATGCTAAAGAATGGCAATCAGTAGACGGTGAACAAAAAAGAAAAATACCAAGCAGCAAAGGCCAGCGTATTATACTAACACATGCAGGAAGCAGTGAAGAAGGTCTTGTCCATGACGCTGGACTTATTTTCCAATCAAAAGTACCGACGGTAGGGACTACCACACAGAAATGAATGGACATATTTTCAGGCACTGGATGGAGAAAGATCTACTTCCAATTCTAAACAGACCATCATGCTTGGTAATGGATAATGCATCCTATCACAACGCAGTATCAGCGGAAGACAAAGTACCAACTGCATCAAATATAAAAGATCAAATTAGGACTTGGCTTGCTAAGGAAAATGTCAGCTTCGATGATTCATATTTGAAACCCGAGTTGTTGCACCTGGTGAGGATGACAAATAAGACAAAGGTGTTTCATATTGACAAAATCATTGCGGAATACGGCCACATGTCTTTGCGACTACCTCCATATCATGCTCACCTCAATCCGATAGAGCTTGTCTGGGCTAAAGTAAAAGGGCAAGTTGCCGAACAGAACAGGACGTTTAAAATGTGTGATGTTGAAGTTCTGACAAGTGAGTCCCTCTCAATGATAGACATGCAGTTCTGGAAGAAGTGTGTTGAACATGTGCTCGAGAGGAAGACGAGTACTGGCACCGAGATGGATTACAATTTGTCCAGCCAGTAACAATTATCAACCTCATGGAATCGTCAGATTCGGGATGATACAAATCATATTTTGATTACAGACTGAGAAATAGCAACGTATACATTTACATATCCAAATGCGTCTACCATCATACAATTTGTGGTGAAGTTAAGACACCCTGGGGTCTAATGGTGACCGAAGGGAGGACTAACTGTTGCATATTGTATCCAAGTTCACGATTGCACATAAAGGGCAACACACTTAATTACTTGACCTATCAAGTTAATATGGAGATACACCTATGAATAGAATTGACATGGACAAATTCTAAGGATTACTGTAAAATCTAAAATTTGAGCCCCCGTATTTGCAATTGTCATAAAAGATCAAAGGAATTCGCCGATGTGCAAAATCCGTAGCATCTATGAACTACTGGTTAGCTTTATTTTAGCGTCATGGATATTCTAAGGCTGCATGAAAAAAATCACTGAGATTCAACAGGTAGTTTTCGAGAAAATCAATTTCAAACGTGCTCACGAATTAATGGACAGACTATAGTTATAAGCACTTTTGGTTTCCTGAAGATTTTTGTAAACTTCAGTAACGTGGTTGTTAAGCAACATTCGTTTTTGTCAACAGACATCCAAAAGCCGTTATATCGGTTTTGCAACATCATGAACATTAGTTAAACTCTGAACGAGTTCATTGCCCCTAAACAATGAAAATGCTCCCTGTGGATGGGCCCCACGTTGGAAAACAGGGCCTTAGAGTATCAAGATATACATGACATACCATCTTCACCAGACATTGAATGTGAAATTATGTGAAATTATGTGAAATTATGACGGTATATCGTATACATGACATACCATACATGACTCTACTAGACTACGAGTGTCCCGCCTGAAAAAAACATGCGGTGCCAACAGTCAACCACGCTGTTGTTGTGCAGTTGTTAAGCCGTACTGTGTTCATTGTTGACATATAATGTGGTCGGCTGACCTTTAATACAAACTGATGGTGTGAATGAGTAGCAGGAAGATATATAACAAAATACAAGCATGTTTGCAACTACAGAAACATTGTAAACACCTCAGTAACAATTAAGGGTCTCAATACTCACTAAATGACATATTTTCTTTAAAATATCGATTTTCCAAATATGTTTTATTCTGTTAGTTTTATATCTCTAGAATCGAAATCAGTAAAAAAATTGAATTTTTTTTTTTTTTAAATTTTAAAATGAGATTTTAAACAGCCCACCCTCTCGGAAATTAAACGTATTTCTTAAGAGGTAATGTCTAGAAATACCGTTTGGTTGGTACTTAGTGATGGGGATGTCTATTCTATAAGACATATTGAATAATATATCATTGTAAAGTGCCAGTGTGAGAAAATTGTGAGAGTTCATCCAATTCTATGGAAGCTGAAGCTGCCAAGCTTATTTTGCCAGGTCAGTGAGAAAGAGACAACTTGTTTATTCCCAGTTGCTCTGTGATGGAGATTCCAAAGCTTTTGTAGAGACAAATACATCTTTCAACAATGATATTCAAATTGTCAAAGTAGATTTTTCAATCGCATAGCTAAAAAACGTTATCTCATTAGTCTACGTCAATATTTGCCTATATTAAAAAATAGTAGTTCTCCCATGCTCCACATCAAAGAGCATGAGATATCTCAGAAGGAAGGAGGCACATATAATACAGGTGAATTTAACAAATAACCATACGGGACGGATGTTCTGTCAATCATTTAAGCGATTTGTGTGGAAATTCTTTGGTAAGTTAAAGATCTTTTCATATTTCACCAAAAATATTTTTAAATTGCAGTTTTCTCACAATTGTGATATTCACTAATTTAGGAAGTGTTCAGTAGGTTAATCTCAGTAACCATTTAAGATATCAATATGAAATTTGGCATACATATAGATCTATCAATACTGAGGGCAGTCAGATATAGAAATACAAGTTTTGAGAAATATATTTGTAAACACAATATTTTTAGTAACCATAGGTTCCTATTTTTTGGGTAAAAATTATATATGTCTTATTCGTTGCACTTCTATCTGCTTGTTATCTGTCCCAGAACAATTTAAAGTTGCTAGCTGCCTATAACTATGGCTTATGTAAGTATGTCAATTTAAAAAAGAATAATATGAACTAGTTGTGAGTACTTACCTACTTTACGTCATTGTTTATAATCCAACATGGCCGCCATTACCATGGCAACCGATAAGTAATTAAATTAAAGTTATATAATATTTCATACCAAACCGTCCTAGTACTACCTGATAAACAATATCTCATTTGACTGAGAAATAAGGAAGTTAGCAATCGTTTGTCCTGTCTACCCTTAAGGACGTAGAAAGATACACACAGTTAAAGATAATCAATATCAACTGACATGCCTGTTTACGTTGATGATCATGGATCTCCACACATATCAACCTTTAGTACTGACTGTAAGTTCGGATGTTGACACTCTTCCGTGCTATGATGGTATGCTGTCCATACTTTTCTCTTCCTGTCGTCCCCCGTTTCGTCTCAAATTGACTTTACCCGTTTGGCATATTGTTGTCTCTTTTTCTCATTAGATGCCCGAGAAATGATGATTACCTTTTTCTTATATTAATAATAACTTTTTTCTGTGCCTTGATCACTATTAGCATATCAACAGGGGTCTCTGTGGCTAAGTGGTTAAGCCCTTTGCTTTGTGAGTGGAAGGTCGTGGGTTCGAGTCCGGACCGTGCCATTCTGTTCACGAGTGCAGTTTTTTCCAGATTAATAGGATTGTTGCTGGAGCTACGGAGTTCGTGCTTTGTGCAATACTCTCGGCAAGTGGCGTGCCATTTCTGCGGAGAGGGACCGAGCCGTATGGAGTATGGAGGGACGTGGTGCAATGAAGTCAATCCTTCGGCTTGTAAACCCCTTTTTTTAATCATATCAACAGTAGTGATTTTAACAGGATCATGCAATTCTTAGCCTGCATCTGTGTGGCCTTCAGATATTTTGCTTCCTTGTTAGGTTAGTTAGTATTAATATAAAGTAACATTTCAGAAATAGGTCATGTATAGGAGTGGCTGAAGTTATGGATAAGCGAACATAGCTAGGGATACCAAACTGCTCAGTCAAGAGCACTATGACTTCTCACGACTCTTAATAACAGTAGAATGATCGAGAAGATGGAGGAAGAGATAGTGACACTCCTTTGATATTTTCAGGTCGTCATATGATTGACAATAAACTCTTAAGTAGCTTTGAGTGATACTATCATCTCTGTCTGCCTGGTAGAGATTTGTTGTCCCACTTTGTATACCAGATATTAACTTTTCGAATAGTGTTTTCCATTTCGTATTCCCATGTGTCTGTGTCATCGTTAACCGTTTTGGTTGACAGCTTTCTGTTTTGTTGCTGAATCTTTTTGTTCGTCTTTACGTCTCGCGTGTTGTGTTGACAGTCTCGTTCTTGTATTGTGAAGCTGTTCTTGTTATGTGACAGTCTTCGTTTTTTGTTATTGTTGACAGTCTTCGTTCTGTTTTGTTGTTGTTGACAGTCTGTCTTGTTTTTGTTGTTGTTGACAGTCTTCGTTCTTGTTTTTGTTGTTGTTGACAGTCTGTCTGTTTTGTTGTTGTGACAGTCTTCGTTCTTGTTTGTTTTGTTGACAGTCTTCGTTCTTGTTTTTGTTGTTATTGTTGACAGTCTTCGTTCTTGTTTTTGTTGTTGTTGACAGTCTTCGTTCTTGTTTTGTTGTTGTGACAGTCTTCGTTCTTGTTTTTGTTGTTGACAGTCTTCGTTCTTGTTGTTGTTGACAGTCTTCGTTCTTGTTGTTGTTGTTGTTGACAGTCTCGTTCTTGTTTTGTTATTGTTGACAGTCTTCGTTCTGTTTTGTTGTTGACAGTCTTCGTTCTTGTTTTGTTGTTGACAGTCTTCGTTCTTGTTTTGTTGTTGACAGTCTTGTTCTTGTTGTTGTTGACAGTCTTCGTTCTTGTTGTTGTTGACATCTCGTTCTTGTTTTGTTGGACAGTCTTCGTTCTTGTTTGTGACAGTTCGTCTTGTTGTTGTTGTTGACATCTCGTTCTTGTTTTTGTTGACGTTTCGTTCTGTTGTTGTGTTGACATTCTTCGTTCTTGTTTTTGTTATTGTTGACATTCTTCGTCTTGTTTGTTTTGTGACAGTCTTCGTTCTTGTTTTGTTGTTGACATCTTCGTTCTTTGTTGTTTGTTGACATCTTCGTTCTTGTTTTTGTTATTGTTGACATTTTCGTTCTTGTTTTTGTTGACAGTTTCGTTCTTGTTTGTTGACATTCTTCGTTCTTGTTTTTGTTGATTTTCGTTCTGTTTTGCATTCTTCGTTCTTGTTTTTGTTGACAGTCTTCGTCTGTTTTGTTGTTGACATTCTTCGTTCTTGTTTTTGTTGTTATTGTTGACATTCTTCGTTCTTGTTTTTGTTATTGTGACAGTCTTCGTTCTTTGTTGTTGACATTCTTCGTTCTTGTTTTGTTGACAGTTTCGTTCTGTTGTTGTTGTTGACATTCTTCGTTCTTGTTTTTGTTGTTATTGTTGACATTCTTCGTTCTTGTTTTTGTTATTGTTGACAGTCTTCGTTCTTGTTTTTGTTATTGTTGACAGTCTTCGTTCTTGTTTTTGTATTGTGACAGTCTTCGTTCTTGTTTTTGTTGTTGTTGTACATCTTCGTTCTTGTTTTGTTGTTGTTGTTTCATTCTTCGTTCTTGTTTTTGTTGTTGTTGTTGACATCTTCGTTCTTGTTTTGTTGTTGTTTTGACAGTCTTCGTTCTTGTTTTTGTTATTGTTGACAGTCTTCGTTCTTGTTTTTGTTGTTATTGTTGACAGGTACTTTGTCATTAGCCGGCCGCAAAAGACCTGAACAACGAGTTCCGGTAAACCCCGGTATCCGTAGGCGTGTCGGGGATTGTCCAGTATTTTCCAAAGGTCGAACAGTCTGCGCGGTTTATTCCATTTGCGTTTTTAGGGGTTTCATGTTGAAAACCTTTCGTTTTCGGCTTTAAAAAAAAATTAAGTAGTAACAAACAATCGCAAGATTTTATATTTTGTGGCAGGGTTAGGGTTAGGCAATTTCTGTGGTTTTTTTCCTATAATATAATTGTTCCTCCTTTCCTCGCTGTATTTGTGTTGTTATCACTGTATATGTATCGACATACTATATTGACATACTACATATATTTTGTGGCAGGGTTAGGCAATTTCTGTGGTTTTTTTCCTATAATATAATTGTTCCTCCTTTCCTCGCTGTATTTGTGTTGTTATCACTGTATATGTATCGACATACATATTGACATACTACATATATTGCAGTAGGGTAGCAATCGTTTTCTAAATATAATTGTTCCTCCTCTGCTATTGTTGTTATCACTGTATATGTATCCACATACTAATGCTTGACCTACCTGGGTCCCAAAGTGGACTGTCCACGACTATTTACAACATATCTAAAAATAGATGACACTTTCCGACAATTTCTAAAAATAGGTCTTCCTGTCAGTTGTGGCCGGCTAATGACAAAGTACCCTTCGTTCTTGGTTTTTTTGTTGTTGACAGCCTCTGTTCTAAGTTTTTTTGGTTTACAGACTTCGTTCTTGATTTTTGGTGAGTCTTCGTTGTTTTTAGTCATCGTTCTTGTTTTATTTTTGCTGATAGTCTTCGTTCTTATTATTTTGGTTGACAGTCTTCGTTCTTGCTTTTTTTTTTTGCTGTTAGTCTTCGTTCTTATTTTTTGGTTGACAATCTTCGTTCTTATTTTTTTTTTTTTGCTTGAAAGTCTTCGTTCTTGCTTTTTTTGGTGACAGTTTTCGTTCACTGTTTTATGTTGTTGTTGATAGTCTTTGTTCACTCTGCTTTTCCCTTCCGTTGACAGTCTATGTGTACTGTTTTTTGTTTTATAGTCTTCGTTCACTGTTTTCTTTCTTGTTGATAGTCTTCGTTCACTGTTTTTATTGTTGCTGACAGGCAGTCTGCGTTCACTGTTGTTTTCTCATTGACAGTCCCTGTTCTTTTTTTTTCTAGTTGACAGCTTTTGTTCACTTTTTATTTCTTGTTGACAGTCTACGTTCCTACTGGTTTTATTTTCCTGTTGACAGTTTTCGTTCACTCCATCTTGTTGTTGTTGACAGTTCGCTCATTCAGTTTTCAATATTCTTCCATAACAGTCCTGTTTGTAATCAGTCTTTCGTTAAAATCTATGTTTAAGTCTATTATCGTTAATCTATTTTAACCAGCCTTCCATTCCAATCTAAGTTTAATCAGTCTTCCTTAATACAGCAATATGTTTGCGACACCCCCACCCCATCCCTCCTTAAAATTAAAAAGAATAGTCTTACGTCACAATCTACATTTAGTAAGTAGTCTTCCTTTATAATCTGTTTTTAGTCTTACCACAAATTGCTCATCTCCCTCTCTCTGCCCGCATGACCAGCGTGTTCGTAGCGCGTTGGACTACGGGTGACAAGTCCTCTGTGAGTGCGGGTTCAATTCCGCGGACTGGCAGAAAAGCCACAGGTTCCCCAGATTTAGGGTGTTCGTGGCACCAAACCGAAGGGTTACGATGTCCGTGGCACGAGCCGAAGAGCTTTCAGCTCAAGTGTTTCTGGATCGGGAAAAAAAATCTCTCTCTCTAACATTTTTTTTTCAGCTTGTAGCTGATTGCATAAATTGCACATTATCGGCCAAAATTTGTACTTTAAGTCGATATACAGTCTCAAATGTCATCATCATGTTTGTCATAATCATTCGCTCTATTTTTGTTTTGTTGTCTGTATTTTCGTTGAATGTTTCTGGACACTCCTAACAACTTTTGCTCTTTCTGCACAATCTCTTGTTTTCATATATCTACTGTTTGCTGACTTTATTTGAGGACACCTCTTTTCTTCTATGTTGTATTATATTAGATGTACAGGAAGATAAAATCCAATAATTGTAGAAGTAACACACTGTTAAAAAGAAAATTTTTGTCCAGGGGACCAGAATGTTAAAAGTCGTTATTTGTACAGATGAACAAGATATTTAAAAACATTTTTTTTCAGTAGAAGATGTTAAAAGGCATGATTGGAACAGGAGAATAGGATGATAAAAATGATGATTTGTCAAAGGAAACAAAATGATAAAAGCTTTGATTTAAGATTGATATCTATGTGTTGCATTGAACCCAGCTTAACAATTATATTGTTGTAAACCACAAACCTTCGGGTGATCAAAAGCTGTTTGTGCGTGTATTCTATGCATCTGTATTTGTGTGCTGTTTTGTTTTTCTGTATGTATGCATGTATATATATATATATATACACACACATGTGTGTGTGTGTCTATGTTTACCAGTTACAGCCTTGCATCATGTATTTCTTTCTCTCTCTTCTCTCTATATATATATATATATATATATATACAGTATTTATATATGTATGTGTGTGTATCTGTACTGTTATAAAGAACAGGCTTTAAGGCGAAGGACTGACTTCATTGCACCGGACTTCACCATACAGATCGACCCCTATCTCTCCTCAGAAATATCACTTGACCTGCCGTGAGGTTTGTACAAAACACAAATTCCATAGCTCCACTAACAAACCTAGGGGTCTCCGTAACAAAGCAAGGCAAACGTCTCTAACACTACTGTAATGTATACTTACCAGATTCAGCTTATCAACTTATTATAGGTACACGTTTTCTTGTAATCCTACCAACTGTATACTTTACATTAATGTTTATCATTAAGTGTAACAGATGTTTGTTATGTTTACATTTCTTTCTATGGCAAAGATTAGTTATATTTGGTGACGGAGAAGCGAACTTATTGGAAAATGACATTTTTATGGTAATTCTATTCTTCTTTTGTCTGACAGTTTATGACTGTCAAGTATTATGGTGTCTTTAATGTCAACAGTTGTTTTTGTTTAGTAGGGGATGGGGATTAAAGCATCTTTAAGCCGAGGCATGCCACTTCAAAATTAAGGACCTTTTATCCTTAAGTGGAAAGTGCGTGCCTCGGCTTAAAGGTGCTTTAATCCGTTACTAAACAAATAAAAACATTTGTTGGCCTTCAAGACACAACCACATTTGTTTGTTTTGTTAAAACCTCTTTAAGCCGAGGTACGTCCTTTCAACCTAATGACGAATGCTATACAACCGCATGTTTTTAGTAAGTCACGCGTACCTCTAAAAGATACTGACATCACTGGCACCAGACAGTTTTCATCGCGAACATTTTCGCATGAACTGTGCGATTTCGTGATTTCAAATAACTTTTAACTCATTAAATATTTTTTAAATGATAATCCTTGAACTAGTATTAGATCATTAGATCTTAAATCCTCCTTTCCCCGTCATCGTTCTCCGATTGTCCATTTTTATCTTATCGCCAATTTACAGCGTTCCATCGCCCACAGGGGTTACGATATCGCCCACTTTATGAATCACTGGTCTAGATATTTCATTTTTCGTAGTCCTTCAACAAGGTGGTACTAGTTTTCTGACAACTTAACATCACTACAGACCTACCCAACATACGTTAGTCAATGGAGAAACACAAAACAACATCACATCTTCCTTGACTTAAAAATTAAACGGCAATTTTGACCTCTTAGGTCAAACCGCTACTTTGTTCAGAGTCATTAGCGTGTAAGTCTGAAAGCAAATGAAGAACAAGAAGAAACAATTGTATGTGCATGCATGGTGAGCCGGTGTTATGTTCGAAGAATACTTATGAAATTATTTGAATACTCGACAGGTGTCTTTTCGCTGACGGCAAATAGGACGATCAAAAGGAATAACTAATGTTTTGAATGACTATACAACCATTGAAAACATCAATATATTTTCATTAATTTTAACAGTTCTCAAAGTACTATTATTATTTTAGTGTCAAAACAGTCTACACTTTCTCAAATATCTAGTTAGATCATTGAAGAAATGCAAGTTTTACTTGTTAGTTATCGGACATTGACAAAGAATAGATATAACCCTTCGATGAACTCTACATTTTCTCCCATGAAAAAAAGAAATTAGTCAGAAAGTCTTTTAAATTAGCATGTACAAATACAGGGTGTTCAAGATAATAGCAGCCTGTGAATGGAGTCAATCTGGCATATATGTATGAAAATGAGAAGGTTTAGTTATGACGTAGTATAGGTCAAGGTTATGTGACGGTATGTAATTGTAGTGCGGGAAGGGGCGATGAACAAATGTGACGTAAAACGAGCTAGTCAGAACCGGTTTAAATAGTACATAAACATAACGCGATAGATATCTGGCAACTTTCGATTTGTCAATGGGGCTGCTTTAATCTTGAACACCCTGTAGAATACATTGATTTCAATATGCAAATAAACTTTTTATTCTTTTTTTTTGTCGTAGGTTTTTAGCTTGAAAGTATGTTACTCAGAATGTGAACTTTAACTAGTTGTCATTATAAACTGTGCAATTGGTGGTCTTAGAAACGCTCGTCTTCCTGGCTAGGCGATAGGCTCTCAGAGAAATATGGGTAGTGGTTAAGTGTCAGTGTTTGGCATTTGTATTTTCTGTCTGCCCCAAATACTTGTCTACTTATTTATCATTTACTAGAGTAGTTGTGTCCGACTTATTCACTGCTCCGAAAGTTTCGCTCCTAATAGCTATGACATTATCAGTGAATGTTAGTTATAAAAACATATAACCTCAATAATTTGACCTGTATCTACTGTCCTGGTCACACGCAAGCTTACAGTAACAAATGAACTGACATGAGCAGATTGATGTGTGCATGCGAGTAGAATCGCGTAAACCAGTGCTGCTGTCCAATGTTTGGTGTATACTGGGACACATCAAACTGATAGCTGTGAAGACATTGGTGTCATACAGCGATTGCAATAATAATACTAACAATAACAATGAAGTAATAATAGTAAAAATATTTAATACAATTAGTAATACATGACAACTGGAACATTACTCAATGTTTAATTTAAAACAAAATGTGCTTATATAATGATTGTGAAAGTTGACACAGCATAATTAATGGTTGCAAGTTGAGGACAATCTGATGTTAAGGGGAAATTCAGAATGTATAGGATTCACGGGCTAGCATTGCAATGTGTATGTTTAGTGAAGAAATGTTGCCTACCTTGACTTGCACATATTGACACACACAAACTTGACTTGCACATACTGACACACACAAACTTGACTTGCACATACTGATACACACAAACTTGACTTGCACATACTGATACAGACAAACTTGACTTGCACATACTGCACACACACTTGACCACATACTTCACAAACTGACTTGCACATACTGATACAGACAAACTTGACTTGCACATATTGACACACACAAACTTGACTTGCACATATTGACACACACAAACTTGACTTGCACATATTGACACACACAAACTTGACTTGCACATATTGACACACACACACTTGACATATTGACCACATTGACTGCTACTGACACACACAAACTTGATTAGCACATACTATCACACACAAACTTGATTAGCACATACTACCACACACAAACTTGACTTGCACATATTGACACACACAAATTTGACTTGTACATATTGACACACACAAACGTGACTTGCACATTCTAACACACGCAAATTTGACTGGCACGTTCTCACACATAATTCACTGAGATTTCACTAAGGCGCATATTCTTCTCTAGCCTATTTCTCATTTGTCTACGTTTGTGCTTCACAACCTTCAAGATTGGCTCCGTGACCTCTACGATAGAACAGGTTTCGCTAGAATCGTGGATCGTGATCAAATTGATTCTGATCGGTATAAGCACCGCCGGTCTCTCGCTTTGAAGCTCTCAGATGGGAAATTACAACTCTAGCACTGACACAGCAATCAATGTAGTAACGTCACATGGTGTATTACTAATGCTTTTACATCTATCTGTCTATCTGTCTGTCTGTCTAGATGTCTATCTGTCTGTCCTGTCTGTCTGCCTGTCTGTCTGCGTGCCGACCGTTCCGTTCCATCCTTTTCTCTGTCTGTCTTGTCATGACATATCCACTCCATTTGTTTGACTATCTATTTATCTGTCTCGTTTTCTCTCTCTCCCTGTCTGTCTGTCAGCCTTTCTATCTATAAATAAAAAGGAAGTTGAAGATCCATTTTCACACCATATTTGATATATTGTGTATATTTGAGAATAAGGTGTTTGTCTCGCATTTTTCATTGATCAACAGCACACGGCGACAGCCTCCGTTACTTCCAAGTGTTGCTCTAGTATCTAATTGAAGCTGATTTGATTTACCTACCTACAAAATATATATACGAGTATTTGTCATATGTACGTTTGTCTATCCATGTGTCTATCTATCTATGTTTATATCTGCCTGTCTGCCAATGCTTTCTGACCGTATTGTGTTTTAAACTGATACTACTGTTTCGCTATCAAGAACGTGATTTTAAATATTTAAACTGCAAATTTATTTTCTCTAATTCACACGTTTCTGTACCTTATTTAACTTGTACCTGACTTTCGAAAATGTTTTGGTGTATGATATTTTGTGTAAATCGTTTGTTGCTGTTCCGAGTTGTATGATATTTTGTGTAAATCGTTTGTTGCTGTTCCGAGTTGTATGATATTTTGTGTAAATCGTTTGTTGCTGCTCCGAGTTGTATGATATTTTGTGTAAATCGTTTGTTGCTGTTCCGAGTTGTATGATATTTTGTGTAAATCGTTTGTTGCTGTTCCGAGTTGTATGATATTTTGTGTAAATCGTTTGTTGCTGTTCCGAGTTGTATGATTTTTTGTGTAAATCGTTTGTTGCTGTTCCGAGTTGTATGATATTTTGTGTAAATCGTTTGTTGCTGTTCCGAGTTGTATGATATTTTGTGTAAATCGTTTGTTGCTGTTCCGAGTTGTATGATATTTTGTGTAAATCGTTTGTTGCTGTTCCGAGTTGTATGATATTTTGTGTAAATCGTTTGTTGCTGTTCCGAGTTGTATGATATTTTGTGTAAATCGTTTGTTGCTGTTCCGAGTTGTATGATATTTTGTGTAAATCGTTTGTTGCTGTTCCGAGTTGTATGATATTTTGTGTAAATCGTTTGTTGCTGTTCCGAGTTGTATGATATTTTGTGTAAATCATGTATCGCTGCTCCAAGGTTTACGTAGTGGCAGACTATCTTTGAACACTTTGATCTGCTAATGTTTTCGATTTCAAAATCTAGATAGAGCAGTATATAATTGTTCTTGTATAAATACAGTTTCATTGAGATAAACGCCTACATTTTCGATAGTTTGATAGTGTAAGAGATGTAAGATATTTGATGATCTCCGACATCTGTGTGATGATTTTTCTGTTTATATCAATAGTATTTTTGTTGATAGGTGTCAGGATCAATTTTGTCACAATCCTCTGTACAGGCAAAAAGTTAATTGCATATCCTTTACAAGACTTTGCGAATCAACCCCAGCTTTTTAACGCTGTTTGTGATTTTTCTAGACATTATTGCGTTCTGTAGTTTGCCATTGCTTTCTTAACGGGTGGTGCCATCGTCCTTTTGTTAAAATCCACGCGAAAAATTTGCAACCAAATTGTCCGCAGCGTAATTCGAACTCAGAACGTCGGGGTTAATAGACCGAGTTACTATACCCTAAGACACAGACGCCACCCTGAACAGGCAAGCGTTGCAATTTCCAACCAAATCTATTGTTATGAGATCATGGCCCTTTATCACATTTGCAGTAATGACCTTACAATTACACAGCGCTATGAAAATGTTTCCGATCCAGCAGCAAGTTGCTATACGTACTTGTCAGTCAAGGCTGGTGTTAGGAAGCGATAACTCTTTATGTCATCCTTCACATGGTGACAAACGTGGTAATGGGGCCAGTTTCTGAGGTACCAATCCAAGCAGTCTTTGGGGAAATATTACCAGTCAAAGTTTGTTCATTCAAAGTTCGCGTTGATGAGGGAGTGTTCTGTGTATATCTGTTATCTTGATAAAGGTATATGACCGAAACCTCTAGTGCTGATTTATTTTCATATATAATCACTAATTTTTCATTACTTATGTAATACTGTATATGCCTGTCTTTGTTCAATCGCCGTTGCCCAGGGACAGACGGAAGGATGTTATTGCTTTCATTGTATTTAGTTATTTCTGTTGGTGTTTCTCATTTCTTTTTTTCTCACTTGTTAATGTCTCTGAAAGATGCCAAGATGTTTTATTGGTCATTGGTCAGACCCATTCAGTCTTCCCAGCAGATGTTCAAGTATAAGTATGCTGGAAGCTCGAGAGACTCAATGGTTAAAGAGATTCGTCATTCTTCTCCACAGTTGACCAGAACTACACATGCATTGTTTTAATTTAAATGTCCCCTTCCCACTGCAGGCGGAACGTATGAGCCCTAACAGACGTGGAAGCATCAATGTAAATGCGACATACACGCATCATACAGTTAATGATTATGCTCACAAATCTTGCACATAATGGGCCTCATTGAGACAACTCATCTCTGTTTTAACTTCTGAGCATGACAAATTGAAAAATTGATTGCAGCAGACGAAGAAATTCCTCACCAAAGTGGAACATTTGAAATTATGTGTCTATGTATATGAGAGCTAATCGTTTTTGATTTTTACGGATTTTCCAGCGTGACGTAAGCTCCTTTAGCTTTTATATATTTAATATGACACCTTCGCGTGTGCATCTGTCATTATTGGTATTGCTGTCAAGACTAGTGCTTTATAACTGTACGAGACGAACAGGGCACTTTGTACCAGGCCTCAACTAAATGTCTAGAATATATTTAGTTTCTGTAATATAACAGCTGGTTTGTTTGGGTTTTTTTTTTTTTTTTTTTAAATGGAGGTGACCTCCGAAAAGAAATTTGACATTTTAAAATCCAATGATGCCTTTCAGGTTCATTGGACACTTTTGTGAGTTTTGCGATTGAGTATCAGTGTCATCTAAATTCATTTTGAATGTACGTGTCTTCTTGTCTGCATTGGTGTAATAATTTGGGGATCAAATGTGCTGTTAAATTTATTTGTTATTACTTTGTACTTTGTATACAACATCATTGCCGTTATGTTTGCAACCTTATTCATTGCTGTCTATTGTGTTTGCTTGTATTCTGTTTAATACACAGAAGAGTTCGTTAAAGTCATTAGACTACATGTTGATTATGTGATTAACTGATAGGACGACCTTTATTTTATTTCGGGGAAGAACAATGTGACATGTTTCCCCATCTTACATAGACAGATCTCAGCGACAGTAAATGAATTATGTAGAATCAGCGTGGGTCACCGATGTAACACTTGAGGGTTGTAAACATATGTGATAATATTTGTAATTAGTATTGAAGATTTTGTTCTGGAGCAGCGACTTTCCAATGTACATTAAACGATCTTCAAACGTCAATGGCTCGTTTATGTGTTCAACCTGAATACAGGACCCATATTTTATCGTCCGTCTTCAATCAGACTAAGAACTCGATCTCACCTAGAGAGATCAGGGTTCCGTGTCTCCTTATTGGATAAATGCGCTTTGAAGCGTGAGGCGAACACTATTATTCCATGCCATGGAGTTCCCACTTGTTGATCGTACCCCTGTAGATTATGTGTCGTGGATATAGATGAAATGTCAGCACCGACACAGGGAGCATGCAACCAACAACTTTCTATATTTTCTTATGAAAACCACATTAACCGTTTCCGTTATGTTGCACAATTGGAACATTATCTTGTCTCTATGGGCATGCTAGCATCATTTTGTTTTGGATTGTCATTTTCACACATTTTCTTTTGTTGTGACGATATGAAAACATTTTGATAATAATGGGCAGTTTCATGGGGTGTTCTCATTGTTGACAACGAGACATGATGTACACCATTTGTGTGATTGTCTAACACGGACGTAACCTTTGCTGATTAAATCATGAAATGTACGGTTAGGGTCTGATATGAAAAGCACGGTTTCACACCGACGACATTTATATCCATTAGGACACATTGCACTCTTGGGACCAAGTTATGAATTCATATCACGCAGCGGTTGCCATATTTGGAAACATTCAAGCAAATTAGTCCTAATAAATATAGCATGAACATTTTAGATGTAATAGCACGACGAACATTTGTAGATTTAATAGCACAGACATTGCAGATTTGATAGCACAAACGGTTATTTCTATATTTCATATCTGGGGCATTTATAGATTTGATAGCATAAATATTTGTAGATTTCATAGCACACGCTTTTTGTTACATTTAAATAGCATGAACATTTGTAGATTTGATAGCATGAACATATATAGATTTCGTAGCATGAACATCTCTAGATCTCACATTCTGTAGGTTCAAGTTTACTATTAACTTTCTTTTAACACATTCAAGTTGACGTCTGAGAGTAAACCAAAAAAAGAGCTTGTGTAATCTCATAGCAATGACATTTGATTAGGGTTTTATATGATGACAGTATCATCAGTTTTCACGTAAACAATTAGAAATACAAAATAACACCATTAGCTACTGCAATCACTCATTATTGGCTACATTAACAATCACTACGTTGCCGCAGGCGTAAAACTTGCGAGACAGTTTACTATATGTTTTGACCAGCGTAAACAAACATCCTTGGGAGTGTTGACAGAGCTTGCCTTATTTATATTTTCTTGTTCTTCTTTAGCGATTGAAGGTGAAATTTGACGTGGTTAATTGCCGAAGAGCTGCTATTACGATCCAAACATTATACGATGGTACCTAGATACTGCTAGTGATCTCATTTAGTCGAACCAAACGGGTATTTGATGTGACTAATTACTACATGGCTAATTTCTCGATATAAACATCATTTAATCGTGACTAGATTCTGCTTGTGCCCCAGTCGAACCAGTTTAAACACATGCAAAAAGTAGATTAAATGGATTGGAAAGTTGATGGGCTCCATCAGAATGCAATGATCTAGATTGTAGTGACTTTAAAAGATGAGAACAAGGAGTTTGTTATGGAAACTTGATATCTGTTCGTCAAAGACAATATAGAAACTGTCATCATCAGTCAGTCCCATCGTTATCCATCCCCACCCTTATCTACCACCACTCTCTTATTTCTCCCTGTTTTCTCACAATAGGTTGAAACTGTGTTTAATGAAATTCTTAATTACTACTCCTGACGTATTTTGTACGAGTATATAAGCTCTTTTGATTTACTGGCAACCTGGCACAAACTTTATCATATTGTAAAATGTCTCGCACTTTAGTATTGAACCTGTCCTGCACTTTTGTGTATAAAATGTTGCACACTTTTAGTTTTTTATATTAACAATTCTCTGCCGTAAACACGTGAAATTTTCAAAAAATATGCATCTGATACTGTTTGTAGTATTAAAAACAGTTACTTTATACTACAAACTTTATATATAAAAACTTTACTGATAATAAGTCTGTTCATTTTCATTTATTCAAGTGCGGGTTTTCTATTCCTTTCGCAAACACGTTTTTCCTAATTTTAGAATTATGACATTTTTAGAATGTACTTCGAAGCGATTGATGTACTGCTGGCCAAGTGCCAGCCTATTAAAACTGAGTCATAGTTTGTTCCTGTATCAGAAAACATGTCCCTTGTCAGATAACATTCAACATGTCATACAACATTCCACGTGTTAGACTAACTTTTCCCTTGTTAAATATCTTTTTTATTTCAGATATCTGTTCTTACGCCAGATTGTTTTTACGTTGTCAGAAAATGTTTCACGTGTTAAAAAACTTTTCTTTGATCAAATATTTTTCCTGAAGTAATTAGTCTTAATAAAATGGTTTGAATTCAGGAGAAGTGATGAAATCAGAGAAATATCTCGTCAGCCACTAGCAACAACTGTTATAAGAAGGAGAAGGTGAAGATATGTTGGGCACACGATGGGAAGAAATTATCAAAGAATACCAAAGCAGGCATTGAAGTTGGAGGCAAAGGCTTCAAGAAAGAGAGGACACACAAGGAAAACCATGAAACGAACTTTGCTGAGAGAGGCCAAAAATACCGGACTCGATTCCATGGAAGAGATTGAACGAGTTGCCCAGGACAGAGCGGTATGAAGACATTACTTGCAGGCCCTATACAATGTATAACGGTAAGAGTGGAATTTATATAATTGGACCTAATTCTGATTACATCAAGAAATGATGTAACAATGAAGGCGTCATGGTAAACAATTCTGTCTAGATCAAGTAGGCCAGAACATCCGATTTTTGTCATGCTTTTATTTTACTAGGGTAGTTTCATTAGGCACCTACCTTAGTCAACTCTTACGACTTGTCCTGTAGGTTGCAGTGCTACTATTCTTTGCTCCCCTTGCAAGCCCCGGCAACACACTGGCGAGATCATTATAACAGGGGTTGCTCTGTCTGATCATCATCTGACTGTTTTCTAAACTGTTGAATCTGGAGTACAGGTCAACACATGACTTTTACTCATATTGTGAAATGTAAGAGTACCTACAACTGTCGTATTATTGTGTAAGTGTTCACAGTTGTCAATAATATATGACTTGCCTGGTATTAGTCAGCACTTATTTGGAGAAGCGAAGTAGTCGATAAGGATTTGATAACAAGGAGTGGCTATCGATCAGGTTGGTGACAGTTTTGCAAGACAAACCACAGAAGCATAGCTAATAGATTTATTGACTCAATGTAAATGGAGCACAATTGTATGCTGTAGGGATGTGGAAAGTGACAGAAATGGAGAACCACAATTTGAAGCTAACTAACAATGACTTCTCGATATGACAAGATCATAGATGACTAGATATGAACACTAGAGAGACAATTGTGTATGAGAAATTCAATTAGAACCTGTTCTGTTATGTCTTTGAATGGTTTCCCTCATTAAAACAGCTATTACTGTTTTGATGGACCCCTAGGAATCATGAGGCTTCACTCTTTTCTTATTAAAGAGCAGGAGTGTACCGAGCTTTATTGTGGACTCAGCAGATTCCAACAACTCATGACGTGTAGTTTTATGTCTAGAGTTGTGGAAACTCCTATTCTGGGTAGCGACTAAAAGGATCTAAAGGGGGTGTCTGTAGCGAAGTGGTCAACCTGTTTGATTTGCGTTCAGAAAGTCATGGGCTCATAAGTGCATTTTTTAGAGCTCCTAAAATTGTTTGCTCACGGTATCGGTTTAACATGTACAACTCTGACCCTACTGACATATGCACATGAGAAACAGCAAGCTGACAGAGACATACATCGCGAAAGAGTGTCCAACATACAGTGAACAGAGAAAATGCACATATCCAACCACTCCCCATCACCCTCCCTAAGTCAGTTCATAACAATCTATATGAAGATGTACAAAGACTCCATTTGTCTACGAGCTACTTTAGAAATATACAAGTCGATGTCTGAAAGCGATGGTAGAAGAAGTTGATGGCGATGAAACTACAGAAGTCGAGCCATATCCAGTACTCTATACAAGTGGCGTGCAATTTATGTGGAGAGGGACCGAGCTATATGGGGAAACCGGTGCAAGGAAATAAATCCTTCAAACTTTGAAGAAATTGTATCCCATCATCCCTTCACATTCGATTTGTTTCTTCTAATTATGAATTTGAGAACTATATATATATATATATATATATATATATATATATATATATATATATATATATATATATATATATAAAATATATATATATATATATATATATCCCAGAAGTGATGAAATCAGAGACATGTCTGGTCAACCACTAGTGACAACTTTTATAAGAAAGAGAAGATGGAGATATGTTGGGCACACCTTGAGGAGAAATGATCAACGAATATATAGAGAGAGAGATCAACGAATATCAAAGCAGGCATTGAAGTGAGATGCAAAGGGTTCAAGAAAGAGAGGTCGACCTAAAGAGACCCTGAAACGAACTTTGCTGAGAGAGGCAGGAAATATCGGTCTCAGTTCCATGGAGGAGATTGAGCGAGTTGCCCAGGATAGAGCGGTATGGAGAAATTACTTGCAGGCCCTATGTAACGTATAACGGTACGAGAGGAATTATTATTATTATATATATCCCGATTCCCGAAAAGGACAACTTAAAGGAGGAATGCACTAATTACAGAACCGTTGCACTAATCAGTCATGCGTGTAATATCCTATTTAAAGTTACCATAAGAATAATACACACAAAAAACTGGAAGAAGAGAGTAATATCATTCAAGCTGGCTTTAGGGGAGATAAATTAATGAGAGATCATATATATTTAACTTGAGCGTCATATTTTTAAAATGTACATAGAAAACCACACAGATTTGTATACTTGCTTTGTTGACTATTCAAAGCTCGTTGACTGTGTTCAAGATCAGAAGGAAAGTAGTTATGAAGATCGGGTCTACCTCATATAGTACGGATGATATAAATACTATATAAAGACCATCAAGCAGCTGTGAGAGTAGGAAACGAAACATAAGTGGTTTGGCATTGGCCAAAGAGTTTGACACGGTTACATATTGTCACCTTATTTACTGAACAGATACACAGAAAATGTAATGAGAAATGTTAGATAAGCTGAAGATAAAGAACAGTACGATACTCTAGTGATTGCAGACCAAGGAGAAGATGGGTACAGGATATCATAGATGAGTTGAGTATGACTGCGACATACGCCGGACACCTTACATGGGACAGGGAGTCGTTTCAGAGCTATTGTCATGGGAGCTAAATTCCGACATTGACAAGCTAAGATAATAATGATGATGACTGGTGTATCGGATCACTGTTGCATAATTTAGACTGATATGATATGTCAGAGATAACTCTCAGTAACGAGAATTTGTGACAACATTTACGATGAGGAAATCATTTTAGCCAGACAACTTTCAATTAATCAAATGCATTTCTATATTGGACATTTCTTCATGCGGATATTTGTTATCATCATGTCATAATGATTGTTTGATTAGTAGTATCCTTCTTTGAAGAGACAGATCTTCGACAAAATCTAGATTTTCAAATGTGACTAGTCATAGTCCACGGAATTCCATTTCTATTATTCAATATTGTTGTTTCCATAATTCAGTCGATAAGGAGAGGAATAATGACAAGTAGAACCTCGGTCGCATTTCAGTTTCTGTCTCAAAATTGTATGCATGTTATCTTTCACGTAGAATTCGACATTTTATTTCCTTGTTTGTTTCCCTTATTAAGTTAATGACCTCGACAGTGACTACATAATGTCTCAGCAGCTTCCAGATTAATTTTTTATGTAAACTTTGACAGACATAACTCATATACAAAGACTACCTTTGTAGTTTTTTTCTCTCCAACTAACAACAACAACTTGCTTTTGTAACACAATTGTATTCCACAATATGTATCACACAGAGAGAGAGAGATAAACAATATACACCACACATCACACGTTGCTACTCTGTGGAGTGGCAATTTTTCTAGACACTATTAACGCTATTGTCAAATACTTACACTTGTAGAGTAGGGTGGGTTTACTGTGCATGAATCGTGTGCGATTTGCATTTATCGTGACAAAAGCAAATCTAATTTTACACATTAGAAAGCTTTGTTCGGTAGTTGTATGTTTATTTAAGGCAGAACAGTATATGCTACCTTAACTAACTTGTGTTTCTATGTCGGGTGCTATGTGCTTTCGAAATGTTGATAACTAAAGTTTAGGGAACACATTTATTCATGAATATTTAAGAAGATTTGCTCATTATTTAACAGGTCTCAAAAATTAAATACAAATGTCACATTAATTAAACGACACAGTGGTTAGTGGTTTGGAGAGCACAATAATGGAGGGAAGGATTTCTGGACGACGCTCCATGGAACGACCAAGACGACTGTGCCACCACGATTATAAATAAACCCTGAACATCAAAGAAAACTGGCTGATGCTACAAATAAGAAAGAGAACCTTGAGATATTTTGGACATATAAAAATACAAGAAGGGCAGGAGAAGACCATCATGGAAGAAGACATACTGGCAAAGAGAAGAAGAGGAAGACCACGAAGAAGATGGATTCAGGATGTAACTGATGGTTTGAATATGACAGCTGCAGAGGCAGGACAATTGGCCTATGAGAGAGAGAAATTCCGAAGGACTGTTGGGTGGCAAAGTTCTGCTCAGGACAAGCTATTTGATGATGATGAACATGACAATGACGGTGGCGGAAGAACTGGATAGAGATCTAGAGTCTTTCAGACTGGCTGTGACTTTTTTTCCGTCCGCTAGCTGTGGCCTAGGGGTTAGTGACTCGGTCTATTAACCCCGACGTTCTGAGTTCGAATCACGCTGCGGACAGTTTGCTTGCAAATTGTTTCCGTTGATTTTAACAAAGGACGATGGCGCCACCCGTTCAGAAAGCAATGGCAAACTACTGAACGTATAAGTGGTGCCTAGAAAATCAACGACTTGTTTACTGTGGTTGATGGCTACGTCCTTTGGGATATGCCACGATTTTCAGTAATTCAGGCGTAGTAATGACGTCTAAAAGGTCGCGCCTGACCTATATGCGCCTGATAGGTCCTTTGCTATTCAGGAGAGCCTTACCGCCCCTAGAGAACAGTATTACGATCCAGTCATCAACATTAAACACCAGCGTCTCCAGTCAACGGACAACTTTGTTTATCTTGGCAGCCTCCTATCCAGATCGGCAAACATAGATTCTGAGGTCCACAATAGGATATCCAAAGCCAGTGCTGCGTTCGGAAGGTTACGTGTCACTGTGTGGGAACGGAAGGGGATAAGCATAGTCACAAAGCTGAAAGTTTACCAGGCCATAGTGCTAACCACGCTGCTGTACGCAAGCGAGACATGGACATTGTATAGCAGACACGCAAGAAAATTAAACCATTTCCACACAAGCTGTCTACGCAGAATACTAAAAATAAACTGGCAGGACAAAATTCCAGACAGCGAAGTCCTCACAAGAGCAAAGATCCCAAGCGTCAACACCCTGTTGCAGAAGACCCAACTGAGATGGGTCGGTCACGTTGCTCGAATGCCTAATAAACGCATCCCAAAACAGTTGATGTATGGCGAGCTTGAAGGGGGCAGACGTTTAGCTGGTGGAAAAAAAAACGCTTTAAAGACACTCTTAAAGTGTCTCTGAAAATGCTTCGATATAGACAATACGTGCTGGGAATCCCTTGCGCAAGATCGCCAAATGTGGCGCTGTAACAACAAAGAGGAACCCGAATAGCTGAGAATCATCGTATTGTTGAGTCACAGAGAAAACGAGCAGCGCGAAAAGACAGAGCACACAACACGCACATGTCTAACCTTGATCATGTATGTTCCACCTGTGGTCGGGGATTCTGTTCTAGGATTGGACTCTACAGTCACCTCCGCACACACCAGAGAGGTGCAACAGTACACGTCTGAGATTATTGTCATCATCGCTTGCGATGGACGACTTCGACTTGTGAGGTGTTTATAATTTAGATCCCCAAGTAAAAGAGCAAGGTTTCCTGCACTCCAACCAGGTACAGTGTGCCCATCGAATATTTGATAGTAATTCTGTCTGTTAATTTATTTTGTTTCAAAAGATGTGGACTAAATTAATAGCAAGCAGTCGATTCATTAATGAGTATCTTGATAACACATTGCGCGTTACAGTTAACTAAACATCATTAGATTTGTGCTGTTGTGTACGAGAAGTTAAAGTACAACCTCCTCATAAAATCTGTCATACCAGAAGAATTATTTTTTGATCACTGGGAACCAGATTCCATAGCACTAAACTTCTCAACCTCCATCCCTAAATTGTTAAGCAAAGATGTCGAGCCTAATCTAGTGAAGAAAGCAACTGCAATGGAACATCTCCACTACATGTTTTCAGAAGACAGCTAGATAAAAATTTACACAGATGGATCGGCAGTGGAGGTAACCATGAATGGTGGAGCAGGAATTTACATTAGGCATCCAGATGCTGCTACTGTGTCTCTAGCGATCCCTACTGGAAGAATATGTTCCATCTACAAAGCAGAATTCTTAGCCCTTCTGATGGAAGCACAGCACATGAATAAGATGTAAGTACCTGCAGGCAAGATGGTATTTCTTACAGACTCACTGTCAGTTATACAAGCCCTGGAAGCTAAATCCGCTGACAGCACAGAACAAAACCTAAAAAGGGAACTTACTCAGCTTTCAGAAAAGGCAGAAATTCACTTGCAGTAGATTCCATCTCACTGTGGCATTTCAGGCAGTGAGAATGCTGATGTCTTAGCTAAGGAGGGCAGTGCCAAAGAGCAAATTTACCAACCCATGTCTTTTCAGGAAGTCAAAACCCTCATACAAAGAAAATCTGCAGTAGATTGGTAGACAAACACTGGATACGATTATGGAAAAGACTTCATCAAAGACCTAAGCAGAACAGACCAGGTCATTATATTTCAACTACGCACCGGACACTGCAGACTCAACAAACACTTATATAGACTAGGAAAAGTCAAACAGCTCTCTGCCAATGTCAGCAGGCAAAACAGAAACCGGAGCATATCCTGCAACACTATCCTCTCCTGGAGGAGCTGAAAAGCAACATGTGGCCACACTCAGTCGACCTGATAACTAAGCTTTGGGGAAACCTGACAGACCTGAAGCTGACTGCCCAGTTTGTGGTCCACAGTAAATTAAGCGCATGACCAGAGATCGCTGAAGATGAAAATCTATAAGCTGTTCATATATAAATTATTGTCTATTTCTCTTTTATTTTCTGTCTCTCTATCTCTCTCTTTCTCTCATTCCTATCTTGTTCTTCCCCTCATTAATATGATTCATACATTATATTAGCTTGAGCATGCAAATTAAGTAATGTATGGTAGTTCTTATTATACAAAAATTAAGAACGAAAATCCAGTCCTTCTAAACTAAATGCTACAGAAAGATCCTACGAATACCATTTACAGAAAAAAGAAAGAACACTGATGTCCTGAAAGAATAAATGTTAAAGAGAATTGGCTGATAAACAACATACTAAACAGAACAATTACATACTTTGGTCACATCAAGCGTCACGATGGCCTGGAAAGAACAATACTAGAGGACATGGTCCCAGGACGCAGAGGCAGACCAAGAAGAAGATGGCTACAAGATATTAAAGAAAACATGAACATCGACGAAGTGGATGAACTGGCAAGAGACAGAGTGAATTTCAGATGTGCTGCAAAGAGAGCAACGTCCTATAAAGGATACGCACTTTGATGATGATGATGGTAGTTCTTCAACCTAGTGAGCTTCTGTGGCTTTACAGTGAACTCGATCATAACCCAGAGTACCTGGTTCAAACACCGCGGCAGGCAGTATTAGGAAAATTTGTTCCCATGGATTTTTACGAGCAGTAAAAATAGATCTCACCGTTCAGAAAGCAATGGAAAACTACTGAACGTATAGATGGTGCCTAGAAAATCAACGACTCGTTTACTGTCGTTGATGACGAAGTTTTGTAAAGGGTATGCCACGATTTTCATTTTCATTTTTAATATGTGAGAGTATTCTGCCATCTGCATTCTCAAATGTTTCAGGGCCGGCCCTTGGCATATACAAGGTTGCTCACCTCAGATCTGCAGTTTACTGTAGAATATTTTATGAATGTTCAAAGATCTGAGTGGGTGTACAGTCAATGCATTTTGAAATCGTGTTCATGATTGTTTATAGTTAGGGCTGTGAATCCCAGTCGCTGACCAGATTGAGAAAGATGGGTCTCGATATTTGTAAAGCCCGAAATGAACGACATACCAAATATGCAAAAATATTAATTAATCAACATTGAACTGGTTTGTTTAGCCGCTGGGCGCTGCTGGATTTGATGAGGCGGAGATCGGAGTACCTATGGACATGTTAGGAGTGCTATGATGAAAATCTTTATTGATCATATAGACTGACTAACTTATTTATCTATGTCTATGTTTTCGTGGGTGTTATTATGACTCAAATTATGGATGATTGACATCAAATGCGATTGAAAGGGCGAATGAATGAACACAAATATGATTGAAAGAATAATGGATCACCATTATTGCACTTACTTACTATGATTTATCTTGGATGTAATCCGATAGCCTACAATGTAATCAAGATGTGTAATGATATATACCTCATTATACAAGGCCTTAGCATTTGCAACTCAAATTTTAACATTTGTCATGTTGCCTCATTTCTCTTCTATTTCATTTAAATTCAAAATTTGAACATTGTTATGTTGATTTCTTTGTGCTCTTGTTTTAAACTAATTATCTAAATACAAATATCAGATCTCTGTCTTTCTCTCTTATTCCGTTTCGTTCCCAGTTGAACGAACACATAACTACAATTTATCACAAACACAAATATTAGTTATTTCGATTCCTCTAACCTAATGGAACATCGTGTTGAAATTTATTCTGTAACAAAACTATTTTTAATAGATTGGACTTTTACGTCTGTTATCTTTTACATCTGTTATCTTTTACATCTGTTATCCAATATGACACACATTTATACAAATAGGTTATGTAATATATCATTCTCTTACCGTCATACGTTACATAGGGCATGCAAGTAATTTCTTCGTACCACTCTATCCTGTGCGACTCGCTCAATCTCTTCTGTGGAATTGAATTCGATATTCTCATTTCTCAGTAAAGTTCGTTTCAGGGTTTCCATAGAGCGTCCTGTCTTTCTTGAACCACTTCAGTGCCTGCTTTGTGATTCTTTGATCATTTCTTCTTAGAGTATACAAAACATATCTCTATTTTCTCTTAATTATAACAGATGTTACTAGTGGTACACCAGACATTTATCTAATTTCATCACTTCTGAATTTGTCCCATGTTATGTCATTATTTTTCACAGAAATCTGTTTTCAAATGCATTTAGCTTACTTTCTATATCTTTAGTCATTCTCTAACTCTCGCTGGCCTATATTATGATTGGGACGACATTGGAAATGAAAATTCTTAATTTAATTTTAAAACTATATAACTTTGTATTTCCATATTTTATGTAGACTACAGATAGGTTACTGATATGATTTTAGAAACATAGAAATCCCAGTTTGTTTTACCACATCTGCTGAGTTCATGCTGCATGAGAGAAGAAGGTAGAGATATCAAAACTTGGCTTACCATATTACAAGTTACAACTATGTCGACTGGAGTACCAGCACTTTTGGACAATCTCGATCTCTTTTATAGTAAAGCAACGCTCTAATCACGCAACAATATCAGTCTAATTTATCTGAAATAGATCTCGATAGTAAAGTCAACGCTCTAATTACTTAAACACATTAGGTCTCATTTATATGAAAGAGATCTCCATAGTAAAACCAACGCTCTAGTGATTTAACTACATCAAGTTGAATGTATCTCAAATAGATATTGATAGTACATTCAACTTGTGTTGAATATCAATCATAAGAAAACAGAAATAATGTCTCTGAGCATGACCACCCCAGCGCCAATCAAACTAGAAGATAAAATCCTTCCAAATACAACTGCTTTCACATATCTTGGAAGTGGTATCAGCCATGAAGGAGGAGCTGGATCTGACATTAAAAGCACACGAAGTGCTTTCCTGACACATCAGATGGTCTGGAAATCAGCACAATACAGCTTCATAACCAAGATTAATATATACCGTAGCTATGTGCTATCAACTTTACTACAAGATATGTCCAAACACTCCACATTCCATACAACTTGTCTGCGAAAGATCTTATACGTGTTCTGGCCAAAAAACTATCTCTTATCAAGAACTTGTTTGCACAGTGCCAACAAGAGAATATGAGCACCATCATTCAAACGAGTAGCTGGAGAAGGATTGGACATGTGATACACATGGAGACTAAGTGTCACGAAAACTGCACAGAGTAAACGAAAACGCGGAAGACCCAAAACGACCAAGAGAAGAACAGTAGAACAAGAATTGAAAGAAGCGAATAACAGCTGGAACACATTACAGCGGAAGATCAAGAATAGAGACGAATGGTGTGCACTTGTTGCTGTCCTAAACGGCAGGGGCGTTACAGACTACAGAGAGAGAGAGAGTGAGAGGGCGAGAGAGAGAATAAAGTCCTCGCTCTAATGACTTTGTTATAAATAAATTAAATAAAATGTCCCGTAGTCTTTTCAGACCTTAGTGCCTGCCACTTCACATTTCTAGACACTAGTTTGCAGGAGGTAGGAAGGTCAATTCCTTTCCTCACGCCTGGAACGTCGAGAATGGAATTGAACCCACAGCACTCTTGTGTTCGAGTTTATAGACGAACGCTTACGTATTACGCTAATCCTTCCCCAAACTCATTAGAAATGTATATTTAACCTGACATAGATCTCTTGATAGTAGTCTGTTCTCTAATCACTTGATACAAGTACAAATATAGAATATGTCGACATTTATAGCAAATTTCCTCTATTATCAATTAAAGGAGAAATAACACAATGAGGCTAAAAAACACAATGGTCCTATATGGAATAAAACCAATGCACAATAATAAAAGCGATGAAGCCTATCTAATAAAAAGATGAGACAGCAATACACATTTCGAAATAAAAGTAACACGACTATATTTATATATGTTGAAAATAGTGCTAAAGTGTGCGAAGAAGTAAAGGCATAACTAGTTATCAACTGATATTCGTGGACAAATTGACTCTGATCAAATTGACACGGTCGGATGGTTGTGATATGGATATCATTGGCACTTAGATGGTTAGCGTTATTGAATTTCGTGGCTACAAGGGTCATAGAACAATGGAATATATTGTGCAAATGTTGCCGAAAGCGGTCACAAAATCTATTGCCAGTTTCGTCTGTATAAGTCAAATCACACAGTTTGGAAATGATGGCATAAATAACATTGTGAGAGACGAGTGCAAATTCATTCTCAGTAGTAATCTTACCTTTAGAAAGCTATACTACAGGGGTCAGTATCATTTAAGGACATGTATTGAACGTCAGCAACCGTTCCAGATGGTGTCAAAGTGACCCGGAATATTGTCTTTAAGGCGGCTGTCAACCAAGATGTCACCGAGATTTTAACGCGTCTTTAGATTTTTAAAAATCCATTTTGTGCGTCATTTGAACTTGTTCACGTTTAGTCTTTTAAAGCAAAAACCAATCATTGCTGGTATATCGCAGCTCTTGTTATTAAAAAAAAAGCTTGGGGGCAAAATCAAATGCAAGACAAAAATAACCGACTTTCTAATCATCAGTTCGGTTTTATGACGCAATATTTATTGACCTGTATACATCAGGAAACAGCAGCTCAGGCACCGTAACCGCTGATTGGTCAGAACGTTTTAGTTTCCATGGTACTTGCGCTGTTAGCGTGCGCAACCAGACGAGATAAAAATAAAAGCTTACTGATTATTATTTTTAAATATATATATAATGAATAAACGACCGGATGTTTGTGAATCTCGGTAAATAAATACACGTGTCTCAACATGTTGCACACTTGTCAATTGTTTTTATTTGTAACTGCATCCAAGGTTCGCATTGAATGATATTACCCATTATTGTGTGTGAAAAAGAAAGTGTATTTAACTTGCCTATATATTGTCAATATAAACATTAGATCTAAGTCAAAATTTAGTATCTCAGATATAACAAAACAACTACTACTGCCTTGTAGTTAGATTTGGGACAATCAAAGGCTAGCGGAGCAAACCGTACACAAAACTTGACGGTAGGCAAACCAAGTAGTCCAAAAAAGATAGGTAACCTGGGAAGATGACGCTCAACAACCCGGGAGAGAAGGTTGTCTAAAGGTCGCTACCCTAAAAGAAAATAGCAACCTGCTGCCTTGCAGGTAGGCTGGGACAGCCAAAGGCTGACGGAGAGCGAACCCAGTAAACGCTGGCTGAAACCGGACATGTCGCCGAAGGATAAGCACCAGAGCTCCAAATAGTGCTGAATGATGTGACGTAAAAACGTTCTTGGCAAAGGCTGTTTATATATCACAATAAGAATGATCAAAATGGCCAAAAAGAACGATCGAGAAGAAGAAGTAGATAACAAAACAAAAATAGTTGTACTTCTAAAATACTGTTTGGACAACATAACAACTCATTTTTTAACTTATTGAACAACTATGTCTTTCTTTCGATAGTTCTCTCTTTTGCTTCATTTTAATATTGAAAAACCTATTTATCACATATGTTCTCCCCTTTGATCGACTCTAGCTCTTACTAGTGTGATTGGTCTCTCTCTCTGTTGATAAGCTCAAGGTCTACTTATGATTAATTGATTCCGATTGAAATAAGTCTGAAGCTATTGTGGATGGAAGATTCTAGTCGCATCCCATATTCAGTCGTGACAATTTCTAAACTGTGTGTGATGTCCGTATAACGACGTCTGCTGCACACTTTATTGATCTCAATTTTTACTGCAGTCACGCAAGGACGATGTTTACTTTTTGTCTCTCACTGAAGATTTACTACTGTCGTGCAGAATGGATGTTTGCTTTCTGCCTTTCAAGCTAAGTAACATACGCTATAGAATAAAACCTTACTCATTATTTGACCACATCTCATACATGTAACAATTTGACCACTTTTTACACATATATTAATTTGACCACATCTCATACATGTAGTGATTTGATCATATCTTACACATATATTAATTTTCCCACATCTCATACGTGCAGAAATTTGACCACAGCTTACACAAGTATTAATTTGACCACACATTATACATGCAGCGATTTGACCACATCTTACACATGTATTAATTCGACCACATCTCATACATGTAGCGATTTGACCACAGTTTACACATGTAGCAACTTGGCCCCATATCACACATGCAGCAATTTGAACACATTTTACACATGTAGCAACTTGGCACCATATCGCACATGCAGCAATGTGACCCCATCTCATTCATGTTGTTCACCATAACCTAACAACTACTCATAATTTGGCCACATTTCATACATGTAGCATAATACTAGAATTCAGATAGTGTTTCTATATTTGTCATGTTTAGGAAGGTACTCGTATTTCACGTTATACCAGAGACGCTTACTGAGCTTCTAATCCTCATTTCCCAGTTTCAAGTGGTTAGTTCATCATAAGTGCATCAAAATCCTTCGCTTTCTAAGTGAACATCAACGAAAGCGGAAGTTTAACTGATATTATATACCTTTCATCAAATTTACTCAGTAGTTTCTGAATACACACTACTGAAGTATATAAGCAAGTATTATCTGCTTTGAACTAGTTAAACTCATTTAAGACAGGGCTGCAAGATCTTATCAATAATGATGTGTAATACATCACTATCGCCTATGGTTATACTGTGTTATTTACCCAGTATTTACTATTTGTAATTGCTACACCCACTGTCTTGTGGAGAGAGGCTCGGGAGAGCTAAAGGCTAGGGGAATAAACCCTGATCGAAAATAGCCACTGCCTTGTGGGTCAGCACGGTAATGCAGAGGCTAGAGGAGTAAACCTTGACCAAAATTCCGAAGGGAGGGACCCTAAGGCAGTTGATGGTTAAGTGTGTATTCCTTGCCATCTTCTGGCATCTCCTGCAAACCCTGCTTGATTCCAAACGTATAGACTTTGTCTTTCCTTTGGATGTAACAGTAGGGTAGAGAATGGGTTTGTGCAAAATAGGCAAGGCACATTCTCCATATCAGCTGCCCAGGCTAGGCACAAAGAGAGACATATATATATATAATCCTTCGCCTATAGAACCTTTCTTTAAGTGGATCGATTCATCGTGTCATTGTATGTTGAATGCTCAGTTGATTTAATATAGTATGACCATAACCAGCTTGGACTGTTCCTCATTTTACACTCTATGTCACATGATGTCATCTTTATTTAAGCATCTGCTTGCTTAATTGTTTTATTTACTTTCATATCTTAATCTTGAATAATTCAATCACCTGACTTGTGTATTTAAGAAGATGGGTGTGGGGAATGATTGCTTTTAACTGTGCTTACATTTTTCTGAATGTTCAAATATTATTGATGCTAAATAAGATCGCGAGAAACTACTCATCGATTCAAGTTGAACAAAAATGTACATGATGGTTGCATCTGGCAGACAATTATCTTGTGAAATTTCATACTGTAGTGCTAATGGCATAAAGCGTAAGCGATCATAAATAGAGATCTTGCTCTATCACATCACCACCGTTGCATCGACGCATGCGTCAGCGCATGTATATTAAATAGTATTCGTGGCACACAAATTATAAGTATTGAACGAAATTGTTTGCCTTTCGCAATCCGCGTGTCGTTATTGACGAGCAGAGGTATCTGGTTTTTTTATTATGTGCTGACTAATCATTTCAAACTGCTGCCAGATATCGGGAAACAGACAAGTCAAACACACAATATACAATACAAATATACAGCAAACATATCAAGTACATAAAATATAATTCAAACATATCAAGTACATAAAATACACTTTAAACATACAGCAAGCAATTCAAACATATAGTTCACAATTTAAACATACAGTAAACAATTCAAACATACAGCAAACAATTTAAATATACAGTAAACAATTCAAACACACAGCAAAAAATTCAAAAATGCATCGAACAATAAAAAATGCAGCAAATATTTTTCTTTAAATAAAAAAAAAAAACCCATACAATCAATAACCTACTTAGCAGTCGGTCTCAGTTGACATGTGCTTAATTTATACACCAGTAGACGATGTTCGTATACCTGCACATTCGATTGTTCAGTAAACTTAATTGAAAATAAGTATCTGGGCTTTCTGAATTTGATGATAACATGAAATCGCACGCAGAGCTACTGTGTAAATGGACTGATACAAGAGTTAACTAAATGGGAACGAACACCTCTTTGGGTGTTCAGGCTACACAGTCGGCGATTCTATTCCGTTCTATATATATCATGCGGTGAGTATCAAAAAGAGACCGATTTATAAATGTAGACAGGAAAAAAGTGGGTGTAACATTAGTACAGAACTTCATCAAGAAACAACAAATTAAATGGTTCGGCCACATAAGCAGATTACCAACAGACAGTGCGCCTCAAAGAGCAATGCTACTCCGATACAGTGGATACAAAACAAAGGGCCATTCACGCAAAAGGGGACCACATAAATAACAGTGGTATTGAAAACACTATTTATGAAGCAGTGAAACACGTACAAACAAAGTACTATAGTTTTACAAAATACAGAAACAGTGACGATAAACAGCAACGTTTCGACCAACAAGGCCTTTATCAAGCAAACGAACAAACAGGAGTGACAAATTAAAATGAAACACAAATGGACGACCAAATACAAACGTATCTAAGGAAAATCTGGAATAAAAACGAATAACGAAATAAATGTAACACAAAAACACACATAAAAACTAGAAATAGAACGGAAAAGAAACAATGAAACATCTAGTAAATATATAACTTGAATACATGCAACATATACCCATATAGATTACAAAGCATGGGAAAAGAAAGTACTAAGTATTTATGAAGCAGACACAAAAGCCCGTTCTAGAAATCTATTCTTATCATGACGCTGTGAGGCAAAACAGGACTAGAGAAACGGAGAAGAAAAACTATCACAATGTGTCGGGTTATCATCAACAGTACTAATTGACAATCTTAAACATAACTCTCACACAATGTAGGGTTATTGACAGTACTAATTTTAAAGCCTTACGTAACTATTACATTATGCTGGGTGTGCTGGGTTATCGGCTGGCCTACCTGACAGCCTTACATAAATATAACACTAAGTTGAATTAGTGACAGCTTTAATTGATAGTGCTGCATAACTATCACGCATAATTGTTGATCGACATCATTAGCATACAATGTGGGGTTAACGGTACAATTGGCAAATGCATTAATTTGATTCTACATTGAACATTAATTCAACCACAAGACATTTCTTAGTTTGAGAAGATTAGTAATTGATAGATAGTTTGTAATAGTCAAGTTGAAATCTAACACCGTATTCAAGTTTAAATAGAACATACACGTTTAGAAAAAGTAACACGACTTGGTTAGGACAATCCAGCGATTAACGAACCTGTTAAATTAAGAGAAAGAGTAATTGAAGTGACATTGGAAATTGTCTTTGTAGAATAGGAAATACATTTGAAAAATGTGTCAGACGTGATGTTTCAACGTGTGAATCAGATTGTTAATTAACTGTAACAAACATCTGTGATAAGTTAGAGCATTTTCCAGATCACTGTGCGTAGCAGAAAACAAGGAGATTTGAAGTGTGGAGAGTAATTTGGGCGGTAAAGATTTTACAGTATAAAATCCAAAGACTAGTGCTGACAAGGGATATGAAAGAAGAATGTGAATAGAGGGAGATAGAACAGAGACAAGTACACAGCGATATAGTAAGATGATGTGATTAAAAACAGAGAAACATGATTAGAGACAGGGAGCCATAACAGACCAGATACAACAAAGAACAACTACCAAAGTCTTTCCGAACAGAGGAGTTTCAAGGTTGTGAGTCCCACTCGCTGACCAGATTGAGAGAAATGGGTGTCGGTATTGGTGCAGCCCGAAAAGAACGACATACCAAATATGCAAATAGATTGATTGATCAGCATCGAACTGGCGTGTTGGGCCACTGTACGCTGCTGGATTTGTTGAGGCGGAGATCGGAGCAGATATAGGCGCGTCCGGAGTTTGGGAACCTATGATTTAGACTTAAAACATTAAAACTAGAACCTACCACTAGAAGTACTTATAGTTTGACTATGATCTGCATGTTACCAGTGAAAGTCTCACATGTTATGAAATCTCTAACTAAATACATAGAATATTTCTTCTGTTTATCTAAGTCGTGTTGTTTATTCGTGTGAATGAAATGTGATAGCTGAGATAACGAGATTTAAAAAAATACACCAGATAAAAGAAAGATGTACTGACCCTTCAATACACAGAGCCCTGTACTCCCTATCACGAATCTGCTATACCTGGTGCTGCCATCAAGACACACATTCTTCTTCTACCAGGGTTAATACGTTGCTACACTTAGCAATCCTAACCCTCTTCTACATCGTGGGGTGATTTGGTGATCATGATATATTCTGACATCATTACAGAATTGTTACACAATGTTGTGTTATATAACAACTGTAACTAATTTATCTATTTTTGTATTTGTTCAGTGCGAAGGCTGAGAAACAGATCGATATTGAATCGTAGAAAGCAAACCTCTGAATATCTAACACTTTCTATGTCGCTTGACCTATGACAATTTTAAAATTCAGATTGATTTTCATGTATTTCTGTAGTACACAATCGTATCGATGTTTACATATTCTTGATGCTGACACACATACTGTTATCATGAATTTGTACCTATATGTTTGTCGCTCACCCAGAAAGGCTATCAATTTGAACTACTCCCCTCCCGCTGACCTTTCACTTAGCTTGCCAAACATAGACAAACATTGACGCGGAAATCGCTGTCGATGCATTGTGACAGTGAAGATAAATGGATTTCTATTGACATCCCACTTTCCTGACTTCCATTATGTTTGTATTGAACCTGACGGCTCTAGCTCAAGTATGACAGAAGTGCAGATTTTTGTCTTGATCGTGTGGGACACAAGTGTATGTTTAATGTGCGGATTTATGTCTTGCTAATGTGAGACAGAAGTATAGGTTTATGTCTTGCTCATGTATGACAGAAGTGCAGATTTTTGTCTTGATCGTGTGGGACACAAGTGTATGTTTAATGTGCGGATTTATGTCTTGCTAATGTGAGACAGAAGTATAGGTTTATGTCTTGCTCATGTATGACAGAAGTGCAGATTTTTGTCTTGATCGTGTGGGACACAAGTGTATGTTTAATGTGCGGATTTATGTCTTGCTAATGTGAGACAGAAGTATAGGTTTATGTCTTGCTCATGTATGACAGAAGTGCATATTTTTGTCTTGATCGTGTGGGACACAAGTGTATGTTTAATGTGCGGATTTATGTCTTGCTCATGTGGGATAGAAGTGCAGGTTTATGTCTTGTTCATGTGTGACAGAAGTGCATATTTGATCTTGATCGTGTTGGACACAAGGGTATATTTGTCTTACTCATGTGTGAAAGGAGTGCGGATTTATGTCTTGCTCATGTGGGACAGAAGTGAAAGTTTCTTGCTCATGTGGAACAGAAGTGTAGATTTATGTCTTACTCATGTGTGACAGAAGTGCAGATTCATATCTTGCTCATGTAGGACAGAATTGCAGATTTATGTCTTGCTCATGTGAAACAGAAGTGAAGATTTATGTTTTGCTCGTGTGGAACAGAAGTGAAGATTTATGTTTTGCTCATGTGGAACAGAAGTGAAGATTTATGTCTTGCTCATGTGGAACAGAAGAGAAGATGTATGTCTTGTTCATGTGGGACAGAATTGCAGATTTATGTCTTGCTCATGTGAAACAGAAGTGAAGATTTATGTCTTGCTCATGTGGGACAGAAGTGCAGATTTATGTCTTGCTCATGTGGGACAGAAGTGTAGATTTATGTCTTACTCATGTATGACAGAAGTGCAGATTCATATCTTGCTCATGTAGGACAGAATTGCAGATTTATGTCTTGCTCATGTGAAACAGAAGTGAAGATTTATGTTTTGCTCATGTGGAACAGAAGGGAAGATTTATGTCTTGTTAATGTGGGACAGAATTGCAGATTTATGTCTTGCTCATGTGTGACTGTCTTGGTCATGTGGGACAGAAGTGAAGATTTTATGTCTTGCTCATGTGGGACAGAAGTGCAGATTTATGTCTTGCTCATGTGGAACAGAAGTGAAGATTTATGTCTTGCTCATGTCGGACAGAAGTGCAGATTTATGTCTTGCTCATGTGTGACAGAAGTGCAGATTCATATCTTGCTCATGTAGGACAGAATTGCAGATTCATATCTTGCTCATGTAGGACAGAATTGCAGATTCATATCTTGCTCATGTGAAACAGAAGTGAAGATTTATGTTTTGCTCATGTGGAACAGAAGGGAAGATGTATGTCTTGTTCATGTGGGACAGAATTGCAGATTTATGTCTTGATTAATGTGGAGCAGAAGTGAAGATTTATGTCTTGCTCATGTGTGACTGTCTTGGTCATGTGGGACAGAAGTGAAGATTTTATGTCTTGCTCATGTGGGACAGAAGTGAAGATTTATGTCTTGCTCATGTCGGACAGAAGTGCAGATTTATGTCTTGCTCATGTGGGACAGAAGTGCATATTTATGTCTTGCTCATGTGGGACAGAAGTGAAGATTTATGTCTTGCTCATGTCGGACAGAAGTGCAGATTTATGTCTTGCTCATGCGGAACAGAAGTGAAGATTTATGTCTTGCTCATGTGGGACAGAAGTGCAGATGTATGTCTTGCTCATGTGGAACAGAAGTGAAGATTTATGTCTTGCTCATGTGGAACAGAAGTGAAGATTTATGTCTTGCTTATGTGGGACAGAAGTGCGGATTTATGTCTTGCTCATGTGGAACAGAAGTGAAGATTTATGTCTTGTTCATGTGGGACAGAAGTGAAGATTTATGTCTTGCTCGTGTGTGATTATGTCTTGCTCATGTGTGACTATGTCTTGCTCATGTGGGACAGAATTGCAGATTTATGTCTTGCTCATGTGGGACAGAAGTGCAGATTTATGTCTTGCTCATGTGGGACTATGTCTTGCTCATTCATATGTGACAGAAGTGCAGATTTATGCGCAGATGTTGACTCGGTAACGTGGGTAGACAAAACACAAACAGGAAGGGTTGTTTGAATCTCTTTGTATCTTTGTTTTCTTAATATTCCGAAACAAACTGTAAAGAAGTAACCGTACCTATAAATTCAACGATATGAAACAAGTATATAAAGAAATATAAAACAGAGAAAGAAAAGAAAGACGATGATAGAAAGGGGGATGCAAAACACAGCAAAATAAAGACAAATGAGCAATATGCTAATATTTTGCAATATGCTAATAGTTTCTTAATATTCCGAAACAAACTGTAAAGAAGTAACCGTACCTATAAATTCAACGATACGAAACAAGTATATAAAGAAATACAAAACAGAGAAAGAAAAGAAAGACGATGATAGAAAGGGGGATGCAAAACACAGCAAAATAAAGACAAATTAACAATATGCTAAGTCAATTTTCATATGTCCGTTATCGGTGCTAGAAAGAAACTAATTACGATATTGCTTGCAGCTGACAATTCCTGTAGTAAAATGTGAAGCCGAAAACACTCAAGAAATATTGAAAGTAGAAATTAAAAAAACAACAACGTATAACCATCCAACCGTTGATGTTGCTCCCGTCAGCAATTGTATGCTGTTAGTGGTTTGAAAAATACGTGCCTAGCACCATATTTCTCATTATACAACATGATATGAAAACGGATTAGCCACAAAACACGAGGTCGGAGGCAGATCATTAGCTGGGAGGCAATTGACGCAACTTATAGAATGTGCTATTGTAGTTGTTTTGTCTCATCTATAATTTACAGATTTATTATCCTTTTCTGATATATATTATGTTTCTGTGGTGATCCCCCTTTTACCTACTTTAATGTACTATAAATCCAACACCCAGCTAGGCTCGCTCATCTGATCTAAAATACTCCATATTGGTTAAGTGTTCGTATGAAACTACTTGGTGTTACATTTTAATTGTCTAACATATGTGAGATTCAGTGTTTATATGATATTCCTATTCAGTAAATATATTAAATCTGGTTATTTTTCATTCAGCTAACTGCCACACATCATCGTTGATATAATCCTATTAATTTCTCTTTATATAATGAAAATCATTCTGATATATTAGATCATCTTATTAGCAATTGGATCATTTGTATTGTTCGTAATGCAGAGAAAGATGTCTCACCACAGTATGTTGCTTACTGTCGTGTGTATACAACGATTCTCTACTATACAATTGTAATGATTCTGTTAATATATATATATATATATATATATATATATATATGAGATGTAAATGATGCTGCGCTCGTCCATTAAGGTGATGATGACCACATAATTTTCATCCAAGGGAATGTAGTTGCGTTATGTTTGTCTATATGTGCGTAGATGACTAGTCAGCTCTTGCGGGCTTGAAATGTTCTTGTACAGTGTTGGCAAGGTATACTTGCTCTTGTGGGGAGTTTTACTGCCTTTCTATTTTGACGTTTTTGTTCCATCCGTGCTGTTCTACTTGCCTCGCAGGCTGAATAACCGTGTCGAAGATGTGTGCGCTAGGCTGATCTGTCTTGAGCGACATTCGCCCCGGTTGTCGACATATATGCCAAATGATTTCATGGAGTTCTTGAGTGTGTCTTTGAATTTTTTTAAATTTACCACCATGTGAGCGTTTACCGCTATGTAGCTCACCATAAAAGAGTCGTTTGGGTATTCTGCAATCCAGCATTCGAGCCACCTGTCCTGACCATCGTGTCTGGGACTGCATCAAGATTGTATATATACTGGGGAGAGCAGCTCTTTTTAGGACCTCTGTGTCTTGGATCATATCCTGCCATTTGATGTTCATTATTTTTCTGAGGCAGACTGTGTGAAAGTGGTTTAGCTTCCTTGCGTGTCGCTGATATACAGTCCAAGTTTGCAAGCGTGAAGAAGGACTGGGAGCACGACAGCTCGATATACCTTAGTTTTGTGGCTTGACCAATACCACATCTGTGCCAGACGTTTCTATGTAGTCTGCCAAAAGTACTGCTAGCTTTAGAGATTATGGTATTTATTTCATCGTCTATGGTGACATTTTGGGACAGTGTGCTTCCAGTTTGATGCATCAAATGGTGACCTGCGCGATGATTTGGTTTAAAGTGAGAAAGAGTTGCGCAGTTCGTCGATCTCACTCTCTCATCCAATTCCTTCTATGTCCAGTGGCAGGGCAAAGTCAAGACGGCTAGAGAAGGATCCGGGTGCAGCGGATGACCGGGGCGTTCTACGTGCCTGGCACTGCTCACTACGATCCACAACGCGTTGCTGGCAGACGCCGTCTTGCCCGTTGAACCAGAGTATGGTTTCTTACGCACAGTCTGCCGAGTCATGTCTTCACATGCAGGGTTGGCATACCGTGATTCACCGATTGGTTTATTACCGAATCGGTTACCCGCGCCTGGTTTAGTCGGCCTGTCACAGCCGTTGCCTGGGGAGGGGGGGGGTGGCCGCTGTCGCATGCTTACAACTACTTGGAGCCACAGGCGTGAGCTGGAAGTCAGGTTTGGACCAAAGGGAGATGGACCCTGAAAAGGGCGTGACAGCCATGAGATGTAAATATAACACAAACTGTAACACTTCCACCCCACACTAACACGATGAATCCATACTAACACGTTGAACTCCACATTAACACGTAGTACCCAACACTAACAGACTCCATACTAACACTGGCAACTCCACTCACGAGTACCAACACTAACAGCTCACACTAACTGATACCAAACAGCTGGCTATATACTACACTGATAATTTGTACCCCATGCTAGTAGAATGTACCCCACAGTAATATGATTTACTCCAGTATGCTTATATTATAATATTGAAGAACATTGTAATAAATGCACTAGTACAGAATTTATACCAACGTTCATTGACAGTAATCATTAGCTGTCACGTCCTTCTGAACATATAGACTGAGCACCTACTGGAACTGCACAATATGCAGTGAGTTCAGAATTGCTGCTTATAACAATTAAAGCAAGGAAGCTACAGAGCCTGTTATGTACTTTGGAAATGCTGCTGCGAAGAATGTTCGAGCCTGTCAATATTAGCATGCGTTTACAGTGGAGAATAAGAACAAACAAGAGATGTACACAAGAAATTAATTCCTAATATCGTATATCGTAATCTCGAATTATTCTAGGATTTGCTGAAGCACTAGCGAAATGATTGACAGAGAAATCTCATTAGGAAAGTACACATCCTACCAGACAAGAAGAAAGGAAGAAATTGACATTCCTCAGATTAGAATTCAGAATTTGTCAAGCATGGTAGGGAATGCGCTTTGGGAACTAATTCCCTTACTTGTAATGCTTTTGTTAATCTTAAAGAAAACGTCAATAATGGAAAGAATGGAAAGACGCTGTTAGATCTAGAGATGATAATATTAATACTACATTTTAGCCATAAGTTTTACAACATTGGTAATTATGAATATCTAGTTTCTGTTGTTGTTATGTTCAAGTCATCTATCACAACTTGTATCCATTCTCACCTTTGTTATCAATGGGAATATGCATGATCTTATTACTATGATTTTTGTTGGTCTTGCTTAGACAGTAAATAATATTCTAATCCAGGTACCGTAGAGTTGACTCTAGTCAAGATATCAAGTGTTATGCCATTCAATGCATCACAGGAGTAACTCTAGTTAAGACAGTAAATTATGTCCTAGTCAAAACATCATAGGATTGACTCTAAATGAAAATATTACATGTTATTCTAGTTCAAGCATTGTAGGACTGCCTAATCATATTATCTTTGTTAAAACATCATAGAACTGGCTCTAGTCAAGATATTACGGCGGGATGTTCTTTTCACAACAGCGTAGGACTGACAGCAGCAGGGGTGTACGTTTTAGTTACTTTTAAGTAATGGTCTGTTCAGTTACTTTTCATCACATACTCGTTACTTTCTAACAGTTACGTAGTGTTGATTATAAACTGTGACCATATTATGATAACGAGTAACGTTAAAACTAGTAAATATACAGCTTGGTCTATTGCCGTCGAACAGTCATGGGTATATATATATATATAATATGTCGACTAGATCATTCTAAAATAAGTATAGAAGTTTTATAGAACAAGTTCTGTTATTGAATAATAATAAAGATGAAAGTTTTTCTAATAATATATATCTCCACAAGTAAACGCCTTTACTATAATGTTAAAAAATGGTAACAGTAACAATATTGATAATAATGAAACTGAAATGGATAAAATAACTCAAGAGTCAAATTCAGATAATGATGAAATAAATGAACTGTTGTTTGCAGATGATCAGTGCCTGATACATCAAAATGAACAAGGTCTACAACATCATATTGACACCTTGAAAAAAATTGTGTAAAACATGACATGAAAATCAACAACACTAAAACAGAAATAATGAATATGGGAAGAAAACATACTAATCTAGACATCCATGTCAATGGCACTAAAATAAACCAAGTGAAAGAATTCAAATACTTAGGAAGCATATTCACAGAAGACGGAAGACTAGATAGAGAGATAGAGGCTAGAGTACAAAAGCAAATGCTGTAACCCACCAGCTAGCCCCATTGTTAAGGCACCCAAAAATTTCACAGGCAGCTAAGCAACAGATGATCAACAGCATTTTTATACCTACTTTGTGTTACCAGAGCCAAACATGGACATTGAGCAAAGCGCAGTCACAAAAATAACTACATGTGAAATGCGTTGCCTGCGAAAAGTTACCAATAACACAAGAAAAGACAGAATCACCAACATCAGCATAAGAAAGAAAGTTGGCACAAAACCGTGCTTGAATTACATAGATAAACAAAGAATGAAGTGGCTTGGCCACTTAATAAGAATGCATCCAAATTCCACAGTATACAGAGTCTTTTACAACAGAACATCGGGAAAGAAGGCAAGAGGAAGACCACGGAAAAGATGGTTAGATGGCGTAGCAGAATCCTGTGAAAGAGCAAAGATAACAATCACACAAGCCACCAGAACAGCGCAAGACAAAAACAGAAAACCACGACACTGGGCAACAACCCGGTAGCAGTGTGACGACAAAAGAAGAAGAAGAAGAATGAAACAGAAAGGTAACTTGAACCAACACTGAATGACGTGGATTAGTTAGTTAGTCTTTCCTCTTGGGCCTGTGGGCGGCGCATAGGGCAGAGGTCATAGCTCTCCATGTCTCGCGGTTCGTTGCTATTTGTTTTAAGTCTTTAATGTTTACTAGGCCCATCGTTGAGCCTTCTCTGGTGATGGTTCTACGCAGAGTCTCTCTTGGTCTTCCTCGTTTTCTTTCCCTCTGGTGTCCATATGAGGGATTGGTAAGGAGTCTTCTCTCATCCATTCTAAGTGTGTGGCCGATGTAGTTCCAGCGGCGCTTTCTTATAAAATTTGATACATTTTCTTGCTTGGTCTCTTGTCTTATTTGTGTATTGGGTCTGAAATCTGACCATTTGAGGTTCAGTATTCTTCTAAGACATTTATTCTCAAAGTTATCTAATTTTCTTTCTTGAGCTTTTGTTGCTTTCCAACTCTCGCATCCATAAGTTAATACTGGAATCACACAAGAATTAAAGATCTTTAATTTTAAGTGCTTGCTGAGTGAATTGGACTTCCATATATTTGACAATTTGTTAAAAGCACTTGATGCCAATGCGATTCTGTGTGGAATTTCTGGCGCTGTATCCCCTGTAGATGACATCATACTCCCTAGGTATGTAAAACTTTGACTTTTTCAAGAGTGTAGTTTTTAGTTGAATATTTTCTGGACTGCTGGTAAGGTCAACAATTTTTGTTTTTGTGGTGTTTATTTGGAGACCAATTTGTCCTGAGATATTTTGGAGAAGGTTTGTTTTCATTTGAATATCTTGATGTGATGAACTCAAAAGGGCTATATCGTCGGCAAAATCAAGGTCTTCTAAAATTTTATCAACCCACTTGATGCCCATATTTGCGTTATTGGTGCATTTTCGCATGACCCAGTCAATTGCTATTCCAAAGAGCATTGGCGATAAGAAGCAGCCTTGTTTCACTCCTGTTTCCACTGGGAACCAGTCAGAGTTACCTAAATCTGTTCTTACACTGCAGCGCGATTCACTGTAGAAGGATTTTATGATGTTGATGAATTTAGCAGGAAACCATAGTTTTTGAGTAGTTTCCAAAGCGTAGGACGGTGAATACTGTCAAACGCTTTCTGCCATTTGAGTTGTTCGTATGTGTCGATTCCTCCCCGCCAATAATGGCTGACACATTCCGTTTCTGAGGACATCTTTTTTTGAGGTTGTTCTCTAGACAGTTGCAGTCCCCTGCTGACGAGATCTGTCTTCCCGGGTTTGTCTGGAGTCGTCCTACTCTAGATGACTTCAGCCTTCTGTTGCCGGGCTCACCAACCCAGGCTTTTTGCAGGGTGTGCTCCCTGGACACTGTAGTTTAATCCTTATGCTTAAGGGAAAGTGTCATAGAAGTAGAAGACAAGACAAGAAAAAGGATGTCCTCCTCAAGAGAGAGAGAGGACAAGTGCTATTTGTCCCATAGCTGGGGATGGGTTGGTTGCAGCCAGAGCATTTACCACTTGCCGGTGGGTTCTGCACTGTCACCTTATGAGGCCCCATCCTGCTCCCCGGACACTGCAGACTCAATAAACACTTATACAGACTAGGAATAAGTCAAACAGCTCTCTGCCAGTGTCAGCAGGCAGAACAGACACCAGAGCATATCCTGCAAGACTGTCCTCTTCTGTGTGAGCTGAGAAGCAACATGTGGCCACACCCAGTCGACCTGAAAACTAAGCTTTGGGGAAACCTGACAGACCTGAAGCTGTCTGCCCAGTTTGTGGTCCACAGTAAATTAAGCGCATGACCAGAGATCGCTGAAGAAGAAGAAGAAGAAACGCTTTCTGAAAATTAACAAAGTTGATGATTAAATTCTATTGAAATTCTACGAACTCTTCAATGATTACTCTTAGTGTGAAGATGTGATCTATGCATGCTCGTTTTGGTCTAAACCCTGCTTGTTCTTCTCTTAGCCTTTCATCTATAGACTTTTTCAGTCTCTCGAGTAACATGCTACAAAAAGTTTTCCTGGCACTGACGTGGATTGGGCTATACATAATCTGAAAAATGGCCAGAAGAAACCTTTCATCTCAGTAGAACACAATTTAAAATCGAAACAACTAATAAAATGATATAACAGCTGATATATACATCAATGGACAAAATGTAGGAGGAGTTCATAGTTTTGAATATTTAGGTTCACTGCTAACAAGCGATGAAAATGTTATAAAAGAGATAAAAGGAACAAACTTGGCTCTTCAGAAATTAGTAAAACTACAAAACCTGTAAAAGAGAACTGATATAAAGACAAAAACTTCGATTATGTCTGGGAGACATGGATTATTGACAAAACAGTTGATATGTTGATTAATGCTTTTGAATGCAAATGCTACAGAAGAGTATAGATTACCAGAAAACATAAAAAAAAAAACAGATATGTTCATTTTGCAACAGCTTAAAATTGAAGAGAAGACTCCGGACATCTCACGCACGCGAGGGAGACATTTAAAACTGATGTTATGTGTGCCAAGTTCCGTCAGAGACAAACGATAATGATGATGATGAGGAGGAAAAGTGGACAATGGAGTAAAGAAATGTGTCCACACCTTCCATACTTATTTAATATTTATGCAGAAAATATAGTCCGAAATATCAGATAAACACTCCTATGTGAAAGGTCAGCCTGGTAATCTTGTAATGGAGATGTGGGCTGATATTGGACCTATTTCATTAGCTGCTTAGTAGTAACAGACGATTAAGATAGATTATCTGAATACAAGAACGAGATGAAACTTACATAATCTGGACATGAGAACTTAAAATTGTCATCAATATGTAATTTTGCTATGTATTTGTTATCTTTGGTTTAAAGAGGTGGGGAAGGAGAAGATATGGTGCTGGCATTTTTTGTTCCCTGTTGCTTCAAGTAGTGTGTGGTTTGTGGTTTAGTGGGAGTGTTTGTGTTCGAATTCATATCCGTAAAGGTGAACATTATCTGAATTGTGTATTGATTATTAATATGATAGAGCAGTGCACATGATTCTGTTGCTTCACGCATGAATAACGGTCGATTTCAAATGTATTATTGTGTGCTTATTTTCGTCCTGGTTAAGAAAAATTATATTTGATGGGTTTATAAGTTTGTTTCTTCTTGTCACACCGTTTCTTGATGGTATTCATTATATCTGTCATGGTTCCACGCTCACACATCGATTGATCTTAGTATTAATTATTTATAATGGTCAGGTTTTATAATTGGTCATTGTTATTATCAACGAGCTGCACCTACATAGATCATCTGTGTGAGGACGAGTAAGAACTTATTCCATTAGTGAATAAAATAGTAGCTGCTATATGAGTTAAAGTTACACTAGTGCCTAGATCTCTGAATAATTAGTTGTCACCATATATTTTCCAGTAAGAATAAGTTCAACTATTTTTAGAAATAGTATACTATAATAAAGTGTTCTTTTAAATGTTATATATTTATTCACAAGTGAATCATTATGTCTAATACAATCTTTAGCACAATACATTATGTGAACAAACAATTACAAGTCGGACATCATCGCGATGCAGTTTCATTCATGGGTGTCGTGATGGTTACATCAGTTATGATCTAGCATACACCTGCAAATACATTGCTAATGAATTCATCGAAATGTATTTACCAATCGTCCCATACTGCTGGTAATGTTAATCTCCCTATTAACTTCAGGTATTTTGTAATCACCCTTATCTAACAGAATAATTGCAAACTCGGTACTTGACTTGTCTCCAGTTACTTGAACCATTATGTTTACTGCCAATGTTAGTTTCTTTTTTTTTTAATCTCTGCTTCAAATTTTCGAACACTTGGTAGTAGCCTGGACCTCATCAGATCTCATGCCTCTCGGAATCACATGTAGAATTTGTCGGAAATCAACAGACAGCACAACAGTGACACCTCCTATCAGCTTTTTTGCAATTGTACAGCTTTTTGCAGTCAGCGAGTTTGCTATTGTTCCTTAGATCCCGATGAGTCATATCTAAAGTTTCAATATCATCTCTGTGAGACACGTGCATTCATCACATATAACAACAGAAGAATCACTTAAGACTTTGGACACATCTGTACTTTTCATGGTGTTGCAGGCAGGACTGATCGTGTATGCAAGATTAAATGGGAGTTTAAATGCTTCATTGCCACTTGGTTCGCCTCTTAAGCGTGTCGTCGCTATTTCAGAAAAAGCTGCTGTCACTGCTATTTGTTTTATTGATCTCAATTTTGCCAAGATCAAGTTTAATAGGAATGTTTTTCCTCCACCAGGAGCACATAGGAAATATAATAACAAGTAAACAACTTGTTTTCAATAATTAGCAACCTTTTATAATGAACATGAATGTTAGGGAGATCGTGTTTGCTTGGATTCAGTATATTTTCTGTCAATCTGTCGCTATGATTCTGCCACAGCAACTCTGGGTCTGTCATATTGCAGAAAGCTAACATCATGACAAACAAAGCCATCATCATCGCTAGTGACTGAGATATGGCTGCTTCTTTGAGAGTGTCAATTCAGTGACTATTATCCTCCATCAAACCAAGAGCTCTACATGTTTCCTGAAAGTCCTTTGATTTTGTTTAGGTCGTCCAGAATTGGCTCGTGTATTTTATGGATCAACATTCTGAGAAAGTAACAATCCACATTATTCGAGAGTACAGTGTAAACACGACCAAACGCATTTCTCTTTCGTATTCCATGATAGCCAAGAATAACAGCTCCTTGTTTTAACCGAATGAAATGCTTTCCATTCCAAATGTAATAAGCAGCAACCTCATGGTAAAGAAGTGTATGATGAAATCGTCTGTTTGACAGAGTTCAAAGTAGTCATCAGCGTTGTTTTTGCAGGGATGAGAAACTTCTTCGATAAGTTTTTCTCAGTGAAATAAACCCTCTGGCACTTTTCTAGATGAACTAATAAGTGCACTACTGTGCTGCCTCTGTCATGAATGGAAAAAGAAAGAATTCGCTATACAACTTCTGACGTGCTGATATATCGATCTGTTTGGTACCGTTCAATATCGTCCCCGTTATTTCTCAAACCTAAGGCTGCGTGATCACTCCATTTGTTGATGTAATTGCATACATATTTAATCGCTTTTACAGAGTTGCAAAGCTTTACATTTTTATGTGCATTGAATATAAGTGGCAGCAGTAGATGATATGTCACAACCTACCTGTTGTCAGCAGTGACAAACCCACCTGATAACTACCAAAAAAAACCATAGTCGCAAAACAGTCTTCGAGGAACCGATGATGAATGGATTCAGAAAATCAATGTCTACTTAGATCTGAAAAGTGGGAGGCTTGCTCTTATAGCACGCAGTAAAATCCAAGATATTTACAATGAATAGGTAAACCAGTTTCCGATAAACAGGCAAATAGTTCTTACATTAGCAAGAAAGAAATATTAAACTGAATATAAACAATGAATTTCTTGAAGTAAAATTAACTGATATCTCCTCATTATAAATTATTCACAAAATAGAGGAGACTGCAGTAAAACTATTTGATTGGCAAAACACGTAATCACAAAGTATTGTTGTTTACAAATTACAAAAACAAGGACAAAATACAGCAACGTTTCGACCAACAGGGCCTTTATCAAACAAACGAACAACAGGAGGGACAAATTTTAAAAAAATGGACGACTAAATACAAACGTTTCTAATGAAAATCTGGGAATAAAAACGAATAACGAAATAAATGTAACACAAAAACACACATAAAAACTAGAAATAGAAAGGAAGAGAAACAATGAAAATCTAGTAAATATATAACTTGAATACATGCAGCATATGCCCATATAGATTACAAGGCATGGAAAGAAAAAGTACTAAGAAGCATAGGAATGTAATACGTTGAGCCCACATGGTCGCAAGGTACCATACAAAGAAATCAACCGATTCTCCAGAGCAAATCGACTGCGATCATCCGAGGAACATGATCGGATGGCTGTGACCTGACATCGTGAGCTCCTAAATGGCCAGTATCATTGAAATGGGTGGCTACAGGGGTCACAGAGCATTGGCGTATGTCGCGCAAGTGTTGGGCGAATCGGTCACTGAGCCTCTTGCCTGTATCGCCGATATAAGCCTTGTTACACCGCTTACAGATAATGGCATAGACAAGATTACGGGACTCGCATGTGAAACCATCGTCAATAACAAACGTGGTTAAAGAAAAATATACAGTACCCGCCTGTATCACATAAGCACACGTGTTGCAACGCCGACAGCCACACTGGACAGTGCCAAAATGAGTCTTGATATTGAACTTAAGGCGACTGTGTACCAACATATCCTTAAGACTTCTGTCCCGTCTGTAAGCCACCAAAGTATAGTTGGGGAAGATAGAACGGGTCTCAGGATCTGACTTAAGGATAGACAGATGCGCGACATACGCCAATGCTCTGTGACCCCTGTAGAAACCCATTTCAATGATACTGGTCATTTAGGAGCTCACGATGTCCAGGTCACAGCCATCCGATCATGTTCCTCGGATGATCCAGAGCCAACTATAAACTACTGGGCCTTCGGGCTCAGGTAAGAGTTGTGGGAAATCAGACCCCAACTACACCACGTGACATCGCATTCCAGTATTGGTATATAGACGAATTCATTTTAAAATCAACACAAAATGCTAACTCGAAATCATATTAAGCAACAAGTTAAGTTTAACAATAAGGAATATCAATATTATGAATATTTTTCACCAATAAATAGCCATAGACTCACAGAATTGAGTAAAATGGCGAAAAAGCGTGCAGTGTTCTATCAAACATCTGTAATTTCCAGATCCCTTTTCTTATCTAGGTCAGGGAATACTCGGCCAGTTGTCTGGTCTGTGCTAGAGCCTGGCTGTGGATGATCGCAGCCGATTTGCTTTGGAGAATCGGTTGATTTCTTTGTATGGTACCTTGCGACCACGTGGGCTCAACGTATTACATTCCTATGCTTCTTAGTACTTTCTCTTCCCATGCCTTGTAATCTATATGGGCATATGCTGCATGTATTCAAGTTATATATTTACTAGATTTTCATTGTTTCTCTTCCTTTCTATTTCTAGTTTTTATGTGTTTTTGTGTTACATTTATTTCGTTATTCGTTTTTATACCCAGATTTTCATTAGAAACTTTGTATTTAGTCGTCCATTTTTTTAAATTTGTCATTCCTGTTGTTCGTTTGCTTGATAAAGACCTTGTTGGTCGAAATGTTGCTGTATTTTATCATTGTTTTTGTCATTTGTAAAACTACAGTACTTTGTGATTACGTACTTTGTTATTACGTGTTTCTTACTCAATGCATTATTGGCATCCTTGACCTTTCTGTCGTATGAGCTTGCAGATAAGGCACATGAGGACTATTGGTGGCGAATTACCGATCCATCCATGTAGATCACAACGTTGCTCTCATTACATTTGCCATTTATGATGTGCATGGCCTCTCCATCCACTGCCACGGATTCCTCTCTGAACCCTTTGTCGAATTTGTTGATGGTCGAAAAGATGTTCCAGAATATTAAAGGTACCGATATCCCCCTTCCCTCCATGGTCAATATTCAGGACTACGTTTCTTAACCGTACAACAAGACAATATTCATATTTGTGCTGGATGTTTTTATTTCGTAATACCAGAGACAATAAGACTTGATTAAAAGGCAACTTTGTTGAAACATAATTACGAAATTTAACGAAATAGTTATTCCGTACAACGGTTAAGAAATTTCCAATACTCACATTTTATTGTGGATACTGAGGAATTAGACGATTTCATCCCTTATACAATTTAGCTGCATGAATATGTATTTCTATTGGAATACTTGCATTTTGCATTGCAAGACATTTTATAGGGAGCTACAGCTGACAAACTGTTCATTTAGTGCTGTTAGAAAAAAAAGAAGGAATTTTAAAAGCCAGTAAAAAATCTCATCCTTATTTGAGGAAACTATACAAGGGCAAGACGACATTTACAAAATGATCAAGAAAGCTGCTACCGGTCTATTAATTGTCATTTGCATCCATCAGCGTTAACATATTATCTCCCTCATGATTATCAGCCGTATTGCTTCAGAATCAATGAACACAAATATCACAGAGCACATGTTTTACATTCAGCAAACTCAAATTAACTTTTTGTTTAACTATACTTACTGTATCTTAAGGTAGCATCTCACCAGTGTATTGCGAATCAAATTAAATGTCATCTGTAATTTTCGATTTATATACTACAGTAATTAAATAATGTAGGGCATGACAGCCAACATAATATTAATACATTTTCTCAACCATTTAAAATTCTTTACCTGTGAAATCCGAATGCAGTAAATTAAATCAGAGAAACTATATGAACAAAAGGAAGAAACAATGGTTATATTCATCCAGGATCGTGCATCTCACCAAATTGCTTCAAATCGAATAAAGTTGCATTGGTTTTTAAAAAAATAATGATGATAAGAAACTCAACATGACACCGAGTGGTTACCGGGGCCCAAATTTGGGGTGTAAAGAATAGAACCACTGTTACCTGCCATGTATGTTGTAAGAGGCGACAAAGGAGGTTTGGCTGAAATAGGATGCACATGTCCTAAACATGTAGAAGTCTATGAGTTTAGGGGCCTACCAAACCAATGTGCAACGTATAAACGTTCTTGGCAAAGATCAAACATATCACAAAGAGTGATTAAAATTAGTCGTAAAGAACGAACGCAAAGAAGGAGAAGAAGAACTCAACATGAAAGAGATCTACTGATACATGCTCGAGTTAATGAAAATCTTCCACACTTCTGTATAACTGACATGATTAGTGCAAGAGTATAATTAAATCTTCTTGTTCCCAGTGAAATATAACACTGCAGATGTCAGTCTATCGAATTATAGTATGGACCACGTTTTCAGCTCTGCCAATGAGACAACGACCTCATCTTGCGCAGTCCTTCGCCAAGTATTCTTTAGTATCACCACTAATATCTTTTACTATGGATTCAAGTACATGTCTTATGTTGTGAGGTTGTTGTCTAAGGGTATGTCCAGCCCATTGTTACATTCTCTCTTTAACCTCCAGCTATATGCTTTTTGCCGTATTCTTTTTCACAAGTCTGTTTTTGTCATCAATTCCAGTTATCTGATAATAAGTCGTCTACGGCGGAGATATATGAATATTTGTGAACGTCTTTAGTTTGAACGTGATGTTCTTGGTCATGTTCATTGAACAGGAGAGTCATGTCATATATCGGTACCCGAACTATGTTCACCAAAGTAAAAACTAACGCAAATTGCTTTTATTATCATTTAGTCAACAAAGTTAGGATAATGATATGGCTCTCTGTCAGCCCTCATCACTGCTGAATATAAGAATGTGACATGTGTCAAATACAATTCGAACGTTACCTAATATCGGTTTTCTGTTCGTAATGATTTTAACATCACAATTTGCTACAAATCAAATTCCACTATACCTACTGACTCAGTAAAAATGTTTTCCAGTGTTTTCAATGATGGAAGAACATACCAGTCCTAATTTAAGTTGCTTGTATAAACGGTGTGTGCTTCCATATCGTTCAGATAAAGGGTATCTACTGATGGAGAATCAATAGACAAAGTTAAACTATTAATATTGTTTGATCAATCAACTATGGCACCATGTATTTCTTTGACGACTGTTTACAACATCTCTCTTTAAGCCGGTCTGTCTGTCTGTCTGTCTGTACATATATAGGGAGAAGAAAAGATTAAACTGTCAGTTATCCTAGGACAGACTGACGATATTCAAGTTAGGATTCGCACATAACTCGTCCTGGCTGTTATTATTATTATTATTATGTAATCTCGCATACACTGTGTGCCCTTCTCTGCACACCATACAGTATTGTACCTTATGAATAATCTATGTTGATATATAAAACTCTGCAAGGATATTGTCCAGTATTAATATATACTGTATTATTTATAACTTGTTGGGATTAGGTATAACAAAATGGATACATATTAGTAGATGTGAGTATGTCGCTATATGTTGGTATTTATGTGTGTTTGCATAAATGTCCATAAAAACAGAAAACTACGGTAGAAAATATGTTATGTTATGCGATCGATGTCATGGCATATTGGGTATTCCCATTCGTGCTCTGTCATCCGCTGCAGCAGCCATCATAACGTCCATTTGCTCACCGTACCAATGAGAAGTTGATTAGCATTCCATCGCTCTCTACCGCGAAGACGACACTGTCTGGTATGTCCAAACTTAATTCCTAATTCTCGCACTCGTTCCAGTGTCTGAGACTCGCCCACATCACATTTTTTTCCCGATCCAGAAGCCCTTGAGCTGAAAGCTCTTCGGCTCGGTGCCATGGACATCGTAACCTTCGGTTCGGTGCCACGAACACCGTAAATCTGGGGAATCTGTGGCTTTTCTGCCAGTCCGCGGAATTGAACCCGCACACACAGAGGACTTGTCACCCTAGTCCAACGCGCTACGAACACGCTGGGTAGGCGGGCGCCCACATCACATAAATGAGAGCGTACCACGTGGATGACATCGGCGCTGTCCATACTTCTGCCCCCTTGAGTCGGGGCATTGTTTGCAAGAAAATCAACATGCTCGTTAACCTGTTCTCCAGCATGTCCAGCCTAAGTCATTTTATTGAAATGTATCTCCGAATGCTGTCCACCCATTCCACGCACATACTTCCAGATTCAATCTGTAGAAATATAAACACAACCACTCAAGTGGTAAATGTTACAGATTGATGCACGTTAAGACAAGTTCAGCTATTTTTATCTAGAAGGCAACAGCTCTATAAAGATAATATATAAACGATCGACGAATATTGGTCACCATCATGAAACAATCACATAAATATACTATATACGCATTATTTTCTTTGGAAGAAAGTTGTTGACTCATTCATTGACTGGTTGATTGGTTGATTAATTAATTAATAATACCATCAACAATGCACTTCTGTGAATAACCATTTTCGCTCCAAACTCTTTTGTATAGAGGAAGATCTCAGCGACAGTACACGAACTCCGCAACACTGGCGACGGTCTCGTATGTAATGTTTTTTTTAATATGGTTAGAATTTGTATAAATTATTTTTAAATTTGAGTAAATTTTGCATGGGTAACTGCTGCAGAGGTGGGATATCTTGCCTATGAGAGAGATAAATTCTGAAGGACTGTTAAGTGGCAAAGTTCTGTTCAGGACAAGCTATTTCATGATGAATCGATTTCCAGCTTACTGTTTTCAATTTGCAACTGCCAAAGAGTTTTTTACGTACTCGATTTGAACACTGTTCTTACGTTTTATCGTTCGTTTTCCATAGAACTAGGAATTCGATCTAACCTACATTGAGTTCATGATTATCAGGGATATTTTATCGTCGTTAAAGCCAATAGTTTCTATATGGATCTGAGATCTAAATGTCGTTAAGGAACCTTAACTTAATCATAAAATTAGCATCTTATTTGGCGATTACTTACACCAGATGAGCAGTTCGGAAAGAAATGTACATGACTAAGTTTTGCCAAAGACAAGAAAAATAGAAATATAGAAATAGAAAGGGCAAAAGATCAATAAATAAGAAACGCACAGAAATAAAAAATAAATTGAGTTAATGTTTTTTAGCAAAACAAATCTACTGTCGCTCGTTAGACTATGTTTCAGGAATCTGTTGATCCACTGTTGATAGAAGTCAAATTGTCTCTGACAATTGCTTGATTTGCATGCTTTTAAAAATCAATGCGCTCAAATGGCCTAGCCATTTTACAAGTATTTGCCTTGTGCACTATTCAAATTCTCTGTCTATCGCTTTCACTACTACTATTACTACCACTGCCACCACAATAATATTCAACAAAGATAAGGAGCGATAAATAAAGTGATGTTGCTTTGCTGCACTCGGATATGACGTTTGCGTTACTATATACCTAAGTAGAAGGTAAAACCACTCCTCTCTCTACTACTACTACTATTACTACTATTACTATCGCCACTACTACTACTATTACTGCTACTACTACTACTCTCCCTCTCTCTAAATCAATCTCTGAGATGTGTACTCACAGAATGTTTGAAATATACATTGAAAACTTCATCTTGATGCCGACACAGACGTGCCAGGTATACCACTGTGAGAATATAAAACATACATTCTTATAAGGATCAATGCAAGCAAGCTTCGCACTGAATGTATAAACATCATTCAGCTGTCCTGCTTCAGGAAATTGTCTTGGCTTTATGCGTCTGAGCGTGCAGGGATGAAGGGAAATGAAAAGACAGGTTAAGCTCGCTGAAGGGACATTCGTTGAAGGTGAAAAATGTATGGACCGGACGGACATCATAAATGAATTATGGTCCACATAAATATCAGAGATATTGAACCATCTGGTTGAAATCGGATTACGTGTGGACAAGCACGATGAAAATGTCTGCATGGTAAAGAGAAAATATGCCACTGTTAAGGCATAGTGAACATGGAAACATTAAGATGACTGCCTCAATGAAGGACGGAGCATGATTGGACTTGCCCAATGTCGATCGGGAGAACCGTCTCTGTTAATAAATATTAATTAACTAAATATATGCAACTCTCGACGTAGTGATAAGACTATACTAATAACCGCATAGCTAAATACTGTAATAAATGGTTGACACACAGGGGACGAAATGTCTATGCAGCAGTTAATCCTACGAAAACAGCAGTAACATGGTTCTCCTTTAATAATCACACGGTTAACGCTTGTACCTCTGCTGTGAGACTATGCGGTGTTGGTTTGTCCGGAGCGAAATCAATGCAATTTTTGTGTGTGAAATTTGACCGCAACCCGTGTTTCAGGAACATGTCATTGTCAAGACACGTAAAGGTCTGCCGGCAATGAGAGTCATTGTGGCTGCTAATATCGAGCAACGGCTGCTAGTCATCCAGTATCAGGCGCTGGTTTTTCAATCATCGAATATGCAGTGACAATCCGCACTGTTTAGTAAAACACAAATTGAACGACTCAAGAGAATACAGAATGAAGCTATGCGTATCATCCTGTGATGCACTAGGGATACACTCTACGGGACGATGAGATTTCTCCTTGATTTCTCAATCATGGAGTATAGACTCAAGATAGCTAGAGCACGTGCGTATCTCAAAAGAAATGCTAAAAAGGATAATTCATTGCACGAGCTGCTCAACACCAGTGGTGGAAATCGGTTAAAGTTTGGCAAGTCATGGTTGGCCGTGCTGCAGACGCTGTTCAACAGGTAAGCGGGCTCACAATTATCGACCATGGGGAAGAATGGATACCGATGTCTTCAATATACGGACTTTTTTTTAACATAATTAAATTCGACAAAGGTTACAGAGAGAGAGAGAGAGAGAGAGAGGAATCACGTGACGTTGGATGCAGACGTCAATGCAGACATTAATGGAAACTAAAATGATCGTGACGTGATTTAAACGGATGGATCGTTAGTTCGCCACGAAAAGTCCGCATAGGCCTTCTCTGCAAGTTCATACGGCAGAAAGATCAAGGAAACCAGTGGTGTATTTAGTATGACAACAAGTAGCATGACAATGGAAGTACTGGCGCTGACTAAAACCCTACTCTGGCTGAGGTCACAAAACTACTCATGTGTGCATTATGAGTGATTCATTGAGTATGATACGAAAGGTGGATGCTTGTTCGGTGAGCATGCAATGGACTGAATCACTACAAGCGTCAACAATTTGCAGAAATACATTCATCTTCGTTCCGGTGCACATGGGTGTCGTTGACAATGAGAGAGCAGACAAGCTGGCTCTGCCACCATATCGGGGGTCAGCCGAAGAATAGAGCTGACTTTCTGAACTCCCTCATAGAATGTGGTCGCAAGGAAGATTTTCATTGGATTGAAGATTGGAGTGGCCATAAAAGAACATCATAACAGGTTACATGAGTAAACTCAACAATCAACATCGAACCGATACAGTTAGTCGCTGGACGCTGTTAGAGATAATGCGAAAGAGATTGGATTATATGTCCATAGTGCACTGAAGATATTCCACACCGAAACTGAACTAAATAATCCTTTTCTCGTTTTAATAGGAAATCATTTGTTATATGATCTGTCAAGTAGTAGAACTATACCTCATAGTCTTCTTTATGTTGAGCACTCAGAAAACAGCTGTTGAAATTTGACAGTTCGAAAACAGCTGTTGAAAGCGGACAGTTCGAAAACAGCTGTTGAAATTAGACTGTTCGAAAACAGCTGTTGAAATTTGACAGTTCGAAAACAGCTGTTGAAATTAGACTGTTCGAAAACAGCTGTTGAAAGCGGACAGTTCGAGAACAGCTGTTGAAATTAGACAGTTCGAGAACAGCTGTTTAAACTGTCTGGATTGATATTAAAATTAAATAGTTCGAAAATTTCTTTATCGCATATATGGATAAAATAACTCAAGAGTCGAATTCAGATAATGATGAAATAAATGAACTACTTTTTGCAGATGATCAGTGCCTGATACATCAAAATGAACAAGATCTACAACATCATATTGACACTTTGAACAATAATTGTGTGAAACATGACATGAAAATCAACAACACTAAAACAGAAATAATGAATATGGGAAGAAAACATAATAATCTAGACATCCATGTCAATGCACTAAAATAAACCAAGTGAAAGAATTCAAATACTTAGGAAGCATATTCACAGAAGACGGAAAACTAGATAGAGAGATAGAGGCTAGAGTACAAAAAGCAAATGCTGTAACCTACCAGCTAGCCCCATTGTTAAGGCACCCAAAAATTTCACAGGCAGCTAAGAAACAAATGATCAACAGCATTTTTATACCTACTTTGTGTTACCAGAGCCAAACATGGACATTGAGCAAAGCGCAGTCACAAAAATAACTACATGTGAAATGCGTTGCCTGAGAAAAGTTACGAACAACACAAGAAAAGACAGAATCACCAACATCAGCATAAGAAAGAAAGTTGGCACAAAACCGTGCTTGAATTATATAGATAAACAAAGAATGAAGTGGTTTGGCCACTTAATAAGAATGCATCCAAACTCCACAGTATACAGAGTCTTCTACAACAGAACATTGGGAAAGAAGGCAAGAGGAAGACCACGGAAAAGATGGTTAGATGGCGTGGCAGCATCCTGTGAAAGAGCAAAGATAACAATCACACAAGCCACCAGAACAGCGCAAGACAAAAACAGAAAACCACGACACTGGGCAACAACCCGGTAGCAGTGTGACGACAAAAGAAGAAGAAGAAGAAGTTCGAAAATTGGTGCTAAATTATGATCGTCCATCTCAACCATACCTTGTCTTTGAGGGAACCAAACTATTTGCTTGTGATCCAAACATGTTCTCAAGTGAATCGTACCATGTTCTCGTGAGCTGTATTTAGACCGACATAATTCAAAACACAACCATACCTTGTCTTTGCTTACATGTACGATGATGTGGTTTGTTAGACAGTTTCTTCGTGTCAAACTTTGTATTTTATATTTCATTATTTTTACAGCAGGTCTTGTGACCAAACTAAGACATCTTCTTCATCCATTATTTATAATAATAATAATACAAATAAAACTCATAATCCATTAGGGACTTATGTATACAAAGATGTAATCGCCCACATAAGTCTCTCCAAAGATCTCTCTGTTCTGCGAGGCAGGCGAGTGTAGAACAGTCCTTTCTTGATCAATTCTTGATGTTATAAGCACATACTTTTCTTCGTCTTTCTGTTCTTCTACAACACTTAACTGCTCCCCGAAGAAATGTTTCTGAGAGTGAGTCATGCCTGTTCACATGTCCTAACTTTATGATCTTAGAACGTTTCATCACTGCCAGAAATGCTTCCTGTTGACCTGTCAGTATAGCTATTTTATTTGTAACTAATTCCTTTATTGTATTCTTTATAAGAGATCTGCAACATTTTTCGGTAACATTTCTATTCAAAAGCGTGAATTCTTCTTTCCATACCTTTATTGATTATCCAACTCTCACATCCATACAAAAGAATCGATAGTACTATCGATTTATATAGATTGATCTTCACCGAGAAACGTGCTTTACTTTTCTAAATCGCATTTAGCCTTGACAGGTTGGCAGCTACAGGCATTTCAAGCCTTGACTTAATTTATTTATTTCAACTTCTATTACTATAAATGCATGTCCCCAGGTATTTAAAAGTCAGCATTTTTTTCAGTTTTTGTTGTCATTTTTCCTTGTCGCTATACCCTTATCACCCCACCCCTACCCCCTTGTGGCTTTTTTTTAAAGGTGAAGAATAGAATCACTGTTTCCTCTCGCAAGTCGTGAAAAGCTATCTGGAGGGGTAGTCGTGGGACCGGCAACCCTTCCCCTCCCACCACTGTAAAAAAGTAAATATTTATAGAGAAAAAGAAAATTCAAAATTTCTCATGAAGGTTCGGACGCCATTGTGATGGGAGATTGAATAACTGTCAGTAATGAAGGACAGGCTGACAATAAGACTAGGTTTGAGATAGAATTAAGACGCAAGTTCGAATTAAGTTGAATGTTTATGTCTCTGCCTTATGTGCCCTTGACACGATGCGTTTGATGATGATGATGATGATGATGAAACCCGTATGAGCTTGATATTTAGTTGACAAGCTCACTATTTTCTTTCTACGATAGAACATAAAAAACAAACAAACTTACCGTCCTTTTATTTTTTCATTCGATCTATGTCGTTGGCAAGTTTACTATTATCATTCTGAGATAGCACTTCTCCAAAACTTAAGTTCTTTGCCTTCTCTTTGTAAATATTTCATATCTTTGATACATATCATAAAATGACCAGCTTTCAGTGCCATTTATTCGCGTGCCTATAACAGGTTAGTACCAATGCCATTTTAATTTGAGCATAGATATGCTCTACCGTCTCTTTCCCTTTCTCTCTAAAACCCGCGTGTGAAGTTTAACTATTGCAATTCTAGTTTTGTTTTACATGTCACGGAGGACAATGTAATTGTCCCAGATTTGAAGATCTATGCACTTCTTCGATAACTGATATGATTTCCGATATGCTGAGTTTTTTTTATTCGTTTTACTAATATTGATTTTCATGTCCAATACTTTTTCTGTGTCGGTTGTCTTCTGTATCTATTTTAGTGATGTCTCTTTTGTTATCATGGTCTTGGTCATCATCCACTTAAACACCACATATTCACTCTGCATTCGCTTGAATACTTTGTGATATTTCTCAAATACCATGATCCATCGTCATCTGAGAATAAGCTGCATTCTCTAATATTATTTCGGAATATGCACTGAAAGGACATGGTGAAAGCAGTCATGCCGTTTCTTACTGATTGATGTTATACTTAGTGCTATACGTTTTTCTTGTTCAAACCTGTACGTTCAAACCTGATTTGTTTTCAACTCCAATTTACAATTTACTCCAACAGGGATATATGTTTATGTTCCATTGTACTCCATATCAAACGTATTTTCAAGCTAAATGATAAAGATTCTTTCAAAGACTGCTCAACAACTTATTCTGTGTGTGAATCTAGTATATCACTTGTTTCTCTTGTTAATCACACGGTTCCCAAACTTATTTTACTTTAGCACGTATTCAATTTGGGTATCAGTTCTACTATTAAATATCATTAATGAAGTTTTACAGCTTCAAAGATCTGTAGTGAAATGTATTAACTATACTTTGTTGATAGGTAGATGATTGAAGTTATATTATGATCTACACCCCATATTCCTTTTGTTAAAAAAAATATGCTTGCATGATAAAGTAATATTTTATCAAGTATTTCACGAACTGTTTCTATGTGTATGCGTTTTATGATGAACGCCTCAACAAACCTGATTATTGAACAAGAAAGACATCTGAAGTAAACCCAGGGATATATACTTTCCTCTATCCAACTCATCTCTCAGCTATTCTTAATAAAGCAAACATAGAATGATGGAGGGAAAAAAATGTCATCCAACCGACACAGGTGTTGCAGTTTAATTGAATTATTTGAAAATTCCGTCTTGTGTCGTTGCAAAATGAGGACATTTATTACAGTTAAAATGTGTGCTATCTGTTTGTGATGTCCTTTTTACACTCACATTTATATTCATAATTTTAGTAATATATTAGCTGCTAACTACAAAGACTTAAAACCTATTAGTTTTGAAAATCTTGCACCGGTACATACACTTGGACAGAGTGCAGACATTTATCTCTTGTAATTTCTAATGAGACGAAATATAAGAATGTATACAATATAATTGCTTATGTTCAGGATATGACAATTTTCTGTCCAATTTAACATTTGATTCGTTTTTTCTTTGTTAAAAAAAGGCAAAATTTACCAAAAAACTTAGTAAGAATAGCTATAGAAACGTCAAATCCCGTGCATTCTCTATCAATCACCAGAGCCTACGTTTGAACATCTGCGGGCTTATCTTGAACATGCAATCAACACTAGATAAGATGCCCACTCCAGGTTTTTCAAGTGCTGTTATTGCATGTTACATGTTGCCCGTTATCGTGTGCTGCTTCATTTTTGTCGAGTTAATATGTTGTGTGCGACCATGTGTACACAAAGTTACAGAGAATGTCTACTGTGCTAACATCATTGAACTTGCTCTCCTATTTGTGGAAACAAGTAGAGAAGATGAAATGAAGTATTGTTAGTGAGACATAATATTATTTCTGATATCATAGCGATATCGTGAGAGATCAATGTTAGGATTAAGTAGATAGAATACATTCAGAAATATTTAGGAAACATCAGAACTAAAGACAAGAGTCGCGGTACTACACTGGCTAATGCTTTGTTTATCGGTTACTGAACTGATGTCATAGCGTTCCAACAGACTCCAATGTAAACATTCTCCTCCAGCAGACGTCGCAGTATGCATGCTGTTGATTCATGTTGTGCTCTGACTAAATGCACTTCTGATTCTGCTTCTGTGGTATATAGTTCTGCTTGTACAATTTATGATTTCAAACTCCTTATATCACTTTTTAGATTCAGCATCAATATCAGTTCTCGCGTCCAAAATGCAAAAGCGGAGCAACCGAAAGACATCCCCTCTATACATCTTCAGTTTCCCAACGACTTGTGCTTTTGGTACAATTCTGTTTGTTTTCTCATTACCGTGAACACCCGCATATCCTGGACAGTAAATCCACGTAAGCCCCCGGAGATTAGAATTCTCGATAGACAGTGGTTAATGCACTAGTTTCCTAGACGTATATTTTCTCGATCGACAAAAAAGGCGCTCGATTCGATTCAGCCTCAGTTGGGTACCAATTAACAGGAGGTAAAAGAATTGACCACATCACCCAAATGACGTTGTTGTTCAAGCAATTTACCAGTCACCGTATAAACTTATGATATCGCATGATATCATAGAATTCTGCATCGTGTATCATGAGCAGACAGAATCAATTGCAAATATATTACAAGAAAACATTTGAAATTAGACTTTGAAAACATTTTCGTAACAGTTTACTAAAAACATTTCGTTGCTTATTTTTGAGGACTGTTGATTCAGTCATACTTGAAGAGTTTTAAGAGCCACAGGAAAACACCAGAACCAATGAACATGATCGATAAATATACGGTGAATAAGTATTAGGGTTTCCGGAAAAACAAGCTATCAAAGGATTCGAACCACAAATTCTTATTTCTTATCGAACCCATTGCCCAGTTCTACAGACGAGCGTTTTTAAGAGCACAACCAGCTAACTCTTTAAAAAAGAGCTTCACTAAGCAGTGGCTTTCATAAACAGCGTCGGTCGTTGAACACAGAATAGTCAGATTCTATCGAACAGCGTTTGTACAAACACATGCGATATGCATTTTTGTGCTTGTATATTTGCGACGAAGCAACAGATACATACACACAATTATACACATTTAACATACATTCACACATCATTCATAGGTAGCTTCAAGTTTATCTTCAGTCATACGTGTAAACCTGGGTGGATTTGACATTTTACGAATAGTTTCTACGTTCTTTTTCACGTACCAAAAGCGCATGAGTAGTTTGCGTATTTTCTTCGTATGAGATTTTCAATTTTGTCCTATTTCAGCAAGTCAACTAATCTATATTCTTCCTGGTAGTTATTGAAATTTTAGCTTCTGTATATCTAGTGGAGATTCAGTGAATTAACGGCTGTGCTAACCCGACTCACGCGTGCAGACTTATTTCAATAAATAGGTTATACCGCTATTGTTTTTTGCACTGAACTCTCTTGTGGACCAAACCTCATACATACTAAACTTCAAAGAACCAAATTTGCCAAGATCACGTAATCACACTTCATCATAGAGTAATCATTTTACCATGCCCAAAATATAGACCAGTCCAAATTTTCACTACACAATAGCTAGACCGATCTATTTCGTATGGGGCGGGTGGTGGGGTTAATTGCACACTTTCTGTAGCAAATCTCTATCTAGGACACAATGATCAAAGGTCACCGTGACAGAAGTTACTCCCGTCACATGTTGACTTTCTAAATATGTATCGTGCCTGATCCACATGGAGTTCAAGATTTCCGTCGCTACTATGTCTTAATTATACCCCACTACACAGTTTCGAAACACGATGCACTAATTCCGAACCAGTACAAAGAAAGTATGGGATCTAGCTTTATTTTGAATATCGTGTTCTAGCAATGCTTTGACTACGACATGACAACAACAGGTGCAGGACAGTCACATATAATAAGGCTCTAAACCTTAGTGTTATAAGCTAGTTTTTCATTATGTAATTGTACTGAATCATTTTATAATTGTCTTACTCATTATCAAGTTCAAGAAGTACTGGCAGTTCGATCATTATAATATGGTTGGATTATTATAAAAGCAGCAGTTATGTTAGGCCGTTATTAAGATTTCGTGATATTGTCAGGTTATGTACGCATTCCTAAGTGGACTATTGTTATAAGCCGTTCATTTTCTCAATCGATGATTGTTGACGAACCAGGTTTTATTTATTTAGGATGGTAGTAGCTGAAGAATCTCTTCAGAGATCGATAGAAAGACTTAAAAAACAACTTTTGTATAGTTTAATCCCGGTTAAGTATCTGTGAGTTGCTTATTCTGTAACTAACTGTCGTTACTGCATGTAATACCGCTTTTGATGGAGGTTTATGACGGGGTGGGTGGCATGAGCCTGAGGAATTTAATTGTAAAATGGTTAGTGCAGTTGCCGCGAGACTGTTCAAGTTAGGAGTTTTCTTCTATTGCTCCGACAGAAAAATTCCTTGACCGTAACCTGGTTTGAACTTGGGTCTCCCGCATGGAATTCCACGCACTAATCCATTCGTCCATCCGCTCCTCAGTCTTTCTGTATTGAGAATTAATTGTCACTAGCCCTAGCTATTGACACACAGTGTGCAGTTTTCTTTTGTATTTTATCTATAAAGAAATCAGATCAGACTTAACCGTAACGTGAGCCAAGATCATTATAATGCCATGCGATGATACATCAGCTTGGTTTGACATAAGGCAGGGAGTCAGACAAGGCTGCATTATGTCGCCTTGTTCGTTTAACATATATGCTGAAAACATCACGAGGAATGTTACAAAAGTTAGCGGAAAAGAACAATACTATTCTTTTATAATCGGGGAAAGATATATATCTGAACTAAGATATGCTGACGATACAATGTTACTGTCACCATCGCAAAAAGGTATTGAGAAATTAATAATGGAAGTACAGTAGAAAAGCGGAAAACAAAATATATATCTCAATGTGGCAAAAACAAAAATAATGACAACGGATAAAACACGCATGACAAAAGATATTTTTACCAATGGAGAGAAAACAGAAAATGTGGACAGTTTTGAATTTCTCAGTTCACTGCTAACAACAGATGGAAATGGGATGAATGAAATTAAAAGAGAACAAACACGGCCGTGCTAAAAATTAAACAACTAAAAACAGTATGGAATGGAACTGATAGAAAAACAAAGATCAGAATACTAAGAGCATTCATATTCCTAGTGTCAACGTATGTGTGTGAAACTGAAACAAGGACATTTAACAAGGTAGTGGAAAAGCCTATATGTGTTCTTTAATATTAGTGTTACGCCCTCGTGCCCAGCGTGTTCGTAGCGCGTTGGACTACGGTGACTAGTCCTCTGTAAGTGCGGGCTCAACTCCGCGGACTGGCAGAAAAGCTACAGGTTCCCCAGATTTAAGGTGTTCGTGGCACCGAGCCGAAGGGTTACGATGTCCATGACACCGAGCCGAAGAGCTTTCAGCTCAAGTGCTTCTGGATCGGAAAAAATATATATATATATATACATATATATATATATATATATATATATATATATATATATATATATATGTATATATATATTATTTTTAAATAATATATATATATATATATAAAATATTATATAAGTGTTACAGCAGAGTTCTCCGTATACCATGGACAGAGAAGAGAAGAAATAGAAAGAACTTAAAATCAAAGAGAACTGGCTGATGCTAGAAATAAGAATGAGAAAATTGCAGTATTTTGGATATATAAATAGACAACGGGTTGGAGAAAACCATTATGGAAAGAGGCATCACATCAAAGAAGAGAAGATGATAATCACGAAGAAGACGGATTCAAAATGTAACTGAAAATTTGAGCATGCTGGCTGCTGAGGCAGGACGCCTATCCTATGAGAGAGAGAAATTCCGAAGGACATGTTTGGGTGACAAAGTTCTGCTTAGGACAAGCTATTTGATGATGACCCTGATAACTGATGCTAGATGTACTAACTTCTCAGCCGCTCGACATGCAGACGTTCGACGAAACTTGACTACGACGGCTGAACAAATTTAACATTAAGTGATACACAAATAGAAATGTGTTATTATGAAGTTGAATAAAAGGAGTGTGTTTGGTCTGCGATCGACTAAAACCATCAGCTTGCGTACCCTTCGACACTCGAATGGGGAGGAGTGTGATTGGAAGAGAGAGAATGAGGTCGTATGGTTTCTTATGAATCCCTACGCAATTATTTCAGTAGTCAATAGTGTAATTTGGCGAAACTTTTTGCTGATAGAAGCAACACTGTGACATTATATCTGAGTGTCACATCGCCATTATATCTGTGTTTCTGTCATGATTATTATTTGTAACTGATAGCAACATTGACAATATATCTGCTGGGTGTCACTTCGTCAATATTTCTATATGTGTGCGTGCGTGTCTGCGTGTCATAATGTTCATTTGTAACTGATAGGAGAAACATTGTGACATTTTAGCTGAGTGTCACATTGTCATAATACGTATATTTCTGTGTGTGATGATTTGCCTGGATTGCTGCTGGATTTTGCTGACACTCGATTTCCTAGCGATGCCAAACTATCTGCCACTCGTGGATGCACCTGGTTGGCGTCGGTCGCCCATTCTGCTAGAATAAAACTATCAAGAACTAACATGAAAATCGGTTGAAGGAAGCGACCACGAGAAAAACATGATATGTAAAGTAAAGGAACTTTTTTTCATACCTCGAGGTATATTGATGTTAGGCCCGTATTTTTCATTGACCGTCAGCACACGATGGGTGATGTGATCAACCAGCTGCCTTTCACAGTATTTTTCCCGGTTCCCAATTGAGTCTGGGTCTACCTGAGAGCCTTTACGATCAGAAAAATATGTCACGCCTCCTGTGGAATTGAACTGAACCACTAGCCTACGTAGTGAGTTCACTAACAACTACGCTACGGCGACTGTCAACGTGATATGTAGAACACTAAAATAAAGTATTTGTTTTTATGTTTTGAACTGATGCAGCTTACTGAAACACTGAAAGAATATTTGTTTAAAGAAAAATGCATTGTATGTACAAAAATATATCAATATATATTAAACAGAATCCTGGAAGAAAACAAGTTGTATGTAGGACGCTAAGATCACGATTATACCACTACTGTAAGAACAAGAAAATGTTGACTTTCAGAAGAAGAAAACATCGATACGAAGATTGTACTTTTAATTTGATCTTTTTATTTTTGTTATTGCATGGGTTTGTTTAAATTTAAATATGACATATTTCCGAAAAGAAAAAGTCAGCCTGTCGCAAGACATATCAATGCAGTAGTGAATCTAAACTTCGTGTCATGAAAATACCTTTAATGTCCTTTAATATATTATTGAACTCAGAGCAAGTACAGCGACTGTTTTATCCGACTGTTCTGCTTCCCAAAAACACAGGGGATAAAACCTAACATGTATTGTTCTGTTTTGACCTATTGAGTCACATAATAATTGTGATCATTTTTAATATGAAGGTTGTGGATGATCTTGAAAGAAGTTGTTATAAGATAGTCTTGATGTGAAATTTACCTTTGTTTGGTTCATTACCTCTGTTCTGTCCCTAGTTTACAGAGCGTGTGCCGTATTAGCATTTAATATTTGAAATAAAAGATCGCTTGTATGACAATAAGTGTACAATTAGCTGGTAACTTTAGTAGCCAGTCTAACACAATTTCATAATGCATACTAGATGATGCAATAGCAAAATTTCAAATGCAATACTGCTTCCGTACGGAACATAAGAAACGGAACAATTGTTCCAGCACCTCGCTTCTTATTCATATGTTTAATATTGTACTCATATGATTTTTACTAAACATGTCTCTTTTATGCTTACGCAGTAGTAGCGTCAAATCCGTGGAAAGGGCTAGCTAATTACGAATAGAGTTTGCTTATTGAATCAAATACATTTGCCGTATCCAACGTTCCACAAGTAGGATGCATCTTGACCCTCCTACTTTCTACATAATTGAGTATATAAATTGAAAGTGGTAGACACTACATAAACTACAGTCTACAATGTCTGCAGAACATTTTCAGCAGGGCTGTGCGGTATATTTTCTCAGCAAGATGCAAGTTTTCAAAATGCCGCCCCTTAAATGTTTTTTCCTTAAAATAATCTTCAATTGTAATTATGATTTTGCTGTTTATGCTGTCCCCCTTACGGTGTCGCCTGATGCGGCCGCCTCTCTGTATCATAGCACGGCACGGCCCTGATTTTCAGTGTGCAAATGCATATTTACTACTTTTATTTTCCTAGCTCTACCGATTCTTATCACTTTCAGCTATCACTATTGCATGATAGAAACATCATAGATTCAACTCACTACCCTTATATATGTGTGTGTGTGTGTGTAGCTAGATGCTGGCTACACAGTTCTTCATAGCTTTATCCATCATCCTTGATTGCTTGGTTGTCCTGGGGAATAGCTATTCAATCGTTTCTGTTGTTTTACTGCGTGACCCGTTCCATTCTATTTTTCTATCACTTGAAGACTACTTACATAATATGTATGTCGGGTTTATCTAGATATTTGAAAACGAATCTTTCATATTTATTTAGATTATGTCAGTAATGATCTGTTCGTTCATATTTTAGCAAATATGTATACAGAATATAAGCACACATTAATATACTAGCTTTACAACCGAAGGTCTAGAATTTTGTCAGACCGTAACGGCTCTCAAGTCGACCCAGCTTTTATTGGGTAGCAGTGCGACACTGAGAAGTAAAGTGGCCGGCGTGATAGTAGACCACATCACTCACCATGTGCCGTTGATTAAAAAAAATACGAGCTTAACTCCGTTTTAACCAATATACACCATGGTATGAAACGGATTCCTTTACTTTTTGTGCTTATAAATTGTATATTTCAATATATTTTACAATTTTAAATAATCTCAAAGAAATTTATGTTTGCATGATGAAAAAAAAGCGGAAACATTCAGGAATCACAAGTTGCTGACTCATTGCGGATGTCAGAAACCAGCACCTTTCATGCTTTCCGGCTTTTAATACGCTTTGAGGATGCAAACAAAATGTGTATCTTGTGTTGTGATAAGCAAAGAATTTATATTATCCATTCATTGATGTTAGCAGAGAAAACCTGGCCAGCAAAGGCGGAATGCGGGAGGGCCATTCAGAGTCAGAACTGTTTGATTCTGAACACGACTTTGCTAGCGCATTTCCGACATGTTTGGTCGGATATTTTCCGGTTTCGTTTACCAAGCTACTGAGTTAGTGCTTGAGCAACGCTGTGCGCTATGAATTTCACATGGAATGCTTTTTGCTGTGTCAACCGTGCGTTTGGTGTGTGTTAGTGTGTATTCAGAAAATGGCGGACAGCGGTTATGACGAACAAGCTCAATCTGCCGTATGCAGTTATATTGCGAGTGCAGAAAGCTGGATTTTGTCATGATTGATGTTCCCTTCGACAAGAATTGCAATTCAAGGGATGAACAGTTTTGTGTTGCTATATTAGCGACGGCCATATGCATTTTATGCGGAGCAGGTTGCTTTTTGTGGTGGTACGTGGCTGTTTCATTCTGGAATTAGTTCACACAGGAAACATTTCACAGTTATTAGCATTTCGTGTGATTTTCATTGACACAGGAACGGATCAATTATGGGGTGACCCTTTGCAGTGAAGTTGGAACCGTACTTATGAACTATGAACTATAAATGGTATAACTTAGTATTTTCCCGCTTACAGATACGCATGCTCATCAATGGCTTAGTAAAATGGTTGAATGTAAGATATGTATGCATGTTATAACCAATTCAAATAACTCATAACTCAGTAAAGAAAGCAGGTACAGAGTTGAAAATGGTTGCGTTGACAAATAGTGAAACACGTACAAACAAAGTACTATAGTTTTACAAAATACATAAACAGTGACGATAAACAGCAACGTTTCGACCAACAAGGCCTTTATCAAGCAAACGAACAAACAGGAGTGACAAATTAAAATGAAACACAAATGGACGACCAAATACCAACGTATCTAAGGAAAATCTGGAATAAAAACGAATAACGAAATAAATGTAACACAAAAACACACATAAAAACTAGAAATAGAAAAGAAACAATGAAACATCTAGTAAATATATAACTTGAATACATGCAACATATACCCATATAGATTATAAAGCATGGGAAGAGAAAGTACTAAGAAGCATAAGAATGTAATACATGCAACATATACCCATAGAGATTACAAAGCATTGGAAGAGAAAGTACTAAGAAGCATAAGAATGTAATACGTTGAGCCCGCGTGGTCGCAAGGTACCATACAAAGAAATCAACCGATTCTCCAGAGCAAATCGACTACGATCATCAGAGGAACATGAACGGATGGCTGTGACCTGGACATCGCAAGCTCCTGAATGGCCAGTATCATTGAAATGGGTAGCTACAGGGTCACAGAGCATTGGCGTATATCGCGCAAGTGTTGGGCGAATCGGTCACTGAGTCTCCTGCCGGTTTTTCCAATATAGGCCTTGTTGCACCGCTTGCAGATAATGGCATAGATAATATTACGGGACTCGCACGTGAAACTGTCTTCAACAACGAACGTGGCTTTTGGAAAAGACACCGTGCGGGTCTGTATAACATAAGCACAAGTGTTACAGCGCCGACGGTCACACTGGATGGTGCCAAAATGACTCTGGATGTTTGGCTTGAGGCGACTGTGAACTAACATATCCTTAAGGCTTCTGTCCCGTCTGTACGCCACCAAAGGATAGTGTTGGAAGATTGAACGTGTATCAGGATCAGACTGAAGAATGGAGAGATGACGGAATAAGACTTTCTTCACAAGGGAACTATGAGGGTGGAAAGTTAAGACAAGTTTCACCCTGTCAGAATTGGAAGTTCTATGCTGGTTAGAGAGCCTCCTGGCGAGAAATTTGCTGAACGCGCCGCATAGCAGAAGCAAGCACCTTATCCGGGTATAAGCGCTTACGAAAGAAATCCAGCATCTCGTGAGCTCTATCGAGGAAATCGTCGTCCTCGCTACAGAGGCGACGAAGGCGCAAGAGTTGAGAGAATGGTAAAGAATCACGACAAGCCTGGGAATGGGAAGAGGTATAAAGAAGAAAACTATGTGCATCAGTAGGCTTGTAGTATACTGATGTAGTGATGGTGGATAGGCTGATAGTGATAGTGATGTCAAGAAAGTTGACACAAGAGGTAGAGATGTGAGATGTAAACCGAATAGCCGGATTGAAGACATTAATGAAATTAATGAAGCGTGACAAATCGGCTTCAGGCATATCGGTAATGCCAATACAATCATCAATGTATCTATGATACACAGACGGAAGAGGGCCATCATAGGAATTCCATACTAGGTGCTCAAGATGACCCATGAATAGACAAGCATAACTGGGTCCCATTTTAGTACCCATGGCGACCCCACTGATCTGCTCAAAGAACTGGTCATTGAACTGAAAGGAGTTGAGAGTTAGAACTAGTTCTGCAAGACGAAGGAGAGCCGAGGTGGAGACAAGTGGGTTAGTTCTCCTGTCGAGAAAGAACTGGAGAGCTTGAAGTCCGTCGGAATGAGGTATGGAGGTGTACAATGAGCACACATCAAGGAGGAAGAGACGGTAAGTCCTGCCAGGCAACAACTCAATAGACGAAAAAACAGACAAGGTGTGGTTCGTATCTTTCAAGAATGAAGGTAGTGTGGTGACTATAGGATTGAAGATACTATCAAGAAATTCGGAGATATGTTCCGTAGGACAAGAGCAAGCAGAAACGATGGGCCTACCCGGATTGTTCAGTTTATAAATTTTGGGAGCATATAAAAGGCGGGTTTTCCTAAACAGCTATCGATGACACAAAGTGATGATGCGCCGGTAGGAAGGTCGTTAGAGGCAATTAATATTTCTCGCCAGGAGGCTCTCTCTAACCAGCATAGAACTTCCAATTCTGACAGGGTGAAACTTGTCTTAACTTTCCACCCTCATAGTTCCCTTGTGAAGAAAGTCTTATTCCGTCATCTCTCCATTCTTCAGTCTGATCCTGATACACGTTCAATCTTCCAACACTATCCTTTGGTGGCGTACAGACGGGACAGAAGCCTTAAGGATATGTTAGTTCACAGTCGCCTCAAGCCAAACATCCAGAGTCATTTGGCACCATCCAGTGTGGCCGTCGGCGCTGTAACACTTGTGCTTATGTTATACAGACCGCACGGTGTCTTTCCAAAGCCACGTTCGTTGTTGAAGACAGTTTCACGTGCGAGTCCCCTAATATTATCTATGCCATTATCTGCAAGCGGTGCAACAAGGCCTATATTGGGAAACCGGCAGGAGACTCAGTGACCGATTCGCCCAACACTTGCGCGATATACGCCAATGCTCTGTGACCCCTGTAGCTACCCATTTCAATGATACTGGCCATTCAGGAGCTTGCGATGTCCAGGTCACAGCCATCCGTTCATGTTCCTCTGATGATCGTAGTCGATTTGCTCTGGAGAATCGGTTGATTTCTTTGTATGGTACCTTGCGACCACGCGGCTCAACGTATTACATTCTTATGCTTCTTAGTACTTTCTCTTACAATGCTTTGTAATCTCTATGGGTATATGTTGCATGTATTACATTCTTATGCTTCTTAGTACTTTCTCTTCCCATGCTTTATAATCTATATGGGTATATGTTGCATGTATTCAAGTATATATTTACTAGATGTTTCATTGTTTCTTTTCATTTCAGTTTTATGTGTGTTTTTGTGTTACATTTATTTCGTTATTCGTTTTTATTCCAGATTTTCCTTAGATACGTTGGTATTTGGTCGTCCATTTGTGTTTCATTTTAATTTGTCACTCCTGTTTGTTCGTTTGCTTGATAAAGGCCTTGTTGGTCGAAACGTTGCTGTTTATCGTCACTGTTTATGTATTTTGTAAAACTATAGTACTTTGTTTGTACGTGTTTCACTATTTATCAAGTTTTACTGCAGTCTTCCCCCTATTTCGATATTGCGTTGACAAACACATTTTTGCGAGAATAAACGTTTCAAATTTCATGATTAAAAAGTTTGGCATTCTCATGTTTTTCATGTGACTGACAAATTTACATTACATCGACATCCAGTTTTATAATTAAGATATGTAATATGTTGTCATTCTTTCTATATCTATTTTTTCATTAGATCTTTTATAACCTCACAGATGTCTATCAGAAGGTTCGCACTCTTTTCTTCGTCTTTCATGTTCATATTGTAGTTTCTTCATCAAGTGCAGTTTGGCAAGGTTCTTCTGTCACTTTTTGTCTCCGGTGAAGATGGCAGTCTTGGAAATCTTCTGTTTATCTGTTTTTCCCCACATGGTTACATCGTCTTTTGCTGAACTGTATATTTACTAAACAGATGTAGTTTATTCTACATTCTTGTTGTCATTACTTGGTCTCATAATGTTTTTTTTTCTAGTTTACAAAGGAAAATTACGAACATAATTTAAGTCAGACGTTTAACGAAGTGCAGAACAAAGTGAGTGGTTGTTTATTTGCGTTAGTTCGTTCCTTCTTATCAACCAAGCTAACCACTCTATGTTATCTGTATGCTTTTCTGCCGAGAACGTGAGCACGTTGCGCATCACGATAAGAATTTGACCCCAAAACAATTCTAGGACTTTTGCCAAAAGTTGTGTGGCAAAACTAGTATTAACCTACAGTTAGCAGAGATGACATGTAAAGCAGTAAATAAATAAATGTCATTGTGAGGTACAAAAACGACCATAACAAAACGTGTAGCAGAGGAAACATAGAAGTTTCTAAATTTGACATTTGAAATACTTTATAATAACAATAACAATAGTTGAAAATAAAGAAGTGATCAATAACAACTGAACTTACTGGTGAAATACTTTGAGTAAATTTGAAACACCTACACCACGCACCAACATACAATTAGGATTGAGCCTTCTGACGTGAACAAGTACTATTACAAATATCACCACAGCTAGCTCTACAGTTAATGAAGAACCTTAAGTGTACAGACATACATGAAATAACACAAGAAGTTATGGCATCTAATACGTCAACAACTGTTGCGAGAGATCTGCGACAAGATGTTTACTCACACCCTCTCTCGGACATTTCTCTATCTCCCCACACATACACACAGACATAGAAAACTGTCACGTAATCGCAGATATAAAACCGTTTTCCGTAACAAGACAGATGGATACAATTAAAATTGTAAAGAAAAACAACTCAACAATAAGCAGTCGGGACAGAATTGGAAATGAATAATTCTTACCAAAGTGGTACTAGACGATGACACCAAAGAAGCTTTAGAATAATGTCAACATACCAATAATCGTAATTATCGATACAACAATTTAATTGACACCATATGTTTCTACATATGAACTTTCTGGTAAACGGCAGTTTGCTATCTGAGTCCATGCAGCTGTATGGAAAATATGAGACTGATATGACAAGAACGGTAAAAATATTAAGAACATGCATATTTTCAATAGCAAAGTATGTGTGTGAAACATGGACATTTTGCAAGGTAGGGGAAAAGCATATACGTACTTTTGAATATAAATGTTACAGATGTGACGTCCGTATACCATAAACAGAGAAGAGAACAAATAGATCTATCCAAAAGGAACTCAGAACGAAAGTAAACTGTGTGATGTTACAAATAAGAATGAGAAAATTGAAATATTTTTGACACAGAAAGAAAAGAAAAATATGGAGAAGATGGATTCAGGTTGTGGTGGATGGTTTGAACATGATAATAGCAGAGACGAGACATCTGGCATAGTAGAAAGAAGATTCTGGAAGACTGTTAGAGTGGAAAGGTTCCGTTCAGGACAAACTATTGGAAGTCGATAGGAAATAATCCTATAGTCTGTCCATTAATTCGTGAGCACGTTTGAAATTGATTTTCTCGAAAACTACCTGTTGGATCTCAGTGATTTTTGCATGCAGCCTTAGAATATCCATGACGCTAGAGAAATATTTTTTCCAAGAAAATTTGATGTAGTTTGAAATGTTTCTTCTTCAGGTTATATTAAAATCAACCTCACCAGATTGTACACAATAGTAACAGATTTACGGTACACAGACGCGTTGTTCTAAAAATACATTATGGTAACATTGAAATATCGTGAGTTTCACGAATTCCCGTGCACCTAACCCAGTCGACTTTGAAAGCGGAAAGCATATGACGTTATAATTGGGATACCGTTGTAAAGTTATAGGCGTATCTCGCTATTTGTATAAAGCTATTGTATAATATTTGTTGGCTTATCAAAACTGACATTGATATCACATTCATAATGAGTCTGAAGTGCACATTTATAACAATGCAGAAGGTTACAGTTTTACTATACCAACACTTCCGTAGGGAATCTAAGAGAGGGCATCTATATTGCGATATTCATAACCCTGAGAAACGAGCGCAACTGGCGCTTGGTCTGAATAGAGAATCCTTTTCCCGATGGATTAAACAGGACACAAAGTGCACTAATGTCAAGCAAGGAAGGAAAAGATCAATTGACGACTTTGACATAGATGTCATAAGACGGGAGCTCTTGAAAATGTTTGCGACAAATCAACTTGTTACTCTCAGGAAACTGAAATTAAAACTGCAATCAGATTGCAGCATAGACATTTCTAAAAGTACTCTATGGAAAATTGTAAGAGCCGCCGGCTTCACCTTCAGAAAAACTATAGGCGGCAGGAATATTATTTGTGAAAAGCCACATTTAATTGCTGCCCGACGTAAATACCTGAGGCAGATCCGTGAGCGGCGGAGGCAAGGCTATGATATTGTACATTTGGATGAATCCTGGGTCAATGCTCACCACACCAATGCTTAAGAATGGCAATCAGTAGACGGTGAACAGAAAGAAAAATACCAAGCAGTAAAGGCCAGCGTATTATACTAACACATGCAGGAAGCAGTGAAGAAGGTCTTGTCCATGACGCTGGACTTATTTTCCAATCAAAAGTACCGACGGTAGGGACTACCACAGAAATGAATGGACATATTTTCAGGCACTGGATGGAGAAAGATCTATTTCCAATTCTAAACAGACCATCATGCTAGGTAATGGATAATGCATCCTATCACAACGCAGTATCAGCGGAAGACAAAGTACCAACTGCGTCAAATACAAAAGATCAAATTAGGACTTGGCTTGCTAAGGAAAATGTCAGCTTCGATGATACATATTTGAAACCCGAGTTGTTGCACCTGGTGAGGATGACAAATAAGACAAAGGTGTTTCATATTGACAAAATCATTGCGGAATACGGCCACACGTCTTTGCGACTACCTCCATATCATGCTCACCTCAATCCGATAGAGCTTGTCTGGGCTAAAGTAAAAGGGCAAGTTGCCGAACAGAACAGGACGTTTAAAATGTGTGATGTTGAAGTTCTGACACGTGAGTCCTTCTCAATGATAGACATGCAGTTCTGCAAGAAGTGTGTTGAACATGTGCTCCGAGAGGAAGACGAGTACTGGCACCGAGATGGATTACAATTTGTCCCGCCAGTAACAATTATCAACCTCATGGAATCATCAGATTCGGGATGATACAAATCATATTTTGATTACAGACTGAGAAATAGCAACGTATACATTTCCATATCCAAATGCGTCTACCATCATACAATTTGTGGTGAAGTTAAGACACCCTGGGGTATAATGGTGACCGAAGGGAGGACTAACTGTTGCATATTGTATCCAAGTTCACGATTGCACATAAAGGGCAACACACTTAATTACTTGACCTATCAAGTTAATATGGAGATACACCTATGAATAGAATTGACATGGACAAATTATAGGGATACTGTAAAATCTAAAATTTGAGCCCCGTATTTGCAATTGTCATAAAAGATCAAAGGAATTCGCCGATGTGCAAAATCCGTAGCATCTATGGACTACTGGTTAGCTTTATTTTAGCGTCATGGATATTCTAAGGCTGCATGCAAAAATCACTGAGATCCAACAGGTAGTTTTCGAGAAAATCAATTTCAAACGTGCTCACGAATTAATGGACAGACTATAGTAGTAATGTATACAGTATAAATTTTAACTTTCCTAGCTCATTGAAACTATTGATCTTTGCTTTGTCTCCATGTAGCGTGTCCTTCGCAGAACGTCGTTCCCATTAAAGCCCGTCTGAAAGACAAACAATTTCTACTCATTCCTTCCTTATTATTCATCGTCATTTTCAAGATGTATTGCCTCCGTCTTCTTAGTCATCTGCTTTCTCTTAAAGAAAAAAGTACTTATTATTATTGCCTTCACCTTTGATTTAAATCAGTAGTAATAAATACAATATTGATCTTAACTTTCTCGTTTGATTAAACTAAGTAGTAATGCAGACAGATTTAATCTCAGTTGATTGAAATCAGTAGTGATGCATAACGTATTAGTATTAGATTTCATGGAAGATTGAAAATCATTTTGTAACATAGTAGTCTTTATCTTTCTCCATTGATTGAAATCAGTAATATTACATTCAATATACATCTTTTGTTTTTCAATTGATTACGATTAGTAGTAATACACAACACACTATTGGTCTCTAAATAAAAAACATACTATGCGTCAATTCAATACAAAAACGCTGTGGAACATAATACTCTAGCGATATATTGAACCAATACGTATGTATGGCAGCGAATTATGGACAATGAACAAGCAATAAATGAGATACAAGAAACCACAAAGATGTGGTTTTACAAAAGAATGTTGAAAATCCAACGGACAGTGAAAAAACGCACACAATTGATGAGGTTTTAAAAGAGGCCTGCAGACAATGAAATCTGATCAAAGGAATAATAATCAGGCAATCAATATTCTTTGGACACAAAATGCGAAGAGGGGAATTGGAACATCTGGTGACAACGGGTACGTGGAAGGCAGAGAGAAATATTAGACGGTCTGACATTGTGGCTCGACAAGAGATTGTCGTCAAATCTGATTAACTGCACCAGGGGTAGAGAGAGATGTGGAGAGACATGATCACCTACGCCGACAGGCATGGCACTTGATTGATTGATTAGTCTTAGATTTGTCAGGTGATTGTAATCGCAGAATATAACGTTTCTTCCTCTCTCTCCTCCCAGTGTTCCTTTCACCAATTTCCCCATAAAGATTGTCTTCACCAACTTTAATCTGTACAGCACCAGACAAATGTAAGAACTGTCATTATTACAGTTAGTGTACTTGAGATTATCTCTGAGTGTACAATCTTATGTATTGCATTTATATGATAATAATGTAATCGCATTCTGTTCAATAATTTTTTTTTATAATCTATGTTTGCAGAATTCCACAACCGGTACACCAGTCACAATGAAAGTGGATGAGAAAGGTTACATTATGTACTGGAAGGATCAAAATAAGGCAAGTTTCTTAAGGATAAGCATACATTGAAGTTATAGGCAGACTGTACAACACACATGCAAGCAGATGTGATGACATTATCATCATCATCAAATAGCTTGTCCTGAGCAGAACTTTGCCACCCCTACAGTTCTCCGGAATTTCTCTCTCTCATAGGCCAGATGTCCTGCCTCTGCAGCCGTCATGTTCAAACCATCATTTACATCCTGAATCCATCTTCTCCGTGGTCTTCCTCTTCTTCTCTTTGCCAGTATGCCTCCTTCCATGATGGTCTTCTCCAGCCCTTCATGTCTTTTTATACGTCCAAAATATCTAAATTTTTTCTTTCTTATTTTAGCATCGGCCAGTTTTCTTTGATTTTGAGTTCTTTCTGGATATATCTATTTGTTCTCTTCCTCTGTCCAAGATATACGAAGGAGTCTTCTGTAACACTTATATTCAAAAGCACATATGACAATATACAATCATTTATTATTATATTTCTCTTGTACCGTTATACGTAACATGGGGCCTGTAAGTAATTTCTCTTTACCACACTATCCTGTGCAGATCGCTCAATCTCTTCTATGGAATTGACTCCGATATTTCTCACTTTTCTCAACCAAGTTCGTTTCAGGGGTTTGGCTATGGTGATCTTTCTTTCTTGAACCCTTTACCCCCTCTCCACTTTAGTGCTTGCTTTGTGATTCTTTGATCATTTCTACTAAGAGTACTTTCAACAAATCCCGATCTTCCCTTTTAAATAACAGTTGTTACTAGTGGTTGACCATTAATGAAAAAGGAGAAGACTGCAGCAAAACTTGTTAAAATAGCGAAACACGTACAAACAAAGTACTATAGTTTTACAAAATACGGAAACAGTGACGATAAACAGCAACGTTTCGACCAAAGGCCTTTATCAAGCAAACGATACAACAGGAGTGACGAATTTCAAAGAACACTTACAAATGGAAGATTACAGAAACATTCAAACGTATCTAATGAAAATCCGGGAATTAAAACGAATAACGAAATAAGTGCAACACAAAATTAGAAGTGGAAAAGAAGAAAAACAATAAACAATCAAGTGAATATATAACATATATATATGAAGCAAATACACATATAGGCTACAAGGCAGGAGATGAGAAATTACTAAGAAGCATAGGAATGCAATGCGTTGAGTCCAAGAGGTCGCAAGGTACCATACAACGAAATAAAACGGTTCTCCAGAGCAATGAGGGTGGAAAGTTGCTATAGTGATCTTTGTTTCTTGAACCCTTTACCCCCCTTTAGTTCCCTTGTGAAGAAAGTCTTTTTCTGTCATCTCTCCTTCTTCAGTCTGATCCTGAGACACGTTCAGTCTTCCAACACTATCCTTTGTTGGCGTACAGACGGGACAGAAGTCCGGATATGTTAGTTCACAGTCGCCTCAAGTCTAATATCCAGAGTCATTTTGGCACCATCCAGTGTGGCCGTCGACGCTGCAACACGTGTGATTATGTAATACAGACCCGCACTGTGTCTTTTCCAAAAGCCACGTTTGTCATTGAAGACAGTTTCACGTGCGAGTCCCGTAATATTATCTATGCCATCACCTGCAAGCGGTGCAACAAGGCCTATATTGGTGAGACCGGCAAGAGGCTCAGTGACAGATTCGCCCAACACTTGTGGGATATACGCCAATGTTCTGTGACCCATGTAGCTACTCATTTCAATGATACTGGCCATTCAGGAGCTTGCGATGTCCAGGTCACAGCCATCCGATCATGTTCCTCTGATGATCGTAGTCTATTTGTTCTGGAAAACCGTTTTATTTCGTTGTATGGTACCTTGCGACCTCTTGGACAACGCATTACATTCCTATGCTTCTTAGTACTTTCTTATCTCCTGCCTTATAGCCTATATGTGCATTTGCTTCATATATATAAGTTATATATTCACTTGATTGTTTATTGTTTCTCTTCTTTTCCACTTCTAGTTTTGTGTTGCTCTTATTTTGTTATTCGTTTTTATTCCCGGATTTTCATTAGATACGTTGAATGTTTCTGTAATCGTCCATTTGTAAGTGTTCTTTGAAATTCGTCACTCCGGTTGTATCGTTTGCTTGATAAAGGCCTTTTGGTCGAAACGTTGCTGCTTATCGTCACTGTTTCTGTGTTTGTAAAACTATAGCACTTTGTTTGTACATGTTTCGCTAGTGGTTGACCAGACGTTTCTCAGATTTCATCACTTCTCCTGAATTCGACCCATTTTATGTTCATTATTTTTGGCAGACATCTATTTTCAAATGCATTCCGTTAATTTTCTGTATCTTTAGTCATTTTACAACTTCTGCTGACATATGTTAGAATAATCGATACAACATTGGAATTGAAAATTCGCAATACATACATACATACAGTGGCGGCTCGTCATTAGGGCCAGTGGGGCCGGGCCCCACCAAAAATAATGTATAACGTGTATTTATTATTTTATAAACTAAAATATGCAATCAAAAACCATAATTTATCCGGAAAAAATATCTGTCGTCCCCCAACAAAAATGATCACGATCCGCCACTGCATACATACATATATAGACCGGCTAATATTAGATATACATATATGCAGGGTCAGGTATAGATTCAGCTGACTCGTTCATCTTTGAATTTCTGAACTTCAATGAAACAAAGCAGAAACTGATTACAGTGTGCAAACTACAGCATGTCCTTGTTTTAATACACCTCTTGAGTTTGAGACAAAATGTCAGCGCAAGTGTCTCTATGTGTGTATGTATACAAGCGAGCGAGTGCCATTATTAACTTCTGATTGTACGTGTGTAAGAAGGAGATCGAGAGAGTGTGTCTGTGCACTTTTGATCGTATATATGTAATAATATATGTGTGTACTTGAGTATGTATTTGTGTAAAAATACTTGTGTGTGCACTTGCGTGTGTATACGTGCACCATTGAGTGTGTGTGCCCATGCGAGGAGTATATGTGTAAGAGTGAGTGTGTGTCGTATGTCTACATGTGTGTATCTATGTGAGAGAAAGAGAGAAGTAATTACGTGTGTATATGTGTAACAGGTAGTGGGAGATAATATATGTGTCTATCTATGTATATATATATAGGTAAGAGAGAGCGTGTGTGTGTTTGCGTGTGTGTCGGTAATTGTGAACCAACATGATCTCGTTATGATAGTTCAATATCTTCTATATATTTGTGTTTGTCACTTTATGCATGTGTTTGTGTTTCTAGGAAATGGACTTTCTGGACATTTCCCACATAAAGGGATACTAGGACAGGTAGTCAGGTGAAAACACCAAAGGTAGGATTCTTGTCTTTGTCAATGAATGTCTGCTGTTCATGTCTAAGGCTTGCCAAGCTTGCTGATGTGTTCTATCTAACTAATAGATATCGTCATGTTTTGTTAGTATGTCTCTCTGTTGATTATCTTTTACGGGTAAATGTTTCTTATATCCTGGATATACAATAATAGGAGGGAAGATATGAATATGCAGATTAAGAAAAGAATAGCGATGCTCAAAATTGCATTCAACAATAGGAGAACTATATCAACATTCAATCAACTAAAGGTTACTTGATGCTCTCTTTCTCTCTCTCTCTCTAAATATGTACACGCACACACACACACACACACACACACACATATATATATATATTTATATATATAACTTCTCTATGGTACAGAAACATGGACATCGAAAAATCAGATTGAAGACACAGTTGCAGCATTTCAGATGTTGATTTATAAATGTTTTAGACTCATGTCATAGACACAGAAACCAAACAAAAATGAAGTTTTGCAACAGTTAGGGATCAGGAGGAAATGTTTGACGCAGAACAGCAACAAATCAAGTCATTTTGACACATTAGAAATATGACACTGCTGACTACTATAATAGAGGAAGGCTAAGGGCGAGCAAACAGAAGATCTATATAAATGTAAGGGAAACGTTAAGAGATGGCTAAGGAAAATGTGGATAGGATACACACCTATTGAAATATAGATCACGTGGAACAGCTCACTGTCCATGTGGAGATGACATATAATCAACAAATGAATCAACCTATTACATTTTTAAGGATGGATTGGTTTGAGTCGATGTTTTTCAAATGACAAGGATTTAATTTCGTCATCGCTTTCAACGACCCAATCATAGTGTTAAAATGTTGTCTCTTCAATAATCTCAGTAATTCTGGAGTTTTACAGTTTTTTAGCAAAAGCCCACTCTTCTTCTACTATTAATTTATCAAAGGCAAAAATTATACAGTTCCTTGAAAAGTCTTTGAATTTTTAACCATTTAGTTTAGAGATAGTGCGCTTCATCATGGTTTCTCTAACAGTGAAGGATTCCTGGTAGAATCAATACTGAGACGGAATAGTGACAGTCAGCATGTTTTAGTTCCAGCAATTGTTACCACACTTGACCGTGTTTATTTTCACCTTCTTGTATGCCATTTGTACTAGTAATCATTAGTGCATAAAGTGCTACTGTTTAGAAAGAGGACACATTCATATTGTGTATGACTACTTTTAATAATATAGTATTGAAAGAGAGAAAGGAGAGAGTTTGTGTTTCCATTAGGCTATTCTACAGGTTTGAGATAGCAATAATTGATTGATTGATAGATTCATTGATAGGACCATCGTCATTCATTGCACTTCATTTAATAACCATTTGGGATCTAATCCCTTTGTTTTAAACACATGAAGATCTCGGCGGTAATGTACGAAACTGCGTATCACTGGGGAGGGTTCTCGATGTCATTTTGAAGATGGTGAAAATTTGTGTTGGAATTTTTATTTTAAGATTTTGTTTAAATGCGTTTTCCCGGACAGCGACTTTGCAGCGTACACTTTTCTAATTTAACTGCCAAGGGTTCTTTTACGTGCTCAACTTGAACATGGTACCTACGTTTTAATCGTCCGTCTTCGATAGGACGAGGAACTCGATCTCACCTACACTGAGATCAAGGATATGTAGTAAAATATGGCTAACTCTCCACACTTTGAACGAACCGTGTATCTTTGGAATAAGAGGCGAGCGCCATACTTCCGTTCCACAGATACTCCCAGCCCCAAACTTAACCGTACCTGGCCTGAGTAATCTCTTGATACCATACTACAATATAACTCCAGATATGGTACTTCAAACTGCGTTTTTCCTCTCCAAAATCTTTAGTTGCCAGTCTGTACAGGATAATCTACATACACTTAAGCCGAAATTATAATATGCCTGTCCTAAATGCCTAAGGGCCTAATAGGACACTAACGTACTCACTTTCTCGCGCAAACCCGCATAGATCACAAAGAATGGTTAACTTGTTGATAGAACGAACTAAAAAAAACGCTTAATTCTCATTATTCGCCACTAATTAGATTCTAGGTAGGTTATAGTGTTACTATTCACTGCTCACCTTTCTGATCACGGTGTAACACACTGAAGCAACTATGGTATTACTTTACCAACAAGTTACTCTACCAACAGTAAACTATTGCCACATATCTGAACTGAACTAAATATAGTACAGTATAGTAGTATGTTGTTCTCAAGAATAATATCGTGACATATGTAATTGACAATAGTTTCAACTGAAACGTTTATCCTATAATGAGCAGCTAGTTAAAATGCTAACAGACCATGAATGCATGAATCGCTTGATTTCTACCAAAAAGGCGAAATAACAAAAGCTGAATGTAAGTTATTTGTGAAAAGTACAGCAGTAGACAAAGTTGACGTTTCGACCAAAAGGTATATAAAAGAAGAAAATACAAAATAAAACTAGGGTAAAATATGATGGCACAGCTGAAAAAAAACCACACTCATTATGTGCTACTTTATAGTAGCCATATTGTTCATTTAATAGACTTGGAAAAATGAAGCCGTGGTGTGCTGAAATATGAAAGAATTGCTTAACCATTGTTTGAAATTATAAAGTCCTGGAAAGTCAATAAATCATCCTACGACCCATGGCAACAGCAGTGATAAAAATGAAAAGTAATCTAGGCATTTTATCCAGGACGCTATTGTAACTGTGTCTTCATGAAACACATCGCTTCTCGGGGTAGCAGTATCAGATTATCATTTCAAATTAATTATATGTTTTTGTTTATGTATCCTTGTGTATGTATCTGTTGCTTACACGTTATTGCGTGTATCTCCCTGTGTATGTTATTTAACGCTCTTATATCTCTCTCTCTCGCGAACGTTCTTCACGGCCAATTTTATCATTCTTTTTGTGATGTATAATTGGTCCACTGGCAAGAACGGAGTGGTCTACGTCGGGACGATTGTGCGCCCATGGTGACTAGGCTCGCCCGTCCGGTTTCAGCCAGCTTTTGATTTACTAGGGTGAGCTTTCCCTAAGGTACGATCCTTTCTGCCGACTATGTCGGCCCGGATCTACGCCTTTTCAATCAGCTTTACCGTATATTTGGCCTTTGTGATCTACGCCAAGACAGTGAGTTACGCTGTTATGCCCATTTGACTGTGAGAAATATTTCTCGGGGCTTATAAGCTTGTCCTCGGACGGCGTCTTACTCGTATAAAACACCGTGTAAAGTATCGACCGCCAATATTCGGACCTGGACTTCCTGTCTGGTCCGTACATTGTCGACCTTGCTTTACCGTTCATTTTTGAGTTTGATCCGGAGAAGGAACATTCTCAGCCTTCTTACTCTAGACTGCGTTGGTACGTGGCAATTTGCAGTTAGCCTCGAAAGACACCGGCCTGGGGCCGAGCACAAACAATGTAGAGGGTCGTTTCAGTCGGCGCTATCAAACGCAACTGAGGATTTTGCGCTCGCCACCATCACCCGCCCCAGTTCTTCCGGGGATGTTAGTTACGACTGCAATCGTACCGTGCCCGGTTGCCCCAAGGCTGGCAGTTCCGTTAGGTATCACCCACCTCAGTTCTTCCGGGGATGGTAATTGTTATCGCACAGTACCTTGCGCGGTTTTCCCAGGGAGGGTAGTTTCGTTATGCACTAAAACGCAACGTGTTGTTTTGCGCTTGGCAAACCATGCACAGTACATGTATCTGCACCAGGCCACCGATGCGGAGACAGCTGCAATCTTCACTCGTACCAACACGAGGGTAGTATTTTATTCGTTACGGGTCTGACTTATTTATTATTGCCGACGAGCTGGCAATGTTTTCCCCTCCTCAGGGCTTCGAGCTTCGCCCTGCGTGGGCACACGTTTCGTCACTGGATGCACCTCTCATCCTTTCATTTATGTCAGAGACGCTTTGCTGCTGTTTCTTTACGTTCGGGAACTTGGGCAGTATCTTGTTGGACATCGGCCAGGAGATCTGTGCATTTTGTTAGTATGGACCTGAATTGCATTTCCGTATTTGCACTGCTACCACTACCAGTAGTTCTCCCGATCCCTGCCCCTCTTAGCCAGACCGGAACCAGAGTCTGTTTCAGGGTCACCGCGCGGAGGTTGGGGGCAGGGTTTTGCAGCGCGCCCTTCGCTAACCCTGGCTCATGTTACCACATGACCTCATGAGCCTTTGACCCCAACGCTCTTATCTGTATCTCTCCATGTGTGTTTTTCTTACTTACACATTCTTGTCTTTATCTCTCCATAAATGTGTATGTTACTCACACGTACGTGTATGTATTGAATCTGTATATATCTGAGTCATACTGTTACTTACATTCTTTTGTTTGTATCTCTCCTTTTATGTATCTGTCACCTGCACGTTGGTGTTTGTATTTCCCTGTGTATGTGTTGCTTAGATATTCCTGTACTGTATGCATCTTCCTGTGTATGTTACTCATACATCCTTGTTTGTATTGAATCGGTGTATGTATCTGTCAATTACACATTCTTTTGTTTGTATCTCTCCGTTAATGTATCTTTTACTTACACGTTATTGCCTATACTTATGTGTGTATGCTTCTTTACCGTTACATGCTACTGTTTATATATCGTAATGCGTATATCTTTTACTGAATGTATGTGAAATAAACGTGTTTGTCTAAGTATCTCTCATTCTCTCTATAGCATGTGACGCTGTTGGCTTTTATGGCAGCAAGAAATGCACGCCATTCTTCTCTGTTCTTAGCAGTTCTCTGTATTGTGTTCCAGCTGTGTTTCATTTCTTTCAGGTCCTGTTCTACTGTCCTCTCTCATGTGGTTTTGTATCTTCCACGTTTTCGTTTATTTTTTGGTGTACATCTCGGTGCAGCTCTCAAAACAGTTAGCCACCATGCGTAACACATGTCCGATCAATCGCCAGCGTTGTATTTTGGATGATGGTGCTTATATTCCAATGCTGACATATTTGTAAGCAGTTCTTGACTAGAGATAGTTGTTGGCGAACACTCGTAAGATCTTACGCAGACATGTTGTATGGAAGGTGGAACGTTTGGGTATATCTTGTACTGCCATCCTCCAACATTCTGATCAGCACAGTTATTTGATATCTCACATTTGCGATATATAAGGTTCGGATGTTGTATTAGACTGTTTTCCAGAACGTCTGAAGGGTTTTGAAAGCACTTGGTGTCTTACTCAAACTTATTTTAATATCAGATCCAGTTCCTCCTTCGTGACTGATATAACTTCCAAGATATATGAAATCACCTGTAATTGGAGGGATTTTATCTTCTAGTTTGACTGGTGCTGGGGGTGCTCATGTTCAGAGTCATTATTTATGTTTTCTTCTGATTCATTTTCAATCCAACCATCTGGATTCTCTGGTTAAGTTCGAAGTCAAAACAGACGTACAAGGATGGTTAATGTCAACCCTAATATTCAATATTGTCATAAACTTATCAATGCGAAAAACAATTGAAGATAAAGCAAGTGGTGTCAGATGGAGTCACATCTCTACCCTGGAAGATCTAGATTTTCCTGACGACGTCACAATTTTTTCTCACACACATAACGATATTCTAGAAAAAAAAAACTTTCCGGGTTAACCCTTTTAAGACGGGTTTAGCTAGAACGTTTAAATATTGCATGGGAAATTGATGTATTAGCTTTTTATAATGTTTATCAAGCATAGAGGGATGTCATACAATCTTAGAATACACCAAAACTTTCGTGATGTATTCTATAACATACATTTTCGAATTCAGTCAAGCTTATATAGAGTTTGCTTTGCCATTCTGAGCATTGTTCTGGGATATTTATAAGTACAAATATTTGATATATACAACTTCGTCCTCTATTAAATCCAGCTTGTTCCTTTTTTCAATGTCTTATCTACTGCATCAGTAATGTTTTGGTACGATGATTGCACTCAAGGCTTTGCTTTTAGATGGATGGAGAGGGTTATTTCACCCCAATTATTACAATCGTTATTGGAGTTTGGCTTTGTTATCTTGATGATGACTCCTCTCTGTTCCATGCATCGGACTTTGAGTATTCAATATCGATGTAAGCAAAAGTAGTAGTCTATTAGCGGCGATCCCTTGGTCTGTTTTAAATAATTCGGCTTTTAAATTATTATTTACTGTTGGTAGTGGTCTGTTTAGCAATCTTTAAAATTTTAAACGTCCATCGCATGTCTTGTTTTTTCCGTTGTCAATAGTTTCATGTCTTTGTCTTTTGAACGGGGAGGATTTTATGTGTGTGTAGTAAGTTGCTCCCCTGACTCCAAAAATACTAGTTCGTTCTATACAGGGTAATCAGGATATTTTAGCGGAAATCTCTGATTCCAATGTAGGTGAGGTCAGTTCTTGTCTATCTGAGACGGACGATAAAACGTAGGTCCCGTGTTCCAAGTTGAGCACGTAAAAGAATAATTGACAGTTGAAAATATATAAGAGCAGGATGCAATGCACTAGTCCAGGCAATTTTTTATTCAAATTATAACAATAAAAACAGTTGAAAATATATAAGAGCAGGATGCAATGCACTAGCCAGACAATCTTTTTATTCAAATTATAACAATAAAAGCAGTTGAAAATATATAAGAGCAGGATGCAATGCACTAGCCAGTCAATCTTTTTATTCAAATTATAACAATAAAAACAGTTGAAAATATATAAGAGCAGGATGCAATGCACTAGCCAGACAATCTTTTTATTCAAATTATAACAATAAAAGCAGTTGAAAATATATAAGAGCAGGATGCAATGCACTAGCCAGGCAATCTTTTTATTCAAATTATAACAATAAAAACAGTTGAAAATATATAAGAGCAGGATGCAATGCACTAGCCAGGCAATCTTTCTATTCAAATTATAACAATAAAAGCAGTTGAAAATATATAAGAGCAGGATGCAATGCACTAGCCAGTCAATCTTTTTATTCAAATTATAACAATAAAAACAGTTGAAAATATATAAGAGCAGGATGCAATGCACTAGCCAGACAATCTTTTTATTCAAATTATAACAATAAAAGCAGTTGAAAATATATAAGAGCAGGATGCAATGCACTAGCCAGGCAATCTTTTTATTCAAATTATAACAATAAAAACAGTTGAAAATATATAAGAGCAGGATGCAATGCACTAGCCAGGCAATCTTTCTATTCAAATTATAACAATAAAAGCAGTTGAAAATATATAAGAGCAGGATGCAATGCACTAGCCAGTCAATCTTTTTATTCAAATTATAACAATAAAAACAGTTGAAAATATATAAGAGCAGGATGCAATGCACTAGCCAGGCAATCTTTTTATTCAAATTATAACAATAAAAGCAGTTGAAAATATATAAGAGCAGAATGCAATGCACTAGCCAGACAATCTTTCTATTCAAATTATAACAATAAAATACCTGCTGACATTTTCACATCTTCAAAATTACATCGGAGAACCTCGCAGGGAGTTCGTACACTGCCGCTGAGATCTTTTTCTGTAAGAAAGAGATCGGACCCCACATATTTATTCGCCAAGTGTAATGGTGATGGTCTCATGAATCAATCAATTAATCAATCTTCTATGAACGTGTCCGATCTCCTGTATTGCTTGTCACATATTTTGTAATTGTGTACATTGTTTTTTGTCCGCATTTGTTGCTGCTCACTCTATATGCGCTGCTCCCTCTGTCCGCGCTACTAGATTTTCAACATAGGTTCGTTTCTCAGCTCTTGCAGTGCGTTTGATTTCGTTGCTTACATTTTTGTAATTGTTCCTGGTGTCTTGCATTTAGTCTTTCAGAATTTGCTTCTAACATTTTTTTCCTGTTCTCTGCGTTGTCAATTTTGAGACTAGAAATTATCTATCCGTTCTTCTTTTTTTCTGGAAACACCCTAGACAACCTTAACTGCTGTTGCTATATCTAGATGGATGTTGTCCCATGCTTTATTTGTGTTATCTTATTATCGTCCCACCTCATTTGCATTCTCTATTTGTTGAAGTAACACTATGTAGCCTCCCAAGTTGCAGAGATGTTGATTTAAACCATTTGTCAAGTTTCTATTTATGTAAGTCGTAGCGGAACTGATGTACTTAGGTGATATTGTCTAATTATTATACATCATCTACATACTTTAGTATTATATCAGATCTAATCACTGAATTAACGTGTCTGTACAATATTTACATTTGCCTTTGATCCGATGATATACTAACCAGCATGGATGTTAAAAGTCGTACTAATTCTACACTGCTTTATATCACTAAATGTATCATATTGTCAATCTACTCATATAATAAATACAAGGTGTTAACTTAAAAGCAGCCAGTGAATGGGCTAATCTGGCATATATGTATGGAAATGGGAAGGTTCAGTTATGACGTAGTATAGGTCAAGGTTGTGTGATGGTGTGTAATTGTAGTGCGGGAAGGGGCGATAAACAAATGTGACGTAGGATAAGCTAGTCAGAACCGGTTTAAATAGTAAATATACGAGATGCAATGCGTACCTGGCAAATTTCTATTTATCACTGGGGCTGCTTTTAAGTTGAACACCCTGTATATGTAGTTGTCACAAAGAACATGATTAACATTGAATCCGACAGTAAACTGCACCTGCTAGAAGAGGGTAGAGGGAAAAGTAGTTAATCTAACAGTATTTGAAAGTCGCACATCGTGCATGAAAAGCAATGTAATAAACCTTGTGATATGCATCAGCGACACAGCGTTCATGGTTAACATGTTACTAGTGTCATCCATATATTATTACATTAACAATACTAAATAATAGCAATAACAAACCCATATAACTGTATATAATTATTGACAGCTGACAGTATCAGCTGTATGCATGTTTAGTATCAGATATATTATATAAGCGTTAAATTAATAACCTGTCAAATCATAGACAGTTTGATGATTAGTAATGTGGGGATTGTCTAACCATGTGGAATTGGCTGTGAAGTTGCACTTGTCTGAGACTTTTTATTATATAGAATGTTCAGATTTGTGAAAAGCGAGCGATGCGCAAACAAGTTCATATGTACGGTTTCAACTTCACTGCAACGGGTGAATAATTGCTCCGTTCCTGTGCCAACGAAAATCACACGAAATACTAACAACTGTCTCGTGTGTCGTGAACTAATTCCAGAAACTTCTTCTTCTTCTTTGCGTTCGTTCTATACGACAAATTTTAATCACTCTTTGTGATATGTTTGATCTTTGCCAAGAACGTGTATACGTTGCACATTGGTTTGGTAGGCCCATAAATGCATAGACTTATGAACTATGAACTTATGCATAGACTGCTACACGTTTAGGACACATGCATCCGATTTCAGCCAAAACCTCCTTAGTCGCCTCTTACGACATGCATGTCAGGTAACAGCGGTTCCATTCTTTACACTCCAAATTTGGGCCCCGGTAACCACTCGGGCGAATTCCAGAATGAAACAGCCGTTCCGCCACTAAAAGCACACAGCACTGCATAAATGCATGTGGCTAAAGTGTCAACACAAAACTATTCATCACTTGAATTGCAATTCATGTCGAAGGGAACATCAATCACAACAAAATCCAGCCTTCTGCACACGCAAAACACTGCATATGGCAGATTGAGTTGGTTCGTCTTAACCGATGTCCACCATTTTTTGAATACCCACAATCACAACAAACGCACGGTTGACACAGCAAAAGCATTCCATGTAACATTCATAGCCCACAGCGTTGCTCAAGCACTAACTCAGTAGCTCGGCTAACGAAACCGGAAAATACCCAGCTAAACATGGCGGAAATGCACTAGCAAAGTCGTGTCCAGAATCAAACAGTCCTGGTTCTGAATGGCCCATCCGCATTCTGCCATTGCTGGCCAGAGTTTTACATGAGCAAGGAAAAAAAACAAATATGAAAAATAATAATCGACGTTACGACAACAGGCCATTATCAAGACAAAACATACTCAAAAAAGATATGTGAAAACATGAACACTATGATAAAGAGCCATAAGAACAGAAAACTAATGTAGATAGTAAGTTCAACCTGATTTGGAGATCTGCCGCATCAAATCTCTCTATCTCTCTTGTGCTCATTTAACCTCGTTTGGGGTATATGACCCTAACCAACATTTGTTAAGTCTTCCTAACTATAACTATGTCTTGCAGCTCCTTCATATTTTCCGTTTATCGGTAACATCTGCCTCCAAATCTATTCTCCGTATATTTTAGTCCCCTTTTGTTTCTCCTGCAAGTTCCAGAAAATGAACGTTCCTGTTATATTTCTCTTGGGTTTTCTCAAGATGTGTACCATCCAGCGCCAGTCTTTTCTTCAACTCTCCCTCTGTCAGCTGCCTGTAGATGAACATTGATTGATTATAAAATGAACATGAATAGTATGTTATTTCTTATTTGCACATATTTTAGATGGCAGTAGCCTACATTGTCTGATTTCTTGTTTCAGGAACACAAGTTAAAAGAATCATTGATGATTGGACAGTCAGATATTCCATTGGAAGACAAGATGGTCACAGTTGTGCATGGCACAGACATGGTCAACGTGGAATATATTCATTTTGTCTGCGCCACTAAGGAAACAGCTCAAGTAAGTAAATCTTCTTCTTCTTCGAACGCTCCATAGCGAATACTTATCAACTACTCTGTGTGATTTGTATGTGATCTGTGCCTTAGAGCGATTGTACATTGTGCCAGGTATGTGCCTACAAGTAGGTCAGCACATTCGATTTCTGCGCTGCTTTTTATTTACTAGGGTAGCACCCCTAGGACCTACATCTGTTGCCTCTTAGACATGCCTTGTAGGTTGCAGTGGTACTATTCTTTGCTTCCCTTGCGGCCCCAGCACCACACAGGCAAAGTAAATAAATGAATGCTTTATGTTAGAACTCATATGTCTGTAGGCCCTGATGAGTAAATGTTGGAAATACATGTAGTTTGCTAGACATAGGCTTTGTGTCTACTATCCCTCTCTCTCTCTCTCTCTCTCTCTCTCTCTCTCTCTCTTCCTTGTGTCTTTTTAACTCCAGCTGGAGCACAGGCTCTCAACCAACTCCTGCCAAATATTCCTAACTTTAGTTATCTCCTGGCAGCCTCTTCCACCTCTTTCATATATTGTAAATTTCTGTCTCCAAATCTCTTCTCCATGTATTTCTAGGCGTCCCATCTCTTTTGCTTTTCCAGCGGGTTTGAGGAAAAGATCCTTCTTATTATATTCCTGTCATGTTTTCTCAACATCTGTCCTATCCAGCGACATTGTCTTATCTTCACCTCTTAGTTCGCTGGGATAAGTCTTGTTCTCTCCATTGGCTTCTCATTTGTGACTCTATCATACCACCTCATTCTCTCTATTCTGCGCAGCAACCAACTGATGAATTTGTTTTTGTAGCTCTTCATGTTTCTGATCCATACAGCAGAACTGTTTTTATCATCATGTGCCGCCTCTAAAGGTTGACTGCAATGAACCTCTAACATCTCATCTCTTTAGCCTTGGTGTTGCACTCTGCCAGGCTGTAATTTGCCCACCTCTTGATATTTCCTTTCCCCTTGTGTCTTGATCTTCCTCTTGCTTGCTTCTTTCAATTTTTCCTTCAAATGAGGTTTTAGTTTTATTTGTTTGCTTGTTATTTCCTGTAGTAATTCTTTCTTCATTACTACTTTTTCTATAACTTTTTACTTCTCTTTTTTTCCCCATGTAATACAAACTATTCTTCTGTTTATCCACATCTCAAAGGCATTAATTCTGTTTTCCAAATGCTTATGATAGATAGCAAGTAAAAATATAATAAAGAGTAAGCTATCTGAAAATTTAAGAAAATGACAGTAAGTTTTCATGTTTTTATTTTGATTCTTGCAGGAGTGGTCAGATGAGCTCCTGAAGTACTCGGTTAATCTATTGGCAGTAAATAGTAGTTCTCTCACATATCTGGACAAACTGTTTACTCGATTCAACCTGGTTCTGAACAATGAAGGAAAAGTCTCTATGAAAAAGTCAGTAGTTACTCTTTTTTGTGCGCTTTTATTGTTTTGTGATCTTTATGGTCTTAATTATTATTTTGGTCCTCAGTAAACTAAGTGCATGACCAGAGATCGCTGACAAAGTAGATATACAATATAAGAAAAATCCCAATTATTTCCATCTTTTATTCAAGATTCATTTATTTCAAAGGGAATGAATGTTTTCCCATTTGTTAATGTTAGATCATGATGTAGTGACAAAGTCCATATGACACAAATGTGTTCATTAACATACATATTTCTGTGGAATTCTTCTAGAAAATGACATAATGGAGCAATATACAGGGTGTTCAAGATAATTTCAGCCAGTGAATGGAGCTAATCTGGCATATATGTATGGAAATGGGAAGGTTCAGTTATGACGTAGTATAGGTCAAGGTTGTATGACGGTGTGTAATTGTAGTGCTGGAAGGGCGATGAACAAATGTGACGTAGGACGAGCTAGTCAGAACCGGTTTAAATAGTAAATAAGCACAACTCAATATGTACCTCGAACTTTCGAATTGTCAATGGGGCTGCAATTATCTTGAACACCCTGTGTATATATATATATATATATATATATATATATATATATATATCCTTTTCATCATTACAGATGGTCAATTGGCAAGTGTTTTACTGTAACAACGTCTGAGTTTTGTGCTTGTCTCTCTTGCCTTTCAGCTCATCCCTAAGTCTCTTTTCAAAGATTCTACGCCTTTGTGTCGAAATAGGGAAGACTGCAGTAAAACTTGGTAAATAGTGAAACACGTACAAAGTACTATAGTTTTACAAAATACAGAAACAGTGACGATAAACAGCAACGTTTCGACCAACAAGGCCTTTATCAAACAAACGAACAAACAGGAGTGACAAATTAAAATGAAACACAAATGGACGACCAAATACAAACGTATCTAAGGAAAATCTGGAATTAAAACGAATAACAAAATAAATGTAACACAAAAACACACATAAAAACTAGAAATAGAACGGAAAAGAAACAATGAAACATCTAGTAAATATATAACTTGAATACATGCAACATATACCCATATAGATTACAAAGCATGGGAAGAGAAAGTACTAAGAAGTATAAGAATGTAATACATGCAACATATACCCATATAGATTACAAAGCATGGGAAGAGAAAGTACTAAGAAGCATAAGAATGTAATACGTTGAGCCCGCATGGTCGCAAGGTACCATACAAAGAAATCAACCGATTCTCCAGAGCAAATCGACTACGATCATCAGAGGAACATGATCGGATGGCTGTGACCTGGACATCGCAAGCTCCTGAATGGCCAGTATCATTGAAATGGGTAGCTACAGGGGTCACAGAGCATTGGCGGATATCGCGCAAGTGTTGGGCGAATCGGTCACTGAGTCTCCTGCCGGTTTCCCAATATAGGCCTTGTTGCACCGCTTGCAGATAATGGCATAGATAATATTACGGACTCGCACGTGAAACTGTCTTCAACAACGAACGTGGCTTTTGGAAAAGACACCGTCGGTCTGTATTACATAAGCACAAGTGTTGCAGCGCGACGCCACACTGGATGGTGCCAAAATGACTCTGGATATTAGGCTTGAGGCGACTGTGAACCAACATATCCTTAAGGCTTCTGTCCCGTCTGTACGCCACCAAAGGATAGTGATGGAAGATTGAACGTGTCTCAGGATCAGACTGAAGAATGGAGAGATGACGGAATAAGACTTTCTTCACAAGGCACTATGAGGGTGGAAAGTTAAGACAAGTTTCACCCTGTCAGAATTGGAAGTTCTATGCTGGTTAGAGAGGCCTCCTGGCGAGAAATTTGCTGAACGCGCCGCATAGCAGAAGCAATCACCTTATCCGGGTATAAGCGCTACGAAAGAAATCCAGCATCTCGTGAGCTCTATCGAGAAAATCGTCGTCCTCGCTACAGAGTTGAGAGAATGGTAAAGAGTCACGACAAGCCTGGGAATGGGAAGAGGTATAAAGAAGAAAACTATGTGCATCAGTAGGCTTGTAGTATACTGATGTAGTGATGGTGGATAGGCTGATAGTGATAGTGATGTCAAGAAAGTTGACACAGGAGGTAGAGATGTGAGATGTAAACCGAATAGCCGGATGTAATGTTGTTAAAGTGGTCAAAACAACAATGAAAGTCAAAACTAGATAACAGAAATAAAGAGGTCAGCCAGGTCCTATAAGGAATGGTGCATACCATCAGCTATATGTTTTACAACTTTAACAGTCTTAAAGTCCTGTCACTCTTAATCTATACTTCATAATATTTAAGGCATGACACAACTCAGATAAATTTTGTTATAAGAACTGCACCATTGATGAGGATGCATTCCTAAGATAAGTACATTCCATGCCTTTTTTCTTATTGTGTTGTCATAGGCTACAGCAGATGGTATATGTGTCTATACACAGGAACTGTTTAACAATTACTCATCATAGTCTGCATAGCACAGAGCTGTAGTTGCTTATAGACATGAAGGAACAATGTCACATGTATGTAGGTCCTAGGGTAGCATCCCTAGGACCTACATCTGTTGCCTCTATGTATGTAGGCATGTTAATGAAAGAATAAAGACAAATACAGTTAGAAAAACAACATGTAACACTATTATCTGAACAACAAAATAATCCTGTGATTGTGTTGTTTTCCAGTATTGTAAAAAATATCACCAGTAACAGAGATGATAGGAAGAAAATAGAGAAAGCTCTGGAGGCTGTTGGATTCCATGCAGGAAAGGTAAATATTCTAGTGTGTTGAAATGTGTGTCCAAGATGCAATATGTCCAATTGCAGCAGTGTATTGTCATGTGGTCTATACTTTTTAAGGTGGGGGGATTTTAGATGATCATATCAGGAAGTAAGAATGGTCAAATATAAGTAAATATTAACATATCCGCTCACTGAAAACAATATGTTGGTATTTCCTGTAAAACTGGTCAAACATGTTAGAATAGTTGAGAAAGGTGTTCAAAATAAAATATCTCAGTCACATTCCTTAATGAGTTGTAGTTTGATTTGCATCCAATATAACACTTTTAAGACATATTTTAAAATCAGCATAACATGCCCAATCTAAAGTTAGCACTCATGAATATCACTATATTTAACACTTTTCATAAAAAATATGTCAATAGACTAATATAATCGCGTAAAATAACAAGACATGATGCTGTTTTTCTTGTTTATTGAAAAGCACGATTGAAAATAACTTCAACAATTCAACAAATCTATACCAACAGCAAAACAATTACTGGGGACTGTGATATTTAGGAACAGAGGTAGCGGGATGAAAGACAAATAAATGTAAAGTATATTGAAAAATTCAAGTTAACTGATTCCGTCATGGAACACTCAAGTGTAACTATTTCCTATCTGCCTGGATCACGTCGCTCAAAGACAATTACTATTTTGTTGAGTTTTTATTATTTTTGTTCTGATTGAAGATTTATATTAACCGGAAACTACTTAGAAGTGATATGTAAACGATAACAAATACATAGAAGCATGGCTTATGCTAGAATTAGAATTGAAACGAAGTTTATCAATTATTTTAGAATACCCTGTGACAGTCAAAAAATTAGCGATTTTTATGAATGTTCATGATGCTAATTTGTGAACAGTTAATAAACCATACACTCCTTAACTATTTTCTTAATGTTTGTGTATTCATAAATGGATTACCTATATAAAGAGAACAGTTAGACTGATTTATTCCACATAATGTTCATCAAGGCCCTTGAAAAGTTGGATATTCGTTCTCACAATTTCAATTATTTTTTTAATACATGCTAATATTTTTCAAGCATAGCCAACACAACATTATATTTTTAGACACAATAAATACTTTATGAAAGTACATTCATTTATCTTTAATTTAAAATATAATAAGTGCAACTTTAAATCATATTTAGAAACAATATTTTAGTTTAGCTAAAGTATGTGTGCAATATTTGAAACTAAAATAATAATTCCGTCCAGAGCGAAAAAACCCGGTAGAGAATCAGTTAAATAAATAGGAAGTTGGCATTATTGTACAAACATCATCTAATCTATTATCGATATATAATAAATAATGTTGAGGTATGCTTTTGCATGAAAGTGAGAGAAAGATTAGTAAAACAATACTGAAATAATCATCCAGTATTTCAAATAGGAATAATTTAGACTTTAGAAAAAAAGTTAATTGAAAATAAAGGTGGTAAATTTCTTTTTATACCTACACAAATTGTTATAGGGATAAGTAGGGTAATAATTTATCTGAAAGGTTGAAAATGTATCTCAATTTAAGTGTATTAATATAATACTTGAGGGTTTGTGCTCATTAAAATGTTCTTACCTTATTTCAGACTGATGCTATCAACCCACAGAAATTCACATTTGAAAACTTCTTCAATTTTTACAGACACCTATTAGGTCGCACTGAAGTGGATAAGATATTTGATGAGCTGTAAGTAGTTTATATATTCTAGATTTTTCATGTTAAAAATGTAGATAAACCTATTCTCTGCAAGCTGTCTGAAATATTATAAAAACCTATGCAACTTCTTCAGAATATGTAATAGCCAAAGAACCAATTGAATGATTAATTAATAGTTCTAAGTGAACATAATGTATTCTCTCTACACTGACTTTTGGGGGTATTTACTCCATGACTTTACTTTTACCATAGTCGGTTTTTTTAACTTGCCCTTAGCAGAAATTTGGGACATGTTCATACACAAATTAACAGTCTTTCCATATCTAACAGGGAAGACATGTTTCTCAGGATGGTTTCTATATTGACCTCCATTCAGTAATATACAGTTTGACCCTGTAGACTCAATGATCAGCTATTTGTTGTAAATGTCAGTTATTGCCATTTTCCATAGCAATGATTGGAATAGCAGAGAGTACCAGAATCTGGTGCTGAATATTTGTGCAAAAGTTTCTTTATATACAATCAAGTACTATATATTTGTGCAGATATTTCCTTGAAGGGTCTGACTTTTCAACTTTTAATCACCAATAGATCAATTGAATACATAATATAGCAACAACAGAACCTGTTAAGAAACTGTTTAAGTAATTGTTTAGAAAATTCTGTGAGCAAGTATGGCTGAAGTACAAAAAACACGGAGCAAAGTATAGAATATTGTAATATGTACATCCAGCTTAATACTTATTAACAATTTATTTAAATACACTAATGGTCAGTAACAGCATTGTCAAATTTTCTCTGCATTAATTTGTTTGAATTTAAAACGTAACTTCAGAACCTTTGTTGTGACCAGGTTTGTTTCATTTCTATGCCAATGTCTTTGATCAACAGCATAAACAATATTTTATTTTTGTAGAGCTCTCTGTCAAGATCAAATACTCGGTAATAAACATAAAAATAGAATGTTTCAAAATATTTTTCTTGCTCCTTCCATGGGACAAGCTATAAGCAGACTCATTAAATAATGTGAAAGAGGAGAACATAAAATACAATAAAATAATATATATTTAATTTCACGTCTTGAATATCCCATGCCAATCTCTTGTTCAAGGATGTTATGTTATATTCTTGATAACTTCTGATGTGGTGCTTTTTTGTTTCCACAATACAAATTATGATGATTTTTTGTTAGTGAATGTCTCAGATGTTTGTTTAGTTTTCATGTATTTATTGAAGAAAATGCTATGAGAATGTTAACTTTCTCAATGACAAATTCGAGAGACCAATTTGTATCTTTCATTTTGTTCAATTTATTGCCCTCAACAAGCTCATTAGAATTGTTTATTCTATTCTAAAAATGTTGATTGAAGTGATCAAGAAAATAATGAAAATTGTGTGTGCTGAATTAGAGTAGTTTTACATTACTGTTGATCTGTTATTACTACAGAGTCATAGTTGATTAAATGAAGGATGAACGCCATTTTGGTGCATTTGCTGGATGCAAAATTACATAGTTGATTGCAAGCTGTACCAAAATAAAATTCAGGTTAAATATGACAGCCTTATTTCACCATAACATGCAATTTTGAGCTGGTTTTAATGCTTCACTATAGATAATATTAACACATTATCATATCAAGAACTTAATCTGTTATGACCGTATCTAAACAGAAAAAAGTAGCTAAAATTATAAATATTTACCTGCATAGTTAGGCATTAATGAAAATATTTTGCTAGGTCTCATTAACGTTGGGCTTTGTATTAGATACTATGTGAGATATTGATAATTTCAACAAGTTCTCCGAATGAGTATTTGTTATTTGTGTTTGAGTTTTCTACTTGAAGAGCCATTCCTTCTTGAACAGCCATTCTTTTTTGTGCCAAATCTCCGAGCTTAGAGTACTTGTCAGCGGGAAAATAATATCTTTGGTAACATTCTGCAAAAGAATTGTCACTGGCTCTTATTTTCAGGTTAATGTTCTCTTGTAAGTCAGTAAGCTTCATTAGTAACTAAACCTTTGATTTATGTGATAGTTTCAACACTCTCCACCAGTTAGATCTCCATGGCAGAACAGGTTTCGACTGATTGCAAATAGTGTATTTAGAATAGTACAGTAGTACATATATATATTTCTACGTAAATATTATAGTTGATGTATATTATTTCAGTTAGTTATATGGATATGTGGGTGTCTGTAGCTTAAGCAGTAGTGAGCTCGATCACAAACCATGTGTACCTGGTTCAAACTCTCGCGGACGTTTGGAAGCAAAGTTGTTCCTGTGGTAACCAATGGTAAAAATAGACCAAACTGTTCAGAAAGCAATGGCAAACTGCTGAACGTATAAGTGGTACCTAGAAAATCAATGACTCGTTTACTGTATTTGATGGCGATGTCCTGTAAATGATATGCTAGTTTTTATAAAAATACGGATATAGTTACATTAGTACAGTTTATATGATAGGCATATGTCCCAGTTATAGCGGCACAGCTTTATCAGCAAAGGTATAGTGATATAGTCAATAGGGTACAAGTGCAGTTGCACATATGTAATGGCACAGTTATAGTGATACAACTAAATATAACCAAGTGAACTTGTGATCCCTGGAATAAACTATTTATTTGTAACCCCCAACAATAGCCACATATTGTTTTTAATCAAATTCTCTTCGTCTCTCAGGGAGCTAAAAAAGCCATATCTTACAACGCAGCAGTTTCGTGATTTTCTTAACAAGCAACAGAGAGACCCTCGTTTGAATGAGGTTCTGTATCCAATTTATACCATTGCACAAGCTGATACACTTATACATCGTTATGAAAATAAGTCCGGAATGGCACAGAAAGGTAATATGTTCTGAAAGATTCATTTATATATATTTTTTAATACTGTAGTTTATTATATTTGTGTTTCAAAGTTGGGTATAAATATTTATTATTACTGATACACCATAGAGAACTACAATACAGAACTGTGTATGAAATTTATTATCATTGATACATTGTATAAAACTACAATATAGAACAGTTTATAAATATGTATTATCATTGACAGACTGCATAAAACTATGATACAAAACTGTGTATAAATATTTATTATCATTGATACACCATAAAGAACTATAAAACAGAACTGTGTATAAATATGTATTATCATTGATGCACTCTATAAAACTATGATACAGAACTGTGTAAAAATATGTTGCTTAAAATAGTGATATTATAAGTATTTAAATGTTGAAATCAACTGATCGGAAAAAGGAAAGATTACTGTGATGTATTGATTTCGTCAGCACTAAAAACTGTGCACTCAAGGATGAAATCAAGTAAAATAACAAGTACCTTAAAATAACCTCCATATTTAGAACTCTTTATTTTGATTTCAAAGGTACATTAGCACTTGATGTGTATATTGTGTCAATATAATTTTTTGAGCTTATTTTTCCTCATGAACTCATTTGTGAAAATACATTTGTCTGTTATCTTTTCTCCTGTTACATTTGTCTATAATTTGTCTAAAGTGTTGAATCAAGCAAGCTTTCTGAGAAATATATGCTTGTCTCTAAAAGTGTTTTAATAGTTAATATCATTATCTAAATACAATTTTGACAATTTATAGTGCAGCATTCAGTGGTTAGTGCACTAATTTCCTAGGCAGGCTGCCTTGGTTCCATCTCAAAACAGTTTCCAGGTCGACCCAGCCTCAATTGTACCAGAGCATCTATGGAAAGTATATGTGTTTGATATGATGTTGACGATATCACTCATATTGTTTTGTTGGTCAAGAAAGTTACTGAGATAAAACACTGTTTTCTAGAATATACGACATAGTAAGAAAACAGAATCTTTCTTTGCTTACATTTAAAAAAAAGAACATCTTGTAATGGTCTATGTCAATTTATTACTACCTGTATTTGACTGCGAGTCAGTATGTTACTAGTTATATTTGAATATGATACAGTTTGTTACTATATTTAGTGAACTGTAAGTCAGATTGTTACTAGCTGTGTTTGACTCTTAAGTCAGTTTGTTATTGCCTGTAGATAAATGTAATTCAGTTTATTACTACATGTAACTGACTGTAAGTCAATCGATTACCACTTTTAGTGGACTGTAAGTGAATTTATTACTATCAGCAGTTAACTGTAAGTTGGTTTGTTGATACCTGTAGGATACTGTAAGTTGGTTTTATTACTACCTTTAAGGGACTATAGGTTAGTATATTACTAAATGAGGGAGACTGTAGGTTGGTTGTATTTGTACCTGTAGTGACTTAAATCAGCTTTTTATTACCTGTAGAAAACTCTGGTGGCATCGGTGGCTTAGGGGATTGTGACTCTGTCTATTAACCCCGAATTTCTGAGTTCGAATCACATTGTGGACAGTGTGGTTGCAAATTGTTTCTCGTGGAATTTTACAAAGGGACGATGGCACCACCTGTTCAAAAAGTAATGGCAAACTAATGAACGTAATAATGCCTAGAAAAATCACAAACTGCGTTAAAAGCTGGGGTTGATTCGCAAAGTCCTGTAAAGGATATGCAATTAACTTTTTAGGAAACTCCAAGTCAGTTTTCTACTACTTACAGTTGACTTATCAGTTTGTTACTACATGCAGTGGTCATACCTGTTCACTGCTGATATTGTGGGGTTTGTGTACCATTTTGATACTTCCATAACCAGCATAATCATAATATTTATTGTCATTTATGTTTTTCAGAGAAAGGTAAGACAGCATTTTTGCATATACCATACTTTTGTGTTAGTCTCTGCTTTGCCAGGATGAAATGACTATTTAACCTTAATAATTTATTCTAAATTTTCTTTCTCACTTACATACACACACACACATATATATATATATATATATATTTATATATATATATATATATATATATATTATATATATATATATATATATATATATTTATATATATATATTTATATATATGCAATTCATATTCCATTCATTTAAAACATCTGTGAGGAATTACATTTTAAAACTCCGTAATGTTGATAAAATGTAATTATATTACTACACTGACTATGTCAAATACTTGACATTTGTGTTCTATAAATAATATATAACATATTGTCTTCAAAATTTTTGCAATATTGATGGAATCAATCCCATTCAAGTGGTATATCTCTGGAAATTTCTGAGAAAGGAAGGAATTGTTGGAGATAAAAACTTTTACACAGACATGTTTCTTGTTTGCCACATGTGGAGCTCATGGGCTTTCATTTCTCAGGTCAGATTGGGTATTGTGAAGGAAGACAGTGGTGGTTTTTCTGCAACTGAGTAGTCGGACTACGAAGATCATGGCAGAAACTAAAGCAATGGTCTGGCTGGAATCACATAGTTTTACCCATGTATTCTTTCTCAGTGACTCAATGAGTATGATCAGTATGATTGAGAATTTCTGAACTCAATTCCAGTGGTTGGGGTCTCTGAGGAGGTCAAAGCTGACAGAAATCAGTTTAATTTTTGTGCCAAGGCACATGGGTGTAAAGAGAAATGAATGGGCCAATACACTTACGAGCATGGCTATGGAAAAAAGTTGACAAACAATGAACCAGGTTGATATTCTGAATGCCCTAATGGAGGCAGGCATGTAGATGATTTAAGGAATGAGAGTGAATCTGCAACCCCTAACCAAGACTACAAAGAATACAAAAATCAAATTAATTGTTGCCATACAAGAGCACTGAGCTGAAAGTTAAAGAAGTTTAATAAACTAACACATAATTATTGTTGAAAGTCACCACATGCTGAGAGACATCCTGAGAAATGTGAGAAAGAGGAGTACAGCGATATAGTTTGGAGTTAATATGTAGCTCTGAATAGATGTTGACACATAAATTATTGAAGCTACAGTCCTAACACAACAGAAGTTTCCATCAAACATTGTATCAGTAGGAAGGTATGTCTAAGAGAACAGATTTGGAATGTCTTTAACCAGCAATAACAAAGACAGTCTCTAACTTATAATAATGCATTCACTGTCTGACATTTTATTTATTTTCATTGATATCTTTTCACAATAACCCATAGTACTATGTGAAACATGTCATTAACAAGTTATAGGATCTACCAACTAATAAATATAATAGCAAAACTAATACCTTTCAAATTTTGTTTTTAAATAAGAAATTATGATGTCTGTAAGCGTCAATCTTCAGCCTGGCAAATTGACAGAATATAGAGTACTCCCTTGTTTCAGTCTTTTCTTCAAATTAGAATTTATATATATGTTTATATTAAATGTGTATCCCTTATTATTCAGTTCATTACATGTATTTTATTTGCAATTGCTGCACATTTTCCTTTTTCAGCCACAGTTTACTGAAGCAAAATATTACAGTTAATATTTTCCTAATGGAAATAAATTAGCAACGGAAAACAATGTATTAAATTGTCATCATTTCTGAACCTATTAGCAACATAATGGAATAATAGCATTGACTTATGGAGGTCTCAGATTTTTAAGTCACGGCGGTGATGTAACTTATAATTTGAAAACTGATAATTAATATTGTGGAGATCTTTCTTTTTCTTCTTTTGTCCATAAAGACAGACCTCATAGGAGCCCTGAAAAGATGATCTTTATGTCAGCCTATTTCAGGTCACTCATAGGTGAACTTTGTTTCAGTTACTGACTACACTGAAACCTGTACAATTGTCTGTTATTTCAGTTACTGACTACACTGAGGTGTGTACACTCATCTATGTTATTTCAGTTACTGACTACACTATCTGTACACTCATCTATGCTATTTCAGTTACTGACTACACTGAGGTCTGTACACTCATCTATGCTATTTCAGTTACTGACTACACTGAGGTTTGTACACTCATCTATGTTATTTCAGTTACTGACTACACTATCTGTACACTCATCTATGCTATTTCAGTTACTGACTACACTGAGGTCTGTACACTCATCTATGCTATTTCAGTTACTGACTACACTGAGGTCTGTACACTCATCTATGCTATTTCAGTTACTGACTACACTATCTGTACACTCATCTATGCTATTTCAGTTACTGACTACACTGAGGTTTGTACACTCATCTATGCTATTTCAGTTACTAACTACACTGAGGTCTGTACACTCATCTATGCTATTTCAGTTACTGACTACACTGAGGTCTGTACACTCATCTATGCTATTTCAGTTACTGACTACACTGAGGTCTGTACACTCATCTATGCTATTTCAGTTACTGACTACACTATCTGTACACTCATCTATGCTATTTCAGTTACTGACTACACTATATGTACACTCATCTATGCTATTTCAGTTACTGACTACACTGAGGTTTGTACACTCATCTATGTTATTTCAGTTACTGACTACACTATCTGTACACTCATCTATGCTATTTCAGTTACTGACTACACTGAGGTCTGTACACTCATCTATGCTATTTCAGTTACTGACTACACTATCTGTACACTCATCTATGCTATTTGTACTGACTAACTATATGTACACTCATCTATGCTATTTCAGTTACTGACTACACTGAGGTTTGTACACTCATCTATGTTATTTCAGTTACTGACTACACTATCTGTACACTCATCTATGCTATTTCAGTTACTGACTACACTGAGGTATGCACTCATCTATACTATTTCAGTTACTGATACACTATCTGTCACTCATCATGCTATTTCAGTTACTGACTACACTGAGGTTTGTACACTCATCTATGTTATTTCAGTTACTGACTACACTGAGGTCTGTACACTCATCTATGCTATTTCAGTTACTGACTACACTGAGGTCTGTACACTCATCTATGCTATTTCAGTTACTGACTACACTGAGGTCTGTACACTCATCTATGCTATTTCAGTTACTGACTACACTATCTGTACACTCATCTATGCTATTTCAGTTACTGACTACACTATCTGTACACTCATCTATGCTATTTCAGTTACTGACTACACTATCTGTACACTCATCTATGCTATTTCAGTTACTGACTACACTGAGGTCTGTACACTCATCTATGCTATTTCAGTTACTGACTACACTATCTGTACACTCATCTATGCTATTTCAGTTACTGACTACACTATCTTACACTCATCATGCTATTTCAGTTACTGACTACACTGAGGTCTGTACACTCATCTATGCTATTTCAGTTACTGACTACACTGAGGTCTGTACACTCATCTATGCTATTTCAGTTACTGACTACACTATCTGTACACTCATCTATGCTATTTCAGTTACTGACTACACTGAGGTCTGTACACTCATCTATGCTATTTCAGTTACTGACTACACTGAGGTTTGTACACTCATCTATGTTATTTCAGTTACTGACTACACTGAGGTCTGTACACTCATCTATGCTATTTCAGTTACTGCTACACTGAGTCTGTACACTCATCTATGCTATTTCAGTTACTGACTACACTGAGGTCTGTACACTCATCTATGCTATTTCAGTTACTGACTACACTATCTGTACACTCATCTATGCTATTTCAGTTACTGACTACACTATCTGTACACTCATCTATGCTATTTCAGTTACTGACTACACTATCTGTACACTCATCTATGCTATTTCAGTTACTGACTACACTGAGGTCTGTACACTCATCTATGCTATTTCAGTTACTGACTACACTATCTGTACACTCATCTATGCTATTTCAGTTACTGACTACACTATCTGTACACTCATCTATGCTATTTCAGTTACTGACTACACTGAGGTCTGTACACTCATCTATGCTATTTCAGTTACTGACTACACTGAGGTCTGTACACTCATCTATGCTATTTCAGTTACTGACTACACTATCTGTACACTCATCTATGCTATTTCAGTTACTGACTACACTGAGGTCTGTACACTCATCTATGCTATTTCAGTTACTGACTACACTGAGGTGTGTACACTCATCTATGTTATTTCAGTTACTGACTACACTATCTGTACACTCATCTATGCTATTTCAGTTACTGACTACACTGAGGTTTGTACACTCATCTATGCTATTTCAGTTACTGACTACACTATCTGTACACTCATCTATGCTATTTCAGTTACTGACTACACTGAGGTCTGTGTACTTGTCTGTGTTATTCTAACTATTGACTTCACTGCAGTTTGTCTACTCTTCTGGATTGTCAGTCCATTTTTAAAAGTCTGCCTATTTTCTTTCTTCTAGTTTTATTAGATAAACAGTTTTAGCAAGGACCACATTGTGGCCATTGTAGTTATATCTTTCTCATTATCAAAAGTAGATTCTCTTATAGTTGTATTTCTTGATAATGTTGATGGACGTTTTAGTTTGTGACTTGATTTATGTATGAAATATCCAGCATGTTGAAGATTTCTGCAACACTGAAATTCATTTTTTTTTTTATTTGGCTTCCTCGCTATATAGCCTGAAAGTAATATTTCCTCACTTAAATATGTCTTCAAGCAAAAAAACTATTAATCAGTTAACTGAAATATTGCATGTTAAAAAACTCACAACCTCATTTGATTTTCACATAGATTCAAACTTTGTGCATTAACCATCTTTTGTCTCCAAATATTTTTATATTGAAATCATTAATTGTTTGTTAGATTAGCAGTTCACTTATTCTAGCTTATCCCTCACAAAATCATTTATACACTTCCTCGTTTCATTTGCTTACATTTGCATTGTATAATGACCTCATAGTATCATCAACATTTTCATTAGATGAAATTATATAATTTATCAGGATAGTCTGTGTAGCACAGTGACACTAAGCTACAGTGATCAATTCCCAGTACAATTGATTCTCTAGTCATCCAGCTGAATATTAGTACCTGGGCATTCAGAGTTGGGGAAAAACCAGTAAATGATGTCTGAGATACTGTGTAACTGTGCTTTGCTGATATTTTCAGCAATGTGAAAGGAACAGAGCACCATAGAGGTGCCTTGAGTGCTTAGATTTAGATTCTGTCAAGTTTTCCAATTAGCTTTTCAACTGACAATTAATGTGTAGATTGTGTATATATTAGATTATACATATATATATGTAAGTATTATATTGAAACTCTAATGCCAGATGGATCTTTCCAAGTTTCTGTCTAAAATTCCTTATAAACATTAGCCACAACAGCCATATTAGAAACATATAATTCAAACACGTTTAGATTGAAATAATAACCAAAACAGCATATAAATGAAAATACAAACATCAGTTGCAACATAAGTAATGTATTAGAGTCATCAGAGATTAGTAATTGTTGATAAAAAGAAACCAAGAGATTCTAATAATATTACAGAAAATGTACTCCTCTGTGTTTTCCTGATCTGCGTGTATAGATTTGAAAGAAGATGAAGTTAACCCACTTATACTACCCTCTCAATATTTCAGAGCACCAGAGATGCATGAATAAGTTAACATTTTTTAGTTACAGCATCAACTGTTGTCTGTACAGGATCCCACTACACTAGTCTTCACCCCTTACCACCACAGTAGACCCCAACTCCCTTTTATGTTTCAGTCCTGAGAAATATACTGTAAACTTGTGTAGATTATTTTGGATTATGAATGTGCTAAAATATATAATTGCTAGTATCCATTCTGTAAAGAGCAGTTATGTCGTTTACATAACTACTGTACAAGATTTTTACCTGTCTCTGTCTCTACAATTTTTGATGAAGAAGAAGAGTAAAATTGACCAACAAAATTAATTTTCCAAGACATATTTAGAAACAAAAATCAAAATATATAATTTGGTCCAGATCAACTTTTTGCCAGAATTTCCACAGAATGTTTATTTTCAATCTCTGTATGTGTAGACTACTATACATATTTCAAGGATGTATCAAGGCAACAGATTATTTAAATATAATTTTGTTTATCCTTGCTGTCAACCTTTGTTGCAGTAATATATCAAAATCAGTTAAGTTGATAATCATTACCTACCAAAGAACTATCAATAGTAATATTGTAGAAGAAACGTATCTTAAACTTCCAGTAAGAGACATATACTAAATCTTATCTCATTTGGGAAAAAAATACTGACATCTTTATATAACCAAGGTAGTTGTAAATACATCAGATCTATATTCGTTGATGCTGAGATGTTAACTGAAATCAAGAGAGACAATATTCAAGCGATAAGGTTGTAGACCATTACAAAATATGAGTTTCTGCAATGGACACTAATAGTAGTGGAGTTACCTGACAGAGGATCTTGTAACTACTTCTATATCAATTATTGTTTCTGCTCTGAAATAGTAATAGTGAAGTGTTTGCCGGAGTACATTAGTATATTTATATTTACATAGTAATTTTGGTCAGAATAAATCATGTTATTTCTAAAAGATAATTTAGACAATAGTTGTGTAAATGGTACTATTGAATATACAATTGCAGTATTTCTACAATAAATTTTGAGCAACTGCTCTGTGTAAGATGAAATATTGTCATATTTTACATAAAAGTAACCATAAATACACTTCAAAACAATGAGATGTGTTCAATAGTAATATGTTTTGCTTAATAATAATAATAATAATAATAATTCCTCTTGTACCGTATACTGTTACATAGGGCCTGCAAGTAATTTCTCCATACCGCTCTATCCTGGGCAACTCGCTCAATCTCCTCCATGGAACTGAGACCAATATTTCCTGCCTCTCAGCAAAGTTCGTTTCAGGGTCTCCTTAGGTCGACTCTCTTTCTTGAACCCTTTGCATCCCACTTCAATGCCTGCTTTGATATTCGTTGATCATTTCTCCTCAAGGTGTGCCCAACATATCTCCATCTTCTCTTTCTTATAACAGTTGTCACTAGTGGTTGACCAGACATGTCTCTGATTTCATCACTTCTTCTGAATTTGTTCCATTTTATATTCATTATTTTTCGCAGACATCTATTTTCAAATGCATTCAACTTGCTTTCTATATCTTTAGTTATGTTTTGCTTACTGATGAAAAATGAAAATATAATTCTCAGTATCAGGATAAAGATTTAGTAGTCATACATCATAAGATGTAGCTAAAGTTGTCTGAAAATGGAAAGAAAAGACTAGCATTATGAAAGAAATTGGTAATCGGGCTATCAATAGAGAAATATCTAAAAATGACAGCAAGGGAGTAGGATAATTTATACAAACAAGAAAGCAAAGTTTTCTAACCATTCATGGGAACTTCTACTTGTACATCCAGTTCAAGTTAAACTTATCCTATGCACACTATTGTACCACTTTAATTTTTGATCAAGAAATCACATATTGTTATTGCTAAAATATTAACTATGCTAAAACATTTTCTAGCATTACATTGCTTAATTTACTTCACAGGTCACTTGTCTCAGGAGGGTTTCCTTAAATATCTGATGAGTGAAGACAATAACTTAATCCCACCAGACAAGCTAGACATCAGTGAGGACATGGACCAGCCATTGGTCCACTATTTCATCAATTCCTCCCACAATACTTATTTGACAGGTTTGTTCTTGTATCTGAAACTTTCATTACAAAAAACCAATCACAGTCACAATGTTTAGTATCAACACCATCCTCAATATAGTTATTGCACAAATCAGCTAATAATCAGGTAATTGTTTCTGTCATTTCACTTCTGTTAAAAATCTATGTCTATTTTTAGTGTTAAATATAATTGTGTAACATATTGTATGTAGAAAGGTTGTTTATAATCACTGACCACACCACCAAGACTTTCTATTACCATTACAAACTAATGAGCAAACATCACTTATTACTATTTCCATTATGACAGCTTTTACAACAACAGTCAGTTTATCATTTTTTTGTCAATTCAATGTCAGTATAAAGTCAGAACAAAGTCTTATTATCTCATATTGTATGTTCAGGCCATCAGTTTACTGGCAAGTCTTCTGTAGAAATGTACCATCAAGTGTTGTTAAGTGGTTGCCGATGTGTGGAGCTAGATTGCTGGGATGGTAAAGACTCAGATATGGAACCTATCATTACTCATGGTTATACCATGTGCACAGAGGTCTTGTTCAAGGTAATCAGGCTAAACTTAACCATGAAAGATCAACTGATGTTTAAAAGAAGAAGAAAAAAACAAGACAAAGCAGCTTTGAATAAACTTTTCCACTTAAAAAGGAAGCATTTCCACTTATTAAAAAACCTAGACCTTTTAAGATTTAATTATGGAACCAAAAGTAAACATTGTTTCTCCAGAACACATAAGACATTGTTAAACTCAAATCATGGTTTACTTTATACTGTAATTACAATCACACCTTACTCATTCCTTAGTCACATAAATAGCACTGTTCAAAGATCATAAATATATCAGTGTTCATAAAAAATTCATTATCTGTACAAAATTATATGAAGTCATTACTTCACCTTTAGACTCATTAGACAGATGCCAGAAAAAACAAATTCCCGTATGGAAAAATTAATTCGTCCTTCCTAATATCCATGATACCTACATGCCTACAAGACCGTTTGTTAAACAAGAGCATATCTGTATATTTTTTTCAAGGGCTTCCAATCTAAGTAACAAACGGTCTTTTCATCCATCCATCTATCTATGAATTTCTTCATAGACAAATTAAAAGATAACCTAGTTCTGGGGTTTTTTTGCAGAAATATCAGCAAGCATCAAATAAATAGATTTGCCCCAACAGATGTTCTGGTAATTTACCCTGGGTGCTTGATCCTTATTTAGGACCAAGGTGCTTTCCATGGCCAGACCATGTGTGACAAGGCTGGGTCCTCTGCATCAGCAATGTATGAGCAATGACACATCACTACATACTTTTAAGAGTGACAATTTTCTCCCAGTACAATACCCTGTTTTCCCCTTGCTACCATACTACATCACAGATAGAATACAAGAATCACATCACAGTTTATTGCAATACCATGAACAGTCATTTTTAGGACTTGTCCCTGGCCATGTGCTAACACTAGACCAAAAAAACTTCCTTATACAGGGTGTTCAAGATAAAAGTAGCCCGACTGGCAAGTTTTGATTTGTCAATCGAGCTACTTTTATCTTGAACACCCTGTACAACAACAACAAATGGATTCCGTCTTAGATTGGAAGAGAATCCTCATCTCAAAGAGACTTCTTTCCCCCACCTAACAAACAACAAACAATGATACCATATGAAATGTTTTGTAGCAGCCCTTTTAGATTATTGACTTGACATGTTTTAATTTAGGATGTAATAGAGGCAATTGCTCAGAGTGCATTCAAGACATCAGAGTTTCCTGTCATTTTATCTTTTGAAAATCATTGCAGGTGAGGACTACTTAACTTTGAAAATTGTTAGTTCAGTAACAAATAATAATAATAATAATAATTCCTCTCGACGCTTATGCTACATAGGCCTGCAAGCAATTTCCCCATACCGCTCTATCCTGAGCAACTCGCTCAATCTCCTCCATGGAACTCCATGAGACCGATATTTCTTGCCTCTCTCAGCAAAGTTCGTTTCAGGGTCTCCTTAGGTCATTCTCTCTTTCTTGAATCCATTGCATCCCACTTCAATGCCTGCTTTGATATTCGTTGATCTTTTCTCCTCAATTTGTATCCAACATAACTCTTCGTCTCTTTCTTATATAACAGTTGTCACTAGTGGTTGACTAGACATTTCCCAGATTTTATCGCTTCTCCTGAATTCGTTCCATTTTATATTCATTATTTTTCTCAGACATCTATTTTTAAATGCATTCAACTTGCTTTCTATATCTTTAGTCTTTTTCCAACTCTCGCTGGCATATGTTAGGATTGATACATCATTTGAATTGAAAATTCGTAATTTAGTTTTAATACTATATAACTTGCAGTTCCATATTTTATTTAGACTTTTAAAAGCCGATGTTGCTTTGCCAATTCGTATCATAATTTCTTTTTAACATTTCCTGGGCAATCAAAATTGCTACCTAAATAAGTGAACTACTCTGTTATTTTTATCATTTTAGATTACAGGGTGATATCTTCATTACTTGCTATAGGTGTCTTCATTATATTTGTTTTTTCATAGCTTATCTGCAGCCCAATTTTTAATGCTTTAGATGACAAGTTGTCAGTTTTTCTTTGCATATCTTGGTTGTTTCTACTTAACAAGGCAATATCATCTGCAAAATCCAAATCTTCTAGTTGACTATTTTCTACCCAATCGATGACAGTTTTGCCCTTGCAATATTTTCGCATCACCAAGTCAATGGCCACTCCAAACAATAGTGGAGATAGAATACGACCTTGCTTGACTCTGGTATCAACCATAAACCAGTCGCTGTGTCCACCATCAGTGCGAACTGCACACTGTGAACCATCATAGAGGCTTTTGATAAGTAACAAATAACGTAATTTACATTTCTAAGATATGTGATATTAACATATCTTAATGGGTCTTTTTCTTGCAATCTTGTACCATTATTTGTTTGTTTTTATTTCTTCGAATATATAATAAATAAATTCCTTCAACTGAATTCTGGTTGGCAAAATTTTCAAACTTAATTGATTGGAATTTCTTATCAGTCCTTTCAGTAGAATGTTATTGTGCATATGCTTTGTAGGAGCATGGTTTCAGGAACAAGTTTTGTAGTGGGCATGTAATTTTTCTGACTGTTTAGATCTTAGATCAACGCAGCTTCAAGTGAGTTGCAGAGAAAAACCGGAAAGTAAAAACAACCAGCTTGATGTTGATTACATTACCCATCATGTACCATTAGTAAAAGTAAAAATATGACCCTAATATAATATTCCCCAATGTATGTCATTGTATGAAAACTGGTTCTTTACTTTTTTCAGTAGAGTAATGTTAGTGATACATTCTTTCAACAATATTTGATTTCTGTTTAGGTACAATTTATCTAGATCTTTCATTATAGCTTGTGTACTCTGGAAGTGCAGTATTGTCTTGTTAATTTCGTAAAGCATTGTTGCTCTATATTTTCATTGTAGTGGTGATTAAACTTCTGTTTATTGGTTACAGATAATAGTTCAAATGTAAATTCATAACAGTAAAATCAAAGCTTTAATTTGCAGGAAAGGCAACAGAAAAATCTCTTTTAATATGTTTCGTTCAAGAAGAACCTTTAAGAAAAATAATTTATATTGGTTATTGGTTATTGGTTACTAAACTGATGTCATTGCACTCCTGGCAGACCCATAGGTGCTCAGTCTCCCCAACAGATATCGAAGAGTATGCATACTGATGGTTCCTGTGGCTCGCTGATTAAACACACCTCTCACTCTGCCTCTCAGGTATCCAGTTCGACTTGAACAACGGGTAACTCCAAACTGCTTAAATCACTTGATCGATTTAACATCGATTTTAGTGTCCTCATCCAACAGAGAGTCTCGAAGAGACTGAAGAATATCCCCTTATCCATCTTCAACTCCCCAACAATCGATGCTGTTGATGCAAGCCTGTCCTCTCTCATTACCGTAAACACCCGCATGCCCAGGACAGTATATCCAATGAAGCCGCTGGAGGTTAGAAACTTCTATAGACGACATCCACTCATACCGAAACCTGCCCTTCTGGATCTTGTGAAGCATCGACTGAGAGTCAGATACAACAACTGCCCCAGTAAATGAAGTCCCAGAAATCCAATGGAGGGCAGCAGTAACGGCCTCAACCTCCATCCTCATACTAGAAGTAGTTGTCCTGTATGCCCCACTTCGCTCTGCAACAACCCTACCATGTGCATTAGCCAAGAGGTCTAAGCTGACAAAGATCAGTTTTATTTTTGTACCAGGGCATGCAGGTGTAAGGAGAATGAACGTAGGATAGGCTTGCAGGTATGGCTGCTGTCCAAAGCGGACGAGCAATGGACCAGGCTGATATTATAAATTCCTTAAGGGAGAGAGGGCGGGTACATGATTCACGTAATAGCGGTGCATCCACAACACTAACCAGACTGCAAGAACTCAAAGTTAAGTGTGGTGTAGCTCGACAAGAACGCTATGCTGGCAGACAAAGAAGAATTGTAAACCAACAAAGAACCGGTGTCGTTAGTCGCCACACGCTGATGGACATACTGAGGGAGAGATCGGAGCACTTATGGACTAATTTGTTCGACGGGCAGTGATGGTGATCCGACGACTAAACTAAACTAAACTAGCCAAGAAACCCCAGCCGGATTTCTCACCACGTTGAACCGACCCATCGGGATATACAACAACATCATCATCCCTTGCATTATCTTCTATCAGCTGCTTAACTGCAGATCAGCCTTCATGTTGCCCCAAACCTACATTCTTTTCCAAAAGTAATGATAACGCTGAGATAGTTCATCATGCTACCATCTGTTGGGATCCATTCTTCCCCTTTTGGTAGAGTCGCAACCGTAGTCACCTGGCCAATTGTTCTCTCAGCCTGGGCCATCCACGACATGCCACGTTTGATTCTCGTGACACCTTAACATCATTAGTGTTCTTGTGAAGTGGATGTCTCTTATCCGAAGTAACCCGCATATATGCCTTGATTTGGGCGATTGCATGACGGAGCGTAGTGACAGAAGGCCAAGCATATATCTCATCTTCACAATGGGGTATTCTAGTGCAGCCCAGAACTATACGCATACCTTCATTCTGAACCCGCTCGATTTTGCTCACATTGTGATCTTGATATCGTAAGAATTCCGAGTCCGTAATCTACCACTGACATTACCAGTCGATCGAACAAAAGGGCAAGTAGTCTCTACTTAAGGTGTGCGGCCACCATAACTTTGAGAACCGCAAGACCACGCTTGCACCGCTTTTATCGCTCTGTTCAATATGGTGTTTGAAAGATAGACTACGATCAAAGGTTATTCCAAGATAGCGCAGCCTGTCTCTGCGCCGATGGTATGTTCATCAAAGATTACACAGGGTAGGTCAGCCTTGACGATGTGATTATTCAACGAGCACCACAACATACACGCTTTTTCAGGATTGACCTGAGAGCGAGACTTTCTACACCAACCCGAGATGGTATGCAATGTTTTCTGAATGTCGCAACCATCTCTCGCTCATCTGACCCAGTCCTATATATTAAGATATCATCTGCAAATGTCAATGTCCGACCTAATCCGTTGGCTGAATTTTAGCTACATTTGCTGTGTAAATATTAAACAACACGGTAGAGGCATTGACTAGGATTTTTAATCAATTAAAAATAATTTATATAAAAGAGCAAAAATGTATCTGTTGAAAAAAACAACTTATTCACTTTCTCTAAGTAGTACCATTAAAAAAATATATTTTATTAATAAATAGCATATAATTGTTTGATTCATAAAAGTATATAATAACAGCATAAAATATTGTTAACTCTTAAATACTAATAAAAGGGAGGGAAAATATTTGCAAACTGGTGTAATTACATGTGCTCACCTATTTTAATCTTCAGTCCCAAGCAACAAGCAAAGATGGCCAATTACTGTCGAACCATATTTGGAGATATGCTTCTGATCAATCCTCTGGATTCTAATCCTGTAAGTGATGGTAGAAATATTTTAAATATCCCATTGGAAAGGTGTTAATCTGCATCCTCATTTAAGAAATGTTGAAACCAAAGTTATTGTAATTTTGTAAATTATGACATGTGCTGTTCCCATTTATACATTGTGTCTGTTGATCTAAAATTCTTCTTCTTCTTTGCATTCGTTCTTTACGACCAATTTAATCACTTTTTGTGATATGTTTGATCTTGCCAAGAACGTGTATACGTTGCACATTGGTTTGGTAGGCCCCTAAACACATAGACTTCTACACGTTTAGGACACATGCATCCGATTCAGCCAAACCTCCTTAGTCGCTCTTACGACATGCATGGCAGGTAACAGTGGTTCTATTCTTTACACCCCAAATTTGGGCCGGTAACCACTCGGGCGAAGATCTAAAATTCTGAAATTATCTAGCAGAAATTAGTGATACTTTTACAATGTGTAATAATAATAATAGTTGGCCATTATGAGCGATGATGACAAACTTTTCACCTGTGCATTGTAAAAAAATCTTGAATTAATTCAAATGTCCTAATTTTAGAATTTGATAGTTCTTAACTGCTCTAGTGATACTCTCACTGTTAGGATAAGATAGATGATTGAACTTCTGTCACTAGGATTCTGTCATGCTCTCACCAAAATTAAATGCAATCAAGATAGATATGTAGTAGCTAGCCAGTTCCCCCCAGGTGGTAGCTTACAGGCCAGACAGGTAGTTTAGATAGATAGGTTGGTAGATATAGTTGACTGTAGAGTTTGCGAACCAAATCTGCATCTGCTCATTATAAGCAGATAGCAACGCTAATACGAGACATTGACGTAGGTTAGAGAAAAGATAGTAGAGACAAGATGGCCGCCTAAGTGAGAACCATGTCACTGTCGATTCTTTTACCCAAAAGCTATTCTCGATCAGGTGATGTAATCCTTGTATTCAACTCTCATGTATTAAAGACCTTATTGCATCCGTTAGTTCACGACTAGTTTGTCAACATTTAACGTTGTAAAGTGCATTCATTGTGTGTCAAACAGAATGGACTGGTCTTTAGTTACAATATGATAGCAACATGTAATCAGCCTCAGACTACGGAAACCAGACTACCAAGCTCTAATGTATCCATGGTATAGAACGCCATACCATTGAAAGACCAGTGTCACTGCTGAACTAACCACCATCCTCAGCTCTTAGGCTCCTCAACAGAAGGTACCCCACCCGCACTACCAAGACTTACCCTATCCGTACTATCATGAGGTACCCCAACGAGACCCCTACACTACTTCAGATAGTGCTTGTCACTGCGTGGTCATTCTTATCCTCCTTTTCTGTCTGAGCCACAAAATGCTGAAGCCACAAGAACTACGGAATTGGGAATCAAATGTGCTAGTGATGACCACCACCAGTAGGTCAGAAATCAGTCATATCCTACATACCTTTATCTATTTACAGAGAAAGAATGAGCATCTATGCGTGCAGTAACATTAATTCTGTTAACTAACATATTTCTTGGCATATATTATTCAACATACTGAATGTGCTTCTTATTTTTTCATCATTTAGTGTATATTTATTTATATTCTCTAGTGTTTTGTTTGACACATAAGACTTTCACAAAAAATGTCCATTATTGCTGTTCTGTCTACCAATCGTTTCTCTTGTCAGGCCAAATCTTTGAACTCCATTTCCATAGTTCTTCATGTTTCCTTTGGACAACCAGGTCTTCTTTTTCCATCCACTGTCCATTGGAATGCTGTCCTAGTCAATACCTCTACTGACATATGACATACATGCCCCTTATGACCTGCATGCCCAATTCATCTCCATCTTTGTCTTGATGGTCTCCAATGATACACAGTTTGTTCATTTTAAAAGCTCTTTATTTGCATCATTTAGTGTGTTGAACCACTGGATGTACTCTTATGTTGGTGTACATATTCTTTCTTTTGTTAGTTAAAACAAGATGTGTCTCTGCCAAGTCCAAATCTGTTGAAACGCAAAATTATAATTAAAAACAAAAAGAAGCATTTACACAGAGGTAAGTTCGAAATTTTAATATTGCATATAATGTCATCTATCTTGTTGTGTACCTTTTATTGCTTCATTGTTGTTGTTTTTTGTTTTTTTACAAAGTGTGAAGTGTACTGTTTTCTGCAATGTTTGAAGTGTGTAACTAGGGCTGGTGAGAGAAAACCATAAACAATTCTGCAAATCCTTTTTTCACTGCAATTTTAAATTTAAAATTTTAATAAAATTTGATGGTAATTGTTTATACAGTCAATTCCAAAATCATGATTGTTGTTTATTTTTACTGACCTGTTATGAATTCAAATGTAGTCAAGGTGCCTAATATGGTGCCTCTCACTGATGTTGGCTTTGACTGAAGACTTGCTGTCTTTATAACCAGTGTCCCTCGCCATTTAAGCAAGCCATACCTGACAACAAGTTTACAACAAGACCTGGACGACAAGTTGAAGGACCTTCAGTTTGGCAAAACCAGCGTGGACGAAGACTGGACTGCCCTCAGAGACACCGTGTACCTATCCAACTCTGAGCTCATAGGACACTCTGTATGCAATAGCCACGACTGGTTTGACGAAAATGACGAGAAATAAAGTCTTTTCTTCTCACGAAACATGAGGCATACAGAGCCCACAAAAATGAGCCATCATCGTCAGCCAAAAAACAGCCTTCCTAGATGCTCGGAGAAGGGCTCAAGAGAGAATTATGAAATTGCAAGACGCTTGGCTAAGCAAAAAGTCTGATGAAATCCAGATGTATGCAGACAGACATGATTCCAAACGCTTCTATGATGCCCTGAAAACTGTTTATGGCCTTCAACATTCTCACCCCACCCCTATACTCGATGCAGATGGAGCAAGGCTACTAGCTGACAAGCCTCAGATACTAAACCGCTGGGTAGAACACTTTCGTTCTGTCCTCAACCGTCCATCCACCATATGTGATAAAGCCATAGAGCGCATGTCCCAGGTCAAAATCAATGCCAAGCTTGATATTCCACCTACCTTAGAAGAGGTCAAAAAGGCAACAAGCCAAATGTCCAGTGGGAAGGCACCAGGTGCGGACTCGATACCAACTGAAGTCTACAAAGAAGGAGGGCCCATGCTGATGCTGAAATTGACAGAACTATTTACACCCATTTGTTGCAACGAACGTGTGTCACAGGAACTAAAGGATGCCACTATTGCCCACCTGTACAAGCGCAAAGAAACCACCAGGCTCGGATAACCACAGGAGGATCTCCTCCTGTCAATTGCTGGCAAGATACTGGCCAGAGTCCTCCTCAATCGCTTAATTGATCACCTGAAACAGGACTTACTCCCTGAGACCCAATGTGACTTCTTCAGAGCGGGCCGTGGAACAGCAGGCATGATATTTGCTGCTCGCCAATTACAGGAGAAATGTCAAGAGCAGCACCGTAACCTCTACATGGACTTTGTCGATCTGATGAAGGCTTTTGACATGGTCAACAGAGAGGGTCTATGGAAGATCATGGGAAAATTTGGATGCCCAGTGAAATTCATTAAGATCGTCCAACGGTTTCACGAGGGCATGATGGCACGTGTACTTGATGAAGGGGAGCTGTCGGAAGCCTTCCATGTCACCAACGGCATCAAACAGGGCTGTGTACTGGCCCCAACACTCTTCTGCATGATGTTTGCTGCCATGCTCATGGATGTCTTTTGGGAAGGCAACGAACATGGGGTAAAGATTAGATACAGGACAGACGGTAATCTATTCAATCTTCGGAGGTTAAAATCCTCCACCAAGGTAAAAGAATCAACTATCTCAAACCTGTTGTTTGCAGATGACTGCGCCCTTGCTACCAACTCTGAGGAAGAAATGCAGACTTACATGGACAAGTTCTCAATGGCATGTGATAAGTTTCGCCTCACCATTAACACCAAAAAAACAGAGGTCATGTTCCAGCCCGCCCTAGAGAACAGTATTACGATCCAGTCATCAACATTAAACACCAGCGTCGCCTGTCAACGGACAACTTTGCTTATCTTGGCAGCCTCCTATCCAGATCGGCAAACATAGATTCTGAGGTCAACAATAGGATATCCAAAGCCAGTGCTGCGTTCGGAAGGTTACGTGTAACTGTGTGGGAGCGAAGGGATAAGCATAGCCACAAAGCTGAAAGTTTACCAGGCCATAGTGATAACCACGCTGCTGTACGAAAGCGAGACATGGACAGTGTATAGCAGACACGCAAAAAAAATTAAACCATTTCCACACAAGCTGTCTACGCAGAATACTAAAAATAAACTGGCAGGACAAAATTCCAGACAGCGAAGTCCTCACAAGAGCACAGATCCCAAGCGTCAATACCCTGTTGCAGAAGGCCCAAATGAGATGGGTCGGTCACATTGCTCGAATGCCTGATAAACGCATCCCAAACAGTTGATGTATGGCGAACTTGAAGGGGGCAGACGTTCAGCTGGTGGACAAAAAAATGCTTTAAAGACACTCTTAAAGTGTCTCTGAAATCCAACGATACAAACACCAAGCGCTGGGAATCCCTTGTGCAAGATCGCCAAATGTGGCGCTGTAACAACAGAAGAGGAACCCGAATAACTGAGAATCATCATATTGTTGAGGCGCAGAGAAAACGAGCTGCGCGAAAAGACAGAGCACACAACACGCACATGTCTAACCTTGATCATGTATGCCCCACCTGTGGTAGGGGATTCTGTTCTAGGATTGGACTCTACAGTCACCTCCTCTCACACCAGAGAGGTGCAGCAGCATATGTCTGAGATTGTTGCCATCATCACATGCGATGGACAGCTATTATATATAACCTGACAACAAAGGCTCCTGTAATTTAGATCCCCAAGTCTTGGTGTTGGCGGAAAAACTCAAACGGTTCAATTCCCACCCTATGTACGAAAGAGTAAACGCGTTCGGAAGGGGCAGAATACAGAGGACCAGATTTGCAAAAAATGCTAAAGCACTGACCGCAGACCATCCAGTCCTAGCAAACTGCAAAGTCAAATCAATCCCGGCAACTGATAAATGCCCGCCGTGGAAAAAAAAAATGCCGGAACTAAGGGAAACAATCCCAGACATACTAAAAAAAGGTCAGCAAGAAAACTTCGAAAGAGCGGCCACAGAAAAATACACATCCACCGATTACCCTGAAAAAAGTGATACAAGTGACTTCTGCCTCAAGATTGTTATTCATTTTTTACGCACTTAGTACAAACATGCAAATAATGTATGCTTCTTCCAAGCAATTTTCTCAGAACCACAAGTTTTTAAGTGTTGCTTATATCATGAATGTTACCATTTTTGTTAGCTATTACCCAATCCATATGACTGCATGTTTTAGTGAGTTGTGAGGGTTGAAATTTATTATAATATATCCTAGAGAACAATCCAAACATTCGGTTAACACTCACATTCAATCAACATCCACATTCACTACACACCCACAGTCAATCTACACCCACAGTCAATCCACACCCACAGTCAATCCACATCCACAGTCAATCACACCACATTCAATCCCCACCCACATTTACTCAAAACCCACATTCAATGAACATCCCATTCACTCAGCACCCACATATAATCAGTACCCACATTCAGTCAATGCTCAGACCCATCTCCACTTAAAACAATAATATCTACATAGATTGTCAATGCTGATATAAGATATATTTATTTTCCTAAGAAGCAGTAATGTACTTCATTTGTGTAGTGTACAAAAAATCGCAATTGCTACATAGTTTTACTGCAGTCTTCCCTTGTATCGATAAAGAAATAAATAGTATTTTATGAATGTTTGTATTATTTATATTTTCTCTCTCATAGATGTCACTATTGAATTCATAAGAATACATTTATTTATTGTTTTGGGAAGTGTACATTACTATGTGAAATCCTAATAACATATATTAAGAAAAAGAAGATTTTGTACCATAATAATCTATTCAAATGGTGTCCACATGATACGCTACAAAATAACTAGAACAGTTTTACAGAAATAGTACGCCCTCATAGTCAATGTAGTACAGTTGTTGTAATATTTCAGCAACAGAAAGCACAAATGGCTCATAAATGTAATAATTAACTGATAAAATTGCTAATGGTTTGTGATCTTTTATGGTTTTTGAGAATTGATTTATTTGTATTAAAATATGAATATTGAAAAAATGTATTTCTCATTTCACTTGCTTGCTCAACTCGCGTTACTGTTAAAGAATAATGAATTTGCAGACAGAAATTGTATTGGAAAATGTAGTTTTTTTGACAAGTTATTATTAGGAAAAAAAAATATGTAAAACAGAACTGCAGTAAATTAAGACACACAAATCTAGAATCAAGTAGACATTTACTTGGGCCATTTCTGCATACTGTAACATGCACGGATGTTGTTAGCCATTTGTAACATTAAATATGTGTATATTTTGTTACAATCATATGGATGTTTGTTTTAGAAAAGACATCTAGAAAAATCAGAGGTAAGTAGTACACATTTTGGCCACTTTATTCAGCTCTTTTGATATCTTGCATTTAATTTGATTCCATATATTTATTCCTGCTCTCATGGTATGTTGATTTTATGTCTAGTATGCATTTTTTTTTATATTTAAGATATGTAGTACACTAGCTACTGTAGACTACATATATTGACTACTAATTTCTTTAACTGATTCAGTACCAGGTTTTTTCACCTCTGGACGGAATTATTTTTTTAGCTTCAAAAATATGCACACATACTTTAGTTAAATTAAAATATTGTTTCTAAATATGATTTAAAGTTGAACTTATTATATATCAAATTAAAGATAAATGATTGTACTTTCATAAAATATTTATTGTATGCGAAAATATAATGTTGTGTTGACTGTGCATGACAAATATTAGCATGTAATAAAAAAATTAATTGAAATTGTGAGAACAAAATCCAACTTACCAAGGGCCTTGAGGAACAATATGGTGAATAAGTCAGTGTAACTGCTCTCTTTATATAAGTAATCCATTTATGAATACACAAAAATTAAGAAAATATTGGGAATATATGGTTTACTAACTGTTGCAAATTAGCAAAACGACTATCTGGAACCTGACTGGGGCAACGCTCCTCTCGCAGCTGGTTGGGAAACACTACTAGTATTATTTAAATTATTAATAATCGCGTATTTAAATCAAAACTTCTGTGTCATCAGAATCAGAAGCTTCACTATCTTCACTATCAGTATCTACATCTTCATGCAACCAATCTCGCTCTTCTGCAGCTGTAAAACTTGCAGAACGAGCTGATAACAAACCATTTCTAGACTCTGAATTGTTAGACATTATTTTTTAATCACAAGGTAACTTGAAAACGAAAATTAAACTTGGTTTCACTTCTGATTCTAGTCAAAACCACGATGTTGTGATTTGGTTGTCGTTAGTACTTCCTTTCTACTTAGTTTCCGTTGATATAAAACTACAATCGGAGTGAAAATTAATAAAAACTCAACGCAATAGTAGCCGTCTTTTAAACGACGCTGGGCCACGCAGATAAGAAATATGTGCACTACAGTGTTCCACGGACTGAATCAGTTAATAAAGTTGTTCTCAGTATGCTAAACAAATGACATATTTTCCACAGATTACTGTTTTCTGACTTTGAGTTTAGTATAACAAGAATATATACTGATAGCTTCTTAGTGAATCATGATTTCCTATGACAGAATGAGACTTTATATCAATTTCTCTATAACTCCTTGTTTGATATGACAGGCTTCTCACTGATAACTTCTCACTGATGACCTCGGTTTGACTCCTAATGTTAGTTGATAAACTTTTTTTTCTATTACTAGTACATAACTCTGAATTTGTATGACACGCTTCTGACTGATTAATTAATTCTCAATGAACAATGATTTTGTATGATAGACAATTAACTGTGATAGAGAAAGAATGTGTTTGAATCAGAAATACTCATATGAATCAACTGTGTAAGAAAACAAAAAGTGAATACAGATTCAGGAAATAATGATCAATTTATAAACTTATTTACATTTCACTTAAAGTTCTGTTTTGTAGAGAACCTGTCTTATGTGATAATTGACACTACTGGTATTTAAAAAGGCAACCTAACCAGAACACAAAAAAACCCTAATCATTAAATACAGAGAAACAGTACCCAAACAACAATTGGATCTATGCATAAACAGGTGGATCTCAGCAAGTGCAGCTGAAAATGAATAGAAAGGACTTATTTACCTTAAATAAATTGTGCACTAAAAATATGTTAGCTTAAGAAAAGCTCTCAGAGCAGAAATTGCAAAAGGGCTCTGAAATCTGCAACAAAAATTCTGAAAAAGCTATTGAACATAGAGAAACAAGTAATGTCTTTTACAGATAAATTATTAGTTGTTGCAGTATTGAGTAAATATGAAATTGCAGATTTATGAAATATGAGAACATTATGTGACAAACTAGTAAAATATTTCAAAGGAATTATCTTAGTGAATTCATTATCATTGCAACATTCATAAACACAAAATAGTTACCAAACTGTCATAGGATCATTTCAAGATTAAACTATACTACCATTGTAATACAGAAAAAAAGTATTGAGGTGTAATCTTCAAACTCTACACATACCACAACAGACTTGGATATAATATATTAAACATGCTGAATTATAGAAAATTATAATGTTTACATTTATAGCACTTATGAATTCTGTTAAATCTAAAATCTGTTAGAAATGTGTCTAACATGTAAGGACCATAGAAAACTGGCATGGTCACCACTAATATATCTTCTGACAAACTAAATGGAAAAATCATTAATAATTTGATTATTTCAGATCAGGCTGGGCTCTAGCACTGTCTTTATTTGTTACAATATTTATTATTAAGCTCAACACTTCCACTGGGATTTTATAACTCTTATCCACTTTAAAGTTTTCACAAATTACCTTTCCAGACTGGAATAAAAAATTTGTTTAATTATTTTGTTGTCAGTGTTTTTTTGATGAAATTTACAAATAGTAAAAACTGTATGTGACTGGAAAATTTCTTGCTTTAGGAGAAAAGTAATTTTCTCTGCATGAGTTTTTGGAGGATGGTGCATTATACCTAACTAAATTGGCTTTGGCTTTGATGATTACATTTGCTAACCCATGCTACTATTTCCAGTTTTGTTGTTTAAAATAATATATCATTTGAAAATTAGGCATCTTGATACTATTATTATAGTGAAACACGTAATAGCAAAGTACTGTAGTATTACAAAAAACAAAAACAATGACAATACACAGCAACGTTTCAACCAAAAATGCCTTTATCAAGCAAACGATACAACAAAAGTGACGAATGTCACAGAACACCACATATAGACTTTGACAAAGATATTTTGTAAAACTACAGTACTTTGTTATTACGTGTTTTGCCATTCTACTTAGTTTTACTGCAGTCTCCATCTATATTGATACTATTATTATAGCACTTCAATGAATACAAAATGTTGCTTATGTATAATTTTCACTCTAAAGGAAATAGAAGACTATTTTACTGAAAAGCTTGTTAGAGAATTTACTTTTTAAACATAATACTATATCTGCAACTTAAATAAAATATTTATCAGTCTTATTCATATAGACTAAATTTATGATTAGTTTTTGTATTTTTAATTTACAAAATTTGGTTAGACAGTAAAACAGAAAGAAAGATACAAACAAGTCAGTTAGTTAACAGAATCAACATCACTACACTCTGGGGATAGCTGTCGATGTTTAGTCTCTTTCAGCAAATGATAAAGGGTATGCTTGCTTATAGTTCCTGTTTCCTGCAGACAGAAATGTTTCAACAACAACAGGATTGGTTCACAACTTTACCTTGGATACTAGAAACACTTGGAACAGTCAGAACCCTTCTTCCTACTCAGCATGATGGATGGAGTCCTAATGAATTATCATAACCAAAAACAAAAGGAAAGAAGTACAGGAAACTGGTTGAGAGCCTAAGGAAAGGACACAAAAATGATCTGTAGAGAACGGAATGGGTCTTCTAATAAACCATATCACAGTTGAAGAAGTGAAATGATATCACTTTATTTAGATTGGAGATACCAAATGAAACATTTGGTTAAAAATAACAAAATTTGATTTCCTCAATATTGAAGGAAAGTATTTTCTAGAAGAGTCATCTTGCAGTTAAATATTACACAAAAATCTGATACACTTAAAGCATTTTTATTAAAATATACCTGTAATAAATTTCTATATTTCATATATAGTTGCTAAATCAGAAAGACATCTCGAAGATCAATTATTTTCTTCAAAACTTCTGATGGATAGTAGAAATTTTAAGACTAAAAAGATGTGCGTGAGATGAGCAACCTTTTGGTGTCAAATGTGCTGCTACAAATATCATCAATACAGAAGCAGAACACAACTTTAGTATACATGATACTAGGTACTAGTTGTTTTTAAAAAATGTGGAAAAAATAGCAGAAAACACTGGTAATGATATTCTTATCACATTTTTATGTGAACTTTGTATACTTTTTATAGCCTGCCTCTAACCAGGGTCAATTTCAGATTTACTTGAATGGAACGTTATTCTAGCCTGAATATGATAGACTAGTAAACTGTTTAACCTATCTATGAGATTCTGAAGAAACTGTGGAGGTTTAGCAAGCTGTTAATGGTTTAATTTAATTTTATTTATTTATGCTCACAGAGTTTAGGAATGAAGTCATTTAAAACAAAGTGGGAACAATATCTATACTGAATTTTATCAAGAAACAAAATTATTTAATTGTTCAGTCTCATAATTAGATTACCAACAGAGAGTGTGCTTCAAAAGGCAATGCTATTCAGGTAAAGTGGATACAAGGTAAAAGGTCATCCACACAAATGGTGTAGCACAGATATGAGGCAATGACAGGACACATTATACAAAGCACAGAGCCTGTTCTAGAAATATTTTCTTATCCTGCCTCTGTGAGGCAAGATGCATATTTTTCACTCTTTAGGATTGCCTAATATTCAATAGCTGTATTGTTTATTTCTGTCTTATCTGATCACATCTGTCTCATCTCCTGTTTTTTCTATCTGTCTGACCAGTTTAATCCATTTTCAAACTCTATTATCCATATCTATCTCTGCAATGTAATAGTAATCGCACTACTGCTCCTTGATGCCATTTCCAACTCATACAATGTATTTCACATCTTACACTGCACATGTTGAGTTTTTGAAGAGTTTTACTACTTGAAAACAAGAAAGTTTCCTATTAATATTTAACGATTTATTTTATGAGTTATGATTTTTAGCTGCTTGTAAGTATATTCAAAATTGCAAAATACAATAGTCAACAATGGACATTGTTACATCATTCTAAAGTGACTTGACTGGTTTAAATTCCAGCCCCATATAACAATGAATGAATTGTTTATAACTCAGTTAATGAATAAAATAAATTGGTTACATGAACGGTTTTAGAGAAATATGCAAATTTATTTATATGCATGTACATTAACTTTATTGAGGTAGCAGGTATTATAGGTTAAAATATCATATAGAAACAAATAATTGTATCAGTAACACATAATACAAATCTCTCTATCACTGTATGTGTTACACTGTTATATGATAGAACACTATGAAGTACTATGACATTTAGAATAATTGAATAGGATATGTTTTTGATTGTGTGTCTGAAACTACAGATGCAACTATGTTTAATAATTGAAGCACTAGTTTTATTTGTGTCAGATGTAGAATCTTATATATCGTTCTGTGTATTAAATGTCAAACTAATATGAAATGAATGCATATGTATTGTTATTAATAATATAGACAACGAAGAGAAATACTAGTTCAGATAACAGTGTCCTATATTGATGTCAAGATTACTGCAGTCATGAATGAAAGCAAACAAGTATTTGATCCATTAATAATTCTACATGTTATTTAGTTGACATTTATAGTTTTGAAAATTTTGTTTGTAGAAATATTATCTCAAAATCATAAATGTTTTAAATGTCATTTTGTTACGGACAATTGGACTTGAACAAACAAAACAACTACATATTTGCAATTATCATTTCTAGCTCAGAATATGTCAAAAAGAGTTCGTCCAAAGCCACCAGCCGGTGTTATCAATGAAAGTATGGCAAAGCCAAAGCTGAGTGAAGTGGAGGAAGATGTGGAAATGACATTTTCACTGGCCAGCACTGAGCAGCCAGAAGCACCTAACCCTGTCCTTGACCAAGTAATTGTTCCTACTCCTGAACCAGAACCAAAGTCACCAAGTAGACTTGCATTGGAGAAAAATCTATCAATCAGCAGGTGATTAACATTTTTTTATTTTATTCAGAAGAAAATACTGAACTTGCCATCATTTTGTAAATCTAACATGTTTTGTTTTTTCATTCTGACGTAAGGACATAAATGCTCCATATCGACCACGTTCTTCAAATGCTCCATATCGACCGCTTGTTAAATCACTCTTTGTGATTTGTATGTGATTTGAATCCAAGAGCAATTGTACATTGTGCCAGTTATGCGCCTACAAGTAGGCCAGCACATCCGATTTCAGTGATGCTTTTTATTTACTTGGGTAACTTCCTAGGCCTCTACCTTAGTCACCTCTTGACAAGCCTTGTGGGTTGCAGTGGTACTATTTTTCTCCCTTGCAACACTCAAGCGAGGAGTTAATATGAGAAATATCTTTGAGAAATTTAGACAATACAATGCAATTAAGATGGTCTTCAAATGAACAACAAACAGTATAGAATAATTGTCTGAAACCTAAATCTTTTGTCTTTTGATAGTGAAGGCCCAGATATTGTTGAGCCTATAAAAGAAGGAGAGGATGGATTTGATAGTGAATCAGATTCCAGTGACAGTGATGATGACGATGACACGATTCCAGAGGAAGAAAAGGAGAAAAGTAAGAAGAAGCAAAAGAAAATTTTGACAGAAGAAGAGAAAAAACGTATACAAAGAATGAAGAAAGAAAAGGTAATTATTTATACTTTTGAAATATCAGAACAAATAAATATATTATTTTCAAGAAATATCATTATTAACCTTGTGTTAAACGTTTATACATATATGAATAAGCAAAATGTTAAATGTTTTTGCCAACATGTGTATATAAACAATTAAAATATATAAAATCATATATATTATCAAACAGTTATAGTTAGGCTTGGTAGAGAATGCAGAAAAGGGTGTAATATTAAAGCACACTTTGACTCTAATAATTGTGATAACTTTGAGAAAGATGATAAGTATTCAATGATTAAAAATATCTTAAATCACATGTACAAGCAGACCTTGTTCCCTGAAGAGCAGAATATGGAGTGTGTTTAGCCAGTAAGCCATGGGAACCATTAGCATGCCTACCCTTTGATATCTTCTGGGAGAGACTGAACAACTGGGGGTTTAGTTTAGTCGTTGGATCACAATCACTACAAGTCTAACAAATTTGTCCATAAGTGCTCCGATCTCTCCTCAGTATGTCCCTCGGGTGTGGCGACTAATGACACTGGTTCTTTGTTGGTTTACAATTCTTCTTTGTCTGCCAGCATAGCATTCTTGTCAAGCTACATCACACTTAACTTTGAGTTCTTGCAGTCTGGTTAGTGTTGTAGATTCACCGCTATTATGTGAATCATGTACACGTCCTCTCTCCCTTAAGGAATTTATAATATTAGCCTGGTCCATTGCTCGCCCGCTTTGTACAACTGCCATACCTGCAAGCCTATCTGCACGTTCATTCCCCTTTACACCTGCATGCCCTGGCACAAAAATAAAAGTGATCTTTGTCAGCTTAGACCTCCCCAGCGACTCCATCCAATGTCTCCTAGCCCATCCTGTTTCAATCTTCCTGAGCATGCTCATTGAGTCACTGAGAAAACATGCATGGATAAAAGTCTGTGATTCCAGCCAAATCATCACTTTAGTAACCGCCATGATTCCCATTGTGAGACTGCTGTGGGTGTCTGTGCTGAGTGCTATGACATTAGTTTAGTAACCAATAACCAATCAAATTACTTATTAGATAGTAGCTTCTCAATAGATTTTATAAACCATTGGGCAACAGAGTTGACTGAATGCATCAAAGAGTCACAGCTTTACCCATGCCAGTACTGCCAAGTGCAGATACATTTATTGGGTAAGGTTGGCCAAGCGCAAAATATACGGTTATGCAATTGCGCCTAACGAAACTGCCCTCTCTAGAAGAACAGGGCATGGTACTGTTGCACAAGAGCAAAATGTAAAGTTGCGATTTTGTGCTGGGAAAAAACTGCCATCCCCAGAAGATCTGGGGTGGGTGATGTTGACGAGCTCAAAAATTGCATTGCTAGCACCTAATGAAACGACCGTCTGGATTATTTGTGTACAGCCCCAGTCCAGTGTTTCCCAGAGCCAGGGAAAATGCAGAGTAACAATTGCAAATTGCCAATTTCGACTCGTGCCTCGAAACGGCTGAGAATGTTCCTGTTCCGGAATAATCTCGAAGTGGCTAGAAAAGTTAAGTCCAATAATGTAAAGGTTTGACTGGTCGTACAAACCAAACATTGTCGTAGGCCGACACTTTTTGGATGCGATCGTCCTACACGAGTAAGAGGATGCCCAAATACCATCGCTCAGAACACATAAAGGCCAATTAAACAGCCTAAAATTGATCGTTAATGTGACAAGCCCATGTGTCCCTAATGGCTGAGAATGTTTCTAATCCGGAACGACCTCACATAGTCAGAAAGGTCACATATTGTAGACATACTCTTATGCGAAGATCATAAAACCCAAATATACGGCTAAAAATGATCGTTATAGAGCAATAAAGACACGAAGCAGCTGAAAAGGGATTATTCAAAAGGATTATTCTAAAAGGGTTGAGAATGTTCCTAATCTGGAATGACCTCACCCAGTCAAAAAGGTTGCAAAGTAATAAATGCTCTTTGGCATAGATCCAAGCCCAAATATACGGCGTTAAACGGATCATTAAAGAGAAATGTACACATAAAGGAAAGTGTGTGACTGTCAGCAAAGACTTAAACATTTGCTTAGGCCAAAAAAATTTTCAGATGCCTGTCCTACACTAGTAGGGGTCTAACAGGGGCGCAACGTTATAGTCGGTCTTGAGAAAGATCAATTATATATCACAATAAGTGATCAAATTGTTCATAAAGAACGAACACAAACAAACAACACCATATAAGCATTGCATGCGATATATTTATAGTATCATATCATCATAAACTTTGCATGTGTTCGATTTATTATATCATATTATCATAAAGAAAAGTTTATCCCAGAATATATTGTTCTTTTACAGGGTACAGCCGGAAAAGAAGCTTCAGCAGCAATGGAGATGTCTTTATTGGTAAACTACATACAGCCTGTACACTTTCACACATTTGATGCTTCAGAGAGTGAGTGCACTTCATAAATTGTGTTTTTCACTGCCTCTGTTATTTCTGAGGTCCACCTTTTGCGTTGGTGACCTTTTGCTTTGTATCCACTGTATCGGAGTAACATTGCCCTTTGAGGAAATTGTAATGAGTCTGTTGGTAATCTGCTTATGTGGCAGAATCATTTAATTTGTTGTTTCTTGATGTTCAGTACTGATGTTGTACCTACTTTTTTTCTGTCTACATTTATAAACCGGTCACTTCTTGATATTCTCAGTACTCTGCATAAACACTTCATCTCTATCATGACTAGTTTTCTACTATTGTTTGATGTCAGCGTCCAGGTTTGATGCTGATAGCATAATGTCGGGAGAAAGATTGTGTTGAACAATGCTCTTTAGTGTTCATGGTGACATGTTTGCATTTCAAAATTAGGGTCATTTGTCCTATGGTTTGATTTGCTTTATGCATCTATGTTGGATTTCATTAGTTAGTCTTTCATTTGCTTAAAAAATGCTTCTGAGGTATGTAAAGTCTTTGACTTACTTTAATTGATGTTTGTTCATGGAGATTTTGGTAGTGTTTTATTCTCTAGTGAATGTCATTACTTCGGTTTTGTCAATGTTTATTCTCATATTGTGATCTGTTATTCAATAATCAATAATTTGCATGGATATCAACGTGTCAATTATGAGAGTAATTTGTTGCTTTAACTCTTTCCACACGCATTTATTTCCCCAATTTTTAAGCAGTTAATTCAAGGGAAGTAAAAAAAAAAAAAATCCCAACTACTTGTCAATAAATAAACATATATATATTATTATATACTAAATTGAAGAAAACTGGACAACCCAATAGAATAACAAGGTTAAAAGTAGTAGAAGTAAAATAGTAGAAGTAAAACTAGAAAGACATCTTATAAGGGAAGCAACTCTATGACGCAGTGTGAGGCTTAAAGCGTGTAACGGACTTCCGCCGTGGCGCAGTGTGCAGCTTAAAGCGTGAAAAGTGTTAAGTATATCATACATTTTGAAAAGATTGGAATGTTTATGCATGCACAAGTATGTCTTTATTCTAAAGTTTAGATCATCTTATAAAGCAATCAGGTTTGAAATAAAGATTGTTATTGATTAAAAAAAAAACCAGTAGTGTTGAAATATAGACAAATCTGAAAACAATCAGTTGATAGTTAAAGAATAATAAACGTAGACAGCAAAGACAACCATGGTTAGCTTAGTTTATTTCATTTGTTAACATTAAATGTCTTTGCTCTCCATTCCAGAACGCAAGAGAAGTTATGAAATAACATCATTTGTAGAAACTCAAGGCACTTCTTTGCTAAAGGAGTTTCCAGTGGATTTTGTGAAGTATCCTTTCTTTAGACCTTTGCTTCATTGCTTATTTATAGCATATATACAAGCAGCTACTTCAATGTTATTTGATATGCATGACTTACATAGGCTTACAATAATTTCTAAAGATCTGTAGTTATATTTTTAACTTTAATAAAATAGTATTACTAGCATTTCCCTAAGGCTTGCAACCATATTAGTTATGAATGTTCTGCCGCTGTTGCTGTCATATCCTAATCATAATCCCATCATAGTTTCGTATCATCATATCTTTACTGCATGTTTTTGTTTGCTTTCATTCAATGATACACTTTCAATTTGTGTTGCTATGAAATCCATCAATAGTTCATGAAACCCTGACTGTTTTATTATTCTAGTTTAAGTTTAAGAGGAGAGAATGTTGAGATGTTTCCAAACACCTGTTCATGTTCTGTGCTCAGAGCTGTGACCAACTAATTTCTGTTTTACAATAATTATTTAGCACAATTATTTCAACTACAGTAGTTTCAACAACATAAGCATTTCTTGAATGGAGCACTAAGGTATGGATGTACCTGTTAAAGAATAGTCTTCAATTTGGTATTACCAAAATGAACTCTCCATTTTCCTTTTTTTTTTGCATACACATGCATACACACTTGTGCAGACACATAACTTGTACCAGCTTTTTTGCTGAATTAACTTTCAGATAGATGCTGCTTTATATATTGAATTTGTCATTTTATATTGTTTGACCAAACAAAATCCTTAACTATAGTCAGTTACAACAAACGTCAGATGAGTAGAATTTACCCCAGAGGTACAAGGGTTGATTCAAGCAACTTTATGCCCCAGGTGTTCTGGAATGCAGGCTGTCAGCTGGTAGCACTCAACTTTCAGACTCTTGGTAATATTTTATGTTTTTTAAATATTTATTGCCACATTTTTACTTGCATAACAATCTTGATAGGAATGTAATGAATGATAAGAGAATTAGAAGCAAAGTAATTCATTAGAAAATATATATGTGCACAAGTGAGTACAGGCTTATTGCAGTAAGTTTACTGCTGTCCAATATCAAACATTTTGATTCACATTATTGCTTGTTTGAATAAGATCAGATCATGTGCCATCTCAGCATTGAAGATTTATCGGATTGATCTCTAATAGTGTCCATCTCACCCTGCTGGTACACTTTTACTTTGCTGTTCTCCATTGGCTCTCTGGGACTCTGTTTACTGCAACAGTTGTTGTATCTGACTCTCAGGCGATGCTTTGGATGGTTCAAAATGATAGGTTGTGGTATGAGTGGATGTCATCTGTTGAGGTTTCCAACCTCCAGAGGCTTATGTTGGTCTACTGTTCTGGACATGTCGGTGTTTGCAGCAATGAGAGAGCAAACACGCAGCATTGATTGTTGGAGCCTAGTTTTCTCTGTGATTGCTTGTTTGATGAAGATGCTAAAATGGATATTGAATTAATCCTGCAATTTAATTCAAGCAGAACTGGATGCCTGAGAGGTAGAGTGAGGAGTGTATTTAATCAGCAAGCCATGGGAACCATCAGTATACATACACTTTGACATCTGTTAGTGAAACTGAGCACATATAGGTGTACCTGAAATGCTATGATGTCAATTCAATTACCATAACTATAACAAAGTATATTAAATAAATTTATGAAATAGAAATAAATAAATTTTGTATAAAACTCCAGAAAGTTGTAGTTATTTACTCTTTAGCTGTGTTTGTTGTACTGTCTTATTTTCTATCTCATACCTTTGTTGGAATATTCAAATAATTTGCATTGATCATTTAACATATTTACAGTATTGAACAACAAAAATCTGGTGACCATATCATCATGTATCAGTAAATCAAAGATAGTATTTTAAAGACGGTAATATCTGAGAAATTCTGGTTGTCAATGATTGCATTTTAATAACAGTAAATGTGGTTGCCGATAACAAAGTTGATAACATGCTGAGCTAATGACCACATGTTGTGGAAATTCTAGGTTTGAAGCCAGCTGGCCCAAAATTGTTGATGTGCACACGGCATGCAGTTGGGCTACTTGGAAACACTGGTGGATCTAAATTACAAACTCTTCTGAAATTGGAGTAAGGATGGCCTAAATGGCAAGGGATACTGGTGATAAGGAAAGCAAGCCTTTAAGAACAATTACTTGGATGGGCCATATTAGGTGCAATAACTATGCCTGAATTCTGAGCAGGGGAACAGCATACAAAAAATAACAGTAAATGACTAAGAAATGTGTGCAGCTAAATTGACAATGACAACAATGTGATAATGGTATAGTGAGAGGTCAACATTCAAGCAGAAGTTGGATAATGTTCATGGTCAATATTCCTTAATAGTCTACTCCAGAAATGGATAGAAGCATTATATTTTGAAAACAATTGTATAATAAAGGCAATCATAGGCTGAAAATTCTGAAATATTTTTAACTGATTCATTATAACATTCTGTATTCAGATCTAGCCATGCAGGTCAATCTGGGTATTTTTGAGTACAATGGTCGTATAGGATATATCCTGAAGCCAGATTTTATGAGGAGAAAAGATCGACATTTTGACCCTTTTGCAGAATCTACGGTAGATGGTATCATTGCTGGAACAGTTTCTGTCAAGGTATGTCATACTGTATAGAGTTGCTTATAGTCATTTCATGGAAAAAAAAGTCATGTGAAATATACAGGAAAGGTGAAATGAGAAATAATATAAACCAAAAAAATGCACCATGTTAATATACTTGGTGAACACACAGGGAATGTAGAGTGAGAAACACTTGAATAATAATCTTACATTTTCCAACTGTTGAATTTGTTATTTTCATTAAATTTGATGCTGACTTTTATCTCTGACCTCAGCTTTTTTTTGACATTGTTTCAGTTATCAATATAATATTTTTTTTAATTCAAAAGCTGCATCTGAAAATATAATTTTATTTAATAATGAAAGTCAAGCTATCTACCTAGTGCTATTTTTGGGTGCTATGGTTACCTTTGTCTTGCAAGTTTTGTTTTAAGTCTGATGAATTTGTTACTTAACTATGAAATGCTAGGAATTTCTAAGATTGCCTATACCAGCAGTCAGATAATGATTTCAATTTATTGGATTATCGATGTATCTTAATGCCCACCATACTTTCCTTTCTATAGTGCTATTTATCAGTTCTGTTGTTTCTCCATGCAGTTATTTAAACTGTACTGTGTCTTTTCACTGTTTTATCCTCTATCACTTATTCTGTCAGTTCTGATTGTTGTAAGATGTATTTTGATTACATGACAAAAGATATTTTCTATTTGCTGATGACGTGTTTTCAATGTTAGCATTGAGGTTGATTTGCATAGACACCTTATCTGCGGCCTGTTACAACTTTTGGCTTACCATCAATGCAGAGAAAACTGAAGTAATGTACCAACCACAACCACTTATGACAAAGTTTATAATGAAAAAAAAAATGTTATTTCATTTATAATTGAATTGATTTAATATTCTGTCTATCAGATCGTCTCTGGACAGTTCTTGTCAGATAAGAAAGTTGGAACATATGTGGAAGTGGATATGTATGGGCTCCCTACAGATACTATACGAAAGAAGTTTCGAAGCAGGACTGTACTTAACAATGGTCTGAATCCTGTGTATGACGAGGAGCCTTTTGTTTTTAAAAAGGTTACCAGCTACTTATATTAAAAAGACATTCTGTTTTACAAAGCATTAAATGTGGAACAGTTAATATTAGGTTTTTTAGTAATTAAATATCAAAGATATGTAGAATTTTTAGAAAGTTCCTGAAGTAAGATGTTCAGAATGTGCACACATTTTATGGAAAACCAGAAATGTATCTCCAAGTCATGTAATCTTTGACCTCACAAACTTTGTGGTAGTTAGCAAAACAAGAGTGAAGTCAAACTAAAAATATATGGACAAAAACTAGAACAAATGGAAATCTGATATTTCTTGAACAAACAATAACAGATTGAGAAATGGGAAACGGAAATCAGAAAAAATAATTTGGATGGCAAAAATTGTATTCAGCAATATGAGAGATATTAACATCCAAACAAATAAATAATTCAATAAAATGTCAGTCACCAGGAGGTAAAGAAAATCTTTGACTAATAATAATAATTATGGATACAACTAAACAAATTAAGAATATTTGTTTAACACTAGTTGTTACTGTTCAAGTTGATAAAAAAACTGGATTTTAAATTGAGTGAAAAATTAATGTTTTGAAAGCATTTTCACATTCTTTACACATTTATGTCTAAAACTACTTTTGTATGTGACTGTATTCTTATGATTATTAATGTAGCTGTTAGCTGAGTCTGTCGTACCACAACATTCTTGAAACTTCTTGTAAGTGCTTATGTTCATTTGTGTAATACATTGTCCACACTTCCCACTTCTGTAAAAGTATGTGTATGCATTAAATTTTGCCTATATTTGTCTATGTGTAGGCCTATATTTTAACTTTACCGGCACTAAATGATGAGTGATGTGATCAACATCACACCGGTTGTCTTGACTTCCCATTGTTTCTCTTGTACCTAATTGAAGCTGTATCGACCTGAGAACTGTTCATGATTTGAAAAATCCAACTTTACCTGGGATTAGAACCAAGACCACACATCTAGGAAGAAAGTTCACTAACCACCATTCTACCATGTCACTTACTGGGAAATATTAGACCCATCCATTTCTTGATCAAAGGCACAATATGGGTAATGTTGTCCAACTATTCAAAAATAAAAGATAGGACAACAACAAAAAATGAAGTATTTTGATCATATAAAACATGATGTATGCTTGATGAAAACTATCATAGAAAGGTATCTGCCAGGGAAACGAAAGAAGGAAATGCTAAGAAGAAGATGAGTGCAATATGTGGTAAACGTAATTGCAAATTGGTCAATCAGATGTAAGCGCACACTTAAACATGATATAAATATTGTTAGGGAAGCTGTCATGGGAGCAAAACTCCATAAGGGACATGCTACCGAGTGAATTAATGTCTATTAAATAAATTATATTTAAATCATTTCAAAGTTTGAAGTAGTTGGCATTTTTAAATTTATAACTTTGTGTAAAAATCAGTAATGCCAATATGTGAAGGTGTACTATGTTTATACTTTAGTCTGTGTTTTTAATCAGTACTGTTTAAAGAGAACTTGCTCCTTTTCGTATGGATATAGATATTAATTGTTCTCCACTGTTAGGTTGTGCTGCCTAACTTGGCCACCATTCGCATAGCTGTTTATGAAGAGCAAAACAAGTCTTTGATTGGCCATCGTGTTTTACCTGTGGAAGGATTAAGACCAGGCTATCGTCACATTCCACTACGAAATGAGTGCAACCAACCACTTCTTATGGCAACTTTATTTGTTCATATTGTGGTCAAAGATTATATTCCGGACACTCTTGCTGGTAACATTTCATGTCATCACATATTGTTCTTGTTCATTTACAAGTTTAAGAAATTGCAAATCATGTGTTTATTTAGCTTTTATTAATTGTGTTATAGTAAAAACTTGAGTGTTGAAGTTAAAAGCAAGCTGCTTAATTCTGAAATATTTAATCAACACTGGTTGAAATATGAAATGGCCAGGAAACACTGAGAATTAACTTGTATCCCAGTACAAATTATTACATTCACTGTGAGCTTGATATTTTAGCAAAAGGTCCCATTCAAGAATTAGGAATTATATAAATATTGTGCTCACAAGGGTGTAGACACTTCCCAAATTAAGGACTCCTGAGGACATGTTTAGTTAACCAATTATTTTAATTGTTATGTTTGAAGAGGTTGAGTTTAATGCAGGACATCCTTTCTGTATTGTCCACCTGTTCACATACACCATGTGAGCCCATCAAGATTGCACTTCCCGAATCACAGAACCACCTATATAGATAATGAAGTCACCTTACCGAGTGTGCCTATCACTTAGGTTCCTTTTAGCTGCATCTGTAGCTGTCTGTGGATCATACCTACTCAAGGTGACTATCTTTTCTATATGTTCTCACAAGTTCACTGGAGTGTTAATTAATTTGTTGCTATGGTTGAATGGTCAAGTGGACAGATGAGAGAAACAATATTCTCTACATCCGCCATCCAAGACCGTCCTCACTTTAGCCTTCCAACTTTACTTTCTGCTAGACAACCATGTAGTGGATACCTTTTATCAGCAGGATGCTCTTTATCAGCAGAGATGCACATGTCTTCACCTGGACACTCTTGTGTCCTTTAGACAAGTCTGGTATATTTTGTGCACCCAAGAATATATCTCATAGCCTCACTCTGCAACCTATCCAGCCTCTTCCATTTTACTGATTGTCAAGATGCCAAATCCATAGTCAACCACAGAGAGCATGTCTCTGATAACTGTAGAAATATTTATTTTCATAAGAAGCAGCAGAAAATTAAGTGGAACCACATGGGCGCCAATCAAAAATACTTTAAAATATTTATCAGCAGGGCATATGGCTACACCTGGAATATGGGTCAGCTGCATGGTGTCCAGCATCAAATACCACATTAGGAGAACTGGATAAGGTGCAAAACCAGGCGCTTCGTGTCATCACAGGAGCAATGAAATCAACACCAATAGTGGAGATGGAAAGAGTGGGGGGAATACAAGCATTGAGAGAACGCAGAGACACAAAAGTGATGATGCAGGCAGAAAAGTTTCTGAGTATGCCAAGCCACCCAATGGAAAACAAATTCCTAAATCTAGCAATGGGGCGGCTGAAAAGAAGCAGCTTTATTCATCAGGCCAAAAGACTGAATAGGCAAACTTCAAACCTACCAAAAGTTGGCATTCCCCTAAAGTCTGTGCCAGAGCAAACCCCTTGGAGAGAGGAGACTGAACCAGAAGTATGTATCCAGACAGAAGTTAAAGGAATACTCGACAAGGATGAGCAGAACAGCATACAACGCAAGACAGTCACTCTGTTTACTTGAGGAAGAATACCCACATGATCTCTGAGTCTGGGTATATACGGATGGGTCAGCAGAAAATGCAGTGAAGAATGGAGGAGCAGGAGTGTACATAGAATACCCAAACAATGCTAGAGATGCAATTAAAGTACCAACGGGAAATTCTGTCACAACTATGATGCAGAAATTCAGGCAATCAAGGTGGCAACTGAGAAACTGTTGAATACCAGACTCGATCCTCAACCTGTTGTATTTTTGACTGATGCAAAATCAGCACTCCAAGCACTCTAGTCCAGAAAATTGCCAGGTCTACAGACCCTACTGTCTAAACTGTCCAAGAAGCGCAGGGTTGTCTTGCAGTGAATACCTTCTCACTGTGGAATACCAGGAAAGTAAACAGCAGATCGATTGGCCAAGGAAGGTGCTGCAGGAGAGCAGCCGGATGTGCCAGTTACCTACCACCAAAAGAAAAGGATGATTAAATCAATGAGAAATCCACAAATACCAACACAAGACCATTATTATAAAATGAGCAGATTGGAACAAGTTGTCATTCTGCGCCTTAGAACAGGACACAATCGGCTCCGCAGCCACATGTATACAAAATTCAAGATTGGCAATTCAGCCATGTGTACATGTGGACAGGCACACCAGACTGCAGAGCACATACTTCAAGACTGCCCGAATATGATACACTGAGGCAAACTCACTGGCCTAACGAAACAACACTGACAGAAAACTACATGGACCTCTGTGTGAGCTACAAAAGACAGTGAAGTTTATACAAGAGACAACATTGAATATATAGACAAATTTCAAGCGAAAGAACGGAAGGAAGGAAGGATAAGAAGCAGCATGAGGAAATGAAATGAGACACTATTATAAGCATCTTTAAAGTCAAGTCACTTCATCCATCTTTTTTGCATCATTGATTTAGAACCCTCATAGGTGACATATGCAAATACAGCAGCTGTAGACCAGTTATCCTTTCCAGGACGATATCCTACACCAATTGGGAAAGTAGATCTTCAACCTCCAATGTCCAGGATAGTCTGTACTAATTTATCTTTTCAAGAAGTTTTCCAATAGTGTTCTGCATGGTGATGATTCTATATTCATTAGTTTCTATGCAATCCTTGCCAGGTTGTGGGAAAGAATGCAAATAACTTTGGAGTCAGTCTTCAGGTACAATGATGGGTGCTGAAAACTTATTAATTGAAACATAATGGATAACAAAGAACCACTAGGAATGAAGAACATTTAGAAAGTAGCAAAGTATTTCTAAGATCTCTCTGTGTTCTCATAATTTTATATTTTATTTCACTCCCCCTCCCCATGTCTCTTCTAACCTCATTTTCTATATCTCCCCATAACAGCATATGCAGATGCATTGTCTAACCCAATTGCTTATCAGTCCAACTTGCTTGAAAAGCACAGTCAGCAGCTGGAAATTCTTACAGAGGATTTTGAAGAGGTCGTTACAGTAAGTACAACATTTTTTTAATAGTCAATGTCATTAAGGAAAAAGATCTTAAATCGGTTTGACAAAAAAAGTTAACTGTAGTCTGTTTTAGTGGGGAAAAAATTGCTTTCAGATTTTTTATTAATATTCTAATGCTAGTATTGAACATGCCGTTATGATTGCTTAGCTTTGAGATCCAACAGGGCCTGTATAGACAGTACGCCTGTATAGAGTGATAAGATCTATAATAAGTTGCTGGTACCTTTGCACTCTGCTAGGGAAGATTTATCATGTATGGATCTGTTTAGAGTGCAGCAATATCAGTGATGTTAACCAATAACAGACATTTCAAGCACATATCTGCTAGTGAAAACATCATCTATATAATGTAGTGACGTCATAACTGTTAATCAATAATGGACACATGAATTAACATCTCAAATATTTTCAGAATAGAAACAAATGAGATCAAAATCTTTGTTAAGTTGAGCTTCAGTATATGTACTCATAATGTAGAATATGCTTAGAATGATTGAGGATATCATAACTGTACCATATCCTTGATAAAAGCTAATCCGTTACTTGATCAGTAATCTCACTGTCTTTATGAAACTGTTTGTTTCATATTAGCTAGATCTCTTTTTAACATGTTTCATATGTTCACTAACTATCAGGGTTCCTCGGTGTGGAAATCATAAATAAAATATAAAAAATATTTATAAAGTTGTCTGGGACTGCTAGTTTAAATTATTTCATTTGAAAGAGCCAATTTCTTAACAACTCCCACCACTGAAAGAAAAATAGGCATAAATATTAATTGTCCTTGTAATCTGATCGAAGCAGGACTTTTGGCGCCGCCGTTTTGGCGCGACCGTTTTGGCGCGACCGTTTTGGCGCTGGATTTTTGGCGCAGATCCGTTTTGGCGCAGGACTTTTGGCGCCGCCGTTTTGCGCAGGATTTTTGGCGCCATTTAAAAATAACTTCATATTTAACTTAACGTTTATAAATAACTGTTTTCAATAAATTATAAAATTTTAATAAATCCAATGCAATGCAAAATATATAAATTAAAAAACGTTTAACGAATCTTGTCCAATATTTTACCTTTAATAAGTTTTCCGAAAGTCCGTGTTTTTAATCCATCAAAAAATTATGTGCAATTCCTCTAAGATACTCGATGATGTTTCGTTCTCTGTAACTCTCAACAATTGTTATGATTCTGATATCTGCTGCGACGTATTTTCTGCGCTTGACAGGCGGCTGGTTTCCACGAACGAATTGCTCATATACAAGGTCACGCCCTTTTTGAACACCTCGAATTCCGTCTATAAATTTCCAAATGTTTGGGTGATCCATCCCAAATTCGGCTTGCAATCTTCGATGTGCTGCTTCAACGTAGTTGTTGGTACGATCCAATCCATTCACTGTTCTCTCATAGACAGACCACATATGAGGAGGAAACAATGCACGACGTCGAGTACTGTTGCGATTTTGACGTCCTATGTAGACATCCTCAAACCAATTTAAGATTGGCGTGAGGTCCTCCGCAATTTCATTTTCCAATGCCTCAAAAGCCACATCAAGGTCTTCAATTGGAACAAAGGAGAGAGCGATTATCATTCTGGCGACCAAAGCGAAGTCAGGATCCATGTTATATCGACGAAGCAGACCTTCGTCTGCTAGCTTCTTACGCATGTTCTTTGTCAAATGAAAAAGGCATCCATGGATTGCACAATTCGGAAACGTTGTTAGAATAGCGCCGATTGCGGCTTGTTCAAAGTCAATAGAAATTGACGAAGGATTGAGAAGTGGCCACAATTCTTTAATGGCTTCAAACAGTCGTCGATAAGTTCTTCCTTCTTTATTTGGTAGCAGAGCATACAAAACCGGCAGCACGAATCCTCCTCTCGCTGCCATGATTACGTATATCTGTGAGAAAAGAGCAGGACTATATGCTGAATGTTCCGTCGACATACAGTCTTTCCATCAGATTACTCCACTCAACATTCGACTGTCGGCCAAAGAGAAGAATGCGATTTTCGTCTTGTTCTCCCGAATCCCATAAGAGAAATCCTTCCATCTGATCTGGTGCGACTTCGTACATCCGATATGCATCCGGAATGATAATTGAAGCTCGATCGACAGGCTGTGGAGGAGCTACTCGGTTGCCGTTTCTACTCCGCTGAATAACCTTGCGAATGGCGTCTTTATTTGGCATCTTCCCTTGAACGGCAAGCGAGGTTCCTTGGAGAGCCCTATTGAGGATAACTGAGGGAATTTCAGTTGTCTCGGTTGCCCTCCTTTTGATTCCAGTCATTATCATGGCAGCCCGGAGTTGCGCTGCGTCACTTCCGTGACTATGCTGGTTCATCTGCATCAGAACTCGATCATTATCTACTGTAGTGTGTAAACGGGCCTTGCATTCGTTCTTCAGCTCACATCGCCAGAACTTCTTGGAATGGTCTGCACTGAACTTATCGAACACATAAAAGTATCCTTCGTGATTCAACTTTTGTTTGCCACGCTTTGACGGGACATTTTCCATTTTAATGGGTTCACAGAATTATAATAATAGTATGTGATCAATTTATCTAATTCTACTTATTTTGAGATTGAGTCTAGAACATTCTTACACTTTTATAGACTAAAAGCGCACGTGTGATTAGGCAGAAGCGGCAAATACCGGTTTAGGTCACATTACGGGTAAACGGGTCAAGCTATGAACATTTGGAAGTGACAGGATTTCTGACATTCGCGATGGACAAGATGTGACACTCAGTCGGTCAGCGTGTCAATTCTCGATCATCTCCAATGAAACGGCTGATGATATAATTCAGACACCTGGCATTTGTTCCAATAAACGCTGATGTATAAGTATATTGTTTCATTAGAGTTAATATACATGTACACTCAAAATTAAAATAATATTAAGGTTATTGAAATTTATTGAGGAATTTGTGCGCCAAAACGTCCTGCGCCAAAACGCCCTGCGCCAAAACGTCCTGCGCCAAAACGCCCTGCGCCAAAACGTCCTGCGCCAAAACGGTCGCGCCAAAACGGTCGCGCCAAAACGGCGGCGCCAAAACGTCACGTACCGTAATCTGATACAGATGTACTAGGGAACACATAATGAGGACCTCTGTGTTTGACACTGTTGTGTGTATTAGAAATGGACAAGTAATGTGTTTTCAGTTTAGTCATGATACATTTAACTATTTCATAAATTATGAGTATTTTACTTCTCAATGTATACTTTAATTTTGGACTGTCAAATAATACTTGTACAATTGTGGTAATAGAAAGTGTGTGCAACTGCCTAATTCTGACTGAAACCATCCTTCATCTATTAGTTTTTTTTTTACATTTGCAATGTGTTTTGTTCATCTTGTTGATGTTAAAAAATAGTTATTTAGAGCTAAATCGAATGCTGACTTTTATTTGGGAAATTCAAGTCAGTAGCAGAATTATTGTAGTAACAGTCACATAACTATTTTCCAAGAAGATGGTATATTTAAAATTATTCGTTGGTTAGATGAAGGAAATTATATTATTTATACTGTTCTTGCTAACAGGACAGATTTAAATGAAAAACTGCTAATTTATGAGGATTTAGCATGAAAGCATTGGTTATCTAATATTCATGCAATGTATAAGCAACCTACTTTCTCTTACTTCACAAAATTCAAAACAGTAAGCTCTTAAATTGTTGTTATTAAATATCTTAAGACAAAAAAATAAAGATTCATTTATAACTGTATATATAGATTTATTTTTAGTCTTTTTATTTGTTCATTGCTTCTACTTCAGTAATTTTGTTTGCTTCTTTGTAGGAAGCAAAAACATTTCACCCTAAAAAGTTGCGATTCTGAACGAGCAATTCATAAGTTTTAATTGTTAATTACAACAAAGACAGTTTTTGTACACTCTGCAACCATGAAAAATAATAGCTCTGACCTGTAAAGTAGGGAACTTTAACTTATATAAGTTTTAAAGAAATTTGCTCAAAATGCAATATCATATTTGATTTATTTTCAACTATATTCTTTAATTTCTTTAGAAAGAGCATAGTTCTTATCCTGAGAAAAATGTATTAAAACAGGTTTTATGACAATGAAAATTGTAAAAATCTTTGTTTACATAACTGTTTTTGTAACTTTACATCTGATGGTTGGAATGCTTGGAATTTTATTTTAATGTGTGTGGGTTTTTTTGTTGCCAATCTATTAGCTTACTTATTAGGTATGCATTATTTTTATTAGCCATGACAAGTCAGTCAGAAAATGAATGATAATAGAAAATCCAATAGCTTGGGCTTAGAAAAAAACTTTTCTGTTTTCTTTCAAAACTTGTTTTGAGTGATTATCAGAAACGACTGGAGTAAATGTATAAGCAAACTGGTTAATCTGTTTTGATGTTGAACTAATTATTTCATTTTATGATAATTAAAAAATCAATATCACATCCAAGCTGTTGCACTGGCGGACACCGGAAATTTATTTTTCTAAAACATTGTAGACTTATGTCTCAAACAATATTGTTGAATTGTCTATAAAAATCTTTCAAAGTATTTCTTGAAGCTATCTATATGCCATGATTTTTATATAATCAGATTTTCACAGCAGTAAATAATTATTACACTTGATCTACCACGAATCCCAATACTTCATGGACATAAACATAATTTTATAATAATTGATTCTTGCATTTTCTTACTGACTTGTCAATACTTAGAGTTCATAAAATACTTTAGTTATTTTTATTAGTTTTTCTGTATTTTTTATGCAAATTTTGCTTTCACTTGCCTCAGGAAAAAGAGGCTGTATTAGTTGAATCAATAGTAAGTTGTGTCATGGTGTTAACTTATAGGTACTTTTGGCTTTCAGTGTTTCTATTTTTTATTTGCTGGTGATCAAATTGGGTTGTGAAATATTAAAAAATATATGTATGTTTATTTGTTTTAGTTGCATGTCTCATACCTGTACTGCACTTTTTGTTTTATGGATAATACTAGCTAATGAACTTGAGCATATTGCATAGTCATTGACTAAGTCCATCTAGTTCTCAATTCAACATAAGGTTGATAATATCACTGTCCATCAATTTATATTCTGAACAGTTTTCTTTACTTCACTCATGAAGTTCCAACTTCTTTGGCCTCATCTTCTACTGTTCTTTACCAGGTTAACTTTGGTCTCCTTACTATTCTCTTCCCATATGAATCTATTTCAGGAGGCATCTAGTTATATTGTTTTATTGTTTCTTCAGATTGTGCCTCACCTAGAGTCACTTTATCTTTTTACTCTTCGATTTTAGTGGTTAGTGTCTTGTTCCACAAGACATTATTTGCTGTTAATTTTGGTCATTTGATGTGAGGTATGCATACCTATGCATACATATGTGGAAAACCGCCTTTATATGCTCCCCAAAATTCATAAACTCCACAATCCCGGTAGGCCTATCGTTTCTGCTTGCCCCTGCCCTACGGAACACATCTCCGAATCCTTGATAGCATCTTTAATCCCATAGTCACCACACTCCCGTCATTTTTGAAGGATACAAACCACGCTTTGTCTGTCTTTTCTACCATTGAGTTGCTACCGAGAGAACCTACCGTCTCTTCCTCCTTGATGTGTGCTCATTGTACACTTCTATACCTCATCCTGACGGCCTTATAGCTCTCCAGTTCTTTCTCAATAGGAGAACTAATCCACTTGTGTCAACTTCTGCTCTCCTTCGCTCTTGGAACTAGTTCTCACTCTTAACTCCTTTCAGTTTAATGACCAATTCTTTGAGCAGATCAGTGGGGTTGCCATGGGTACAAAAATGGGACCTAGTTATGCTTGTCTTTTCATGGGCTATCTTGAACACCTAGTATGGACTACATATGATGGCCCCCTTCCGTCTGTCTATCACAGATACATTGATGACTGTATTGGCATCACTGATATGCCTGAAGCCGATTTGTCACGCTTCATTAATTTCATTAATGTTTTCAACCCTTCTATTCGTTTTACTTCTCACATCTCCACTACTTGTGTCAACTTTCTTGACATTACTATCACCTTAGCCTATCCACTATCTATACATCAGTATATTACAAGCCTACTGATGCACATAGTTTTCTCCTCTATACTTCTTCCCATCCCCGGCTTGTCGTGACTCTTGCCATTCTCGAGCTCTTACGCCTATCGCCTTTGTAGTGAGGGACGATGATTTTCTTGAGAGAGCTCGCGAGATGCTTGATTTCTTCGTGGCGCCTATACCGGAGGGGTGCTTGTCTCGGCTATGCATCGAGTTCAGAAAATCACTCGCCAGCAGGCCCTTACCAGTCAGCATAGGACTACTAACTCTGACAGAGTAATAAAACTTATCTTAACTTACCACCCCCATAGTTCCCTGGTAAAAAATGTTTTATTCCGTCATCTGTCTCTCCTTAGATCAGATCCTGAGACCCGTTCTGTCTTCCCCAACTATCCTTTGGTGTCTTACAGACGGGACAGAAGTCTTAAGGATATGTTGGTACACAGTCGCCTTAAGTCCAATATCCTGACTCATTTTGGCACTGTCCGGTGTGGTCGTCGGCGTTGCAACACGTGTGCTTATGTGATACAGACGCGTACTGTATTTTTTCCTTTAGGCACGTTTCTTATTGACGATGGGTTCACATGCGAGTCCCGTAATCTTATCTATGCTATTATCTGTAAGCGGTGTAACAAGGCTTATATCGGCGAGACAGGCAAGAGGCCCAGTGACCGATTCGCCCAACACTTACGCGACATACGCCAATGCTCTGTGACCCTGTAGCCACCCATTTCAATGACACTGGCCATTTAGGTGCTCACGATGTCCAGGTCACAGCCATCCGATCATGTTCCTCGGATGATCGCAGTCGATTTGCTCTGGAGAATCGGTTGATTTCTTTGTATGGTACCTTGCGACCACGCGGGCTCAACGTATTACATTCTTATGCTTCTTAGTACTTTCTCTTCCCATGCTTTGTAATCTATATGGGTATATGCTGCATGTATTCATGTTATATTCCATTCTTATGCTTCTTAGTACTTTCTCTTCCCTGCTTTGTAATCTATATGGGTATATGTTGCATGTATTCAAGTTATATATTTACTAGATGTTTCATTGTTTCTTTTTCCCTTTTTATTTCTAGTTTTTATGTGTTTTTTGTGTTACATTTATTTCGTTATTCGTTTTATTCCAGATTTTCCTTAGATACGTTTGTATTTGGTCGTCCATTTGTGTTTCATTTTAATTTGTCACTCCTGTTTGTTCGTTTGCTTGATAAAGGCCTTGTTGGTGAACGTGCTGTATTTTGTCATTGTTTTGTAATTTGTAAAACTACAGTACTTTGTGATTACGTGTTTTGCCAATCAAATAGTTTTACTGCAGTTCCATATATATATATACTGGGTATGCAATAGACAAACTAGAAGATAAAATCCTTCCAAACACAACTGCTTTCACATATCTTGGAAGTGTTATCAGTCTTGAAGGAGGATCTGGATCTGAAATTAAAAGCAGACTGAGTAAGGCAGGAAGTATATTCTTGTCCCTTCCGACAGTCTGGAAATCAGCCCAATACTGCATCAAAACAAAGATTAATATAGTCAGCTGCTGTGTGCTATCAACTTAACTATACAGATCAGAATGCTGGAGAATGACAGAATAAGATACATCCCAAACTTTCCACCTTCCATACACTTTTCTGCCAAAGATCTTGTATTCTGGCCAATTACTATCTCTAACTAAGAGCTGCTTTTCACAGGTCAACACGAGAATATGAGCACTATCATCCAAAAGAGATGTTGGAAATGGATCGGAAATGGGATATGCATGGAGACTAACTGTCACAAAAACTGCACTGAGATAGATGCCAGAGAGTCAACATGGAAGACCCAAAACAACCTGAAGGAGAACAGTAGAGCAAGATCTAAAAGAAATGAATCAAAGCTGGAACACAATACAGATGGCCAAGAATAAAGAAGAATAGTGTGCATTTATTTCTGCCCATAGTGCCAGGGGCATCACAGGCTAGAGAGAGAGAGATGCAACGGACACATATTTTTATATGTATGTATAAGAAGTATTTTTATATGTATGTATAAGAAGTATGTGTGTGGTGTATATATCTTTAGTAGTTATTCTGGGTTTGGTAATTGAACATCACATCACTTCTGCAGACCCATAGGTACTCAGTTTCCCTAGAAGATGATGGAGGACATGCAAGCTGATGGTTCCTGCAGTTCTGTTGAAAACACTCCTCCCTCTACTTAGAAGGTGCCCAGTCCTACCCATACAACATTTGAATTCATATTTCTTCTAACATTGAAAAGATGCATCATCAATATGCAGTTCTTCATTCCCCAGGTAGTTGCAGAACAACTTCAGTACATCCTTCTTATCCATTTCCAACACCCCAGCTTTCTTCTCTCTATGTTTCCTGCATGAGATGATGATATAAAAATAATGTCTAGATATTCTGGTATATGTTTTGGACATTTAAAACTAATTTTGAGCCTTTTAAGTTGTGTGAAAATGATAACACTATACGCAATGTTATTAAGTAATTTATCTTCAATAACCAATATAATACACAATTCGTTGGTGATAACAGAGCTTGCTGCATCCTTGTGTTTGCTGTGGTAAAGTAATCTTCAGAGATCCACAGAGCTAGGTTATCTGGCAAGAGTTATTTTTTAATAACAATTTCTAAGATAGAATTTATGTACAATTAGAATTTGGAATATAACTCTGCCTGTTGCCATTGCTCAGTTGAATCTTTCAACCACTGCTTTTATATTGTTGTTTGGTGTGGTTTTTTTTAATTGTTATTCACGTTAGAGTTGATATTATGGTACTCCAGGCAAACCCATTGGTGTTCATTTGCTTTCAGCAGATGATGAATTGTATACACACTGACGGTTACAGTAGTTTTGCTTGTTGTACACACTCTGATCTTGTCCATATAATGATCTTGTCCTTATAAGTCATTGTTCCTACTTATACAACTTTGTATTTCAAACTGATAGTCTCAAGACTGCATTTTGTCAATCAATTGCTTTGTTGATATTCAACATGCAATCATTGATGACCCTTAGAATGGCTTCCTTGTACATGTCTAGTATCCCCATCATAATCACCTCTGAGGTCAGCATATCCATGCTTTATTTGCCATGAATAACTGTGTAACCAAAACATAAATACAAGTCTTCTAATGTTTGAGGTCAATATATATATATATATATACATGTATATATATATCACCCAGAGACATTGGTTCTGGATCTTTTGAGGCACAGACTTTCAAATTTTCATTTCAATCCTAATATTTGCCAGTGACAGCTGAAAACTAATTAAAGAAATAGAAAGTAAGTTGAATGTGCTTGAGAGATGTCTACAAAAAATCATGAACATATAAAATGGAACATATTCAGGAAAGGTGATAAAGTCAGAGTAATGTCCGGTCAAAATCAGGTAAAGATTGTTATAAGAAAGAGAAGGTGGAGATATGTTGGGCATGCTCTGAGAAGAAATGATCAAAAAATTACCAAAATCAAACCTATATTGAAGTGGAAAGCAAATGGTTCAAGAAAGAAAAGACAGGTTAGAGAAACTCTAAAATGAGAGGGGACAGAAATATCTGACTCACTTTCATAGAAAAGAGATTGAACAAGTTGCTCAGAATAGACTGATATCGAGAAATTGCTTGCACGCCCTATGTAATGTATAATGGTATGAGAGGAATGTAACTAATCTCTGCATTCCCTTCCAAGAGAAATGATGACTTTCTGATAGTCTACTATCTTTTTTGAAGATGATTCAATATTTCCCATTGATTGTTGTTTCAACATTTATCACCAGTCCAATCATCTTTTCAGCCTGTACCATAGGTCACAACCCATACTTGATTCCTGTACCCTTGATATTGGCAAGTTTATGTGTAGTGGATGTCTTTTGTTATCAGTAACTCTCATGTAATCTTCCACTTGAGCAATCAAATTCATTTATGCTGTTACAATACTTGTATGTCAACATTGCAAATATGTCTCAGTCAGCTTGTTTTAAGTTCCAGTGAAGCAATGGTTTCAGACTCCTGAGAAGCATACTCCACTTTTTGCTTATCTTATTTAAAACATGTATGGTTAAAATTTGCCATTTGGTTAAGTATCTGTCTGTTGATTTTGTGAAGAATATCATTTGTACAGAAAGCTAGATCTTGTGTGGAAGACTTGTACATCAACTAAATTTATAATACATCCTATTGACTAAGTGGTGATTACTACATATGTCTCAGTCTTCTACTTCATCTCCTCTGATATCTGTTTCTGTGGTATCACGTTTATGAATTATTGTATGAGTGAAGTCCCTAATTACTGAGAATTGCCATATTCCAATAGCTAAAAATGCCAGATCTCTGGTATGTGTCATATGTATATATATAATATGCATACACAACCGTTTTTTACAACTAAACTGAATGTATTATATCCTAAGAATTGTGCAGTTGCTGTGCTTTTGTAAAACCATTTGTTTATATTACATTTTGTATGCTATTAATATTCATTTTCACTGCAGTCTAAGACATATTTGTGATACTAGTGTTGCTTTCTCCATATAAGTATTTTGTGTCTGTTCTGTGAGTGTTGCATTTATATGTTCTTTAGTATTTACTTTTTGGAATTATAATTTTTTTTTAAATCATTGTATCTATCCATATGACTTACTTATTTCTCTCCATCCCTCATGGAGCATAGGGCCTCAACAGTTGTTCACCACTTTTCTCGGTCTCTGTCTGTTTTCTTTTATGTCCTCCCAGGATAGATGAGCATCCTTCACTTCCTCGAGAATACTTTATCTCCAGGTCTGTTTAGGAAGTCCTCTTTTTCATTTTTCTTGTGGGTTCCACTCAAGTGCTTGTCTAGTGACACTCAACTGTGCCTTCCGTAGTGTATAACCAAACCACAATTTTCTCCTCTTAACCTGGGTCATTATGGATTCTTGTCCTGTTCTTATTCATATGATGAGATAATGTTTATGCGTTATAATCATCAGTTATGTAATCTCAATGGTTACTATCACTGCTACAGAATATATTCTGTTTGTTGTTTTTGAAAAATATGAATACCATAAATAATGTCAAACAGAACATCAAGAAAGAAGGTGAGAGGAAGACCACAAAAGAATGGATAGCTAACATAGCAGAATCCTGTCAAAATAAAAAATAACCATCACCCAAGCCACTAGAGCAGAGCAAGACAAAAAAGAAAACCACCACACTATGCAACAACTCAGTACCAGTGGGACAACAACTAGGTACCAGTGACACAACAAAAGAAGAAGAATGTCAAATAGACTGCTCTGGGAGATGACCCTCGCCAATGCTTCAGAGTTTGTGCACTTTAGGTTAGATCTTCCTGTGTAAGAAAGAGATCAGAGCACACATGGTTACTCACCGAGTGCAATGATGATGGTCCTATCAATCAATCAATAATATATGTTTGACTTTTAATGTTGCTGAGGTCTGCTGTTTTAATTTCTATAATTAGATTCTTAGTACATATTTTACAGCAGTTCATATAGATCTGCTACCTTTCTGGAATATCAACCAATGAATGACCCTATTTCTTTTGAGTATATATCTCAAGTAGCTTCCTGTGTTCGATTTTTTAAATATCAATTGATTAAAGTTGTAGACAAGCAACAAACATCATAGCAACAAAGTTTCAAACTTAATTTTATTTTCATCAAAGCTGATCTGCTATGATCTATTTCTGTCTTTCCATGAAAATGTATGGAGTATTTAGTGCTGTAAAGATTCATTACAGTATATTCAATAAGTTACTGTTATCAGTGAAGATTGTAAGTAATTAAAATAATATATTGCATATTTGGGTGTATAAAAATGTATTATGTCTCCACCTCTCCACAGTTTCCTCTATGTAATAAATATCTATATGTATGAAATAAATATTTATATGTTGAGTACTTCCTTCACTCTCTAACCTCATCCTTCCAATTAATTTCCAACATCTGGTTTGTTTTGTACAAAACATTCTGCTGTTATGAAAACATTACATGTCACTCTTTAGTTCTCTAAATGCTTGAAGTTGCTTATTTATCTGACTATATCTGACTAGTGTATTTGCCTGTCTTAGGATGGGATAAAAAAAAATTTGAACAAAAGTCTCAATTCTATTACCTTATATTTATTTATGTTTTTAACCATAAACATATCATAATGTCATTGGTATAGTTCTAATGTTTAAATGTCTGTATTTGTTTTTAAGTTGAATAAAAATTGCACTATCAATTACATAATATTTTGACAAATATTTTGCTTATGTTTAAGCAGTCTGAAGATCGAGATGTGAATGCAATGAAGACTTCAGTTAGTCAGACACAGATTGACCCAACTGGAGCTAACAGTATGACAGGCAGTATTTCAACTTTATCAGATCAAGCTGTCAGTGGCAACAAGAGACAAAACTCTGTAATAAGCCGCAATGGAAATGTTAGCATGAACCCCCTCCCCAACTCAGAAAGCATGGGTGGCATTCAGTCTAAACCTTCAGTTGTACGAGTGGGATCCCAAACTCATCTTCCTGTCTCCAAACAAGAAAGTTCACAGTCTGCTAACTCTCAAGGCAGTAGTGGATCTAATAGTAAGTTAACTCCTCATATACTAAATGTTTTGTTCATCAAATTTGACATCATTAATGTTTCAACACATCATATGTCATATTTAATTGTGACACCTTGTCTAATCTATGGAAGAGTGTGCATTTATTATGTTATTTCATATGTCAGAGTGTTGTTCTCTTATGAATATTTAGATGCCTGTCATTAGATCCATAATTAAATCACATTTACACTCATGAAGGAAACAATAGCTATGTATTTCATCAGTGTCACTTATCTTTAACATCCAAATTGCATTTACTGCATTGTGATTTGACTTTAATGTGCTTGCCATGTGTCTAAAGAAATGAACAAATTGGTGCCTAGATTTATAAATTGCCATCTTTCAATTCCTCAAAGTTAAAGCATTGTGCATATTTTTCTTTCATTACTTAGTTACTTCTCTCTTCTGCATAGGGTGTATAGTATAGAAATTATTCCGTCTCAAAACATACATTCCAAGGAGCATAAAAGTAGAAAAACCTTTTTATTAGGCTAAAATAAGGTTTCCCTACTTATTTTTAGTCAAAGTCAAATGCATTTTAGCCTCAACTTGTTTTTATGAAATTCAAATTGTGTTCGAGACTGTAACTTGTATCCTCAAAAGAGATATCACATAACATGAGTAATTCTCAATGATAGTGAGAAATATCTGATTAAAATGTGTATTGCGAATGGTAGAATAATAAATTACAACTTGAGAGTGCACCACGGCTGAACCATGAAGTATTTAGTAATTTGCACTCTTTAGCCATGTCAGAAATTGGAAAAAAGTCAGCATTGTTTTATCAATCGAAAAAACAGTTTCGATGGAACATGCTTCTATGAAGTATGTGTCGATCATAAGTAAAACGATTGTTCAAAAAACAAAAATCGAAAATCTAAAATTTAAGTGAAGTATTTGACTAATTTTTATGTGTCACTAATTTGAACCTGAAATTGCATGTTTATAAACTCGTATTTACTGAAAGCATTATTAACTTTCTTCACGATAGAACATTGAAACATTTTCTCAAAGAGATATCACACTATACATTGATAATTCATACAATGTATAGTAGAAATATACTGATTAAAAATGTTATTGTATTGCTGAAGCAGAATGGTTAGAATCAAGAATAAATTCAACTTGAAGATGTGCACACGTGACCAACACACAGCTCTTTTAGTAATTTGCTACTTTTTTCAGCGCCAGTCCGACGGAACACAAGTCAACCATTGTTTTGTTGTCGAATCGTGAAACAGCGTATAAACAATTGCTTCATATGAAGTATGTGTCATTCATATAGTAAAACCGATTGTTCTACGTGTAACTGTAACATATTCTACAGATCTGGAAAATTCTATGATTATATGTTAAGTAGAAGCTATTTTGAGCGAAATTTTTTCGATGGTCACTACATTATTTTGGAACCTTGAAAATTTGGCTAGTACTACCCATAAACATGTATTCGTGAAAGCGGCATTATTAACTTCTCTTTACTCATAAATTTTCATTACTAGAAACATTTTCTCTCTTCTAAGGGCAACTTACGTCTGCAACTCTCAATAACCTATCAGACTTACCATTTATCTGTCTCTGAAGCCAGTTTGCTTTTGACGTCCATAACAACCGCTGCAGTTTGCGATCTTCTCATGAATTCTTTTCGTCATTTTACTTGTGTCAACAATATCCAGCAATGCTAAATACAAATTTTTAATTTTCTTTTATATTTCAAACATTATTTATGCCTTTCAGTTGACTTTTGTATCGAGTATCAACGGTAATATTAAATATCCCACACTAGATCTAGCTGTCCAAAGTGAACCATTCGTCAGAGATAGACGGCAATAATGATTGGACCGATCTTTATCGTACACTATTCAGATTTACTTGAGAAGTCTCATATTATTGTATTGTGATTTCAGAATTAAAATAACTAGTGAATCATTTCAGTATCTTTTAGTTGTCTTTCTTAATTATAGGCATTTCATGTTTAAAAGTTGTTCCATTTAAATTGCACTCATTGCTTAGCTGCAATGAAGCTTTGTGACAAAATATAATCTAGTAGCAATTTCAAATGTAACTATTGCAAGATCATCTACATTTTCTTTTTATGTAAACTTCTTCTGTGACTTTCAATTTGTTAGTGGTTGAACTAAATGTGATCATTTATATTTACTCAACATATATAAATGATTTACCAAATAAGTATCCAGCATGTTTGTATGTGAGATGTGCATACATAAGTAAATATATAAAACTCACACTATTCAAAGAGTCACTCAGAACAGCACAACATATTGCAGATAAATCAAGAAATATATGAATACAAAAATTAACCTCTGATGCTAGAGTGAATAATTTACCAATATGCTTTTATTATTTTCTAAATTGTTTTGGTTGTGTGGAACATATAATGAGCACTAGATCAACAGTTTCAATAAATAATATTCATTATGATCTCCCCATGCAACTGGCTTCAACCTTGCAATAACATTAAATATATTTATTACTTTATTTTAAAAACTGGAGATAGAGGTTGTGTGAATAATTTACTCAGAAAGTGTTAAAGCTTGACCATCATTGCAAGACTAAGGTCAAATGCATGGGGAAATTAGAAAGGATATTATTCAATGAAATTGTTGATCTAGTAGTCAATACATTTTTAAAACAATCAAGAAAGGTTTTGACAATAATGAAAACACACTGGTAAATCATTTACCTGTACTTCAACTATATAGAAATTAGGATTTATACAAAGATCTAATTTGCTGTATCATTGTGTTTACTGTACCTTTGATTAATCAATTTTACTCAAAGCTCAGGTCCTACACAAAACTTTCAATGACATAAAATGTGCTTGTTCAATGTATGTTCATATAGAAGACATGATGCAGTATTTCATCACTAATTATCACATTTAGTTCAACCACTAACAAATTAAAAGTCACAGAAGAAGTTTACATAAAAAGAAAATGTAGATGATCTTGCAATAGTTACATTTGAAATTGCTACTAGACTATATTTTATCACAAAGCTTCATTGCAGCTAAGCAATGAGTGCAATTTAAATGGCACAACTTTTAAACATGAAATGCCTATAATTAAGAAAGACAATTAAAAGGATACTGAAATGATTCACTAGTTATTTTAATTCTGAAATCACAATACAATAATATGAGACTTCTCAAGTAAATCTGAATAGTGTACGATAAAGATCGGGCCAATCATTATTGCCGTCTATCGCTGACGAATGGTTCACCTTGGACAGCTAGATCTAGTGTGGGATATTTAATATTACCATTGATACTCGGTACAAAAGTCAACTGAAAGGCATAAATAATGTTTGAAATATAAAGAAAATTAAAATTTGTATTTAGCATTGCTGGATATCGTTGACACAAGTAAAATGGCGAAAAGAATTCATGAGAGATCGCAAACTGCAGCGGTTGTTATGGACGTCAAAAGCAAACCGCCAGTAGCACAGATAAATGGTAAGTCTGGTAGGTTATTGATGAGTTGCAGACGTAAAGTTGCCATTAGAAGAGAAAAATGTTTCTAGTAATGAAAATTTATGAGTAAAGAGAAGTTAATAATGCCGTTTCACGTAAATACGATGTTTATGGGTAGTACCCAAGCGAAATTTTCAAGGTTCCAAAATAATGGTAGTGACCATCGAAAAAATTTCGTTCAAAATAGCTTCTACTTAACATATAATCATAGAATTTTCCAGATCTGTAGAATATGTTACAGTTACACGTAGAACAATCGGTTTTACTATATGAATGACACATACTTCATATGAAGCAATTGTTTATACGCTGTTTCATCGATTGATCGAAAAACACAATGGCTGACTTGTGTTAAATTTATTTACCGTCACGGACTGCGCTGAAAAAGTAGTGCAAATTACTAAAGAGGGTATCTCAATGAAATGGCGCCGTGTGCAATATTTGTACCTACATAGTAACATGTGTTGGAGAAGAGTGACAGAAAGCCCAAAAATAAAGGTAAAAGAATGATCGTAGGGTAGAGGTTAAGAATACTGTAAAGGACATTACTTCCATTTAAATTGAATATTTGGCCACAGATGACAATGATCAGTTATGAAGATCTTAATTTTCTTCTTCTTCAATGATCCAGCAACTCATTGGCTCTTGCCGTTGGGCCAAGAGCCATACAGTGACATATGCTTGTGTTTGTAAGTTATTTCTTTGGAGATCTTCAAAACCAAGTTGGGAAAATTCCACTTCAACAGGGAATCGAACCAAAACACCACCTCTTGGAAGCTAGTGTACTAAACACTTTTCTACCTCAGCTGTTGAAACATTGGTGGTTTTCTCTAAAGTTGTTCTTGATGCCATCACCACATCTTTTGCATGATCTTCCTCTTGTTCTGTATTCATTATATGTTTTCAATGTAGCTCTCTATGTAGACGAAAAAATAGGAATGTGAAAAATGTTTCATTTTGAGATGGAACACATTCTTCTTGATATCCCGGGTAGCAGTAGGATAATGAAGGAAACCTGGTGTAATGATGGATGAATCTTTATGAGGGCTTCCATGCTTTGTGCTTTAATAAAACTGTATATGCGCTAAGTGTATTGTTCACAGTAATAGCTTGGACACAAACACATTTAAGTGAGTAGTTCATATTGTGATGTCATGTAAAGTAAATAACTGTGTTCAACTCAGAAAGAAGTGCCAAGGAAATATAGTGATGAGTACAGCTTGTATGACAAATTTCATTTTCATATAACTGGCAAGGAATATTATCTGTAACTGAACTATAACATATAGAAAAACTTAACAACCAAAACATACAGTGTACACATTTGTTGACCTTTGTCATCATAAATTACATGTAGTATTATATCTCTTTGATCCTGGTCAAATAGCTTCTGTGAATTTAGACATTTTCTTCTTAAACTGTTTGCATAAACACACTGAAAAGATAAGTTTTCATGATCTTACTGCTGTCATGGATTATTGTCAATTTCACATCTTTATAAACTATACAGAATGTGTTTCTTCTTTCATATAGTAATTCTGAGCAACATTTAATCTTCTATTGATTTCACACAACTCTTGTTGCAAGTGTCACTATGCATATAGTGTGACATTCTGACATATTGTGCATACATATGCAGTGTAAAGTACCAAATATGTGTATGCAGGTTTTACTTTGATGGTTTCAGCTTGACTCATCCTTAATTCTACAATAATAAAAAGTATATGATTTTTAGTAATTAAAAAAGTAGTTTTTTTTTTAAAGTGTTCATGCTGGTCTTTTGGTCTATACTAATTAATCAGTGTTTCATAACAAAAGAAGTGTTATGGCAACACATTTTCTATGAAAAAAGGTAAACATTTTTCTGTTATGAGACAAAGAAATTAACAAAACTCTTATGTGAATCAGTAGTCAATCAATTACTAAGATTAAAAAGAACATATGCCCATTGATAACTACAATCTAAAACATACAGGGAAATATAAGAAATGATTTTTCTATGGATCCTCAGTAAGGTGAAGACATGTGTAATCTGTAAAGAAATAACAAAGCTTGTCATATGAGAAGTCAAACACTAAGCATAATTATATGATAACAAGGAAATGCTAAAATCATTGGTTTACCTACCTATGCCATTCAGTGAGCAATGTTAGAAAGATATTTAAAAAATTGGATAAAAGGAGGATTTTACCTTCATGTCCAGTTACATCACCTACAGTTTAAAAAAAATATTGCATGTCCTTTCACTCCATAATTTTTATTGAAGCTCTTAAACCAGATGGATTAGCCTAATGCATAGAGCGTTCACTTGTCTAATCAGACACGGGAGGGTTATGGGTTCAGTCCCACACTTGATGTTTCAGACCTGAGGAACAAATTAGCCATCCTGCCTCCGGCACAATTGGGCCTATAAATATGAAGTGACAAGCACTTCATAACTTAGGACCTGAAAACACTACAGGATATTTTACAAACTATTAGTGAATTAGCCAGTATACTGGTTATGTGTCATCACAGAGAATTCAACGAGTCAGTATATTTGCTCAGAAAAGTGAAGGGGTTAATTTAAGAAATGGGTACATTTTTCTTTCATGTTTTTATATGATTATATCACTGAGAATCTGTTATTTTATTTATGAACTTTACTTCTTTGACTTAATGCATTACATTGTTTTGAAGTCTGTGATTTTCCTGCCCACTCTTGCTACTTTCCCGATCACAATTTTGCCTAGGGAGCATCTATACAATCTGTTTTTATCTAATTTCAACTGTCAATAGTTATTTTGCTTACTCAGCTTGAACACAGGATCTATGTCCTATCAACCAAGACAGACACTTGATTTCACCTACCCTGAGATCAGAAAATCATTTGTAAAGATAGGTGTTCCATATGGAATGTTAATTGAGTACTATTTCAGTGTGGCCAATACAGTACTTCAGTGCAACAGAGACCCTATGACCTTTTGGTCAATATGTTGGTTTTGTTTATCATTTTGTGTCTTGCCCAGTAAAGATCTGTTTTCTCTCTATTTTTTTAGCTATACCATTTATTTACAGTTCTAATGATTCATCTACAAATATGAAGCAAAATGCACTTACATAATATATATTGCTTTTGTTGTGACCAACACCCTAATCTCTGATTGTCATCACATTGATTACATAATACATACTCGCATATAAGTCTCTTTGCATATGTTTGCTCACAATTTAATTCCAAAATAGTTGTCTCATTATTATGTATGCAAGCCACTCACTCACACTCAAGGGCATTTGAATAAATATAGATAAAAGTAAGATTAGAGTTCATCTGAAAATAACATGGTTTAATTATTATATATATATATAGTGTAACATACTAAATTTGCACATGTTGTCATACACCCTATGGAACACAATTTACTTAAAGAACATAACAACAGGAAGGAACTGAGCAGAAAATAACTTTCAATACTATTTAGATTTTTAAAGAACCTAATGGATCGACAGTATGCATATTGACCATCAAGACCATGCATTATCTCTTCACTGCAAAGTTTGTTATGAAATCTTTCAAATTTGATATCTATTTTTCAAATTTAGGATAATAATTTTTAGTTCCAGTAAATTTTCTATCAAGAAATGTTTTATTGTAATCAAATGCATTTCATACAGATAGTACATCTGATATAGGTATATGTTTATACAATAACATATTTTATAAATAGAATAGTATAACACAATATAATTAATTCCATCCTAGTTAACTCATCAGCAAGAACAAAATCAGCATGGCAAACTAAGAGTAAGAAAAAATATCAGCAGTAAAGCAAAACATTAACAATAGATAGATGTTTTAATAGCACTCTGTACAACATACTTGTCTTTGAGGATTATTGTGATACATTGCAAAAACCAATCAATGCATCTAGTATGATTTAAATGAAATTCTATTTGAATTCACGTATTCTAAACTTAGGTATAGATATAGTTTTATGCAAGTTTCCCTGTTTAAGAAAACTGCATGTACACCCCTATATTGTCCTGAATTTCATTTTTCCCAGGTGAAAGATGATGTAATTTACATTTAGACATAGCCATAAAATCTTATAAGCGAGTATATATGTCATTCATTCTGTCAATTTCATCATGCTTTCTGAAATATAAATATACAATGTTGTGTGCTCTTGCATTGTCCTACTATATTCTCTGTCTGCGTCAGCAACTGCAACCACTACCAGAATGCAGTCTGGCATTTCTGGACAGGAAAATGGGTCATCAGCATCTCCCATAATTCAGTCCACCAAACTGTCTGGTAAATATTGTTCAAGTAATCAGATTTGAGTGTCTAGGAAAAGGTAGTGGTGTTATTTAAAAAATATGAATGGAAATGTCAAAATATATGACTAACTAGAAAATTACCGCTGCTGAACTTATTTAATGTTAGTTTGAACCAAAGCAACTTTTGTGTGCATCAATATTGTTTAATATTTACATTCTTTAGTGCTAATTAGAATTGTATTTTGCCAAATCAATTTAATTTGCCTTAATGAACATTGAAAATAAAATGCTTTATTCCATAACATCACAGAATATTTATGTTAACACATTAACTTTATCAAATTGAAAAACACTCTGTGGCCAAATTAATTTTCAGCACTTTCATCCTTCAGATTAACAGATTTTGATGAAAAATGTGTAATTTTTGTAGATAAATAATTGTACTGTTTAACACAAGTTAAAGGTTAAACAAATCTTACATTAAGAAGTTAATCATTTATTTAAAATAATTTGATGTGATGCACAGACAAAACTATTGTAAAATATTTCTAACCTACAATCAATGAACTATTTAATACAGATTTAGCATTTAATGTCATTATCCTGATGATTATAAAAAAATTTATTCAATATAAAGGAAAGAAATAAAAGAGAGAAAATCTTAATAGCACACAAATCTAGATAAGCTATAACTAGATAGGAGCCATTCAAGATTTGACTGAATCAGAATTTGTTTTCATACATTTTTAACCATTGTAATGGGAAACAAAAAACTGACACTTAGTACAACTTGTGGTTAAACAGGTTAGATTCTATGGCACACTCTGCAAAGTTAATGTGTTACAGTATTGAATATGAAAATACATGGGTTGAGTATAAAGTAAAGGTTTGAGATAAAGCAATATGCAGATTAGATTGAAATATAAATAGAACATAACAATGAGCATCTTTTTCAATTTAGAATCATTATATGTACAATTTATTTAAATAGTTGTTTATTTTCAATAGTGAATAACTGCATTTTCTTTATCTTATTACTACTGCTTTTATTCCTTGTTGTGTACAATGTAATAGCTTATGTATTGACTTGGGATGCTTTATAAATATTTGCAAACTTGACATGGTGTATCCCAGAATACAAAATGCAATCATATAATTTATGGACCACAAAATAATGATACTGCTGCACATATTGTAATCTTCTACCACAATGTGAAACTATAATAGTCTGTTGAAGCATTTCCTACTGGTTAGAATAACATATTAAACATCATTGATAAACTGAAGTATATTTAAGTACAAGTGCTTCAAGATTTTGTAAATGCATTGATTCTGTTACAAATTATAATTGTCTAAAAAATTGTAAGTTTGATAGAAGAGAATGTTTACAGATAACTCTGCTTTAAACTTGGAATATCTACTTTATTGGGGATGAAAACAACTATGAGAAATGTGCTTTTGATTAGTTTAACAAATTCAGAATTAACATGACATTTGAGAATGCGGGACACTCATGTTATCTATGCAACTGTAACAGCACCCATCTTGTGGTCAGGTCAAAAATTATTTGATTGAAACTTTGTTACTATATAGTTTAGTAACCTTCATAATTTTATCTTGGAAAAAGAAACACTTTTGTTTAAAGCAATTTTTGTAATGTATGGTAGTAGCAAGTTGTTTTCATCATAGATCTGTCATGTGTAAGTCAGTTTAATTAATTCTAGATTTTTCAATATTCCTTTCTATGATTTTTTGTCTAGGTTTCTATTTACTTTCATGTTTACATTTTCCTGCACATTTTTATATTAGAACAATGTTCAGTTTTTTAGGTGTTCTTAATACATTAAAATTTTTGTCAATTTTTTTATATTGCAATGTGTACCGAAAATCTCTGTGGCGTAGAGGTCTTGAGATGTGACCTCCGAATGATGTCCACCCATTCTGTGCGCAGACCTCCAGATTCACTCCTCTGAAGCATGTTCATCAAGTCTGAAATGATAATCTTATAGGTGTCTTGTTTCTCAGCCACTCACTAGAGAGCCCTGGAGGCAGCGGTAATCTCCATAGCACTTAACAGCATTACACATAGCACTGCTAAATTCTTAAAGGAGCAAAATTCAATCCAGGTAATGAAATCTGTGATATCTTCAGTCCTCATTGTGCCCAACAGCACATAATGTCGAAACAAACATTTTCACTCAACTTGATCATGTGCCTTTCTACTATGGCATCCGGACTTTCATGAGCAGTTTGGGTTGTTTCTGTATCTTTTTCTATAACTGTTTGCTTTTTTTTTACAGTGTGGGGTAATAACTAAATAACTAACTAACAAACTCTCTTTCTTGATACCATTGGACATAGGCTTGTTGCATAGAATGCAAATTTCTGTTAAAAAATGTTTACATGTCCTATTTTATATTTCTTAAATGCATCATCAATCTGGTGGTTATAAGAGGTGCTAGGTATTTCTATTGATGGACTTAACAGCTTTACTGATTGTGATGCTATAATCTGGAGATTTCTGTTACTTAGAGATAGACATCACTTTCATTTTCTCACTATTTATGGAAAGGAATTTGTTCTTACTTTCTATTGCTACATTGCCAAACAGTTTCTGCACTGTTCTTTTTTTTCCATTGTGCAATTTCTAAAATATCTGAATATTCAAGTTGTTTTTATCTGGCATAAACACCAATATATATTTTCACTGTGCATGGAAAATATCGACAAGAGTAGGAAGAGTAGTCTATCATTTTAGCTGTTTGAAATGTCCTATGTGATTGCTGCTAATTTGCCAGTAAGAGCTTATTACTTTGATTTTTAGTTCTGTGCTATCAATATTTACATTTTCTAGTATTTTTATAATTTATAATTTTGCATGACTTTGTCAAATTTTGTTGTGTAGTCTATTAATCCTACATATAGATCTACCTCTCTAAAGCATTATCTCATCATCAAGGTGCGTATCCTTTATAGGACGTTGCTCTCTTTGCAGCACATCTAAATTCACTCTGTCTCTTGCCAGTTCACCCACTTTAACATCTTGTAGCCATCTTCTTCTTGGTCTGCCTCTGCGTCCTGGGACCCTGCCCTCTAGTATTGTTCTTTCCAGGCCATCGTGACGCTTGATGTGACCAAAGTATGTAATTTTTCTGTATAGAATGTTGTTTATTAGCCACTTCTCTTTAACATTTAGTTCTTTCAGGACATCAGTGTTCTTTCTCTTTTCTGTCCATGGTATTCATAGGATCTTTCTGTAGCATTTAGTTTCGAAGGACTGGATTTTCGTTATTAATTTTTGTGTAATAGTCCATGATTTACAACCATAAGTAGCCACTGGGAAAATGCATGATCTCAATATTTTTAATTTTAGTATTTTGCTAGTGCTTTGCCACATGTTCTTCATTGTGTTTAACTTCTTGATTGCTATTGCCAATCTTCTTGAGATCTCTTTGGAGCAATCACCGTTATTGTTAATTATTGAGCCCAGATATTCATAGCTCTCTACACATTGGAGTTCTTCATTGTTTATTTGGATGTTAGGTGAGCCTTTTGCTTTGTCAGTTGACATGATTTTTGTTTTTTGTGTATTCAAATATAGATGTTGGTCTTCACTATGTTTCTTGGTCATCATGATTAAGTTTTCCAAATCTTCTTTGCTAGTGGATAATAATACTGTATCGTCTGCGTATCTAAACTCTGGTATGCATTTGCTGCCTATAGTGAGAGGGTCGTAATTCACATAGTTGGCATCGTCTTTTACATTCCTCATGATGTTCTCCGCATATATGTTGAATAAGTATGGTGACAAAACACATCCCTGTCATACCCCTTTTGAATCTCGAACCATTCAGCTATTTCACCTCCTATTTTAATGGTTGCCTGTTGTTCGTGGTATAGAGATTCTATGAGTTGTATTATGTGTATTGGAAAGTGCATGTCTTTCATGATGTTCCACATTTTCTGATGTTGTATATGGTCGAAAGCCTTGCTATAGTCTATGAAACATGCATGCAGGTCTATGTTGTATTCTCTGCATTTCTCGATAATGAGTCTCATGCTACAAATATGATCTCTAGTGCCTCTACCTCATCCTGCTTGTGTTTCGTGTATTTCATCTTCTAATTTTTGTTCCATCCTCTTATTATGAATTTTAGTAGGATTTTGCTGGTGTGACTTATAAGGGCAATAGTTCTGTAGTTGGTGCATAGTTTCAGGTTTCTCTTCTTTGGAATAAGTATAAATACTGATCTTTTCCATTCCTTTGGCCAGGAGGAGCTATTCCATATCTTTGTGCACAATTTAAAGCATTATCTAATAATGTTATATTATTACACATATGTACTTTTATGTAGCTAATCGGCAGTGTGCTGCCGGGATCCTCAAGGGGAGCAAAGAATAGTAACACTGCGACCTAAAAGGCATGTTGTAAGAGGCGAGTGAGGTAGGGGCCTAGGAAAGCTACACTAGTAAATAAAAAGGGTTGCAGAAATCGGATGTTCTGGCCAACTTGTAGGCACATAACTGGCCCAGCATACAATCGCTTTTGAGCTCAGAACACATATAAAATCCTGGTAAACTATCGAATACCTTCTTTTCCCCTATAAATTTGTTGTGTCCTATTTGATTGTTCTTTTATTTAATTGTCATAATGTAGACAATTGATTCCTTTTCTCTTTTCTAAAATTGAATTCACAAGTTCTAAATCATTTTTCAATGAATTCTGCATACATTTGACTTATTTAATTTAACAGTGAGATATATATATATGTCACATTCTCTTAAGTGCAATGATGATGGTCCTATCAATCAATCAATCAATCTTATGTAATGCATCTTGTTTTCAATAGGTATTTCTTCTTCTTCTGCGATCAACCTTTGCTATGCGACTACTCCGGTATGTGTTATAAACAGGGCGGTGTGCTTGAGGTCTTCACCGGTTCCCCATAGTTTGTCTTGTAGTGTTGTTTCTGTTGGCCAGATCTCCAATCTCTCACTACTCAGACTAGGGCAGTCTTGCAGGATGTGCTCTGGGGACTGCTTTGGTGCTCCACAGGTGCAGGCTGCCGAGTCCTTGAGACCCATTCTGTGGAGGTGTGTTCTGAGACTGCAGTGTCCCATTCTAAGTCTGAAGATTGTGGTCTGTGCTTTTCTGTTTAGTGTATTTATACTGTCGTGCTCTGGGTTGTATCCTCCATTTGTTTTTCTCCAGATCATTTTCCTGGATTGTTTCAGGAGAGCCTTTGCTTCTGTAAAACTTTGTGTTGGGTGGTGTTGTGTTAGGCTCCCCCAGCCCTTGCGAGTTTGTCAGCCTTTTCGTTTCCTGGTATGCCACAGTGAGCTGGTATCCACTGTAAGACCAGTTCGGATTTTTTGACAACAAGCTGATATTTTGCCATATGTCCTGAATGAGCTTGTCTTGTCTGGTAATAGGTACTAATGGGGCTTGTTGTCAATCTTCAGGGACATTTATTTCTGATCAAGTGGTGTCAAGATTTATACATTAATATATACAATAAGTTTACTTAATCTTTGACTGTTATGCCAGCTTCTACGTGCAGCTTTCTGTTTATAGTGCTGCTCATTAATTCTGTAGCTGATCCCTTTCCTTGCCTTTGAAGTTAAACTGTCATAAATTGTGCTATATTTTCCTATAACCCTTTTTAATGCAATTTTTTCTTCCCTTAAGTTATATTTTAAAAACATAATTGAAAGTGTCAGATTTTCTCTGATGTTCATTTCTACCGATCTCCCTTCGAAAATATTTGGTATGTCCATTTGGTAGCTTATCTATCATTAAGGGTTTTTTTGTATATAGAAGTGAGAAATAGCAAGTTAATAACAATGAAAGAAGATCACTGAGACCACTGTGATGTGGCTTTAGAGAATAATGTTGATAACAGGATTGACTGTATATGACATTAGATAAATCTCTTTACTTCCATTGATAATTAATTTTTTTTGGTAGATTGTGCTTTTCATTTTCTAGAATGCAACACTTGCTCTATTCTGCTCATTATTTATGATTTGCATCTCTATTTAGACATTTACTTGCATAGACTTTTTTCAATGTTCCAGCTATGTTATACTGCATGCTGGAGAACTCTGTATAGATATTTTAAAATTGTTTCATTGAGGTTATACTGCATGGTGGAGAACTTGCATATACTTTTTTTTATGTTCCATTTAGGTTATACTGCATGCTAGAGAATTTTGTATATACCTTGTTTTTAAATGTTCTGTTGAGGTTATACTGCATGGTGGAGAACTCTTTTCTTAAAAAATTACACTTATTATTTTGTCTTTTGCCTTGTTTCTCTCAAGTTTTGGTATATCTCATGATATGATTCTTACAATTTCATATTGCACAAACTTTCACATTACATACACTTTCACCCTAACCTGTACTGATGAGATTTTATTAGTATTACTAGAATGCAAAAAAACATGCAGAACTATCATCTAGATTTGTAAATGTATTGTATAAAGATATGTAGTGTAATCAAAACTTTAACAAATTGTAACCATACTTGTATTGCCAAATTGTTAGTTGTGATTGCTAACATAGCTTTTGCATTTTGTTCATGTTTTACAATCAACAAAAAAAACAATGTAACTGATACACACAAACTACATAATTATATAGGCCTATGCTGATATCAAATTATATTATGGGATTATGTTCCTGGTATTGCTGTTATAAAAAATGGAATTGTTGTAAAACAAATACATTTAAATAATGTAATTAAATTAAAGGCATTCCATTTGAATAATTATCTAAATGTTGTGAATAATGACTACTTAATCAATTCTCATCTATCTTGTTGTATAGAGTTGATCAGAGAGGATACCACACAATTCTATCCTCAGCATTTCTTCTGGTTTGGTCCTTAGTCTAGTCTATAGTTCCCTCATAGGCAGGGAAGCATGCAACCATCTTTGTCCAACTATGTTGACTAAATATTATTTGCTGAGAAATAATTTATTTATATATGGACAGAAAATGTGTACTGGTTGAAGTTCTGTAATATCTTTTGTCTACTAAACTACATATTAAATATATTTAATGACATACCCTAGGACATCCTAGGACATTCTTCCCACATTATCTGATGTCCATTAGTATCTCTTAATATCACAATTATTTCATTTTAGAATTTCTAGTGACCTTCTCTCTTCTCTGTAGCTCACCTTTCCATATGTGAAGGTTTGATCCCAAATGTTTCTCAGATTTATCATAGGCCAACTCTAAATCATGAACTGGTTTCTTCTTCCAGTATGTAATAGAAATTATGTTGTCTTCCTTTTACAGCAAATCATTATGTCCTCCATGAAAAGTGCAAAAACCAGTATGAACAGAATAGTATTTCCAAATTATTCTAAATTTTGGTTTGATGTTATTGGTTTGATGTACTTATATAGTTCCTTCAACTCTTGTAAAAAATGTATCGCATGAATCAGCCAAGCTGGAATGTCCTTCCTTTAGAAACTGTCCAAAACCTTTTCAAAGGATGCGTTTTAAAAATTTTAAAAAAACCAGGAAATAAAGGTGTACCTCACCATAATACTCAATGACTATTTAACTGTAGATAAGGTCCTGGGTAATTCAGTTTTCTTGGTAACAAAACCTGGCATATTCCATTTATTGTTGAAATAGTCATCATAGTAAGTGTCACAGAATCCTAGTGATAGTGTTACCTCGTATCGGGAGTGCGGCTACTACATTCAGCAAACTATCAAAGCGAGCGAGGGACAACACAAAACTGACATTGCAGATGAAGATTCATATATATCGAACCTGTGTAATTAGTTCTTTACTATATGGCTCAGAAATATGGACAGCCTACTCAAGACACAAGAGGAGACTTAACATCTTTCATCTTCGATGTCTCCGCAAGATTATGAACATCAGATGGTATGACAAGATAACCAACTCTGCAGTACTGCAACGTGCAAATCTGCCTTCCATCATGGGCATACTCAGCAGTAGACTAAGATGGTTGGGGCATGTAAGAAGAATGGAAACTTGTTGCATACCAAAACAAATGTTGTTCTGTGAACTTTCGGAGAGGAAGAGGCACCAAGGCAGACCACTGCTCATATATAAAGATGTCTGCAAAGCCTCAATGAATAACTTTTCTATAGGTCCCAGCACATGGGGAAGACTAACTGATGACGGAGTTGTGTGGAAAGCCAAATTGAGAAGGCGCAGAGTCTTTTGAGAAGAGACTTATGTATGGCTGAACGACAGAGAGAAAAGCGAAAACTCGAAGTTGTCACAATAAAACACTTGCCAATTGACCGTCTGTAAAGACGAAAAAGGCCATATAGTAAGTGTCACAGAATCCTAGTGATAGTGTTACCATTTAAACTAGCTCATATCATAAGTTGTTACCTCCTTGAAATATGAATGTACTAATAGTAGTTTTGCAATACTTTTATATTGTCTTATAGTACTTTTTTGCTAGATGCACAATCGGAAATTGTTACTAGTCTGCATTTCCCTTGCATTTAACCATCTCTGGTGATATACTTTCCAATTCTAATTTTCTCCAGTATTACCTTCAGTTGTATTATTCAGATGAAATCTCTTATTTAGTAATGGCATGTCATTTCTTAAACCCCCAAGTCTTCCTCATCAGTAGTAATAAAATAAAACATAACTGCATGAGCATCAACATAGGTAAACCTAGTGTATGTATTATAATTATGAGTTGGAATTTGAAAAAGAAATTTTAATCTGACAAATGACCTCATAATAAATGTGAAAAAGACAAATAGTTATGTTGCACACAAAATGTACACTAAATTTGGAAAGACTTACATATATTTTAATATCAAATTATCAGAAGATCTTTAACAAACATGCAACTGTGAGAAGGATAACAATGAAATAATGCACAGCCACCTCTGATTGTTTTTTTAAATTTGGGAAAGTATTAAGTCTACAAAGCATGCTTACCATCAAACAAACTGTTGTAAAGTGGGATTTATTTGTTCTCTAGTGTATTGATAATGATTGCACTGTCAGTAGATTTTGTGCAAATAATGTAGTACAAAACATATCTGCTTTTTTGAAGAGATTTAATTTGTCAAGGGATGTTTTCCAAACATTAACTCTTTCCACGCACAGTTATTTCCTCAATTTTTAAGCAGTTAATTCAAGGGAAGTAAAAAAAAACTATTTTTAAAAAAAAATAAAACGATCCCAACTACTCGTCAATAAAGAAACATATATATATATTATTATATACTAAATTGAATAAAACTTGACAACCCAATAGAATAACAAGGTTGAAAAGTAGTATAAGTAAAACAAGAAAGACTTCTTATAAGGGAAGCAATTCTATGGGCAGTGTGCGCTTAAAGTGTGGAAAGAGTTAAAGGATACATATGTATAAAATTCATAGTCAGTGTATTCAATTTGTTAACTTATGTAACATTGTGTTTAATTATACATCAGATATGTCTATCCTGAGTCCCACACCAATTGTGGAATTGAAGACAATGAAACAATTCATCAAAGTTACCGCAAAGCGTGATAAAGAATTGGAAACTATTCAGCGGAAACATGAAAAGGTTGGAATATTTTTATAATTATAATTAATGCTTCTTATCTACTTTTAGATTAATATTTGAAGAAATTTTTAACTTTTTTTTACTCTGTTGCAATAGAATTTGTTAACACATGCATTTAGGTTTGTGTTAGTGACTAGTGCAAACTTATACTTGCTGTAGCATGACTTACTAGACAGAAACATAAGAGTTTTAATGTTTGACTAATAATAATTTAGTTTTATGACTGTGATAACAGATTTTTTTATTACCACTTAACTGTATCTTGATATGACTATAATATTTGATCTAAAGATTGTGCAGATGTTAAATCTGGTAATATAGTATTGATTTTGACAAACAAGATGTGACAGGAAATCTAAGCTAGTACAAAAAAATGTTAATATTCAGAACAAATTATTTGATAGAAAAAAAGGTTTCTAGCTTTAAGTAAGTTCTCTTCATTTTAGTGAAGTATCTGGATCTATCAATTTTATTATATCTGTACTATTTTGTCTTGGAATTCTGAAATATATTTTTCTCTAAGCAATTTTTGGTGCTCTATTTTATTTTTTATTTCAGACGTTACACAATCAAAACTTCAGTATGTTCAGTATGTCTATATTTTTTTAAAACTCAAATCTCAAGACAGTTCTTATTTAGTATTCCATCATGGAGATGACACCAACAACTACTAAAATCATACTGGCTTTCATAAATGGTTTAGTGCACAGAATCGAAGGGTAAACATAATATGACAAGGTTACTGATGAGAAACAGGTGGAAAATACCAAGCAAACACCAGTATAATAAGAGCTTAAAAATATATACCTGCATTGGATTGGACATACGTAAAGTAGATTAGCTAACAGAATAGCAAGCCAGGTCTTGTCTTGAAATCCCCAGGGAAAAAACACAGAAATACCAGACAACTAAAGGAGAAGAACTGGAAATAGATATTGAGATAACTAGTAAGACATTAAGAGACTTGAAAAGGATAACACAAGACAGTAAATAATTATGCATGTTTGTTAAGACTGTGCTTTAGAGTAACTGGAAGCTGATAAAATTATTTAATTATAATTATATTATAATTAAATATATATTTTAGGCACGTGAGATGATGGAAGAGCAGCATCAACTTGTGCTTGGAAAACTCATCTCTGGACAAACAAAATCTAGAATATCCATGGAGAAACATCATTCCAAAGTGCTAAAGAAAATGTCCAAAGAAGGCATTAACATAGAGCAGAAACAAAATCAACTTAAAGGAGAACTGCAAGAACTATTGATCATTCAGGATCTTAAGGTACTATATAATATGTTCGTTTAATTGTTTAAGAATCAGCATCACTGCACTTCCGGCAGACCTGTAGATGTTAAATCTCCCTCAGCAGATGGCAAAGGGTATTATGTTGACTGTTCACATTGCATGTTACTTATATCTTTCTTTCTTTCTTTCTCGGATCCTGTATGCCTCACAGCGTCAGGTCAGGAAGAGATTTCTAAAAGGGCCCTAGTATGCGCTCGTAGATAGTCTCTTTCGTCGCCTCTGTTATCTCTGAGGTCCATCTTTTGCGTGGCCGGCCTTTTGCTTTGTACCCATTGTATCGGAGCAGCATTGCTATTTGGGGTGCACTGTCTGATGGTAATCTGCTTACGTGACGAACCATTTAATTTGTTGTTTCTTGATGAAGTCTAGTACTGATGTTGTACCCACTTTTTCCTGATGTCTTCATTTCTCAACGGTCTCTTCTTGTTACACCCAGCATTCTGCTGAGACACTTCATCTCTGTTGTGACTAGTTTTCTTCTATCGTTTGTTGTCAGCGTCCAGGTTTGGCACTGGTAACATAATGTGGTTACTTATATTTCAAAACCATATCTCTTGTGTGTTCCTCTTTGCTCATTCAACGTTAGATTTGTGTCTGGAAACTATTTGCATACATCTAAATGTTTTAGTAATTTTACTAAATTAAAAATATTGCCTTGATCTTATGTTTTCTCCCCTTTTTTTTCTTTCTGTTTGTCTCTAAGTATACAAATTGTATAATATGAGACTATGAGGTAACATTGTTTATAATATTAGGTAACAAAATGATACCTTAACGGTCCATTGTAGCTTAAATATTGAATATTTTATACTGTACATTTGTAAGTCTAGAGAATAGTTATGTGTAGTGGATTGGTAATGATTATGTTAACAGCAGATAGATACTGTGACATTAGTTTTGTTTGGCTCACACTTCTTCTTTTCTCTAATACTGTTTTACCCCACAGCATCAGAATAAGAAGGGAGTTAAAGAGCAGGCTTTTGTGTGCACTTCATAAATAGTTTTTTTCACCATTTCTTTTATTTCTGACTTCCAGATTTTGTATGGACTACCGTTTTAGCACATACTTCAGTAGTATAAGTCCTCATCCTGAGTTGTTTGTTGTTGGGAGTGTTTTCAAAACATTTAATGGCATCTACTTTACACTTAATGTTCTTTCACAACTTGATATTGTTGTCGTCTTCCCTTATTTATTTCCTGTTCATACAGTAATTATGTTTCCACTATTTATTTAATTCTTGTTGTTCTTGAAACATTAGGCTGCACTTGTCAACCTTCACAAATTTATATTTTGTCCCTTTAACTCTTTCCACGCTTTTTACCGCACACTGTGCCACGTCGAAGTCCATTGCAAGCTATTAGACACACACTGTGCCATAGAGTTGCTTCCCTTATAAGAAGTCTTCTAGTGTTACTTCTACTACTTTTTAACCTTGTCATTCTATTAGGTTGTCCAGTTTTCTTCAATTTAGAATATAATAATATATATATATAAATATGTTTGTTTATTGACGAGTAGTCTGGGGTTTGTTTTTTTACCTCCCTTGAATTAACTGTTTAAAAATTGAGAAAATAACTCTGCATGAAAAAAGAGTTAAGCTCTGACTATAAGATCTAATTTATCTTGCCACCTTTATACTGTTCTTTGCTAAGAACTAATTTGTTATTTTTCTTCCCCAGTGATTGGCCACAATTTATCGAACTGAAGTTATTGATATTATATGTGGGAGTTAATATTTATGTTTGTTGTCTTTCCAGAAATGATTATATTGTTAATTACTTTACATATTTATAGCACAGAGAAATGAAGACTACACATGCTCGTAATGTGATGAAGCTGTGTAAAGAACACTACCAAATGGTACTGGAACTTCAGGGTAGACATCATGATCAAATATATGATGCACTACAAAAGCTGATGGATGCCAATCATTCTACACATGGTAAAGCTCTAGATGAGATTCATGACAAGGAGGTCACTGAATTGAAGAAGAGAATGGATTTTCAGAGCAGAGAGCATATGAAGGTCCTTGGCAAGAAACACAAGGACAAACAAGAATTGTCAAGGTTAGTATGACAACAAAAGCTGACTTCATTTTTTTTTATTTAGACAGGAAACATATCTGCCTGTGTAAGACTTTATTTTGTTAAGGCTTTATATTGTTAGGTCTTTTTGGGACAGTTTACTCATGTATATACCATGTGGTAATCACTACAGTTGGTCATTTACATTAGTCCTGTGCTAAAGTGCTTCATATGCTATTGCTATGCTTGTTTCTGCAACAACGTAATGAGGCTTCACATAACATCAAACTAGATTTAGCAATTTATTATGTTCTCTTAGTGAAAACAACTGGGAAGCTAAATTCTAAACTTATTTTTGTGATCTTGAGAGTGTGTGTTTAGTCTTTATATTTTTAGCAGTTAAAGAGCAAGTTCTTATATTTTTATATATTGCATTGTATGTCAACAGAATCAAGCGAGAAGCTCAACAAAAGCATGTTCAAACAGCAGTCATAGAAAGACAAAAGGTAGCATAGCTTATAAAATTGTGTGCTAACTATTTATTTACTTTAAATGTTTGCTAAAACATTAGCTGTCATTTAATATCAGTATATATGCATATATTGCACCTGTATCCGTCTCCAGTTATTTGAACTTGTCTTGCCGATGGATTTAGATAAATCCATGCTAGAGAATGAGGTAAAGGAAATTATAAACTCTTCCTCACTTTAAACCAATGTACTGTGCAAGTGACTCTCATTTATTTCATTATTTCAAACAAAGTTCTGTCACAATGGACAAATTATGAGGTGACAGGTGTAAGATTTACATATGATCAGCATACTTTTCAAAAATGTTACCATTAATGATCTAATAAATGACAGAATCTCCAAGGCCAGCAGCACATTTAGTAGACTATACACTATTGTCTGGCACAGAAGTAACATTAGTTTACAGACAAAGCTGAAGGTGTATAAAACTGTTGTGCCAACAATGTTATATTCACGTAAATCATAGATTGTGTATCAGTGGTAGGCCAAGAAACTTAACCACTTTCATACAGTCTGCCTAAGAAAGGAGATGAACATCAGATGGCAAGATAAAATCCCAGATACCATAGTCCTCAACAGAGTGGGTCTATATAGGATCTACAAGATCTTGATGCAAATACTAATCCATTGGAAAAGTCATGCAGTTCATATGTCAGACCATCAACTGCTAAAAATATATACTCCTTCAGGGATAATTAAAATAATATGTTATTAAAGTCATGTTGCTGTCCAGAATTATGGAATAAGTAAATCTAGATAGCAGGAGGGCAGAAGTAATTGCTATCTTAAAAAAACAAAGTTATCCATGATGTTGTTTTAAAGTATATTGGGTAATCTTAAATATGAGGATAACAAACACAAAGGATACATATAACCAGCTGAATAGGAAAGAGCAAGTAGGGATCTCCAGACAGACTACAACAGAGTGAGATTCCATCTTTTCAACAAGCTAAAGTTAGGTACCTTTGATGAGTGTGATTTTGACACTGATAAAATGGCTTCTGAACATCTGTTACAAAGCTGTCCAGTGTGTGATGAGCAGAGAAGACTGATTTGGCCATCATCAGTGCCATTGCATGATGTCCATGTTCCTAAGCATAGTACTACAGTCCTCTCCATGAATCAAGTTCACAATCCAAGGAATGTCTCTACATTTTAGTAAATAAAATATCATGTTGAAAAAATCCATTTTATCATACTTTTCTCAAGCTCAATTACAACAATTATAGTCTCCAGTTTGAATTGGAATCCCTCATAAACATCATTTGTAAATGTGTCAACATTATCTCAAGTCCCTTAGATTTGCTGATAGTTAACCAGGGTATTAGAAAGGATGAGGTCATTTTCAAAACAACACATTACCTTTCTGGCCACTATCTTCTCCAGCAGTTTTTAATGTCTATTTTGTATGTTGAATATGTGGTAGCTGCTGAGCAGTCTAGGATTATTTTCAAGTTAAAGGAGTATTTTCAAAGAGAAGAATTACTGTTAAAAACACAAGTAACAAAGTTGAAACCTCCTTCTATAATCATAGAAATAATGATAGATGTGTTGTCCTGTATACTTAATTTGGTTGTGTTTCTATTGTATTTCAAGCTGAAGGAATTATTAGATAAGAGGCAAAGTGAGCTGGAGGCTAAATTGGCTGAGATCAAGAGAGAATTTGCAATAGAAAAGGATGCGGTAAGTGTTGCTTTATTGAGAGAAAATAGAATGAAATTAGAAGTCTGAAAACAAAGGAAGAAGTAGTTATTGAATAGAAACTTTCGCAATCAATTTCTGTCACAACTCTTTGTTATTTGAGCTTTTTCAGTAATTAAGATACTTGTCCTTCCAGCAAAATTATTGACTGCAGCCTGTGTTTCTGGAACATGTTGAGCATGTCAATGTCAAGGCACGTTAAGGTCTGGCAGCAATGAGAGTCATGGCGGCTGTTAATATGAAGCAACTGCTACTTGTCACCCTGTATCAGTGGCCGGCTCTTTTAACTATTGAATATGCAGTGGCCATCCTCACTGTTAGTAAGATGCAAAATAAATGACTTGAGAGAATATAGAATGAAGCTATGCGTATCATCTAGGGTTGCAATAGCGATACACCCTGTGTGACGATGAGGTTTCTCCTTGATTTCCCTACCATAGAGTATAGACAAGATAGCTAAAGCACATGCGTATCTCAAAACTAGTGCTAAAAAGGATCATCCATTGCACAAGCTGCTCAGCATCATAAGTGGAAATTGGTTAAAGTGGGATAAGTCGTGGGTTGACTGTGCAGCAGACACTACACTGTTGAGCTGGAATGCGAGCTAATAAATACCGACCATGGGGAAGAATGGATAACGGTGCCTTCAATATATGGGAATACCTATTCTTCCATCATTAAATTTGACGAAGGTTACAGAGGGAGGAATACTGTGGCATTGAATGCAGACATCAAGGCTATTAATGAAAACTGTAATGAAAGTGACAAGATTTACACAGATAGATCAGTAGTTCACCACGAAAAGTCTGTATGGACCTTCTCTGCAAGCTCATACAGCAGAAGGTCAAGGAAGCTAGTGGTGCATTTAGTTTCACAACAAGTAGCATGGCGTTGACTAAAGCACTACTCTGGCTGAAGTCACAAAACTATACTCATGCATGCATTCTGAGTGATTCATTGAGTGTATGATCCGAAAGGTGGAGGCTGGTTCGGTGCGCAGAAAATGGATTGAATCACTACAGGCATCAACAATTTGCAGAATTACATTGATCTTCGTTCCGGGGCACATGAGTGTCGATGACAATGAAGAGAACAGACAGGCTGGTTGGCATTGCCATCATTTTGAAGGATTTTCAACTAAACCAATGCACATCAATTGCTAGATTGCAAGAGCTTGGATTGAAGATTGGAGTGGCCAGGAAAAAGCAACACAACGAGCATATGAGTAGACTCATCAATCAACATCGAACTAGTGTGGTTAGACGCTGAAAGCTGTTGGAGATATTAGGAGATCGAAGTACCTATGGACAAGTCCAGAGTGCAAGGAAGTTATTCTAAAGTGAAACTGATTTTGTCAACACTTGTCTCCATTAAACATTTTTGTGGAAATTATGTACATTCAATCTAACATAGTTATTGTTCATTCCTAGCTAGGTCATCTATATCTCAGAAAATCTAGCATTATAAAGTTTTCATTCACCAATGTTAACTGTACTTGCATGATCTATCAATGTCTTCATCAATATATGCTCTGGAAAGTTGTTTTTGAGGGTAGAAGAGATAGGGTAATCTTGACTGACATTAACTGTTGTCCTAAACGATTCCCTAGTTTATGCCTTTGAGAATTAGTTCACTTGCTACTTTAGCATCTCTCTCTCACTTTCTTTTACTCCGGATTGGGGCATAGCCCCTCAACCAACTCATGCCAAGTCTTCCTATCTCTAGCTATCTCCTGCAGCTCCCTCCAGCTCTTCTTTATATTGTTGATCTCTGCCTCCAAATCTCGTCTCCATGTATTTCTCGGCCTCCCCTTCTTTCACAGTCCCTGCGGGTTCCAGGCAAGGACCCTTCTTGTTATATTTTCCTCCAGTTTTCGCAAAGTGTGTCCTATCAGCACCAGTATCTTTTTTAACCTGTTCGTTCACTGGAATCTGTCTTGTTCTCTCCATAAGTTCCTCATTTGTGACCCAATCATACCATCTTATTCCCTTTATTCTGTGCAGAAACCAGTTGATGAATGTTTGCAATTTATGCGCTATTGTTTTAGTTGTTCTCCATGTTTCTGACCCATACAGTAAAACTAATTTAATATTAGAGTTAAATATCCAAAGTTTTGTTCTAGATTTGATTTATTTAGACTTCCATATGTTTCCCAGTGCAATGAAAGCTCCTCTTGCCTTCTGTATTCTTATTTTGACATCTCTATCTGTTCCACCCTCTTTGTCTACATTGCTGCCCAAATATGTTTATGATTCTACCTCTTGAAGTGGGATTTCACCCAGGGAGATTGAGTTGTCGTTTGCTTGGTTAATTCTCATTATCTTTGTCTTTCCCTTATGAATGTTCAACCCTAGTTGCTGGGAACTTTGATTCAGTGTGTTTAGCTTATCCTGCATCTGATTTCGTGTATGGGACAGAAGGGTATATCCTCAGCGAAGTCCAGATCTTCTAGTTGCTCTGTCAGAGTCCATTGGATTCCATTTCCCATTTCTAGTGTTAGTTACTGTGGTCTTCATAATCCAGTCTATTGTCAGTAAGAACAACAAAGATAATAGAAGACATCCTTGACGCACTCCTGTTTCTATTCCAAAAGTGTCTGTTAGTTTATCTTCATGAAGAACTCTACATTTCATATCTGTTTATGTACTTTAGCATATTAGATGACCATTCTGTACAAGTTTCTCTTCAGCATTATATTTTCTTAAAGTATCTTGCAAGCCACATACCATGCTATGTCAGAATTTTTTTTTATATTCATATAAACATAACGGGGAAATGCTGTCATAACTAGGATGCGATGTACGAAAATCAACAAATCTGAGGTGGTCAGACTGGATCAGATCAGATCTGGAGAAAATCGTTAGGGTGGCTGCGGTAATACTGAGGAAATAAGCGATAGAGCAAAGACTGGTATATGCAGTATTACATAAGAAGGGAAAAATTAATTATAAGATATGAAAAAATAACACTCAACGTTTCGGTGCTTAAGACCTTTATCAAGAACACAAAAACTAAATTAACTAAAACATGATACTAACAAATGATCTGAATCAAAGATACTGGCATACGTACCTGCGTGGCTCTTGGTCAGCATCTCCAAGCAATCAAGTTGAGATGGAGAAATCCAAGCAATCAAGTTGAGAACTGACAAACTGTTGAACACTAATCTTAACCCTTTGAACCCTGGCCAACTATACCTTAAAAACCCTCGACCCTGGGCTCCTGAGCAAAAACAGCACATATCAGAATTGTTTGAAAAACAAGATAGATTGGCAGAATTAAGTGTCCTATAATTTTTATCGACTTACCCCATCATCTCCAGTATTCCTGCTTACTATGCCAGTCTTTCCAACATGTAGATCCTTCCTTTAGACACAGGAAATTTTGACAAAATGTGCACCAAAATTGTGTCTTCACTTTCTTGACTGGTCTGTCTTTGTAATCCATGTTTGGAAAGTCACTGACATGTTTGAACATCAGTCGGTTCAAATAATTCTTCTAAATGATCATCCTACTCACTTTCGATTTCGTTATCAGAATAATCATATTCTAAGTCTAATTCATCTTCAGAATCATTTAAAAGTTCAACAGCTTGCTCTGCTGTTGTCATCCTTTTCGAGTGACCATTTCCGAAATTTTCAGCCTGTCGTCTCATCTTTTAAAAATTAATAAAATATTATAAAATCACTATGTTTCAAAACACGATGCAAACCACCATTTAGATAAACCTTTAAGGAAGCATTTCCTGTGTTTGACGTCACACTAGTACACAAGTTATCGTTGAACACCGACAAATAACGAGTAGGGGTTCTCATGCCGATATGTAGGCACCCCAGGTATACGTGTACTAATGATAATACCGTAATATCGGGGGCGGGTTCAAGGTTAATCCACAACATGTAGGTTTTTACATATTTAAAATCAGAAATCCAAGTTCTTCAGTTCAGAAAATTGCCATGTATTCAGTCTCTGCTGTCTGAACTGTGCAACTTCAGCACAAGGTTGTCATGCATTTGATACTGTCTCACTCTAAATGATCAGGAAATGAAACAGCAGACTGACTGGGCAATAGAAGTGTTGCAGAAGAGAAACCAAATGTGACAGATAAGCATCATCAACAGAAAAAGATGATTAAATCAATCAGAAAGTCACCAATACTAACGCAGGACAGCTACTAAAATATGGGCAGATTAAGAACAAGTTAGAGAATAGGTGCTCACCTCTCAATACAAAAGTACTCAGTTTGTTCCTTTGTGGAGCCATCTGGATATTTTTCCAGAGATCCCTGATCTCAGTGTAGGCGAGATCGAGTTCCTAGTCCTAACAAAACAGACGGATAACTGTAGACCCTGTGTTTAAGTTGAGTACATAAAAGAATCCTTGGAAGTTCAAAATTGAGAAGAGCAGGCAGGAAAGCCACATCATGGGAAAAATTCATTAGAAATATTACACACAAAAAATTACTACAAAATAATTTCACCCTCTACTAAATAAAATCAGAGACCCTTGCAGGCATGACAGAGTTTGTGCACTGGCGCTGAGATCTTCCTGTGTAAGAAAGGTATTGTAGCACACCTGGTTATTCACCGCAGTGCAATGATGATGGTTCAATCAATAAATCTATTATTCTGCATCTCAGAACAGGGCACAATTGACTACGCAGCCACATGTATTTAAATTCAAGATTGACAATTCAGCCATGTGTACATATAGATCGGCACCAAGACTGTCCTAAATAAGAAATACTGTGACAAATTCACTGACCCAATGAAACAACATCTTAAAGAAAACTATACATAGTCTGTGGGACCTACAGAAGACAATGAAGTTTATACAAGAGACAACATTGAAAATGAAGACAACATTGAATATAAAGAAAACATTCAAAGTGAACTTTTTAGTCTTAGTTTTAGTCGTCGGATCACCATCACTGCACGTCGAACAAATTAGTCCATAAGTGCTCCGATCTCTCCTCAGTATGTCCATCAGCGTGTGGCGACTAACAACACCGGTTCTTTGTTGGTTTACAATTCTTCTTTATCTGCCAGCATAGCGTTCTTGTCGAGCTACACCACACTTAACTTTGAGTTCTTGCAGTCTGGTTAGTGTTGTGGATGCACCGCTATTACGTGAATCATGTACACGCCCTCTCTCCCTTAAGGAATTTATAATATCAGCCTGGTCCATTGCTCGTCCGCTTTGGACAGCAGCCATACCTGCAAGCCTATCCGACGTTCATTCCCCTTACACCTGCATGCCCTGGTACAAGAATGAACTAAATGAATCAAAGTGAACTAAAGGAAAGAAGTACCACATCTACTGGGTAATACTGTGGAATGGTGTTAGATATGATTGATAATAGAGGAGGTCATGAGGAGTAACTCGAGCCCATGCAGAACAATAATATCACAATATTAATCATAGATTAATTATCAGATAATTCTAATTATTGCAGTTTCAGTAGTGATGTTTACCATTTGGAGACTAAAACTGTTTTCTTGTTGTTTATAAAATGATGAATATTCTCTGTCATTCTGTTTCAGACATTGAAATCATTTAAAAAAGAATATGATGAAAATATGGAAAAGCTGGAAGAGGAACTTGGTAGCCAACTTGGTGATGATGACCTTAACGAAGAAGAAACATCAAACCATGGTGTTGGACATAACATGAACACATCGCTTGTCTCTAATGGGGAATTGGAAAAAGGCCCACATGTGTCAACAGTTATAGTGAATGGACCTAGTAAAGAGAATGGATCAACTGTCCATGAAAGTACAGAGCAGCAAATGGAAAAGGTGAACAGTGAAGAACAGCTTACAACAATGTGATCATTTGAATCTACTTGTCTCAGTCCAGAGTATTATACAAGAAGATTGACGGCACTTTATTGGTCACATTTCATTCCACCATTGAAATCTTGATTCCTTATTGACATGTCTTACTGGTTGACCTATATAATAGTGTTAAAATTGGAATGAACACAGAACTGTTTGAATATATTCAATTACTAGTTCATAATTAATGTCATGTTTCTCAATAAGTGAGAATATCTTGTTAAACACACTTTCAAAAATGTCCTGGTTGTTGATTGCCTCAAGTATATTTATACACTATTGTACAAATGTTTGATTGTGTTTTAATATTCTTTACAATTGTTAAATTAATTTGTGTAAAATATTTGTAAAGTTATTATCAATATTTTGTTCATTTGTTAGTCATTCAGTCTATATTTATAGATTACACCAAGGTGTTCGACAAAGTGAATCTTCAGTATCTTTCTAAAATATTAGAGAGCTTAAATATCGACCGCAAAGATCTAAGAATCATTTAGAATATATATTAGTAATAAACAACACCATTAAGAGTAGACAAACATGTGGAAACTTGCTAGCAGTTCAAAAATGGAATTTGGCAAGAATGTGTAGTATTGAAAAAATACAGATTTCATTAAAATGCATTCCCAAAGTAAATGGGATGTTGATATGACAAGTCCATCAATGTAAATACCATAGAACTGATAACATCAGATGGTATATGCAGATCAGAAATAAAGAACAGAGTAGGCCAGGAAAAACAGCATTCCAGAAAAGGTAAGGTATTATATGTTACAAGTCATTATGTATTGAAGCCAGAAAGAGAGTGTACATAGAGCTAGTACTGGCTTATTGATACAAGTCATGGACAATAAATACACAGACAACAAAACCTCTAGAGATGACAGAAATGTTATTCTACAAAAAAATGCTGGAAATCTTTGGAATTGTTAAAATGACTAATGACTAATGTTGATGTGCTGAAAGAGACCAAGGCACAGATAAAATTCATTATCAACGTTAGAAAGAAACAATCATTTTTTTAGTGTATTCTTTTTCATGGAAAATGTGAGCGTCTGTAGCTTAAGCGGTAGTGAGCTCAATCACAGACCCAAGTGTACCTGGTTCAAACCCCACGGTGGGCAATTTTGGAAGCAAATTCATTTCCGTGGTATTTTGACAAAAGGTAATAATAGATATAACTGTTCAGAAAGCAATGGCAAACTACTGAACGTATAAGTGGTGCCTAGAAAATCAACGACTTGTTTACTGTGGTTGATGGCTACATCCTTTAGGATATGCTACGATTTTCATCATGGAAAATTTAGTTTTAGAATGCAAATGACAAAAGGCAAATTCTATGGGAGATAAAACAAAAGAAGACAGAGAGAAAATTCTGATCAGCCTAGTTTCATGGCACAGAAAAGTGTCAACATCCAAATAGATAGTCAGTATTTGTGGAGACATTTGTGGAGATCCATGATCACCAATGCCAGCCTATGAAACATAGAATATGATGATGAATGTAACTATTTTTGTAGTACTCTATCTAAGAACATTACAAAACCAACATAGACATTAAAAAAACCCACAAAGTACCAGAATATTGTGAGCGTCTGTAGCTCAAGTGATAGTGAGCTCGATCACAAACGGTGGGCAAGTTTGGAAGCAAATTCGTTTCTGTGGGATTTTTACAAAAGGTAAAAATAAACCTCACCTTTCAGAAAGCAATGACAAACTACTGAATGTATAAGTGGTGCCTAGAAAATCAAGAACTAATTTTCTGTGGTTGATGACTACGTCGTGTAAAGGATGTCACGACTTTCATTTTCATCTAAGCACAGATAAATATTCTATCATATACTTCTTTCTTACACTGTTCAAAGACAGCTTATTTTTTTTATAGAAGTATTGCAGTTACTACACATGCCTTCATTTTTTTTAATGAAAACCACTTATACATGTACAAAAACACAAGTGATGAACAAGTTAGGAATGCCATTACAACAACAGCACAGATACATTCACATAGTTTCAAATTATTGTCACATTATACAGACAAATATATATTAACAAATAAGTTGAAAAATTTCATTTTTTTAAAAGTTGGAAAGTTCATTACAAAACCAACATAGACATAAAAAAAAAAACCTACAAAGTACCAGAATGTTTCAACATTATGTTATGAACACACAAATGTGATATCACTTGTTAACTGGTTCTAGATCTTCTATTTGTTGTAACAAGAATTGTCTTGTAGGTCCAGATTACAGTGCATGAACTCTCCGCATCACTAATTAAAGCTCATTGGAAATATTATGAAACAAAATAAACCTGAAGACAAAGAGCAGTCATTATTATATTCTGAGACAAAGTATTAACTCTTTCCACGCTTTAAGTCGCACACTGCGCCACGGCAAAAGTCTGTTGCACGCTTTAAGCCGCACACTGCGCCATAGAGTTGCTTCCTTTTAAGAAGTCTTTCTAGTTTTACTTCTACTATTTTACTTCTACTACTTTTTAACCTTGTTATTTTATTGGGTTGTCCAGTTTTCTTCAATTTAGTATATAATAATATATATATATATGTTTATTTATTGACAGTAATTGGGATCGTAATAAAATTTTTTTTTTTTTAAACACTTCCCTTGAATTAATTGCTTAAAAATTAAGGAAATAAATGGGCCTGAAAAGAGTTAATTACAAAAATAATAAATGTAGTGTATTGTTTGCTTGAATTGATCTCAATGCTTGTCACCTTGGAAGAATGAGAAATGTGTGAGAACATAGATTTTTGTGTGATCTTGAGAAGGTTCCATGTATAAATAAAGATAAGCCTATCATGCACACCTCCCCAAAATAAAATATAATGAGCATCATTTGTCAATACAATTGCTGTAGTTGTGTAGTAAACAATGCATACTCAAATTTGTTACTGAAAAAATAGTTTTATTATTACAAGGGAATAATATTTCTTGCTAATATTCTAATAAATTAATCACAGCAGAATGATATACATTTATATACTAATTATCACTAGTGGACAATAAATTGTATATAAGATCTAAGTCAATAACTCAAGAATATACTTATCCAGGTGGATACAAATGTTGTGTATTCAAGTAAAATTTGATAGCACAGATATCAAGATTTATTTTATTTATTTTCTCCAATTGAATTTTTTAAAATTTATTTCCACTCTTTAAACATGAAAATGTAATATTTATAATGAGTTTAATGATACATAAACACTATGCATGCATATTCACACACATTGTACAATTGGGTCTTGACACACCAGTGACTTTTCGTGTCAGTTAATGATATTCTTTATATTGGCTTTTAACATTTTCTTTGTGAAAACTACATGTAATATATTATGTTCTGTTTTCAAACTTACCAAATTGATATTCCTTAATATTTGAAGTTTCTCTAACTCTTACAGTACACATTGTGAATACATTTATGTCAAAATATATATTCTGGTCATTTACTGTTTGTTTGGAAAAACTACCACACTATTTTTGTTGAATTTTTTTTTTCCCAGAATACATTTATTACAACATTTACAGAGAATTTGTTTGTATCAATTACAGTAAAACTAACAGCTATGATAATTTGTATGAAATTTCACCTTGTGCGTATTGGTGTTGGAGAGGCCAGAGTTTATACTGGACCCCTCCCCCTGGACTGTGCCTAAATATAAACAATTCTGAGTATAATATCAAGCAACACATGTTACTATTGAAATGTAATGAATTATTATGCCAATAAATGTAGATTCATTTATATCTTTAAATAAATTTGTGCCAAGACCAATATATTTCTTTTAAAACAACTGTTCCCAACAAAGAACAATGTATTACTGACAGACAATTGTTTAGCCAGTGATCTACTGTAGATACACAGATGAGCATTTCAACCAACTGGATATGAAATTGTCAATAGATCATTGTGTAATTGTAACCATTCCCCTCAACATCATAAAGGCAGACATCTATTGAGATTGTTGTTGTATTGTAGGACAGAGCACATATGGACTTGTCCAATGTGCCAGGATATGGATTGGGAGAACTGTACTGAAAGGCAAACAGTTCAGCATGGTTAAGTACAAAATGCCACAGTATTAATTTTGACAAATAGGACAAAGCAGGGAGGAAATTAAAATGACACAGGTTTTCATAAGGCATCAAAAGGAGATATCAACTGTCATACATTTAGAGACCGATCTCTAAATGGGGGTCTCTGTGGCTAATTGTTCAAGAGACTGCCTTGCATTCTGAATGGCATCAGTTCAAATTTGAACTGCTTTGTTCTGTTCATGAGTGAAATTTTTCCAGAGATCCCTAGGATTGTTGCAGAAGCTACAGTTTGTACTTTGTGCAATACTCTTGGCAGGTGGCATGCCATTTCTGCTGAGAGGGTAGCCGAGACATATGAGGTAAATCCAATGCAATAAAGTCAATCCTTTGTCTTTAAATACTCTTAGAGACTGGTAGACAACCAATCTCTAATATGAGAGGTGCACAAATTAGGAAATGGGTTGTAGACAGTATTTTCGTCAACATGAACTTCTACATTTGATCATAAATTTCCAGACATACCATTACCTGTTCCTGATGTTACTATCGTCTAACAAGAAAAACTAAGGAGCATCCACACTGTGTTATTCACATCAGATTCTGGACTATGAAACATTAACACTTTCCACGCCAATCGCTGCACATTGCACCACAGTGTGTTCCATTGAACACCATTCGCCGTACACTGCGCCATTTGAGTTGTTTCCCCTCATGCAAGTCTTTCTAGTTTCACTTCTACTATTTTTACTTCTACTATGTTTTAACCTTGTTATTCTAATAGGTTGTCCATTTTTCTTCAAATTAATATATAATAAGATATATATATATATATATATATATATATATATATATATATATATATATATATATATATATATATATATATATATATAGCCGTCCATCGCAAGCAATGATGACAACAATCTCAGACGTGTACTGTTGCACCTCTCTGGTGTGTCGGAGGTGACTGTAGAGTCCAATCCTAGAACAGAATCCCGACCACAGGTGGGGCATACATGATCAAGGTTAGACATGTGCGTGTTGTGTGCTCTGTCTTTTCGCGCTGCTCGTTTTCTCTGTGACTCAACAATACGATGATTCTCAGCTATTCGGGTTCCTCTTTTGTTGTTACAGCGCCACATTTGGCGATCTTCGAAGGGATTCCCAGCACGTATTGTCTATATCGAAGCATTTCAGAGACACTTTAAGAGTGTCTTTAAAGCGTTTTTCTGTCCACCAGCTAAACGTCTGCCCCTTCAAGCTCGCCATACATCAACTGTTTTGGGATGCGTTTATCAGGCATTCGAGCAACGTGACTGACCCATCTCAGTTGGGCCTTCTGCAACAGGGTGTTGACGCTTGGGATCTTTGCTCTTGTGAGGACTTTGCTGTCTGGAATTTTGTCCTGCCAGTTTATTTTTAGTATTCTGCGTAGACAGCTTGTGTGGAAATGGTTTAATTTTCTTCCGTGTCTGCTATACACTGTCCATGTCTCGCTTCGTACAGCAGCGTGGTTAGCACTATGGCCTGGTAAACTTTCAGCTTTGTGACTATGCTTATCCTTCCGTATATATATATTAATTAACGAGTAATTACGATTTTTAAAACAAATGCTTTTTTTTGCCTCCCTGTGTATAACTGAGGAATTAACAGCATACGGAAAGAGTTAAGAATACTAGTACAGTGAATTATTAGATTCATTAAGTTAGCTTCATGTCAGTATCTTGAATTCACCATTGCAACCTTTCAAACTCATGTACTAATAGCCTAAGAACTCAGACGGTGTTTTTCGAAGTATGTATTTTTGTATGTATGTATAAGTGAATTGCAGAATGGCAAATATTTTATTTTCTTCTTTGAACGCTCCATTTCGACCACTTGTTATACTGCTCTTTGTGATTTGTATGTGATCTGAGCCTAAGAGTGATTGTACGTTGTATCAGCTATGCGCCTACAAGTACATCCGATTTCTGCTATACTTTTTATTTACTAGGGTTGCTTTCGTAGGCCCCTACTTTAGTCACCACTTATGACATTCCTCATAGGTCTCAGTGTTACTATTATTTTCTCCCCTTGCAAGCCCCGGCAACATACAGGAATCCTCGCTTCACATCATGTTTAAAAAAAAAAAAGATGTTTTAACATTGATTGTGTTTAAAGTACCAATAAATCTAAATGTGTAATTTACATTGACCATTTATATTTTTATTCTCATGAATATGGGTGGTAGGCTGGAGGGTATAGTATATGGTTTTGCCCATTGCCTTCAGTTCTGCTAAGATGGATCTGAGATACCGTATAAATCAAAGTATTTTAATGTAAGCGCCGTTAACTCTCTCTTTTTTCCGATGTATTTTACAAGTTTTTTTTGGCAACATTCCCCAAAATAGTTCTGTGTACTATTGTAAGCAAACATTTTTTTGTATTAGGCTCTAATGGTAAATGTATCATATACTTCATTAAATTGTTGAAAATACAATATTTGTTGGTATTAATTAATTGTAATTGGATTCCATGTAAATAACTTCTTTTGTATAGATTGATATCACACAGAATATTATATGTACTAGTTTGCCCAATAGCTTGCTACCATACTTGTGTGTGACTGTTGCCATTTCTACTGTACTTCTACAACTGCGAAATAATGTTCATATAATTGACATGGCCTACAGTGATGAGTCATGAATTGAATCTCACAATCCACACTTCCTTCACATGGAACATGTCAAGTTTTATAACTCGCAACCTTTTCATAAAAACATCATTATGGAAAATGAAAACATTGCATCTGTTGTTGAAATAGAGTTAAAATGCCTCAAACTGACTGGAATATAATTACATAGACCAAATCCTAAACACTCATGACCTGAAAAAACATTTGAGTAATTACAGTATTAATTTCTTTTTAGACTGTTTGTTTATATTTCTTGAGATGTTTTCTGAGGCCAACAAACCTCCATTTAGTCTTACATGTCCTCGTCCATCACACATACAGTAATGGAAAAAAGAAACTTCAAAGATAACATGAAATATGATTGATAATTTTAAAGAGGAAAGCAAGACACAGCTCAACTTAAGAAAAAAACTGTATTTTTTCAGAATAAATTACTAATAAACTAACTTAAATGGACATTTTGCAACCTACTGCATTTTATGCCAACATTAGAATTGTGTTGCAAATAGCTATGGTACTTCCAGTATAAGCAGATACAACTGAAAGTTCCTTCAGTATGTTAAGGAGGTTAAAATTTGGCTTGCAAGTAATGCATCAGTGATAGTATACTATCAGGACGTTGCATATTGAGTGTTCATCATTTGAAAATCATCTGACAAAGTACATTTTATTGACTTATAATAATTGACAGTTTAGAACTTGTTTCAAGAAGAATGCAATTTTAAATTCACAAAATTAAAAAAGATGAGACATTGAAACATCTGATAAAATTAAAATGATAAATGGTAAAATAAGTCATCATTACTCACAACCCCATTTTGTAATAGCCATAATTACTGGGGAAAAATGTCTTCTACACCTCTTGAGCACACCTTGACAAAATTCTGGTAAACACCTATGTATGTGCATCAAGCACAGGATGAGTGTGTGAACAAATCATTTGTGTTCATGCAACTTCTATCCTATTGAAATGTGACAACTATAAATATGAGTTTCAGCACATGTTGTTTCTGTGCAGTAGAAATTTTGTGTACAACTATTCTCTATGTTTTCTTTTTTTTTATAGTTATAAAGCTGAAGTTGAACAACACTTGAATTATCATTGAGGAAATAAATGTCATTGTTTTGAAATTTTGTATCTTGTATTTACATTGAATATACATGCAGTTCTGTGAAAGATGTATTTTATTCCAATATCTATTATTCATAGTATTTTATATATCTATTTGTGTACATATATATAGCAGTAGTAGTACATGTGTGTGTGTATATATATAAACCCTTGAAACTTTGTTGTCCTCAGTTGTTATGCACAGACTAAGTTTGATCAATGATATGTGTTGAGTTTGTGTTTCATTGTCAGTTCTACCAAATCACGTTTTGCCTTGCAAACACAGGTTACAAATTTTACTGTATTATTTGTATGTAATTTCTTTTTTTTTTGACACCTTGCTTGGTGACATGTGTTTCAACTATATAGTTTCTGATAATAAAATGTTTCATCATATGTATTTGCAACATTGTAACTAACACAACATACTACAAATGAGGTGACAACATCTAGAAATCATTGCAAGTTCTTTTCTCATGACCCTCTATAAGTATCTCAGTCAGCTACAGAAGCTTGTTTACGGCATTTATTGACAATTTTTATCTAATTCTTTCTATACAAACTGGACATAGAAGCAACGCTTCAAGTATTTTATTAGCTTCAATTATTCTACAATTCAGTGAACTAATGAATAAAGCAAATAAATTTTTAAAAAGTCTGTCAGCCGCTAACTTTAAATATAAGTTTGATAAAGTAAACCAAGAAAGGCTTGTTTAAAAACTTTTTTTTTCATGCGCTAAGAAATCAAATATGAGTCCATTTATAAATAGAAGAAGATATGTAACAGTTATACTCATTGTGACACATAAAATTTCACTTTATTCTTAGAAATGTGCTTTACCTAAGCCACCATTATGCTGACATTTTTATTGTGTTTAAATATGTAGGTAAATCTATCAACAAAACAGATGACTGATATCACCTTGTTAACTCTTTCCACGCCCATTTATTTTCTCAATTTTTAAGCAGTTAATTCAAGGAAGTAAAAAAAAAAAAAAATTTAAATTACGATCCCAACTACTTGCCAATAAATAAACATATATATATTATTATATACTAAATGAAGAAAACTGGGCAACCCATTAGAATAACAAGGTTGAAAAGTAGTATAAGTAAACCAGTAGAAGTAAAACTAGAAAGACTTCTTATAAGGGAAGCAACTCTATGGCGCAGTGTGCGCTTAAAGCGTGCAACGGACTTCCGCCGTGGCGCAGTGTGCGGCTTAAAGCGTGGAAAGAGTTAAGTATGAACTACCAAGATATGTAAAGAAAAACAGATGACTTATCATCCATACCATCAAAAGTATGAGTGCATGTACAATATGAAAAGACAAATATAATGAAAACACCAATGACAAGTAATGCAGATATTGCACTGAAATCAAAAATGATATAAGCAACAGAGTAGTTCACTTATTTAGCTAGCAATATTGACTGCAAGGGAGAAATAAAAAAAAAGAGATGTCCAGAATTGCGAACGCTCCCTAGCTTAGATCAAAAAGGCCAAAATAAACAACCAAAATTGATCTGTCCGTACAGGTGATCGCTCAGTACCTTCTCTGGCGATAATCACACAACAGTCACATAGAGTGGTCAATGGGTGTTTGTTCTAGAACAATCGGAAGTAGCCCCTGGATCATAATCACATGTAGATTGCCCAGCGTGGTCAACGAGTGATGTTTATAGAGCAACTACTGCACAAAGAGGGAGTACTGCAGTGGTCACCAATAGGAGTCTCAGCGACAATAAGCATAGCGCTACATGCTTAGACTTGTTGGAGATTCCTGGGTCTAAAAGAAAGTCAGGTACTCCCCTCCCCATGCAAAACAGGAAAAATGGCGAAATAATTCCTGGGGGATAGAAAATAAAACAAACAAAGCAATCTATAACCTATAATTTATACAGCAGATAAATTATAATATAATAGAATCTCATGAATGCAGATATATAAAAATAACTGATCAAATAAAATCAGAATTTATCTGAGCTACTTCATTATCCCTGGGCGGGAGTGAAGTGACTGAGCAAGTAAAAACTAGCATTGACAACTGTTTATGCTTGTATAAACAGTAGATTCACTTTACTAGCTAAATTGAATTCTCTTGTCTCATATTTCAAAACTTACAGGATGTTAACATTTTTTGTCCATATGCACTGATTGGTATCATTATGAGTACAAACATTTATGAATCTGTATGCAGATGTAGAATGAGGATTATATTTTCTAATGCAGTTATATTGTATTCTTTTGCCTTGACATGAAAGACAAAGTCAAATACTTGAAGCTAGATGTTATTGACACACTCACAGTCTATATTTATTTGTTGGAGAAAATTGTTTTCAGTAATGGAATATATTTTAAATTCATTTTCACTCTCTTATCTAGCAGTTTTCTTCTCATTCTGATTTAAATGTCTAGTCACTTAATTATTTATAACACAAATATTGTTTGTGCATCACTTTATGTCACTTGTGTTATCAAGCACTTGAAGCTGTGTAGTGACAATGTTTGAATTTTGTTTCAGATTTTTCATACTAGTTATATATATAGATATCTCAAGTATTTCTGCATTTATTTACTCTCTTTAAAAACAGAAAATGAATAATATATATATATATATATATATATATATATATATATATATATATATATTTAAATATTTACAAGTAGTAAACACATAACTTTACAATAACTTGCCTTTACAAAGCTGTGATAAGTGGGTTGCTGGATCTTCTTCTTCATTCTACTATATCATTTATATCTCTCATATTTTATTTAACCATGTGAGTGTAAAAACGTTGTGTTGTCATTTCAAATTGGGCTGTGATATCTAGCCTTTCAGTATAGTACATTTGATTTATGCACATTTTATTCGGGCTCATTTTCTCTATACCTGGGTAGTTTCAAACCTGCCTGCCTCGTGGGGCACACTTCTGTAGAAACACTAGGCAGTCATACATTTTGTTCCTTACAGTATCCTGTGTTTCCTAAAATTATCTTTGCATTGACCTATGATTGGAATTTGATTAGTTTATTTGACAAGTTAACAATCAGTACAATTAGATTATTGGTTATTACTTAGGTATTGGTTAAAAGAACTTCATAGCACTCTGGACAAACCCATTGGTGCTCAATTTATTTATGGTAATGGTGGTAGGAGTGAGCGTCTGTAACTGAAGCGGTAGCGAGCTCGATCAAACAAGTGCACCTAGTTCAAAATCCTCAGTGGGCAAGTTTGGAAGCAAATTTGCTCCCTTGGATTTTTACCAGCGATAAAAGTAGACCTCACCGTTTAGAAAGCAATGGCAAACTACTGTACGTATAAGTGGTGCCTAGAAAATCGACGACTCGCTTACTGTTGTTGATGGCTAAGTCCTGTAAAGGATATGCCACCATTTTCATTTCAATGGTGGTAGGTATGAATGATGATGGTGCCTATTACTCACTAGTTATGACAATGTTACACTAATTCTCTAAAGTAACCCTTCCTACTTGCACTATGTTAACTCTCTCCACACCGAGTTATTTCTCAATTTTTAAACAGTTAATTCAAGGGAGGTAAAAAAAACCACTTAAAAACAAACGATCCTAACTACTCGGCAATAAATAAACATTTAAAAATTATTATATACTAAATTGAAGAAAACTGGACAACCTAATAGAATAACAAGGTTAAAAAGTAGTATAAGTAAAACAGTAGAAGTAAAACTAGAAAGACTTATAAGAGAAGCAACTCTATGGCGCAGTGTGCTGCTAATGGCATGGAAAGAGTTAAATTTCAAATTTATGAAGATGGTTATTAAAAAGACATCAGTAAAGCTTTCAACCTTTCTGATCTACCCAAAAGGACTATCTGTATATCTATATCCTCTTCGCATCCCGTTTGACACATAAGACTTGCACAAAATATTTCCATTGTTGCTGTTTTGAAGCCTTTCTATTAATTGTATCCCATTTCAGGCCACAATGTTTCAACTTTCTTTCACATTCTTCTCCATGTTAACTTTAGACACCCAGTCTTTCTCTTTCCATCTGCTGTCCATTGGAGAGATGTTCTAACCAATGTCCCTACTGGCATACAACACACATGACCAAATCATCTCCATCTTCGTCTTTTAATGCTGGTCTTCAATGATGCACAGTTTGTTCGCTTTAGAAATTCTTCATTTGCTATTGTATTTGTCAATAAAACTTGCAGGATTCTTCTGAAACATTTATTTTGAAATATATCTAGTCTTGTATGAAGATGTGAGGCATAAGAGGACTGTCATGGTCTTAACAACCTTAGTTAAGCTATTGGAGAGAGTGTAGAGGACTAACATGTTGATAATCAACACCATTGAGGCCATCTAAAGAGCATGTATACTGATAACCCTACTCCATGCCAGAAAATCTTTGACCCTGACAAATCACATGAGAAAATGATGCATATGTGCAGTCTGAGGCATATACTTAGAATCTCAAGGATTGCCATAGTAACAAGCAGCAAAGTGTTGGAATATGCCTTGATTTCTAGCATGGCCACTCTTCTTTGCCAACACAACCTAAGATGGCAGGGTAGTTTGTGCTGGATGAATGACACTGGTGGATCCCTAAGGATATCTTGTACAGAGAGCTAGCTTCTGACACCCAAAGAAATGTGGAATGATTACCCTTTCTTAACTACGTGGCAATATACAATTGTGACACGAATACACTAAATTGTGAATAGCTTGCCAGGAACATGTTAAACTGGAAACAGACTTTGTTCTGAGAACTTGCAAAATCAATCCGATATTTTGTAGATTTAAAACATGTCGCCTTAAACATGCCCAGATCGCCATATAGACATTTTGTTCATTACTTCTTGAGAAGGAAAGAATGCCAACAAATACAACTTCAGACCTGTAAATCTTAGTGATATCTGAAATAAAAACTCAAAATGACATATGTTTCTGCAAGATGAGAAACTGCTGTTATCTCAGTGTAGACTGACATGGTAGACTGAAGCATACGGTTCAGTCTGATAGCTGTAGATATGTGTTTATTGTCTCCACAGACAATGTGGACAACATTAATAAAGTTAACACTAATATTTATACTTCAAAATTACTGGAAATGAAAATATACAGTATAAACCAAAATATTGGTTGATTATTGTATTCAAACCAAATCGCAAACCAAAATATTGTGTAAATCTATTTGTGGATAATTCATTTCCTACTTGGAGTGAGAATAATGATAATTTTAATCTTGTCTTTAATAGTTTTACTTTCCCTTCATGTGTGAATCTATTGAATTATATTTATATTATTCAGTCAGATTCATCTGTTACTTTGTATTTTACTTTGTACTTCAATTATTCATTAATTTAATGTGATGCATTGATAAAATATATTTTACATTTTTGTGTGGTATATTTTGTTGCAGGAAACATGATGTAGCAGATATGTGGTGAAACTATGAGTTCTATCTTATCTCTGCTCATCATCAAGGTGCGTATCCTTTATAGAGCGTTGCTCTCTTTGCAGCACATCTGAAATTCACTCTGTCTCTTGCCAGTTCACCCACTTCGATGGTCATGTTCATGGTTTCTTTAATATCTTGTAGCCATCTTCTTCTTGGTCTGCCTCTGCGTCTGGGACCCTGCCCTCTGCTATAATCATTATTTTATAAACTTTGTTTGTCATCTTTGGTGCATTCAGTTAGTTCTGAATGTTACACTAATGTTTAGATGACCTAGCGTCCAGATGTGCAAACATCAAATTGAGACATCTTTTTATAAATGTCCAGATTATTGCAAAATTGGTAAATGTCAGATGTGTATTTGTTCAGTTCCTGGTCACAATGCAAATGTGTACATACATTTGCCTTTGATGAGATGACATTGAACAATAGATAAGAACAAATTTAATGGAGTCTATTAAAGAAATTTTGCTTCTGCAGTACAGTTTTTTAAACTGTTGTACTGTGAATTGCATCTTTTTTTATGAGAAATCATCAAGTTAAAAAAATGTCAGTAGAAAATTTTTTGGATTTGATTTTAAAAAGAACATTCTTATCTTATCTTATCTTAACACATTTGCGTGAAGCGTCGTGGGAGAGTTAGTTTCCTATCTTGTGCCAGGTGTGTTGCGCTTGCGTTGTCAGTCCATGCTTGCATGGGACTCTGAGATGTTATCTATCCATCTTGTTCTTGGCCTGCCTCGTGCTCTGTGCCTGAGTGTCGATTATTATAGGCACGTGATGGTAGTAAATGTGGTTCCATTCTCATTAAATGGCCGAACCACTTGAATCTTTGCTTCTCGATGTACTGTATGCATGGTATAGTACCAACGATGCTTCTGATATTCTCGTTTCTCACTCTATCTCGCCTTGTAACGTTGACAGCTTTTCGTAGACATCTCATTTCACATGTTGTAATCTTTCTTTCTTGTGTCTTAGTCAGGGGCCATGTTTGGCACTGATAGCAGAGAGTTGGAATAAATATGCAGTTTATCAGTTGTCGTTTGACTGCCATGTTAATGCTTGGATGTTTTAATAGTGGTGACAGTTGGTATGTCACTGCATTTGCCTTCTGGCATCTAGTCTCGATTTCTCTGTCCATCTTTCCATCTGCTGTGAATATACTCCGAGATATTTGAATTCTGGAGTCTGTTGTATTTTGACATTATTCACGTGTATATTTAGTTGACCTGTTGACCTACTTATTGTCATGACTTCTGTTTTGGAGGTGTTAATTTTCATGTCATATTTTTCGCATGTGGCTTGCAGGGCATTTATGTGTTGTTGAAGTTTGTGTTCGTTGTTGTAAATTATACTCTGATCATCTGCAAAGAGTAGTTCGTTTATTAAATTGTAGTTGTTATCGAGGTTGTTATCTGTCTTGGTTTCTTGCGTTATCCTGTCTATGTAAATATTGAAAAGTATAGGCAAAGCACACATCCCTGCCTTACTCCTGATGATAATTCAAATTCATCTGTCAGGCCGTAGCTTGTTCGTACTACGCTGAGCATTTTTGGTATAGCGCTCTAATATTGTCTAATAGTTGGTCCTGAATTCCATATTCACTTAGTATGGCCCATAGTTTGTTTCTGTTTATTCTATCAAAGGCTTTTCTTGGTCTATGAATGCTAAGTTGAGCTGTTTGTCATATTCTATGGTGTTTTCGCTGAGTTGCCTTAGTGTGAACAGGGCATCAGTGCAACTCTTTCCCTTTCTGAACCCAAATTGAGCGATGTTCAGCTGTGGTTCTATTATAGGTTTGATTCTAGATTCCAAAATTTTAGCATATAGTTTCCCAACATGACTTAATAACGATATGCCTCTGTATGTATTGCATTCTCTTTTGTTGCCCTTTTTTTTTCCATATTGGTATTATGATGGCTTTCTGCCAATCTTTGGGACTTCTCTTTCTGTCCAGGCTGACTTGAAGATTCTATGAATCCATTGTATTCCTGTTTCTCCGCATGCCTTGATTGCTTCATTGGTTATACCGTCTATGCCTGCTGTCTTGTGACGTGGACTCTTCTTCACAACTTCTTCTATTTCTTGGATGAGTATATTTGGTTCTTCTATGCTTGTGTTATTTTTAAATCTATTCGCAGTTGGTGTTGGTGGTTGGTTAAGTAGTTCTTGGAAGTATTCTTTCCATCTGTTCTTCCTTCCGTTTGTATTAAATATCCGTGTACCGTTTTTATCATTAATAATGTCAGTGGGGTTGAAACTTTCGTCTCTTATCCTCATGGAATTGACACTTTTGAAAAAAAATTTGTGGCTGTTCTTTGCATAGTAATGACAGTTGTTCTCCGTATTTTCCCACGATTCTGTCTTTGATTTTTTGATTACTTGTTTACTTTGTCTTCTAGCTGTTCTATATGCTGTGTAATCCTCTTGGCTTTTGGATTTTATCCATGTTTTGAAACATTTCTTCTTGGCTTTTATTGATTCCTTGACCTCGTTGTTCCACCATGCAGTTTTTTGTTTGAATTTCTGTCTTAACTGTTTTTGCCACATAGTGTGTTTAATGTTTTCATCATTGCTGTTTTAAATGTTTCCCATTCTTGATGTACATTGCTTATACTTGATGGTAGCGCTGTAAAAATATTTGTCATCATGTTGTTCATATCGTTTTGTATGTCCTCTTCCTCTAATTTTTTCAAGTTGGTGACGAAAATTGGATTTCTCTTTCTCTGTTTAGTTTCTTTTGCCTTGAATTGTGTTAGTATGACTGGTTTGTGATCTGTGTCTATATCTATATTCGGTATGGTTCTTGCATCTATTATATTCCTTTTTTGTCTCTGTCTAACAAGTATATAATCGATTTGAGATGACTGTTCTATGTTGTTCCACTTATACCATGTTTGTGTATGGCTTTTTCGATGCTGGAATAGTGTGTTTGTTATGATCAGGTCGTGTTCGTAGCATAGGTTGATCATTTCTTCTCCGTTGTTGTTTCGTTCTGCTTTGGTGTCGCTGAAATTTCCTAGGCATGTCTCGTGTCGTCTTTTGCTTCCAACTCTTCCGTTGAAGTCTCCCATTATAATTAGCTCATCTTTATCGTTTGTTTTATTAATTGTGTCTGACAGTTGGTTGAAGAATTCACGTCGTTGTTGTTCATTGCAGCTATCGTTGCACGGGACATAGACTTGTATAATCGTTGTTGTTTTGTTTTGTTCTAGGAATTGAATACGTAATATTCTTTCCGATATATATTCTACTTCATTGATAGACTTTGCTTTCTCCGGATGTATGATGAAACCAACACAGTGTTTCGCCAAAAAGAACATTGCTTGGTGGAAAGTAAGTTGGATACAAATAATTTCTTTTTTAAAAATCTTTATAATAATGTTGCTATATTTTATCATAATCTTTAACAATAATTCATCAAATTATTGCAATCAATTCTTTCATGATTGAAATTGCATATTTTGTCATATTTAAAAAAACACAGAAATGTGACAATTTTCTTTGTTTAATTCTCTACTATACTGACAACCGTAACCTTGTATTTGTTTAAACACATGAATATTTGATGATGTCCTGAACTAAAGTAAAGTGATATCACAAGTTTGTGTAGACATTTCCACATCTTGTCTTATCAGTAGATTGTGTTCAAATTTGATTGAGACCATAAATAGATTGTGTCAAGAAAGCATTAACTTAGAGCAGTGTGCCCAAGATTGGAATGATAGTAGGATATACAGCTAAGTGTTCTAATTATATGTCAATTTGATTCTGTATTCACTTTGTGCATATAGTATATATATTTCACTAGTCCCTAGTTGTCACTTTGTATCAAAACAAAAGTTGTCTATTGAACAACAACAACACTAGATGATAGTCACTGTTCTTTGTAATTATGGTTACCTTAGTTTGTATTCACATTTGTTTAATATACAATAAATTACAAATCTTAACCAGTGTCTATTGCAGTTTTAAATGTGTTATGAGTGTCATTTTTTGTTATAACCTTCTCCAAATATAGTCCTAGCTATATATTTGGGTAAGTTAATTACACAGTATTATATTCATTACTGCTATGTTCAATTCTCACTATTTGTTCTGGGGAAATTCTTTTTGTTCATAATCTATTAACTGTAACTTCACCAACACATCACATCATTTACAATATACATAGCAGAGATTTAGGTTTCAACAGCTACTGAAGATGAAGTGGCTGAAGTAATGAGAAAAAAACTGATATTCCATATTGACAATTTGAAGAATTTTATCATGCCATAAATAAAATGACCAAAAACTGGAGTATGTGAAGGATAACTGTTGAAACCCTATGCTCCTCAAAGGGAGGGGGAATAAGCAAGCACAATTGGAGGGTCAGGACAAAAAGACTAAATTTAGTAGAATCAGTAACATCCTAGAGGAGCCATTATCAAGTGTGTCCCAGTTTCTTATTAGTGAATGCTGCAGTTTATATATTTCATAGCAAGCCTTAGAGAATCAACATGTATGATGAAAATGTTGTATGAAGAGACTTTAGTAAAGCTGAAAGTTTGACTTCATTGCACCTGGTTTTTTTCCATACGGCACGTCACCTGCCGAGAGTATTGCACAAACTCCGCAGCTCCTGCAACACTCCTAGGAAAAAATGCACTCGTAAACAGAAAGGTGTGGTCCAGATGTGAAACCATGACCTTCGATTTGCATGGAAAAGTCTTAACCACTTAGCCCCAGACACCCCCAAGGCTTTAGTAGTCTTCCTCTAATACACACACACAAAATACAACTCTAACCTGACTCACTGTACAGCTGATAAAAATGAAGATTGTGGCATATCCTTTTCAGGACTTTGCAATCAACCACAGCAAACGAGTTGTCGATTTTTCTTGGCACCACTTATACATTCAGTAGTTTATCATTGCTCTCTGAATGGTGAGGTCTGTTTTACCGTTCATAAAATTCCATGCGCATAAATTTGCTTCCAAACTGCGTGAAGTGGAGTTTGAACCAGGTACACTTCGGTTGTGATCGAGCTCACCACCACTTAAGTTAAAGGCGCTCCCATGTAGAGTTGATAAGATCCTCAAATCTTTATGCTATTTGTATGTATGTTTAATGTGAACATACAATGTTCCTTTGTTGATATCTTGTATTTAGTAGAACTTATCAATAGAAGGTATTTATTCAAATCGGTGAGTCATATAGTGCAATATTTTCACACTAACTAATGATAGTGTTTGCTACATTGTCTTGCAGTTTACAGCAAGACTGTGATAAATGATCTTCTGGCCAGACAAAAATCACTGCATTTTTGCTCCATGTTTATATTCCTTTTTTGATTCCTACTAGTTTAATCAGACAGCAGTGATGCACGATGTTATCAGGGCCACGACTTGAAGGTGGAGTAGAATCGTTGTCACCCATGTGGTGCGAGGCCCACTAGGGAAGCAAAGAATAGCACCACTGCGACCTACAAGGCATGTCATAAGAGGTGACTGATGTAGGACCTAGAGAAACTACCTAGTAAATAAAAGCATCGCAGAAATTGTATGTGCTTGCCTACTTGTAGGTGCATAACTGGTACAACGTACAATTGCTCTTAGACTCAGATCACATACAAATCACACAGAGTGGTTAACAAGTGGTCGATATGGAGCATTTGAAGAAGAATCATTTTCAACTCTGCTTTGATGGCCGTGACTTTTGTTATCCATTAACTATGTTGTAGACACCACATTGCAATCTAGTTTTTCAAGATAATAAACAGAAGTCTCAGTGTAGTATCATACTTTTGTTTGCTAATGGACTCATTGATCAGGTATAGTCTCCTCTCTATATAATCATGTCACTGTAACACATGCTGTGGTAGATTACTATTCACTTCAAATGTACAGAACCACCTCTTTGTTTACATTACACAATTTTTGAATTTTTTTTTCCACGTCAGGAAAAAGGAAACAATGGAAAATGTCAACACTAATCTTATCAAGTCAATTTAGGTTTCATGTATTGCATTGTACTGTATTAGCATAAACATTTCACTTGAAACAATTATTGAATCAATCAATGTACTCTTCTGTTAATTTCAGAATCATATTTCTGAGATATAATCTTTTGAGACATTAACAGTATTTTGGCCCTCTTTAATACAACTATCATATTATACAAACAGCTAGCTGTTCCTAAGCCCACTATGAAGTCAGTCTACACACAAGGCAACATCCATAGTGGTATGGAGTACAAAGAACATGTTGGCAATAGTGAGAATGCTGATGGTTTGAACATGATGGCTACAGAGGCAGGACATCTGGCCTATGAGAGAAATTCAGATTACTGTTGGGGTGAAGTTCTGACAGGACAAGTTATTTGATGATATGATGATGAATAGCCAATCTTTTAATATCGCTGTTGCAGAACAGAAGCATTTTTCTTTTCTGAAAGGGGAATAACTTTCCGGAATAGACAAATAATAGTAAATAGTCCAAAAACCATGATTTTTCCAAATATTTTGTCTGGCCCCACCAAGAAAAAATGACCACAAGCCGCCACTGTGAACAACTAAGGAGAACACCAAAAGTTCAGACATCAATAGCTGTCTGTGCAGGATACTCCATCTGCAATGGTATGATAGGACCACAAACAGGGAGCTGTAGGATAGAGCGGGACAATGCCAAGTGGAAAAAGATATAAGGGGCAGAAGGTGGCGATGGATGAGACACACACTGAGGAGACTCCTGGACAGCCTCACCAGACTGCCTCACCAGACTGCCCCTCGATGGAACCCCAGGGTAACAGAGGTAAGGAAGACCAAGAACACCTGGAGACGGGAGTTGGAGACGAACTGCAAGAAAATGGGAAGAGAGTGGAGATCTCGAAAAATGGCCTTGGATAGGAGGGCTTGGAAGGCCTTAGTTGTGGATCTTTACTTCCCTAGGGGCAACGGGTGAAGAAGAAGGAACTGTCAGAAATATCTCTATCCTGCTCTGTCCTGGACAACTAGTTTAATCTCTTCTATGGAATTGAGTCTGATTTTCTCACCTCCCCAGTAAAGTTTGTTTCAGGGTTTGCCTACAATTTCCTGGAATTATTTGCCTCACATTTCAATGCCTGTTTTGTATTTATTCAATTTCTCAGAGTATGTCCAACAGATCTCTTTCTTAAAACAGTTATTACTAGTGATTGACCAGACATTTCTCTGATTCCATCTCATCTCATGAATTCATCCCATTTTATGTTCCTTATTTTTCGCAGACCATCTGTTTTCAAATGTATTTAATTTACAAGATACATGTCAGGGAACAGTTCCTGTTAAATCTGTCTTGCATACATTTGAGTATTGTCACTATGTGGACATATTGCCAATAATTTGAATGTAATAAATATTGTCAACCTATAACTGTCACCCAACTTGATTTACTATAAGAAGACATTAGAGTATAATAAGTGGCAGTTATGATCTGTCACAAAGAGCACTGATATGATTCATTATAAAGCTGTGACATCTCATTCAAAAGCTAAATACAAGTCAAGACAGTTTGTTCTATAATAATAATAATATATTTCCCACAGTCCCCAGTTTGCTTAGCATTGTGGTGTCTTTATTTTATTCTTTAGTGCTCATTAGATGACAATTTTCTCAGATCTTTGTTGATCACATTCACAAAAAAAACAATGAATAGTACTTTTGTTTTCTGCATTCTACCAATTCCAGTAGAGACTTTAACATCAAGATCAAAACAATAGGTTTATTGGATAGATTGACTTTATTAAACAGTATGTACTTCACCTAGTTTTTGTTCAAATGTAACTTATCAGTTTCTGTACCATAACCATTAGCTAGCCATGATCGGCAGCTGGTACTGATGTCATTGTAGCATTCAGCAGACATGGATTGGTTAAACCAATGGAAAAGACGGGCGCTGAAATGAAGTCTGCGATTTGGACAGGTATCTAGTGCTCTAATGTATGTCCCCAATATTAAAGGTGTTTCTCCATTGCCATCAAGGAAATCTTCAGGTCTGAGAGTCGGAGATGTAGGCCCAAGTATCAACTCAAATTGCTCACCTGAAGGAATATAAATAGTAACAGTTTTGCTGATAGTGAATATTTACTCTTTACAAATATTTTGCTTTGTTTTATGACACCTGCTATAACCGGTGGGTGGACATAACATACATTGTGATATAATAATGACACAGTCTACATGTGGAATCAACAGTCTACAGAAAATGGTTAAAATATTTCTGACCAACTTTCCATTTAAGGATATTGATGCATATCTGCAACATTTTCAACATGTATGTAACTGTGAATTGTACACATATTTAATAAAAAAATAAAAAGAAATATTCCAGGAATTCAATTTGGATCAATAAGTTTAAATTAACTTAATCAAAGACTGGTGTAGGTTGTTTATCATATTATTTATTTAGATTTCTTTGAACCAAAATATCTTCTAGTTGAATGTTATGAGATATCTGATTTATCAATAATATAAATTCATTACCGTCAACACCTCCAGGACATCCAACTCATTTGTTTAATTCAACACTTTCAAACACATTAAAAGTTCTTTCAAAATATCCTTTTATCTTGGAGAAATCTTTAGAACATTTTACTTAACTAGATTACAGTAGTTGAGGATACATTTAAAACAGCCGTCCTTTTGATTTGTTTTAAAAAATGATTCTGCTTCTTCTGTTTCAACACTGAAACAAATTGGCACTTCAAAAAAATGAAACCACATTTCTAGTTTAATTATAATGTTTGTCTTTGTTTAAATGGATTAAAATGTAGCACAAATGTCATTATTGTGTTTGGGTTTAATTTTTCTGAAGTGCATATAGCCAAGATTGTATGTGCTCATTGTGTGCAATTTGGTGGGGGAAAGAAGTTTAGCTTTTATTCCAGAATGTTTGAAGTAGGAGGGTATCTAGATGTGGTTATCAAACATAGCAATGAAATATATTTATTGAGTACAGTTCCCTTAGTGTGAATTGAACATTTCTTCTTCAAACACTCCATATCGACCACTCTTTGTGATCTATATGTGATCTGAGCCTAAGAGCGATTGTACATTGTGTCAGTTATGTGCCTACTAGTAGGCTAGCACATCAAATTTCTGTAACCCTTTTTTATTTAGTAAGGTAGCTTCAATAGACCCCTACCTCAGTCACCTCTTATGAAATACTTTGTAGGACGCAGTGTTACTATTCTTTGCTTCCCTTGTGAGCCCAGACTACACACGGGTGGAACAATTAAAATTGAAGTAAAATGCAATGGATACTATCATCTTTTAGTGTTTCATTTATTTGGTTTAACAAATACTTAATTGTACATAATAAATACAGATCATAATAGCTATCCACCACAAGTGCTGATGACAACAGCCTTAAACATGTTATTGTAGCGCTACATGTGTCACTGTGGTGGGGCAAAAGGCACTAGAATCCAATCCTCTACCACAGGTGTGGCAGACACATGATCAAGACTGGACATGTGGATATTGTTTGTTCAGCTTGTTTTCTCTGCACCTCAGCATTGCAGCAATTCTCAGCTATGTGAATTATTCTTGTGTTGTTGTAGCACTACATTTGGCACTCTTGTGCAAGAGATTACTGGCATTTGGTGTCTATATCAATGCATCTTAGAGACACTTTAAGGGTGTCCTTTAAGCATTTTTGTGACCACCAACCGGTTGTTTGCCCCCATAAGACTTGCCATACATCAATTTCTTTGGGATGCGTTTATCATGCATCTGCGCAATGTGGCCGACTCATCTGACCTGGACTTTCTGTAAAAGAGTGCAAATACTAGGAGTTTTGGCTTTCATAAGGTCTATGGTATCTGGAATTTTGTCCTGCCATTTTATTTTGAGCAGCATATGGAGACAAATTGAGTAGAAGTGGTTTAGTTTTATTTCATGTCTGCCATACACTTTCAATGTCTCACTGACGCACAGCAGCATGATGAGCAATGACCTAGTAAATTTTAAGCTTTGTGGAAATGCTTAGCCCCTTACACTCCCACGAAGTAACATGTGGTCTTTCAAATGCAACACTGACTTTGGGTATCCTATTGCTGATCTCATTGTCTATGTTTGCAGCTCTGGATAGAATGCTACCATGATAGGCAAAGTTGTTCACTGGCAGGAGACACTAGTATTTAATATTGATGACTTTGTCATGGTACTGATCCCTAAAGGCATGCAGAAACATGACCTCAGGTTTTCTGGTGGTAATGATAAGATCAAACATATCACAAGCCCTAGAAAACATGTCCATGTAGATCTTCCTCAGAATTGGTAGCGATGTTACTGTCTTCTCAAACAACAAGTTTGAGATGGATCGTATACATATCAGAGATGTATTAGCACTAGCAGGTAAAAAAAACAGGAATAGTCTCTGTATTTGATTGTATCAATAAACCAAAAATACAAGTTATATTTGAAATAGGTCTCCAGCAAGAAAATTTTCAAATTACAAAGATAATGAAGGACTCACTGTTCTCTAGAATCAATGGAACACAATCTGACTAAAAAATATAGCAAATGAAGGACTGTCGCCTATGCTTGTAGCTTGACAAGAAGTTTTAATTGTTGTACTTAAAGTTGTGTTTAAAAGCAGCAATGACTAGCTACTTTGATATGACTTTATTTACAATAGCTGTACTAAGATTGTTCACATATTTTAATCCAAACTCAGTGCTTACCAACAACTTTGATCGCAGGTTTCCGATGATCTACATCTATCCAACTGACTGGCATGGGTCTGTATCTTACTCTTTTTAGACGTTTCACACCCCCATGATTCTCTTCCACGATTACATCAGGCAACCCATGGACAACAGAACTGATATAATAGCAGAGATAAACAATTCTGGCATACTCAGCAGATAAAACAAAAGCATTACATGTAAAAATGTTAACATAGTGATAGTTTAATAAAAAATATTTACTACTTTCTCCAAGCTACTCATTTCAAGACCCTCATTAAACATAGTTCAACAACAATGTCATCATTAACCTATTAACATCAAACTATGCCGACATGTGTTTGCTATTCCATAAAGAGAATAAAGATAAGATTTGCAAATATATATTGCACCTTTGTAGACGTTTTACAAAAACAGATGTTATCCAAAATCAAACTACCTGTATTTCATATGGAGTTTCAGAGAATGCATGTTCCTTATCATTTGTGAGGTTTCCATCATTGGCTCTGCATCAACGTCTCTGCTATGCTTGAGATGGCCATACTCACCAACAAGTTGTTCAACTTTAGGGTCCATGAACACCAGACGAATGCGCACTGGCTAAAAAAACAAATATACATATTTTCAAAGTCACAACATTCCCTCATTTACTAATTAGCTAGCACATCCATCAATTCATCCATAGCAGTGTGAAAATTGCTGTGAATGTTTCTTTATTAGTGATAAATAAAAAAAAAGATGTTGCTAAAATGGTCATGAAAATGGCAGCACTGGCTCTTTACAGAATAGTAGGGGGTAACATAAACAAAGATCATGTCCAACTACTCTTTCAATTTATATAGACTTCCACTGATACTCAGAATATCATTGATGATGACTATGGGTCTGCTGCCACTTTCCATAAGGTACTACTATTACATACCTCAGTATGTTTGCATGACAATGATTCTAGCTAGTCTGATTGTTCTTCAATAATTTATAGTCATCACTGAATTGTGTAGTTGATAATATAGCTATACCAGGTTAGTTAGTCTTTCCTCTTGGGCCTGTGGGCGCGCATAGGGCAGAGGTCATAGTTCTCCATGTCTCGCGGTTCGTTGCTATCTGTTTTAGGTCTTTAATGTTTACTAGGCCCATCGTTGAGCCTTCTCTGGTGATGGTTCTACGCAGAGTCTCTCTTGGTCTTCCTTGTTTTCTTTTTCCCTCTGGTGTCCATATGAGGGATTGGTAAGGAGTCTTCTCTCATCCATTCTAAAGTGTGTGGCGATGTAGTTCCAGCGGCGCTTTCTTATAAAATTTGATACATTTTCTTGCTTGGTCTCTTGTCTTATTTGTGTATTGGGTCTGAAATCTGACCATTTGAGTTCAATATTCTTCTAAGACATTTATTCTCAAAGTTATCTAATTTTCTTTCTAGAGCTTTTGTTGCTTTACAACTCTCGCATCCATAAGTTAATACTGGAATCACACAAGAGTTAAAGATCTTTAATTTTAAGTGCTTGCTTAGTGAATTGGACTTCCATATATTTGACAATTTGTTAAAAGCACTTGATGCCAATGCGATTCTGTGTGGAATTTCTGGCGCTGTATCCCCGTAGATGTCATCATACTTCCTAGGTATGTAAAACTTTTGACTTTTTCAAGAGTGTAGTTTTTAGTTGAATATTTTCTGGACTGCTGGTAAGGTCAACAATTTTTGTTTTTGTGGTGTTTATTTGGAGACCAATTTGTCCTGAGATATTTTGGAGAAGGTTTGTTTTCATTTGAATATCTTGATGTGATGAACTCAAAGGGCTATATAATCCGGCAAAATCAAGGTCTTCTAAAATTTTATCAACCCACTTGATGCCCATATTTGCGTTATTGGTGCATTTTCGCATGACCCAGTCAATTGCTATTCCAAAGAGCATTGGCGATAAGACGCAGCCTTGTTTCACTCCTGTTTCCACTGGGAACCAGTCAGAGTTACCGAAATATGTTCTTACACTGCAGGCATTCACTGTAGAAGGATTTTATGATGTTGATGAATTTAACAGGGAAACCATAGTTTTGAGTAGTTTCCAAAGCGTAGGACGGTGAATACTGTCAAATGCTTTCTGAAAATCAACAAAGTTGATGATTAAATTTGATTGAAATTCTACGAACTCTTCAATGATTACTCTTAGTGTGAAGATGTGATCTATGCATGCTCGTTTTGGTCTAAACCCTGCTTGTTCTTCTCTTAGCCTTTCATCTATAGACTTTTTCAGTCTCTCGAGTAACATGCTACAAAAAGTTTTCCTGGCACTGACAGTAGGGTGATCCCACGCCAGTTATTACAATCAGACAAATCTCCTTTTTAGGTAATTTGAAAATAATACCATCTTTCCACTGTTGTGGTGGGGATTCATTTTGCCACATTTCATTTATCAGTTGGAGTATATGTTGTAAGTTGTTATCATCTGCTGCTTTGAGCATTTCTCCAGAGATGTTATCATCACCAACCGCTTTGTTGTTTCTCAATTTTTAATGGCAGATTTCAACTCCTCCAGTGTGAATGGCTCGCAGGAAGCTTCTAGTGTGGGCATGGTGATTTCTTCCTGTATATAGAGGTGATTGAATACCAGGTACTGCTGAACAAATAATTTATAATCCATCCAAACATTTGACATTATATTCCAGTTTCATATCTATTTTGCGGATCACCGCTTAGACTGATGTACCAGATTTCCCCATAAATTCTGCTATTGTTTTAGGGACTCCGTCCCTCCATACAGCTTCTCATTTAGTTTGGTATTTTCCGGCAGGTTTCGTTTCTCAGGCCTGCTAGCAGTGGGCAGTCTTGCAGTAGGTGCTCTTCCGTCATGTCTGCCTTCTCGCAGTGGCACAGGCTAGTTGTGCCAATTTTAAATTTGTTGTACAGTTGGGACCAGAGTCTGTTATGGCTGGTACGGAGGCAGAATATGACAACTTGTTTGCTACGGGACAGACCATAGTACCCATTTTTAGCGCTGTGTTGAGGGTGATCTTGCGACAATATCTCTCTATATCGCCATCCAATGGTTGTTTTAGCCTCCTTGTAGCTGATTTTGTAGTCAGTCTGCGGCAGTCACCCTCTGCCTTTGCTAGCTTGTCTGCCTCTTCATTTCCGCTTATATTGCAGTGTGATGGGATCCACTGTATGACTGTGCGTTTGAATGAGTTTGTTAATACCAGTTTCATATAACGATCGGTCAAACCATATTAAAATATAGCAACAAAGAAAGCCATAAACACAATATACCTTGTTAATATACGGTGCAAGAAAGAGTGGATACATTTTAACTGACATGCTATTGTCTGCACCTCTCACAGTATTGTTAACTTGCAGATCTTTGCTGCCTTCCACTATTGGGTCACCAGTTTGATGGCTTGCAGCAGAATCAATCTTTGCCGTTTTTTTTCCATTGAATCGCTTAGCTATAGGTGAAAAAATAGAAAATAAACTTGTTGCTTTTGTTATCTCCATTCACAATGTTATCATCACATTCACAATCATTATTTCTGTCATCATTTTAATTTGTACCACTATCAAGATTATTATTACTTGTTTGTACAGTTTTAGCATGTGTTTTCAATATTGTCAACACTAATTTCAACAACAACCACATACACAAATATCTTACGATTAGTCATTCTGGGCATATTCAAAAGTTCGGGCTGGCAAAACTGACACCAGGCTACACTGACCACTGCCTGGTTTTGACTAGTACTGTTAGGGTTAATCCAAAACCGTGGTTTAGCTTCTCCTGTAAAAATAGCACAAATATTATGAGTATAACCTCTGCTAGCTACATCTAAAGAAAGAATGGTAATGTTAAACGTTTATATATATCATTAACACAGTATCAGACTACCTTCTTTTTCTCTTCTCTTCCACCATTTATTTCTTTATAGAAGTGTTGAGGGTGAAACGTAGTGATTTTGTGTGTGCTTGTTCTTCTCTCACCATTACTTCTTTATGGAAGTGTTGAGGTGAAACGTAGTGATCTTGTATGCTTGCTTCTTCTCTTACGTTGACTTCTTTATAGAAATGTTGAGGTGAAACGTAGTGATCTTGTGTGTGCTTGTTCTTCTTACCATACTTCTTTATGAGTGTTGAGGTGAAGTAGTGATCTTGTGTGTGATTGTTCTTCTCTTCCAAATACTTACAAAGTACTATAGTTTTACAAAATACAGAAACAGTGACGAGAAACAGCAAAATTTCGACCAAAGGCCTTTATCAAGCAAACGACACAACAGGAGTGACGAATTTCAGAGAACACTTACAAATGGACGATAACGAAACATGCAAATTTATCTAATGAAAATTTGCATGTTTCCGTTATCGTCCATTTTAAGTGTTCTCTGAAATTCGTCACTCCTGTTGTCGTTTGCTGATAAAGCCTTTGTCGAAAGTTGCTGTTTCTCGTCACTGTTTCTGAATTTTGTAAAAATATAGTACTTTGTTTTAAGTGTTTCGCTATTTACCAAGTTTTACTGCAGTCTTCCCCCTTTTTCGATATTCTTCTCTTCCACCATTGACTTCTTTATAGAAGTGTTGAGGGTGAAACGTAGTGATCTTGTGTGTGCTTGTTCTTCTCTTCCATCATTTACTTCTTTATGGAAGTGTTGAGGGTGAAAGGTAGTGATCTTGTGTGTGATTGTTCTTTCTTCAAGACTTACAAGTACTATATTTCAATGCGAAACGTGAGAGAAGCAATTGCAAAGGCTTATCACAGAACGACCACAGGGTCGATTTAGAACTACAATGGACGTACGAAACATGCAATTTATCTAATGAAAATTTCATGTTTCGTATCTCATTTCTGCGTGCTTCACTCTTGTGTGTGTGATACAGGCATTCTTGCACAGCTGTTCTCAACAATTATCTGTAAAATATTACTTTAGTTGCTATTTACCAGTTTACTGCAGTCTTCCATTTTTCGATATTCTTTCTTCCTATTGACTCTTTATAGAAGTGTTTGAGGTGAAACGTAGTGATCTTGTGTGTGCTTGTTCTTCTCTTCCATCATTTACTTCTTTATGGAAGTGTTGAGGTGAAGGTAGTGATCTTGTGTGTGCTTGTTTTAAGGCACTTTGTAAGCTGATATTCATGTCCGTATGACTGTTCTTGATGCCGTCGCTCCATCTTTTGCGTGGTCTTCATCTTGCCTTGTACTCATTATACTTTTTCTGTGTGGCTCTCTGTGGTAGGTGATACCAGGGCATTCTTGCCAGGTGTCCAAACCATTTAATCTGTTGTTCTTTTATGAATTGCATGACTGGTTTCACATCCAGTCTTCTGATTTCTTCATTTCTAATTTTGTCTCTTATTGTCACACCTGCAGCTCTTCTAAGACAACCGCATCTCTGTCGTTATCATACTACAACAACAAATAAATAGATTCAATCAGTATTGAAATCATGCTAGGATACTGAGAAATTATCAACAAAAAGAAGATGGTAATCATTCCAGCATTTAAACATAGATCATTCAAGTCATGCAAACCATTTATACAAATCTACATGATGCAAATCATTCTTTTCAAAATAACTTTTGTACATTCTAACATACCTGGTTAACATACCTGGGGCCAGTCTTTCATTAAGGTAAGGGGGACGGTAGACGACATTGCAGATGTGGTTACTGACTGTGTCTTCTGGGTAAACATACAAACTGTTGTATCCTTGGCAAGGCACAATCTGAATGTCATCCCGCTCTAAGTCCAGAATTTGTTGTAATAGAAATCAAAAATGTTGACTGTCATATCTTGTAGGTGGTGGCAATCGAAATAGTAGTAGTGATTGTAGTAGTAGCAGCAGCAGTTACGGCAATAGTAATAGTAGCAGTAATTGTAGTAGCAGCAGGATAAGTAGCAAAGGTAGTATTGTAAACATGGTGTAACAAGACAAAGTAATGTGTATTATACTGAACAGGGCAGAGGTCCCTATGTAGTACATGACGTTGATGACTTAGTTACAAATATCTATCTTAAAGTTGAAAAAATAATTGATTCCCTCAGGATATAAAATAATGAAAAGTATGAATGAAAATCGTGTTCCCTCAGGATATAAAATAATGAAAATCGTGTTCCCTCAGGATATAAAATAATGAAAATCGTGTTCCCTCAGGATATAAAATAATGAAAATCGTGTTCCTCAGGATATAAAATAATGAAAATCGTGTTCCCTCAGGATATAAAATAATGAAAATCGTGTTCCCTCAGGATATAAAATAATGAAAATCGTGTTCCCTCAGGATATAAAATAATGAAAATCGTGGCATATCCTTTGTAGGACGTCACCATCAAGCACAGTAAATGAGTCGTTGATTTTCAAGACACCACTTGTACGTTCAGCAGTTTGTCATTGTTTTCTGAACGGTGATGTTTTTTTTAACCGTTCGTAAAAATTCACGGAAACAAATTTGTTTCCTAACTGCCCGCCGCAGTGACTTGAACCAGGCACTCTCGAGTTGTGATCGAGCTCACTATCGCTAAGCCACAGAAGCCCACAAAAGTATACATATGAAAAGTATGCACATCTAAATTATAACAAAATACGATAGGTAATTGACGTGAATGAAAAGCTATTATATAGCAATTTAAATTAGTTCAGTTCTGCTTACCAACAGAACAGCACATTCCCATTGGCAAAGGAGATAAGACCTAATGGGTTTGATGTCAGTTGGTATGATCTACATGATGCACCCATTAAGACTTGCCACCTTCTGGGAGCTACAGTAGAATCATGGTATGAATTAAAGACGATGTCCTATAGTAAACTGTCTGTGATACATGAACCAAGGAAGAGAGTATCCGTATAGCCATTGCCAAACTTCCGATCTGACTAAGATATTTATTAAGTATGTCTAGTTTAGAGATTATTCCGATATTTTGGTTTTCTTTCACTGTCGGGGTAATACTCTCTGACTTGCAGAAGAAACATAACTGAGCTGATGGGTTGGTTGCTGAACCGACCTCATAGCAATCCAGGTAGACCTATAAGTGTTCAGTCTTCACCCAACATGTGTCAAAGGGTATACATACTCTATGGAGATGAGGTAGAGTGCTTTCCTCTCACTTCAAAAGTACTCGGTATGTTTCCTGTCTGGAACGATGGGTTATTTTTTCAGTGATCCATATTGATTATTGGCTACTAAACTGACGTCAGTGCACTCCGAGCAGACCCACAGGTGCTCGGTCTCCCCAACAGATATCGAAGAGTATGCATACTGATGGTTCCTGTGGCTCTGATTAAACACACCTCTCACTCTGCCTCTCAGGCATCCAGTTCGACTTGAACAACGGGTAACTCCAAACTACCTAAATTGCTAGATCGATTCAACATCAATTTTAGTGTCCTCATCCAGCAAGCAGTTACAAAGAGACCGAAGAACATCCCCTTATCCATCTTCAACTCCCCAACAATCGATGCTGTTGATGTAAGCCTGTCCGCTCTCTCATTACGTAAACACCCGCATACCCAGGACAGTATATCCACGTAAGCCGCTGGAGGTTAGAAACTTCTATAGACGACATCCACTCATACCGAAACCTGCCCTTCTGGATCTTGTGAAGTATCGACTGAGAGTCAGATACAACAACTGCCCCAGTAAATGAAGTCCCAGAGATCCAATGGAGGGCAGCAGTAACGGCCTCAATCTCCATCCTCATACTAGAAGTAGTTGTCCTGTATGCCTCACTTCGCTCTGCAACAACCCTACCATGCGCATTAGCCAAGAAACCCCAGCCGGACTTCTCACTACGTTGAACCGACCCATCGGTATATACAACAACATCATCATCCCTTGCATTATCTTCTATCAGCTGCTTAACTGCGAGATCAGCCTTCATGTTGCCCCAATCTCTACATTCTCTTCCAAGAGTAATGATAACGTTGAGATAGTTGGTCATGCTACCACCTGTTGGGATCCATTCTTCCCCTTTTGGTAGGTCGCAACCGTAGTCACCCGGCCAATTGTTCTCTCAGCCTGTGCCATTCACGACCTGCCACGCTTGATTCTCGTGCCCTTAACATCATTAGTGTTCTTGTGTAGTGGATGTCTCTTATCAGCAGTAACCCGCATTCATGCCTTGGTTTGGGCGATTTCATGACGGGGGCGTAGTGACAGAAGGCCAAGCATATATCTCATCTTCACAATGGGGTATCTCTAGTGCAGCCCAGGACTATACGCATACCTAATCAGGACACTAAATTAGGATCAGTGATCCCTAATTTAAAATTAAGGTTAGATCTAGTTGCTAGTCCTATCGGAAACAAACGATGAAACAGAGGTTATATTATTTTGTATACTGATTTGTATGTACTGCGTGGAGTACTTGGTTCTGTCTAGGAAGCTGACGATAGGCAATTATATTTCAATTGCCTCGAGTGATCTTGTTCCACATTTGTATTTAAGTTTGACTTTTATAGTTATTTTGGTCTCTTCATATGTTACTACTGCGATGTTCACTATATTTCAGTGCTACACCTGGCTTGGTGAGCCTATCTTCCACTTCATTTCCTGTGATGTTGCGATGTATTGATATGATGCTCGTCCATCACGAATGATGATGACCACACGGATGATGTGTTGAGATGTATCTACTGACTTGTGCTCTTTTTGATGCGCTGGACAAACTATGCAATTGCGTCTATAAAACACCCACAAACCACTGCTATGTTGCTAGTGACTAAATATACCATCAGCATGCATCCTTTTCGACATTTAAGAAAAGAGACTCGGCACCTTAAAGATGTGCCAGTATTTCCGTAACGTCGGTTCTGTTATCCAAAAATAAATAATGTAGGACATTCGCATCAAATTTGACTTATTTGTCCCTTTGCGCTTGAACTCTGCACACGCACCGTTTAATTTGTAATGAACACCACAATAAAGAGCACAATGGCTGTGCATCTATGGGGCATCCCATCAATACGCTGTAATAGAACTAAATAGCTGATGGAAATAAGACAGAATAGTGTTACCAATTGTCAACCTCTTTGACGGTAATTGTCACTTTCTGATATATGTATATTTGCTTATTCTATTGTTTTCATTACAACTTGTTATGTTGATATTGCAATGAACGTGCAGCGGATCTATGTACACTGTTAATTAGTTATATTTCTCTAAGATGTCGGTCAAACCCGAAATTCATTTCTCATAGTATGTTTTCACTTGCTGGTCTCTTAAGTCAACATCTAGTGGTGTCAAACACCTAGAACACAAACACACCAAAACAGAGTCGACTGTGACATCGTTCTTCCTCAATAATCACACAGTGAGGACTAACGCTACGGCTATACGATGGAAGAGAAATCAATAAAAGTGACACATAAAATATCTTTCTTTCTTTCTTTCTTTCTTTCTCGAATCCTGTATGCCTCACAGCGTCAGGTCAGGAAGAGATTTCTAAAACGGCCCTAGTATGCGCTTCGTAGATAGTCTCTGTCGTCGCCTCTGTTATCTCTGAGGTCCATCTTTTGCGTGGCCGGCCTTTTGCTTTGTACCCATTGTATCGGAGCAGCATTGCTCTTTGGGGTGCACTGTCTGATGGTAATCTGCTTATGTGACCGAACCATTTAATTTGTTGTTTCTTGATGAAGTCTAGTACTGATGTTGTACCCACTTTTTCCTGATGTCTTCATTTCTCAACCGGTCTCTTCTTGTTACACCCAGCATAAAATATCTAGAAGTACAATTCGACAGTCTACGCTACAAAGCACATGTGGATACCATGATCACCAGGGTCAGAAACGGTCTAGCGGAAGTATGATCATGGCTCTCGCCTGTTACCGTCAGCGTCTGCTAGTAATTCTCTATCAAGGATTGTTCCTCTCTGTCATGGAGTAGACATTGGCAATTCTCACGCACAAGGCACAAATAAACAGGATAGTGAAGATATAGAAAGAAGCAATGCGCATAATATCTGGCTGCATCAAAGACGCAGCATGCAAAGCGATTAGATAACTGCTAAAAATTCCAGATATAAACAGTAAAATTGGGTTGTGCATCAGAACACTTGTCTACATTAAAATCACGGAAGACTAAGATACCCATTATACACTGAACTGAAAAACTCTAGAATCAACATGCTTAAAGGTGGGCAGTCGCGTCTGGACCGAACAGAGGAGGTCATACAACGAGATGTACCATCCAGAACATAGACCACAGCCAACTATAAACTCATAGGCCTGCGGCTCAGGTAAACATTATAGGAAATCAGACCACAACCGGTCACGTGACCTAACATTCCAGAATTGTTGTATATAGACGAATTCATTTTAAAATCAACACAAAATGCTAAATCAAAGTTAGATTATGCAGCAAGTTAAGTTTAACAATGAGGAATATAAATATTATGAATATGTTTCACCAATAAATAACCATAGACTCACAGAAATGAGTAAAATTGAAAAAAATCTTGCAGCTCTATCAAACATATATAAATTTCAGCACCCCCTTCCCCCATCCCCGAAGAAACTAGCTCAGATGTTTCCCCATGAGTCCGCAGGCCCATAAGTTTATAGTCGGCTGTGCATAGACAGTAGAGAAGCGTCTCAAGACGAAGGATTGACATCATTGCACCGGGTTTAACCCCATATGACTTGGTCCCTCTCCGCAGAAATGGCAGCAACAATTCAAGGGATCACTGGAAACAATCCATTCGCGAACAGAGCGATGTGGTCCGGATTTGAACGCATGACCTTCGGAACACAATGCAACGACTTAACCACTTAACTACAGAGACCATCATTTGTCGTACATGTGCTTGCATGTAGAAGCTACAGAGACCATCATTTGTCGTACATGTGCTTGCATGTAGAAGCTACAGAGACCATCATTTGTCGTACATGTGCTTGCATGTAGTAGCTACAGAGACCATCATTTGTCGTACATGTGCTTGCATGTAGTAGCTACAGAGACCATCATTTGTCGTACATGTGCTTGCATGTAGTAGCTACAGAGACCATCATTTGTCGTACATGTGCTTGCATGTAGTAGCTACAGAGACCATCATTTGTCGTACATGTGCTTGCATGTAGTAGCTACAGAGACCATCATTTGTCGTACATGTGCTTGCATGTAGTAGCTACAGAGACCATCATTTGTCGTACATGTGCTTGCATGTAGTAGCTACAGAGACCATCATTTGTCGTACATGTGCTTGCATGTAGTAGCTACAGAGACCATCATTTGTCGTACATGTGCTTGCATGTAGTAGCTACAGAGACCATCATTTGTCGTACATGTGTTTGCATGTAGTAGCTACAGAGATCATCATTTGTCGTACATGTGCTTGCATGTAGTAGCTACAGAGACCATCATTTGTCGTACATGTGCTTGCATGTAGTAGCTACAGAGACCATCATTTGTCGTACATGTGCTTGCATGTAGTAGCTACAGAGACCATCATTTGTCGTACATGTGCTTGCATGTCGTAGCCAGAACCATCATTTGTCGTACATGTGCTTGCATGTCGTAGCTACAGAGACCATCATTTGTCGTACATGTGCTTGCATGTAGTAGCTACAGAGACCATCATTTGTCGTACATGTGCTTGCATGTAGAAGCTACAGAGACCATCATTTGTCGTACATGTGCTTGCATGTAGAACTCCGTCTATTACTTTTGAAAAACTGTTCAAATTATTACCTCTTCATGCACTGGTAGATCGCTGGAAGAGGATGTTTTTGTTTTTTTAATCTCAGTGAACATACAGTGCATAATTCATGCTTGTAAGATCTTGCGTATGCCATCGTTTCACGTTGTGTTGAAATTCCGTGAGTGATAAAAGAAGACAATAAGAACCTTCTTCTGTGCCTAGCATGCATATTCTACGCCTTGTGTGTGGTAAACTATTTGATTATCTGTGCTTCTGTGCTCCGTTATTCACCACAGAGTAGCTTTAAGTATAAATATAAAAGGTAGAATATCTTTTGTGTATGACAATAACTCATTTTTAAATATATATATTATTTCGTGTTTAGATGTTAATTTATTTACAAATTGATGCTCTTTTTGTTATTATCTAGTCTTGTACAGATATATTCCCATTTAATAGTTCTTTCATTTAGGTACTGATTTAAAATAACGAATGCGCACAGTTTAATGACAACACAATTTTCCTTTTCATAGACAGGGCAGGGACGTTTCATTATTTCTCAGGGGAGGAGGTGAGGTGGGAGAAAAAAAAGAGAAGCTTGACCATCAGGTTACTGAAAGGTAGGTAGGGGAGCATAAGTTAGCGATTTGTTATGTTTGTTGGCCTACACGTTCTGATATAACCAAACAAATACTTGTTCTCAGATTGAAAGTGGCGTGACTCGGCACTCGAGTTAAAGAGGCTTTAATTCCCCATATCACAAACAGACCAACAATGTGGTGAAGCAATTACGCGTTTGCTTTGCGTCCTGAAAATCGTGGATTTGAATCCAGGCCTCGTCGTCGTTCTGTTGGAAATTTTGTTCTAGAACCCTCATTAGTGATGAAGTAGTCTGTGCTAATGAGTTTGTACTTTATGCAATACTCTCAGCGGGTGACGTTTCATTTCTGCGGAGAGGATCAACCCTTTGGGGAAGCCCGGTGCAATGAAGTCCGTCCTTCGTCTTAAAACCCTCTTTTTAACTAGCGAGATATATCATTTTCAAAATGCTTGTGATTTTGTCAAAAAATTGAAATGTCCACACCAAATTTGAAAATGCACTATATACAAATGGTCATTCTTCAACATAATACCATTGATTTTATTGAATACAATCTGTGTAAACTTTAATTCTGCCATAGTGAAATATTGACTAAAACAATTGGTATCGTTTTTATTTTCAATGTCAAAAATCATAAATTGCGTCAATGTTCACAATTTTATCTGTCTACTTGGAGGCATACAAATATCTGTTAATGTAGTAAAGTTTCACTCGTCCCATGAAGTAAACAACCGATGGTTTAAACTGTCACCGACAATGTCCGCCGGACACGGTCAGTTGCAAGTGCTCACTAAAATCATGTGGGTAAACGACTAAAGCTTGTTCGAAGGTCGTGAATAAACTTCGGTGTTACATCTAGTTCCGACAGTTGAGTACAAGACTTTGCCGACGACATTCTGAAGACCGCTAATCATATGTAGTTTGACAAGAGTGTTTGTGTCAAGAAAATGTTGGTCAGATAAAGCGTTGGAGAAATAAATTCGGCACTACGTGACAACTGCAGCTCAAATTACAGTTCTTGTTAGGGAAAGAAAATTATACTTGCCGCCACTCTGCAATGCTTCGCGGCAGGTTTTAAAGCTTGGAGATGTTAAATGTATCCGGCCATAATACGTTTTGTTGAACTTGAGGTCAATACCGACACATTATCTATGACAGTTAATTGTAAATCGAGTTCGGACAAAAACGTGTATACAGTCGCTAAAACGATTCCCTTGAGGAATTGAACCATCACTATTTTGAGTCGTTTCTAAAACATTCGAATCGGTTGGTACAGCTGGCCGCAGAAAATATTTAGATAATGTGCTTGACCACAGCCAGGCTTTAGCCCAGGCCAGACAGCTCAATTTCTCTCTTCCGTAAAGTGATCTGATATTTTGTGTGTGTCGGTAAACGATAGAATGTCAGGGGTCAAAGGCTCATGAGGTCATGGTGGTAACATGAGCCAGGGCTAGCGAGGGCGCGCAACCAAGACCCTGTCCCCAACCTCCACGCCGTGACCCTGGAAACAGACTCTGGTTCCGGTCTGGCTAAGAGGGGCAGGGATCGGGGAGAACTACTGGTAGTGGTAGCAGTACAAGTACGGAAAGCAATACAGATCCATACTAAAAAAATGCACAAATCTCCTGACCGATTTCCAACGAGATATTGTCCAAGTTCCTGAACGTAAAGAAACAGCAACGAAACGTCTCTGACATGGATGAGAGGTGCATCCAGTGACGAAACGTGTGCCCACGTAGGGCGAAGCTCGAAGCCCTGAGGAGGGGCAAACATTGCCAGCCCGTCGGCAAGAATAAATAAGACAGGACCGTAACGAATAAAAGTCTACCCTCGTGTTGGTACGAGAGAAGATTGCAGCTGACTCAGCATCGGTGGCCTGGTGCAGATACATGTACTGGGCAAGGTTTGCCGAGCGCAAAAGAACAAGTTGCGTTTTAGTGCATAACGAAACTACTCGCCCTGGGAAAACCGTGCAAGGTACTGTGCGATAAAAATTAACATCCCCGGAAGAACTGAGGTTGGTGATACCTAAAGGAACTGCCAGCCTTGGGGCAACCGGGCAAGGTTCGATTTCAGTCGTAACTAACATCCCCGGAAAAACTGGAGCGGGTGATGGTGGCGAGCGCAAAATCCTCAGTTGCGTTGATAGCGCCGACTGAAACGACCCTCTAAATTGTTTGTACTAGGCCCCATGCCGGTGCCTTTCGAGGTTAATTGCAAATTGCCACGTACCAATACGCGTCTAGAAAAGGCTGAGAATGTTCCTTCTCCGGATCAAACTAAAAAATGTACGGTAAAGCAAGGCCGACAATGTACGGATCAAACAGGAAGTCCGGGTCCGAACATTGGCGAAGGCCGATACTTTACACGGTGTTTAATACGAGTAAGACGCCGTCCGAGGACAAGTTGACAAGCCCGAGAAATATTTCTCAGTCAGAACGGGCAAACAGCGTAACTCACTGTCCTGGCGTAGATCACAAAGCCCAAATATACGGCAAAACTGATCGAAAAGGCGTAGATCCGGGCCGAACTAGTCGGCCGAAAGGATCGTACCCTAGGGAAAGTTCACCTAGTAAATCAAAAGCTGGCTGAAACCGGACGGGCGGGCCTAGTCACCATGGGCGCACAATCGTCCCGACGTAGATCACTGCGTTCTTGCCAGTGGACCAATTATACATCACAATAAGAATGATCAAATTGGGCCATGAAGAATGAACGATAAGGAAAGGAAGGATAGAACGTCAGCATCGCTTGTTATTTTACTCGATTTTGAGTCCTTGGATATTTATCGACAACAAATATTTGGATTACTGATTTGGCTAAAGCCTGGCTGTGGCTTGACCTATCTTTTGTGTAATATCCAGTTGCAGTCGTTAGTAGGATTTCAATTTTAGCTAAACTTAGCATTAACTTCTTTCCTCTTTCTTTTTTCTAATCCTGGTTTTGCCTCACACCGTCAGAATAAGAAGAGATTTATAGAACAGGTTTTTGTGTGCGCTTCATAAACAATGTTTTTCGCTGCCTCTTTTGTCTATGAGTTCCACCTTTTGAGTGAACAACCTTTTGCTTTGTTCCACTGTATCAGAGTAACATTGAATAACTTTCTTCACAATAGCATAACAAGTATTGTTATTTCCAAAAACAATGATAACTTTTTAGATAAATTTTCGTTATATTTCCACGAATAAGTAATCGGCTGATGAATGTGTGATTCCTGCTATAAACGAATATACTGTCTAAAGTAGCTTTTTTTTATCTGCAAGCAAACAACGAAGAAATTATAATTCAACTCATTTTTGTGTTTGCAGTCCTTGAACTTTGCTAACCTATCAGCAGTCTACACAACAATGACTTCCAACACATTAGCAATGTTTAAATGTCAAGTTTTATTGTACGAATGGACCAAGCCCAGAAAGAGCATCTGGTTTCAACCAACCTTTCGTGATAAGAGTCTTCTTATCATATCTTTATTTATCCTTAAATATCCTTAATTTGTGCTTGCACAAATAGTTCATGTCAATGGACCACCAACTGATAAGAATACGTTGCCTTTCGCACCATGCGTGCGAGTGAACATATATGTGTGTTTTCTGCATTCGTCAGATATGAAATATCCAAACTTGTCATTTACAACATGTATATAAGCGTGTATATTCCAGTAGTGACTAAAAGAGAGATTATAAATTCAATCTTTATGCCAACACTGTGCTACCAGAGCCAAACATGGGCACTGACAAAAGAACAAGAAAGGAAAATTACCACATGCGAAATGAGATGCCTGAGGAAAGCAGTAAATAAAACAAGAAGAGACCATATAAGAAATGAGGAAATTAGAAGAACAGTCGGAACAACACCTGCTATTAGATTTATTGAAAAACAGAGACTCAAATGGTTTGGCCACTTGGTCAGAATGAACCCGAATACACCAGTTGTAAGAGCGTACAACCTGAAAATGGAATCATCAAGAGGAAGGGAAGACCAAGAAAAAGATGGGTTGATGAAGTTACAGACATTTTAAAACTCCACAATACCACACCATATCAAGCGACTGAGCATGCATTATCTCGAAAACCGATCATCAGTTAAACCTGCTACGCCTAGCGGCAAAAAAGCAGAGAAGGACAAAAGAAAAAGAAGAAAAGAAAGATATAAGCGTTCGCATATCGTCTCGAGCACAAGATAGTAGTGAGTTCAATCCCACACTCGACGTTTTACACGGGAAGAAAGGAATTTGCCCCATACCTCTTGCACACTAGGCCCTAGAAATTTGAAGTGACAGGCACTTCATACCCTAAGGAGTGAAAGATATGTTATTATTATATACAAGTAGTATGGAAGGTGATATCATTCTTTGTCTTGTATGTTTTCTGTAATTCAAGTGTAGATTATGTACATATTTTCATATCCTTACACATACACATGTAATCAAGATGTAGTCGGTTTTCTTTGATGTTTGTCTTTGTTAGGGGTGTTTATTATTTATTTGTTGTAGTACATTTGTTTTTTAGTCGCAATGTTTTCTTATATTATAATAATAATTCCTCTCGTACCGTTATACGTTACATAGGGCCTGCAAGTAATTTCTCCATACCGCTATATCCTGGGCAACTCGCTCAATCTCCTCCATGGAACTGAGACCGATATCTCCTGCCTCCATCAGCAAAGTTCGTTTCAGTGTCTCCTTAGATCGACCTCTCTTTCTTGAACCCTTTGCATCCCATTTCAATGCCTGCTTTGATATTCGTTGATCATTTCTAATCAAGGTCTTTTGACTTAACATATTAGCCACTATTTTGCTCCATTCTGAAATTATCATAACATTAGATACAATGAATGATGTTAGGAAGTTAGTGATGTCTGTTCGAAGTATTAGATAACTAGCTAGTTTATTCTGTTTTTTTTCTTCTCTGTTGTAGGTTGACTTTAGGCCAGTATAGACAGTATTTGGTCTGCACTAATACTGCTGGTGAAACGGAAAATGACAAGGAAATCGCCATTGATGTAATTCACAGAAATATGTAAATAAATACACTAAAACTGCGTGGTGCTAGTAACTGCCTTGAGAGTATGCTGCTGAACAGTAAACAATTCGAGCGTGTTGTTTTCTTTGAGATGCTGAGACACTCAACAGCGTATCACCGACGATCTTCTATTGACTTGTTTAGCATTAGCTGAGAAACATAAATAATATATTTTGTTCTGGAGAAGATTTGATGTGGATTTGTCAGCTAAACCTGCACAGTTTTATTGTCAAGGTGAACATTATGGATAAAGGAAAGGTGTTTTGAAACAAAAATATACGATTTGTCTAGCCGGAGTTAATTAATACAACATGGGGGGTAACTGTAAACCTGCAAAGTTGTTCACTATCGACAGCTACATCAGTGAATCTGGAGAAGAGAGAACTACTAAACATGGCCAGAGTCCAAATGTAGGTCAACAACTGACTGCTAATGAAAAGATTAAATACTGGCAAAGCCTAAAAGCTAATATTGAAACTGTCAGAAAACGACAGCTCAAATCACTTTTATATTCCTCAGATGCGTCATCGTCTGGTAGTGTTATCACCGATACTATGATAATGCAAAAATCGGATACTGTACTAGTTGCTCATTCAGACAAAAAAAAAGTTACTATACCCAAATACTCCAACTCTCTTTGCAATGTATCCAATTCTGATTTACGAGCATTTTGCAACCCCAGTAACATACTTTCAAATTCTTCGAACCATCAAAAATATGGCACTGATGAATTTGAGCCATTATCACTTGAATACTTAGACGATGATAGTATTTATATCAATAAGGATCACAGTCCTATTCTGGTATCTAATGTTGGTTGTCAAGTACCTGACGAATATTACTTACCAGAGAAATATGCTGTTAAAGCTACACAAGTCAATTTTGACCGTGAGGAAAGTCTGTGCTCTGAATATTTTCGTCATGCTTCAAAGTATAATTCTAAAGCAATATGTTCAAGCATATTTACCATGTATCCTGGGAAGGTTGCACTTAGTGTTTCGCCGCAGCAACGTAATACGTTGTTGAGCATAACTCGCGATGAAGAGTCCTTCAGCACCAACACTCCTGTCATCAAGAAAACTGTCAGTCAATGTCGCTCTGCTTTGCAACAGCATCAAGAGAACTATCTACCATCAACAAACCAAAGTCGAGTTTGTACATCAAACATGAGGACATCATATATGTCAACATCAAAACAACTCAACTGTTCCTATCAAGCAAAACAGTCAGTGCAAAAAAACTTTTCTACAGACAAGAAAAATATCGATCATCAGAACCCTTTAATAGATGAGCTTCACCAGATCCTTCTAAATACAAAACAAACTGTCAGTCGATATGCTCAAACAGAAGACTATCATTCCATTAGAAGTTTCACGAAAACTGAACACCAGTTGCCTCAACTACCTTTCAATACACAGCAGCATGGTGATCAGGATTGTCATAAGGAATACAAAAATTCAATTGAGCAAATTGTAAAAGGTGAGAATATTATCAGTCAACAGATAACTAATACAGAGGAATATACAAAAGAATGTAAGTCAGTAACAAAGAAAAGTGAGTGTTATAAAGAATGTACAAATGACCAACGTCCAGGTCATTACATAATGATGCAATACCCGTTTCCGCAACGAAAATCTGCGAAATCAAAACTAGATATTTCTAACTGCGATGAAACTTCTCCCGAGCATGACAATTTGAAAGGACAGCAAAGTGTACACATGCACGTTTCACGAAAGGATAGTAATTTTGATATACATGCCACTACAGCTGATCAACAACCAACTAAATGCACGACACCGTCTACTCCGCAGTTAGGAAAGGCCAAAGGGTTAACAAAACGAAACATGAGGGCTCATTCGGCAGTTCATATTCGAGAGGATGAGTGGAATAATGATAAAACTACTGTCAGTGATCGCCAAAATGGCCCTATGAGGTTACATAAATCTGCACATCTTCGTCGTAAATCCTTATCGGATCGTGGTCCGGCTAAAAAGTCTTCAGCAACGGAACATCAACCCCTTAGTTGTACAAACGAAATAGTAACAAATACATCAAATCTGCCTTTGTGGAAAAGCATCATGCAAGTATTCAAATCTGCATTTTCAACAGCCTCGGGTTATAGTCAAGATTCAATAGCAGACATATGTTCTCGTGAAAGTCACGTAGATGCCCCAGAATTTGTCAAATTTCTGGAAGGAGAACAGAATAATATTACAAATTATGGCAAGACTGGTTTAAGACCATTAAGAGATGTACGTTCCAAAAATGTACTGAAAATAAAACGCAGAAAGGTTGTAGACAATAGAAGTAGATACGGTGTAGCTGGAGTAAGCAAAGGCAAAAAACTAAAACAACATGAAATAAATATTTTAGTTCCAACTTCGGAGCCTGCTGATAGGCCATTTCGAGCATATAAGCGAAGTATTCAGCATTCTAAACAAAGTCTACGCCCTTTCTATTCAAAAAGTGCAGTGGAAGCAGGTGTAGAGTATATACAAAACAGCGCCAAGGTCAACATTGTAAAACACGATGAGAGAATTTGCACCAAAAAAATAGCCAGCCCCAAAGAAACACATTTCTTACATATTTCCAACGATAATATTGTCCTCTCGCAACGAGCTTATAATAGCACAAAACCACTTAGCAGATCACTGTCATACAATCAGTATTCTAGAAAAGGTTCGGATAACTCAATAATACATTATTCAGACCGTCTGTCCAGTGATAATCAAAACATGACAAGCGGCAAAGGCATTAAGAAAAAAATCACTTCCAAGCAACTATCAACTAAACAAGTAGTTAACAGTGACATAATGACGGAAAGGATTTCAGAAGTCTATGGTATAATGCCATACAAAAATAACATAGGATACCGATCTCTTATTTCCAGACAAAAAAGTTATGATTTCAAACGCCCCAATTACACGAGAAAATTAACATAAATCTCTGATTGGTAGAAAGTTTGCTCCTCATTTAATGATGTCTTCTTCTTGATTGAAGCAAGAATGCACACACGCTTCTGAATTATTTTGAAGTGTAAAAATCAAGCCATGCTTTAAAGCCATATTAATGTTTTGTCAAACTTTAATTGTTAACAGAGAATATAAATATATAATATATTCCTCTCGTTTATATTACATATTATACGTTATATAAAGATTGCAAGCAATGTCTCCATACCTCTCTATCCTGGGCAATTCGTTCATCCCTCTTCCCCCTCCTTCCTTCCCCTATGGAATTAAGTTCGATATTTCACACCTCTCTCAGTAAAGTTCGCTCTGGGTATCCATATGGAGTCTTCTCTTTCTTGAGACTATTGCCTCTCGCGTCAATGCTCGCTTTGTGATTCATTGATCATTTCTTCTCAGAGTATGCCCAACATATCTCTATCTTCTCTTTCTTATAACAGCTGTTACTAGTGGTTGACCAGACATTTCTCTAATGTCATCACTTCTGAATTCATCCCATTTTATGTTCATTATTTTTCGCAGACATCTAATTTCAAATGCTTTGAACTAACTTTCTATATCTTTAGCCATTTTTCCGCTTTCGCTGGAATATGTTAGGATTGATACAACATTGGATTTGGAAATACCGTAATTTAGTTGTAAAACTATATAACTTGAAGTTCCATATTTTATTTAGGTTTTAAAAGCTGAATGTATGGTCAAAGAAGAAAAAATAACGAACTATTTTATATTTCATGTAAAGCTTACCAGAAATTTAGAACAAATTGTTGAACTTTTGTAATTTTTATTGGCTCAGATTTCAGCATAGTATAACATGGCTCTAAATATCCAAGATCAAACGCATTGTTACAAACATATTGTTTGAGAATTGGAGCTAGTCTATTAAAAGAACATCTGAGCAAGCAAATGTTGACATTTTATGTATGTTGACCAGAATAGAAACATTCGTATTTTTATAACACTGGAGAGTCAAAATAAAATAAATCAAGCATTTTTTTTTCAAGAACAAGACTTCATTGTTATTTCTGTATGTCATTTGTTTGTCTGTTAATTAGTTTTAAAATAGTTAATTTCAATTCATACAACAAGTGTTGCACTGTCATTAGATCTATTATTATTATGTGTAAATATGTGATCCTAAGAAAGTCGGAATTACTTAGTTAACATCAAACCCGACAGACCAAATGGGTACTCTTACATTTTCTATATTTCGTTATTTATGCACACATCTTATACGCTCTTATTCTCTGTCGATTTATGCCTTCTTTCGATGCAAAATTCTTCCTGTCTCAGGATTGCATGTTCGTTGATGTTTGTTGTTTGCTTTTGTTCTTATCAACTAAGTTATCTACTCTTTATGATAAGTGTGGTTTGCGCTGAGAACTTGAGTACGTGTCGCGTTCTTCAGGCTCCTATGGTTATTGGTTATTCGTTACTAAACTGACGTCATTGCACTTCGGGCAGATCCATAGGTGCTCAGTCTCCCCAACAGATATTGAAGAGTATGCATACTGATTGTTCCCGTGGCTCGCTGATTAAACACACCTCTCACTCTGCCTCTCAGGCATCCAGTTCGACTTGAACAACGGGTAACTCCAAACTGCCTAAATCGCTTGATCGATTCAACATCGATTTTAGTGTCCTCATCCAACAGACAGTCGCGAAGAGACCAAAGAATATCCCCTTATCCATCTTCAACTCCCCAACAATCGATGCTGTTGACGCAAGCTTGTTCGCTCTCTCATTACCGTAAAAGCCCGCATGCCCAGGACAGTATATCCACGTAAGCCGCTGGAGGTTAGAAACTTCTATAGACGACATCCACTCATACCGAAACCTGCTCTTCTAGATCTTGTGAAGTCAGATACAACAACTGCCCCAGTAAATAAAGTCCTAGAGATCCAATGAAGGACAGCAGTAACGGACTCAACCTCCATCCTCATACTAGAAGTAGTTGTCATGTATGCCCCACTTCGCTCTGCAACAACCCTACCATGCGCATTAGCCAAGAAACCCCAGCCGGACTTCTCACCACGTTGAACCGACCCATCGGTATATACAAGAACATCATCATCCCTTGCATTATCTTCTATCAGCTGCTTAACTGCGAGATCAGCCTTCATGTTGCCCCAATCTCTACATTCTCTTCCATGGTATGCAGGACAGACACATTCAAATTTCGACTAAAGCGTGTGCATATTATCCATCGAGACACACATTTGTACAGGAGGTAACTGCAAGATTTTACAAACTGAAAACCCCCACTTTAAAGTATCACATCTGGAGTTATACTGTTGCATACTATCATATCTTATTAGTAATAAGGAAGCTTTCAGAGCTGACTCATACTGGTTCTCGATAATGACGGTATTCTACATGTCAAAGGTAAATAAGTAAACAGGTATTTGGGGAAAAACAATTTTGAAATTACCCGTTGTACAAATATAACTGGATGCCCGATAGGCAGAGAGAGAGAGAGAGAGAGAGAGGAACCAGCAAGACACAGGAAGCATCAGTATGCAGTCCATTCGACATCCGTTGGGGGAGACGATGGGAGAGCATATATAAGTCTGCCCAGAGTGCAATGACGTCTGTTCAATAACCAAAACTAGCTAGCTATGGTTTCTTCTTTTGTCGTCACACTGCTACCGGGTTGCTGTCCAGCATCGTGGTTTTCTGTTTTTCTCTTGCGCTGTTCTGGTGGCTTGTGTGATTGTTATTTTTGCTCCTTGACAGGATTCTGCTATGCAATCTAACCATCTTTTTCGTGGTCTTTCTCTCGCCTTCTTTCCCGATGTTCTGTTGTAGAAGACTGTTCATACTGTGGAGCTTGGATGCATTCTTATTAAGTGGCCAAACCACTTCATTCTTTGTTTCTCAATGTAATTCAAGCAAGGTTCTGTGTCAACGTTCTTTCTTATGCTGATGTTAGTGACTTTGTTTCTCAATGTAATTCAAGCACGGTTCTGTGCCAACTTTCTTTCTTATGCAGATGTTAGTGACTTTGTATTTTCTATATCTTAAACAGTTAGTAAGAATTTAATATTTCTGTACACGGAGCCCGTAATCGAAATTAGAATCTGGTCTGTACCATTTCCACGTAGTAAACTACAAATTAAAATGGTTTTTTTTTATTCGTCCACACCCCTGGATGCATTACTTATTACTTTTGATCGTCGCTTAACATGTTCTTGTACACTATAAATACCACGCTATCGTAGTTCTCCTTGACTTTGAAAGTGATCCCTAATTGTTTGTATTGGTAAATCAGATTTCCAATTTTGTTTCATATTTTACTTGTCCAGGCAACATCTTTCCAGCCTGCTCTTTTCGATTTTGAACTGCTAAGGGTTCTTTTACGTGCTCAACTTGAACACGGGACCTAGGTTTTAATAGTCATCTGTATATTTTTCCAGAGATCATTGATCTCGGTTTGAGATGGAGTTCCTTATAGTCCTATCGGAGATGGACGATAAAACGAAGCCACAAGTGTATGTGCGTTGACACATCTGTTTCGAAGGTTAATGAACAAAATACGTGCCGGCGTGCCTAACACCATATTCACTCATTGTGTGAAAAATGATTCTTTTTCTAATTAAAAAAAAAAAACGATGTTCCTTTTATCTAAGCCAAATAGCAGTAGATTACACAAAATATATAGAAAGATGAGAACAAGGATTTTTTTTTTGGTAAGAACCTCAGAGGAAGCAACTTTTTGCTCGAAATGCTGGCTGGTTGTGTACGTAAGAACGCTCGTATTGCAATTGCTTATAGGATAGGCAGTGGTGGAATGAGTGTCGTAAGAAATAAGGGTAAGTGGTTCGAATCCTGCGTTTGTCAATTTGTTTTTTCGGAAGTACTTAATACTTGTACACTGTCTATTTATTGATCAAAATATATATATTAATTTATGGTCTGTGGTACATTAGGCCCATTATTGTAGAATCTCTAGTTACGGTAGTTATTTTTTATAGTTGGATTTTGGTTTAATTTACTAAAAGAATGCTGTATTATTATATTACAGTGTATTATGTACCTGTATACATTATTTCTACAACGGGACAATGAATGCAGAAAAACTATATAATATACAAATATTAAAGATGAAAATGTCAATATTGCATCAGTTTGAGATTTAGCACGACAAAAAATCAAGGTTGTCTTGTAAAGTTTAAGTACAACAACAGACTGAAAGATTTCGACCAAGAATAGTTTATTTTTAACAAATTAATTATTAAATTAACTTTGCTGAGAAAGGCAGGAAATATCGGTCTCAGTTCCACGGAGGAGATTGAGCGAGTTGCCCAGGATAGAGCGGTATGGAGAAATTACTTGCAGGTCCTATGAAACGTATAACGGTACGAGAGGAATTATTATTAATTATTAAATATAAATATTGCTACTTATTTCGTAGGTCATATAAATTTAATTTTGGCTTACATAAGCCAAATCGGAAAGAAAACATTCGGTAAAGTCAAGAAAGATACGTTCCGTTACGTTGTCAGGAGTCACTAGTGTTGTCTGTTGACACAACTTTGGCATTCTAAAAAATGAAGTTCTTACCACAACTTGTAGTACTTTCTGTTACAGTTACGTTTTTGTACACTGTTGCGGCTGAGGACCAACACTCGAACTATGTTTTAAAAGAAGTAGAAGTTCGTGGAGACAAACCATCTAAAATATTTACATCTGCTGAGTTGGGGCGATTTGATGGCTCTGTAAGTATTTTAGTTATGTAGCGCCTGTATAAAGTGTATAATTTACTGCATTATCATTATGATTAATTAAACGATATATAGAACAACATAAAACTAACCCATTTAACAGGGATTGTTCAGATGTTTGTAATTGTAGATGTATATTACTCAATGAATTACTATCTTTTTTTGGGGGGGTTGAGCTAAACTCAGCTAGTGCTAGTACTCAGTAGTTACTAGTTAGTAGTCTATCTAATCTAAGTTGTAGTTAATTGTGTATAATTTTATATATTCATAGTATAGTTTATTGTAAATTATTGTTTTGGGCTGACATGTTTTGTTGAAGCAACTTAGCAAGTCTCGAATCCCTTGAAAAAAAAAGTGATAACAATTCAATACACAGCTGTGATTGTATTGTTATTGTACTTTTTAAAACTACATTACTTACTTTGTTTTTACATGTTTCCCCATTGCTACATAATGATAGTTTTACTGCAGTCTTCCCTTATAATTTCAATTTGAAAAAAGTGCTCAGCTACGTCAGAAAATATTATTGCAACGTCATGGACAAAAAGGGATGACTTATATAAGACTTGACTGGGGTCACCTGAGCATTGAGGAACATTCATTCATGAAAAATATACAATCATGTTTAGGAAACTTATTTATTTTGGTCACAGTGGGGACCATGGTCTAAAAAGAATAATAATAGAGCCAATAGAGGACATTTATTATGGTTTCCGGAAAGCAGGGGACGACCAAGATGATGATGGCAACAGGGCTTTGAAGAAATATTGTGCATGGTAATAGAGACAGAGAACTGGCTAGAGGTCTCTCTGCAAAGGACATGCTACACTGTACTAACACATTCACTACCGAAATGAAAAACACTTGTCAAATTCATTTTTGTTCACATTTTTAGCCTGTAGAAATTGAGCTGTATTTTTCTTAGCTTTCAGAAGATTGGTATGAATTATATAGTTTTGTAAATAAACAAATGGTATATTATTCAATACCAAAAGAATGATATTTGCAGATGCTGTACTACTTTTACAAAAATAATTGAAAGTGATTTTTAGACACAAATGCATCAAAATTGTATTTCAACTAACCATTAAATTCTGATTTTATTAGACATTTAATGACTTTCTCCTGATGATAATCATATAGTATATCCCAAAACCACAGTGGAAAAGCACTAGAATATGCAACCTTAATAGTATTTACATTATTTTTAGTAACGCGTTTGCTGATGTACTTGACTTCCCATTAAACATATTTCTTCTTCTGCGAACACTCCATATCAAACACTTGTTAAACCACTCTTTGTGATTTGTATGTGATCTGAGCCTAAGAGCAATTGTATCGTTGTGCTAGTTATGCACCTACAAGTAGGCCAGCACATCCGATTTCTGCTACGCTTTTTATTTACTAGGGTATTTTCCCTCTGCACCTACCCCCAGTCGCCTCTTATGACATGCCATGTGGGTTGCAGTGTTACTATTCTTTGCTCCTCTTGCGAGCCCCGCCAAGACATTGGCGAAACATATTTAAAGACCTGAATAAATTGATATGTAGACCTCCTGGTTTGTTTTGTGGCCGTACCAAAGTGATTACTGCATGTTTCACCTGCATCAAACTATTCTATTTCTTAAGTTTTAGTATATCCTGCACCAGGAAGTATCTTTTTATTGAGGTTAATGTATTCATTATAGAAGTTGTAGTATTAATAAATATGTCCCCTTTCTCCTGTACATGCATCATCACTACTATTATTTTAGTACTAACAAAATAACCCACAATATCATACACAAGCTGGAGACATTCTGCTCAGACATAAAGAGGAGAAATAAAAGGAAACTAAACAAGAAGGGCTGGGCAGTTTAATATTAACAACCCATATCAAATATTATGAGGAAACGAAGGTGGAAATATTTAGGTCATGTTCTTAGATCAGACGAAAAGAGACTAAATCGACAAGTCCTTATGTGGTCACCAGTCGGGAAAATAAAACGTGGAAGACCTAAGAGCACTCTTTGAAGAACAATCCTACAAGAAAGTAAACTATTGGAATGTAAAACCATACAAGATCTCCAAATGCTAGCAAAGAATCACATCATATGGAGATCTAAAACCTCTGCCCTATGTGCTGCCTTTGTACGAAGGTATAAACTAACTAACGAACTAAGTTTAATATCATGATATAGTAGGAAGTTTAAAAAAGGAAGTTACAAGTTTTAATGGAGTCGAGATCATGGACAACTATGATTGCCAGTCACTACACATTAGAAATTCGAAGAAGAAATATACTCATTTTTATATTTATTGATTTATTGCAGTGTTTTTATTTATTTTCTTTTTTTTTTTGGACTAAATATAATTGTGCTCCCCATTGTATTTAACAGGTGTCACATTTATACTTTAATATTGCAGAATGAAAGATTACCAATATTCATGGGCATTAAAGGAGTTGTGTTTGATGTGTCAAGTGGAAAACGTAAGACTGGCTGTCTACATCTTTTTATTTCTTCCTAAACAAAACTGAATCACCTAGACCCAACCTTTGTTCTGTTAGTAATGTTACTTATCATTATTGGTTACTAAACTGACGTCATAGCACTCCGGGTAGACCCATAAGTGCTCAGTCTCCCCCCAACAGATATCAAAGCGTATGCACACTGTTGGTTCTCATGGCTTGCTGAATAAACACTGTCTTCACTCTGCCCCTCAGGCATCCAGTTCTACTTGTACAACTGGTAACTCCAAATTGCTTAAATCGCTGGATCGATTCAACATCTATTTTAGTATCCTCATTCAACAAGCAGTCGTGAAGAGACAGAAGAACATCCCCCTTATCCATCTTCAACTCCCCAACAATCAATGCTGTTGATGTAAGCCTGTCCGCTCTCATTACCATAAACACCACATGTCCAGAACAAAAGGTCAAGTAGTCTCTGCTCAAGGTGTGCGGCTACCATAACTTTGATAACTAGTCGATCAAACAATGTTACTTATCATCACTAAAGAACACTTCTTATATACATTAACTGTAGTGATATCTTTCATAATATTTGCAAGTTTATAACTCGTTGAATTCAGTAATAATAATGAACCTTTTGGTACGAGTCAGCACTAACTGCCTCCTTATGATTAATCACATCTGATACCATGCCACAGTATAATTTCAAATGTGATACTTTATAGTAGGGTTTTCTGTTTGTAAATTCTTAGTTACCTATCTGTACAAATTTATGTCCTGTTGGATAATATGCATACACTTTGGAAGAAATTAAAATGTTCTGCTACATCAGTTAGGAGCATATTGCGCATATACTCACATTCTCAGCACAAACAACACAGATCATAAAGAGTGGTTAACTTGGTTGATAAGAATGAACGAACGCAATCAAACAACATAATGAACCTTTCACTTATTTATGGCAAACAGGTCCTCCAAAATTTGATTATTGTTTTGTCCTGCAACATCTTGTCCATGTCTGCTCAATCACCCTAATATCTGTTCCCAGCCGTCTTCATCGTTAGATTTTTAGGTCTAATTCAAGGTTATTCATTTTAAATTATTTACTATAAACGTTTTCATTAATTATTTTAAACTGTTGTTTGCAGAATTCTATGGGAAAGGTGCATCCTACAATGTACTGGTTGGCAAAGATTCAACAAAGGCTGTTGCTAAAATGTCTTTAGAACCTAAAGACCTCACTAGTGATATAGTAAGTATTGTTGTATCACTTTTGTTTTTAAATGTTTTAGTCTCAATATCTCTTTATTAAATACAGGGTAGACTGCAGGAAGACTATATATCGATGCAGAAAGAACAATATATGAAGTTCTTTTATAGTCCTAGAAATGAGACTATTCTAGATGAATATAACAAACAGTGAAGTCAGTTCTTTTCAAATAATCATTATACAAATATGAATCTGGAAATATTGTATAAGTTGCATTGCATAGTTTATTTTTGGAAGTATAAATGGCTGTGCAAAGCACATCTTATACTGGTACTATGAACATCAATCTGAATTATTTTTAATAATAATAAAATCCCATAAACTCGCATAGCTTATGCCCATGGTTGATAGAATCATAAAACAGAATACTTTTGCAAAGAATCCTTGTTTGAACTACTGACAACAGCAGTGAGCAAAATTAACTTTAAGGGACACAATACTGCAAAGAAACTGAACAGAAATGATATACATGCAAAAACCCATACAAATTGTGACAAATGCACAAGTTGACAGGTATAATTATTGATAGCTTAAAACTGACTGCTACCTTTGTCAGTCACTAGTGGGCAAGTCTGAAAGAAAAAAAATAGTCAGAACCCTAAAACATTCAAAGAAAATGCGACAACACATATACTAACTTGATAAATTACAAATATTGTGGCAGATATTCACTGGAACAGTTAGCAAAAGTATGTGTTGAAATATAAGATGTTGCTGAAAATCACAGCTAGCTTCATTACATCCATACACAGAAATATTTTTGTTTCTCATGTTAAAATGCATTTTTATTTTCTCAGTCTGATTTATCAGGGTCACAGCTGAAGTCACTGGATGATATTTTCGAGAGCACCTACATTGCCAAATATCCTGTTGTTGGCTATATGGATTATTTTGTGAAAAAACACCCAGAAAAGTTTCCTAATGCAAAGTTGTTAAAACCAGAGTTGTGAATAAAATTGTATATTAAAAAACAGAGTGAAGATTATCTACTCATTTTTGTATGACATTTATGAGCTCAATCAAAAGTAATGTCTGAATGCTTGATTTCACAATCATATGAGCATAGATTAGGGAACATAAATATCACATATTTAGCTAGTTTCAAAAATAAATATCACAGGTATTTGCAAGGTTCACAGACACTTACAGTGAAAACATTAACACTTAGAGGTCCAGGTGCAACGCTATGTTGCATTTGGGTTGGACGCCAATTTACAAACATAAAGTGGAGTTCAGTAATCTCAGAAAAATAGTTGTGGTTAATTTATATTCCAGTTCACCTTTATTAATTTATCTTGAGCTCATTCAACATTTTCGGCTCCCTGTGTGGGCATAGCTGTTTTCGATTTTAGTAAACTAATCGTTAAAAAATTCAAGTTTTTTTACAAGCAATTTTGACTTAAATTAATGATTTCATCTTCTGACATAAAAGCTGTAGAAAAATTTTAGTTACTCATGAAAACTGACAAAACTTTCCTGAATTGTGTAAATATGAATGTAGTATGAACAGAAACATGTTTTATGGCTTGCAGATGTATAGGATATATTTCAATTGAGTGGTAAATGACAATTTTGTTCTTATTTTATTATTGTTTCCTTCTTACTAGAACTCATTTTACATTTACTTTTTCTTATTCAGAAATATTGCATCAATATAAATAAACAGAACAATTCTAAATATGTTGATATATAGTACATGTTCCATATACAACAATAACAGTTTTATGATAAAACTAATAACAGCTGTCTTTATAAAAATGTCTTGTAAAAACATGATTTTTACCCTGGTCCACTAAGAGTTAATAACCTCCCTCCAAAAAGAGGTAAAGAACATGATGGAGGAACTGACAAAGACAAACCTAAAGATTGCCTTAGATAAAGAATGTATACATAGGAGAGTAAGATGAACTTACAAACAATACTACATGGAAGAGACACACACAAAAAGTATGAAAGAAGAACTAGGTGACACATGAGAACTAGCAAAAGCAGAACAGAAAGCAATTTGGACAGCAAGGCAGCCTCTGTTTAATAGAGGAGAGAGATTAAGAATCTACATCAAAGGACTAGAAAGAAAAAATGTCTCAACCTGAATATAAATGGAAACTTGCGAAGACCAAACAATAGTGCACAAACAGGAAATGCAGATATTTTCCAAGTTTAATAAATTTTGAAAATGGAGATATTTTGTTGAAACTCATTTTGAAAGGGCAGCGGACCAATATTAATCACAGAAAGTCTCATGAAGAGAGTAGCCAGAAACTATAAGTTAACAAGACCTAATAATTATTTTAGATGTGCTGAGACTATATTCCTTCTGTCATATTTTCAGAGTGAAAGCAGAAAATCTGTTTGGAAAAAGTAAATTTAGTAATACCTCTCTGAGTAATATATACATATCATAACACAAGAATCTTGTATAATATGTTTTCCTGGAAAGAAAAAGGTATATATATATATTATATATATAATAATAAATAAATATATATATACATACATATACAGGGTGTTTAAGATAATTGCAGCCCGTGAATGGAGCTAATCTGGCATATATGTATGGAAATGAGAAGGTTCAGTTATGACGTAGTATAGGTCAAGGTTGTGTGACGGTGTGTAATTGTAGTGCAGGAAGAGGCGATGAACAAATGTGACGTGGACGAGCTAGTCAGAACCGGTTTAAATAGTAAATAAACACAACTCAATTTGTACCTGGCAACTTTCGAATTGTCAATGGGGCTGCAATTATCTTGAACACCCTGTATATTGCAGACGGAGATATTTTGTATAAAATTCTTGTTTGAAAAGCATTTATTGCAATATTTATTACACATCATTGATAAATAACCAATTTTTCTTCTTCATTATGTTGGAATTTTTATATCTGCTTGATTAAACTAGGATATACATTCTCCAGTTTTTATGTTGATGGTCCAGTCCATCTTGCATGTTCCATGGTTTATTTTGTACGATTTCCTGTCCGTGTGCTATTGTGCTGTCTTTGCTGGTACCTTACAGACCTATCATTCCATGTTTTCCATTTTCAGCTTGGAACCATTCACTTGTTTCTTCTTTTTCTTTTGTCCTTCTCTGCTTTTTGCTGCTAGGCGTAGCAGGTTTAACTGATGATCGGTTTCCGAGATAATGCACGCTCGGTTGCTTGATATGTTGTGGTATTGTGGAGTTTTAAGATGTCTGTAACTCCATCAACCCATCTTTTCTTGGTCTGCCCCTTCCTCTTGATGATTCCATTTTCAGGTTGTATGCTCTTGCAACTGATGTATTCGGGTTCATTCTGACCAAGTGGCCAAACCATTTGAGTCTCTGTTTTTCAATAAATCTAATAGCAGGTGTTGTTCCGACTGTTCTAATTTCCTCATTTCTTATATGGTCTCTTCTTGTTTTATTTACTGCTTTCCTCAAGCATCTCATTTCGCATGTGGTAATTTTCCTTTCTTGTTCTTTTGTCAGTGCCCATGTTTGGCACTGGTAGCACAGTGTTGGTATAAAGATTGCATCTATGTCTTTTAGTCTTTACTGGAATTGCTAGGTGTTTCAAGATGAATTGTGTAAGCTGGTATGTAATGTTGTTGGCTTGCTGGATTCTAGTTTCGATATCTCTGTCCAGTCTACTTAGTAGATAGTAATCACTTGTTTTGTAATACAAAATATGTTCTTCTTCAAACTCTTCATATCGACCACTTGTTAAACCACTCTTTGTGATTTGTATGTGAGCTGAGCCTAAGAGCGATTGTGTACGTTGTGCCAGTTAAACGCCTACAAGTAGGCCAGCACATCCAGTATCTGCTACGTTTTTATTTACTAGGGTAGCTTCCCTAGGCCCCTACCTCAGTCCCCTTACTACATGCTTTGTAGTTCAAAGTGTTACTATTCTTTGGGCCAGAGTTTAATCTCTATAGAATACATACACATGTGCTTTCCTATTTATTATGTAAACTATATATGCAACTTCATGTCACTAGTAAATACTGGAGTACAGAATTATTATTATTGCAATAGTTTACTGTCACTGGTCAATGAATTTCAGAATATAATTATGTTTTTATGCTTGAAAATAACTTGTGGAATCAGATGTTCTTCTATTTTTGTACTAATACATTTTCAAAATATTTAAAAAACACAAAACTGAAAACATTAATTTTTGTGTGTCAGTGAGTTCTTAAAATTTGTTGATTGTGTTACATTGTTTTAATCAGTTATTTTGGTTATGGTTATGCATTTAAATATAAAGTACACAGTATATGCATTGTTGCATCCTGTATAACACATGACAATATATGTTTCAGAATGCTTATGTTAATTTCTCTAGTGGGGTACATATATGTATAGAGATAGAAGAATCACATTTACTTATCTACTCTCTCATTTTTGTTCAGTTATTGAGTAGTTTCGGTCTTTTATATCTTTTAAATTTATTCACTGGTATATTTTTCTATAATTCCACTGACCTCATAAGTTGATTAATTTATTCTTCCCTTATACACATACATATTATGTTCACTCAACATTGAAGGTAACAATACATTGTGCAGATGCCGCACATTGTAAAAGACATATTTCCTGTGTTTGTGTTCTTATATTTTTGGGGTAAAAAATTAAAAGTATGTTTTTTTTTATGATGAATGCCAACACCAAAATATGTTTATTTGTACACTGTATTGTATTCCTCTAGCACCTCACATGTTACATGCTTGCAAGCAATTTCTCCATACCACTCTATCCTGGACTCAATCTCTGGTTCAATCTATTCTATGGAATTGAGTCTGAGATTTCTCGCCTCTCTCAGTAAAGTTTGTTTCATGGTTTCCTAAGGCGTCCTTTCTTTCTTGAACTCTTTGTCTGCCACTTCAATACTTGCTTTATCTATATCATAGATTCCCAAACTTTTAGCCACCGCCCACTTTGCAAGACATAAACTTTGTATAAACCAACATCCTTTTTATTTATGATTTAAAAGTGAGCGTTCATGCATTGTGGTAATCCATTCCACACAGAACTATTTAAAAAATAAATGTAATCCTATATGAATAATAAATTATTAAAGTAACATAATACTGGATCAGTATTTGAAGGTGTGGTGTTGCATGTCACATATTTTTGAACGTCTGTTTTTTAAATTTCTCTTAATTACCTGCCATTGTTGTTATTAGGTTTCCAATATATTCACATTTGTTAAACTTGTTGAAATTTCTTTGCTTCTAAATAAACCAGATTTTATCAGATTTATCTCCTTTGTTATGACAATTATTTGTGTTTTACAAATATTTACATTTAATGTTTTACCCTCACTTAATCTGATGAAATATTTAGGAAATATCAAATAACATGAGTGCCTAGAGAAGATAATTTTGGAGGGAATGATGCCTGGAAGAAGAATGAAAGGAAGAGATAGAATATAATGAGTGCAAGATGTCATTGATGATTTGAGAATGATTGCTGTTGATGCCGGTCAACTAGCACAGATTAAAGAGTTTTTCAGGACTGTTGTTATTGGAGCCAAGTTCCGGAAGGGATGAGCTACTTGATGACGATGAATCTGAGTAGTATGTCTACCAGTTTCTGCACCAGTTCATTCTCTGCTACAAGTACACTGTTGTTTTGATATCTTGAACTGTTTACAGTTTATCCTATTATTATTATTCTTCATGGTAGCTGTCATCACAGGTGTTGTGATTTGATGGCGTGCATGCTCCAACCACTTGAATCTATGCCAATGGATATTTTACTCCAAGCAGGTTTTATGAAGCTGGACACATCTGCACAGGTAGGGGTCATACTAAACACCCTAGTCAATCCAGATTGGATGTTGCAGCATATAGTGCTGACAACTTTATCTCTGTAAAACAAACAAACATAGAAATAACAAAAAGTCACATTTTGCTGCTTGGTGAATATCCAGAGGTTGGAGCTTTACTGACAATGGTAAAAGTCATTGACACAAAAAGAAATATCCTAACTGCAAAGCATGAAACCAGACTGGATACCTGGAATGTAAGAACTATGAATGAGGTGGACAGATTGAAATGTAACAAGAGAAATGAGGATCTTCTTTTCTCTAACCCTGTTTTACCTCACAGTGTCAGGATAAGAAATTTATAGAACAATGTTTTGTTTGTGCTTCATAAATTGAGTTTTTCACCGCCTCTCTTATTTCTGAGGTCAACCTTTTGTGTGGACTGCTTTTTGCTTTGTATCCACTGTATTGGAGTAGCATTGCTCTATTGAGGTGCAATGTCTGTTGGTAATCTGCTTATGTGACAGAACCATTTAATTTGTTGTTTCTTGATGAAATTCAGTACTGATGTTCTACCCATTTTACCCCTGATGTCTAAACCAGTGTCTTATTGATACTCCCAGCAGTCTGCACAGACATTTCATTTGTCGTTACTAATTTTCTTCTATCATTTGATGTCAGTGTCCAGGTTTGGAACTGATAGCATAAAATCAGGAGAAAGATTGCTCGGTGTAGGTCAGGGGGGACTGGAGCCTGAGAAATTTAATGGCCACATGGCTACTGCAGTCGCCACAAAACAGTTCAGGTTTGGAATTTTCTTCTATGCCCCCAATAGAAAAAAATCTTTGGCCTTACCATGGATTGAACACAGGTCTTCCGCATGGGAGTCATGCTCTTTTTTCAATTCAGCCAGACACTCCTTCCATAAGTATGTATAATCTAGCCAAACTACACCATCTGCGTGCTGCGTCATCTTGACTGAATAAGAGCAAGATTGAGAGGAAGATACATCTACAAATAACCGTGATGAGGCAAAGGACGGATTATACCAACAACTGCTAAGCAAAATGGAACCCAATCCAAGACTTTGTCATAGTATTGGGCACAGTAACCATGATGACAAAAGTTATCAGATTTCAAAATCACTTTCACTACCAAAGACAATTTTTGTCATCTGTGGGTGACAATTTTCGTGAGGAATCTCACCATCCCAGCACTGGAATAACTTTATGTTGTTCTTCCTGTTTATTCAATAGTTTTTTTTCCAAATTGACAGTGCACTTGATGAGATTGATTTGGTACCAATAATCAGAGTTCTAACAATTTTAATGCATTTTCTCAATGCATAAACAATGGTTGAGGCTCTATGCCTCATCCAGGTTAAAAAAAAGGCACAATAGAAAGAGAAGAGATGTCGTAAGTACAGTTCAACATAACATGAAAATAGATGCAAAGTGGATTTCTGTACAATTTCAACCTTAGAGGTTAGATATGAAAATTAATGGGAAAAAATCACAAATATGTTGATACATATACTAGGTATGGTAAACTTTGACTGCCTTGTCAATGTCTTTCCTACAAATAGGACATGCATCATGCCTTCTTTGTAAAATCTCTCCACATTCATAACATGTGACCATGTGGTGGCAAGGAGTGAAGAGACAGTCTCAGAGCGGTCCATACAGATAGCACAGTCTCTATCCATATAACTTGGTGTCACACGAGCTATAAAAACAATAACAAAATATCAAAACCCTAAATATGCTCTATTATCTACATTTAATATCATATTATAACCAGAAGAAGAGATACATGTCCTCAATGAATTTTGTATACAGTACCAATAAATGAACTTAATATCATGCATATTGCAGAGTGAAGTTGGTTGTCTATAGCTTTATAATTACTGTACAGAGATATTATCTCCTGTTATTCTGTTATTGCCATCCATGGGGTTTTTTGTTTTAAAAAATCTTCCTCTGCTTCTTTATTTTTAGCTTTTCCAGTTGTCACCTGATTTGATACAACATGATATGTAATCTCAAAGTGGTTTCAGGAGAGCCCAGAGCTCACATGTGTATACCAACAGGGCTTGCATGATGAGATGCTCCTTGATGGGAATAACATAATAGGGAAGGTTAACATCCTCAGCACATTCAATAGACAGCATTTAAAGAAATAAAAGATCAAAATATAACAATTGATTGCTGTCTGCCAAACAAAGATTCTAGGAAGATGTCACTTGTTGAACACAACTATTGGTCTGTAATATATTGTGAGTAATCAGGACAGGGTTTCTCAGCTAGCATAAGAGACAGGGTGATAACTAAGCCAAGCAGAGTTTACAGGACATCAGATTGAAATGGAGGTTAAGCATATACATGCATATGTTGTCCACAAGAGAGAGAGAGAGAAAAATATGTGCTGACCCACACCTCTTGAGCACTGTGAGTGTGGGAACATTGAGATGACTGCTATCTTGGAGAATGGAGCATGTATGTGTTTGCCTAATATGCAAGAATGTTGATTGTGAGATCTGTGATCTGAACTTATTGAATTACATAGCAAGAAGAGACATTCCAAGTCTCTGATTAATTCCATACAGACCCTTTTTACTGGAGAAGCCAAATTGAGTGAAAACATGCTACAAAAGTCATAAGAATTCACACCACTTAAGTAAGTCTGGGTTATATTTTTCACCCAAATCTTGATCATGGATGAGGCCAACATAGTAAGTAAAAAGTAGACAACAAAATACTCAGTGGGCTATTGATAAATGAGAACAGTATGTATTTTAATTATAATGTCAAGATTAAGTAGATGACCTGTTTTGGTCCTAAGCATGACAACTTTTTGATGTACAACCTCATAATTACTATAAGCTACAATTTTTATGCAAGTAAGCTTTCGCAATATTGGAGATTAAGCAACCTTGATCATTATGAGAATTTGCTTCAAAACAAAAACCATTGTGATTTCAAAGAGGATAAGATGGATTAAACAAGCTTTAATGCAAATAGACTGGAAAAGAGTCATCATAGAAGAGCTAGCTACCTGAAGACCAGCAGTCGGAAGACTATTCCAGGTTATTAATCATTTTTCTTAAAAAAGGATAAGTTATCCACAAAAACAAAGATGGCTGTATATGATCCACTTACATGCTATTATTCACTAATCTTCTCCTTCTTTGCATTCGTTCTTTATGACCAATTTTAATCACTCTTTGTGATATGTTTGATCTTTGCCAAGAACGTGTATATGTTGCACATTGGTTTGGTAGGCCCCTAAACACATAGAATTCTACAGTTTAGGACTCATGCATCCTATTTCATCCAAACCTCCTTAGTCGCCTCTTATGACATGCGTGGCAGGTAACAGTTGTTCTATTCTTTACACCCCAAATTTGGGCCCGGTAACCACTCGGGCGATTCACTATATGAATGCAAGTCATGAACTATGACAACAATTTACAAAGACCAGCATAAAATTTGGAAATGAAATATTTAGGAAGGTTATTCATTCCAGTATCAAGAAGAGAGGTTTCACAACTAGACTCAAGGTCTCTAAGTTCAGACCAAAATGGAACAGTACTAATTATGTTAGTTTGGTTGCCATTGTAGAGTGGAACAGAACCAATTACTACAGTGAGCATTGAAAGCCTTAAGTCAGGTATATAGACATGCATAAAGACAAAGAGTGCAATGAAAGGATATCATTGAACAGTCCCTGAAGGACTAAGACTTGTGCTAGAACTGGACCAGAAAGAGACAACTAAAATAGGCTTCTGTGGCGCTACTTTGGATGGTCTCTACAGCCTAGAGTAGAAGAGGTGTAACTAAGTAAGTATGTGTAGGATGGGGTGTCTGTTCTGTGGATAAGGTGTGTGTCTAATCTGCAAGCTAAGAAACAATCAGTATGCATATCCTTTGTCTTTGGCTGGTGGAGAATGAATACCAAGGAGCATGCTAAAACTGTAGTAAGCTTGGTACTATTCATCCAATAGCTATTTCATACCGTCAACTGTCGTTACAGAGCTTGATTCCCATTTCTGTGAGTATGATGGAGAATTGTATAGGGCAGAGGAATTGAAGTGCTTTCTCAAAGCAGTCATTATGCAGTGTACAGGTCATTCTTTTTATTTTCTCCCCAAAAAAAAAAATGTTGTCTCTACCAAGGAGTTGAGCATTTTTACTATGATTATAAATAACTTCAATGTTTGCTAGCACCAATAGCAACATGTTTTAGAACAATTCTAAATAGCTTCAATGTCAGCAAATAACGGAAACATGTTTTAGAATAATTCTAAACAGCTTCAATGTTTGTCAATAAATATGGCAATATGTTTTTGAAATCAATGTACGAGGCGTGTTCAAATGAAAACGGACTTGTGGATTTATTTAAAAAGTATCATACGCAAATTAACAGTTTCAACGGAATTAAACAATGCAACCACTTGTGAATAAGAATGCACCTGGATTCATCAGAAAAAATCTCCGTATGCATTTAGGCAAGCATCCCACTGTTTAGGTAGAAGTCGAATGCCGTCCGAGAAAAGGTGCGTGGCTGCTCACTGAACCATGTGGTCACCGCTCTCTTCACGTCTGCGTCGCTGTTGAATCGCTGTCCCTTTAGTGCTTTCTTCAACGGTCCGAACAAATGGAAATCACACAGGAACAAATCAGGACTATAGGCTGGGTGATGAAGAACTTCCCAATTCTTTTTTGCCAATGTTTATTGCACAATTTTTGTGACCTGCGGACGAGCGTTGTCAGCAGATCTTGCACGGCCAGGTCAGGCGCATATTGTTGCAACAGAAGAAGCCATAGCCTTGCTTGATAAAGCAGTACTGACTGACCGTCGTCGGAGCATTCGTTAGCACAGAAGAATTCCATATGTCAATTGGGACAGCCCACATGGTTGTTCGGAAGAAATTGAACTATCGGAAGGTGTGTTCACAGTGGGTCCCACGGATGTTGACTGACCACCATAAGGAAGAACGGATGGGGTGGAGTTTGAACCACTTGATGCGTTACAAGACAGAGGGTGATATATTTCTGTTGAGCATTGTGGCAGGTGATGAATCGTGGTGCACCACTATGAACCGAGCAGCAAAATTGACAGCATGCAATGGAAACATCCAGGTTCACCAAAACCCACAAAATTCAAGACACAGGTTTCTGCTGGGAAGGTTATGGTGAACGAATTTTTGACCATGAAGGGCTCTTGTTGGCCGATTTTAAGGAACCTGGAGTCAACATCAATGCCGCCCATTATAAAGACACTTTAGACAAGCTGCATAAGGCCATCAAGGCTAAGCGACCAGGCAAGTTTTCTCAAGGTGTGATTCTTCTCCACGACAACGCTCGTCCGCACGTCGTAAAAATTGTGCAAGAAACATTGGCAAAGAAGAATTGGGAAGTTCTTCATCACCCAGTCTATAGTTCCGATTTGTCCCTGTGTGATTTCCATTTGTTCGGACCGTTGAAGAAAGCACTAAAGGACAGCGATTCAACAGCGACGTAGACGTGAAGAGAGCGGTGACCACATGGTTCAGTGAGCAGCCACGCACCTTTTCTCGGACGGCATTCGACGTCTACCTAAACAGTGGGGTGCTTGCCTAAATGCATACAGAGATTTTTTCTGATGAACCCAGGTGCATTCTTATTCACAAGTGGTTGCTTTGTTTAATTCCGTTGAAACTGTTAATTTGCGTATGATACTTTTAAATAAATCCACAAGTCCCGTTTTCATTTGAACACGCCTCGTACTTAAAAATTAAATAATAAACTATAATAACTAAAATCTGAAGAGGTGCAGTACATATTTATCAATATACACTAAATGATGAGTATCTATTCACTCTTACCATCTCTTTGTAATGTATGCACACTTTCATTACCAGTATGATGTAAAGCTGGAACTAAACGCTGCATAAGTGTTCCAACTTCAGAAGATAGATGGATTTCTTGTTGTCGAGCTGATGAAGAGTGATCAATGTAACATTGCATCTTACTTAAATCAATATTTTTTACCAAAGAATATAGGACAATTTTATACATTGAAAAGAAGAAGCATATTTTACATGATAATGGCAAGGTATAGTCTGTCCATTAATTCGTGAGCACGTTTGTAATTGATTTTCTCGAAAACTACCTGTTGGATCTCAGTGATTTTTGCAAGCAGCCTTAGAATATCCATGACGCTAGAGAAATATTTTTTTCCAAGAAAATTTGATGTAGTTTGAAATATTTCTTCTTCAGGTTATATTAAAATCAACCTCACCGGATTGTACACAATAGTAACAGATCTACGGTACACAGACGCGTTGTTCTAAAAATACATTATGGTAACATTGAAATATCGTGAGTTTCACGAATTCCGTGCACGAACCCAGTCGACTTTGAAAGCGGAAAGCATATGACGTTATAATTGGGATACCATTGTATAGTTATAGGCGTATCTCGCTATTTGTATGAAGCTATTGTATCATATTTGTTGGCTTATCAAAACTGACATTGATATCACATTCATAATGAGTCTGAAGTGCACATTTATAACAATGCAGAAGGTTATAGTTTTACTATACCAACACTTCCGTAGGAATCTAGAGAGGTCATCTATATTGCGATATCCATAACCCTGAGAAACGAGCGCAACTGGCGCTTGGTCTGAATAGAGAATCCTTTTCCGATGGATTAAACAGGACACAAAGTGCACTAATGTCAAGCAAGGAAGGAAAAGAACAATTGACGACTTTGACATAGATGTCATAAGACGGGAGTTCTTGAAAATGTTTGCTACAAATCAACTTGTTACTCTCAGGAAACTGAAATTAAAACTGCAATCAGATTGCAGCATAGACATTTCTAAAAGTACTCTATGAAAAATTGTAAGAGCCGCCGGCTTCACCTTCGAAAAACTATAGGCGGCAGGAATATTATTTGTGAAAAGCCACATTTAATTGCTGCCCGAAGTAAATACCTGAGGCAGATCCGTGAGCGGCGGAGGCAATGCTATGATATTGTATATTTGGACGAATCCTGGGTCAATGCTCACCACACCAATGCTAAAGAATGGCAATCAGTAGACGGTGAACAGAAAGAAAAATACCAAGCAGCAAAGGCCAGCGTATTATACTAACACATGCAGGAAGTAGTGAAGAAGGTCTTGTCCATGACGCTGGACTTATTTTCCAATAAAAAAGTACCGATGGTAGGGACTACCACACAGAAATGAATGGACATATTTTCAGGCACTGGATGGAGAAAGATCTACTTCCAATTCTAAACAGACCATCATGCTTGGTAATGGATAATGCATCCTATCACAACGCAGTATCAGCGGGAAAACAAAGTACTAACTGCATCAAATATAAAAGATCAAATTAGGACTTGGCTTGCTAAGGAAAATGTCAGCTTCGATGATACATATTTGAAACCCGAGTTGTTGCACCTGGTGAGGATGACAAATAAGACAAAGGTGTTTCATATTGACAAAATCATTGCGGAAAACGGCCACACGTCTTTGCGACTACCTCCATATCATGCTCACCAAAAATCCGATAGAGCTTGTCTGGGCTAAAGTAAAAGGGCAAGTTGCCCAACAGAACAGGACGTTTAAAATGTGTGATGTTGAAGTTCTGACACGTGAGTCCTTCTCAATGATAGACATGCAGTTCTGGAAGAAGTGTGTTGAACATGTGCTCCGAGAGGAAGACGAGTACTGGCACCGAGATGGATTACAATTTGTCCAGCCAGTAACAATTATCAACCTCATGGAATCGTGAGATTCGGATGATACAAATCATATTTTGATTACAGACTGAGAAATAGCAACGTATACATTTCCATATCCAAATGCGTCTACCATCATACAATTTGTGGTGAAGTTAAGACACCCTGGGGTCTAATGGTGACCGAAGGGGAGGACTAACTGTTGCATATTGTATCCAAGTTCACGATTGCACATAAAGGGCAACACACTTAATTACTTGACCTATCAAGTTAATATGGAGATACACCTATGAATAGAATTGACATGGACAAATTCTGGGATACTGTAAAATCTAAAATTTGAGCCCCGTATTTGCAATTGTCATAAAAGATCAAAGGAATTTGCCGATGTGCAAAATCCGTAGCATCTACGGACTACTGGTTAGCTTTATTTTAGCGTCATGGATATTCTAAGGCTGCATGCAAAAATCACTGAGATCCAACAGGTAGTTTTCAGAAAATCAATTTCAAACGTGCTCACGAATTAATGGACAGACTATAGTAGTCCCTTTCTGTCAGTGTTTGAATGTGTATAAAAACAAATTATAGATCATATTAAGAAACAATAAACCTAATGGTTCGACCATGTAACAAGCCTACCACTCAACAGTACCCCACAACGAGTATTACTATTCAGATACAATGATTTCAGGGTCAAAAGTCCACAGTGCAATTGATGGGCTGAAGTAATCTTTTCTTCTTCTGCGTTCTCACTAGATTGGGATTTTGGATTCTTTAATAAAGGCAGCCATCTGCCTCAGATTATCAGCCACGCCATACAGTTTGTCTTGGACGCTAGTGTAAGTGGGCCACCTCTTTCTTCTCAAGTCTGCATACTGGGGGCAGTTCTGTAGGAAATAATTCCTATTATTTCTGCTTCCCTTTGTGCCGACCTCTTCCCGCAGTAAGTTTTGGCCACCCTCGTGATGGTAGGTCTGACATTCTTACTGCGTGGCTAAATCTCCTAGGCAGATTGACGAATGTAGAATCCGTTATCCCATTTCTCATGTGAGGGTCGTTCACCATGTTATGCGCCTTATGGCCTGGTGCATCCGTTTTCTGCAAGTATTTGTTATGGGTTAGCCTTCCCTAGCGGACACATGCATCCGAATTCAGCCAAACCTTCTTAGTCGCCTCTTACGACGTGTGGCAGGTAACAGTGGTTCTATTTTTACACCCCAAATTTGGGCCCCGTAACCACTTGGCGGAAGTAATCTCAGAGGCTCATTCAAGCACTTTTGCCAGAATTCTTCACATACTCTGATGCTGAAATTTACAACAGGAATAGAGACTAGAAGAAGAGAGACTCAGTGTCAGAATTATTCTCAGCGTCAGAATTTCACTAAACTAGATGAGCTTTTCTAAGGTTTATTCATTCAACAACAAAAACTGGTCTAACAGTGTTGACTGATTGATAGAACTATCATCATTGCACTTTAGTGAATAACCATGTGTTCTCCTACCTCTTTCTTACATAGGAAGATATTAGCAGCAATAGCACTGGCGAGGGTCTGAGATATAATATTGAAGATAATTAAAATTTCTTTTAATTTAATTTTTTATGAATTGTGCCTGGGCAGTGGCTTTCCAGCCTACTACTCTTATTGATTTTTAACTGCCACGGATCTTTTACGTGCTCAACTTGAAACCTATGCTTTATTGTCCGTCTCCGATAGGAGTAAGAACTCATCTTATCTACAGTAAGATCATGGATTACTGGAAAATTGTGTAATCACTTTATGTGGGAAGCAAACCTGTACTTTTATCGTGAGAGGAGAGCACTCTACGTCAATATCACAGAGAACCCTTGTCTAACAGTGTCGATTACTAACAATGTCAATTACTAACAGACTGGTTTAAGCAGTGTATTTACCAATACAAGATGGCATAGCAGTGTTATTTATCAACATGATCTGATCTCACATTCTGTTAGTGTTTAGTCAAACAGTGCCAGAACTTGTTCAAGCATTGCCAGTTACCAACACAAACTGATGGTCTAGAATTACCAATTATAAATACAGTCTGGTCTCACAGTCAAAAACTAACAGTCATGTACTCATTTTTCTACCTGCTTTTCTTTCTTCTCTCTGTTTTTCAGTTAAAACTAATGGATGCTGCCCAGATCTGAAGAACAGTGTCTTTCCCATTCCCTCAATTAATTTTCTCACTGAAATGGAAAATGTGAAAGTATGTGAAAAATGCAAAAAATTCTGAATTCTTCATGAAAAGTTGTACCTCATCATGAAAAACATAACTGCTGCACAAATGCTCACTTCTAAAATAGTTTTTTTTCTGCACAAGATGGTCAATGGTCATAAGTATGGAGAAATTAACAAGATGAATACCTTTATGAATAACTAACAAAATCTAACATAGATGCAATAAAATAAATCGAATCATAGGACAAGTGGCACCAATTTTGTAATGCAAACATGTCGCCATGAACACTAAAAGAGTACTGTTCAACACAATCTTTCTCCCAACATTATGCTATCAGTGCCAAACCTGGACGCTGACATCAAATGATAGAAGAAAACTAGTTATGACAGAGATGAAGTGTCTACGTAAAATGCTGGGAGTATCAAGAAGAGATCGCGTTAGAAGTGAAGACATCAGGAAAAAAGTGTGTACAACATCAATATTGAACTTCATCAAGAAACAACAAATTAAATGTTCAACCACATAAGCAGATTACCAACAGACAGTGCACTGCAAAGAGCAATGTTACTCTGATACAGTGGATGCAAAGAAAAAGGCTGCCTATGCAAAAGGTGGACCTCAGAAATACCAGGCAATGAAAAACACTATTTATGAAATGCACATGAAAGCCTGTTCTATAAATATCTTCTTATCCTGATGATGTGAGAAAAAACAAGATTAGAGAAGAAAAGGAATTATCTCCTATCTCAGGCAGAAAACAATACGAATGCCATGTAACAAGTATGTTGTAAAAAATTACTATAGAAGGGTTGGGCTGGGAGTTTGAAACTCATTGTGTAAAACAAATTGCTAGAATGTGAAAGAATAAATTAGGAACTATAATGAATGCAATGCATCAAAATTAATTTATAGCTAGTTTGACAACGAAACAAATCATGGCACAGTCCATGGCATATGACCAAAAGCAACAAACAAACAGGCACATGCTGTAGCATATAGTTGTTAATGTGTTAACAACCATATCAAATACATTTGTTGAGTTTTTCTAGTAATTTAGATCAAAACACTAAGTGAAAAAGTACAAACCTTTTTCAATAAATGTACTGTCTGTAAGTGTTGCTGGGACTATTTCAATCTCCGGGAAAGTAATAAACAGGAAACAGAAAGCGTAGACCTAAAGTTCTCTGTTGAAAACAAAACTCATAATTTAAAGATGCTACTGTACATTTGTTTAATTAACTTACTTAGTCGATCCTCTTCTATACTGAAGCGTAGAGGTTTGCCAGAGGGAACTCAAGAAATAAGGGGTTTTAAGAACCTCAGAGGAAGCACTGAGGCTAATGTATGAGAGCAATAAATAGATAGTGAACATGTGGGAACTTCAGACTACACTATTGGCTGCTTTACTTTTGACTTTGTTTCAGTCCAGTTCTTTGTCAATTATGGACTTTTGGATATGTCTATCTAGTGCACCCTATCCTAGAGGTCTGAATCTTTGCCTCTTTACCTCCTTTGCATTTAGTGGTGGTTGATCCTCTCCCATGCTGTATACATGTCAAATCCATCACAGTTGTGACTGTTCAATTACGATTTATAGGACCTGGGATATAAGATCATTGCACATTGTCTAGTTACAAACTTATTCATTCTTGTAACATGGATCACCTTCCTTAGATACCTTATTTCTGATGTTTGCAGTTAGCTTTTATGGGATGTGGTCATTGTATAATTAGATACATTTTTGTGATGTTTAATATCTGTGGTGTATAATTCAAGAAATTGTTATTATTAACAAGTCAATATGAAGTGAACACAACAGGATATGTAATGATCTGGTCCTATCCAATCAATCAATCAAACAACTCGGTATCTGATAGAATCTATTATTGATGAAACCTAGGTCTTAGAAGCAACTACAACAAAATAAATACAGAATATGGCTAGTTCATATTTACACACTTTGCAGTTTTCACTACTTTGTTACAGCTGACACTATCATTAATTATGTATGTATAATATATAGACCAATATATGATTGAGATAGCGTTATCTATTATATGCCACAAAGTAATTACCTGTTTATGCATAGCTCGTTCATTGATCAAGTTGATGTCAAGTCGTAAAGTATTACTAGCAATAACAGCATTCTGTTTGCAGCAGTAGGATATTCCTGAACAATTCAATGAAATGAGTTTTATATATAACAATTTTGGTTAACTCTTTTATATCTCTCTCACGATCATCGCTTAGACTGATGTACCAGATTTCCCCATTAATTCTTTATTCATATGGAAATCTGATTCCTGCAGCCTTAGCATGGGTGTGCTTCGTCACATCTTTAGCGCCATTTGGAGCTCTGGTGCTTATCCTTTGACGATGTGTCCGGTTTCAGCCAGCGTTGACTGGGTTCGCTCTCTGCCAGCCTTGGGCTGTCCCCAGCCGACCTGCAAGGCAGCAGGTTGCTTGTTTCTTTTAGGGTAGCTACACTTAGACAACCTTCCCTCCCAAGTTGCTGAACGTCATCTGCCCAGGTTAACAGTTTTTTTTTAACTACTTGGTTTGCCTGCCGTCCAGTTTTGTGTACGGCTTGCTCCACTAGCCTTTGATTGTTCCCAATCAAACTACAAGGCAGTAGTGGTTCTCTGCAAGGGGAAACATGGTTATTGTTCTCTGGATGGAGACCTCCATCTTCGAGCTTGCCACTGTTATGTCCACCTCGCATTTCTTTTCGGTGCCCCTTCGCCCATTTCTGCTTGTGCCCTCGTCCACTGACTTTGGCCCGCCCCTTTTCTCTTCGTCACTTGTGCTCACTAACTTTTTTAATACAATGATGTGCTTGAAAATCATTTTTTTTCATACACTATACAATCTCATTACTTAAAAAAATTAGACTGTATGGTTCTGCATTTATTTGGCTATAATTAACTGCCACATTATGTGGCACTGTGTCCACAAGTAGTTCAGAAACACTTCTTAAGTAGCTGCAAGGTCATTTTAACATCAAACTACAAATATCACATCTTGTGAATGTACTTGCATTTTCTCTTAGTACAGTATAGTGTTTTCTGTGCACTTAAAGACAGGAGTCAGGATAACAAATTACTATCTCAGTAATATAACTATCATCATCTGATAGAACATCTCATGCATTCTTAGATTCAACAACTTTACAGAGAAAGACTGAATAGAAACACTTAAATTAACATGGCTAAAGTTTTAAGATGAATGAATTCAATCTGTCTCTTTTTGAAACTACAGATCATTTCATCAATATCCTCCTTGCTGATATGAAAATTATCATGCTGGATATGGATCATCATTATCAAATAGTTTGCCCTGAGCAGAACTTTGCCACCTTAACAGTCCTTCAGAATTTCTCTCTTATAGGCCAGATGTCCTGCCTCTGCTGCGGTCATACTCAAACCATCCATTACATCCTGAATCCATGGTCTTCCTCTTCTCCTCTTTGCCGTGATGTCTCCTTCCATGATGGTCTTCTCCAGCCTTTCATGTCTCTTTATATGCCCAAAGTACTTTAATTTTTTATTTGTAGCATCAGCCAGTTTTCTTTGATTTTGAGTTGGATATGGATCAGATATGTGATATGCATTGAGACTAACTCTATAATGAAAACTACACTGAGATGGACACCAGAGGGCAAACGAAAACACAAAAGACCCAAAACAACCTGGAGGAGAACAGTAGAACAGGCACTGAAAGAATGGAGCACAATACAGAGAACAGCCAGGACAAAGAAGAATGGGGTGAAATTATTGCTTCCTTAAGCACCACAGACAAGAGAGAGTTGGGAAAAAGTTTTCCAAGATTATGAACTCAATTTCAGGAACTACAACCAGATCAGTCCTGACCACAGTGGAAATGAAAAATATAACAAAATTTGATAAATAAAATGTATCATTGATTAATGTTTAAAAATACATGTGGAGATGGAGGAAGTAGAATTTATATAAAGTGGCCAAGAACAGAACAATTCAACAAGCTATAGCTTTTATTTTCATAATTTTTTTCCAAATTCAAAGCAGATGCTGATGCTTGCCATATGATTTGCACAATAATTTATAACTTGAAACTCAACAAAAACCACAGAATAGTTTTCCTGACTGACACCCAATTGGTTCTACAAGCAATTGTCAACCTAAAGTATACACAATTCATGAAGCTTGTTGGACATTTACATGGGATAAGTAAAAAAGCAGGTCAATATGTTTTTCCAGGAATTCCTGGGCACAAACATTAAGGAAAATTAAAAGCCAGATTAGCTAAAAATGGCTGCATGATGACATATATAAATGTACACTAACCTCATCAAGAAACATAGATGATAGTAAAAAAAACTGTAATCAGAAAAGATGGAGATTTACACAAAAAGTATTCTTCACATGACCCAACTCATCTGTTATCTAGAGAGGAACAAAGAATCATTTTCAGATTGAGAACTGGTCATTCCAGTCTAGAGCAAATGTTCAGAACTTTTAATGTTGGTGAATTAGAGATTTGTCTTAGAATAATGTCGAACATGTATTTCAATTATGGGAATTGTATGCTATACCAGAATCACTCATTGGCTTATTGCATTTCCTATAGGAACTAGACTGTGATACACAGGTTAACCAGGAAAGTACCTTGTCATTCATCGATGCCACTGGTCTCCTGATATAATTTTATTCTATGTGACAGAAGGAACAATGAATACAAAAACTTTTAAATAAAATAATACTGGTTTTGCATGGCTTATTATGCTATTTATTTCTGATCTATATCTACCATCTAATGTTATTTAGTCCCCAAAGTAAGCAAGTTGATTGACTTGTCTTGCAAAATCCAATTTTTTAAATGGCATCTTTTTGATGGAATCTTATTTTGTTTAGATTAATGTTTGTTGCCTTTCTTACTTACTCTCAAAGATATCTTTCTTGATTTCAAGGTTTTCTGTTATAACCTCAAAAATGAAGTCTGCATCTTTAACTGTTTCCTCCAGGCGGCTCATACAGAATACTTGTCCCTGGTTGTTAAATGCAACAAAAAATATCCAACAATGTGCATAAATACTGAATCTCTAATTTTTACAGTGGTACCTACATTTTCCTGATGCTTCATTTCTACGCCGGTCTCTTCAAGAATGCTGGGAGTAACAAAAGAGACCAGCTTAGAAATGAAGACATCAGAAAAAAGTGGTACAACATCAGTACTGAACTTTATCAAGAAGCAACAAATTAAATGATTCAGCCACATAAGCAGATTACCAACAGACAGTATACCACAGAGAGAAATGTTGCTCGATACAGTGGATACAAAGCAAAAGGCCGGCCACGCAAAAGGTGGACCTCAGAGATAACAGAGCGACAAAAAACACTATTTATAAAGCACACACAAAGCCTGTGCTAGAAAACTCTTCTTAGCCTGAAGCTGTGAGGCAAATCAGGATTGGAGAAGAAAGAAAGACAATGTGCATAGAGAGGCTCGCTCCAGGTGTCTCCTTTTTCGACCTGACGCTGAAAGGCAAACAGGATTAGATAATAGATAGATAGATCCCTGCATGAACACAGTTTCCCTTAACTATAAACAAATGTTTGTCAGTTCTAAGATGTGGTGTGATATATTTCAGCTGTAAGTACTTTTTCTAATTTACTAATTTAGAATACTAAAGTTGATTGTCCTACAATCATTAAATGTCCTGCATATTTGTTTTTATCAACATTCAAAAATGGCATAAAAATGTGATTATGAACAAAGACATCTTACCAGAAAATATTGTTGAGGCAATAGTCCATCTGCACATAGACTCTTCCTATCATCTTCTAATATAACATGCACTTTATTTAAAGTAGCAGTATTGGAATCATAAATTTTCACTCTATGTCCATGATATGCAAATTCACCTGAAATATGAATCTTAAACATATATCTCAATTATTTTCAAACAAAACATTGTTTATGTGAACAAATAAGCACATACATTTTTTAATTCACAAATATATGTCTTTTCAAAACTCATCTCTTCTTGTTCACTCTTTCGATAGTGCCTTTGAAAGGGTTCATATATTATGTATATATATAAATATAAATGTCTTTTTCTTATTTTCCTTGGATATGGAATGACAAAACAGTCAGTTGCCAACATGTCTTGTCATATCTTGTAGGGAAACAACAATATTTTTTCACTGTGTTCTCTCTTGGTTCAACACTGTGTTGGTTTCTGGATCGCTTCTGAGCATGTGTCCCACTCAGTCCCAGTATCTATCCTTCACTACTGTGTGCATCTACTCCCAGTCACACCCGCTGAGTAGACCTAGTTGTTTACTGTGTTTGGTCAAAAAATTCTGAGAATTCCACTAAAATAGGTTGTATGAAATGATGATAGTCCAGATGTTGAACCTTCTACTGTTCTCCTGCACTCAGATTCATGCAAATTAATAGAAAGTACGCAGCTGCTCGCATGTATATCTAACTTAGATGTACTGTACTGGGACGATCTCCAAATTTGATTAAGAATGACAAATGCAGCAATTATGGCCTTGATCATCTCCTTGGTGACAGTCCTGAATGAACCCATATCAAGCTTCACTATGCTTTCCCAGTATACAAATTATATCCATTCACTGGTACAAGGTTGATTAAACCTAGCACCACAACTTCTGTCCTTACAGGGTCTATGCAAAATCAAACATGTTGGCTGCAGCTGTGCGGTCTGTCAACTTTTTTTTTCCTGAACATGTCGGCAGGAATAGGTCAGTAATGCAGCACCATCTTTTTTTTTTAACCAAGTACTGGTCAATCAGATTAGCAAGAATATAATTAAATTTTAACAGAAGTCATAGATAGGCAACCATCCAAACTGCAAAAAAACTACAAGTCTTAGAGTCGACATGTAGACTATAAGAAACACTGAAAACAAAATGAAAAGCATGCAACCATCAAGCAAGATATTATACTAGAAAACCTGAACATAAGCAAGCATTTAATGAGCAGAAACCTATCCTGTTGATTCAGATGAGATTGCATTTCATGAAAAGAAGCATTCTCAGTATGAATAACAGATTATGGCAATGACAACTAAAAATTTGTTTACACAGATTGACCAAGAAATGCACTGCTGGGCAATTAAAAAAAAACACACCAGAAAAATGTCAGCAAACCCATTAGCTAAAAAGGTAAGAACAGCATCATCATTAAGTGGGGTAACAGTTTATAAACAGTGCTACTGTTACCTGCAATTTTAACACCCATTTGACCAGCTCCAACAACTGCAATGTGTACCATTGTGATTCTCCTGTTAATGGGTGAAAGTTGGCATGACTAAAATAATAATGATATAACAAAATTTATCATTTTTATCTTTAAATTATAAGATTCTACAGTTCTTGAGAATTAAAGATATCATGCTTCTGGTGTAAAAGTTGATATCATCTACACCTGTTTGTTTTATTTAGGATTACAATACTTCAATAAGTCACACACTGTTGTTCTAGCTAAATTGTCATTCTATCATGAAATGTAGCACATTACTGTTGTATATCTTAATACAAAAATATAACATCACCAATTTGGTAATAATGTTTTACTCTAACATTTTTTCATTTGATTTTCTGATTGATTTTTGTTAGTGTGTCATTTCCTGCAGAAATATCGTTGATAATGATGCAAATGATTTTTGTAAATGTCTCATTTCGTGCAGAAATAACCTTGATATTGCTGCAAGTGATTTGAATATGTCATTTCTTAGAATACTGATATTGCTGCAAGTTATTTTGTAAATGTGTCATTCTAGAAATAATCTTGATGTTGCTGTGATTTTGTAGTGTCATTTCCTGTAGAAATTGCGCTGATATTGCTGCATGTTACTATTCAGTAGAGGATATAAAATAGTAATCAGAAGCTAGTTTTTGTAGAGCACCAGTTAGCATGAGTCAGCTCTGATGGTCTTCTCTATGAGTAATCAGATCTGACACACCATACTACCGAACAATTTAGTAGATCTAGTGCTATAAAGTGAGGTTTTCTGTTTGTAAAATCTTACAAGTATCCCAGCTGTACAAATTTATGTACTATTGAAAAATATGCATGCATCTTTTGTGGTTGGAAAGAAGCCAGAATGATATTGACTATTGTCCCTTGTCTTTCCCCAGGTGGATAATGTAGTTGGTTGTCCACTTTTGCCATTAAGCATAGGAGTGGGGGCTTTAATTTGCATTCCAGGGCCAAATTAGTTGCCCTTGTTGTGTTATATCTGTGTTTATTTAGTGTGGTCTTGATATTATCTATCCATCTTTTCTTGGTCTTCCCTTGGCTCTAGTACCTGATCTCTTTTTACTGTATGATGTTATTGGTTGTATTCTTTTCTCACTAAATGTCCAAACCACTGCATTTGTTAACATCCAAATAGAGAACCAATATGTAAAGCTTTATGAAAACTGACACCAATCATAAAGCTGCAGGGATTCGGATATGATATCCTTCTTTCTTAAAATTTGGACACTTGTTTAGAGTATAGTAAAACTGAGTATCACCAGTGGACAAGCTGGTGGCGGAGAATAATCACAGTAAACCCTACTTTGGCTGTTGTATCATCAAGCAGCACAGAAAGTCTCTCATCTCCTAGTGCTAGAGAATTTGAATACTTGATCTTGTCTGGAGTGACTAGAAAATTCAAAGACAACACAGTTCTTCACTTGTTATGTATACAGAAGGGCAAGAGCCCACAAGGTCTGGATAAAAAAAGAAGTAGTGCACTAGAAACATACATCAAGCATCAGATAACGGCCAGAAGTGGTTTTCATTCCTGGTAGCTGAACATTAGAAGATCAAATGTAAATGGGCCATGTTCCTAATAAACGTATCACAAATTTTCCCTGCTCATATTTACATTACACTGACATAGTCAAAAGCTAAGTAACTACCTAGTATACAAACCGTCTGTGTGTTTTTATTGCGATTGGGCTTAATATTCCATTTTTAATGAAGCAACAGAACACTATTTCTTATATCAGAAATGCAGAGTTTAAACATTCTTTATAAATTCACCTACTAGCTACTGTATTCTAAAACAACAAAAAAACAACACATAACATCAAATAAAACATTTTGATACATCATGTGACTTGGAAAATGTATACTGTACGAACTGTTGGTCAGGTGACTCATCATATTCAATTAATTAATAAACCTTTGAAAAAAAAAGGATAATAGGAACGACCCTCTTACCTTACTTCTCCAATCAAGATGAAATTTAGTTGTACACCACATCATATGTATGTGGCAGATTTATTTAAAAAAAATACAAATTAAATAATTATACTCCTAAACTTCACTATATAATATTTATCATATTAAAGAGTAAGTAAGAAATGCATTTGTGAAAGAATTTGTTAATAATTACTTCAAAGTGAATACTAGAGTATCTTAATAAATATTTTAAAATGTAAAATCTATTTTAAAATGCATCATCAACGTTGGTTGTTTGTTTTTTATAGGATTAAGCCTCTTTATTATTAATTTTCAGCAGTCCTTTTCAGACTGCAAGGTCAATCACTATTTTATTAACGACTGGCCAACAACATGAATATCTTGGAGAATCAGAATTAATTAACTTGGTTTTTCGCTTTTATAATAATATTTTTATTTTATTCCTTATTATATTTATTAGAAAAAGAACTTTTAGACGCATTAAAATACAATTCTATAATAATAAATATAAACGAAAACTAATTACTAATATAGTAAATAGTAAACAATATAATATATGTGTACCTGTATGTCAGTTATGGGAGACAACCTAGATAGTAGTTAGTCAGTAACGTAACAAGTTACCATCCATACGAAATGAATATAAACTTAAGAACCTTACCTAATTTAAATTAAGAAATTGGTAAAGTGGGTATGTTTTACTTAGTGTTCCATATTTCTCAAACAGTAGTCGATGGTTAACTTAAAGGAAAGAAATCGCATACGAATTAGTTATGATAGTTGACTAAATGTACACGATTATTATTAAATCATTTACTCACAACAACTGTATATTGAGTTAATAAGAAAAACAACAACAATAACATCACTAGAATTTTTATGTTTTCAATAGCAAAGAGTGGGATTATACATGCACGAACCACTCAAGAAATGATGACGATCCGGAAGTTTTCGGCTTTCATATATGGCTCATTTTGTTCAGGAATAATTTTTCTGCTGTAAACACCATGTTTGTAGTTTAGAAAGACTATTCCTGTTGTTTCGTAGATGCTGTAACAAGACCCATTAAGTTGGTGGGGTAAGTCTGATTGTCTTTAGCAGCTCATAACATGATTTCGGTTCGGTTGACAGAACTGAAGTGTTGACGACACCGTCACACTGACTCGAGTCCTGAGTGACTGTTGTGATGACAATGTTGACGTTTCTTATTCAATAATGGTTAATTCAGCATTGCAATAATAAACTTAACTGAGAAATTGCAATGGAATTTTACGAGTGGCTATGATCTTTCTTTGTCGTTCTTCTGTCAGTCATCAGATAACAGCACCAATAACAAAAGACTCAGTGAACTATATGAATAAAATGATTCGCTTCAGGTCATCCATAGAAGTTCATAGAACCCCTTCCTTAAGTTTGCCTGAAAGTAGTGCTTGCTCTGTTGGCCGTACTATATTTTCTTCGTCTTCCCTGTAGATCCGATATGCACGAAGGACGCGTTCTGTAGTCCCTGGCCTCACTTTACAACAAATGCACATCTATTTTTCATAAATATTAGGTATCTCAGCTCTACACATTAACATATCACTTCTCTATCTGGTGTGTGCCATAGCGCATAGGCTTCAGGAGTTCAGAGTTTGAGTATAATTCTGTTATTTACGTTGACGTTTAGTGTTAGGGTTTGCATTTGGGTACTTCTGCCTGCACTGTTTCTTACTCTGCTTTGATTTTATCACAGTTTTTTAAAATTTATTATATTATATATCTTCTTTTGGAGTAATTTGCCAAGCTGTTAGAGTTTTCATTTCCTGTTCGCCACAGTCTGCTGAGATCCATTGCTGCTTCAGAATACTGATGCTTTGCTATTTTTTTTGTGAGGGTGCTTAAGGCACTTATCTGGCATTGGAGTCACAAAACTACACTTATGTGTGTATACTGAGTGATTCATTGAGTTTCAGTTTCAGTTTGGAATATCTTCATTGCACTCCGGACATGTCCATAGGTGCTCCGATCTCCTTCGCAATATCTCCAACAGCGTCCAGCGACTGACCGTACCAGTTCTATTTTGATTGATGAGCCGACTCGTATACCTGTTGTACCGTTCTTTTCTTGCCACACCAATCTTCAAACCCAGTTCTCGCAATCTAGTAGTTGACGTGGATTGGTTTAGATGGAGTCTGGTTTAGTGCACAGATATTGGCTGAATTACTACAGAGATAACACATTTGAGAAATTACATTAATCTTTCTACATGGGTGTCGATGACAATGAGAGAGTGGACATGCTGACTAACTCTGCCACCATATCAGTGGGTCAGCCAATGGATACAGTTTACACTCTGAATGACCTTGTAGAGTGTGACTGCTAAGATGACTTTTAGGTAAACCTGTCGACATCAATAGCTAGATTGCAATAGTTTGAATTAAAAATTAGAGGGGTCAGAAACGAGCTGTACAACAGACTTATGGGTAGACTCATCAATAAACATCAAATTGGTACAGTTAGTCACTGTACCTGTACAGTTGGAGATATTGTGGCGATCGGAGTACCTGTGACATGTCCAGAATTCATTGAGCACAATCAAAACTGAAACATGTGTGCAATTAAATATCAGTGTCATTTGGCCAATCATTTTACTTGTTTTGTTGCATCTTTGTTGTATTTTGGAATTGATTTTTCGTTCTGCTGTTATATAGTGCTTCTCATATACTTGAAGTCTTTAACTTGTCTTAGTTGTTGGTTTGCGATGACAATATTTGTTTTCTTTATTTGCTGTTGTCCTAACCTCAGTCTTATCAACTGTAATTTCTATTATGGGATTTTTACATGTGTTATTTAGTTTGTTAACAACAGAAGGAATGACGGTTAAGAAATGAAGACAGGAAAAAATGGGTACAACATCAGTACTGAACTTCATCAAGAAACAACAAATGGTTCGGCAGCATAATCAGATGACAGACAGTGCGCCTCAAAGAGCCATGTTCTTCAATACAATGGATACAAAGCAAATATGAGGGGACCTCAGAGATTACAGAGGTGACCTAAATCACTGTTTATGAAGCACACACAAAAGCCTGTTCTAGAAATATCTTCTTATCCTGACATTGGGAGGCAAAACAGTATTGGAGAAAAGAAAAAAAGAAGGAATGACCAACTGGTTCTCCATTACATCAGGTATGAGACAAGGATGAGACTCACCACTTTTCTTTATCACATATATGGATAAAATAACTGAAGAGTTTAATTCAGATAAGGATGAAATAAATGAACTGCTTTTTGAAGATGATTATTACCTGATTCACCAAAAAAAACGAGGCCTACAACAACATATTGACACTGTATCAACTTATAGGTAAGAAAAGAGATGGAAATGCTCTCAATGTGGAAAAAAGAATGTTTCAAATACAACATCAAGAACTCAGTGAAAGCATTCTGCATAAATCCAGACTCCTGGGAAGCCATTGCTCAGGACCATTCAACGTGGCGCTTGACTTCTCATAGAGGAGCAGTGATATGCAAGTCAGACAGACATGCCATAGTAGAAAAACAATGTCAATTTAGGAAGGAATATACATTATTCCTCCTAACTGGTATGGCCAAAATTCTATACTATACCCACAGTCTAAGAACATTCCAAGCACAAAATAGCATTTCAGTCACATACACAAATCCCACTTTTAGCACATACAATGGATGAAATGAATGGCCATCATCACCTGTGATAGACAAACAGTAACAGAAGTCACTATCCATTATTGAGTCAGTTTTCCAGTGCTTATTATGAGATTAAAATTGTTATGAACAGCAGTATGTGCCACTCTTACTGTAGCATTTGAACTAACTTTGTTTCCTGTACATTTTTATTCACCATGAAACGTCTTCCTCCGAATTATATCTTCTTCTAATGCTCCATATCGACCACTTTTTAACCACTCTTTGTGATCCAAGCCTAAGAGCGATTGTACATTATGTCGGTTATTTGCCTACAAGTAGGCCTGCACATCCGATGTCTGCGATGCTTTTTATTTACTAGGGTAGCTTCCTAGGCCCCTACCTCAGTCGCTTTTTACACACATGCCTTGTAGGTCACAGTATAACTATTCTTTGTGTACCCCGACAACACACAGGCGTCCGAGTTATATCAAAATTGTGTTCATGATCGATTCAAGATTTGGGCTGACATTGTTTATGTTAATGAATTGTTGGTAATTTCTCATGGATAAGTATGGTTAACCTATTCCTAGTCTTAGTAAACCAATCAAAATATTGCCCATTGTTGTATACTATAAATGTAGAGGTTGTAAATTGTAATTGGATTGTACTGGTTGTTGTAGAACCAGTACTATTATTTCAAAATCTTGGACTGGAAATTTGTATGCTTAAAGATAAGTATGATGACAAATGTGAGTTATAAACTAATGCTGGAACTCATGTGAATAAAATATAATTTCAAGAAGAAAGTAGAGGAAACACTATCATGTGTTCAATGTTTCAATAGCATGTGTGGTGCCAGGGCCTGCAAGGGAAGGCAAAGAATAGTACCACTGCAACCTACAAGGCATGTCATAAGAGGTCTCTGATTTAGGACCTAGGGAAGCTACCCTAGTAAATTAAAAAGCCTCGCAGAAATTGGATGTGCTGACCTACTTGTAGGCGCATAACTGGCACAACATACAATCGCTATTAAGCTCAGGTCACATACAGAGTGTTTAACAGGTGGTCGATATGGAATGTTCGAAGAAGAAGAAGAATTTAACCTCATAGTTAGAAAGACATGTATTTAAAGTGTGGTAGCATTAGGACAGATTGAGAGAAAAGGTAGATAATAGTAGAAGAGAAGTGATAACATGGCGTGGTTCATAGAAAAGCAATTAATAACTGAAGTAGTGTAATGCTCAAAAGAATTGTAAACGATTTAGTAAACTAATGCCAACATAATAGATGTTGATAGCAATGCTGAGTTATTATTGGCTGGAGAAGCTTGAAATTAATCATAGTCAGTAAATGTACTTGTGAAGGCCAGTTACTTTCACAAGCCCAGCTGGATACTTTTTAATGACATGTAACATATAACCTGCCTGCATGGCGGGTTAACTGCGTAACTAAGATCCGAATGTACACTTTGTGTGTTAGCGTAATAAAGAGTCGCCAGAAGGGGCACAAGTAAGACAAACTACCCTCAGCTAACATGGACATCTGCAAGTATGACAGATATTTCTAGTATTGTAGTATTTTCATGAAAGTGTTCACATATAAGCTTTGCCCCCTGATGGATTAATCCTGTATGAACAATGCAGGTTTTTCATACAGTTATATTCTTCTTCTTCTGCGTTCCCGTTACAGTTATATATTAGCTTGGAACTGTATATGTAGAATTTCATTTGATAGATTACATTCAGAAAGTAAAGGTTTTTCTGTAAACTATGAACTACTGTGCCGACTATATACTTGTAGGAAAATTTATTTGATAGTCATACTCAAACTTTGACAAACAACCGACTGATTCACTCAATATTTCTACAATAATAATAATAATAATTCCTCTCATACTGTTATATGTTACATAGGGCCTGCAAGCAATTTCTCCAAACTGCTCTATCCTGGGCAACTCGCTCAATCTCCTCCATGGAACTGAGACCAATATTTCTTGCCTCTCTCAGCAAAGTTCTTTTCAGGGTCTCCTTAAGTCATCCTCTCTTTCTTCTATTTCTATTACTGCACAAAAAATGAATCATGTGTTACATAGCATAAATATTATATTATATATCTGTATGAGATTTAAAAAAAAATAAATTGAAACATGTTTTGTATATTTTAAGTAAGATTTTAAATATTTTGTAGGATAAGTCATGCATTTACTAGTGTTATTAATTTCTGCTCAGGACGGAAGAATAGTAACGTACATACAAGGTTATGCTTCATGCAATGATACATACATACAGTAAAAGAAGAAAGAATAGAGTATGTTGATCAATTAAGTGAATCAATCAATAAAGTTTAAAGACAGTGATAGTTTGTACATAATGGGAGATTTAAATGGAAAATTAGAGTCGAGTAGAACACCTGGGACCATATAGTGACACAACTAAATGTAGTAGCAATGTACAGCAATTATTCATTTTGTGTGCAGAACATGACATAAATACAGGTAACATCTTTTATCAACAAAGAAGAACTCAGATATTGACTTGGTCTAAATGGAACAACATCAGTCAATCATAACAGATATACTTTATAGTGACAAGGAGGGAAAGATGGAGAACATAGAATTCCAGAGTCATCCCTAATGCAGTAATAGCCTTTAACTATAAACCAGTGGTACTTCGACTCCAAAACTCAATTGGGAAACAGTCTAAGAGGATAGTTCAAGGAAAAGAAGTAGTAGATATTGAGAAACTTAACGATATAGAAGTTAGTACAAAATTGAGAAAGCTGTGAGACTCTTTTTTAGCACTTTAGCAGAAACAATCAGCATGGGGAGGGAGTTAATTACTTGGTTAATTTCTTATCATCATCAGCCTCATTTGTTGGTGCATAACACTGCAGTATTGTCATATTGACATGCCTGGTACTGAAGCGGGCTCTAATTATCCGACTCGAAATGGGTTCCCATTCTAACATGCTCTTTGCAACTCTAGGTGTCATCATTATACCCACTCCTTCAAAATGCTTACCATCTTCTCTCCCTGAATATATGAAAGTTAATCCACTAACTACTCTTCTATCTGTTCCAGGCCATCTCACCTCACTTAACCCCAGTATGTCCAGCTCGTATCTCTTCATTTCTTCTGCAATTTGGGCTGATTTTGTAGCCGTGGCCATCGTTCTCACATTCCAAAATCCAATTTTAGTGTGTGTTTTTGAGCCAAGTAATGTACGAGTCGGGTTGCTGACTTCCAGCAAAGCAGGCTTTCATCAGCAACCGTCATTGATGCACTAGGTGCACCGCACACCACCTGGCAGGTCGGTTTACCGTATGAGTCCTTTCTTACAAGTTTCTGTAGCTATTTCAATTTCTTGTGATGAGGTAGCTGGCCTCACGCACAAGTCCTCCTCCTTTTCATCCGGGCTTGGAACCGGCATTGGCAGAGTTAACAGGTTAAATATGATGTTAAATTCATTTTTTTAAGATGCAGAACAATGAGATGTAAACATGATGATACAAAAGCAGTACAGTATTTAATGATATTACTGGTACTACACTAAATAGTGACAAGCTGAGTTAGATTGCTCAGAATATTCTTTCATTTCAGGTACATATCAGGTATCAGAGGAAAGACATTTGTATTGAGGAAAATGGCATCAGCTAACGGGGATATTGTGTCTGCTGAATATCGCAAAGCCCAAACAGAGGAGTCACAGAAAGCTGTGACAAGTTTCATGGGAATGTATTTAATTGTTTCCTTCATAGTTGCCTTTGCATGGTTACTTGGATACTTTGACTTTTCATTTCTCTGGGTATTCATTAGTATCGCATCCCTATTTATCATTTGGAAGGCAAAAATTGGAAAGATCATTGCCCAACATTTGAGCAATGAGGAGGCAACTCTGTACAGAAAAAGGGCATTTCGACAGAATGAAACAGCAGAGTGGTTCAATTTTTTGCTCAATAGATGGTGAGTATAAAAGTTGTCATGTTTATCATGCGTAATCATCATATGTTTTAAGAAGTTTGTTTTGTAATTTACAATCACACGAAAATAATGATGGGGAAATGAACGTGTCGATAGGCTTGCAGGTATAGCTGCTGTAAAAGCAGCGAGCAATAGACCAGGCTGATATTATAAATTCCCTAAGGGAGAGAGGATGTGTACAAGTAATAGAGCTGAATCTACAACACTAACCAGACTGCAAGAATTCCAAGCCAAATGTGGTGTAGCTAGACAAAAACACTATGCTGGTAGCCAAAGAAAAATAGTAAACCAACAAAGAACTGGTGTCGTTAGTGACCACATGCTGAAAGATATACTGAGGAGATGATCAGAGACTTATAGAAATAGGGAAGACTGTATCATACTTCCTTTGATCGTTTGTATTTGATGATCCATTAGTTTTATTTAATTTGTCACTACGGTTGTTGTGTTTGAAAAAGCCTTGTTGGTAACGTGCTGTTTATCGACTGTTTCGTATTGTAACATAGACTTTCATAGTTTTATAGAATAGAATAGCTCAAGCGAAAGGCAGCTTTATGAAATGAAGAACACAAGCTGAACTCACTACAATGACATGCAAAGATAAATGCTATATTGAACCAATTTATGGTATGGACACTAACAACAACTCGAGCACAGAATGTGGTAAGAAGAATTGAAATCATGACACAAAACAAACATTTAATCAGGTCTGCACAAACCTTATCAAGAAAAAACGAATCACGCATATAATGAAGAGTGAACATTTGACTCAGTAAATTAGAGGAGATCGAAGACAGAGGAAGTGTTGGATGGCTGACATCATGGTTAAAATGCAGCTGATTCCAAGCAAGGTGGAACGACCGCAGGCTGGCATGATTATGATGTACTTTGTTTGTGTTTCACTGAGCACTTAGATAATTGTTCATCTCAGTGATGATCATCAAACACGAAAGTTGTGTCTGTAACAAGATGAGAGAGAGTTAAGATAGAATAGCTGAGGCAACATTCTATACAACTGTGATTGGGAGAAGAGCAGTTTTTCTTGAGCCTCAAGTACATTGAATTGACTTGAGTGAATTAAGGACAAAAAAATACAAAAACAATTATGGAGGTCACGAGATGGATTTTGCAGAAAAATGTTAAGAAGGCCATGAAGTCTAAACAGACTAATGTAGTGTGCTGAGAAAGGGTCAATGAGGTAAGAACTACTTTAATATCAATTGTTTGAATCTATCACAGAAAGAAACATACTTTAATGTGAAGAATATTTGCAAGGAACCTGCACATGAAACCTGAATACAAATGTGTACTCTCGAGGATCGTAAGCAATAACAGTAATTCAGATTGTCATAATATCTGTCTTGTATGTTCTCATATGTGAAGAGAGAAGTGGAGCCTACAAGCTAACAACATTCAGTTTGAGAATGGGGGTGAAATAATTTACTGTGACTCAGAAATGTCTGTAGCCTAGTGAAAAAACAGTCATTGTGTCGGATATGCTTGTGTTGAAAACACCAGTGGAGAGAACATTGGATATGAACAAAGGAGACATCTTAAGATCAATCAATGACTGTTTGTCTGGACAATGACACTGCAATAGAAGAACCGTGGCCTTGAAATTTCAGGAATTTAGAATCAAGTGCAGGATGAGCAGGTACGAACGAGGGCGAAGGATGAGTCACATATATATCCAGCACACAATGGAAATACTCAGTATACATACTCTGTACCATCTGTTGAAAGAGATAGAACACCCATGAACCTGTCTGTAGTACAATGATATCAGTTCATGGATACTTGAATATGTTGTCAACATTGTACAATAGTACAGATTTTCTTCCCTTTATGTCAACTGTCATACATATTACTTTTTCTATACGGGTACTGAATAATTCATGTAAGCAGGATAACTCATATTTTTTGAGGCAGCATATAATGTTGAATTATTAAATGATGTTGAATTATTAAATGATGGTGGCAGATTTGTCAATTATTAGCTTCAATTAGAATGTATATGCACACTTTCATCAGTAGAATGGTAAAATTGAATACAATTTGTACATATGATTAATTGTTCAAACAACATTACTATACTATAAATCCATTGTCAGAATGGAGAAGACATACAGAATGTCATGGGAAATAATGAGTTAATTACTCTTGTGTATTTAATGACATTTTTTTTTTTAAATGTGTTGCGAAGTGGTCAAGACATTTGTCTTGAGTTCTGAAGGTAGTGGGTTTAATTCCGGACCACATCATTTGGTTCACATTTGCATTTTTTCAGGAGATCTGTAAGGATTGTTGCTGGAGCTGTGGAATTAGTGCTTTATATAATATTCTCGGTTGGAATCATATTGAGAAAATCGTAGTAATGAAATCAATTCTTCATCTTTAGACACTTTTATTTCATGAAATAATGCAACAGATTGAAGATTGTTTATTCATTAATAAAAATAGGGAATGCAGTAAAATTGAATACCACCGGTGAATGAAAAGTTAGCAGACAATTATTGAACAATTAAAAAGTGAGCACCTAGATCCCCTCAGAAATATGATGCATTTTAGAAGCTCAAAATAACTTGTAACAATCTTCAGACCTTCATGAAGATCACAGAAGACTTCATTGCTACATATTCAACAAGTGAAATATGAGATCTTCTAATGAACATGACTGTGGCACTGACTAAAGGACTGCCCAATATTTGTTGTAAAATCTCTCAAGTTATAAGGAGCAGAGAAAACATGCTATATTTAAACAGTATTATTCCAGGACACTCTCTTTGGGAACACTAACAGCCTCAGCCTAACGACTAAATTTTCAAAATCTATTCTTCTTCTTGAATGCTCCATATCGACTACTTGTTAAACCACTCTTTGTGATCTGTAGGCGACCCTAGCTTAAGCGATTGTACATTGTTCCAGTTATGTGCCTACAAGTAGGCCAGCACATCCGATTTCTCGATGCTTTTATTTATTAGGTAGCTTCCTAGGCCCCTACCTCAGTCGCCTCTCGACATACATTGTAGGTCGAGCGTTATATTCTTTGCTTCTGCCTCTACAACACACAGCTGAAAATATCTCAAGTTTACACCTAAGAGTATGTACAAATAAGAAAACAATTTAAAATAAACTGACAAAATAACTAATCAATCTATTCATATTAAATAAGTATAAATGTATTCACTATGTTTCTACTAAATTCATCAACATCTAAAATTTCTATATGATTAATTGCAATCAATTGCTATACAATAAATCCTTGTAGAATTGACGGTTCCATGAAAGCAGGAAGTAATGATAATCTCTGTGTATTTAATGCATTTTTTTAAGGTAATGGCAAGACATTTGCTGGTTCTGAAGAATGGCTTAATTCGACCACATCATTGGTCACATTTGAATTTTAGAGACTCTGAAGGTTTTGCGAGCTGTGAGTTAGTAGCCCTTATATAAGTATTCTAAGTTATCAATATGGAAAACTGCAAACTATCCAAATATCTCAGACACAATTATTTCTAAATAATACAACAATTAAATTGTTTATCTATACAATAGGAATCAGAAATAATCAACTAAAATCAACTTAGAAAGTCAAATTTTACAATAACAGTGATGACTGTCCTCAGAAAGATCATTTACAGCTAAATTCAACTGAATCGATTGCACACCTTTAAAAATTGCAAATATATTGAGCAATTCAACAAGGAACTATAATTTAAGATTTAACTGCTGTGTGACTTGATAATTGATGCATCGAGTTGGAAAGCTCAAAGTCTAAAGAGAAAATTAGATAATTAAAAATTATTCAGGAATCTCTGGAACCTAAATGTCAGCTTCAGACCTACATTTCAAAAACTATTTCTAAGAAGCCAAATGTATCAAATTTTAAACACCCTTGTGCTACATTGACCACCTTAGAAGGATGAGAGAGCTTCCATAGTCCTCTAATAGGCACCAGACGATTGAACGAGGACTTATAGAGCTACTCTAGGACCCTACCCAGGAGGCTCACATGGGCCTAGCATTACTATCTTCTTCAATAGGTCAACGAACACTGAAAATACTAAGTTTACACCTAGGTTTACAAAATAAGAAAACAATTTAAAAAAGACTAACTAACATAATCAATATTAAGGATAATGAGCGAACTTAGTACTAACCCACTTCGTGACCATTAAAGTAATCAAAAGAAACAGGGATACCGTATAAACTTTATCACAGTGACATAAAATAAGTAGTAAATACGTTAGACACACAATATGGTTCATAGTTATTAACATATTTATTATTTTTACTACTATTACCATATATAGCTAGTTACACACAGTTAACATGTGACACTTGGACTAATTATTATCTATATCAGTGACTGACTAATTATTATCTATATCAGTGCTGACAAATTAGTATCTATATTAGTGTCTGACAAATTATTATCTATATCAGTGTCTGACAATTATTATCTATATTGATGTCTGACTAATTATTATCTATATCAGTGTCTAATAATTATTATCTATATAGTGTCTGACTAATTATTATCTATATTAGTGTCTGACAAATTATTATCTGTATCAGTGTCTGACAAATTATTATCTATATCAGTGTCTGACAAATTATTATCTATATTAGTGTCTGACTAATTATTATCTATATATGTCTACAATTATTATCTATATCAGTGTCTGACTAATTATTATCTTATCAGTGTCTGACAATTATTATCTATATAGTGACTGACAATTATTATCTATATCAGTGACTGACAAATTATTATCTATATCAGTGTCTGACTAATTATTATCTATATCAGTGTCTGACAAATTATTATCTATATTAGTGTCTGACAAATTATTATCTGTATCAGTGTCTGACAAATTATTATCTATATCAGTGTCTGACTAATTATTATCTGTATCAGTATTAATATTGAATACTGACTAATTATTATCTATATCAGTGACTGACAATTAGTATCTTATTAGTGTCTGTTTTTCAAAGACAAATTATTATCTATATCGGACTGACAAATTATTATCTATATCAGGACTGATAAATTATTATCTATATCAGTGTCTGACAATTATTATCTATATATGTCTGACAAATTATTATCTATATCAGTGTCTGACAAATTATTATCTATATCAGTGTCTGACAAATTATTATCTATATTAGTGTCTGACAAATTATTATCTATATTAGTGTCTAACAAATTATTATCTATACAGTGTCTGACTAATTATTATCTTATCAGTGACTGACAAATTATTATCTATATTAGTGACTGACTAATTATTATCTATATCAGTGTCTGACAAATTATTATCTATCATGTCTACATTATTGTCATATTAGTGACTGACTAATTATTATCTATATCAGTGTCTGACAAATTATTATCTATATCAGTGTCTGACAAATTATTATCTATATCAGTGTCTGACAAATCTGTATAGTATTAATATAATACTGACTAATTATTATCTATATCAGTGACTGACTAATTATTATCTATATTAGTGTCTGACAAATTATTATCTATATTAATATCTGACAAATTATTATCTATATCAGTGACTGACAATTATTATCTATATCAGGACTGACAAATTATTATCTATATCAGTGTCGAAATTATCTATATAGTGTTGACAAATTATTATCTTATCAGTGCTGACAAATTATTATCTATATCAGTGACTGACTAATTATTATCTATATTAGTGTCTGACAAATTATTATCTATATCAGTGACTGACTAATTATTATCTATATAGTGACTGACAAATTATTATCTATATCATGACTGACTAAATTATTATCTATATCAGTGACTGACAAATTATTATCTATATCAGTGTCTGACTAATTATTATCTATATCAGTGTCTGACTAATTATTATCTATATCAGTGACTGACTAATTATTATCTGTATCAGTGTTAATATTGAATACTGACTAATTATGATATTGTTGTTATACAACAAAAGTGTCAATGTGCTCAGTTAGGTTCCATTTAGACACATAATAAATGAATATTAAATAAAGCAAATTTAAAAACTAAATGTTTCTGTCATTTTGGAGATAGAGGGCAAATGGCACGCTGGTCACATAAGGACTAAGTTAGCGCCCTGGCACGACTAGGCTGCTGACTATTGAGGGAGAGGTGTCCTTTTCTCTTCCCCTAAAACATAGACCTGATCTAGGTATCAATATTGAAGTTTGGTTGACTGAATCCCATCTAAACTACAAAAAGTGTTGATGATTTGTGTATACCGATGAGTGGTGCATTTTGGTGAGAAAGGCTGGGATTTCTTGGCTAATGCGCATGGTAGAGTTGTTGCAGAGCAAAGTGGAGCATACAGGAAACTACTTCCAGTATGAGGATTCTCTGAACTCTGTTTACAGGGGCTGTATTTGTATCTGACTCTCAGTCTTATGTTTCACAAGATCCAAAAAGGCAGGTTTCTGTATGAGTGGATGTCATCTATAAAAGTTTCTAACCTCCAGAGGCTTATGGGATCTACTGTCAAGAGCGGACAGGCTTGCATCATCATCAACATTTGTTGGGGAGTTGAAGATGGACAAAGGGTATGCTCTTCGGTCTTTTCATAACTGCCTGTTGTATGGAGACACTAAAATAGATGTTGAATCAATCCAGTGTTTTAAGCAGTTTGGAGTTACCCATTGTACAAGTAGAGCTGGACGCTTGAGGGACATAGTGAGGAGTGTGTTTAACCAGCGAGCCCTGGGAACCATCAATATTCATACTCTTTGAGATCTGCTGTGGAAGACTGAGCATCTATGGGTCTGCCTGGAGTGCAATGATGTCAGTTTAGTAACCAATAACCAATTGATCAGCTTAAAGCTGTTATCATCTCTATAAAACTTGTCTTACAATGCTGCAATGTAATTTTTTTTACTTGTCCCAATATGTGGATGTAACAGATGTTATAGTATAATTTCATGGAAGTTCACACATCAGATGTTTTTATTTTGTGCTTGTTGAATATATGGTATCTCAATTTGTAGTTTCCCAAGCATAAACTCAAGAATGTCATTTGCATATGTCATATTTTTTCATCCTCCTAATTGTTTCTGTCAGAACTATTTACATATTTTTTCATGATATTTTCATAGATTATGCTTGATGTAATCATTATGTCATCTTTGTCAATTTTTTCATGTTTAACCCTTTCGCTGCTTCATACTTTCCGAAGGCTGAGCTAAAAATAGCTACTCTTTGTTTCTAGGTCACAAATGTGAATGTACGCCTATTGCAGTGACAGTAGTAATGTATAACTTGTTAACACGTCTTTAGCCCACAGAGGAGAGATAATAACAGACGTGTTAATGCGTCGTTAGAAGTGAATGGGAAAAACGTATATATACGTCCTTAGCAGCTAAAGGGTTAATAAACTTTAGAGATGTTACAGTGAGGTAGGATTGATTGTTTTGAAACTTTTCATTGCTGATACAGTTTATGAAATGTGGCTCCCATGTGGGAGTCCCGTGTTTAATTCACGGTAAGGCCAAGGAGTTTTTCTGTTGTGTGCATAAATGAAAAATCCTAACCTGAACAGCTTCACGACAACTGCGCTAGCCACGCAGCCATTAAATTCCTCAGGCTCTCGTCCCACCTTTCCTACACTGCCCTAAAAAGCGGTACTACAGGCAGTAACGACATGTTTTTTATTATCTCTGTGCACGTTTATTACTTTCAAGTGCTGCAATTACTGACAGTTCATCTTTGATGAACACTATTTGATTCTCATAATTATATTCTTTTATAAGGATTTCTGTGGTTCTCATTCTGTTGACTGTAATTTTGTAGACTTACAGGATGCATTTTTTGTGGTAAGTACGTAACTATTACAAATACTTAAAATAGCTGAAACACACATCACTTATATACAGTAGCAAATCTTTAGACTAAATGACACAGTTTGTGAAAAACCTAAATGAAAGGATAACTTATTGACCAGGTACTAGGATTAAACATAAACAAATGAGTAATAAAACAATATTATATTTTCAAAGGACACCATGTTGTTAGATGACAGTGAACAATAATTGAGAGGAATTATTATTTTATTCATGGACCCAGTAATCATCCAATGTAGTGAGTATAGATTGGATATTAGTCTGAAGTAACAACTGGTGGCGTCTGTGGCTTAAGGGATAGTGACTTGGTCTATTAACTCTGACGTTCTGAGTTTGAATCACGCTGCAGACAGTTTGGTTGCAAATTGTTTCGATGGATTTTTACAAAGGGCGAGTACCACCCATTCAGAAAGCAATGGCAAACTACTGAATGTAATAATGCCTAGAAAAATTACAAACAGTGTTAAAAGCTGGGGTTGATTCGCAAAGTCCTGTAAAAGGATATGCAATTAACTTTTTTAAGTAACAACTAGTATGAGCAAAACGAGTATTATATTTGAGATTAAACGGGAGAGATTAAGCAGCTGCCCAGGACAGAGGGTATGAAGAAATTACTTGCAGTCCTTATGTAACGATATAAGGTACAAGAGGAATATATATATATATAATACTACAAGACTTGATATGTGTGCCAACCTAATTACGTTATGAGAAAATTCATAAATCATCGTAAGTTTGTGTTTGCAGTATATGTATTGTGTGTAAGATGAATTATTATTTTGAAATGAGAAATTCATTAACAGAATATGTTGAATACTTTGCATGCTTGTTTTGCTGTATTCACTATCTACCCAAGTTTACTCTGACACCTTTACAGAAAGCGATATTTGATTAAAGAACCCACCAGTTGTTTCTATCTTTCATACTAGTTTTAATTATGCAGGTGGGTTTTCTCATCAAATAACATTGAGGAGTTGGTGAAGAAACATTTTAACGAGCGGCTGTGGGACATAAGACCTAGTTTTGTTGGTGAGTGTCAATTTAATATAAGTCTAAAATATATTTAAAACCAAATGTCATTGTTTTCATATGTGCTTGATTGATTGATTATTTGTCATCTCTACATCGAAAGTTGCCACGTCATCTATGCATCGAAGGTTAGCTGTAGTTATTCCTCAGTACTTTCTGTCCCTTGCTTTGGTGATGCATTCTACTTATTTTGTTCATCTTTTAGTTGATGTCTTCTACTTGCCATTTATGCTCAACTTTTTTCCATCAATATGGTTCAATAGATTGTCATTTGTTTTTTCTAGGTTTTTTCCCAGATATTTAGGTTTTTCAGTTTGGTCTCCTTCAAAAATTTCCTCTTCATTGCAAACCTTTTCATGACTTTTCATTTGTTTTTCTAGCCCATGACATACTCCCAATTCTTTAATACTTCCTCATCTCAGATGCTGAAATTTTGTCTTTTATCTGTTCAGTGTCCATCTTTCTGTGCCATAGAGAAATGATTGATGTGTGTATATATAGCACCTGGATATTCTCATATCTATCTAATTAATTTTGTTGGATGTTAATATTTAAATATATAAAAAATATTAAATGTTTATATTGATTGATCGAGTTGACCAGGACAGTGGTTTGGAGTTTCTTACAGGCCCTATGTTACGTATAGCAGTATGAAAGGAATATATATATATATATATAAAAAAAAAAAATATATGGTATTACAAGCAGTAAGGACGGTTATTAACAACACTTTCTAGTGGCACTCTACTACTGTTCAGATTTCTAGTTCACCTTTTTCTAATTGTTCTAATTTTTTATTTGGTGTTTATGTTTCCAGAGAGTTTCTCCTGTTTGTCTAGCATTTGTTTCACTATTTTATCATTATTAGCAACATATACAGTGAACAACAATTTCAAGACACAATGTCACAGAAATTTGACAATAACAGCTTTTGCTAGAATGTACATTAATATCAAGAAAATGAAAAAACTATGATTATAAGTGGGACAAATAAGAAATCAGAGAATCTGGAACAAGTACAAAGTTTCTTCAATCTTGGGAGTAAAATAACAGAAGATGTGAAACTGAGATTAAGGAAAGATAGGAATGTCCAAAGCTGCTTTAAACAATGTGAGACATATATTGACATTCAAACAAATAGTAAAATAAAATTATAGTTATCAGATGCTATATATAATCTTAATTTTTCTATGATATAAAAACATGGACACTGAACAAGTAAGTAGTTAACGGATAATGTTGCAGCATTTGAGATGAGAATTTATAGTAATTGGGCATATTTCAAGGATACAGAAATATGCAAATGAAGTCCTGAAAAAGTTATGAAGAGAGAATAGAAATTTGTAATAGCATATCAAACAGAGACAAAAAAACGCATATGGAATGCATAAACAGACACGACGCTGTTGAAAAACATACTGGAATGAAAGGTTAGAGGCAAGTGGATTACAACAACATAATTGAGAGGGAAACAAAGGAAAATAACAGAGTGCACTACTATGGCAAGAAAGAGAAAATGTGGGAGATTCTTTGCAGCCGACCTTTGGTGTTGAGACAGCACATAATCAATACATCAAATAGCTGTAAAACTTGTCAAACAAGACTGTTTCAGCATGACTAACATTTACTGATACAATTACATCATACTCTTACATATTAACTATGTATATCTACTTGCTAGAATTTTAACTAGCAGATGTTGAAATAATTATATCAACTTGATATCCACAGATAGTTTAGAGCTGGTTACATTTAGTTGTTGGGGAGACACAAAATAAAACCTCGAACATTTGAATGTTGAGGACCTGGCAGTCTTCAGCCTATATCATGTTTAATGTCCCTTGTCCACCGGTGCTGAAGTTGTCATCTATCAGGTGTTAATTTTCTTTCATTTCAGGTGTCTATGTATATTGTTTGTGTGTTTTGAGGGACATTGCAGATGGTGTATGTGTATATATGTGTGTGTTTTGGGGGACATTATCACATGGTGTCTGTGTATATATGTGTGTTTTGGGGGGGATATCGTCACATGGTGTATGTGTGTGTTTTGGGGGATATTGTCACATAGTGTCTGTGTGGTGTGTATGTTTGGGGACATTGTCACATGGTGTCTGTGTGTATGTTTTGGGGGACATCATTACATACAAAATAGATTAACCATGTGCCTTTATCATCTGTTTAACAATGGCAAACATATTTGTAATTGAACCTCGGTGATAAGAGAATATGTTGATAATAAAATATTCAGGATAGCATAAGGGTTAAAATGGAATATGTAATCACAAACAATGTGTTGTAATAGGGGATTAAAATGTTAGCGATAACACAGTGCAAGGTCTTAACATTTAGAGGATGGGGCCAGTATGCTCACTCACTAACTTAGCTATCCTAACTTGTTAAGAGTTAATGCCCATTTAAATCCAGATTGAATAAAGCATGTTTCTACCAGGAGAGCAAGAGCATATAATGTCATACTTGAATATGATTTGTTTCAGGTTGTTGTGGAAGCTGATATTAGCATGATGTCTGATGACTTTAAGATGATCTTCAGAGGACGTGTTGGTTCATCCAGGTACATATATATCAAATGTTTTAGCAACATAATATACTAGTGCATCCTTCATTTAAAAAAAACATTGCTCACAGTGATAAACTTACAGCTTTTTGGCTAAGATCATAGTGTAGTGCTAACTTGATCACGACCAAAGAGTGGGAGCCTTCATAATATGCCACGATAAAACACACTTAAACAAACTAAAGCTTCTTTTATAAGAAAGAATGAGACACTCTAAGTTTACACATTCAACTGTACTGGGTCCACTCGTTGTGACACTTACAAGTAATGCCCAATAAAAGTATAAAGCTTAATTTTTGGCATAAATCAATGTAATCAACTAATGTAGGGAGCAATATGTGAAGTTAGAAGAACACACCCATGCGCTCTTTTCTATCATCATTTCCACAGACAATATATTTGAAAGTTGCTGTAACCAACAGCAGTGCACTAGGCAGTGATCACATCCCTGAGAGTGATGCCATCCTCTCTCTGCATATTTGTTCTAAAGAGGGTTTCAAGATGAAGGATTGAGTTCATTAAGTTTCCCCCATATGACTTGGTCTCTCTCCGCAGAAATGATATGCCACCTTTTGAGAATAATACATAAGCACAAGCTCCATAGCTCCAGCAACAATCCTAGAGATCACTAGAAAAATGCACACATGAACAGAACAACTCTTACTGGGTTTAAACCCACACTTTCAGAGTGCACTGCATATGACTTAACCACTTAGCTATGTGACTCCATATGTGTTTTTCAAGAACCAGCTATAGAGTATATTCTCCAAGCAGCAGTCCTTTGTTTCATCCTGTAGTTCATTTACATTTCAATCAATTCTAATTCAGACTGCATCAGGTCATAATCAATATACTTTTTTGTCTGCAAGATGGCAGCTCTTTATCCACTTTGCTACAGCAACATAAACTTCTACCAAACTTGAGATATGTGATCATACATAATCTGTGGAAGTTGTTTAATTATTTGTAAGTCATATGAAAAGCAGTTATGGCTGTTCTGCCACTTTCTAATGTCATTGGGAATAATGATATCATTGTTTAAAAATAATAATGGGTTTGTGGCTTATGGGAATAAATCATATTGGAGATTCCCCACTACAATGCGGAGAACTACTGTTGATGAGTTTAAAGGACAAACACTAAATACATCTGATATTGTTATTGTTAACTAAATAAGTCTTCAAAGCATTGATATGCATCTATACAAAATATTTCAATGCAGGCTATTGTATGTATAACCACGATCGCACGAGAGAGAGAGGATGTATAACTGTTGTATTCTATTTTAATGTTAGTATTTGTTACCTTTGATCCTCCTATAAATGTTGTAAATTTATTTATGTTTATAATGACTTTCTGACATAAGTAAGCTCTACTTGCAGTAAACCTATTACTATGACATATATATATATATTTAGTTTCTTTTTGTGTAACTGTTTACCTATTAACCCTTTCACTGCTACATACTTTCCAAAGACTGCGCTAAAAATAGTTACTCTTGGTTTCTAGGTCACAAACGTGAATGTACACCTATAGCAGTGACAGTAGCAATGTATAACGTGTTAACACCTCTTTAGCCCACAGAAGACAGATGATAACAGACGTGTTAATGCGTCTTTAGCAGTGAATAGGAAAACGTATATACACTCTTAGCAGCTAAAGGGTTACGCACTAGAGGCTTGATATTTTGTTTTTTATCAAAACTGATGTAAAACTGTCTTTTTTCCATGTAGGTGATTAATTTTCTTCCTCTTGTGTCACGAAATCTTGTTATATGATGTTATTTTTAATGGTGAAACATGTAAAACAAAGTACTGTAGTTTTACAAAGTACAAAAGCAATATACATACAAAGGAAGCAAAGAAATTCAGACTTTATGGAGATATCATCTACTACTTGATACAGGTCGAAAGAAGATATAACATGTACAGTCATCCAAAAAATTCTTTGTATCCTTTGTTTGATAAAGGCCTTTTGGTTGAAACGTTGTTGTGTATTATTTTAGTACTTTGTTTTTACTTGTTTGCAAATTCTACATAGTTTTACTGCAGTCTTCCCTGATTTCAATAATACTATGGTTATTTTTAGTAAATACTAGCAATTGAATTGAAATAAAATCATATCAGCTGTGCTTTAACATAAAGCATTGTGAAGGAATAGATGTGGTCTTTGACAACTGTGTATTAGATGCAGCCCTGTCGCTTTGGTTGCAAGTATTTTGACAGTTTGAATATTGTAAGAGTTGAATGGATAAAAGATCAAATCTAGAGTTTTAAGCTGCTGTAATATTAATTTTCATCAGAGAACTGTTACATTTGCTAGATGAATATTGACCTTCATTCCAGTTTTGTGATCTTGATTTGTGTATTTTTCCCCACAGTTCATTCATACTTACGAATGGTAATTACAGTCTCAACATTTTTTTAAAGTTAAGATTAAATTCTACCTTTATTGATGTAACAACCAGTTTCACCTGTTTTATAAAGAAACTTGGTTCTGTGTTATTGATACATAATAAATTCTTACACATCTCTTCTCACTTAATGTGGTTGAATTGTTGTTTTTCATTTATCAATTAGTGTTCATATCAGAAGTAAGAAATAAACCATTTCATTGGTTCTACATCTTGATTTTGTTGAAAGACAAGTATGTTTTATTTTGTGTTTTTCTTTAAAATATATGTGTAACTCAATCCCTAACCCCATATGCTTTACAATTTTGTGATCCATAATCAGATCTTGATAGCGTATACTAGCACTGTCCAATGTGGTTCCCATTGAATGCCCATGTAATACATCCATTGCGCCTTTTTGCTTCAGCGGCTTTAAAGCTTATCAGAATTTAAAGAGAAAAAAGTATTTGTGAATAATATTTTGTTAAATGAAACATTTAGTCATTAAGTTTTTACCAGTTTTTATTTTTTTATTAATGTAACTATTAATATGACCTTATTATTATTATTATTGCAATTACCACACTGTGCCCACACCTTCACAGTCATATACGACCTAATACATAAAAACGTTGACAGTACTGGTATATACCGTTCTTCACCAAACATAGCCACTTCTACTTATTACTTACTTACTTAATCCCGTCATGCCTAGTGACACATGGGGCTTCAGAAAGGACTTTCCATGCTCTCCTGTCCCGTGCAACCTTCAGCGCAGGAGCCCCACGTCAGAGATGCGGTGTCCAGTTCTTCTTCCATCATGCGCCTCCATGTTGTCCGTGGTCTGCCTTTCTTTCTCTTTCCTCTGGTGTCCAAGTGAGGCTATCCTTGCAGGCATTTCTTGTCTCATTCTCATAACATGTCCGAGCCATTTCCATCTTCTCTTTTGAGTATGTCATTCATTGCCTCTTGTCTTGTGTCTTGGAGTAGTTGGTTATTGGATAGTTTTACTGGCCAAAAGATTCCCAAGATTCTGCGAAGACAAGAGTGGTGGAAACTGACAGCCTGCTAGTATCTCCTTTGGTCATCCTCCAACATTCCGATCCGTAGAGCAAAACTGGCAAAACAATGCTTTATAGAGTTTAAGCTTTGTGGTCCTATTGTAGATTTTGGACTTCCATACTGGTTTCATTCTGGCAAAGCGGTTCTGGCCTTACTCAGACGTGATTTTATATCTTCCTCTGTGCCACCATTTAGTGTCAGTACGCTACCAAGATATGTAAACTGCTCAACCCTTTCCAGTGTTTCATCTTCTAACATTACTGGTTGTTGGATTTCACTGTTTGTCATAATTTTTGTTTTCCTGTGTTTATTTTGAGGCCTACTGTCTTTGCCGTGCTGTGAAGTATTGTACTTTTCTCTTGTATATGTTCATATTTGTGTGACACCAGGGCTATATCGTCTGCAAAGTCCAGGTCCTCAAGCATCTCGAAAGGGGTCCATCTTATTCCTCTTGGTGCTTGTTGTTTTATGGCATTTTTAGCACCCAGTCAATTGTAATACTAAACAAAAGAGAGGACATTACGCATCCCTGTCTTACACCAGATTTTACTGGGAATGTTTTGTTGGAATTCTTTAGGTTGCAGGAGAAATCTTTATAGAAGAGGGCTACGATGTTGACAAGCTTCTGCGGTTCGCCGTATTGTCTCAGTATCTTCCATAGGCTGTCTCTGTGGACGCTGTCGAATGCCTTTTCAAAATCTATGAAGTTGATATATAAGTCCTTTGCCACTGCTACATTGTTCTAAAATGTTACGCAGGGTAAATATGTGTTCATTTGTTCCTCTTCCTTTCCTAAATCCTGCTTGCTCCATTCGTAGACACTTGTCTACTGCTTCTTGTATTCGCATTATGACAATTTTGCAGAATATCTTACTTGGGATTGAAAGCAACGTGATTCCTCTCCAGTTATTGCAATCTGTTAGGTCTCCTTTCTTGGGGATTTTCACCACAGTACCCTAGTCCAATCCTTAGGCAATTCTTCTTTCTCCCAGATATCTGCAAACAATGGCTCTAATATGTTTGCAGCTAAGATGGGATCGATCTTGAAAAGCTCTGCTGTCATTTCATCATTTCCGGTGCTTTGTTGTTTCTCAGGGATCCAATAGCTTTTACTATTTCTTGCTTTTCTGGCAATTTGAGGTTGATATCAATATCCTGTGCGGCGGTGGGATATCCGTGGATGTTCAGGATCAAGTCTGTTTAGCACATCTTCAAAGTGGGATGTCCATCTCATATCCTGCTCCTGCTCTGTTGTCAACAGTTGTCCTAGGCTGTTTCTGACTGGCATGTTATGGTTGTGTCTTTTACCTCCGCATAATTGTTTGGTAATCTTGTACAGTGTGTGCAGATCATGTACTTTAGCAGCTTTTTCTGCTATTTCTGCTGTCTTTTCCATAAATTGTCTCTTGTCTGTTCTAGCACTTCTTTTACCATTTTGTTTAGTTCTGTATATTCTTTTCTTGCCTTATCTTTTTGACGGTCTGATCTAATGCTATTGATGAGATTTTTTTTCTCCTTTCGCTTTTGGATGTATTCTAAGGTCTGGCCACTTATCCACTCTTTATGTTGTCCTTTACTGGTTCCCAGTACACTACTGCTAACTATTTTATATGTGCCTTTGATCGCATTCCATTTTTCTTGGATACTTTCAGTTGGTGTTGTGTCTGACTGCTCTGACAGGATTTGAAATCTGTTCTTTAGTTCCACTATATATTTTGTAGCAATCTCTCTGTCTTTTAATAGGTTAACATTAAAGTATTCTGTTCTTGTCTTGGATATATGTTTTCTTGAGTTTGAGCCTGATCATGGCAACGACAAGGTGGTGGTCGCTGCCCACCTCAGCTCCTCTTTTCACCTTTACATCAAGTAATGTCTTTCGCCATTTACTGTTGATCATAAAGTGGTCTATCTGGTTTTCATCTCTTCCATTTGGGGATATCCATGTGTACTTGTGTATGGTCCTATGTGGAAACAATGTGCCTCCTATGATCAGTCTGTTTTCTAGACAAAAATTGCTCAACATTTCTCCATTTTCATTTGCATTGCCACATCCCTCTTTCCCCATTATTGCTTCTCTGTGTCTGTTATTGTTTCCAACTTTGCGTTTAGGTCTCCCATTATGCACAAAACGTCCTGAGCTGGAACCTTGTCCACTATTTCCTGTAACCTTCTATAAAATGTGTTTTTGTCCTCTTCTTCGTTAGTGGGTGCATAGCATTGAATGATAGTTAGCTTCCTTGTTTCCCATTAAATCGGGCTTTCAACAATCTTTCGTTAATCGGGTGCCACTCTAAGAGATGTTTATTCAATCCTTTCCTTATTATTAGTGCAACTCCTGCTGAATGATTCCGTCTGCTCTTCCTGAGTATAAGATGGTTTCCCTGTTCTAGTTGTCGTCTGTCCAAAGCCTGTCCATCTACTTCGCTGACCCCTAGAATGTGTAATTTATAGTGCTGCATCTCTTTTACCACCTGTGATGTCTTTGTGGTCTCGAACATTGTTCTGACGTTCCAGAATCCTATTCTTAGTTTAGTTTTGACATCCAGCAGACTTGAATTCCCAGCGTTGGCTTCCTTGCGGCTTTCACCCATACTGTTCATGCTGACAGTGGTACTCTGTCTCAAGACCGCTGGACATCGAGAGCATTTTTTCCTTTTGAAGTTTCTGTAACATTTTTTCCTTTTTATGGGGCAGAGTTGTTAGCACTGCGTCCAACCCCCAACCTGGAGGACCAGGAGGCCACATTTAGTCTGACCTCTCACCTTGGACCTGTCCGGCATGGGTAACCCTTCCAGGAACAGAACGTTCCTGCCGGCATAGCTTTCTGGATCATTGAGGCACGAAGCCCCCACCACTACAAGGTAATGGCCTCATGGGGGGGCTCACTTCTACTTATACACACAGAATATTCTGTTAATTATACATATAATCTACATTTGATTTCATCGGACAATGTTCAAGTATAGTCAAACAGCTTTGTGGTTAAATGTTACATTGTTTTTACTGCAGTAAAAATAGTTAAATTAGACAGTATTTGTTTATAAAAAAATAACATAAAAACGATTCCATCTAGAACTGTCAAAGTAGTTCACAATATAATGAAACTCACTTATGAAGACTAGAATTTAAATCTACTCCCATTGAATGCAAGTGTAAGAATGGAGATAGTGTAAGCAGATTGATGATATATTGTTACAAATATGCATATGTACATACCACCTGTTTTGTGACCGGGTTATCAACTTGGTGCAGTTAACATCCTTAGCTGACTATAAAGAAAAATATAACTCTAAGAATAAAATGAACTGATTTAAATTGATCATACAAATGACTTTTCTAATCTAGTAGGTTCAATTAAAAAAATAATTTTGACTTCCTGAATGAGTACGGTGAATCATAGTTTGGCTACATTATTTCAGTGTTTTGCAGAGGCACTCTCACCCCTTAGTGATATGACAGTTCCATTCTGACTTTTACTTAAGATAGATAGAAAGTTCACAGATGCACCCCAGTTCTATATGGGGTTAAAGGGTACAAACTTAGGTGCCAATAAGACAAGACACCATCTATATTCATTTAAAAGAGACAGTATTACAAAAACAGAAATAGCAAGTTTAGACTATGAAGCTATTTATTTCTTAAGTTATTCACCATATCTCATGATTTTTCTATTTCCCATAGATGCAAGCTATCACATGTTGGCTATATTCTTAGCTTGCTTTGTGAGCTTATGTCTATATATCTTTCCTCTTCTTTCTTTAATAATCAACTGTATTGTTTGTTGACTTGTTTTCTTCATTAGGTATAGATTGATTATTATATCTGATCACGTAATACAATATAATTGCCAGTAGAAGTCTGCAAGGTTCTTACATTTGGACATGATTCTCTTGGTTACATAAATAGAGTGAAACACATTTTAAAATTGTATTTATATCTTTGATTGTCAAATGTGTTTCCATTTCTATTGATTACTTACTCAGGTAGCTATCACCATGATTGTTTAACATTTACAGTGGGGTGGGGGTGTCTTTGTGGCATGGGGTATTGTGCTCACCTCTAGCTTCAAATGTACTCGGTTTGTCTCCCAAGTGTTTACATCATCAACACACTAAGAGAAAAAATAAAGCATATTCTCTATCTCGCGCAAGTTATGCATAACAATAGGTGTGACAAGAACGGAAAACCACAAGACAAACCCAAGTAGATATATCAATCAACACAGAACGGAAGTTGTTAGTCTAAGCACACTGAAATACATGCTTGAGAGGAGATCAGAGTAATTATGGACATGTCTGATGTGTAATGAAGATGATCCTCAAATGAACCGTGGCCAGACTATTTCCCTAATGATCCCTAATCTCAGTGTAGTTCCTAATCCTATCAGAGTCTGATGATACAATTTAAGCCCTGTATTTATGTATCAACAACACAAGAAAAGACAGAATCACCAACATCAGCATAAGAAAGAAAGTTGGCACAAAACCGTGCTTGAATTACATAGAGAAACAAAGAATGAAGTGGTTTGGCCACTTAATAAGAATGCATCCAAACTCCACTGTATACAGAGTCTTCTACAACAGAACATCGGAAAGAAGGCAAGAGGAAGACCACGGAAAAATGGTTAGATGGCGTAGCAGAATCCTGTGAAAGAGCAAAGATAACAATCACACAAGCCACCAGAACAGTGCAAGACAAAAACAGAAAACCACGACACTGGGCAACAACCCGGTAGCAGTGTGACGACAAAAGAAGAAGAAGATTTATGTTGAGCACATAAAAGAAACCATGACAGTGTAAAATCGATAAGAGTAAGCAGGAAAGCCACTGACTGTCTAGGCAAAAAAAAAACATTTTTAGTAACAATTTCTACACATATTTACAGTCCCTAAAATTACATTAGAGACATTTGCCAGTGATATAGGATTTGTGCACTGCTGCTGAGATCTTCCTGTGTAAGAAAAATGATTGGAGCACACATGGTTATTCATTGAAGGGATTTTTTTAAGCCGAAGGATTGACTTCATTGCACCGGGTTTTACCCCATGTGGCTCGGTCCCTCTCCGCAGAAATGGCACGCCACCTGCCAGAGTATTGCACAAAGCATGAACTCCGTAGCTCCGCAACAATCCTAGGGTCTCTGGAAAAACTGCATCTTGAACAGAAGGCCGCGGTCGGATTCGAACCCACGACCTTTGACTCACAAGGCAAAGGGCTTAACCACTCAGCCACAGAGACCCCCCACAAGTTCCTGAAGGACAAGCTTAAGTGATTTAGTAATCCCTAATGATATTGTCCAAATTAAATGCTGATTGGTAATGTAAGAACAAATGCTTCTGTTCTGCAACAGCTTGATACTAAAGAGAGTTGGCTATTAAAGAGCATAACATCAAGGAAAATTAAATATTTCGGACACATCAAATGACATGAGTGCCTAGAGAAGATAATTTTGCAGGGAATGGTGCCTGGAAGAAGAATGAGAGGAAGACTTAGAAGATGATGGGTGCAAGACATCATAGGCGATCTGAGAATAACTGTTGCTGATGCGGTCAACATGCACAGAACAGAGTTTTTCAGGAATGCTGTCATGGGAGCCAAGTTCCTGAAGGGACAATCTACTTGATGATGATGATTGGTAATGTACACTAATAGTCTACATAACAGTACATTTTTTGCAAAGCTATGAGTGCAAGGACAAAGGTATTATGAATAAAGCAAACAGTGCATTAATATGTTCCTTTTTTATTACAGAGATGGAAGTTAGGTAAACTGATGAAGTTTGAATTTGTTAGATTGTGTTTGTGCACAATGCCTGGTCACTGAACTGCATGCTGCAACAATATTTGTGACTACAACTAACATTTCTTCTTCTTGTATTTGTCCGTGCGTTATGAATTTAGGCGTGGTCACAGCGCCTGGTATTGCGCTCTTGACTGATTTTTGTGTGAAGGGACTAACATTTAATATCTATTGTTCAAACAGTCAAGCATTAAATTCAATGTAAATAATTTCTGAATATTTTATTTACTAAATAAAGAAAAAATGTAATAATTTGAATGTTGCCTTTCAACTGCATGATCATTACATATGTGCTGCTTTGTTAATTTACCTTGTTCATATCTGCAAGTTTGCTTAGCTGTACAAGTTATTATAATGTTGTGCACATTTAGAGTAAGGACATTTGGAGCAAGTGCACAACTAATTTAAAGTACTTGAAAGCTTGTATTTTTTGTGTCAATTATAGATAACAAGCTGTGTAATTTCTTCATTAATTGATAACAGTAGTAATTATACGAATCTGTTGTGCAGTAATTTTCTGCCATTAGTTTCGTGATATATGAGCTGACTTTGAGAGTTTACTATTAATCAGTTCAGAGTGAAACTTGAGTGACTGTTTACAGCATACTCTAATGTTCTCTGTCATTTTTAGGATTTCTAATAACGCTTATCATTCCCTGTGTGCTTTTTTCCTGGCATGTTTTATATCAATGAGCTGTCCAATTCAGGTTTAAATTGTTTTATTTTTTTATTTAATATTAATAATGGACTTGTTTTGTGAAGTCAGAACAGTTTTGTCAGATATGACTATAACTAACATTTTTAAAATTAAAGCAAAATCATGAATTGTGTTTTCAAATGATATGTGATGCAGCTTTTTGCTTTCTGTATTCCAAATAAATAAAAAAAAAAGGTAAGAAAAATTTTAATGATTTAAATTTTGAAAAATAGTATTATGCGAGTAAACACAAACTTTAATACTAATATTATATACTCTTGCTTCAAGAAAAGAAGATCAATTAGTTCTTTATCAATGAAGATGAAACATGTTGATTTTTATTTTCTGACTTCTGAAAAAAAAGATCAACTAGTTTTGGAAGTTGAACCTTCGTCGGACAGTCATTAGGAGTAGTATCCTTTATAATTACTCATGAATGCATGAAGACACTTAATTATTGTTTTTATGAATTGTTAGATTAAAAAAAAGCAACTTAAAATTCCAACAGCGCAAAAAAAATACAAAAATGAGACTCTAAAGGCTTAAGTTGTAGCTTTGTTTAGCTTATAGGTAACTCAAACTCTGATTTTATTGAGTTCACAAGAATTAGTTTATTATTTTTATTATGGACATTGAATTGTGACATTCTTTTTTACATACTAAATTTGCTCAAGAACAACCTGTTGGATGATGACAAAGCAATCAATGAAGAAGCAGCCATACTGTCACAGATTGAATTTTGAATCAAATGTTGCATTAGCAGGCAGGGCACCCACAAAGTTTGTTTTTATAACAAGAGAGACACATCAACCTTCAGATTGAATACCAATCATTATCCTCTAGGGAAGACTTAAACGTCTGAGAACCTACTCAAAGTCTGTTCTAATTAACCAAATATTTTTTTCAAGTGGTTTCTTTAATGATGAAGATATAAAAACCAAAGACAAAGTTTTGTAGAATGACTACACATTATTTTTTGCATCCACTGTTCCTATACCTTATTCAAATGTACTGTATTGTTCTGTGTATCCTTCTTCTTGCCTACCTTTTCTTTGCTTAGCAATTCTCTTTCTCTCCCACTTTCTTTATATTTTGCCTTTGTTAAAAACATGCATGATTTCCATTTCTATTTTCTGAAAGTATAGACTACAGAGCATGATTTTCATAGCTCTTGCATCGTTTCTGTTATGTATAATTCTCTATGCTTACTTGAACTATTAACTGAGATCCTGTGTTTTCTATAAAATATTAGCATCAAAATAATTGTCATAGCGAAATAAACTAAAATCAAACCAAAATGATAGAAAATCACAAATTTGAAGAAACAACCAAGAACTGATAACCCACAATGAACACAAAGAAAGAAAACAGTTGGTCACAGAAAGTGGTACTAAGTGGACATTATGAAATAGTAATGCATGATACACATTTTATTTATGTAATCTTCTTACAGAGTAAGTGTGGGATTTGACATGGTGGTTGAGGATTTGCACTTAAGTGGAACAGTTCAGGCTGTCATTTGTTTGTCCATGGATGTACCTTTTCCCCACATGACTAAAGCTACAGTTTCTTTCAAAGAAAGGTAATTAATATTATATTATCAGACTGCACTTTGTATACTAATTACTTAGTCATTAATTCAAAATTTGTTTTATAATTGTGTGTGTCATGTGAGACAGATTCTTCAAGCTGCTGATGTAGTCTGTTGTACTTTTAACTTCTTGTACTTTCTATCCAGCCTGTGTAATTAGCTCTTTACTATATGGCTCAGAAACATGGACAGCCTACTCGAGGCATGAGAGAAGACTTAACATCTTTTGCCTTTGATGTCTCTGCAAGATTATGAACATCAGTTGGTACAACAAGATAAACTCTGAAGTACTGCAATGTGCCAACTTGCCTTCCATCATGGGAATGCTCCAGTAGAAGACTAAGATGGCTAGGATGTGTGAGAAGAATGGAAAATAGCTGCATACCCGAACAGGTGTTGTTCTGTGAACTTTCAGAAGGAAAGATGCTTCAAGGTAGACCACTGTTCAGATATAAGGATGTCTGCAAGGCTTCAATGAATAACTTTTCTTTCGGTCTCAACAAATGGGAAAAACTAGCTAATGACTGAGTTATATGGAAAAACAACATTACGCAAATGTGCAGAATCTTTTGAAAAGAGACTTGGGGATGAGCTGAAAGTCAAGAGAGACAAACGCAAACTCAGAAGTCACAGTAAAACACTTGTCATTCGACCGTCTAAAAAGACAAAAATGGCCATATATATATATACTTCTAACAAGTTTTATTATATTTGTGTTTTGTTTATAGTGTTACTGTTCTTTGCCCTAGTATTAATCAGCTTTAAAGCTGTTTTAATATTGTATTTCTTAGTATTACTCCGCTCAAAAACTATTTTAATGTTGTTTTCTTTAGTATCATCCAGCTTAAAAACAGTTTTAATGTTTTCAATCCTAGTATTAACCAGCTCAGAAACTGTCTTCACAATCTGTTTATCTTGATTTACCTTACATAAGAGATGGATTATTGCATTTGCTAGTTGTGTCATTGAAAAACTAAATATTTTATTTCAATCTTTAGACCAGAAGTGACATTCAACATTCGATTGCTGAAAGCATTGAGTTTAATGGAAATACCATTGCTTAAATCTTGGATACATAATAATGTTATGGAAGGACTAACCAAAGGTGGGTTCAGTTTGACATTATATTGTTATTATAAGTCACTTATACTGACAAAATTACTACCTGTTACACATGGTAACATCTGATGTTTTGGGAAAATGAAAATATCTTATCTTTAGAAATTTATGAGAGTTGAACATTTTCATGTTATACCAATAACAATACATAGAACGCTATGCTGGTGGCCACAGAAGAATATTAAACCAACAAAGAACCGGTGTTGTTAGTCGCCACACACTGAGGGAAATACTGAGGGGAAGATCAATAATGGACTAATTGGTTCGACATGCAGTGATGATGATCTGACAACTAAACTAAACCAATAACAATAAATGTTTCAGACATTCAGTCTTATACAGATCTACTGTCCTGGATATGGAGATGTTATTGCAATTACCAATTAAAGAGCAAACAGACTACAGACTTGCATTAAAAGTACCTATAGTCTGGGTTTTGAAGATGGATGAAAAGGACATAATGTATTGCAGTATCGTTATCTTTTATTGTAGCCATCTCTGTCAATCTGTAGAGTGGTCCAGTCTTTAGCATTCTTTATCACAAAATCTGCAATCTGTCTAAAATTAAGGATGGTGCAGAAGAAGATGTGTAAGATCTACATACATTATGACAAAATATATCTCTTGCAATTAATTAAATATTTTTGTCTGCATATATTCTTTATAGACTAAGAGAATTAAAGAGAAATTTAGCAAACTTGAGAATTTGCAGAAATTTTGACTAATAAATAATTGTTAAATTTTAAACTCAAATTATAATTTATATGCATTACATAAAAAAAATGTTGATGCATTTCTCAGCCTTTTTCTTTGTTGTCACATGCCAAAAGTGTCTCTTCATCCTTTTTGCTGTTACATTTCATAAATATTTCTTCTTCACCCTTTTTGTTGTCTTATAAAGAAATAGTTAATCTTAAATAGATAATAGAAGAAATAGTTAAATCTTAAAACAAAACTATACTAACTTCTTTTGAAATCATTTGTAAAAGAAAATGTATGTAAATGTCTTCTATTTCAGCAATGGTGGACCCAGCTAGCGTGGATATACAAATCAAGAAAGTTGGACCTACTCTTATGGGTCAAAATTCCTCAAAGAAAACTAAAGGTAGTGTCATAAAAATGTTGTGAGCCTAATTAGTTGTTAACTAAGAATTTAACAGAAAAGGAATTATTGAATTTGGTTTGCATATTTTAAAGTGTAGAGGACTGTATTCAACAGTTGTGTTTACTTGAGGACAATGAACATGGTGAAGAATCACTCCCATGTACTTTTGCAACATTCCACCCCATATAAAGTCATAGATAGTGCATACAGCTCTGGTATAGTTTGGTGCTTGTGCTGTACTGGAAATCTCTAGATGTTTAGGTTGACAAATACTATTTTGACTTGACTCACTCTTCTGCTAACATCATCACTTGTTGCTCCATCTAGTGTCATTATTATATTCCTCTTGTACCTTTATACGTTACATAGGGTCCACAAGTAATTTCTCCATACTGCTCTATCCTGGGCAACTTGCACAAACTCCTTTATGAAAATGAGTCCAAAATTTCTCTTCTCTCACAGTAACATTTTTTCATGGTTTCCCATGGGTGTCCTTTCTTTCTTAAACCCTTTGCCTCCCACTTCAGTGCTTTTGTGATTCTTTAATCATTTCTTCTCAGAGGATGCCCAACATATCTCTATCTTCTCTTTCTTATTACAGATGTTACTAATGGTTGACTAGACATATCTCTTTATTTCATCACTTCTCCTGAATTCATCCCATTTTTAGTGTCGCTGTACCTTCCATTTAACTAAATATAATTTCATTATATGCTCTGCATTTTTCCCCATTGCAATTGTTTCTATTGTTTGTAAATTTGCCATCCTTTTATGTGCAGACATAACTAATAAAGTGCACATCATTAGTTTACTTTTGTTAACAAATGTAAATATTAAAACAAGAAGGTAGTTTTATATATTGCAAAGTGCAAAACAGGCTACAGCACAACTTTTCAACCAAAAGGCTTTATCAAGCAAATTATACAAGACAATGCAGAATACAAAACGATTCTATATAGGACTCAGCAAAGAACATTACAAAATTTATATTATGCTTTATCCATGGCGGCTGCAGTATTCTCAGAAATCGTTTAAATTACTTAATTATAACTTACCATGTTAAAGATAATTTGGTGCGAATGTTGTGGATAGAGGAGTGGTGGTGACACATTCTTATATTAGTTATAATTGACTGAACCTGATTCATGATCAAATGTCATCCTCACATCAAATGTGAACTATAAATGGTTATTTCACATTTTCTATCCTTGAATATGAGGGTACATAATCATATTGTGAGAATGTTAGGACAAAGAAGGTAGGGATTGACACATACTTACATGAATAATAATTTATTGAACCTCATTCAAGATCAAGTGTCATCTCCACCTCAAAGGTGGGCTGTAATGGGTCTCTAACATTTTCTATCCTTTATTTTGATGATATATTCTGCCAGCTTTATTTGTCTAACTGCAATGTTATCGTTCCACTTATAACATTGTCTTCTTCTTGCTCACTTGCTCTCAACTTTTCCTTCTAAAACTGTTTTCAGTAACACCATGTCTGTTCACATGATCAAAATATTTAACATTTTCATTCTTCCTTTCTCTCGCTTTCTAGTATTCCTTTATTTTTTATTGCTTGTATTTCCAATTATTCCCTTCTGGTGTATCCTTTGCTTGATAAAGGTCTTTTTGGTTGAAACATCGCTGTGTATTATTTTTGTACTTGTACACTGCAGTACTTTGTTTTTATGTGTTTTGCCTTGTATTTCCATGAAATATATCCAGGAGACATCACTATACACTCCTTGATGAAATCTCATATTATTATCATATAGACGATTAAAGATATGTTTATTTTATTACTAATACATTTTTTCTAACCACCAGCTCAAGGTGTGTTGACTGTTCACATTAAAGGCTATCCACCAAGGGATGGAAGTAAGTAGCAATTGATATTTGTTATTTTTACTGTCATTTATCTTACATGTTGAAAGTTTAAGTGAAAATATGATTTCACACAGTACATTACCTATCCAGATTAAAATAACCATAGACTGATAGAGTTTCTTATATGCCTCTTTTTTTAAGCACACTAAGATGTTGACAGAGCTTCATGCTGTAAATCACACATTGAATAGTTGTTCTAATTGCAAATTGTAGCCGAGTCATTAATCGCAACTGATAACTCATTTCATACTATTGACTACTAAGAGACGTACAAATGCAAGTCAATCATACCACCAGTCCCCTATAGTGGTTTTTAACAAGATCACTTTCTTTTGTGGTAAACATTCCAAGTTTTTATCTTAGTTATGAATAATATAAATATATAGTAAAACAATAATTAACTGAAAGATTATATTAATGATAATATGCAAACAATATAAAACAAAATTTGTGTGATGAAAATTATGGTTTTATAAAACAATTGTGGCTCAGAACTCAGTAACATTCATGGTATGGAAAGAGTTAACATAAGATAACAGTGGGCATCTAGTTTACAATCAGTTCCAAATACAAGCATACTAAAGGAAGATAAACATGCAATAAAATAGGTGATAGATTCCATCTGTTTTTAGACATGTAAGTTATTGTGAATATTTATTACAGTATTCTATCAAAACTTGAGAAAACACATGAACAAGTCTTAGTAAGGTCATGGTATTTTACTTCTCAGGGGTAATATTTAAAGCTCAAGGTAATTAAACTTATACATATTTTCAGGCTCTTGTGTATACCAATGAAATATATACAATTGAAAAATGTTTTCTCAAGTCAATTTTTAAACAAAATGTTATTATAGCTTATTTTTGGCTGCTTCTCTGTTTATTTTTGAACTGCAATAACATGGTGATTGGTCCATTTGCTTGATAGGCGCTAGGTCACATGATCAAATTTCATATGGGGAGTGGGATTTTTTCTGACTGTCAAGTCAACCCAGTCTCAATTGAGTACCAGAGAAATACTGAGAATTAAAGGTGATCAATGGAATGTTGGTCACATCAACCATTGTGTGCCATTGATTCTAACACTATTCCCCAGTCTACATTATTGTATGAGAATAGGTTCTTTACTTTTCTGTTTTTTACGGGGTGTATTTAATGCATTTGAAAATAGATGTCTGTGAAAAATAATGAATATAAAATGGAACAATTCAGGAGAAGTGATGAAATCAGAGAAATGTCTAGTCAACCACTAGTGACAACTGTTATAAGAAAGAGAAGATGGAGATATGTTGGAACACCTTGAGGAGAAATGATCAACGAATATCAAAGCAGGCATTAAGTGGGATGCAAAGGGTTCAAGAAGAGAGGTCGACCTAAGGAGACCCTGAAACGAACTTTGCTGAGAGGGGCAAGAAATATCGGTCTCAGTTCCATGGAGAAGATTGGGCGAGTTGCCCAGGCTAGAGTGGTATGAAGAAATTACTTGCAGGCCCTATGTAACGTATAACGGTACGAGAGGAGTTATTATTATTATTATTTAAGCTGGGAAGTAAGGGTCACTTACCCAAACTATCACCATATAGTATCAGGTTGGGTTTTTTAATCAAACTCAGAAAGTAAAACCCAGAACTTACCATAGTTTGAGTTGAAACATGTAAAAAAGAAGTATATAGTTTTACAAAATACAAAAAGAAGATACAGCTACGTTTTGACCAACATGCTTTTATTAAGAAAAAGGATAGAAAACAAAGGATGAGATGGAGAATATTTGTTAATGTCATTACTAACTCAAGGGTTGGAGAAGACCATTATGGATGGAGACATCCCGGCAAAGAGGATAAGAGGAGAAAATGGATTCAGGATGTAACTGATGATTTGAGCATGGCAGTTGCAGAGGCGGGACATCAGGCCTATGAGAAAGATAAATTTTGATGGATTTTTAGGGTAGAAAAGTTCTACTCAGGACAAGCTATGTGATGATGTCTAACTAAAGGTCAAACTTCACATACAATATTGCTCTTGGTAATAGTAATAAAATTGTTGATACATGTTGTCTGTATCCAGCTGCTGAAGACATCAGGTACACAGTCCTAAACATTGGTCATCGCAAACGTCAAACACATGAAGTGCCTGCAACTGTTGAATGGGAAGATGTATGTTCATTCTTCATTTATAATCTGGCAACAGAAAAGGTAACCAATTTTTTAAAAATTACAATTGTGTTGTATTCACAAAACTATCTCTGCAGAGTAATAGATTAAATCATCATTTATCATTATGATATGTCAGAGAAGTCACTCCTGTATGGCGGGGGACGCTTATAATTAAAAAAATGAAAGCCTTCATGCAAAAATCAGTCAGTATGCGCTATACTATTTGCCCTGACTACGCCTGAATTCGTAGTGGGTGAACACAAAAAGAAGAAGAGGATGTTGTCACCAGAGGACAGATCATCATCTTCCATCTCAGGACAGGGCATAACAGACTGAATAAACACTTGCACAGGCTACAAATGTCTCCATCTCCTCTGTGTCCCAGTGGCATCTCTGATCAAACCACAAAACATTTCCTGCAAGACTGTTCCCTGTATGTCCTCCCTAGAAAGGGATGCTGGCCCTACAGCTACAACACTACATTAAAAACTATATGGCACCAGAGATGAGCTCCAGACAACAGTTAACTTTATCATAAGAACACATCTGCGGTATAAACATCAAAATAGCGACCAAGAAAAGAGATGTTGCCACATGGAAAAGGGGGAGAGATCTGACTTTGCCTAAACATTGAAGTTATAACTTCTATATCAGATTCACAAAACCTTTTGCACATTTCAATTTTATTTCTCAGATCAGAATAAAGAGCAAGTGTATGCGCTTGATCACTAGCACTACTTTGGAACAGAATGATATTAATTTGTCTTCATTTCCATTGCAAGTCAGGCCTGTGTAAGTATTATATTCAGTTATGTCATGGTTATTCTATGGTTACTAATTTAGTGTTGGAGGCAGCCAGTTTGAACATTTCTGAGTTGCACTGTATCAATGCCAGACTTTTTTTTTTTTTTAGTATAGGGAACTTAAAAGTTGAGCTTAGGCAGCTGCACAAATCTAACATAATTGCTAGATAAAAGATTCAGAAGTAATGTCATCTTGGTAGGTCATTTTATTCTCCTTTTGGTACCAACATTCTTGAAGGTTGATGTTCTATAGTTTCTAGTTTCAGTGCACGTCTGTCTCTCCAATGTTAAGCTTGTATACTTGTCTCAGTCTGTTGTCTTTTATTCTCTCTCCATTGGTGATGGTACATAACACAAATATCACTACTTATTCATTCAACTGAGTCCACTAATTTTGTTAGTTACTATTCTCCAACCAGTATTCACAGCCACTGTTCTCAAAAGGACATCAGTGATCCTTGCTGATGCTATGGAATTTGTGCACTGCTGCTGTGATCTTCATATGTTAGAGAGAGATTGGAGCACACATGATTATTCACCAATGTGCTATGATCAATCAATCTCTCACACACACACACTTTTCTCTCCCTCAAATTTTGCAAATATTATAATCACTGCAGCATAGATGAGAATTGTGGAATCGGGAACTGCAAATTTGTAGCAAAGTTGTAAAACTCTAATCTGTTCAAAGTTGTGGATCTTTAAGATCTGCATTTTTTTCAGTATGTGAAAAAGTTCTCTTAGTTGGTCTCATCAGAGTGGATTGTCAAAAGTTGTATTATGTACCAGATGTTTTGTATTCTCTTTCAGCTGTGAGACCACAGTTGCTTGCAAAGATGGATCAAAGATCAATATGACAATGCAGTTTACTTCTCTACCAGCCGTCAGCCTAACAGACCTAGAATCTCACATTCCAGCAAAAGTCAATGGTGGTAAGAATTATCTATATAAGCTGCTATGTATATGCAGTGGAAGGGTATAGGTGTGCTGTGATTTACCTATTTGTTCACATCTCATGTAGAAAGTACTTGGCTAGCAGAGTTTTATTGATCTAATCATCTAGAAGAAGAGGAAGTCCACAGAGAAGATGGATTTTCTCTCTCTCGCCATCACCCTTAGACTGATGTACCAGATGTCCCCATAAACCTCATTCATGTGGAAATCTGATTCATGCAGCCTTAGCATGGGTGGTTTTTGTCACATCTTCAACGCCATTGCAGAAAACCAATTGCAAAGAGCACCCACATGTCCAACCTTGACCATGTACTGACGTGGTAGGGAGTGACCTCTACAGTAACCTTCACACACGCACACACACACACACACAATGTGCAACAATACACGTCTGAGGCTTTTGTCATCATCGTTTGTGATTGACAGCTATTACTGATGTTCAATTGTATGTCTGCTGCAGGATTTATATTATCAGTATCTTAAGAAAAAGTACATTACCGTGTATATTTTTCAAATATCATGAATATATTAAAGTCCTTGTAGAAGTATATGTGCAAACCAAGTGCAGTTGTATCAAATGTTACATATAACTTTTGCATACTATAACATTTTTACTGATTGAACATTCATAGTACTAATTTAAGGGGTATATGTGGTGAAGTGGTTAAAACGTTTGCCTGATGTTCTAAAGGTTATAAGCTAAAATTTGGACGGAGTCAGTGCAATTTTTTCTGTAGATCCCTAGGATTGTTGCTTGAGCTATGTAGACAGTGCAACACTCGGGACAGGTGGTGTGCCATTTCTATCTAGTGATGGAACCATCATACAGCTAAACAACAGATGATCAACATCATTTTCATACCTACTTTGTGTTACCAGAGCCAAACATGGACAATGAGCAAAGCGCAGTCACAAAAATAACTACATGTGAAATGCGATGCCTTCGAAAAGTTACCAACAACACCAGGAAACACAGTCACCAACATCAGCATAAGAAGGAAAGTTGGCACAGAACCTTGCTTGAATTACATTGAGAAACAAAGAATGAAGTGGTTTGGCCACTTAATAAGAATGCATCCAAACTCCACAGTATACAAAGTTCCAGATGTTCTACAACAGAACATCTGGAAAGAAGGCGAGAGAAAGACCACAAAAAGATGGTTAGATGGCATAGCAGAATCCTGTCAGAGAGCAAAAATAACAATCACCCAAGCCACCAGAACAACGTAAGACAAAAATTGAAAAACCACAACACTGGGCAACAACTCAGTAGCAGTGTGATGACAAAAGAAGAAAGAAGAAGATGGAGCCATATGAGAAAACCTGGTGCAGTGAAGTAAATCCTTGGCCTTTAGATTCTGTTCCCCTCACCCCTTTTTTTATATAATTTAAAACTCATGTTACAGCTTGTCAAATGATATAATGACTTGAGATTGTACTACTTGATACATTTGTCTTGTGTAAAACAGAAATTCTTATTTTGTATTTTATCTATAATTTGATCTTGTAGTGGCGGGTGTCATGCTTGTATGTATCCATGGTGCTACCAATGTTCTTGTTGCTGATAAAACTGGAGCTTCTGATCCCTACTGTGTTTTATTCTGTAATAGAAAGAGGGTAAGTATAATCACTGTAACCATGTAGAACATCAACATTTTGAGCTACTTATTCGCCCGAGTGGTTGCCGAGGCCCAAATTTGGGGTGGAAAGAATAGAACCACTGTTACCTGCCACACATGTCGTAAGAGGCGACTAAGGAGTCAGTTGAAATCGGATGCACATGTCCTAAACGTGTAGAAGTCTATGCGTTTAGAGGCCTACCAAACCAATGTGCAACATATACATGTTCTTGGCAAAGATCAAACATATCACAAAAAGTGATTAAAATTGGTCGTAAAGAACGAACATAAAGAAGAAGAAGAAGATCTACTTATTTTTGTTTCACTTTCAATTGGGCATATTTTCATTTACTTATTTACAAAAGAATGTGTCATACATGTCAACCTTGTAAAATAGCAGCCCAAGTACAAGACCAATAAGGACAGTAGAAAGCAAACAAAACTGTAGACAATTTTTATTATTTTAAATGCTCTATCAATGGGTCTGGAGGGACCTTCTCTTATCTGACAGCGAGAGATGTGTTTTAAGTAAGGGTCTCAAGTTTGTTCCTCTCCGTCCCTCCATTGACCACTACTCTACTCTTCAGGATGTCAACCGTTTCCACCGTGGCCTGCGACTCAAATTCCATTTTCACAACCAGGAGGACCCTCTAGAACATCACGACTCAGTATGTTCTCCCAGTATTCCACTTCCAAACATGATTGGACTCCTAAACCTGGTGCCTCTAACGCTCTTGATCTCTACATCAAGAATACTTCATACGACATTGGACTTCTCCACCCTAAACGCCTAGGGCGTTCTAACATGTCACCGTCCGAGTTTCGTGCTCTATCACACCTCCGTCGACGTGATGACATTGTCATCAAACCCGCTGATAAAGGTGGTACCATAGTCGTATGGAGTAAAGAACTATATCTTCAGGAAGGCCACAACCAACTACTCAACACCCTATTCTACAAAAATATTACTTCTGATGCCACACTATCCAACAATAGTAAGGTCCGTACAGTCATCAAGAACCTCATTGCCTCTAAAGACTTTCCTACCGGCGCATCATCACTATGTGTCATCGACAGTTGTTTGGGCAAACCCGCATTCTATATGCTCCCAAAATTCATAAACTTCACAATCCTGGTAGGCCTATTGTTTCTGCTTGCTCTTGTCCTACGGAACATATCTCCGCATTCCTTGACAGTATCTTCAACCCTATAGTCACCACACTACCTTCATTCTTGAAAGATACTAACCACACTTTGTCTGTTTTTCTTCTATTAAGTTGTTGCCTGGCAGGACTTACCGCCTCTTCCTCCTTGATGTCTGCTCACTGTATACCTCTATACCTCATTCTGACGGACTTCAAGCTCTCCAGTTCTTTCTCGACAGGAGAACTAACCCTCTTGTCTCCACCTCGACTCTCCTTCGTCTTGCAGAACTAGTTCTCACTCTCAACTCTTTTCAGTTCAATGACCAGTTCTTTGAACAGATTAGTGGGGTCGCCATGGGTACTAAAATGGGACCCAGCTATGCTTGTCTATTCATGGGTCATCTTGAACACTTAGTATGGAACACCTATGATGGCCTTCTTCCGTCCGTGTATCATAGATACATCGATGATTGTATTTGAGTTACCGATATGTCTGAAGCCGATTTGTCACGCTTCATTACCTTCATCAATGCCTTCAATCCTGCTATTCGGTTCACCTCTCACATCTCTACCTCCTGTGTCAATTTTCTTGACATCACTATCACCATCAGCCTATCCACTATCACTACATCAGTATACTACAAGCCTACTGATACACATAGCTTTCTTCTGTATACCTCTTCCCATCCCCAGGCTTGTCGTGACTCTTTACCTTTCTCTCAACTCTTACGCCTCGTCGCCTCTGCAGCGAGGACGACGATTTTCTTGATAGACCTCATGAGATGCTTGATTTCTTCCGCCAGCGCCTATACCCGGAGAATGTGCTTACATCTGCCATGCATCGGGTTCAGCTAATTGCTCGCCAGGAGGCCCTCTCTCACATACTTAGAAACCCCAAGTCTGACAGGGTTAAACTTATCTTAACTTTCCACCCTCATAGTTCCCTGGTGAAAAGGTCTTATTCCATCATCTCCCTATTCTTCAGTCTGATCCTGAGACACGTTCAGTCTTCAACACTATCCTTTGGTGGCGTACAGACGGGACAGAAGCCTCAAGGATTTGTTGGTACAGAGTCGCCTCAAGCCTAACATCCAGAGTCACTTTGGCACCATCCAATGTGGCTGTCGGGCTGTAATACATGTGCATATGTAATACAGACCCGTACTGTCTCTTTTCAAAAGCTACCTATACCATTCAAGACAGTTTCACATGTGAGTCCCGCAATATCATCTATGCTATCACCTGCAAACGATGCCATAAGGCCTATATTGGTGAAACCGGTAAGAGGCTCAGTGACCGATTCGCCCAACACTTACGCGATATTCGCCAATGCTCTGTGACTCCTGTGGCCACTCATTTCAATGATACTGGCCATTCAGGAGTTGACGATGTCCAGGTCACAGCCATCCGATCATGTTCCTCCTATGATCGCAGTCGATTCGCCCTGGAGAACCGTTTTATTTCATTCTATGGCACCTTGCGACCTCTTGTACTCAACGCATTACATTCCTATGCTTCTTAGTACTGTCTTATCTCGTGCCTGGTTATCTATATGTGTGTTTGCTCCATATATGTGTCATTTATCCACTATATTGTTTATTGTTCCTCTCCTTTTCCACTTTCGGTTTTGTGTTGCACTCATTTCGTTGTTCGTTTTTATTCCCAGATTTTCATCAGATAGGTTTATGTTTCCACATGTCCATTTGTAGTGTTCCTCGAAATTCGTCATTCTTGTTGCATTGTTTGCTTGATAAAGGCCTTTTGGTCGAAACGTTGCTGTTTATCGTCACTGTTTATGTATTTTGTAAAACTGTAGTACTTTGTTTTTACGTGTTTACCTATGATGATAGTCCATAGATAACTGATAACATGTCTACACAGCTTATTTGAATTACAGGTGCTGACAACTCCTTTCGTCCCACGCACAAGAAATCCTCGCTGGGAATCATGGGTTGAGTTCTTTGTGGCAGATTATACCAAAGTATGTATAATAGTAATAGATTATGTTTGACTTGCACATGCTTATTCAATGTAAGAATAAATTGTTAATGTTTACTTAAACCTGTATTATAACTTAGAATTAACATAATGTTAACATCACTGCAAATTACAATAATGAGGTTTTGCCAAAAAAGTGTTGATTTCATGTATATGTGTAGCTGGAATTAAAAAGCCAATGAGGAGTTGCTTAGGAAAATTAATGCACATAAAAAGTTTGTCAGAGAGAAGCAGACCTGGTTTTTGAAGAATGTTATAAAAATAAAACAGTTTGAATACTGTTTGATGAACTTGAAGAAAAATAGTATAGGAGAAAAATACCGGACTGCTGGATATCATAGCATGAAAAATACTAACAATAAAACTGGAAACCAGTACTAGAAGAAGGTAAGTTATGAAGATACATAATTGTTAATGTCCTTCAACATGACACTAGATGATAGTGTGTGCTTATAATTGAGTGTTTTATCAACACTTTGTTTTATGCCAGTTTCACTTGTTAATTGTCTAAACTATTTCTGTAACACAGCATTGCTCGATTTGCTAAAGTTGATAGATTCTTCAAAAATTGCGTGGATATCTTTTATGTTTTGTTTAATAATATTGCATTGCATCATTGTAATAAAACCATTACATTTTATACATGAGTGATGCATTCTTTGTATTGTTTTTCAGAGCTCATTATCATTTTTTGTGTATGACTGGGATGGTACCAACACAATTAATGATGATTTTCTGGGATCTGTTCATATCAGCCTGACAGAAGTAGGTATTTCTTCACTATAGCTGGTTACTGGTAACATTTGGTTATAATTACTGTCATAGAAGTAGAGCTGAGAATATGCTCTCAACTTTAGTTTAATGCCATCAATATGTGTGTTGTTAAACACTTGTGACAGCAGAACTAAACTGCTGACTTTCTAAACTGCTGACTTCTTCTTTGCGATCGGTTTCGTATGCTCGTCTAAACCATGAGATCGGTTGCTTCTATGAGCTGCATTATCAATTGGAGTTCTTCGAGAGTTACCCATAGCTTGCTCTGTAAGCTTTGTTCATGAGGTCATGTTCGATTCGTTGGTGTATGTATGATGGACAGGAATACAGGATATACTCTGGAGTTTGTGTTTCTGTCTGACATACGCACTGAGCAGGCTTTATTCTGTGCATGATAAATCTTTCTAAACTAATAGAATGGAACCTAAGATGCAGGGAATAAGATGACAAAATTCAGGTTCAGCAAACTAGAGTTGACCAAGACCTAACTTTACTTCCAAGTTGTGGCCCTGGTGTCAGGCTGTATCACTGCACTAAACTAGTAGAGATTGAAGAAGTAAGGCAAATCTGATCCTTAAAAGGCTTGTTGAAAATAGATTTGTTGAATAAAAATGTACAGATATCATAACCTAACTGTAAACTGACGTAACAGTCAATCTTTCAAGATGAAAAAAATCTAACAGATGAAGAGGCAAGTCTCTGGTGCTTTATAATGAAATATTCTAAGTAGACCAGCATTTGGGAAACACATAAAACAAAGTACTGTAGTTTTAAAAACAATAACAATACACAACAACCTTTCGACTAAAAGGCCTTTATCATGTCTTCAATAAAGGCATTTTGGTTGAAACGTTGCTGTCTATTGTTTTTGGAAAACTACAGTACTTTGTTTTTAAGTGTTTCACTATTGCTACATAGTTTTACTGCAGTCTTCCCTTATATCGATAGTAGCCCAACATGGAAGGCAATGTATTTAGAAGAAGGAAAATTGATTTCAAATTATCTGTTGCTTTTCATATTAGATTATAACATATCAAAGTAACATAACAAACCACATGACATAAATGATGATAAATTGATGGCTAGTTACTATGGCATGGACATTGATGTGTGAGATTGAATTTGAGAGGCAGTGTAAGAAAATTTCCCTTGAAAAGCAAGGAACAACAACTACTCTTGGATAGCCAAGCAAGATGCTTCTCATCAGACAACTCAGGGTCACCGATAGCAAAGTTGATATCACTGTGTCCTAGTGACCACGAACCTAGAAAATTCTATGTTGGGTAACAACAATAAATTCTATGTGTGCACACAGTATACTGTTGGACTACAGGAGACCCTGATCTTTACTTGGGGATCTATCTTACAAGTATCTCTGAAGTTGAAGTAGCTCTCTTGAATGGCAAGGGACACTGGTAAAAGACAAGCAAAAATCAGTCAAAGACGCCATATTCTGATTAGACATCACAATTATTATGCCTGAATTCATAGAGGTCAGAAAAAAATCAAAATCAGAAAATGAATGTTAAACATGGGGCAGATCAGTTATATACTATAATTTTGCTTTACATGATTCCCATGAGCCTGCATACTCAGCCATGATTTGGAGACTCCTGGATGGGAAAGAAGGCACCAATGCAAATGATGTTTGTGACCTCTTCAGGAGATCTTGCTACATGATATTGTACATCCAACAATGAATTTGAACCTTGGTACAGATAACTTTCTAGAGAATTGTGAGAGCAAGGAAAAAAGTGAAAAATCAATACCTCCTTAAGTATTGATGCAGTAACTTTTCGGTTTTAATCTTTCTCACTTTTTTTCATTTTACAAAATGGGATAGTAGCCTTCTTTAGTCATTGTATATAGGATAATGTGTGTGTCAGTTGAGCCCAGCAAGATGTTACTTGTTGTAACATATAACACAACCTTGGTTAGGTTATGAAGGAAATATGCTGTTTTCTATCCGGCATATTCCACCACTCTCATTTAACCTGCACCCATGGGAATTAGTAGATGCTGGATAAATTTAGTCTCTGGTCTCTGGTTGCTTGAGAGTTAATATTAAAAGAAAAGTTTCCATAGTAGAGATGAACAAGTTTCCCAGGATAGAGTGGTATGGACAAACTGCATGCAGACCAGGCCCTGTGTTACATATAATGGTTTAAGAAGATTACAATAAGACAATGGTGGTTTGATATGTTTCATATTTGTAACATTCTCTTTACTATGATCTCTTCCTTCCTTCCTTCCTTTCGTTCGCTTGAAATATGTCTATATATTCAATGTTGTCTCTGTATGAACTTCACTGTCTTTTGTAGCTCACACAGAGGTCCGTGTAGTTTTATGTCGAGTGTTGTTTCGTTAGGCCAGTGAGTTTGCCTCAGTGTATCATATTTGGGGCAGTCTTGAAGTATGTGCTCTGCAGTCTGGTTTGCCTGTCCACATGTACACATGGCTGAATTGCCAATCTTGAATTTTGTATACATGTGGCTGCGGAGCCGATTGTGTCCTGTTCTAAGGTGCAGAATCACAACTTGTTCCAATCTGCTCATATTATAGTAATCGTCTTGTGTTGGTATTTGTGGCTTTCTCATTGATTTAATCATCCTTTTCTTTTGGTGGTAGGTAACTGGCACATCCGGGTGCTCTCCTGCAGCACCTTCCTTGGCCAATCGGTCTGCTGTTTCATTTCCTGGTATTCCACAGTGAGAGGGTATCCACTGCAAGACAACCCTGCGATGCTTTGACAATTTAGACAGTAGGGTCTGTAGACCTGGCAATTTTCTGGACTGAAGTGCTTGGAGTGCTGATTTTGCATCAGTCAAAAATACAACAGGTTGAGGATCGGGTCTGGTATTCAACAGTTTTTCAGTTGCCACCTTGATTGCCTGAATTTCTGCATCATAGTTGTGACAGAATTTTCCCGTTGGCACTTTAATCGCATCTCTAGCGTTGTTTGGGTATTCTATGTACACTCCTGCTCCTCCATTCTTCACTGCATTTTCTGCTGACCCATCCGTGTATACCCGGACCCAGAGGTCATGTGGGTATTCTTCATCAAGTAAACTGAGAGTGACTGTCTTGCGTTGTATGCTGTTCTGCTCATCCTTGTCGAATATTCCTTTCACTTCTGTCTGGATACATACTTCTGGTTCAGTCTCCTCTCTCCAAGGGGTTTGCTCTGGCACAGACTTTAGGGAATGCCAACTTTTGGTAGGTCTGAAGTTTGCCTATTCAGTCTTTTGGCCTGGTGAATAAAGCTGCTTCCTTTCAGCCTCCCCAATGCTAGATTTTTGAATCTGTTTTCCATTATGTGGCTTGGCATACTCAGAAACTTTTCTGCCTGCGTCATCACTTTTGTGTCTCTGCGTTCTCTCAGTGCTTGTATTCCCCCACTCTTTCCATCTCCACTATTGGTGTTGTTTTCATTGCTCCTGTGATGACACGAGGCGCCTGGTTTTGCACCTTATCCAGTTCTCCTAATGTGGTATTTGATGCTGGACACCATGCAGCTGACCCATATTCCAGGTGTGGTCGTATGCCCTGCTGATAAATATTTTTAAGTATTTTTTACTGGCGCCCATGTGGTTCCACTTAATTTTCTCAGGATGGCTAACTTCCTCCTGGCCTTTGCTGCTGCTAGACTATGATCTCTGAAAGAGATAGTGTACCTGTGATTTGTATGTATATTTTTCAAATAATCTCATGTTTATACAATTGCAACTGTATGTTTCTTTTTTTTATTCTATCAGTCGCAGCCAGAAATGATCAAAAGGACATTGATACTTGGTTACAACAAACCAGAAGAAGGTTTTGTAGCAGACACAAAATGTGGACACATTACTGTGTCAGTAGTGTTTAGATCAGTACCATCTGTAGCAAACTCAGGTAATACCAGCTTCAGTTGACAGTTTTAATTAGAGATGAGAGATGATCTTGATATCAATAATCATATTAGTTCTTGTCTTCAAAGTAACTGATAGTTAAATTTTAATAAATTGGGCACTATTGAAGCAAGTCTATTGATTCAGAATACTGAACAACTGTAAAAACATCAGATGAGATATATGAGTTAAACTTGTACAGTTTAGAAATAGAAAATAGAATAGCATGCAAAAACAGCATTCTTGAACATGAAAATCATTGTCTGCAGAGAGTGTTGGTCAGTAATAACGAGAAAGGAAGTTTGTCAGTTTTATGTAATGCCAATCCTGTCATATGAAAATTGACAATACAAAACAGCAAATATAATTTGAAAGAGAATATTCAGAATTCATGACAACTTTAAAAAAGTATACCAAGATCATTGATGGTTATTGTACTGGTTATTGGTTACAGTTAAACTGACGTCATTGCACTTCGGCAGACATAGGTGCTCAGTCTCCCCAACAGATATTGAATGAGTATGCTATACTATTGGTTCCTGTGCTCAAGCTGATTAAATACACTCACTCTGCCTCTGGCATCAGTTCAGACTTGAACAACTGGTAACTCAAACTGCAAATGGGCTTGATCGATTAAACATTTACAGTTTCATCCAACAGAGATGAAGAGCCAAGAATATCCCCTTATCCATCTTCAACTCCCAACAATCGATGCTGTTGATGCAAGCCAGTCCGTTGCTCATTACGAAACACCCGATTGCCAGGCAGTATATCATGTAAGCCCGCTGGAGGTTAGAAATTTATAGATGACATTCCATCATACCTAAACAAAATCATTGATGGAATCTTTCAATGAGGCTTATGACATGTGATCTGAAAGATGGTCATTATTTATGGAAATGGTAGAGAAATGTAAAGCACACAATGAAATGAAGAAGATAAATTGATGGGAAAGTTGGGCTCGGAAGACAAAGAAGAAAACCAATGTGAACTTTGTTACAGGATGTAATTGCTGAATTGAATAAGGCAGCAGCAGAGATAGCACATCTGGCCTATGAGAGAGAGAAATTAAAAAGGACTGTTAGGGTGGCAAAACTTGTGCTCATGACAAACTATTTGATGATGATGATTGAACAAATTTCTGGAAATTTCACATAAAATTGTAAATAATATTGTAATAGGAAATATATGAACAATTAAAACATGTACACAGAGGAGTAACATTATCTTTCATTGTCACATAGGAACAAATTGACAAACAAAATTTCCTTTCAAAGATTTTCAGACAGGGAATAAACTACTGTAGACTAAAGCCACTTGCCTAGAATATATTTTTATTCACAAATTGAAGTGATGGCATTAGTGTAATACATATCCCATGAGAGTTGAAGGAAAAGACTAATGAATACACATAGAATTATAAATGCAACTTCATAGAACCTAAGAGAACATATGAAAAATTAACCTCAGAGATAAAATGGTACGCAACATGATTATTGATTGTGGACAAATGTGAATTAAAATTTGTGCATACTTTCTATCTTGCTAATTTAGGAAAAAAACATGTATTCGAAAACTGCTATTTTATTGCACATCATTTTCATTTTGTTGAATAGAATTGTAACTGTGAACATAAAGTGTTGATGTGTTTGTGGTTTTCTTTGATATAGAGAGGTTTCGTGAAGTAATGAAAAGTTACAAACCAAGTGATTATTTGTACAGTGAGGATCTGATGTCACCAAGCTCAGTGGTAAGTGGTATTGCCATTGTTGTAGTTATTGTAGAAATACTATCTCAAATCTTCCTTCAATTATTTAAGTTACAGTATTTTTCATAAATCATTGGGCATATAAATTTGATAAAACTAGTGCTCTGTTTTTAGTTATGTTTTGTAGTCAGTAGATTACTTAAATAGATACATATACATTATTATCAAACTTGCAGAATATTATTGAGATATTTTTATCAGGTAATGACACTCTTTACCATTAACATATCTTCCATAGTGGTGATTTTTTTAGAGACAAAGTCATAAACAAGCTAATTTTATGTAAGTTTTAAACACTATTATAAACAAGTTAATTTTATATTAATTTAAAATACTATCACTAACTAAATTTATGTTAGTTTCAAACACAATCATTTTAAAAAGTTAGTTTTATGTGTTTCAGACTATTTTTAAAACTCAGTTTTATGTTAGTTTCAAACACTATCGTAAATTAATTTTCTGTTTTTCAAACCTTATTGTAAACAAGTTTCTTTTGTTAGTTTCAAAACCTTTTGTAAACAAGTCATTTTTTTTCAACACTATCTTTTATAAAATGTTACTAATGTCCAAATAAATTTGACCCATGGGAAAACATCTTGCTGGATCTGTTAAGGCACAATAGTGAAACTTGTATTACTTATACATAGTCGTTTTGCATGTAGTAGTTATGTAGAAATTAGCCACTGTGCATGCATCAACTTTGAACATGTACACCCATTTGCCATTTTCTGAAAGAAACTGAGCACCTATGGGTTTACCTGGAGTATTGTCACGTCAGTGATAAGTATTTGCAACATGTTCACTATTTGTTCCACATTTTTTAAATATAAAAGTCGCATAAAACTCATTTTTTCACAACTACAGAGTGAAAAGAAATATGAAGTTCTTAATTATTTTTTCTTCTAATATTTTGCTTGTGAAAATATGTCTCAACTTTCAAATCAGAATCAGTTCTCTACATGTAGAAGGATAGCTTTATTGAATCTACCTTTTTGTTTCTTTCTAAATAGTACTCTATGAGAGATAATTTCTTGGCCAACTTGATGTTTCCTACTTTTTTTGTTAAAGCGTATTCGTCTACCCACTATCTTTTATCTCCTTATATAGTTTAACCTGGCTGTTTAAATACTCAAAATATTTAATATCTTTTATTATGTCTCATCTCATTTCAAAATTTTATTACGGACTTCTTTATGTCAGTGCATCTATTTCCATCAAATGTGCTACATTGTTCTATGGATTTTCAAATGCTTGTTCATTGTCTGTGATTCTACACTATTCACTAATGAAAAAAATGTTTTAGTTAATTTAGTTTGATGTTAATATCTTTCTTACATTTATTAATATCAGTGTTTACATTTCTTAACTTGTCTTCACTTATGCCAGCTGACTATCTTTGGTATAATGTCTCTAAGATAGCATGAACCCTTTGCTGAATTCTCAGTAGGCCTATCCATTTTTGACTCAATATCTCTGGTTTCACTTTGGTTTCTATATATTTTTGCTAATTATTTCTCTTTTTTTTATTGTTAAAATAAATTTTTGTTTACTATTTCTACCTCTGATTTTTCCAGTTAATTCTTGCCCTATTTCAGTCTTCAAAATAATTGTATAACCTGCATATCTAAAATTCTTTGTCTTTATTGAGGTTTTAAGGTCTTTGTGTCTAAGTGGTTTACCCACTTGCCTTGCAATATGAAGGTCATGGGTTCAAATCGAGCCGTTCTGTTTCCAAGTTTTTGTTGCATTTTTCCAGATCCCTAGGATTGTTGCCAGAACTACAGAGTTCATGCTTTGTGCAATACTCTCGCAGGTGGCTGTATTTCTGCAGAGAGACTGAGCTATATGGGGAAACCCGGTGCAATGAAGTCATTCCTTTGGCTTAGACCCTTTAGTTGAGACATTCTTCTGTCAGGTGCTCCTCATAATGCAAAATTTCCTTCACTGTGGCTAGAGTTTATAGAGGCTCTATCTGTCTTGATCATTGAACATAAGGGTATTTCATTGTGGTCACCTGTGCCGCCTGACTATCATCCCTATCCTGTTTGGAGACATGCTATTGGGTTTGAGCCTATTTATTCACCCAATATAAAGCTGTTATAGATTGCAGCTGACACTCAATCTCTGATGGTTCTCCTCTTATTCTCCACTGATGGATGCACCTGGTTAGAGTTGATTGCTCTTTCTGCCACAACTGAGAAAATTCTTCAGGACAAATTATCTTTCATAATATTGGAAATGTTATGTGATAAAAGTATCAAATATTCAGTTTCATTCTGTATTAAGTTTAATATCCTGATAAAATGAAAGAAATATAAAGAGTATGATTCTTCATAGAAAAATTAGAGAGACAGTAAACATATATGTTGGGGCTCCCACAAACACAGTTTTTTTTACTATTTTAATAACATTTTCTGTTCCATGTGGTTATAGGTTGTAGAACCATATTTCAGTTTGAGAAGTAATGAAATTGTCAGTGTTATTTTTAAATTTCAAACGTGTGTGTCTATACAAATGATGATATTTGTATTTTACAATTTGTTTGGTTTTTTTGTGCACTCCAAAAAGAATAGACAATTAATAATGCTCTCAAAACTGATAGTAGGTTAGACAAATGAGCTATCTTTGCTTATTAATTACATTTTGGGAGCTGTGCTGTTCTGTTGAAAATTTATGATGGAAAAATTCATTGATGATTATATTTGTTATTTTTATGCTCAGATCTCGGTAAGTTACACAATTTTTGATAGATTATATTTGCATGTCTAAGTCTTCTTGTTACAGACCATTAAGTACTTGTGCACAAGCATGTAATTTACTTATTGATTTGATAATATCTAGGAAATTATATTGGCACATTGCACAAAGTAGCAATTAAAACTAAGTTGATTAAACGTTCAGCTAGGACTTGATAAAAAATAGTCTGAAGTTTTGTTGTCATTTGTTGAATGTCCAAAAACTAGTCGCTTCTAATTATTTCTTGTAGTCTTCACACTACACTGCTTATTTTGTTTATTTTTCGCTTTGTTTTATTGCAATACTAGCATCTTAATATGCATCTTAAACTGCAACTCCAGCATCACAACGCTGTTTTTAAAAGTGGTCAATATCACCGGAGATTGTGGAATATTTTTTATTATTATTGATAAGTATCAAATTAAAGACTAATCTTTATTCTACACATTTCTGTCTACATTTTTAGAATTGTTTGTTTCCAGTGCAATTATGTCTCAAAGTTAGTGAGGTCTTCCTTTTATGAGAAGAAAAAAAATGTTTTCTTTCAGACAAAAGTAAATTTATTCATAAACAAATCCTTGTCAGCTATTAACCAGACAGCATGAAATTTTGCATGTGTTTTTACACTATAACAATGCTCGCCTGCCCAGCGTGTTCGTAGTGCGTTGGACTGCGGGTGACTAGTCCTCTGTGTGTGCGGGTTCAATTCCACGGACTGGCAGAAAAGCCACAGGTTCCCCAGATTCACGGTGTTCGTGGCACTGAACCGAAGGGTTACGATGTCCATGGCACCGAGCCAAGAGCTGAAAGCTCAAGTGCTTCTGGATCGGAAAAAAACCCCACAAAAAACACTATAACAATCTCCGACACATTCTAAAGGAATTCCTATTATTTGTAGAACACATTTGTATTTTGTGCCAAAATTAACAATTCTTGATCATCTTTCAATCATAATTTTATCAAATATTGGCCAATCAGCATGCCTTTTTGCATGTTGGATTTACATTATAACAATCAGCACATTGAAAATAAACTCCAATAACTAGATTGACCTAATTTTGATGTGTATTCTAATTTGACATTTTAATAATCCTCCCAAAGATCAAGCTTCTATTGACATAAAATTAATGTATAAAATCTTAATATTTTTCATATAATTTGCTAACCTGGCAACATTTTTGTATGTACTGTTTTTTTAAAAATGAATTGGACTGAACAGTTTACTCATAAACCTATTTACAATATCTTCCATATTTTCTAATGTGTTTAATTTTTCATTTCAAAAATCACTATCAGTATGATACCTACTGAGTTCTAGTTATACATTCTATCATAGTTGAATGATTTGTAACATTATGTGTGAAAATGGGGTATCTTATCATACATTTTTAATATTTTTTGCTGATGCCACCACTTCTCTGGTGATACTGCCTCATTAAAATATCTGCTTTTTTCTTCTCAGCGTGTTTTTAAAAAAACATCATTATAAATGCATATATGTATTTGAAAATGGCCAGTCATCTTCGTTCTGTGTCTGAACAAAATTTCATGTAAATGTACACTTCATGACTATTTCACAAGATTTGTTTTAGAAAAACTTGTAATAGCACAATAAAATCTACTATCTTTAATGTACTTGTTTCTAGCTTCCTACTTTGTATGACTTATATACATTACTTCTAGATATTGTCACAGTGAATATATTACTTAAAATAAGTAAAGTGCAGCTTGAAAGATTCCATATTATTAAAAATATAGTAAGATATAAATGAGATTTAAGGACATTCTTTAGTCATTTCCACATCAGTCTGACAGTTTTCATGAAAAGGAATTTCTTCTTTAAACGCTCCATATTGACCACTTATTAACCACTATTTGTGATTTGTATGTGATCAGAGCCTAATAGCGATTGTATGTTGTGCCAGTTATGCGCATACAAGTAGGCTACCACATCCAATTTCTGGGCAGTTCTTTTTAATTTACTAGGGTAGCTTCCCTAGGCCCCTACCTCAGTTGCCTCTAACATCATGACTTCTTTAGAGTCGCAGTGTTGCTATTCGTTGCTCCTTTGGAGAGCCTCCTGTAATACATTCAGTGTGCCTGCTTTTCAGAAAGTAGGATTTGTCTTTTTATACTATACATACATAAACAATAATGATTCATATACAAGTTTGTTCTTCTTCATTAAACTATCACACTGCTAGACAAATGACTGAAGGAAGTTCAATGGGATTACATGTAATTTATTTCTCAGTTTTATATTTGTGTATTCATCAAGATTTGCTAAGTGACACAACTTATTTGGAGTATTATATAGTAATGTTGTTGTGTAATTGTGTCATAAATACAATTTGTTGTGATATATTTCAGTTGTGGTGTTGTCTTTTCTTCAAAAATAGCTATTCTTGTTTCATTGTTAGACTTCAAATCCAGCAATATGTTTGTAAGCTGTCGTTATTCACAGCTCACTTTTAGTTTATATTTATATATTTCTTTTAATATGGCTTATTTCTTAGTTAAATTATAAAGACAATATTGTATTGGATATTTGATACTTGTATTCATAAATGTTAATATGTCATTTGTACAGTCATGTGAAGACTAGAATATACATTTTCACTATCAACTACTCTGTGTGTGACGTTGTTTTACATTATAGAAAGTACATGTTGTTTTCAGTTTACAAAATTATAGTTTTTCCTTCAGGATTTTAACTTATCTGATTATTCTATTGAGCACTTTTGTTGTTTTCTATTCCAGCGGTTTACAGATGTACACATTTGTGAATCATTACACTGGTTTGTTTTTAAAAAAACACTGCTTTTTTTTTAAAAAAACAGATACATTTGCATTCAAATTTTATGAAATTATTGTTACCTAAGATGTTAGGACTTACACTTCCCTCTAGAAGACAGGACTAGGAAACACACTAGTGAAGACCTTGTTTAACTTCTCAGTACTGCATCTCTGATACAGATTCATTTGGCTAACGAAGCAAGGATTGATACAATCTTTGATATGGTGAAACCCTGCTGGAGAACCATGTCTATCTGCAAGTTTGAAATCAACCCTTTTATCGTCTACATGTCTTTGAGTAGTTGTAAGAGAGTAGCTGCACTTTATCTTCTGGAGTAGAAGAATAAGAGATTATGAGAGACGATTGTGCATGATGGGACAATTCTTTTACAGGATCCAGAGCCAGAGCATGTATTCTTAACTCAGCAGACAGACTTGCATCAACAGCATCGAATGTTGGGGAGTTGAAGATGGATAAGGGGATGTTCTTCGGTCTCTTTGCGACTGCCTGTTGGATGAAGACACTAAAATAGATGTTGAACTATCCTGCCATTTAAGGGGGGATTCTGGTCTTGAAACTTTTTTTCGTTGCTTTGGTATTAATGTAGAATTTGTATAACAATTTTGAACGATTATGACTTAGAATAGTAGAAAAAATTAGTAAAAAAAAATGTCAAGCGTTGCCATGGAAACAATACAAAATGGCCACCAAGCACAAAATTTCAAATTCCTAAGGCTCTGAAGTTAATGAATATAAATGAATTCTGTTTTCACTCTAAGGTGAGCAAGTGTAATATCTACAAAATTACACATCCTTTTAGGATATATTAAATATTACATTTTTATGAATTTTTGTGTAAACACACCCCAAAAACAGCTTTTTTACCAAATTTTGAGGAATTTTTACCCAAAAATTTATAAAAAATTAAATATTTAATATATCCTAAAATCATGTGTAATATTTTAGATATTACAATTCGCACCTTAGAGTGAAAACAGAATTCATTTACATTCATTAGATTCAGAGCCTTAGGGATTTGAAATTTTGTTTTTGGCGCCATTTTGTATTGTTTCCATGGCAACACTTTGACATTTTTTTTAACCAATTTTTTCTACTATTCTAAGTCATAATCTTTCAAAATGCTTATACAAATTTTGTATTAATATGAAAACAACGAAAATAGCTTCTTGATTTTCAAGACCTGAATCCCCCCTTAAGCAGCTTGGAGTTGCCCATTGTATAAGTAGAACTGGATGCCTGAGGGCAGAATAAAAGTGTGTTTAATCAGCGAGCCACTGGAACCATCAGTATGCATACTCTTCTATATCTTTTGGGGGAGAGTGAGCACCTATGGGTCTGCCTAGAGTGCAATGATGTCAGTTTAGTAACTAATAACCAATTTGCTGAAAAGGAAGATTTAAAGCCCATGGAGAAAAGAAAGATCTCAGCAACAGGAAGTGTAGCCATCTAAGAAATTATTGTGAGGGAAAATATTGAGAAAGTGCTGAAAAAAATAATATCTAAAGGACTTCAATAGCAATGAGAAATTAATTACTATATCCACATTTTTTTTTTCTTTAAAAACATATGACATAAGATGTTTGTGTTTTGCAGCGGTTGTGTCGAAGTTTCCTTGAATAGTTTTGCATTTCTATGATTCTTTGATACTGTGTTCTAATAATTCTTAGGAACTGGGTCTTTATGTGCATGTCATTTTACTTCCAGTGTGTTATGGATTTATGTTTCATAAACAAAGGTTTTGTTTCTGCATTCGTTTTGCCAAATAATGCTCTTCACCATTAGGGCAGACATCCATCTTGATGTGCCATTGTCTAGACTACTAAACACAGCTAAGTTCTATTTCTTAGTTTTGGGACATTCAAGGTAATTTTATTGCATTTTATTCTTTCTATTTCTTTGGTATTTTCATTGCATTTTATTCTTTCTATTTCTTTGGTATTTTGGTTGTTTCTTCCATTCTATTTATTTTGTTTGTTTTATATGTTGGCGTTACAGTTTTGATTGATTTTTTATCATGATTTTTATTTGTATGTACCTTTTAATATACCTTGCATACTGCAGTATGACCTAGACTGCAGTGTGTCACAGAATCTCATTAAATAGTTCAGCATGCATAAAGCATCTTGTATAAACTGCAGATAAACTACTGATTTATCAACAGATAGGAAACATGCAGGTAGGAAGGGTACTAGAATAAACAAAATAGAGTTGGTTGTTGTTTTATCAAATAGAGAGGAAAGCCTACAGACACAGAAATCCCAAACAGGAAATACACTTTTACAAACAGTGTATCAGATAAAGAACTACCAGAATGTCCTTCATCGATCAGAGAAAAAAGTACAATGCTGCCATTAGATGAAAACATTTGAATCTGATAATGAGGTATTAGAGGTCTTCATAAAACAGAAAGGTAATGAGAAAATGTAACAAAAGTTGTGGCAGCTGTATCAAAGATTAACAGAATGACTATCTACCCGTCCACTTCAGATTTACAAGTTTCTACATGGACCACCACGGTAAAGATGGAGAAAAATAAATAGACATGAATTTTTACATTAAAAAGTGGACAAATGTGACAAATCCTGACATGATCTTAAAGAACTTATTCATCCAACTACCATCACGGTTGAGTTGTGTGCTGATTTAATAACTGACAGCAAAAGCACTATCCCAGAACTAGAAACTGAAATTAAAATGTGCGAGGTTCTCATGACAGAGCACTGGACATGCTGTCCAGGCCAGTCAAAATGATTTGGAAGTCACAAGTCACAAGATTCTTTATCCATACCCTAACAGGGGAACCTGATATGCATTTAAGAGAAACATGCACTACCTTTAAAGCAGAGATGACACTAGTTTTTGCAGGAATGCAGTCTAAACAAGTCACCTGCTAAAATTGTCATTCTGGGTGACTAAAGATTTCTTCTCAAAGTCATTCCATGATTCAAATAAAATGAGCTCATCCAAGAATTAAAACTCTTTTTGATTGTTGTTCAGAAAAAGAACTGGTACTGCAGTGGATCCAAGTCCACTGTGGTATTTCCATAAACAAGAAGACAGATGAACTAACAAGTACTAGAGGAAACGTAGAGCAGACTCACCAATCGCAAAGCTATAAAGATGCAAAAACACTCCTGAAACAATCTGTGAAAACAAAGTGGAGTGAAGTAAGTGAAGACTACAAGTCAACACAGAACAACATAAATGGGCTCAGCTTAAATGAACAGACATGGATATTCAGGCTCAAAACGGGACATATTCTCAGAAATGCTTGCACAGAGTGGTTGCAGAGCACCCAAGCAAAATCTAGAACATGTCTTGTAGATATCATCCCTTTTTTGTCAAAAAGTGGAAACCTGTTTTAAGGTAGCAGGTTAGTAAGATTAATTTGGGGGACAGTTGAAGACCTTGTATGCTCTGATAAGCTCACAGCCCTTGCTGGAATGGACACATAGCTGATATTGGCCTCAAAAGAAGAACTTCCACAGGACCTGAGTGTGAATATCATCACATCAAGCAAATAAAGAGCGATTTAAAATGTGATCTGGACTTTAAGCACCAACATATGAAATGCAAACTTGCACACAGAAAAGCCTGTTTTAGAAATCTCTTCTTATCCTGATGCTGTGAGGCAAAGCAGGAATGGAGAAAAGAGAAAAAAAAAGACTTGTGACATTGCGATAGTGCTGTTTTCAATATTAAAACTATCATTTTGTGTCTTTTATCTTTTGCTTGATGGACCTTTATGTCAAAATGCTGCTTTATTTTTGTATTTGTAAAACTGCCTACTTTGTGTTTTGGTATTTCATTTTTTCTTGATGAAGCAACTAAGCTTATTTTAGGGTTATGGACATCAGAACATATATGCATATTTCCTGGTCTGCCCTAAGGTTTCCATCTGTCATACATGGTTCAATATCATTTCATTGTTGCTACTTTTCTACTCTGGTGTGTAGAGTTCAACCAGAGAGATATTATTCAATATACACATATATATACAAAGTAGCTAAATTTCATCCCTGCAAAGAGGAGACGAGAAGACCACGAAGAACATGGATTTGGGATGTAACTGATGATTTGAGCATGACTTCTACTGTGCGGGCATCTAGCCTATGAGAGAGAGAAAATTCCTATGGACTGTTATGTGGTAAAGTTCTGCTCAGGACAAGCCTGTTTTATGAGAGCTAAATTTCAATTTAGTTGAATTTTTTCAACCATGTTATGTTAGGCTTTGCTTGGTACTTAATTTTATCAAATAGATAGTGAACAGTTGGTAACAAAGTTCTTTTTCTCATGTTCATTTAGACCCTTGTATTGTGAACAATATTGTTTTGGGGTATGTTTGCTTCTTATATGTTTTGACAAGTATCATACCATCTTTAAAAAATACTTGGAGCAACTTATTATAATTATTGCTTGATCTTGTATCATACATCTGTTTGCATATATTTTTATTTCAATGGAAGATGTCAAGTATACAGAAATTAGTTTAAAATATATTTCATATCTGTTAAACTTGTGGTCCCAGGAAGTAAGAATATCCATGTTGTTGTAAGGTTTGACTTCTTATTGCCTGGATCATGGTTCATTTAACATTATTACATACAAACTTTGACAAAGTTATTAGCAGAATACTAAGATATTAAAGAAGAAATTATGATAACAATGTCATGGTAAAATATGACATTCACTATAATAGTTTCTTTATTGTTTTTTTTTTAGTTATTCATTCTAAAATGTAAAGAGAAAATATTGTCATCAAATGTTGATCATTTTCTATGTCACAATATCATATTGTCCAGAATCTTCATTTCTCTTCCATCAGTTCTATCTGTTGTCACAATGTACTCAATACTGTTTTTGTGTGGTTTTTTAAAAATATGTTTCTCACAATCCATTTCTAGAACTCTTGACGTTCTGGGTTGTTCTTGTTGAGAGCTAGAGTCGCTGATCTGATCACTTTTATTCTCAGCCAATGTCAATTAGTACTTGGTAATGTGCAAATCATGATTTCTTTGTGAAACTGAAGATGTTGGAAGTTATCAAGTAGTTGTATGAGATGACATGATCAGTAATATCTCACATGAATACATCACATATGGCATTCTCTGTGACTAAGGGGTTAAACTTGTGCTTGCGTTCTGGAGGTCATGGGTTCGAATCCAGACCACACTGTTCTTTTCATGAGTGCATTTTTTCCAGAGACCCCTAGGATTGTTGCTGGAGCTACGGAGCTCATTCTTTGTGCAGTACTCTCGGCAGGGGGCATGCCATTTCTGCGGAGAGGAACAGAGCAATATGGGTAAAACCCGGTGCAATGAAGTCAATCCTTCTGCTTTAAAACCCTTTTATTTCTAGGACTACTTCAGTGTTATCTCTCTATAATTTTCTTGGCCTGCCTTGTTGTCTCTTCCCCTTCATCTTTTTTATATATGCAATTTTAGACTTTTTGTTCTTTGCCATATTTTCATTATACCATAGTCATTGTATTCTATAAACCTTCATGCTGGTGGTAATTAATGGAGATTTAAATAAATTATATATGTCCTTAGTGTTTCTCATTCTCCATTCTCTGCTATTTTCATCATTGATTTGCCCAAAGATGTGTCTCAAGACTCTGTTTTCTAAGGTCTGTAATAATGTTTCATCTTGTTTTGTTACTCTCCAGGTTTCAGATCCATACAGAATTTCTCTTTCTTTGAGCGCTTCATATCGACCGCTTGTTAAAACACTCTTTGCAATTTGTATGTGATCTGAGCCTAAGAGTGATTGTACATTGTGCTAGTTATGCGCCTACAAGTAGGCCAGCACATCCGATTTCTGCTACGCTTTTTATTTACTAGTCCCCTACCTCAGTCGCCTCTTACGACATGCCTTGTAGGATGCAGTGTTACTATTTTTGTTTCCCTTGTGGACCCCGGCAAGACACGGGTGAGAGCCTCACAGAATAACTGGTATTATTACAGTTTTGAACATTATTTTCTTTGTATTTTGTGAGACTCATATATTAAATAAATCAACAATCCTGTACTTGTGTTAGATAATATTTATTACATCTTGTGCTCATTTATTTTCTAGGCCTCATTGCAAGGAAGAAGATCCACAACAACGGCTTACATGGATGAATTGTTGTCTGGTAACTCCTTTATTAAAACTCAAGTTAACTTAATCATCCTTGTTTTATCATGTACTAGCTAATTAACCCGCTCCGCACGGGGAAAGTTGTTATTAATCCTTGATGAGGAATTTGGTAAGCCTTTCCAAAAGATGTCATCTAATAGCATGAATTGTATTTTCTGATATTTTTTAAGAAGTGGTTTGAATTGGGTATGTTGTCGTTAAACAATTTTAACGGCTCAAGTGGTTCTTGTAATGCTTCACATCTAATCAAAGTAGCGTCTTCGCATTCTTCTTAATTATTTTTAAATTTCTATAGTGTGGTTTGAAACAGAAAAGTGAAGCTGTAATGACATGAAAACGTAAAGAAACTAATGATACGTTATGGGACTTAATCCATGCCTATGTTGTAGAGGCCATCTGGCAATTTTTGGATTATACCCTTTGACTGTAAGCTTTCTTAACCACCTGGTTTTTTTTTAACCAAGATGGCTGACTTAAATGTTGGATAGGACATCAAGAATTCGATTTCATTTAATTTTAAAGCTAATATTGATCCGATTTTGAAACTGTTTCTTTTACTGATCTAAACTTTTGATGATAACATTTTGCAGAAAAAATGGTGAATATTGGGTGTAAACTGAAGCCTGTTATAGGGGACACACATCAGACATTAAGGAATATATTATAAGATAGAAAGGAGATATTTTTTATCTGTGTAACTATCATAAGATTTCTCTGCACAAATAGGATTTTGTTAAACTTGTTGTGTTTAGAGAGAAAAAATAAATAATATCTGCTGTTTATTGTGAAACAGATAAGAAATTTAGTGTAAGTGAAATGGACAAGAAAATAAAGATGATGATGATCCTCATGAATGAAAGTATGAAAAAATAATATTACCATCACAAAATAGCAGATGACACACTGCTTGCAACAGAAAGAGAACAAAATCGACATAAACATGTAAGAAAATGGCGAAGAAAATGCAATAAATTTCTAAAATTGTGACAGCGGTAATTAAAGAAAATATATTGATTAAATATTTTTTTAATGTAACTTTAATGAACACCGTTAACTAAATAAAATAAAACATTCAAGTTTTATTGAGACATCAAACAAATGTCAGTGACAAACCGGCAGAGCTTGTTAATTAAAGTAGATGGATGAGCTACTATAGTTTTTGATAGAAAAAGCACTAATTTTATCTGCTGTGTAACATTAAGTTTAGTCAAAATATGTACAAATATATCTGACTTAATAACAATCAGAACTAATGAATAACCTTTCACTGCTACATACTTTCCGAAGGCTGAGCTAAAAATAGCTACTCTTTGTTTCTAGATCACAAACGTGAATGTACGCCTATAGCAGTGACAGTAGCAATGTATAACGTGTTAACACGTCTTTAGCCCACAGAGGAGAGATAATAACAGACGTGTCAATGCGTCTTTAGAAGTGAATGGGAAAAATGTATATATACGTCCTTAGCAGCTAAAGAGTTAAGGATGACAACTGCTCAACAAAGCAGGTGATCAATGCAGATGAAATGTACCTCAACTAGAAGCAAGCGTCAACAAAATATTTCCTACAAAATAGAGAACTATAAATATTTTTAATGTATGAATGACTCCAAATGTTCATAAAATAATACAGAAATATAATTGAAGAATATGTTTCCCCAGATAAAATCATTGTTGAACTGACTATTCTTCAAGGGAAGGACATGATGGCAATGGACAGAAATGGTTGGTTATCATTGTGATATATTTTAAGCAATTTTAATTTGTATTAATCACTTTGTTGAACTGTCAGGCTGTAATTTGTCTATCTCTTGATGTTTCTCTCCCACTTGTGTTTCCTCTTGCTTGTTTCATTTCAACTTTCCCACTCTAATAAAGTTTTGATCAATGTGTCATGTCTCTTTATGTGTCATGTAAGAAATATTTTATTTTTATTTCCAGTAGTAATCCTTTCTTCATTACTAGCTTTTCTAGAACTTCTTTATTTGTCTGTTTTTCTTTCCATGAAAACAATCTTTATTCTGTATATCCACATCTCAAAGTCATTAATTCTGTTTTCCAAATTCTTGTTTACTGTCCATGTTTCTGAACCATACAAAAATACATAGTAAATATAGTATTCGATAATCCTCATCTTTAGCTTCCTTGTTATCTGGTGAGACGTTAGTAACATTGTCATAACATTGAATGTACTTTTGGCATCTCTTTTTTCTTTTCCCTAATTTTTTTCACATCTGCCATCAATCTGCAATCATGTGTCCTAGATATAAGATATTATTTGCTTGCTCTCTTGAGAATTTCTCTTCAATTATTATTTCTTAATCCATGTACTATTCTTTACTGAAATAGCTGTGGTAAGATAGTCTCATTTCATTGTAAATAGATCCAACTTACACTTTAGTAATCAAGGTAAAATCTACCATTATCATTTCTACATGTGTGGTCCATGAACAAGAATTACCATTATCATTTCTACATGTGGTCCTGAACAAGAATTACCATTATCATTTCACATGTGGTCCATGAACAAGAATTACCATTATCATTTCTACATGTGTGGTCCATGAACAAGAATTACCATTATATTTCTACATGTGTATCCTGAACAAAATTACCATTATCATTTCTACATGTGTGGTCCATGAACAAGAATTACCATTATCATTTCTACATGTGTGGTCCATGAACAAGAATTACCATTATCATTTCTACATGTGTGGTCCATGAACAAGAATAGTAGTACTTTGCTACTAATCAAGTTTATACTCAGTTGTTGTTTTTCAAAACAATATGTGAAAAATTTTAATATGTTTTAATAAATTTGTTACTTACAGTAGAGGAGTAATTTAATATTTATCCATAATGTCAAAGTTCATATAAGTCAGCTTATTACTTGTATTCTTTAAAACATAAACTACAGAACAGTGGGTTACAGACATCCTGTAACATTTTTGTAACATTAGTTTGTACTTGTAAATAGTGGGCATCTGTGGCTTAGCGGTAGTGAACTCAATCACAACCCGAGAGTACCTGGTTCAAACTCAGCAGTGGGCAATTTGGAAGCAAATTTGTTCTGTGGATTTTTACGAATGGTTAAAAATAGACATCACCATTCAGAAAGCAATGGCAAACTACTGAATGTATAAGTGGTGCCTAAAAAAATGTAAAGGATATGCTACAATTTTCATTCCTTCATAAATAAATTTTGCAGGCTTCAGTGATCCTTTTTGTGTTGTAAGTGTAAAAGGAAAGAAGGTATTCACAACCACAGTCAAGAAGAAGACTCTGTTTCCCAAATGGAATGAAACAGTAACAACCGAAATGTCACTTCTAGATTCACCAAGTCTCACTATTGTAAGTAGCTAGTGATTACTATTTTATTGCAGCTAGGTTTTGTATGTTAATTCATTCAATTGAGATATTATTCTTTCATATTTTCAGACAATTATGGAACAGGTTGTTTATATAGAGAGATATACAAATAAAATAGAGAAAGGTCAGAAAACATAGATAGAGTGTTATGAGGGACAAGAAATTGCTAAGATACACAGCCCAAAATTTTGTCAACACTAAAACAGTTATTAGGGATCATATATAGTGAAGTTGATAACATACTGCGCTAGTGACCACATGTCATAGCAATTCTGGGGTTCGAGACCAGCTTAGGTAAAAACAATTCTCAGTGTGCACACTATTCACAGTTGAACTACAGGACACCCCGTTCCTTTGCTATGGTATCTAAATTACAAGTACCTCTGAAGTTGGAGTCAAGCTCGCCTGAATGGCTAGGAAACTGGTGATATGGAAAACAAGCCTTCTGAAAAATAAGTCAGAGTTGTCATATTAAGCGCCATTACTACATCTAAATTCATAGTGGGCAAAAAAACAACGTTGTTATACATCATTAATTGTGCTCTGCTGTCATGACACTAAGTATGATTTTTTAACATAGATATATATGCTTAGTTAACAACATATGTCCATATTAGTTGTACAGTATGCAATGCCTGTGGTTACACTAATACATTACTGGATTTAGAGCTAACTATATTATTAAACCTTGTGTAGTTCTAACATTTAAAATATAGCATGTGAGGGACTTTGCAAAGGATAATACAATACATGGTATGTAAGTCCTTCCTTTCGTTTGCTTATGCATTTATGCGTGGCAACCTGATTGCTATAGTGCGCCTCTTGGCTGGTTGCCTCTGACTTCAGCACTGGTATGTAAGTAATACTGTTTCTCATTAATATCAAAGCAGTTCACTTTATCTGTTCAACTACTTGTCTATTGTTTCACACTAATGTAGACCAGAGACAGGGACCAGACTAGCATTGTGTATATTTATTGTTAGAAGATATTCTAGTTAAAAGGGTTGTAAAGCTGAAGGACTGACTTCATTCCACCGGGTTTTACCCAATATGGCTCGATCCCTCTCAGCAAAAATGACACATCACCTGCGAGAGTATTGCAGAAGATATTCTGTAAGTAAATAACATTTTTAAGATAGAAAAATTCAAATGATTTTCTCCCTCATTTTTAATTATAGTTGTTTGTGAAGTGTCTGGTCGAAGGGATTAAATCGTGACTCCCATGCAGAGACACAGGTACAATTCATGGTAAGGCCAAGGAAGTTTTTTCTGTCTGCGACATGAAGAAAACATTAGAACCTGAACAGTTTTGCAGAAACTGCACTAGCTATGCAGCCATTAGATTCCAGAGTACTGCGTCCCCCCTTGTCCTACACCGGCCTAAGAAGCGGTCTTACAGGCAGTAATGTTTTTTAATTTTTATTATGATTGTTTTTAAGATTGACTTAATGAATAACATACTTTTTTAATACTTATATAATGTAACAATTCAAAGTCGGATAATAGAAAAGGTTTATATGATCAATGTATATTTTTATGTTTAAGGTTTGATTAGTTATATGTTTCTTTGATCACTACGTTGATTGCAGATACTTATTTTACTTATTAAAAATGTTTTTTATTTTTCAGGATGTATTTGACAAAGATGTAATTTCGAAAGACTTTATGGGCAAACTCACACTCAGCATCGATCAGCTAAAGGAGCTGTCTATCAAGGTATGGAGTCATTTCATGCTGTTAAAACAATGTCAGTAGTAAAACTGATGTTGTCTCCTGTATGAACGTTGCTGTCTTTTGTAGCTCACACAGAGGTCCATGTAGTTTTCTGTAGTGTTGTTTCGTTAGGCCAGTGAGTTTGCCTCATTGTATCATATTCGGGGCAGTCTTGAAGTATTGCTGTGCAGTCTGGTGTGCCTTTCCACATGTACACATTGCCAATCTTGAATTTTGTATACATGTGACTGCGGGGTCGATTGTGTTCTGTTCTAAGGTGCAGAATGACGACTTGTTCCAATCTGCTCACATTATAGTAATCGTCTTGTGTTGGTATTTGTGGTTTTCTGATTGATTTAATCATCCTTTTCTTTTGGGACATGTAATGTGAAGAGGAGGATTAAAACATTAGGTGACAACGGGTACAAATCAGGAAAGAAGAGACCGTGAAAGGCAGAGGGAGAAGATGTTGGATGGTCTGACATTGTGGCTTGACAAAAGATCAAAATCAGAACTGATTAGCTGCACCAAGAAGAGAAAGTTGTGGAGAGATATGATCGGATACGCCAGCAGGAATGGCACTTGATTGATTGATGTACATTACTAGTGTGCTTAATCTTTGAAATCTTTTTTGCAAACTAAATTGTTATTAATACTGCAAGGAGAGAAATATTCTTACAAAAATTTGATTAAAATGTACACTATAAATTAATGTTACTTTCAAATAACACTCATTCGTTATGATACATTTTACTATTAGTATAATGCATAAACACAATTAGTTGAGATATTTTGAACACATAAAATGTTTTCAAAGTGTAATATTATTTTTTGCTTTAGGTTATTTTCAATCTCTGCTATTCCATTGCAGCATTATTAATAAATATTATCTATGACATTGTCTGTTCATTTATCCTTATTTGAATTTAACAGTTACTTGTAATTGATAAATCATTTATTTCATGATTTCAGGGTACATCAGATTGGTTTACTTTAGAGAAAATCAAGATTGGACAATTACAACTGAAATGTCAAGTCATTTCCAAAGACACATTCGTGAGTTTAGAAACCTCTCTTTTCTAAATTCTCCATATCGACCACTTTTTAATCACTCTTTGGATTTGTATGTCATCTGCACCTAAAGTGATTGTACGTTGTGCCAGTTATGTGCCCACAAGGACATTAACACCATGATGTTAATAATCCCAGAATAGATGACAAATTATCACAGTCCATGGAAGCCAAAAGTCAATGATCAAACCTTCAAGGAAGATCCAGAGTTTGAGGAAAGGACATCAGATAGTCCCTGTAGAACCAAGACTTGAACTTTTCTGACAACTGATATGATCGTGTGACATCTCCTGATGACCTCCACATCATATGGTAGAAGAGAAATGACTAAGTTATTATGTTAAGAATTCCATTATTGGATGCTAATAAACCATTAAGGAGGTGCAGAGGGAACTCAAGGCACAAATTAATATTCTAAAGAAGCATTTATCATGTGAAAGGAATATTGGGAGAAAATATGGGCTAGACTACTGCATACATATATGAACAAACTGCTGGAGGAAGAGACATGACACAGGCAAGTAGATAATAAACATCTGAACATTATATAAAAATCAACAACAAAACTTACTAGCATCTCTCTCTCTCTCTCTCTCTCTCTCTCTCTCTCTCTCTCTCATGCTTTTTTAACCCTGCTTGGGATATAGGCCTTGAACCAACTCATGCCAAGTCTTCCTATCTTTAGCTATCTCCTCCAGCTTCCTCCCTCTTGGTTCGCACAGTTATTATTTTTATTTGACTTGTTCATGGCTGGTTGGATATTGTGGCTAATATTTTCTATCAGATAGGGTAGCCAACCCCACATTAAACCCTACAAAGCCGTTTACGTTTTGTAGGTTACAGTGTTACCATTCTTTGCTCTTCATGCAAGCCCCAGAAACATACGGATGACTAGCATCATTAGGAACAGTAAACTGTGGAAATCTATGATTTCTAATCCAACTGAAATTCACATAATCATAGTGCTGATACTATATTAACATATTATTATTATAACAGTCTCCATTGAATATGTCTTTGATAATAATTATGAATGTTTAAAAAGTCTGCAGTTCCAGACGCAGTCTTTACAGATAACTCTGTGGACTCTCATAAAACAAGTATGGAGCAGCTAGACTTAAATCTGAATTCTCCAATGAAGGTAATTTTTCCTCAAACTGGATATTTGTTAATTAAATGGCAATATCCTCCTATAGCATCATTGGTACTATACCATGCATACAGTACATCGAGAAGCAAAGATTCAAGTGGTTCGGCCATCTAATGAGAATGGAACCACATTTACTACCATCACGTGCCTATAATAATCGACACTCAGGGCGCAGAGCACGAGGCAGGCCAAGAACACGATGGATAGATAACATCTCAGAGTCCCTGCGAAAGCATGGACTGACAACGTCAGCGCAACACACCTGGCACAAGATAGGAAACTAACTCTCCCACGACGCTTCCAGCAAATGTGGTTAAGATAAGATAAGAAGATCCTCCTATTGTTGATGTCTTTCTTTTCCAGCTAACATTTGCTTACACCCCACACTGCTGCTCATATAATGACTCATTATTTATTTTTACTTGTTAAATTTGCAGTGTTATTGATTTGATTTAATTGATTGATTGATAGGACCATCATCATTGCACTTTGGTGAGTAACCATGTGTGCTCCAATCTCTTTCTTACACTGGAAGATCTCAGCTGCAGTGCACGAACTCCGTAGCACCGCGAGGGTCCCGATGTAATTTTGAAGATGGTGAAGACATTTTTGTCGAAATTCTATTTTTAAACTTTTCTAATCTATTTTACCCAGGCAGCGACTTTCCAGCCTGCTCTTCTCGATTTTGAACTGCCAAGGGTTCTTTTACGTGCTCAAATTGCATATTGGACCTACGTTTTATTGACCATCTCTGATAGGACTGGGAACTTGATCTCACCTACACTGAGATCATTGATCTCTGGAAAAGTATCCAGATGGTTCTACAAGGGAGCGAACCTGGTACCTTTGGCACGAGAGACAAGCACCTAACCGCTATGCCACAGAGAGCCCTTGCTGTGTTATGTAAACCGATATGTGTACGTTCAGTGGTATGTTTCTGATGCCATCACGAAATGGTGGTGGTGTACAGACGGGATTAGATTCTTAAGGACATCTTGGTTTATAGTCACTTAAAATGTTGTATGTTGCTTTAGCATCATTTGGTGTTTGCATCAATTTCATGAAAGCCATCGTTAAGACCTTACAAAGTTGTAAATATACAAATACATCACTACAATTTAGTTGTCTACATCACTTGCTAGAAACAGCCTGAATAACAACTATGTGGTCAGACTCATTGAGGTGCTGGAAATAGAAAAACAAAACTAAGATCATGATTACATTGATTGTGGTTAATTGATAAATTAGATCATCGATTCGGATAACCATTGCTGTATGTATTATATACACACAAACATACACATTTCATGATTATTTATCAAAGGCTTCAAATTATTTCAACACACTGTCTTTTTACTTGTCTTTTAAATTAAAAAATTAATTATGTTCACCTTGTTTTTTTTTGTTAATAGAATTCTTTGAAATCTGGAGTGAGATCATCATCAGAGCAAGAACTAGATAAGGGATCACAGGATGGACCGGGTATAGACAAACAACAATCAACACTGCCTAGAAAAAGAAGTCCAACAAAACTGACACGTAGTGACTCGTAAGTTACCTAAGGTTGATCTAGTACTCTTTATTCAATTTGAACTAACACAACTGTTATATCGGCACATTGGGGCAATGACAGCCATCAAACAGACTTCAGTATCATAAAGATTCTGGTGTAGATAGACATTTATTTAGAAGACCAACTAATAGTATAACAAGGTTTACTGGAATTCACTGAGAAAATAAAACAAAGACCAAAAACTCATGGAGACAGATATTTGTTATTGGCTACTGAACTGGCATCACAGCACTCCAGCGGACCCATAGGTGCTCAGTTTCCTCCAACAGATATAGAAGAGTATGCATACTGATGGTTCCTATGGCTCGCTGGTTAAACACAGTCGTCCCTCTGCCCTTCAAGCATCCTTCTCTACTTGTACAGCATGTAATTTCAAACTCCTGCATAGACAGATATTAAAGTGACTCAAAAGACATAAAAGAATGGCACTAAAGAAAAGAATGGCATATGTTTGTAGAAGATCTGGGTTCTAGAAGAAGTTTGAAAGAATTATTGTATCATTATTAATATTTGATTAAACAGCATTCGCCATATGCACATCAAACATATATATATATATATATATATCTTTATATTCTAAAGAAGATAAAGCCTACCCTTATATACACTTAAGATCTACTGCACATACAAATCTACTATTCTAGACTGCACTTTAAATGTTTGCACAAATGATTGTCCATCATTTCCTACTCTCTCAGTTCTGGCCAACAACTGACCAGAAAAACTGATGTTTCGATATATCCCCAGTTAGGAGGGTGACTAGATGGATTTCTGTAGGCTGAAGATTGTGAAGTCTGTTATACCAAAGCTGCCCAGGTGGTGATTTATTTTGTAACCTTAACAAAAAAATCAAAAGTTTAAAACTGGGATTTGAAACTGGTGTCTTCATAACTGAGAGATTGGGGATCTTACCCATTTGGTCCCACTCTCTTCTATGTGACATAATATATGATCTTCTTTCTAGCCAACTTGAGTTTCCTACAGAGTGACAGTGGTTTGTCATCAAAGAACAGTCTCCTAGGAAAACTGTCTTTCTAGTGGGACTGTCTTATATGGGCGTGTGTGAAGACCCCTCCTTTCCTTCTAGGTTTATTAGCCATTGTGATAATTCTCCTACACTGATGTGTAATTGCTACACATTTATCCTCATACACTGTGTAGTTGTTACCAATGTAAGTTTCCTGTGATATATTTACACAAAGGTGGGCATGAAAATTCCACTTCTTACAAAAAAAACATGTTCCTCTGGAGTATTTATGTAACTTTTCATTCAATAATCTTTAGTTCAGTCCAGTTAGACTCATGGGATAGTTATTTACTGCTTGTTATTCATCATAGTCCATATTTGTATTAGCAAGGATCACAGTATATATCCAAGGATGGATTAGTTGATAGTGACTGTACATGTATATAAGCCATTTATTCTTTTTTTTTTGTTAGGATAGACCTAACTTATCAACATTTGCTTCTCTTGCAAATTTGTAATCTCATGTAAAATACCTGTTACTGCTTGCTTTTGTTTTAAAATTTAAAATCAGTAGCATTGGGTCAAAAAACTTGCGTTTTGAGGAATTATGGTTTAATATGTGCTATCTCTAACTAAGAGGAGCTACTTGCGTAGTGTCAGCAAAATAATAGAAGCACCATCATCCAAAAGAGACGCTAGAGATGGATCGGGTATGTGATACACATGAAGATTAACTCTGTCACAAAAACTGCATCGAGATGGTTACCAGAGGGTAAATGAAATCGTGTAAGACCCAAAACAATGTGAATGAGAACAGTAGAACAAGAACGGAAATAAATGAATCATAGCTCGAACACAATACAGAGGATGGTCAAGAATAGAGAAGAATAATGTCTAATTGTTACTGTCCTAAGCGCCAAAGCCTTGCGTCACATGCTAGAGAGAGAGAGAGAGAGAGAGATATGTGTTTATGCAACCTTATTTTAATCTTCTCTTGGTATTTCATTTTAGTTCAAATTCTGTGAATGTGATGCAGAGAAACTGGGACCAAACTTCTTTAAGTAAGTAACTACTATTTAAATGTAGTGTCTAAATGGGGTGTCAGCCAATAGATAGAGCTAACATTTTGAACACCCTCATAGAAAGTGACCACAAATATAACTTTCATCTAAACCAATCCACATCAAAAACTAGATTGCAAGAGCATGGATTGAAGATTGCAGTTGCCAGAAAAGAGCAGCACTACAGGCATATGAGTAGGCTCTCCAATCAACATCATCAAACTGGTACAGTTAGTCGCTGAAAGCTGTTGGAGATATTGCAAAAGAGATCAGAGCACCTATGGATATGTCCAGGTGCAATAAATATATTACAAACTTAAACTGAAATTTATTTAATCCCAATTATAAAAGGAAATAATTTTTAACTTTATTTAGGGTGAGATTAATCTAATTTTAACTTTATTTAGTGAATTAATTAATTATTTGATTGTGTCGAATTATCTCCAAAACTAGTAGAATAAGAAACGTTGCTTTTATTTATAAAGATCACCACATCAAGTTCTATTCACTGATGTTATATATTCATTGAAGTCTTGCAAAATCAGCACTCCAAGCACTCCAGTCCAGAAAATTGTCAGGTCTACAGACCCTAATGTCTAAACTATCCAAGCAGCGCATGGTCATCTTACAGTGGATACACTCTCACTGTGGAATACTATGAAATGAAACAGCAGACTGACTGGCCAAGAAAGGTGCTGGAGGAGAGCAACCGGATGTGCCAGTTACCTACCACCAAAAGAAAAGGATGATTAAATCAATCAGAAAACCACAAGTACCAACACAAGACGATTACTATAATATGAGCAGATTGGAACAAGTTGTCATTCTGCGCCTTAGAACAGGACACAATCGGCTCCGCAGCCACATGTATACAAAATTGAAGATTGGCATTTCAGCCATGTGTATATGTGGACAGACACACTAGACTGCAGAGCACATACTTCAAGACTGCCCTGAATATGATACACTGAGGCAAACTCACTGGCCTAACGAAATAACACTCAACAGAAAACTGCACTGACCTCTGTGTGAGCTACAAAAGACTGAAGTTTATACAAGAGACGCATTGAATATATAGACAATATTTCAAGTGAACGAAAGGAAGGAAAGAAGGACTTGAAGTCTCTAGAGGTGATATATGAAACTCAGTGTTGTTGAGTAGATAACAGATTGCTAGATAGTGAAATAGATTCTTTAGTGTGTGGTCTCATTGTTCAAAATATATTTCACAGATAGTTCAGTTTCGGTTACAGAAAAGGCATTTTGTGTGACAGGCAAGGTATTGCATGTGCGTAGCAACATTCCATTAACCTCTGGAATTTACTGTAAAGTTCGGTTGGAAATGTAAGAATTTGTACTCATTTTTTTAGAAATGTTTGACAACTTATTATAAACATAAATTTTACATTTATTAGTTGCGGGATCGGTATTATTTCTCAGAAGAAGAGATGCTGTACGGAGGTATGGAGTTCCTAAAAACAACAGAATTCATGAGAAAATCTGGTACATCAGTCTAAGTGGGGATCGAGAGAGAGAGAGAGAAGAAGATATATTCAGTAATATATAGAGCCAATACTGATATAGGGAAGTAAGTTTATGGTTATATATAAACAGACAACAGATTTCATGGATACCACAGAGATGTAGTTTTACAACTGCTGAGAATTCCGTGGACTGCTAAAATTACTAATGTTGATGTGTTGAAAGAGGTCCACGCACAGTGAAACCTCATTATAAAATACTGTGTCTCACTTTCATTTATAAGTGTAATTCTTTTTTCACTTCTAATTGTTGCAGCACTATCATTTTTTCTTCCTTCCTTGTTACTCTACTGACCCTTCTGTATATCCACATTTTGGACACCTCGATTCTGGTTTTCCAACTGTTTCTTCCATTGTTCGGAATCCCACCATATACAACGTAAGTGAATTATTAAACGTAGTACACATTATATGATGCAAGTAAAGGTAGAGACATCTAAGAAAATAAAGAAACAGAAAGCAATCATCAAAACATGAAAAATAATAGATAGTTGTCTTTAATCAACAATCATTTTAATTCTGTCATTGCAATAAATTAGTAATAATAGTTTCTATACATATTTTTATCTGCAGACCTGGAAGTCGTCTCAGTCTCTTTCATCATACTAGAATTATTGGCAAGTCAAAACTTGTTAATGTGTCTGAGAATATGGCAGATTGCAATGTCAGTTTTGAGGTAAGCAATGTCAGGACGGAGATTGTTAATTTGTAGAGAATAGGGCAGATTGCAATGTCACTTTCAAGTTAAGCAATGACAGGATGGAGATTGGTAATTTGTTTGAGAATATGGTGGATTGCAATGTCGCTTTTGAGATTAGCAATGGTTCTATTATAGACATACCATAGACATTAAATTGTTGTTTCAGCGCAAAGTGGAGCATACAGGACAACTACTTCCAATATGAGGATGAAGTTTGAGGTTGTTACTGCTGTCCTCTTTTGGCTCTCTGAGACTCTGTTTACTGGTGCCGTTGTTGTATCTGACTCTCAGTCGATGCTTCAGAAGATCCAAAATGGCAGATTTCTATATGAGTGGATGCCATCAATTGAAGTTTCTAAACTCCAGATGATTACGTGGACCTACTGTCCTGGGCATGCGGGTGTTTGCGAAAATGAGATATTGGACAGTCTTGCATCAACAGCATTGAATGTTTGGGAGTTGAAGCTGGATAAGGAAGATGCTGCTCTGTCTCTTCATGACTGCCTGTTGGAAGAAGACACTAAAAGAGATGTTGAAGCAATCCAGCGATTTATGGAGTTGGAGTTACCCTTGTGTATTAATAATGAATTTATATAGCACCTTTATATATTATTATTTATTGGTTTGAATGTTAATATCTGTCTCTTATTTCTGATGCTTGCTAGTACATTTAGATAAGATAACTTGTTATTTTACGTGTGGAATTTGATGTTTTCAGTCAGTAATTAAAAGTAATATTATTTGCTGACAATTCTTGTACAGTTATACATTACTTCATTAATGGTATATTTGCATTAGTAGATATTCTAAACTATAATATCTTCTTCTTCTTGAACACTCATATTCGACCACTTGTTAAACCATTCTTTGTTATCTGTATCAATATGTACATGTTATGTTGATATTGTTAATATTTTTATTATGATTACATTGTATAAATTGACTTGTTCAGTCATTTTTCACAAATTCAAATTTCAAACTTTCCACAATCATAATGTCAATTTGTAGATATTAACTTTGTCTTTATCATTTGAAGTGTTTAGAAACAGGCATTGAAATTACATACTTGTTACCAGCTTAAAGTTGTAGTTATATATATAAGATAACTGTCATTCAATCAGTTTATAATTTTAGTTATGTATATAAGATTAATGTCATTTCTGACTACATTGTACCTCATGTCTTAGGTTGATAGAGGAGCAGGTGTCACTGTGGAAGCTGTTCTCACATTTGATCTGAAACATTCCAACAAACAACATCTAGCAACAAAGAGTTTTTCTCTGAGGTCCTTGTTAGCTGGTATGTCACTTTTTTTCTGTAGGAATATAAACATGTTGCTTATGAAATTAATGTTAGCCCAAGCTGGCCTTGAACCCCCGGAATTCCTATGGTGCATGGTCACCAGCACATGTTATAAACCTCACTATTGATGGACCCTTTCCCCCCACATATCACTGTTTACATTGTAACTGATGCAATCAGTGAAGCTGATTTCATGGTTAATAGTTTTAACACTTTTTAAATACTAGTGCAGTCACAATTGTAGATCAGTAACTTTATTACCATTTCTTTTTGCAATTGTTTATAGATTTGAAACAAATGAAGGGGAGCTAAGTCAATTTATGATCTGATTATTGTAATTTGTGACCAAAATGCCATAGTTTGATTGGAAAAGTACATTGAGGAAATGAAACAGCAAATGAGATTGATGAAAAATTTATAAACTTTTCTGTGGCATCAACAAATTAGTAATCAGTGGAACGCCATTTCTATCTACAGGAATTCACAAATTGACAATGGAAATCAATAAATGGTTAAGATAGAAAACAGATTACGTAACAATACCAGATGATGATATTTGATATATTAAAAAAGTAAAGGAACCCTTTTTCATACCGTGAGGTTTATTGGGTAGTGCGGTTTTATACCCATATTTTTAATTGACCGTCGATACACGATGGGTGATGTGGTTATCATAATGCCGAGCGCCTTACTTCCCAGCGCTTTTCCTGGTACCTAATTGTGGCTGGGTTAGCCTGACAGCAGTTACGGTCTGAAAAAAATTCCACAGAGATTTAATACAAGATGCAAAAATTAGAAGTGGCACAGATGTGGTACTACCATGATTTCAATTGCCAATCTAGTTGTACCAACAACAAAAGTAAAATTTAGAAATATTGCTAGACCAATGTAATCAAACAGAACAAATGAAAAATAGACAAATTAGAACTGACACTAAAATTAGAACTCACACTAATAAAGCATTGACTAGAGTTTTAAAATGCTACCAACTTTCTAAGAACTTGAAGATGACAGTAAATGAAATTGTTCATCATAAATTCTAATCTTATTCATCAAACTACAACATGATTCGCTAACTATGGCTTGGGTTTCTGTCAGAGAAATGCACAAAATTGAAGAATAGCACTAATACTGACAATTATAGAGACAAGAAAACATCAAAAATTATTTGTTAAAATTGAAGGCAAGTGTCTTAGTCTAAAGAAAAAACACAGTGATCAGTACAACCAGCTAAATAACAAAGACATCAAATATCATATATATACAAACAAAAGGAACAAACAAACAAAGTTTAGAGAACTTTCTAACACAGATAGACAAATGCTACACAGTGGAATGAGCAAACTTATTTGATTATTTCTGGCAAGTCTGTATTAGAATTTAGTTTTTGGAGCTTGTGTCTGTCAGGATAGAAAATGTGTATGTGTTTATGTACTGTTAATTATCTGTTTTTGTTCTCTTGATTTTATGAAATCTTTAATTTGACTATTCTAATTTATTTTTATTTTTCGTAGATTGTTGCCTGTTTCATTTTTTTTTTTCTAATTTCGTACCAAAATTATGATTCTTTACTTATTGATCAGATGTAGTTGTTCAGTCCACTTTTCTTTTTGATCTTTGTAGATTCTGGCACGGATTCTAGATGGATTCAGATTGGCAAAGATATAGCAATCGAAATTTCAATTTCACATGGCCAAGCTTCTCCACGCCATCATCGACGTTCAGGCAGCATCCTCAAGTCATTGTCCTTTAGAAAAGACAAGCCTAACTAGCTTGCAATCCATGTTTACAATATCATAAAATTATCTGAATTACATTATTTACATAAATTTAAGAACACTCAAATGGTTGTGAGTATGTGTTGTCAGCATGTTTGTGTGCATGTGTTCATACAAACATTTACAGTAGATATATTCACCTGTGTCTGACACACCTATTAGTTTTGCTGTTTTTTCTTTGTAGATGACCATTACAGACAAACTTTCTTTACCCAATATTGTAATATTTGCTTTTTTTGTTTTGCTTTTCAAAGAATTTTTTCATAAATAATTATGAAGTATTTATTGGGATGTGATATTTGTTACATTTTTCATTACAACTGTAAAATGTGACCTTATTAACATGTTAACTACCAACTGCAGCAGCATGCACATGTTTGTCCCATGTGGTCATGTGCCATAGACTGCCATAATTTGTTTCATTGTCAAATTAGCTCGAAATGTATCTTAACACATTATGGTCATTATCAGTTCTTAATTAATTTTTTTCCCACATTCTATTAACTTGTGATAAACTTTTGTTCATTTATCTACAAAATTACATGCTATTCAGCACATTTTTTTGAAACAATAAGAAAACTACAACTTAATTTGTTCATACATCCAGTGAGTGAAAAATTGAACAAAAATTAACTTGGCCACAGTGGTTTTTTTTCAATGTGATAGTCAATGTGTTGTTAAATAACATTTCTAGTTTGTCACAATGGTCTTTTTTTTATTACTACATCTTCTTTGCCATTATTATAATTTTTACATTTTACAATTTTTTTTGTTTTAGCAAAATAATATTGTCAGTGGAGAAGTAATTGTTACCAGTAGTATAGATATATATACACATATATGTTAATAAGAAGCAGAATAAGACCAGAAATCAGTGATGAGCAGTGTGGATTTGTTGAAGGCAAGGGCACTAGTAACGCTATATATATCCTAAGAACACTAATAGAAAGATCATTAGAAGTAAAAGCAGATCTATACTTGTGCTTTATAGACTACACCAAGGCGTTCGACAATGCACGCCATCAAGGACTTTCCAAAATGTTAGAGAGCTTAAACATCGACAGCAAAGATCTAAGAATCATTCAAAACATATATTGGCAGCAAACAGCAGCTATAAGAATAGACAAAAAGATTGGAACTTTCCAGAAGATCAAAAAGGTGTTAGACAAGGAGCAGTTATCACCAGACCTGTTCTCACTGTATTGTGAAAGCATTTTTAGGTCTATAAAAAATTTTCCTGGAATAGCTGTGGGAGGACATATCATAAATAACCTGAGATACGCTGATGATACTGTCTTAATAGCAAGAAATGAAATGGAGCTACAGAAATTAGTTGATACGGTTGTGACAGAAAGTAACAACAAAGGACTCAGTTTGAATATTAAGAAGACAGAAGTTATGATAATATCTAAAAAGCAGATTTTGCCAAAATGCACCATCACAGTAAATGGGACTGATCTAAGACAAGTGCAGCAATTTAAATACCTCGGAGTCCTGGTAACATCAGATGGCAGATGCCGATTAGAAATAAAGAGCAGAATAGGACAAGCGAAACATCATTCCTGAAAAGAGAAGCATTATCTGCAACAAGTCCTTGTCAATCCCGATCAGGATGCGAGTTATTCAGTGCTACATAGAACCAATACGGGCATACGGATGCGAGTCATGGACAATGAACACACAGATCGAAAAATCTCTGAGGGCCACAGAAATGTGGTTTTATAGAAGAATGATGAGAATCCCATGGACTGCTAAAATGACTAATGTTGAGGTGTTGAATGAGATCAAGACATCGAGAAAGCTTATCATCAATATAAGAAAGAGGCAGTCATCATTTTTCGGGCATGTGATGAGGAGGAGGTTTAGAACACATCGTGACAACCGAGTAAAATTGAGGGTAGCAGAGACAGGGGAAGACAGAGAGAGAAAATGTTGGATGGCCTGACTTCATGGCGCGGTAGAGCGTCAACATCTGAGTTGATAGCAAACACCAGACAGAGATTTGTGGAGATCCATGATCGCCTACCCAGCCGGCACGCACCTGATATGATATGTTGACTACATTTTAAAAACAAATTATGCTGTGACATGTTTGCTTCATATGGGGTGCCAGATATAAAGTAGTCCAAGAAAGTCCCTCTAGAGTTTGTGTTGTAATATAAATGTTAATTTCAGTAATTACTCTATATAAATGACAGTATTGTCAGCTAGTGAAACAAATAAATATAAGGAAATTAGAATTGAACTATCTTTTAGCCTTAAGACTTACATCCTTGATAGCTATGAATATTCTACTCTATTGCTGTCTTGTCCTAATCAAGGCATCATAGTCATTAGATCAAGATATTCAAAACAAAGCTGCACCACCATATCTTTGTTGAGCTGGTTCGGAACATGTGTTAGTAAAAACATATATTTTTTTATTTGAACAAACAAAATCATCAGATTCCCAGTATCTTATGTTGATTATGTGACTTATTTTTTACCTTCTGAGTAGTAAGAGACATTAATATTTATTACAAATCTGCTTATTTTTTGTTTGCTATATAGTATAACCACTTATAAACCACTCTTTGTGGTGATTTTATATGTGATATCATTTGCTTGAGTGTACTTATGTTGTGCTATGTTTGCAGCAAAGCTACGGTGTATGCACCTTTCGGCTCAGCACATCCAATTTTGTCTTATGCTTTCTTTTGTTCTAATTTCCCTGTTTTATTATAGCAACTTTGATAATTAAATTTGATATTCTGTCTCTAAAATTTTGCTCAGGCAGCTGCTTTACAGGCTGCTGTTTTCAATTTTCAACTGCCAAGGGCTCTTTTACATGCTCAGCCTGAACATTGAGTCTGCGTTTAATTCATCATTATTTGTTAAGACTAAACATTCCATCTCATCTATTCTAAGATCATGGTGTTGCTGGAAAAAACCAGATAATTCCACAAGTACTTTTTGGATTGAAAGGTGAGCACCATACTTCAGCATGACAGAGACACTCCCTATCTTATGGATACAACAATAGCTCAAATTATGCCAAAAGTCCAAATTATGCATAAGTTAAATGGAGAGAATTAGATTTGAGAAGTTTAAACAGCAGAATCATTCTGAAAACTGTTCATACACTTTGGGTCTTCATTAAAGTTTATTTAAATCAATAAAAACTATATATACAAATACATGTAAATCAGAATCCTTCATGAAGGACTAATTTGAGAACTCTTGGATAAGAACTTGGTGTGTGACGAGATTATTTCTTATTCTTTTTTCTTCTTGAAAGCCGTAGATATGAAAACAATAATATCATATCTGGTCTTCTCCATTTGCTTATAGTAAACTACCGACTAAACATTTTTATTATTTTAAACTTAATCTTTATATAAATAGTTTAAGTAATAGTGGTGAATCTGCAACCCTAACCAGACTGCAAGAATACCAAGTCAACTGTGGCGTAGCTAGACTAGAGCACTGTACTGGTAGCCAAAGAAGAATAGTAAACCAACAAAGAACTGGTGTCGTTAGTTGTCACATGCTGAGAGACATACTGAGGAGAAATCGAGCACTTATGGACTAATTGGTTCGATGTACAGAGATGATGATCCAATGTGTAAACTAGCTAAACATCATTATCAACCACTAAATACAGAACCTAACTGTAACTTATAATTTTGTAGACCTAGATTTCATGGATGATTTGGCACTTCTGTCCATTAATAAATCGCAACTAGATGCAGGATAATGTGACTTTACTGAACAAGTTGTCATATATAGTGGGTCTGTTAGTCCAGACAGAGCAAAGATCATGAGATTTAATGTTACAAAAAGTATAGCCAAAATGTGCTCAGTGGAAGGCACCTACAAAACATGCACTCTAAATCTATCTCAAATTAACATAGTTTAAGATATTAACAACTTATCAAAATAAAATATAATATAAAAATCATATTATATCAAGAATCATGCAAAAAAATGATCATAATCTAAGAATGAGATATATAATATATTTAATGCAATATATTACACAGTCAGGAAAATAGGACAGAAAGAGCTGATAAGTCTAGGAAATTCAGGGACTCATGTTACTTTAAACAAACAATTTTGCAACAAATAGAATTGCTGTTCTTTTTGAAAATCAAGCTAGTTTATCAATAGAATCATTTCATAATTATCTTTTTTCTGTTGTATGTATGTTTGTATGTGCATGGGTATACACATGTACATATATACACAACCAACTACCGCAATGTTATCATTACTCTTGGAAGAGAATGTAGAGATTGGGCAACATAAAGCCTGAACTCGCAATTAAGCATCTGGTAGAAGATAATGCAAGTGATGATGATGATGTTGTTTATATCGATGGGTCTGTACATCATAGTGAGAAGCCAGACTGGGGTTTCTTGGCTAGCTAGCGTGCATGGAAAGGTTGCTGCAATGCGAAATGGAACATACAGGACAACTACTTTCAGTATGCGGATGGAGGAATAGGCGTTACTGCTGCCACCATTGGATCTCTGGGATCTTTGATCCTCTCATGGTATGAAAACATGTTCTTTACTTTAAAAAAAAACATTTATTGTCTCATGTTCCATGCCAGCTAGTGGATGTGATCATGAAGCACATAATTGCTGGTCCTACTGCTGTTAGAGCTGGGGGAAAAGAAACCACTCTTTTACAAGTCTCACATTTATTTCTTTTAAGTTAACAAAATTTGTGTTTAGTTTTGTTGTTGTAGTTATGATTGATATATCCTAAGAAATATATTGCCTCTCCACCAAGTCAGCATCTTCAAGCTTGTCTGCTGTGTCACTATGACAAGAGAGTAAAAGAGAAAGATGTATATCAATTATTTAATTCATTCCTGTAAATAAAATCACATATATTTACAACCTGCTTGATTTTAAGTTGTGATACATTTTAAAGTGATGCTGATACTAAACTTTATACCAGATAATTTTCCAATTTGATGTGTCAAACAATTTAGTTAGATTCTCTGACACTACAATGTTTTATATTTTGAAAGCAGCATCTGAAAATATATTTGAATTTATTTAATGATGATGTATCCATGGGCATCTACAGAAGTTTTTCCAGGAAGGGGCATAAAGAAGAAAAAAACTGGGGTCGGTAGTTTACTATGGCGGAAATGGAGAAGACTAGATTCACATAAAAATTTTCTTAAAAATCAATTTCCAGGGAGTGATACTTTCCCCTCCTTCCCTTCCCTTAATTTATGACGCCCATGGAAATACCAAGTAGTTGTATTTCACTCCAAGATATTTAAATGCATGATCATGAATATAGCATTTCAAGACTAATTATATTTAATTATTAACTCTTTAGTTCACTAATGCTTTGTTGCATTTCCTTGTAGCTGTGTAAGCTACTTATGCTGAATGTAGTAAAATAACAAATATTTGCACCCCACTCCCTTTCCTTAATTTATAGAAACCCATGGATATACCAAATAGTTGTATTGAACTCTCAGATATTGAAATATGTGATCATGAATATAGCTTCTCTAGACTAATCATGTTTAATTATTAAGCTCCTTAGTTCACTAACGCTTTGCATTTTATTGTAGCCATGTAAGCTACTCTTGCTGAATGTAGTAAAATAACAAATATTTGCTTTATCAATAGAATGTGCATTTTGTTACCTTTAGTTTTGTTTTTAGAAAATGTTTGAGATTTCTTTTACATAAATATATCATGTGAAATATTGTTGACAAATTTTACAAATAATGTATTTATATTGGTTGCTAATAAAATTTGAAAGTGAACATCAAATGAGAAGAAAGGAGTTACATACTTATCTGTAATGTTCATACATAATGAATAATTGTTAAAAAGTAAACTAATAAAAATATGTATAATAGAAACAAATATTCTTGCATTTCAGTTGATAAAAAGTCAGTAAACAGCTGGATACTGTATATCTTCTTGTGTGTCTGATAATCAAATGAGTGAACAGTCAGGAACCATTACACATTGTAGTATCTTATATGACAGCTACACATTCTCTCCATTTTACTAAGTTTATGACTTGGTTCTATAGTGTCACAAAACTGTTTTATACATTTCATATTGTCTTCCATAGCTCTCCACCAAAATGTCTTTCTTATGCTCTCCTGTGTCTTCCGTTTTGGTTCCATCACAGGACAGTTTCTTGGATGTTTTCAGGATCTCATCAGTGGACATAGCCAACATATAAATGTTAATTTTGTGTTCATATCTTTCCGTTTGCTTCTAAAGAACAGTTACTGGTCACTGATTTTGTGAGTTCATGAGAATTTCCTTTAGAATGAGTGAAAGGATAACAATTTTAAGATTTCATATTCTTTTGCTTGTTAGCATTTAGTACCATTTACGAGCACAAAACTTATGTAGCTTGCATATATTCTTATTTCGGTTTTTCTTTTGTTCTGTACTGGAAAGATTTCCTATTGTTATTTAGTTAAGTAAAAACCTACATGGCTTTGTTCAGTCTACAGTTCTACTACAACTATCTGGTGTTTCCATATATCTCAATAATGTGAATGTGTCAGATCCTGTATATATCGGTTATTGGTGGCTAAACCAACATCCTAGCACTCCCGGCAGACTCATGGGTGCTCACAGAAAGTTAAACACATAATGTGACTGCCAAATTCTGTATGCAAACAGTAAATGAAAATGGACTAAGATAAGGACAATATTGGTTACTGAACCATCATATTATCACTCTAACCAGACTCATAGGTGCTCAGTCTCCCAATACAGACGTTGAAGAGAAATGAATGAATTAATTCTAATGAAAAGTAAATATGAATGATAACATTTTAAAAAATAGAAAGAAAGCAAACCCTGAATATGCAACAAATTACAAAGATACTATTTCACTTGCAAATAATGGCAAAATAAAAATAGATATAGACAAAGTGAAAGACAATGAAATATATGTCAATAAAACACAATTCAAAATACATGCATGAGAAAAATGTTGTAAAATATGGACTAAAAAAATGTTTATAGGGTTATATAAAAAAATAAAAGAATATATTTTATTTGATGATACCCCTGTGTGTTTCCAAGACCTTCAAGAGGAGCAAAGAATAGTAACACTGTGACCTACACATCATGCTGTAAGATGCGACTGAGGTAGGGGCCTAGGAAAATACCTAGTAAATAAAAAACGTCACAGAAATTGGATGTTATAGCATACTTGTAGGCGCATAACTGGCACAACGTACAATCACTCTTAGGCTTAGATCACATACAAATCACAAAGAGTGGTTAACAAGTTACCGATATGGAGCGTTTGAAGAAGAATTTGATGATATAGATAAAAAAAAGATTGCAGAACATAAAAGAGCTTTGATTTGACAGATATCAAACTAATCAGTGAACGTATAATAGGAACAATTTACAATAATTAATAATAAAAACGCTTACATCCAATGATAGAATACAACGAGTCACAACAGAGATGAAATGTCTACATAATGCTGGGCGTATCAAGAAGAGACCAGTTTAGAAGTGAAGACATCAGGAAAGAAGTGGGTACAACATCAGTACTGAACTTCATCAAGAAACAACAAACTAAATGGCTCAGCCAAATAAGCAGATTACCAATAGATAGTGCGCCTCAAAGAGCAATGTCACTCCGATACAGTGGATACAAAGTAAATGGCTGTCCACGCAAAACATGGACTTCAGAGATAACAGAGGCAACGAAAAACACTATTTATGAAGCTTACAAAAAAGCCCGTTCTATAAATCTCTTCTTGGTTATTGGTTATTGGTTACTAAACTGACGTCATTGCACTCCGGCAAACCCATAGGTGCTCAGTCTCCCCCAACAGATATCGAAGAGTATGCATACTGATGGTTCCTGTGGCTCGCTGATTAAACACACCTCTCACTCTGCCTCTCAGGCATCCAGTTCGACTTGAACAAAGGGTAATTCCAAACTGCTTAAATCGCTTGATCGATCCAACATCGATTTTAGTGTCCTCATCCAACAGAGAGTCTCGAAGAGACCGAAGAATATCCCCTTATCCATCTTCAACTCCCCAACAATCGATGCTGTTGATGCAAACCTGTCCGCTCTCTCATTACCGTAAACACCCGCATGCCCAGGACAGTATATCCACGTAAGCCGCTGGAGGTTAGAAACTTCTATAGACGACATCCACTCATACCGAAACCTGCCCTTCTGGATCTTGTGAAGCATCGACTGAGAGTCAGATACAACAACTGCCCCAGTAAATGAAGTCCCAGAAATCCAATGGAGGGCAGCAGTAACGGCCTCAACCTCCATCCTCATACTAGAAGTAGTTGTCCTGTATGCCCCACTTCGCTCTGCAATAACCCTACCATGCGCATTAGCCAAGAAACCCCAGCCAGATTTCTCACCACGTTGAACCGACCCATCTCTTCTTATCATGACACTGTGAGGTACAACAGGATTCGAGAAAAGAATTGTGACGTGAAAGTGTGCAGGAGTGTTGTGAGTTGACCATATAGAATATCCTTTGGGATTCTACCATCGCTCATACGGCTCGCGCCGGTTTACTACCCATTGTCTCCTGCCCTACCGTCTGCCAGCTCTCTCTCATGTGTGCTCTTCACTGAGCGTCCCGGGTGTCCGGCGCGTTTACTTTGAAAAAATTAGAGTGTTCAAAGCAGGCCCCAGCTACCTGAATAATGGTGTATAGAATAATGGAATAGGACCTCGGTTCTATTTTGTTGGTTTTCGGAACTGGAGGTAATGATTAACAGGGACAAACAGGTGCATTCGTATTGCGGCGTTAGATGTGAAATTCGTGGATCACTGCAAGACGAGCTACTGCGAAAGCCTTTATCAAGAATGTTTTCATTAATCAAGAACGAAAGTCAGAGGTGCGAAGACGATCAGATACCGTCGTGGGTCAAAGGCGCATGAAGGCTGCGCCAGGATTAGTGGTCCGGCAGTAATCAAGACCCTGTACCCCACCTCCACGTGGTGACCCTGGAAAAAGACTGGTTCCGGTCTGGCTAAGGGGGCACCAAGGATCGAAGGAAAGCTACAGGTAGTGATAGTAGTGCAAACACGGAAAAGAAATGCAGGTTCAAAATTACGAACATAATGCACGCATCCCCTGGCCAATGTCCGTAGAAACAAAGCACGAATGAAAACTCACCCGGAGTAAATGACCTAACCAAACTGCCGCCTACAGGGCAAGAGAACATAAGCACGAAAATAAACATGAAGGGATGAGAGGTGCATCCCAAAACAGAGAAGTGGGGCGAAACTCGGAGCCCTGTGCACGAGTGAAGCTGAGTGTTAGAGCAGTCCCGAGTACGCAAATGTGATGGCAAATATGTGAACACAAAGGCCGTAGCAACTCCCCGATCGATGGAAAAGACTGCACGCGAAGGGATGAGGGGTGCATTCCGAACGGAGAAGAGAGCACACACGGAGCGAAACTCAGAACCCTGTGTACGAGTAGAGCTGCGTGTCAGAGCAGTCCCGTGGAACGATAAATGAGACGGCAGATGTATATGCTGGGCCTCGAGTTGAGCTGCACGTGGGCCCACATATGGCAAAACTCGGGCCCCATCACAGGGATGGGAGCACGATTTAAACCCCAGGGTGGGGACTGCCTAGAGTAGTTGATAGTAGCTCGGCCTGCTAGCTGTGAGACGCCTCATAGTTCGGGTTCGAACCTACTGTCCGGCATTTGTTCGAGTCCCTGGTCTTACTCATGACGATAACGTGAGCAGGGCCGGATTAGGCCAGCGCGGGGCCTGTAGCAAGTTTTAGCGCGGGGCCCTAGGTTTTGTAAGATAATAAATAATAAAACACAACTTTTACATACAAACGTGTCTCGATTAGAGATAATACTAGACAAATCAATTTCTTTAAGTAAATTACATCCAATATTCATTAAGGTGAGGTTATTTAGACGATCTTGTCCCATCATGTTCCTTAACTCACTTTTATACGCTTTAATGTTGAAAAGAACGTTCTCCGCTGCAGTTAGTAATCATTAAAGACAAGTAAATTCGTAAGACTATTTCTACATTTGGGAAACACGACTCTAATGAATTTTCCATTATAAGTTTATAAAAATGCAGTTCAAGAGCCTCATGCTTTTCGCTGTTAATAGCAGCAGCTACATTGGTTTTAAGAAATTCAGCAAACTGCACAAGTTCGTCGCCTAGGCTTTCTTCCAAATCCTCTTGGTAGAGCTGACAATATTTGGAGTTTTTTTCAAGATCTCTTCTGCTGTAAGCGATTTTAGCTGCCGAAGTATTCCAAATACACCAGTCACTCTATGGTACGCTTCCATGCGTTTAGCTAAGGCAGAGAGTAAACTTTGGGCGAGTTGTTCAGCAGTATCACCTTCCATATCAAATGACTTCACAAACCTTTCCATTGGTCCAGATGGTAAGACATAGCGCACTATTAGAGTGAGTTGGTCCACATGCGAAATGTCTGGAGCAGAGTCCAGTGATACGGAATAGTACTTGCATTTCTTAATTTCACAAATAATATGATCCAGTAAGCTGATGCAATTAGATAGATAAATTCCTCGCATGTTTTTTTTTTTATAAGCGTGATGTATGTCCCTTTCTTTTATTTACGTAAGTATTTATATGCTGAGTCAGAAAAATGTCAACTTTGGCTATTAATTCCAATAAACCTAAATAATTTACATTATTATGTGAACCAATAGTTTCATTATTACCTCGAAATGCAAAACCTCGTTCTGTTAAAAATTGGATAACTGAAGTAATTCGCTCCAAAGTGTCCGCCAATATGTTTGTTCGGTCTCAATTTGGCTTACAAGTTGAGAATCGACACGAGCATCCTTCTTTTTGTAAACTAACAGCAAAATTATCGCTTGTCTATAGGAGGTGCTTTCTTCATGTCTTTTCAACAAATTATTTGCGTTTTCCAGTCGTCAAATCCTTCTTTCGTGAACTGACCACTTGCATTTATTTTAAACTAAGTTTCGCGCGCAAAAACTGCTGAAGGAACAGAAACTGGGTTATGAATAAAAAGTAATGGTCCTTTTGTTCGAGCTTTCAAGTTTTCGTTTACTAGAATCAGTTGTGCAAGGGGACACTCTACACAAAAATTAAAAAAACTGTAACGTTGTTAGTCAGCTCAGTGTGACCGCCCACCTAAGTCCGAAATTGAGTAAACATGACCTTGGTCCTAACCTAATTAAGAAAAAATGAAAGTGGGATATTATTACCCACCTCCCAACCTTGGTTCCTTGTTTATGACCCAAAGGCGCGGGGCCCCCAGAAGCGCGGGCCCGTAGCATTTGCTACTTCTGCTACTAGGCTAATCCGGCGCTGAACGTGAGTACATCTGAAGTCGGAGAAAATCTGCCGAATGGCGAGGAATACTAATTACGAGTACATTGAGCACACGGCTGCCAGTGTAAAGTAATTTACAATGTCACGCTGCTGCCATTGTAAGAAATTGGAAAAACAGATTTTCACGCAAAAATGGAACTTCGACTGAGTTGAAAGCGGACGAAAGAAAAGAACAAAAAAGAAAAACCCCAGGGTCGGACAGCTCAGGCAATTGTGAGCACTACGAGAACTGGCGGTGATAATGAGGCAGGCACCAGGACAGAGCAAGCACGCATGCGGTCGATGCACGAGTGGGCCCACCGGTGGACAGGGGTGGAAGGCACGATAGGCGCGGCAGGTGAGACGGTGTGTGGACCACCAGAATGTGCAGAAAAACTGGGGAAAGCCCAACAGAGGTGAAGCCAGTGCGCGTTTCCGCTCGCAGGGAACTACTGCTGCCTTTTAGTTTGATTGGGGACAATCAAAGACTAGCAGAGCAAACCGTACACAAAACTGGACGGGTGGCAAACCAAGTTGTCCACAAAAAGACCTGTTAGCTGGGCAGATGACGTTCATCAACCCGGGAGGGCAGGTCATCTAAGATCGCTGCCCTAAACGGAAATAGCAACCTGCTGCCTTGCAGGTTTGGCTGGGGACAGCAAAGAGCTAACGGAGAGCGAACCCAGTAGACGCTGGTTGAAACCGAACACATTACCGAAGGATAAGCACCAGGGCTCCAAATGCTACTGAAGGTTGTGAACGTACATCCGTTCTTGGTGTTAGGCTGTTTATATATGACATTAGAATGATAAAAAACGGCCGTAAGAACGAGAGAGAGAGAGAGAGAGAAAAAGAGAGAGAGAGAGAGAAAGAAGGGCACTGTGTAGAAGATGATTTGTGTCTTTAGATACTTGCAGATAAGCTTTTACATGCACACCTTTCTCACGGCCATCACTGGCAAGACTATGACACAGCGTATTGCCTCACATATGAAGTGTCGCGTGTGCAACCGAATATACGCATCATACCTTATTTTAGACATTAAATTTGTCACCACCGGACCGCACTCAGCACAAGTTCACTTGCCATGATTTGCGAATGGTGCACTGAGTTTGACGCAATTCCAACAAAGACTTTTCTGACATGGTTTTCTCTCTCAACATCCACATAGTGCATATTCACGTTGTCAGTATGTGTAACAAAGACAACGATAGAAGTGAATCCATAAAATATCTCGGAATTGCTGTCGACAGAAGCCTATCATGTAAGAGCCATGTCGATAATGTAATCATATAGAACGGAAAAGGGATAACCACTATCAAAGTTATAGTTATAGTTATATCATTACTCTTGGAGAGAATGTAGAGATTGGGGCAACATGAAGGCTGATCTCGCAGTTAAGCAGCTGATAGAAGATAATGCAAGGGATGATGATGTTATTGTATATACCGATGGGTCGGTTCAACGTGGTGAGAAATCCGGCTGGGGTTTCTTGGCTAATGCGCATGGTAGGGTTGTTGCAGAGCGAAGTGGGCATACAGGACAACTACTTCTAGTATGAGGATGGAGGTTGAGGCCGTTACTGCTGCCCTCCATTGGATTTCTGGGACTTCATTTACTGGGGCAGTTGTTGTATCTGACTCTCAGTCGATGCTTCACAAGATCCAGAAGGGCAGGTTTCGGTATGAGTGGATGTCGTCTATAGAGTTTCTAACCTCCAGCGGCTTACGTGGATATACTGTCCTGGGCATGCGGGTGTTTACGGCAATGAGAGAGCGGACAGGCTTGCATCAACAGCATCGATTGTTGGGGAGTTGAAGATGGATAAGGGGATATTCTTCGGTCTCTTCGAGACTCTGTTGGATGAGGACACTAAAATCGATGTTGAATCGATCAAGCGATTTAAGCAGTTTGGAATTACCCTTTGTTCAAGTCGAAATGGATGCCTGAGAGGCAGAGTGAGAGGTGTGTTTAATCAGCGAGCCACAGGAACCATCAGTATGCATACTCTTCGATATCTGTTGGGGAGACTGAGCACCTATATGTTTGCCGGTGCAATGACGTCAGTTTAGTAACCAATAACCAATAACCAATAAAGTTTTAGTGGATATTGAACAACGCCTGCTTCTCCTGCTTTATTGGGAATTGAGACAAACCAATAGCAAACACCCACAAGATCATATCAGCAAACTCAACAGAAACAGCACTCTTGTTTCTGTTGAGTTTCTGATATATCTTGTGGTGTTACTATTGATTTGTTGCTTTCACGACTGTTTGTATTTTTTTAAATATATGCGCCCCTGATCTCTGATATTGAAACAGAGTGTTTGTGCTGTATCCTTTTTGTTCCATTTTTAGCCATATGGCTGCTGTCTTATTTACTGATATGCCACAGTGAAGAATAATTTGGTTGTTTTCTGAGAGCTAGTTTAGCTGGAATGTCAGATCGCTCTCTATGTTATATGGTGGTTCCTTCCATGTAGCCTGCATAACTGACATGCAATCACACAGGAACATGCGTTTTTATTTTGTATGTTTCTTTCCTGCTATATTTTTGTGGCATCAAAAATTGTCTGTTGCTCAGGTCTGACATTTGTTGAAAGTTCTTCGATGGCGCTTGCATTAAAAAAAATTGTGTTGTCATAGTGGAAGAAAATGATGGTATCTGCGCGTCCTTTTGTGGCGGTCGTGTCTGATGATACGTCTGTGTTTACATGGGTTAAATCAGGTCGGGGGTATAAGGTGTCGATGTGCTCAAGTGTCTTAGTTCTCAGAATGGAATCTGTTCTTCAGCCTCTTTTTGTCTATATCTAGAAAGTTGTTATCACCGTGAAATAAGGATGTACGTCTGTGTTGCTACATAGTAGTATCATTTTCCATTGCTGGGTCTTTTGAGAGGATGTCGTTGTTTTTTCAGAGTGATCTCGACATGTGATGGAAGCTGTCTTTTTTATGCTGTTTTTGGTTGCTTCGTTGACTATTGATACACAGTGGATACAAAGCAAAAGGCCGGCGACGCAAAAGGTGGACCTCAGAGATAGCAGAGGCGCCAAAGGCACAGCTTATGAGGCGCACACAAAAGCCCATTCTATAAGTCTCTTCTTTTCCTGATTCTGTGAGGCAAAATAGGATTGGAGAAAAGAAAGAAAGACTGCATTCAATCAATCGGATGCCCCGCCTGCCAATGTATACGATCACATCTCTCCACAGCTCTCTCCCTGGTGCAGTTAATCAGTTTTAACTTCGATCTTTTGTCAAACCATGATGTTAGACCATCAACATCTTCTCCTGTCTTCCACGATCTCTCCTTCCTTGAATTTTACCCATTGTCACAAAATGTTCTAAACCTCCACTTCGCATTATATAGACGAAACTTGATTGTCTAAATGTCTGATATTTATTTTTTTGAATAAGGTTTCTTTGTGTACAGGTCTGTTTTAAAGCCTCATCATTTGTTTACTTCACAGTCCATGGAATTTTCATAATTCTTGAGTAAATCAAATCTCAATGGCTTCCAATTGCACTACTCCACCAAAAAAATCTGGCATCGTGAAAAATATGGCGACTAGACATAGAAGCAGCAAAGTGAAAATAAAAGGTACAACGGAAAACTACGTGGATTATTGTGGTTGCTGACAAAACACATTTCAACTGTTTTGACTTGTGGATTAAGATATATACATCTTTAAGCCATAATGATCTTTATATGGATAGAAATACGTCAATTTAGTCATTGAGTTTCGTTCTTCAATCAAAGCACTTCTGAAGTTCTGTCTCAGTCTCATCAGTCGTCTGTACAGTTGACGAGTAAGAAACTGAGTTGTTACTTGTCGGAGTTATCAAAGTAAAAGTTGTCATCTGAATCGTCACGGCCCGGATCGGACTTGTCATGTTACTGTTGTGTAAGTTTGAGGTAAATAGAGTATCATTAGTAGTGTGAGTATCTGAAATCTAAACCAAAGTGTTTGTAGTTTTGGACTCAGTTAAAAGTAAAGCAAAGCAGAGCTTGTTATTAAGTTAAACTTGTTTGGATCTCACATCTGAACATAACTGATAACACAGAGAAACACTTGATAACCATCTTGATTATTTTATAAACACTAAACAGTCAGTTTGTTATTAAAATATTGAATCGCTCGACTTTCACTCAAGTCAGTTACTTGCGAAGTTACTTACTAATCAGTAAATCAGACTAAAAATGTACTAACATTTCATTTGGAATCAGAACTATTCACTAGAACGGCTGAAGTAGTGAAGTATAGTTTTTTTTAGTGTTCTTATATTCTAAAACTATACCTTAATTAATACTAATACTTAATGAATAATCATTGTAAAAATTATAAAAATAGTCACATTCATTAGTAGATTAGTTAGTGAGTCACAATTTAGATTAGATTAAGAATTATCTGTGCTTCAGCAGGTAGTAGTGATAAGTAGTGTCCATTGTGACAATGATTGTTATGGTATGCTCACTGTGACTCAGAGTTTATGTAAACAGAAGAGCTCTTTCCATAAATGATCTCCTGTGTATGAATAATGTATGTTCTCGCAAAGGTTTTGTGTTTGCGTTATTTAGTAGGTATGACAAATCATTTTTGTGTCATCCAGCCAAGATGATCCAGTAGAATAGTATATATGCATCTAGTATTATACGATTTTAAAAAATAGTAAAGTTACTTTTATAACAAGTCTTAACTAATTGCTTACGAGCTGTTGCTTTAAAGATCCACAAGACTTACCTCAGGGATGTTTCGTCATTTTTAAAGATTAGACATTTCGTTTCTTTTCCATTACTTTCCATTGTTATTTGTCTTTTATATTAACTGAAAACTACTTATATATGAAGTGGAAACGATAATGAATACATATCATCGTGACTTTTGCTAGAAATACAAGTGAAACAGAGTTTACCATTCCTTCTAGGATACCCTATGACCAAAAAAACTAGAGATTTTTTATGACTGGTCATTATGCTAGTTTGTAAATAGTTAATAAACAATACATCATTCACAATTTTCTTAATGATTATGTATTCATGAATGAGGAAATACCAATATAGAGAGGACAGTCAGACTTATTTATTCAACCTATTGTTCATCAAGACTATTGGTAGATTTTTGTTCTCCCTATTTGTAATGCTAATATGTCATACTGCATTATATTTGCTATTACAGTAAATGTATTGTGAAACTACATCAATCAATTTATCTTCAATTTGATATATAATGTCATATTGTAAAAGAAATGTAGATGATCTTGCAATAGTTACATTTGAAATTGCTACTAGACTATATTTTGTCACAAAGCTTCATTGCAGCTAAGCAATGAGTGCAATTTAAATGGCACAACTTTTAAACATGAAATGCCTATAATTAAGAAAGACAATTAAAAGGATACTGAAATGATTCACTAGTTATTTTAATTCTCAAATCACAATACAATAATATGAGACTTCTCAAGTAAATCTGAATAGTGTACGATAAAGATCGGGCCAATCATTATTGCCGTCTATCGCTGACGAATGGTTCACTTTGGACAGCTAGATCTAGTGTGGGATATTTAATATTACCGTTGATACTCTGTACAAAAGTCAACTGAAAGGCATAAATAATGTTTGAAAAATAAAAATTTGTATTTAGCATTGCTGGATATCGTTGACACAAGTAAAATGACGAAAAGAATTCACGAGAAGATCGCAAACTGCAGCGGTTGTTACGGACGTCAAAAGCAAACCGGCCAGTAGCACAGATAAATGGTAAGTCTGGTAGGTTATTGACGAGTTGCAGACATAAAGTTGCCCTTAGAAGAGAGAAAATGTTTCTAGTAATGAAAATTTATGAGTAAAGAGAAGTTAATAATGCAGTTTCACGTAAATACTATGTTTATGGGTAGTACCCAAGCGAAATTTTCAAGGTTCCAAAATAATGGTAGTGACCATCGAAAAAAAATTTCGTTCAAAATAGCTTCTACTTAACATATAATCATAGAATTTTCCAGATCTGTAGAATATGTTACAGTTACACGTAGAACAATCGGTTTTACTATATGAATGACACATATTTCACATGAAGCAATTGTTTACACGCTGTTTCATCGATTCGATCGAAAAAAAACACAATGGCTGACTTGTGTTAAATTTATTTACCGTCACGGACTGCGCTGAAAAAGTAGTGCAAATTACTAAAAGAGCGGTATCTCAATGCAAATATGACGCCGTGATCTAAGTATTTACATTTATAGTCTCCTTGTAAACAAGTAGTAAATGTTTTAGGTGTGTAGAAGAATATTTGAAGTACTAAATGCCTAGTGTACATCTGCAATATCACCAAGTTATGGTGCAAGGGAAAATTAATTCTGATTAAAATTTTCTCTTTCTCTCTCTCTCTCTCTCTCTCTCTTATATATATATATATATATATATATATATATATATATATATATATATATATATATATATAATATAATATATATATATATATATATATAGTCCTTTTAAAATTGGGAGAGATTTGTTTGAATCAAAGGAAAGTTCACTACAAGTAATACCAAATACTAGGACAGTGATACTTTTTTTTCAAGGTGTTCTGATGGTCGAAAAACCAGTTGTTGATATAGTAATAGTTGAGTTTAAGAAAATTATTAACTCTTAGTATCATTTAACTCTTCGTCTCAGGAGACAATAGGTTTTGCATCACATAGTGTGCTCTGTGCTAAGTCATATCACCTGTTGTGGCTCTAGAGACCTATTCTGGAGTGGCAATTCTTGCCACGTTTGCTGCAGTTAAATCCAATCAGTAGAGCTGATATAGAAGGTGGTCTTTTTGTCCTCTACTCCATTTATCTCGATATGCGATGTCATTTCTCTTTTTGAGCCATCTCCCACTCCATTCCATGTCTACCTAACTTTTAGTATATATAAAAAAAACTCACAGTTTTACACACATGATAGAGTTAATTTGTAGGCTTGACTAGCTCTGCAAAAATCACTAGTTTTATTTTTACTTTAATGTGTTCTGTAATATCAAAAAACGTGCAGAATTTACAAATCCATTCTATACAATTAAGTAGTTTAATCGAAAAGTAGTATCATACATACATAATTAGACATAACCACATTAGAGAAACGCTGTATTTTTTTGGGATCTAAACATACACATGACAGCAACTGAAATAAATAGCTTCTTTTGAAGATATATCCATATATTATTATGGGGGTCTCTGTAATGCCAAGTTGCTGTGCTTGCTTCATTCTCCAAAATACTTTGTTCACTTCCTATGTTAAGTGACCAGATGAATTCCCAATGATCCCTGATCTCAGGCTAAGGGGTATCAAGGACTTGGTGCTAACAGAAATATATGATAACAACGTAGGTCTTGTGTTCAAGCTGAACTTGTAAAAAAAAGTCTTGGCAGTTTAAAGTAGAAACAAGGTCACCGGTAGTGAAGCTCATAACACCATAACACTTTGTGCTAGGGACTATATACCACGGAAAATCTGGGGTTCGAGGCCAGCTTGGCGTAAATTCTTGGTATGCACATAGTATGCAGTTGCACTGCAGGAGACCATGATCCTTTACTTGGGGATCTAAATTACCAGTACCTCCGAAGTCGGAGTTAGGTTTGCCTGAATGACGAGGGACACTGGTGATCAGGAAAGCAAGCATTCATGTAAAAATAAGTCTAATCACATTAGACTTCATCATGTTCCTGCTATTTCTGTGGAGATCTAGGGAAAATTCCCCCTTATTCAAAGTATTACTATTTTGGTGCTCAAAATCCATATCATCAATAAACAAATATTTAGAATCTGAGCTATCACCATTTCTTGATAATTTATCTCCATTATCGTCAGATCATGAACGAATAAGTTGTGTGGTTCATGAAGTCAATATTCTATTCTTTGCTTATGATTGTTGGAACTGGAAGTCATTTTTTCTCTAGGAATAGATTTGATTATAAAATTTAACTGTTTAATGCTGTATTAAATTCAAATGAAATATTAATGAAATATAAAATAATGAAATGGTTGCACAGCGAAAGGGAACATACAGGACAACTACTTCCAGTATGGGGATGGAGGATGTGGCTGTTACTGCTGCCCTCCGACTCTGTGACTCCGTTTACTGGGACCATTGTTGTTCATGACTCTCAGTTGATGCTTCGGAAGATCTAGAATGCAGGTTGTGGTATGAGTGGATGTCTTCCATAGAGGTTTACAACCTCCAGAGACTCACATGGATCTACTGTCCTGGTCATGTGGATGTTCACGGCAACAAGAGAGCAGGTCTTGCATTGAAAGTATCGATTGTTGGGAGTTGAGGACGGATAAGGGGGATATTCTTTGGTATCTTGGTGAATTACTGTTGGATGATGACACTACAATTGATGTTGAATCATTCCGGCAATTTAGATAGTTTTTAATTACTCTTTGTACAAGTAGCGCTGAATGCTTAAGGGGCAGAGAAAGAAGTGTGTTTAACCAGTGAGCCACAGGAACCATCAGTATGCACACCCTTCGACATCTGTTGGGGGAGACTGAGCACATATGGGTCTGCCCGGAGTGCTGTGGCGTCAGTTCAGTAACTAATAACCAAATAAAATATTAGAAGATAAAAGGAATTTCATTCACATGTGAATCTGCTTATTCATGGAATATAATTCTGAAATATGAAATCCTAAAAACATAAACACATGTTAACTACATTTAGACAAGATATTTTATTGAGATGCATAAACACATAGCACCTCCCTCACCTACACCCTCAAGTGATTGAACAGAACAAATAATCTGAACTGAATTTTTGTTTAATGTTTGTCCTATGAAATATTACATAGTAACAACAGGCTTGTACTCTAGTTCAGGAAATATAACCATGACAGTACAATATCTTAATAACTTGTTGCAACTTTGTTTTAAGTATGCTATATTTAATTTATAATCTGATTGAAGTAGATGGGTAAATCAATAGATAAGCTATAATAAAGTGTTGATTACATTTTCATTTATTTCAGATGATCTGATGTAGCTGTCAGTAACATCTAAAAATGGGAGCACATGTTTCTGTATCTGATAAAATTCATTCAGCATCTCGCTTTAACATTTGCTCGTTTGTCCAGTGCATATGCTTTGAATGAAGCTGAGCCTGGTGCAAGAGAAAAAAGAAAGAAGAGTTTGTCCAAGTTTGCAACGCTACGGAAAAAATTTGTTCGAAGTCGCAGCCAGAGTAGATCATATGACCATGCAAAAGCAATACGAGAAATGCTATCATCATGGCCTATTGAAGATGTCAGAGTTCTTGTCCAGGAATATGAAATATCAGCCGCTATAAAAGAACTATCTTTAGCGGCTGCATTAGCTAGACCTACTGCACATTCGTTACGCTATGACCTGTCACGTCTGTATGACTGCAAATTTTGTACAGATGTTGATCTTATATTTAAAGGCAATTGCTTTCCTGTTCACCGGGCAATACTATCAGCAAGAAGTCCATATTTTAAAAAGTTATTATCTCAGCATCCAGAATATGGAGCTCAAGTTCACATAAAATTGAAAACATCAGGTGTTGATGTTGGTTTATTCTCTGCATTGTTAAGGTATTTGTACACAGATGATTTCATTGAAGAAAGTTTGGAAAGTACTGACCTTCTTGGTCAGCTTGCAAGAGAATTTGGTATTCCCAATGTTTTAGAACATGATATGAAACATTTGCTGGACACTGGTGAACTTAGTGATGCTGTACTTGTGTTTTCCATGGATTCAGACATTGGTGATACATCATTATGCCAGCATTTTAGTGACTCATGTCAATGTATGACTCAGAGTGTACATGTACCCAGTAGAACATCTAGATTTGAATTTCCATGTCACAGGGCAATCATCGCATCAAGGTCACCATTCTTTAGAAACTTGATAAACCGAAGGGCAAAATCCGGAGAAGAATTCACAGAGAGAACTTTAAAAACACCCTCTAGAATTATTCTTGATGAATCTGTGATACCTCAACGTTATGCGCGTGTGTTGCTCACTGCATTGTATCAGGATACAGTTGATATGGGATGTGTACTTAGAGGAAGTCCTAGTTTATGCAGCTTGAGTGAAATACAGGCTATGGTTTCAACAGGAAAGTGTCAGATGACTGTTGTAGATGAGGCAATGGAGTTGTATCAAATTGGCCAGTTTCTAGACACACAAATTATATCTCAAGGTATGTGCATTGTTGACTTTAAATGTTATGTAATATTGATTGGTATCAGTAACTGTTCATATGCTTTTGTTTTGTTCACCATTAAAAGTGGTGAGTCACCATTGATATTCAACTATATTTTAGAACATGAAAATGAGAGAAGAAATGAGTTGCTGTGTTCAAACTTTCTGTTAAGCAAATCTCAAGCTGGTGTTCATGCCTGAACACAAGAGTTTGTTATCTCTAGTTTGAATTTACGTTATGTTTGCTTGGAAGCTGCAGTAGAGTGGATAAGCATAACTCATAACGCATAGAGCATACACTTACCAAATCCAACACAAGAAGGTTGTGGGTTCATTCACACACTTGATGTTCCATGCGCAAGGAGAGAAATTGGTCCTCCTACCCCCTGCACTCTTGGGGCTAGAAATGTGAAGTTATAGACACTGCTAAGGTCTAAAAAGACTATATGACATTTATTTTAAAAACTGTATCATTCAATTGCCATATTTCTGTTTTTGTCTTAGTGTATTCTATGTTAGCCAATATCCTCAGTGAACTAAATTTATAAGTAGTAGATCTCTTGAAAATTTGTTTCAATTGAAAATTTCTTGTTCTTCTTCTTTGCATTGTTCTTTACGTCCAATTTTAATCACTCTTTGTGATATGTTTGATCTTTGCCAAGAACGTGTATACATTGCACATTGGTTTGGTAGGCCCCTAAACGCATAGACTTCTACACGTTTAAAAATTTCTTGTTCGAAATGATGCCATCTTGAAAGTCACCAAAATCTGTTACTGTGCATGTTTTTTTGTAGTTGCTGCTGTTTAGAGTTTATTTAGAAAATTGTTGAGTCAGGTACCAATTTACAGCTGGTTTTGGTCGGTGTCGCAGCAATCTGATCAGGAGCTCTGTCTAAAAGGGTCTAAAGTCGAAGATATATTAGCAATCTTCATCTCCTCATGAACAAAGGAGCATTGCTGTGATATTAATAATATTAAACTAGCACTTGTCATTGCTTTCTAGGTTGTGAGGATATAATAATTGACAACCTAACACCCGATTCACTGATTAGTGTGCTTAATTGGAGTGCTGAACCACACGGCTCAAAGTGGGTGCACCGTCAGGCTATGACATTCTTAACTGAAGAGTTTATTCAGGTATTGATTAATTTATATGTTCTATGTGTTTTATAACAATTATCATTTTATAGCATAAATATAGTGCAATGGAAAATTAGCCAAATTAAGGCAACAAGGTTTATAATTTTCTGGCTACTTGCATGCATGATTTTAGAATATCATTATGTGGTCGGAGATAGCCAAGTTGATAACATGCTGAACTAGGGACCATGTGCCGTAAACATTTCGGGGATCGAGGCCAGCTTGGGTAAACAATTCTTGGTATGCACACAATATGATGTTGGGCTACAGTAAACCCTAATCCTTTACTTGAGGAACTAAATTACAATTACCTCTGGTCAGAGTAAGACTTGTCTGAATGTCCAGGGCCATTGGTGATATGGAAATCAAATTTTCATGCAAAAATTGGTCATAGGTGCCATATTAGGTGCCATGTCTACACCTGAATTCATAGCAGGCAAAACAAAATGCCATTGTTATTCTAATACTGAATTTTAATAGGAAAGAATCTGATAGGATACTTTTAAGAGGGAGCCATATTTGTTACCAATTTGAATAAATGAATATAAACATTATGTTTGATTGTTTCAAACTGTCACGCAATTTTGTTCTATCATAATTCACATTGGCTGTAATTTTTATTATTACATTTGATTTAAAAGTTCTTCAGTTCAGAACACTTTTCCACTTGAGTAACCCAAAGGTTTCATGGTATGGTAGTGTCACAAATGAGAAGCTTATGGAGAGAGTGAGACAAATCCCAGTGAACTAAGAGGTGAAGAAAAGACACTGGTGAGAAAACCCAGGGGGAATACAACAAGAAGGACCCTTACCTGAAACCAGGGAAAACAAAAGAGGAAAACCTAGAAATACATGGAGAAGAGATTTGGAGGCAGAGATTCATGATATACCGTAGACCTGAAAGGAGCTGCAAGAGATAGCTAAAGATAGGAAGACTTGGCATGAGTTGATTGAGAGCCTATGCCCAAACCAGGGCTAAAAAGGTACAAAAGAGAGAGAGAGACCCCAAAGGTTAAACAAATTTATGCATATTTTAAAACTATGTGTTAATTAGCAAACACTGAGATAAACAAAATAAATTTGCAGTACAATTTACCAGTTACAAAAATAAATGTCTTTTTTATGAAAGTTTTTGTATTAAATCTGCTGACATTTATTAAAGTTACCCTTAGTTTCATATATGTTTCATATATTTCCTTCCTGTATAGTATTCAAATCTAGTGACACCACATTTGACTCTCAAGTTCCTGTAGTCAAGATATGGACATAGAATCCAAGTCACAACTTGCACATCCGTCTGCCTAATCTCCCTATAGCTTTCAGGATATCACATCTCTGTCTGCTGCTCTACTACCTACAATGGTAGCTCTGCAAGTCTGTCTGTTGATCATTTCCCTTGACTTCCGCATGTCGGGAAACAAATATGAGAGACTGCAGTCTCAAACTCATCACAGATCCCTGTCATTGTCTACACACACAACCATCCCAGCCCTTCCTGAGCATGCACTTTTGATATATTAATCTTGATAATATCATTTCTATGTAGCATTAAAATTTAAAAACATAATAAGAAGCAATTATCTAGATAAACATTGGCATTAGTGTAGTGTATATGATGTAGTTTTTCATGACAAAACCATATTTTTAAGTTTTCAGACAAAGCTGTCACTTTAGTCCCTAGCAGATGAGCTTGTGAAAATACATTTATAATAGTCTTATATTTTCTGTGTCTATAGCTTAAGCTGTAGTGAGCTCAATCACATCCCAAGTATACCTGGTTCAAACTCTGCTGCCGGCAGTTTGGAAGCAAATTTGTTCCAGTGGAATTTAAGGAATTATAAAAATAGACCTCACCGTTCAGAAAGCAATGGCAAACTACTGAATGTATGAGTGATGCCTAGAAAATCTGTGACTCGCTTACTGTGGTTGATGGTGACCTGTAAAGGATATGCCACCGTTTTCATTTCATATTTTCTGTATGTCATTGTCAGTGTGAAATTGCAAATTGCTATATTACATTCTCATATTATCAAACAATAACTGATAAGTCTTGCTTCTACAGTTACAGCTGGTATCAAGTTTTAAAAAAAAATGCATTCTGTGTTAACTTTGTGTATCTGTGTGCATGACTTAATAAGGTAATCTTTGCTATATTTGTCTTCAAGATTTTCCATTCACCTGTCTTGAATGACATAAGTAAAGAGTGTCTAAAGGAGGTGTTATCTTCAGATATTCTACAGGTAAATTTGATTGTTCCCTGTATTTGATTGTATTAACTATCTGCTATTGTACTTGTCTCAACTACCTTACTTCATGTCATGTACATGAGGACTTCATGTTATTGTAAAAACTAATAAACAGAATTTGAAATTGCCTAATCAATCAATCAAGTGCCGTGCCTGCCGGTGTAGGCGATCATGTCTCTCCACAACTCTCTTTGCTTGGTGCATGTAATCAGTTCTGACGTCGATATTTTGTCGAACCATGATGTCAGGCCATCCAACATCTTCTCCCTCTGTCTTCCACGATCTCTCTTTCACTAGATTTTACCTGTAGTCACCAAATGTTCTAAACCTTCTTTTCGCATTATATGCCCGAAGAACCTTGATTGTCGATTCTTATTCTTTTGATAAGGTTTCTTTGTGTGCAGGCCTGATTTAAAACCTTCACATTTGTTTTCTTTGCTGTCCATGGAATTTTCACCATTCTTCTGTAAAACCACATCTCTGTGGCTTCCAATGATCGTATTGATTGTTTGTTCATTGTCCATGATTAGCTGCCATACATAAGTATTTGGTTCAATATAGCACTGGAGTACTCGTTTCCACAATGTCATTGGTAGTGAGTTCACGCAAAGTGTGTTCTTCATTTTCATAAAAGCTGCTTTCGTTTGAGTATTCTACTCTAATCTCTGTTGTACATCTTCCATCTGATGTTAGGAATGTTCCCAGATACTTGAATCGATGGACTTGTTTCAATGTTGTGTTATTTATTTTGATATTACATGTTGGTGTTTCTTGTTTCTTGGAGACAACCATAACCTCTGTTTTCTTTATATTCATGCTTAATCCTTTCTTTTCACTTTCTCTCACTAGTATGCCTCACTAATAGGAAATGATATTTATATATTTTTTAAAGGCTGAATTATAAGTGTTTTTACTCAAAAGGTAATGGATTATCTGAAGCTAGACCAGTGTAGCAATATCCAAAAATTCTCAGTTGTTATCCTACGGTGGATACCTTCTCTCTCTGGAATCATAAGAAATAAGATGCCAGAGCTGAATGGAGCAAATCAACCATTCACACTCATGCAAAGATGTCAAAACCATAATCTACGATCAATATACTTCAAAATGAAAGAAACATGGACATGGGTGACAGACTGATTCAATTCACCACCAGTAGATCACCATGTTTTTCATTAGAACAGGTCACTCTAGACTGCTGGGTCATTTCTCCTGGCACTTGCTTTGTGCACAAATGAATGCTCACATCCAGACCTCAGAGCACATACTTAAGGTTTTCCCAGGTTACAGTGATCCAGCAAAAGCAGATGGGGTGCAGAACTGAGAAGCTGTGAAGTAGCTGATGTAACCTGGAAAATAAAATGTACATCTCCCCAGCTGTAGGTCTAAAGAACGATCTGGCATGACTACAGACTTGAACGAAAAAGAAGATTACTAGTAGAATTTTCCTGTAGATATTATCTTACACGATCAACGTCATGGCACATTGTTCATTCCCATGTATGCTCTGTCCTCTACTGCAGCAGCCATCCCAAAATCCATTTGCTCACCGTACCCATGAAAAGTTGATTAGTATACCTTTCCTGTAGTATAGGTGCCTTTATTTTTCTTAACAATATTTATGTCATTTTGTTCTTTTCATAATTTCAATTATGCTAAAACAAAATTCTTACATAATGTGTGTGCTTAATTGAATTGCATTTTAAAATTAAGTATTTAAAGAACAAACTATGCAGTTTAACTATGTGTTTTTCCTCCATATGAAATGTTTATATTGCCGTCAAACATTTTGTATAATTTATGTAACATACATGACAATTTCTCTTTCAGTCTAGTGAACAGGATGTTTTAAGCTGTGTTATCAAATGGGGAGAGCACCAGTTATCCAAAAGAATTGAAGAAAGGGGTAAATATAATTATTTTATTTATCCTGCACTTATTTGTTTTGTACTTTGTAAAACTACCTTACTGCATGTTTTCATATTGCACCTCTGATATATGATTTCACTGTAGTATTTCCTATTAACACTATCACTATCTTCACACATAGTTGCTGGTATTGACATAGGATATTTCCTATGTTGATAAACACTAATCCTAGTATTTCAACATTTATCTAGTCTATCATGTTATATTATTACTATCTACTGACAAATAATGTTTTTTATGACTCTTGAGCTAACAACAGAGGTTTGTCACAACATGAATCGTCCAGTCTCTTAAGTACAGCAGCATCTTCAATCTATTTTGTCTCCACATATCACCAATCATAAATGTGAGAATAAAACACAGATAGACTACTCATTCTAGTTATTGAAATATTTCTCTATTTCACCGATCTTGTATACTGTGTCTTGACTATTGTTATTGATAAATGTATACATGTTATCAGGTATGCAGTGATTTTGTACAGGATTATTCCTCCTTACTAGAAGTTTACTAACTAAAGATATTTATAGCTTAATTAACTACTTTTACCATCTAGTTTCTAAATGCTTGAAGAGGATAGATCCTTATTCAGAGTCAAATTTAACAAGAGTATTGCCTTTAATGATTATGACAGATGGTATCTGCATTGTTACATGTATTCCTTCAAGATTTGTGCAAACAGTTTCACATGTCTATTGTGTCGAGAGAGAGAGAGAGGAAGTGAATTATAGATGCAAACAAAGCAAAGTAAATAATGTACCTACAATGAGGAAAAGTTAATTGCTTGAATATCACACTTGAAATTGTAACATCATTGTTGTCATCAAGACATTATCATTTCTATTGTTGATATGACTTTGTTTATTCATGCCAGCTTTGTATCTCTGACAATTTTAACAAAACAAAAGCATTTACACGAACAAGTACTACTGTGACTAGATTAGATTAAGATTGTTTAACATACTTAATAACTCATTAATTAATGCCTTTACTTGAACCATCTATCCTTTCAGAGCCCAACATACTTTCTCACACTGTCCATAGTGTAACAAAAAAAGGTGTCAAGAGGAGAGACCTTAGTGATGTAGAGCTTCATGATCTACTATCAGATGTCCTACCATTGGTGCGCACAGAACATGTACTACCTCCAACAAATGACATTTTAAATAATGCTGTCAAACGGGGTCTTGTTGAATCACCCATATCATATTCTCACCATGATGATGTTTTATTACATACAATTGGAGCTTGGACTGGAGTGACCAAAAGTGGAGTATTTCGAAAGCCAAGACTCTTTCTTCCTTACTGTGAAGAAGCTAAGGTTTGACGATGCTTTGTTTGCACTTGTGCGCTGCATGAAATAGGGTTTTGGTAACCGTAACTATTCACTATAAACAACTAATATTGAAGCAAACTGTCTGATATGTGAACATTCTATACTATTTATTGATCAAAGAAACTGTATAACTAATGTTAACTAATTTTCCATTTGTCTCCACATTAAGTAGTAGTCTTGTCAATGTTTAAATTTACCTCTAATATGAACAATACATATATAAATGCTGGATTGCATACAATAGACTGTCACTCTTCTCTCTCTCTCTCTCTCTCTCTCTTGGGCCATTTTAACCCCGGTTGTCCACAACTAACTCATGCTAGTTCATGGTTGGTTGGATTTTATAACTAAAGTTTATTTTTACCAGATAGGGTAGCTAGCCTCATGCCAAACCCATTTTAGTTGCTTCTTACAAAATGCCAATGCAGGTTGCAGTGTTACTATTCTTTGTTTCCCTTGTGGGCTCTGGCAAAACATGGGTGAAACTGTCACTAGTATATACAGAATATAAATCACTGAGGAAGGGCAGTAGCAGAGTTGATATTGTGACCAATAGGTCTTTTTCTGACTATATATATATGTATGCTCCATTTTATTGTTTTCAGAAAAAAATAATATTGGCACATTTTCATAACAAGGAAATAAATATATCACTAAATATTGACTAGTACTTCTAGTATTTTCATTATAAGTCACTATGTAAAACAAGTAATGAAAGTTAGATGCATCTGTCTAAGAAAATGTAAAAAAAACTGATTTTTATGCACTGGACAGTAATATGTGAACGGGAAATTGCTCTAATCACTATTTGTCTGTATATATTTATATTTAAAGAGTTTTACTACAAAACAGAAGAAAGTACTCCAACATTTAGATTACTATTAGTAGGAATGAATACCCAAAGAAAAACCATTATAAATACATGTGGTATATATACAGTTAAGCATATGACATGAAAAATACAGAAAAGGAGAATAACATTCATAGGAATAAGAAAATAGCATTAGTTAATATAGCTAGTAAAAACCCCACAAAAGTTGCATTAGTAAGATTAGTAACAAAAAACTTGATAGTAAAAAAGGACAGAAAGAAGGGGTACATTTAAGTGTATCAAGCTAATATGTTCTGGTCATGAAACCTGAGTATCAAAGAAGGTATGCAATATTCAAGATCAAATTTGTTGACACTGTTCTTAAGGAATTTCATGATCATATTGCTATGTGCTTGATGTCATTTGTGTTGAGATGAATATCAGTATTTATAAAAACAACATTGTGTGCAAAGCACCATTGTTAAGAAACATGCTAGTAAAGACCTTACTTCATTTCCCCTGTCGGATGTTCTGGAAACAGATTAGCTGACTAAGAGGCAATAAAAAATATGATCTCGGCTGTGGTGAAGTTTTCTGGGGGGGCATCTTAAGTTTAAAGCCAAAGGATTAACTTCATTGCATCTGGTTTTACCCCTTATAGCTCATCCCCTCACCGCAGGTGGCATGCCACCTGCTAAGAGTATTGCACAAAACACAAATTCTGTAGCCCTGGCAACAATCCTAGGGTCTCCGGAAAAATGCACTTGTGACCAGAATAGCCCAATCCGGATTCGAATCCATGACTTTTGGAACCCACCGCAAAGACGTAATCACTTAACCACAGAGGCCCCCAATGTTCTCCCAGCAATCAACCCTTTCATCTTTAGCATGCACCGAGGTTGTAAGAGAGTCATTGCCAAGTTCTCATCTAGAGTAGAAAGCTGCCCAGCTTGTGACATTACACCCATCACCACTTTAAGTCAAATAACACTATGGGATTTTGAAAGAATTGTCTGGAAACTACAACCTGTTAGAGTCTCCAGAAGGTGCGACCTGAAAGTTGAAAATACATACTCTATTTACCTGGCACAGTGTTAACATAATTTGCACTCCCTCGAGGATCATCATCAACAATAAATAATATTTCCTGGTGCCATTTACTTTCTGCTGAGAATGTCATTTGTTCAGTTTGGTTACCAACCTGTATGTGTTGTTTATATCAAAGGTGATTGATTAAAAACATTTGGGTCAAACCACTGACACATAGATATGATAGTACAGTCGTTAGTGCTATTTCTTCCTAGATGGATGGTCTCAGCTCAATCCCTAGTTGTATTGACATTTCCAAAGTCACAGATCTACCCATCATCAGTTTGGTACCAGGGAAATACTAGGATGTAAAGGTGACCGATATGAAGTTTACCACATCCATCATCATGTGGAATTGATCTAAGAAAAATACAAGCCTGATGCAGCATTCCCCATTATACCACATAGTGACGAAATCAAGTTCTTTCTTTTACTTTTTAACCCTTAGAACCCGGGCTCCCGATATTTCAGGATTGAATGTAAGTGCTGCATATCTCGCGCTCCCGATATATCGGTTTGAGCATATTTTTTCATTATTTTTCGGTATTTGAAAATAAATTGTGTACAAATGTAACATAAAACACAATCCGTGTGCTCTACATCATTTTACGAGATGGCGGACGATGTTGTTTTATTTTATTGTACTGATAAGGTAATTAGTTAAGTATTTTCAGGGTTCAAAGGGTTAACACTTGACGGTGCTGTACATTTGTAGATGTGGGCTTTTTTTTAGTTTGATTTGAAAGCAAACAACAAAGAAGACTATACACATTTTAATTACTTAAGCAATATAAGATTTTTTCTTGTCAGTAAATATTTAAATTTTACTTTTAGAATGTCTTGACGGAACTGATGTCCCAGGATCATGACTCTTGTTACAAGGTTAGAGCTATCCATTTATCAGCAATACCTGACACATTGTACATGTTGGAAGAAAGAGATACATCATTACCATTGCCTTTTTCCGGTTCACCAGTATCAACAGTAGACATTATTGCAGGATCTATACCAGGTATTACAAATCACATAACATTTTCTAATATGCCATTACAATTCTTTGCAGATTTAAACATCTACAACAATGTAAAAGTAATTTCTGTGTATTCAGATGTGAATCAGCTGTATTCACATAGAGCTACCAACATTTTAAACACATGTATCTCAGTTTACTAAGTACAGATTTCAGTTTGTATAGTGTTGAGAAAATTGTAATGTGTCTGTCCATTTAATTTTGTACAATGAGGGTTGCATTGTTTGTAAAATCAATGTCTAAATCATCTCATTACCTTTGCAACGGACATGTTTCTCCTTTTTTTTAATTAATAATTGTTTTGAGGACAGACCCAATCAACCTGTCACTCCCATAATGTAGACCAGTCAATCTCTAACTAATCAGCCTATCACTCTTATATTGTAGGCCAGTCAATCTCTAACCAACCAACTGTCCCTCCCATAATGTAGACCAGTCAATCTCTAACTAATCACCTATCACTCTATATTGTAGGCCAGTCAATCTCTAACCAACTAACCTGTCCTCTTCTCATAAATTGTATACCAGTCAGTCTCTAACTAATCGACCTATCACTCTCATATTGTAGGCCAGTCAATCTCTAACTAATCAACCTATCACTCTCATAATGTAGACCAGTGAATCTCTAACTAATCAACCTATCACCTCTCATATTGTAGGCCAGTCAATCTCTAACCAATCCAACCTGTCCTCTCATAATGTAGGCCAGTCAATCTCTAACTCATCATCAACCTATCACTCATAATGTAGGCCAGTCAATCTCTAACTCATCATCATCATCAACCTATCACTCTCATAATGTAGGCCAGTCAATCTCTAACTCATCATCATCATCAACCTATCACCCTCATATTGTAGGCCAGTCAATCTCTAACTCATCATCATCATCAACCTATCACTCATAATGTAGGCCAGTCAATCTCTAACTCATCATCATCATCAACCTATCACCCTCATAATGTAGGCCAGTCAATCTCTAACTCATCATCATCATCAACCTATCACTCTCATAATGTAGGCCAGTCAATCTCTTACTCATCATCATCAACCTATCACTCATAATGTAGGCCAGTCAATCTCTAACTCATCATCATCATCAACCTATCACTCTCATAATGTAGGCCAGTCAATCTCTAATCTCATCATCAACCTATCACCTCATAATGTAGGCCAGTACTTCAATCTCTCATCAATCACTATCACTCATAATGACCATCACTCTAACTCATCATCATCATCAACCTATCACTCATAATGTAGGCCAGTCAATCTCTAACTCATCATCATCATCAACCTATCACTCTCATAATGTAGGCCAGTCAATCTCTAACTCATCATCATCATCAACTCATAATGTAGCCAGTCAATCTCTCATAATAGCTATCACTCATATGTAGCCAGTCAACTCTAACTCATCATCATCAACCTATCACCTCTCCATAATGTAGACCAGTCAATCTCTAACTCAATCAGCCTATCACTCTCATATTGTAGGCCAGTCAATCTCTAACCAACAACCTTCACTCCATAATGTAGCCAGTCAATCTCTAACTCATCATCATCATCAACCTATCACTCTCATAATGTAGGCCAGTCAATCTCTAACTCATCATCAACCTATCACTCTCATAATGTAGGCCAGTCAATCTCTAACTCATCATCATCAACCTATCACTCTCATAATGTAGGCCAGTAATCTCTAACTAATCAACCTATCACCTCATAATGTAGCAGCATCTCTAACTCATCATCAACACCATCATCATACCTCCCATAATGTAGGCCAGTCAATCTCTAACTCATCATCATCATCATCAACCTATCACTCTCATAATGTAGGCCAGTCAATCTCTAACTCATCATCATCACCTATCCTCTCATAATGTAGCCAGTCAATCTCTAACTCATCATCATCCTATCACTCTAATGTAGCCATCATCTCAATAATATAGGCCAGTCAATCTCTAACTCATCATCATCATCAACCTATCACACTCATATTGTAGGCCAGTCAATCTCTAACTCATCATCATCAACCTATCACCTCATAATGTAGGCCAGTCAATCTCTAACTATCATCATCAACTATCATCTCATAATCAGGCACAACTATCTCATCATCAACCTATCCTCTCATAATGTAGGCCAGTCAATCTCTAACTCATCATCATCAACCTATCACTCTCATAATGTAGGCCAGTCAATCTCTAACTCATCATCATCAACCTATCACTCTCATAATGTAGGCCAGTCAATCTCTTACTCATCATCATCAACCTATCACTCTCATAATGTAGGCCAGTCAATCTCTAACTCATCATCATCAACCTATCACTCATAATGTAGGCCAGTCAATCTCTTACTCATCATCATTATTATCATCATCATCATCAACCTATCACTCATAATGTAGGCCAGTCAATCTCTAACTCATCATCATCATCAACCTATCACTCATAATGTAGGCCAGTCAGTCTCTAACTCATCATCATCATCAACCTATCACTCTCATATCCTCGGACCTACATTATGAGAGGGACAGATTAATTGGTTAGAGATTGCTTGGCGCTGCTGCAGCTTGGACGGAGTACACATGGAAATGCCCAATGTGTCATGATGTTGATCATACAACATAACATTCTACCATCAAAATTCAAACTGCCAAGTGTTGTAAACACATTTTTCTGAATTCAGCGTGTCAGCTCTTGCAGCGCCCAAGGGCACATAAGACAGAGACAAAAGTTTTCCACTCAATTGTTTTTGTCTCCGTTTCTGTAGCAGTTTGTTATTTACAGTGTGGGTTTGACAGCATCACCATACAGTGTGGGGAGTCACCAGTCCCACCACCTATCCCTTATAGTCTCCTTTTAGGACACATGTTGAGAGGATACAGTGGCTCTATTCTTCACTACCCTGGAAACCACACAGTAGTCAAAATCAAAATAAGAGTAACAATATATAATCAAATGGCATTATTGACAAATTCTGTATTTTCATAAATTATAATAGTTCTTTTGGTTTAACAAAAATTGGGTTTGGCTCTTTTTGGGTTTCCTGAACCTCCCTGGCTGTAATTTCTTGTGAACACTCTAACATGCTAGGAGTGAATTCTTAGGACTTACTACCAGTACTTCCTGATACTGTTGTTGAAAAGGACTTTCCTCATCAACATGAGGTTAAATTAAAGGTTAATTCTCTCTTGCGTTAAATTAAAGGTTAATTATTATCTATCTGGTATTCATGAAATTTTATTGTTAATATTGGTGTTGACTACTCACAAACCACAAATTCGTTCCGACATTTATGAACTAGTGTGACACGAAGTATAAGCTGTTTATTAAGTCTCTTAATTTGACTGTACTTCAAAATAAAATGATGGCTTAGAAATGAGCATAGAAAAGGAACTAAGCTAATCACAATCAGAATATCGTAACCAAGAATCAAGAAACATTACGAATTATTATTCATTTGCATTTGTAGAATTATAAATTATCACTCCACTTTAACATCACCCTGACTTGAATAACCATTTTTGCATATAATTTTACAAAATTGATATAAATTAGCCACTTTGAAAACTTAGAACAAATTCTTCTAAATGAGCAGGATTTTTGACAATCACAAGAAATAGCTCAGGTCTATTGACAGTTAATCAGCAACTGAAAGACTTTTCCAAAAGTAATATCTATTTATATATTGATACAATAGAGCACTGCAGTAAAACTAGATACTTAAGATGAAATATGTGAACATGAAATCAGGTAGTTTTACAAAGTACAAAAGCAAGATACATCAACATTTCAACCAAAAGGTTTTTATCAAACAAGGGATACAGGAACAAATGGGATACAAGCTGATATCATATGCACAGTCATCATCAAGGTGCGTATTCTTTATAGGACGTTGCTCTCTTTGCAGCGCATCTGAAATTCACTGTCTCTAGCCAGTTCACCCACTTCGTCGATGGTCATATTCATGGATATTAATCTTGTAGCCATCTTCTTGGTCTGCCTCTGTGTCCTAGGACCCTGCCCTCTAATATTGTTCTTTCCAGGCCATCGTGACCCTTAATGTGACCAAAGTATCTAATTTTTCTGTATAGTATGTTGTTTATCAGCCAATTCTCTTTAGTATTTAGTTTTTTCAGGACATCAGTGTTCATATGTACAGTAAAACAATTAATTTCCAACTCTTTATATGGATGGTTTAGCTTATGTGTTTTCTTGTTATGAAAAATTAGTTGAAACTGAACTGAAACATAAAAGTCATATTTAATACAAATTATTCTGAATATGTTGTCGATCTTCTAAGTAAAGCTCAAACACAGTTGGGTTCTACTTATGATTTCAACATTTCCTGCTGTTTTATATTTTGTTAAAATGATTCTCTTTCAGTACCAGACAGAATAACATTTCTGAAAATGCTTGAGAGGGAACAGGAATTACTTCAGTCCAAATCAGCTCAGCAGGCTACTTCCTTATCTTGTATTGATAAGAGAGCTGTTAATCAGAATGTTGCTTTAAATATACAAACACGTGTTGTAAGAGAATTTGGTCTACCAGACAGTGCTGTTGAAATTTTGCAAAACAGTCAGTATTATTACTCAAGCGGCAACTGTAAGTGTCATCATATGCACCGTAGCTGTGCACATTCACATCATCATCCTCATCAGCAACGGCAGTATCATTTCATGAGAAGGAGCTCTAGTGGAAGCATTTCTCCAACATTGCCTTTCAAAGATTTGGAGGTAAGTAGGTGTGATGTAGGTTTGTATAACTATAGAGTTCTAATATGACTCAAATTATTTGATATTTATAGTACATAGTGCAATCAAGTTGGGTAACTCTTTGTTGCAGACTTCTTGTTTCAAATTGTTTACACTCTTTAATAGAGGAGCATATGGTCAAATAGATTAGAGCGAGGGGTTCCATTTGGGATACCCGGGTTCAACCTTTGGTAAGGCTAAGTTTTTTCTTCTGTGGGCAGATTAAAGGAAAAATTCTAGCCTGAACAATTTATGCTTTGACAACACTAGCCATGCGGCCATTAAATTCCTCAGTCTCATGTCCCACCCTGCACCGCCCAAAAAGCAGTAACACTGGCAGTTTTTTTTTCCCTTTTCCACACTCTTTGATAAAATGATCTATTGAGCAACATACTAATATACAGCAGACTTCAATTCTTACATACTAAAGTTTTGTTTCTGAAACACATTTCACAATACTTAATGCTGTGGAACGGGTTAACGCAATGCATAAAGCATTTGCTTATTGAATTGGACACAAAAGGTTTGTAAGCTCATTTCCAGCACCCAATGCTAAACAAATGAGGAAAGGAATTGGCTTCCATACCTCCTGCACACATGTTTAGAAATGTGAAGGGACAGGCACTTTGGTCTGCAAAACCTATGAGACATTTTCATTTCAGTTGTAATGAAACTTCAGTATTTATTACTATTTCATATTGTTACACATACCTTAATTTGTGTCATCTGCTTGCCAGAATGTGATTTAATGTGCCTAAGTACCTCAAAAAGTCTTATAAGTGTGATATACTCAGCTTCTTCTTCTTCAGGGACTCTTCACTCTACCATTTCCCTCTTCCAGATTGCTTGAAGTTATAAAAGTGTTGATATTTAAAGAAAATTGACAAATAAATCTTTATGAAAAAGTTCAATTTTTAAAATTGTGAGCTATTGAGCCATATAGACTGCATGTTCTTTCAATGTTGCCAAATGTTTGATGTTTAGTTTAGTCATTGGATCATCATCACTGCATATCGATCCAATTAGTTAATAAGGCTCTGATCTCCTTAGTATGTCTTTCAGCTTGTGGCAACTAATGACACCGGTTCTTTGTTGGTTTACTATTCTTCTTTATCTACCATTAGCTACACCACATTTGACTTGGTATTCTTGCAGTATGGTAGGGTTGTAGATTCACTACTATCACTTGAATCATTTATACATCCTCTCTCCTTTAGGGAATTCCGAATATCATCCTGGTCCATTGCTCACCCACTTTTTGCAGGTAGCCACACCTGCAAGCCTAACGATGCGCTCATTTCCCCTTACACCTCCATACCCCGGCACAAATATAAAACTGATTTTTGTCAGCCTAGACCATAGAGACTCCAACCATTGTCTCAGAGCCCAGCCTGTTTCAGTCTTCCTGCGCATATCATTATTATGCATACTCTTTTACTGAGCACCTATGGATTTGCCTGGTGCGTAGTAACTTTAGCTGTGGCGTAGAGGTTAGGTGCTCGCCTCTCATTCCAAAGGTACTTGGTTCATTCCCTCGTGGAGCCATCAGGATATTTTTCCAGAGATCCTGATTTCAGTGTAAGTGAGGTCGAGCTGCTAGTCCTATAGGAGACATCATAAAATGTAGGTCCTGTGTTCAAGTTGAACATGTAAAAGAACCTGTGACAGTTTAAAATCGAGAAGGGCAGGCTGGAGGCAAAATTCATGACAAAGATTTCATAAATAAATCCAATTCCTACAAAATATTGTCATGATCTTTTTACTTACATCGGGGACCCTCGCTGGTACTATGGAGTTCGTGCACTGCCACTGAGATCTGCCTGTGTAAGAAAGAGATCGGAACACACGTTTCCACACCGAAGTGCAATGATGATGGTCCAATCGATCAACTTTAGAATATTATTTGCTAACATTACAGTGTTTGCTAAAGAAGCATGACACACTAATAAGTTGGTTGATACTTTAGGCGAAAGTTATTATTTAAATTAAAAAAAGGTTATTAAATTTGTTTATGCTTCTGTCATTGCATATTCACAGAGAAACATTTGTGTGGAGAGTACCCTAAGTGATGTCATGCCGGATATCGCAATGGCTACAACATCTATGTCTCAAATTCATGTGTATGATGACACAGTAGAGTTGGATGTAGGAAATGGCAGCAAAGAGAGACGTAGTACATTATATGTTTAAATGAAACAATGCAGCATTATATGTGATTTTTGATTGGCATTAACTGAACATGGTTGAACATTATATGTGATTTTTGATTGACATTAAGTGAGCAAGGTTGAACATTATATGTGATTTTTGATTGGCATTAAGTGTGCAAGGTTGAACATTATATTTGATTTTTGATTGACATTAACTGAACATGGTTGAACATTGTATGTGATCATTTGATTAGCATCAGGTGAGCAAGGTTGAACATAATATGTGATTTTTGATTAGCATCAGGTGAGCAAGGTTGAACCAATAAATGCCTTACTGTTGAAAGTAAGTTTCATGTTCTGACAATGCAACACTATTTATACAATAGTAGTAGACATCTATAAGACATCAGATGTGAAAAGGATTTCAGAAATAGGAAAATCTTTGACTGAGTAGGATTTATCAAATTCACATTTTTGTTCTTGAAAATCTGCAGTTAAAAATCATTTTGGTTTTCAAAAATGTTGTCTTATGCAGTTTAAATTGTTCTTTTAACCTTTTCACTGCACATGTATTACTGTGGAACAGTCTAAAGATGAAGGGTTCACTTCATTGCACTGGGTTTTCCCATATGGCTCCATCCCTCTTGGCAGAAATGGTAAGCCACCTGCAGAGAGTGTTGCACAAACTCTGTAGCTCCAGCAACAATTCTAGAAATTTCAGGGGGAAAAATGCAGTGTTTACCAACCTAAAATCCATAGCAAGATTTCAAATTATCAGAAAATCTCTTATAGAAAACAAAACATACATATTAATTCCATTGTTAACGTTACAACTTAGTGGTAATTGTTTTTTTGGGGAAGGAGGGTTATCTCAATGTCTTCTTATGTGCATGACTTTCACAGTCTACTACAAAAATGCAGAATAAACTTCAAATAGGCTACCAGCAGTGTTGTATAAGACACATCTGCAACATATGTGGGCAACAGTTTTTAGTGATAAAATAAAAGTATACTTTATGCTAAAGTTGTTTTAAAAAATAACATACAATGTGACAAGTGTTTACATACAAGCAAGCATTATGTTTCATGAGTATGTGCAATACATCACATTTTCTTTTGTAATTTGAAATTTTCCTGATAAATATACTCAATGTATGACTTACTTATGTAGTAATTCAACAAATTAAACTCATTATCTTATTATCATTAATGAAAAACATTGTTTTAAAAAGCTGTCCATATTGTTATTAATTAAATACATTATTAACCAAATATAGTCCTGCATATGACTGTCTACTTATTTACTTTGTCATTCACTTGTCATCTGCAGTATACTTTAGAAGATAAATTTTGTGTTCTGATCTCGTCTCATTTCAAGAAGGAATATACAGTCAGTATCAACTGGAAATCCAGTAGATAGATATGACTTGATGTGCATTAGTATTACTAGATCAGAGACCTCCAACTTGTGGTGGTGTTTCTTTGTGCAAGTTCACTCATTCAATAACACATCCGTCACAGAATTTTGCTCTGTTAAAAAGTCAACTAAGGAACTTGTTTTTATATCTCAAGGCATATTGGATAATACAGTGTTAGGCCCATATTTTTTATTGACTGTTGGCACACGATAAGTGGTGTGGTCAATATCACGCCGGCCACCTTTACTTCAGAGTGCTTTTACTGGTACCCAATTGAGACTGCATCGACCTGAGAGCCGCTGCGGTTGGTAAAATATTCCAGTCACAGTGGAATTGAACATGCCTAAGACACGAGTTCAATAATAACTACAATATTTTGGCTCTCGGTCTAATGTTAGTTCTCCTAATTACCTCTCTATCATATGCAAGGTATCTCGCATTGGATGTGTCAATTTGTAAAACATCTATCAAATCTTACACACATTTTTACATTGGCCTTTTCCTATTTCTCTTTCTTTATATAAACCTATGATTCTCTTCTTATAGCAATAATTGCATTCTATATGACCAGAATATTTGACTTTTTGTTCTATTTTGTTCAATAGATAACTATCGTCAATGCTTAGTTCTTGTATATTTGTATATTTTGATTCTTTCCTGCGCCCATGATACTTTAAATGTGTTCTATATCATTTGTATTCAAAGGCTTTGTTGTACTTCTCAAATGATTTGCTAGAAAAGATGTATGCCCTTAAAAAATGTAATTTTATGTAGTTCTTTGTGATATTGAACTAATACAATTTCATTAAACTGAAATCTTCTTTGCCATCTGCATTTGATATTGCAATTTGGCACATTATTTAAGTAATTCGGAAGGAATTGAGAACTTTTCATTGTTCAATTACAAGTCTGGAGATATATATATATATATATATATATATATATTTATGTATATATATATATATATATATATATATATATATATATATATATCAAGTATAGACTAGCTGGTAACATTTCAAGCACAACAAACTTAAACTCATTGTACTCTGAAGTCATCTCTTGTTTAATTGCATTTACTGTTGCTTCTGACAAGTCTTTCTTGCTATAAGAAACTTAATCATAAGTCTTGACTTATATATGTTGATTTCATAATTATTGTTGTATTCGCAATAAATCCTGAACCTTTTCACTACTGAAGACATCAATAATCCATTTGCATGTGTTTATGATTGTAACATATCAAATGCAACTTACTGTTTTGGTTCATTATTTATGAATAGATATTTCAGATGCTTACAGTCATTGCAAGATTACACCATTACTCACTGCATATACAATACTACAAAAAATGCAATATCAGACTGGAAGACAAATACTGGATATAACTGTGGAAAAAATACTCAAAGACCTTAGCAGAACAGACCAGGTCATTATATTTCACCTATGTACCAGTCACTGCAGACTCAACAAACACATAGACTAGGAATAAGTAAAACAGATATCTGCCGGTGTCAGCAGGTGGAACAGACAACGGAGGATGTCCTACAAGACTGTACTCTCCTGGATGAACTGAGAAGCAGCATATGGCCACACCCAGTGATCAGAAATCGTTGAAGAAGAAGATGAAGTACAATACTGGTACTATTGCTGTGTCAACTGAGGGAGTGCCAGTTTGCACTCTTGTTCTTTGTGTCAGGCAGTGGAGTGTACTTTCAACTGCAGGTTGGTAGTTCTCCTAGTGACTCTTTCTGATTAGTTGTTTTAAGAGCTCTTTTTCAAATCGCACCTGACTTCTTCACTAATGTGAAGGTAAGTGCAATTTCATGAGCTAGAAATGTATTCTACCCTGGAGAGGATTTTGTCATGACTTGTTTCTCGTACAGCCTCAAGGCATACTGAAAATAAAAGAGTTGTTCCTCGCTCAGTAGATAAGTCTTCAGCAGGCTTCACCATAGTAGAGATTATGCTAATCCTTGCTTTGTTAGTAAAACGAGTCTGTTTACAGGGTGACTCACAATGGGCTTTAGACCTGAATAGTTCCTCATCCTGATACCTTGTGCACAGATTCTCTTCATCCTTCCAGTACCAGTAATATGTGTATTTATTTTGTGGCTAAAGTGTGCAGTTTGTCCCAAATATTGTGCTTTTCGATCTTTCTGGCTAAGTGTGAAAGCCACAAGTGATGAAATGCATCGCCACTGAAAAACATCATATTTCTAACAATTCAGAATGAACATCAATCACAAATATAGAAACATAAACTTGTGGATATTGTCTTCAAACACTGTTTGACTACATGATCATTTATATCATCAGCTTATGTTAAGAAGTACTAGACTAATGTTTCGTAACATTTAAACCAACTTTCATAAAATGTCATGATCACTGCCTGACTTCCTTTAGAGATCTGCATAAGATTATATATCAAATGTTGTAATTATCACTACTGAGAACAAATTGGAAGCGCTTCAGTACCGAAACTTACTGAATGTCATGTGTGTGCACTGTGCCACAAAGTGTTTGTATGTGACATTTTAAAGAAACATCCATCTAAACAGATTTGATGCCTAGAATATCCTGGTGAGTTATGCAATGTTGTATGTACTGTGAGATGTGGATGTTATTTCTGCAGTGACCTTGCAACACCAAAGTAGCATCATCTAGTAGCTTGTCCCTTCCAGAACTTGGCTCCCATGGCAGCAGTCATTCTCAGATTGTCAATGACATCTTGCACCCATCGTCTTCTAGGTCTTCCTCTCATGTAGCATAGCATAATCTAAATGTGACTGTTGCCATCTTGTGCAGATTTAATTTGTTCTCAATATAGAAATGTTTAATTACTGTAAAAATTAATGGACTCTCACAAATTAACTCATGATTCCAGAAAACTTTATTTTGTAACTCTTGCATTTTAGAGAAATTAAGTTGTTTTCTATACATACTTCTTATTTGTTTGCACTGAAAAAAGTGTTATTATGCTGTAACAGTTTACATCAATGTTCTGATTTCCACACATTTCATCATGATGCATCCATTTTCAGAACTGGTTTTTTTCCTCTTTGATTTCTGCACACCTAGCTAGGCTGCAGTGGTGCAGCCTATTGCCAGGGTCACTACTGGAGGTGAGAGGTGAAGTAGGGTCTTGCTTAGCTCTGGTGCTCATGAGTTCTGTAATTGTATTCACCGTGTCTTAACCCTCAATGTAATTCATCATCATTGTCCCTTCCGAACTTGGCTCCCATGACAGCAGTCCTGAAAAACTCTCTGTTCTGTGCAAGTTGACCGGCGTCAGCAGCAGTCATTCTCAGATCGTCAATGACATCGTGCACCAATCGTCTTCTAGGTCTTCCTCTCATTCTTCCAGGCACCATTGTCTCCAAAATTATGTTCTCTATGCACTCATGTCATTTGATATGTCCAAAATATTTAATTGTCCTGGATGTTATGCTCTTAAATAGCCAACTCTTTCTAATAGCAAGCTGTTGCAAAACAGAAGCATTTGTTCTTTCTCTATCCATTATATTCTGTCAATTTAATTACTGAAACTTAAATGCATTTATCCTACTTGGCATGGTTGAAGTCTGTTGAACTGCTTACTATCACAGTTTGATTGCAACACTTCAGTTATTTAATGTGTTACCTTATATTATTTACAGTTTGAACACTCCCTCTAAGAGAACTTTCTGGTTAAGATAACTCTTGAGTTCCACATATTTCTGCAGCCTAATTACAACTGACAGATGTCCACACTTCATAAATTATGAACTGCACTTTTATGTTTACATTCACACAAAACAGAAAACTAGTTATGTATCTGTTGGCACCATTGGATTCTAGAATTGTTGGTCATGTTTAATCTAGTTCAAATATCCTTGATATTTGATAACTGTCTTTAGTTTTATGTTTCTTACTGCCATTGTGATTGATTTGTATTAAGCTATTTACTCTTGTATTTTTACATCTTGATGATGTCAACTTTTAAAATCAAAACAGTTATCAAAAATGTACACTTAACTGGTCCAATGATGTGTTAACATTAAAACTGGTTATTGGTTACTGAGCTGATATGTGATAACACTCTCGAGCAGACCTATAGGTGCTCAATCTCCCCCAGAAAATGTTGAAGCAGATGCATACTGATGGTTACTGTGGCGCGCTGGTTAAACACACCCCTCACTCCTCCTCTCAGGCATGCAGTTCTGCTTATGCAACATGTATTTCCAAACTCCTTAAATGACTGGATAGATTTAGTATAAATTTTAGTATCTTCATCCTACAGTCACTGAAAAACTGAACGATAGCTTCCCTCCCCACCCCCACCCCAAATCGCCATCATCAATTCCCAGCCAGACGATTGATGCTGTTGATGCAAGTCTGTCCACTCTCTAATTCACATGAATACCTGCATGTTCAGGACTGTAGATCCATGTAAGCCATGAGAGGTTGAAAACCATAACAGCCTGCATCCACCCATACCTCAACATGCCATTTTGGACTGTCCTAAACATCAACTGAGACACAACAATGGTCACAGTGAACAGAATCCCAGAGAGCCACTAGAGAGCAGCAATAACAGCCCAAACCCCCATCCTCATTCTGGAAGTAGTAGTCCTGTATGTTTATCTCTGTAATGTCTCTACCATGTACGCTAGCTAGGAAACCCCATCCTGACTTCTCACCACCACAATACACAGTTCCATCGGTATATACATCATCATCATCATCACCTGTGCTATTTGCTATCAGCTGCTTAATTGTGAGTTCAAACATTAAGACTACATCATTGCTCTGTTAAACACTGATCTCTAACAGTATGGTTGCAAATGTAGGTCTGGTCACAATGTTGTTAAGTGTTGTACCAACGAAGGAAATGTACTTTGAGTGTACCATTTGCTGACTAGGTTCTACTGATTTCATTTTGCATCTATGCTCTTGCATGTATCTTATTTAAATGTTGAAAGTGTCATGATAACTTACATTGACTGGGTTATTATAGGACAAATAGTTAAAAGGAACAAATCTTAGAGAGGAACATTGATTGCCATGTGTTAATAGTTGGGAATCACATGATATTCAGATCAGTTACAAAACGTGTCTGTTCTTCGTCATATCCATGTTCTCTGAGAATTTGATGCCGTGTCTTGAATTTGGTCAACAATGTTGTAAACAGCATGAATAGTATGATGATGGTATGTTGCATTTCTTTCACTCTCATAAACTCTGCCATTGAAGATAACCAGAATGTGTTTAACCCCAGTTTTCTACATTTCAATCACTGCATCTTTTGCGTAGATTGTGAATCTTGGGACATCACTTTTTTCTAAGTAATCATATTTTAGATTTATATATATATATATCTTGAGAGAGCCTCAGTAGCGTACTTGTTATTGAACTCGCTTCTTAAGTTAGTGGTCCGTTTTCAATTTCACAGTGGAAGGGAATTATTTTTCAGATGTAACAGCTCTCAGGTTGACCCAGCCTCGATTGGGTACCAGAAAAAGCACTGGGAAGTAAAGGTGGTCAGTGTGATGTTGACCACATCACCCATCGTGTGCTGACGGTTAATGAAAATACAGGCCTAACATCGTATCACCCAATATACCACTAGATATGAAAAAGGGACTTTACCTTCTTTTGTATATATTTCCTTGTTTCCCTTTGTTGAAAGTTATCCCAACTTTATTTGAGTCCACATTGAACAATTTATGTTCAATAACACATCCTAGTTTTATTCTTCTGTTTATCCACTTCAACTGTTGCCACTTTTTCCAGTATATCATTCTTATAATTGAGATCATTGAAATATATACATGTTTAATTCATTGAGTCATATTGTTTGTGTATGTAACACAGCAGTGCTATGTATGAAGGAACCTATGTATTCTATCTCTTAGTGTATATGAATCCCTGTATGCTGAGGTCAATGTTGGAACCAGGGCTAACTTCAGTGGTGAAGCATTTTATGTCAGTATAATTGTAATTACTGTTTACATTTTCGAATAAACAATAGTACCAAACAAGTAACTTGTACTTTGGTACAGTATCAGATAGTTTAAGCTGCTGTTATCCAGTATGGGAAACTGACAAAAACAGCACAAAAGCTAAAATCAGCCCTTAATTCACCAAAATAGAGAACACATACAATTTGGAACAGAAGTAACATAGTTGTTAGTTACGGAGGTATACAAATGGGAATGGAAAAGGTTAAATAAAAAGGAAAAGAACATGAATGCTGCATATGGTAAAAAAAGGATAGAGTTAAGTAATGTGAAGTATATCAGACAAAGACATGGAAATTGTTAAAACCATGTGTCTGCAATTGTCTAAGTTGGTAGAAACATTTAAAAAAAAACTCATAACACGCTTGTGAACAATGAGAAAATCATTCCCAAAATAAAGGTACAAATATTATTGACTTATGTGAGAAACGTCACTAGAAATGTGCACACTGCTAGCTTACACTAGTATTTCTGATAAGAAAGTATGGAAAAACTATGTTCTAAATTGTGAAACTCAAATGAAAATATATTTTTTACCTGCTGGTTACAATTGTTCAGATGTGACCAACTGTATAGTCTCACATTGTATATCTGTGTATCTAATTCGTTATGCTTAGATTATATTTGCAGTACACAATGTGTTGTTTAATGAGTTAACTCTCTGAATTTATAATTAAAACTTCAATAAAACTGTATATAACTAGACTTAAAATGAAGTTAATGTGAAGACCTTTATAAACGAACAAATAATGTATTGTATCATTTGTGAAAACTGTCTCTATAAGGCCTTTGAAGATCAAAGCAGTGTTCTGTATGTTGAACTATATTCTTGTGTGTGTGTGTATCATTTGTTATTGACAACTATTGTAAGGATTAAGAATTGCTTAAGATATCTAAAAAAACAAAAAAGCTGACAACTTAGTTACCTTATCAAATGGTTAAATTATTGAATCTGGCGATCATTGTTTCTACAACCTTGGCTCTGGTGAATATCTGGTGGCAAAAATCCAGATTCCTGGAGTTTACTAGGCTTAAACTCTAGGCTATGGGTGAGGTATCTCTACAGAAACCTCTGGCAGAGGAAGTCATTCAATAGATGTGACCAATGCTGGCACACCTGACAAGTGGACATGGTTTGATCCCCATTAAGACTTGCCTGGCAAGCACAATACTTTTCAAACTTACATTGTCTTGCGGATAGCGTTACCCATGGGGATACCCAACAATGGAAATAGGACATGTACACATCATATAGTTAATGACTAGGCTAAGATATCTTACAATAAATGGGGCTGACACTGTGACTCGTCACTGGATTAAAAGAGACATCTTATCTCTCTCTGTTTGGACACATGAGAAACTAATCATAGAAGATGACAGCAGTTCCAATGTGGCTCACAAAGGGCAGACAATTATAATATACATTTATTCAGATGTTATATTTGACTGCTTTTATGAGAAAAAAGAATAAGAATGCATGGAGAGAAACTGGATCAAGTAAAATGTTTCTTATAACTTGCATTTACAATAACAGATAATGTTCATGAACAGGCTAAGCCCAATTATTTTACAGCTTCCAAAGAACGTAAGAAGGATTTATAAGTATTGAGACACATGTACAAATCAAGCACACCTATTGTAAGAATCATAGTCTTCAATCAACAGCAAGGTTGAGAAACAATCTGACAAATTTAATCTAGAAGATTGACAGATCATGTGATATATCAGAGAATAAAAGGTTTGAAAGGAGACATCTGAAATGGGAAAACTGAAACAATGGTATGAAACATGAGAGCAGATATCTACAGTACTACATCAGCCACAAAGTTCATGGTTGTACAAACTCATAATCTGGAAAAATCAGCGCCTTCCTAACATGATAGAGAGCATACCTGATATTGAGAGAAAGAACAGTCAGACAGAATTACAAAGAAGTCATTACCCTGAAGTATATAGAGAAACATAGTTTAGTTAGACTAAACTAAACTTAGAGAAACACTGTCCTGCTAAAATCTGGATTTATATATAGAATCTTTTGCACACAGAAAAAGATTGTCAGTAGCAACAGGGGCATTTCCTATCAACTTTAGAACAGATGTCTTGAAAACCAGAAAACAAACATTTATGGAATTAAGCAATTATAGATCTATAGTTACATCACTAAGGAGATATAACCATGCAAAACTAAACAATCTTAAAAAAATACTATAATCTATGCCAGCAGTTCAAATGAGCAGAGCATATGTCAGTCGGATGGCTGAAGAAGTGGATACGGCAGCTAAGATTGGAAACTGTAAAAGGCTCTACAATACACTAATACAACTAACTGGAACTTTTGTTTATCAAGAGTAAAGATGGTAAAGTGCTCACATCGGATACCGTGCAGACGAAAAGATAGGCAACAACATGGCACTCGTGTCTATCTTTGATATTCATGTCTTCTGAAAATGAACAAAGAAGAATACCATTTGCTGGAGGTTATTGAGCACTTATGTGTCTGCTTGGAGTGCTGTACAGTTGGTTCTAATAATCAGTAACAAGGAATAAGTAAAACTGCAATATACTGTCATAAAGCAACTTTTGAAATCGCCTTATTAAGCTCTCATAGTCAAAGGTGGCCTTGTATCATCATGCATCCATGAATTTGTTTTCATGAAGTAAATATGTCTATGCCTTTGTCACATGTTAGTTCACATAACAGTCAGGTGTATAATTTAGCAATATTACTTTCTTTGTTTATAAGTATCAATTGTTTTAACAATAATACTGTTATGTTTTGTATAAAATGTGTGTATCATTAAATCTGGATGTTCTTGATGTGTATATACATGATAAAATGATGTTTGTATGTTTATTCATGGATGTCGTTTTTGGAAACAATGCTTATTTATTCCAATTGAAGCTGTTTTTTAATCCAAAGATTGCCCGTATAAGTTATACTCATAGTGGGTAACGTAAGCATTCAGTGGATGAAACATTTGAACTTGCTAAAATATAAAATCCATTCCACCGCTTTCTTTATCAGACTGGTTCACAGCGAGCGCACATGTACAAATTGATCTGTGACTGACCGTAAACATAAATGTTGGATTATGAATTTTGTAAATACAACAATTTATACTGCTATTTATAAAGCCAATTTGATTGTTTTTCTGGTGTTCATACCGTTTTTGTGTGTTTTTGTTTTAGTAATGATGTAAAGTCCTGTTTTGTGATATGTACATTACTATTAATTTGATGTTAATTGTAGTATACTTCTGCGATTCCACTGATGTGAAAATAAACATGTATACAAAAATTACTTAATTTCTGCCAGTCATATCACCCCACACTAGCATGTGTATTTTGTGCAGTTTATTTTACAGGTAATGCAGTAAATGTGCTCATGCAACTATAGTTGAAATATCCATGATGTTTATACTACTTATGCTTTGTTGTTGTGTTATTCAACCAACGTTATGGACACATTGGGCATTCTCATTTATGCTCCATCCTCCATTGCAGCAGCCATCCCAAAGTCTACCTGCTCGCCATACCCATGAGATGTTGACTAGTATATATCCTCTCCCTACCACGAGGACGACAATGTCTGGCATATCCAAACAGAACTCTCAGGAAGTATAAGCTACAAACTTGAAATGTTTACAAATTAAAAAAACCAGTTGTTACTGACTGAATACCGTTTTTTGAGCGGTATAGGACAGGGTGGACATAAGCATATGGTATTTAATGGCTGCAGGCTAGTGCAGTCGCAGCGAAACTGTTCAGGTTAAGTGTTTCATTTATACCCTCCACAGAAAAAAACTCCCCGCCCGTACTGGATTGAATCGGGTCTCCGCATTGGAGCCGCGCTCTAATCTATTCGGCGAAATGCTCCAACTTGAGATGTATACAAGAGAGAAATGGAAATCTGATTAGAATCAACATAAAAAGGCTCCTATAGGTACTCGGTATGTACAAGCTAGATGATTGTGTCAACAGTAGAGCACTTAACTAGTAGCTCTGAGGATATTTCTGAATCTTCTTGCAAATCAGGAAGTTAGGTAACCACCATATCAAAGAATCAGCATATTGGGAATTGAACACCATCTGCTTGTGCGCTAATTAAACTCACATATAGAATAGATCAGCATTTTCCAAATCGGGGTCCGCAGACCACCAAAGTCGGCAAGGTACTCACAGGAGATCCTCAGGCTCTTGAAGAAATATTATGATCTTTGACATTTCAAATAGAAAAGTAAATTTTTTAGACATGTATAATAACAGTGGTAAACTAGTTTCACTGCTAAATCAAAGGACCCGGAACAGACTGGAGTCAAAATGTCTGACAGGACAAAATGAAAGATCATTTGAAGTTTCCAGCAGGCTGAGAAATTGGTGCCAGCTTGACTGTTGGTGTGGTGTAATAATAACTGCATCGCTGGAAGATTTTCATACTATAAACTTTTGAGGGTCTGCGCAATAAATGTATTTAAAAGGGGATCCTCCCGCGGTAATGCAAATGTTTGGGAACTGCTGGAATAGATAATTCAATGTGAGATTAAACAATTTAATGAGATTGTGCTGAGTCTAATGTACAAATGAAGCTTAATAGAGACATCATTAAGAAGTAGTTTCAACTTATAGTACATTTTATGTCAATATTAAAGTTTGATTACATATTTACAATGCCACAGATGCTGACAAGGAAATGAGAAAAGAGAAGTTGCTGGAAAGTCTTATATTTTGATATGGTGACAAATCAATTTAGCTGAAATATAACACTAGGAACAGGTAGATGTGAACAGGCCCATACGACATGAATTTAAAACCAGTTAAATGGGAAAAGAAGTCACATAAATATTGGATGCTTAAAATTGCATAAAGTAGTGATTATAATGGAAACGACATTATGATACACTGATGGACAGATAACATTTGTTATGTTCTATGAGGATGACAGATCTGATATGCATATTCAAAACAAGTGAAGTGTTCTCAAAACTTGCTGGGAAAAATTAGAATGCTGTATGGCATATGAAAAATTAACAGCTCTCAAATAATAAAACAGCAGAGGAGTTTAAGTCTGGAAGATTTTAGAATAGAATTTCTAACAAAACTTGTAAACATTATGAAAGCAATTTAAATATCTAGATGCCCTGGTAGCATAGAAATAGTGAATGGAATAGGTCAGGGAAAAGTATTATTCCAGAAAATGAGAGCATACTATATTACAAGCAATAGATGTTTGTCTATTGACGTAAGAAAATGAGTTCTTAAGTGTTATGTAGATCTAATACTGACATGTGAAAGTGAATTTTGGTAAGAAAAGAAGCAAGAACAATTATGGAAGCCATGGGGATGTGGTTTTATAGGACTTAAAAATGTCATGAAATGTTAAAATGATCATAATGAATGTGCAGAGAGAGGTCAGTGGGGAAAGAGACATTTCTAATAAAGATTGGAACTGATAGGGAAATACTAAAAAAGAAATGATGCTACAAATTGTCAAAGAAGCTTTTAAAAGTCTAAATGAAATACAGAACTCCAAGTTATAGTGTTAAGACTAAATTATGAATTTTCAATTCTAATGTTGTATCAATCCAAACATATGCCAGCAAGAGTTCTAAAGATATAAAAAAGAAGTTTAATGCATTTAAAAATAGATGTCTGTGAAAAATAATTAAATGGGATGAGTTCAGAAGTGATTAAATCAGAAATGTCTGATCAACCTCTATTAACAACTGTTTTACGAAAGAGAAGATAGAGATATGTTGGGCATACTTTAAGAAGAAATGATTAAAGAATTACAAACTAAATGTCAAATAAGTTCAAAATTCACATGAAAGCATTTTGATAGTCATCAGCTCTTTTATTTATTCTTTCACATTCTGTTAGCTTGTCTTATTGTACATTAATTTATCTACAAAATTACATGTCATTCATACAATTTGGTAATAAAATAAGAAAAACTATAACTTAATTTGTACATACACCTGATGAGGAACAAAGTCAATAATTTATAACACATTTTAAGACTACAATATATTTGACAAGTCACACATTTGAAGATATTCAAGGGATGTAATGCATCAGAAGACAAGAACATAGTTGGAGGAAAGTAACAGATTTGGGGACCCCAAAAGAGAAACGACTAGTAAACTAGCATGCATGTAGTAAGAGTTGACTGAGGAGGATTCCATATAACAATTAGGGTTATCTGAGCATCTTCTTAGAAGGTAGTCTGCAATTGCTTCACTTTCTGACAGTGACCATACTGGTCCATGACCGTAGCCATTGTCTCTATTTTAAAGAGATCTACCAACCGTCACGAGTTTAAAGTGTCTTAAGGTGAAGGATTGACTTCATTGCTCCGGGTTTACCACATAAGGCTCAGTCTTTCTTCATAGAAAGGCACATCACCTGATGAGAGTATTGCACAAATCACGAACTCTGTAGTTCCAGCAACAATCCTAGGGATCTCTGGAAACAATATACCCGTGAACAGAATAGTGCATCGATTAGAACCCACTACCTACGAAGCGCAATGCAAGTTTGAATATAACTGTTAGAATAGTCCACTGTATACCATGAACAGAGAAGAGAACAAATATAACTGTTAGAACAGTCCACTGTATACCATGAACAGAGAAGAGAACAAATATAACTGTTAGAACAGTCCACTGTATACCATGAACAGAGAAGAGAACAAATATAACTGTTAGAACAGTCCACTGTATACCATGAACAGAGAAGAGAACAAATATAACTGTTAGAACAGTCCACTGTATACCATGAACAGAGAAGAGAACAAATATAACTGTTAGAATAGTCCACTGTATACCATGAACAGAGAAGAGAACAAATATAACTGTTAGAACAGTCCACTGTATACCATGAACAGAGAAGAGAACAAATATAACTGTTAGAACAGTCCACTGTATACCATGAACAGAGAAGAGAACAAATATAACTGTTAGAATAGTCCACTGTATACCATGAACAGAGAAGAGAACAAATATAACTGTTAGGATAGTCCACTGTATACCATGAACAGAGAAGAGAACAAATATAACTGTTAGAACAGTCCACTGTATACCATGAACAGAGAGAGAACAATATAACTGTTAGAACAGTCCACTGTATACCATGAACAGAGAAGAGAACAAATATAACTGTTAGAATAGTCCACTGTATACCATGAACAGAGAAGAGAACAAATATAACTGTTAGAACAGTCCACTGTATACCATGAACAGAGAAGAGAACAAATATAACTGTTAGAACAGTCCACTGTATACCATGAACAGAGAAGAGAACAAATATAACTGTTAGAACAGTCCACTGTATACCATGAACAGAGAAGAGAACAAATATAACTGTTAGAACAGTCCACTGTATACCATGAACAGAGAAGAGAACAAATAGATCTATCTAGAAAACTCAAAATTAAAGAAAACTGGCTGACGCTATAAACAAGATGGAGAAAATTGAAATACTTTAGACATATACAATAACACAAAGATTTGGAGAAGACCATTATTGAAGTAGGCATCCAGGCAAAGAGGAGAAGAGGAAGACCATGAAGAAGATGGATTTAGGACGTAATTGATAATTTGAGCATGATTACTGCAGAGATAGGACATCTGGCCTATGAGAGAAATTCCAAAGGATTGTTAGGGTGGCAAAGTTCTGCTCAGGACAAGCTAATTGATGATGATGATGAAGGAGGTTTAAGATTGGGTTTGGCTACTCCATTCTGTAGAAAATTGATGCCAAATCTCACAAAGATGAAAAGCGCAAATAAAAAAAGACAAAAATTATAATCAGTTTCACCAGAGGAATTTCCTTCCGTAATCATTAATAAGAAAATATTTGCATAATTCAAATTTATTGATTGTGAAATCTGAATCATACTTGGAACTACCACCACTTATGAAAAAGTAAAAAAGCTACAGTGGTGTAGATCAAACCAGAATTGGTAACTAGAATCTTATCAAAATCTCATGAAGAAAACAGCTGGAAATGGGTATTGAGGTATAATGGTGACATTGAATGACTTGGAAATGATAGTGCAGGACAGAAAAATATGACAAATGTTTGTTGAGAACTTGTGCTCCAGAGAAACAGGAAAAAAGCTACAGTGGTACAGATCAACCAGAATTGGTAACTAGAATCTTATCAAAATCTCATGAAGAAAACAGCTGGAAATGGGTATTGAGGTATAATGGTGACATTGAATGACTTGGAGACAGAAAAATATGATAAATGTTTGTTGAGAACTTGTGCTCCAGAGAAACCTAAAAGGTTATTAATTTTTTATTAACATTTTTGGAAACAAGTAACACATTTAAAAACTAGCAATACTAATGAAGTGTAGGAACTCCACGAGCTTTGAACATAATGACGGAGAGTATGAAAATGGCTACAGTGTATCCACCAAGTAAAGCAAAGTTTCGACCCATGTCAGCCAGGGCATCACTGAAGAACATGTTGAGGTAATCATCTCCAGTATTCAGACATGACTTGGCTGTAGAATAAACATAAACATTTATATTTCTACTATGCACAGATGACTACATGGTGTTTAAACAAATATTTGTATTTTTGTGTATTTTCAGCTTCAGTATTAATGATATGTGACTATAGTAACAATTGTTTTGAAATGCATCTACAACTTTCTAAAACACTAAGGCCAAAATTACTTCAGATTAAACTGTTTTCGAAATGTAATGACGATGCGGAACCAGCAAAGGAGCAAAGATTAGTAACACTGCGACCTACAAGGCATGTCGTGGGAGGCGACTGAGGTAGGGACCTAGCGAAACTACCTTAGTAGATAAAAAGTATAGCAGAAATCGCATGTACTGGCCTACTTGTAGGCACATAACTGGCACCACAGACAATTGCTCTTGGGCTCAGATCACATACAGATCACAAAGTGTGGTTTAACAAGTGTTCGATATGGAGCGTTCGAAGATGAAGAAGAAAATATAATGGATAGAAAAATTAACTTGATAACTTTTGTTAAAATCATTTACCTTGTTGTGACTCATGATCGCATGTGAAATTCAGAGTATGGAACTCATTACTAACAACAATCTCAGCTGCATACTTGTGTATAGCGATGTAGCCAGCATACTGAAGAAACTTTGGCATGTTTGCTATTGCTCTGAAATTAATTGATAAACAAAAACATGAGCAATAATTTAGCTTAATGTACAAAATAATTTGTTCTTAACATCTTTTTCAGAATTAATTCATCCTAAAAAGTAGCTTTGTAATAAATATTTTTCAGTTTTAGTTTAAACCCTTATCATAGTCAGGTTGCATTTCTAGCAAATGTTGCATTGATTAAAATAACTGCCAAGTCATGATGAAGAACAAATATCAATGATCATTGTAGCATTAGTTGCATGAAAATCTTATCAAATCGAATAAATATATTTTCTATTAAACATAGCAAGTAACAATATTCATTGTGCAACATGTTGTATTTAGAGGTAAAATTTAAAAACCTTATGCAATTACATTTTCTAAAGCATTTTCTTAACTCTTTCCACACACAGTTATTTCCTCAATTTTTAAGCAGTTAATTCAAGGAAAGTAAAAAAAAAATTAAAAAAAATAAAACGATCCCAACTACTCGTCAATAAATAAACATATATATATTATTATATACTAAATTGAAGAAAACTGGACAACCAAATAGAATAACAAGGTTGAAAAGTAGTATAAGTAAAACAGTAGAGGTAATACAAGAAAGACTTCTTATAAGGGAAGCAACTCTATGGCACAGTATGCGGCTTATGGCGTGCAACGGACTTCCGCCGTGGCGCAGTGTGCATCTTAAAGCGTGGAAAGAGTTAATATCTTAGTTACTTTTTAATTTTTAAAAATTTTCTCAGTTTAGTTTAGTCAACAGATCATCATCACTGCACATCAAACCAATTTGTCCAAAAGTGCTCCAATCTTCCTGAGTGTGTCTCTCAGCATCTGGCAACTTAAAACACCAGTTCTATCTTGATTTACTATTCTTCTATTGCTTCTAGTATAGTACTCTTGTCTAGCTACACCACATTTGATTTGATATTCTTACAGTCTGGTTATGGTTGCAGATTCACCACCATTTCTTGAATCGTTTATACACTCTCTCTCCATTAGGGAATTCAGAATATGAACCTGGTCCATTGCTTACCCGTTTTATACACCAGCCTCACTGGGAACCAGACTCAGTACCACTAAACTTCTCAACCTCCATCCCTAAATTATTAAGCAAAGATGCCGAGCCTAATCTAGTGAAAAAGCAATTACAATGGAACATCTCCATTACATGTTTCCAGAAGACAGCTGGATAAGAATTTACACAGATGGATCGGCAATGGAGGCAACCATGAATGGTGGAGCAGGAGGGTACATTAGGCACCCAGATGCTACCACTGTGTCTCTAGCGGCTCCTACTGGAAGAATATGTTCCAACTACAAAGCAGAACTCATAGCCCTTCTGATGGCAGCACAGCACATGAATAAGCTGCAAGCAGCTGCAAGCAAGATGGTATTTCTACAGACTCATTGTCAGCTATACAAGCCCTGGAGGCTAAATCCACTGATAGCACAGTACAAAAACTACAAAGAGAACTTGCTCAGCTTTCAGAAAAGGCAGAAATTCACTTGCAGTGGATTCCATCTCACTGTGGCATTGCAGGCAATGAGAGTGCTGATGTCTTAGCTAAGGAGGGCAGTGCCAAAGAGCAAATTTACCAACCCTTGTCTTTTCAAGAGGTCAAAACCCTCATACAGAGAAAATCTGCAGTAGACTGGAAGACAAACACTGGATATGATTATGGAAAAGACTCCTCAAAGACCTAAGCAGAACAGACCAGGTCATTATATTTCGACTACGCACCGGACACTGCAGACTCAACAAACACTTATACAGACTAAGAATAAGTCAAACAGCTCTCTGCCAGTGTCAGCAGGCAGAACAGACACCAGAGCATATCCTGCAAGACTGTCCTCTTCTGTGTGAGCTGAGAAGCAACATGTGGCCACACCCAGTCGACCTGAAAACTAAGCTTTGGGGAAACCTGACAGACCTGAAGCTGTCTGCCCAGTTTGTGGTCCACAGTAAATTAGCGCATGACCAGAGATCGCTGATGAAGAAGAAGAAGATACACCAGCCATACCTGTAAGTCTAACAGTGCATTCATTTCCCTTTACACCTCAGTGCCCTGGTATAAAAATAAAACTGATTTTTATCTGCCTAGGCCTCTTTAGAGACTCCAACCATTGTCTTTGAGCCTATTTCTATTTTCTTATTATGTCTCATTAAAGTACTTTTACATAATGAAGATGATTCTCAAATGAACAATCGCCCGAGTGGTTACCGGTGCCCAAATTGAGGTGTAAAGAATAGAATAACTGTTACCTGCCATGCATGTCATAAGAGTTGACTAAGGAGGTTGGGTGTGGGGCTAGCTATCCCACACCGTAAAAACACTAGATGGCTACAGAACGGAGAGCGAACCGAGTAAACGATGGCTGAAACCGGACACATCGCAAGGATAAGCACCAGAGCTCCAAATGGTGCTGAAGATGTGACGTAAACACACCAATGCTAAGGCTGCATGAATCAGATTTCCGCATTAATAGAATTTATGGGAGATCTGGTACATCTGTCTTGGCGGTGATCGAGCAGAGAGAAATGAACAATGCATTGTTTAATTAAATAACATTATTTAGTGTAGTAATACAAGGATGAGTAGTCTAGCACTAACATAACTATAACAATTTTGTTGTGAAATGAAGGAAAGAAAAGGAATTTAAAACTCGTAATTTAGAACAATGTTAATACACATTTTATTGTGTGTTGCCAAACAATAAACATTATATATACTTAAAGTTTAGTAAGTAATATTATACAACAACTAACCTCAGTAATCCAGAAGATAATAGACCAGATGCTGAGAATATCAGAGCTGTTGTATTGTTTGCCAACTGCACATTTCTGAATACACCCATGATGCTAACAGTCATAATTTCTCCAAACTGTACCAGTACTATACACACTAAGGTAAATGCACCAAATACTAATGCATCGTCTCGCATATCAGCAATCCTAAAAGATTTGTAGCAAATTGAGGGTGTCAACTTTAAATTACATAATTTCATTGTTAATATTTATATGACAGGACAGTTTAGTCAATGTTTATCTTGCACACAATTTTCTATTGCAAAACATTTTATTGGTGTTGAGAAAAAATTAAGTTTTTTTGGTGTTGATTTAACTGTTTGCGAAAATCTTCTTATAACCAGATGTGTGAGTTTCAGTCTTGGGTAGCTAATGCTAGTCTTATAAAGTATACATACTTTTAGTAGCTTGGATATTATCATATAAGATGCTTTAGATAGATGGACATATTAAGAAGATGTCTTGTATAGTTTGTCAGGTTATAGGACACTCCATTAAGTTGTGCTATACTGGTTTCAAGTGGGCAGTTGCAGTTTCTGCAATGCAATGTATGTTGGGTTTATTCTGTTTCAGTGGGAGTTTATTCTGTTTAGGTGCCAAAATTGGAAGCTTGCAGAAAATGAAAAAAATGGAAAAATTGTAACAAAAGAAATGAAATACCTGCAAATAATAGGAAAATAATGGGAGCAACAAGGAGAAATAAGATAAAAAATATGAGACTTTTAGAAACTTGGTAGGAACTACACCAGTCCTAGAGTATAGTTACAAAAAAAATTGTCTGGCAGTGTAAGACAATTACCACCCAAATGTACACCACAGCAAGCATACTCTTCTGATACAACGGCTTCAAGACTAAAGGTTGCCCATGCAAATAATAGATATCAGAGATGCAGGAAACATCATATACAAGGTGCACTCGAGGGCACTTGCCAGAACTCTTCGAGTGCCCGGAATGCTGAGAGGCATAACAGTAAAAGATGAAAGAAGAAGAAAGTGGTAGCTCAACTCAACATGTCTCGTTTTGAGCTAGAATAGGCCGTTTTGATTGAGAATAGGGTGTTCTGCTCAATACATTACAACAGGCTGGTGGTATCTTCCAGTCATGGTCCATTCATCTAAACGTACATGGCCAACCCGTTTCAGCAGACCATCAGTTCAGTAATTTTTCTTGGCAATTATTGTTTAAGATCTGCTAAATAGTTCTTATTCTGCTAAAGCTAACAGATTTGCTCAATTATGATCCGAGTGATCCTTTCTTTGCTTGCTGGTCTGCTTTTTCATTCCCCAGAATATTTTTGTGTACTGGAATCCAATGTATGATTACATGAATGTCATAGAAGGAACATAAGTTGTGGATAGTATTATGTCAGGGATTGGTATTCAATTTATTTTATTTTAACTTGGTTCCTCTAAAGTTTGTATCCCAAATTTTGAATCAGTGAACACTATTACATAAAAGTTGGTAACCTTTTAGTGTTCAAACTGCAAGTGGACTAGTTAAATATATGTCCTAATGGTTGTTGTTTTAGCCTCAAAGTTAGAACAGATGTTCCTGCGAGAAACAATGTGGTTGGTAGTATTGTAGAAAAATATTCTAATAGAAGAATAAAACAAAATATTTTATTGATTTGCCATTAAACACAATGAGCTAAAAAACCCAACAATACCTTGTGTAAAACATTTATACTTCTCTTATAAAATAGTTTCTATATCAGGATTAAAAAAATAAAGAGACACAATTTTCTTAGAGAGGATGAATTAAAATTAAAGGTAAAACAACATCAAAGAAGGAATATGAGAGATTGTGAAGGCACATGTACAAAAAGAAATCAAGGGTTTGAAAGTAATGGACATATACAGGGTGTTCAAGATAATTGCAGCCCCATTTACAAATCGAAAGTTGCCAGATAACCTATCGTGTTGTGTTTATTTACTATTTAAACCGGTTCACATCACATTTGTTTATCGCCCTTCCCCGGACTACAATTACACACCATCACACAACCTTGACCTATACTACATCATAACTGAACCTTCTCATTTCCATACATATATGCTAGATTAGCTCCATTCAAAGGCTGCTTTTAAGTTGAACACCCTGTAGAATTGCAAATATTAAATAGGAAAAAAAGTCATACCAATATAGAGCAGTACTGAATAATGCTCCTGAGACGATATTGAATGGAAGACAATGCACAAAGTATGCTAAAAGGAAGGTAAATGTTGAGTACAGTCCATCCTGAGATTCTCTGTAGAACAACTCTCTCAGTACTGGAACTGAAATAGACAGATAGAAATGCAGATTTAACAAGTGCTTACCAATCATATTTCTAAAGTGTTAAATAAATGTCTATATGAAAGTGAACACATAAACCATCTGTAGATAAAATGAAGATAACAATTAAATAAACATTTTACCGAATAAAATTTCAAGATAAAATATAGTGAATATTGTTTCTACCTAGTTACTTAATGTCTTTTAACTACAAATTTCCATGAAAATATTTATTTTTCTAGATCTGGTTTTTATATCTGCATTGTAGTTATCCAATAATTTGTTACTTCTACATCATATATTAAACTTTTGTTTTAACAGTAATTTTTTATTCATTTTCTTGTACATCATATATTATGTTGTAGTCTACATCAAAACTTATGTTTTAACAGTCATTATTTATTCAGTTTCAGTTTGGAATATCTTGATTGCACTCCAGACATGTCCATGGGTGCTCCAATCTATATCGCAATATCTCCAACAGCATCCAGCGACTAACCGTATGTTGACCTACTTATAAACCTATTGTGCTATTCTTTTCTGGCCACTCCAATCTTCAACTCAAACTCTTGCAATTTGAATAAGCAGTTATTATTATTGTAAATACCAAATGAAGAGTGCAAAAAATAATATGGAAACAACCTGATATATTTGTAGTAAATGTGTAATCGATAATTATGTACATCTTCTATAACACAATCAAAAAGCTGCATCTGTTTGTCGATTCTGTTTGGCTGGGAGCTGTGAACTGTGTAATTTTTTGTTCTTCAAATTTTCTCAAAATTTAGGTCATAATATTCAGATAATTACTAGTTCTTAATTTATTTTTACAGATTGTGATAGAGTTACATTCTTTTATCTAGAAAAATTACTTTTAATTGATTAAATTTAGTTGAAAACTTATAAAACTACAGCTTAATTTGTAAATACACATATGAAAAGAAAATATGAACAAAAATTAATTCAGCCACTTCATATTTTTCAGTGCTAAAGTTGATGGGTTAAACATTTAAAAAGTTGAATGGTAATAGGATTACTATGTGACAAGAATATATTATTATGTGTAATAGTTAAAAAGACAAGAAATAAGTACATGGATAAAATATGAATTTCCATAAATAATATATACAAATTCATTTCAAAGTTAACGTTTGTAATAAGCTAATAAGAAGAAGAAGATGGAGATATGTTGGGCATACCTTGAGAAGAAATTATCAAAGAATACCAAAGCAGGCAATGAAGTGGGAGGCAAAAGGTTCAAGAAAGAGAGGATGAACTAGGGAAACACTGAAACAATCTTTGCTGAGAGAGGCAAAAAATATCAGACTCAATTACTTGAAAGCGATTGAACAAGTCGCTCAGGACAGAATGATATGGAGAAATTGCAGGTTCTATGTAACGTATAATGGTACAAGAGGAATATATATAATAAGCTTGTAAAAAATTATAATTTTACAATGCCATTGTAAAACAGTGTTACAGATTTATCTACTATATATTTCTTAGTGTCGGGATGTGCTGTCCCCCTACACACGGCTTCAGTTTACATCCAAAATTCACCATTTTTCTACAAAATTTTATCATGAAAAGTTTAGATCAACTAAAGAAAGTTTCGAAATCGGATCAATATTAGATATAAAATAAAATTGAATTCTTGATGTCCGATCCGACATATTTGTTACATTCCGTCCACGAGGGTGAAGAAAAGGGATATAATCCACAAATTGCTAGCCACTACAACATAGGAATGGATTGTGTCCCTTAATATTCTGTTTCAAACTATGCTAAAAAAATTGCGCTTTTCCTTTTGCGTTGATTTGCGCAAACTGTATAATTTCGAATATGTTTCGAGTCAATATTCATTTAAAAATTAAATAAAACCAAAACTGATATGTCTTATCCTATTACAAATTTTACATTCGGTAGTGGTAGTCACCACGTGACCTCTACCAAATATATTTTCATCCAGTTGAAGAAGGGTAACTACCGTAAGATACGCTTTGTCATTTCCTGCGCTAAACTGATTGTTCGACAGCGGAAACTTTCAATAGTCGAAGCTCAATCTAACCTCAACTTTGAAATTGCATCAATATTAGGTTTGTGTGCTAACGTTTTTATGTGTTAACTTTCCATTAAATTGTTTAATACTTATTCTGTTTTGTCAAAATTCCACAGGTCCTTTTCTATTGTTATTGATAAAATAGTATATACAATGTCGCCTAAGAAAAGAATGCTTTTCAGTCAGACCAGCATGACAGTAAACGAAGAGCAGCACGTAGGTATATAGAAAATGTATTTGAAGAAAATGAAGATGCAACCTTGATTCGTCGTGCAGCTAATACAGGGTGTTCAAGATTAAAGCAGCCCCATTGACAAATCGAAAGTTTGCCAGATAATCTATCGCGTTATGTTTATGTACTATTTAAACCGGTTCTGACTAGCTGTTTTACGTCACATTTGTTCATCACCCCTTCCCGCACTACAATTACACACCGTCACATAACCTTGACCTATACTACATCATAACTGAACCTTCTCATTTTCATACATATATGCCAGATTGACTCCATTCACAGGCTGCTATTATCTTGAACACCCTGTAGTTTGCGAATGACAATTTTCAGAGCGAAGAAACGAAGATGCTATTTTGATTAGACTTGAAGCTAATAGAACACGCCAGGCTAATAATCGATCAAATGAGACATTTCAACAAACATCAGTCCGACTCGAGCAAGACGACAGATGACGAGCAGTATCACGAGTTGCCAAATGGTCTTTGTTGAAGAATGAAACATTCATCCATCTCACTGTGGCATTGCAGGCAATGAGAGTGCAGATGTCTTAGCTAAGGATGGCAGTGCCAAAGAGCAAATTTACCAACCCTGTCTTTTCAAGAGGTCAAAACCCTCATACAGAGAAAATCGGCAGTAGACTGGAAGACAAACATTGGATATGATTATGGAAAAGACTCCTCAAAGACCTAAGCAGAACAGATCAGGTCATTATATTTCGACTACGTAACGGACACTGCAGACTCAACAAACACTTAAATAGACTAGGAATAAGTAAAAAAAGCTCTCTATCAGTGTCAACAGGTGGAACAAACACCAGAGCATATCCTGCAGGACTGTCCTCCTGGGTGAGCTGAGAAGCAACATGTGACCACACCCAGTTGACCTGAAAACTAAGCTTTGTGGAAACCTGACAGACCTGAAGCTGACTGCCCATTTTGTGGTCCACAGTAAATTAAGCGCATGACCAGAGAGCACTAAAGAAGAAGATGACATCTCTTGAAACAGCTTCACCAATTCCTCATCAAGGATTACTAACAACTTTCATCCGTGCGAAGCCGGGTTCATCAGCTAGTAATTAAATAAATAAAAAAGCATTCCAAAAGAATAAAATAGCAAAAAATAGTCTTTCTTAATGTAATCTCACACTACACCTAATGTGTATCACTTCTTGATTACCTTCCATCACTTATTTATACTATGCCTATTCCATACTACAGACTTTTAAGCAATGTATATTTATGTACATTTGAACATCTTCATTTAACACTAACTACATTAGGGTCACATTTTCTTGAAACATCAACTTAAATAACTTTTGCACAAGGAAAGTAATATATATTAAGAAAACAACTTACACAGTGCAATGCTATTTGAGCCTACATGGCTGTGACCTGTGTTGCCTGATAAATGAGGCCAAGCCTATTTGAATACTTTCTGGTTAGTTCCAGACGTCCTAGAAATATCAAGATGAAGGGTACAAAAAGGTAACAGCATAAATCGTCCCAAGAAAGCACCCGGTCTCCAGAGTGAATGTCATCCGCCTGTATACAGAGTAGAGTGAGACAACATTACACTATTTAATATAAAGTATTATCATGTAAATGATAAAACACTGAAATTTTCTTTTCTGCAATGATAACTCATTTTAGATTGGGATTCTGGATTCGCTGAAAGAGTCTGCTCTCCGCTTCATGATTTCAGTTTAATTTTGCAGATCATTTTAAACCCTATTAAGTATAACTGTATGGTTTAAATAAGCTGAACTATATTAACGATATTAGCCTTTTCTAGGAGAGATCTACCTGAAAAAAATTAACATACATAAACAATTCATAATTAAATGATGCACTATTGTTTATATTATGCATCAGGGGGATATCCTTGCTGAGCAATGATTTTTGTGCATGTGCAAAAACAAGATCGACTGATCAATGAGGGAAGAATACTAGACATATTCTGTAACCTATGGATGATGGTTATAAAAATCATCTATATCTACAATATTACCAACAGAACAACTTACTGGAGCAAGCAACGAAACTGTCTTTGCCATGGTGGTGAATTACTTCCTTTGGAGCTATTCAAGTTCAAATTATCATTGTAGTGATAGTTAAGATCAGTTGCAATGTTCTTCAATATATTGGTTTGAAAATCAGAGTTGGCAAATTTGTCACACAATTTTTTCACTCTCCTTACTGTAGATTTTTCTTGTGTTGGATTCCTACGGTCTACACTGGTTATGTCAACTGAAAAATCATGTAAAAGTTATTATGTAATTATCATTTGTTGAAAGTAACAGTGTGCTGACAAAAGAAGAAGAAGAAAGTAAAATGTAGATTGCCACTAATGACAAATACTAAAAGTGTACACAGAGGAGATACAGAAAAAAGACAATGTTAAACTGTTGACTCTTACCAATGATCAAGTCCCAACTAATGTTTGTCAGATCTGATTGATTACAAACTAATTGTTATTTTTTTAAAGGCATACAGTCAGCAAACAAATTACATGCACATACAAAGACAAAAAAAGCATGATTTAATGATAACATTTGAGAACTAAAACAAAATAATGAAAGAAATGTTGACATTGAAGATGTCATAAATATAAGTTATTGCATACTGACAAATTTATATTTTTAATGACACAGTGAGTATTTAAAAGTCAATAAGAATGTACAATTTCTGTGCTTACTGTAAACATCACATGGATTTTGATCTGTTGGACAAGGATATCCTATGCTTGTGAAGTACGGAACAAGTTGGTCTGGGCGGCCAAAATAAGCTAACTGACCAACTGTTAGAATTGCCAGTTTATCTAGCAAGTTGAAAATATCTGAGCGAGGTTGATGAATTGACATGATGACCAATTTTCCTTTGTGAGCAAGCTGTGCAAGACTTGACACCAGCTGACGTGCAGTAAAAGCATCTAACCCTGATGTAGGTTCATCAAGTAATAAAATTTCTGTACAGAAATAGAAACAGGATCAAAGAGGTAAATGATAATTAAATAATAACAATTTCTTATTAGAACAACTTGTGCAGCACAAGTCAGCTTGTTACATGTAGTGTAAGTTAACAGCCTTTGACATTCACGTAACTCCACATACACATAACCAAACAAACACACTTATACCCAAACTTATTTCTCTTTGCTTCTCATGGAACATAGGGCCTCAACTGTTGCTCTCCACTTTTCCTGTCTCTGGCCGTTTTCTTGATGGCTTCCCACGATAGTCCAGCATTCTTCAGTTCCTCAAAATGACTCCATGACCAGTCTGTTTATGCCGTCCCATTTTCTGTTTCCCTTCAAGTTTCACTCAAGTGATTGTCTAATGACACTTGACTGTGTCTTCCACAAGGTATGCCTGATCTATCGCCATTTTCTCCCCCTGACCTGGATCATCATGGTTTCCTGCACCGATCATATCCAAAAGTCTGTGTTTGCCACTCTGTCATACCATCTCAGTCTGAGAATATGTCAAAGACATTTGTAGATTAAGGTCTGAATCTTATTTGTATTTAACTTGGTGACTCACCATGTTTCCATGCCATACAACAAGACAGATTTCACATTTGAGCTGATATTCTGAGATTTGTTTTAGTAGTGAGATTTTAGTGGTGAGCTGCACTGCTGGTTTTCCCACTGTGTGAATTGTTATACACATCCTCAAATTCAATCACCACAGCAAGTCTCCAGCTTGGATTGAAAGCCGACACAAACATCCTCATTAAGCCTGTCAGCATTGTCCCAAGTCCATTTCATTGGTTGGTAACTACCCAGGATATCAGGATTATTGTGGCCATATCCAGGTGACACATTACCTTTCTGGTGACAGTCTTCTACAGTAATTTGCCATATACATTTTACCAGGTGAGTATGTTGTATTTGGTGAACAGTCTTGATAATCGCAGTAATAACAAGGAGTGTATGATGTAGCTGCACTAGACAATTATAGTAATAACAACATGTGTATGATGACGTATGCTGACCTGGGTCCTTGAGCAACTGTACAGCAATAGTAATCCTCCTTTTTTCTCCTCCAGATACACCTCTAACCACAGCACCTCCAATTCTGGATTCAGCTACATGCTGAAGACCCATATCAATAATCACAGACTGGACCTGTGATGAAAATATATTTGGTAAAAGACACTAATTTTAGATAAATGAAATATTTCACATGTATAGAGACATTCTTTTCTTATTGTAGACAGTTGTTGATGTCTTTGCTTCATGGTCTATCTGTCTTCAGTCAAATTGTGTGTGTTCACTTTGAGTCAATTTGGTTTTGCTTACATTTTTTGCCCAGAACCTTGTTACATGTGCTTCAGAATGCTTCCTCAAACCTGCATCATTTATTATTAAACGATTTCCCTCTATGAGGTAATCAAATGTCTCAAATCTGTTTCTCAGACTGAATTAAATCTAGCCTTCATGACTTTGTATGTGAAGTTTTGAATATTGTATTTATGTCTTGTTCTTTCTGCTTTCTCTCTGAAGATCTTCAATTTCGTTCTCATGGCTGCAAAAAGTAGATCATGATTTGATTATCATCTAACCTCTTGACTCTCCTCTGCAGAAAGCATTTTCATTTCTTGTTTACTCTAAGATGGTTGAATCAATTTGTTTTTCAAATATCTATCTGATGAGCTTTATGTATATTTTTTGTGGGAAGATGGTTCCTTCAATGATTAGGTCACGGAATTGACAGAAGGTTTAAAACAAAGATTAAACAATTTGTATTTTGTTTTGATTCTGTTCTTGCCCATAATAAATTTACATCTGTGATTGTCTTATTTGACATTTGCAATTACATATTTGATAACAATTTAAACATCTCACCTTAGTGTTCTGTCTAGGGTATCTTAAAGTTGGCTACAAAATTATAGTTTTATAGCTTCATCTGTATAGTTCTTTTGGGGAGCATAGCATTGCATGATGGTGATTTTTCTTCCCCTAAATGACATTTATCCTTTTAGGTGATATGGATTTCTAATTCTAACAGTTCTTACTTTGATTTATGAGGATGTAACAAAGTCAACCCCAGTGAAAGATGAGGCAGACCACTCAAACAGAAATCTACATAACCAAAGAAGCTAGTAGCTTGCTTCAAACTAAATCAATTAAACACAAACCTACTCATACACAGATAAATCAAGTACTATATGTTTATAAACAAATTACATTCAAACATGGCCTCATGAACAAAGCTTACAGACCAAGCTATGGTGAAATCTCGAAGAACTCCAACTGACATGCAGCTTCATAGAGGCAAACCATCTCATGATTTAGACGAGCATACGAAACCGAACGCAAAGAAGAAGAAGAAATTACATTCAAATTGGTATTGTCTTACTGTGGTGTGTCAGAAAATGAACGATGATTACCATACTATCAACTGGCAAGGATAATCACCATTCTTCAACGCAGGACAGTGCATAACTAATGAAAGAAATATTTGCACATACTTTAGCTGTCTGCTCCCTGCTGTGCTCTAGCTATACAAGTGAACAAACTGCAGTGCATATTCAACAAGACTGTCCCCTGTACAAGCAGTATATAAAGGAATTCCTAACCAAGAATGCAATATCATATGTACAACACTATACGAACATAACAAAGAGCTCTAAAAAAAATTCATCAATCATGAAAACTCTTTAAGTGTAGAAATGTTGAGCAAGAAGAAAAAAACTTTATAAGAAAGAAATTGAAAAAATTAAAGGAAGGAGGAAAATGTGGCTGAAGACAGTTTTTTAAATAAAATGTGTACAGCAAGCCAAATGTTTCAGGTTGATCACAACATGTAGGTCTGACAAGCAACTAAAATAAAATATTCTGATATAAAAGAAGTAAAGAACCCGTTTTCATACCATGAGGTATACTGTGGAACACAGTGTTTGGTCCATATTTTTCTTTGAACAACAGCACCTGATCTGTGATATTGTAAACATATTGCAGGCTGGCATTTCTTCCTAGTATTTTTCTTGCACCCAATTGATGGTGGGTTGACAAAAGAGTCACTATGATTATTAAAAATGTTCCCCAGACTGGTGTATTTGATACTGGAAACACAACCCTACAGTGTAAGTGCACTAACCACTATGCTATCAGGGCACTAAATATTCTGATATAATCATACTTAAATTACCTTAGTATTAATTTTAGGAAAGTCTAGATTGCCAGGGAGTTTCAAATATGCCATGAAAGTTAAAGTTTCTCGAACAGTCAGCGTTGGTAACAGTCTATCTGCTTGGAGTACATAACTTGATATTTCTTTCATCATTGTCATTGTACACTGGTTATGCTTGTAGCTGACTATTCCAGTCATCTCACCCTGAGCTCGTCCAGATATCACATCTAGAAGCGATGTTTTACCAGAGCCTAGGATAGAACAAAGCTGCATTACTTTTCTTTAAGACATGATACATAACTGATATGATAAATTATATTAAGGTGTAATGTTTTGATAATGTTGCTGAATATTTGATAGTGACAGTTGTGAAAAAAAATATATTATTCTTGCATTTTAAATTAAATAGATGCCCAAGTGGGTACCGGGCCCAAATTTGGGGTGTAAAGAATAGAACCACTGTTACCTGCCACATATGTCGCAAGAGGCGACTAAGGAGGTTCGGCTGAAATCAGATGCACATGTCCTAAACATGTACAAGTCTATGCGTTTAGGGCCTACAAACCAATGTGCAACGTATTCACGTTCTTGGCAAAGATCAAACATATCACAAAGAGTGATCAAATTGGTCGTAAAGAACAAGAACAACGCAAAGAAGAAGAAGAAATTAAAAAGACTGTGCTGTTAAGACTAAAATTATATTTTCTAAAAATCTAAAACTAAGACTTAATTCGTAAAAAGTAACAAAAGAAACTGTTTGTTCTTATCATCCGTGCCAACATATATTTTGAAATTTGTTGAGCTGTCTTTGAAAACCATATTTAAAAATTTTTTTTTTTAAAACAACAATTCCTTTTAAAAATGCACTAGCACTTGGAATGAAGAAAAAACCCAGAAAAGTCAGCAGAGCATTGAAAATAATAATAATAATGCCAAAAGTGTATGTAGCTTTAGAAAATAAAATGTATAGTTACCTGAGCTCCCTACAAGCGCAGTAATTTCTCCTTTAGTGAAGCTCATGCAAAGATTGTGAAGCACATGTTTGACTCTGGCGGATCTAAAACATGAACAGTTCCACCACTGTCCTGGTCTTTCTTTTATCTTATGGAAATAAAACATAAATAATCTAGACAGTAGTTAATTGCAGATTCATATAAAAGACTGATTTACTTTAAGAGAAAGAAATATTGTCCATCTTCATTGAGAGAAGTCAAAGTTAAACATTAACTTTAAGAGAAACAGATATATATTTAATATGAAATTAATTAATGTTGCTTTTTAAAATTAAATTAGTACATGCTTTCCTATTAATATTAAATTACTAAGCCTTTTTTTCTTTCTCCTCATGGAGGACTTCAACGGCTGTCCTTAACTTTCCCCGGTCTCTGGCCATTTTATTTATCATCATCATCATCACCTTTCAACTCCATCGACACAGGTCTTCAACAAACTTCTTCCATCTCTTCCATTGAAGTTTTTTTGGCTTATTTTTCTACAGGGTGAGGTAGCCAGCCCCACGCCCAACCCTTTTCAACGGTTTTCTATGTTGATTATGTTATTCTGATATCGATGTATACGAATAATGATTTATATATTTAAGGAGCGGCATTTCGAAGACTTGCATCATACTGAGAAAATATACCGCACGGTCCTGTGCAAAGGATTTATTAATTAAGAGGTAGCTGTCGGTCAATTCACATAAAAATGCATGTATGTTAGGTTTGCGATAGGTTAGCAATATTTACCTAAACACCTTACATTAAACTTTACCGTAACAACATTTTATTCAGTACATTAATTAACTGAAACAAGTTGCAAAGTTAACTTCAATGGTAGAGTAGGGAAAACGAACAGCAGGCAGCTAACTGCACATGGGGAAATTTTTTTCGATTCTGATATGCATTCAACCGTTGCTTTGTCAGTCATGCATAACTTTTTTCAACTTCTTTGCTTATCACGCATATACTAGATTCGAAGGTCGGTGACTGATCAATTGTTCAGACTAATACCATTTAATATTATCGTTTTCTCTCTCTTCAAATTGCCTCTAGAAAAATATATTAAATATTACTTACTTCGTTCATCATCACCATCATCAAGTACCTTCTCCGCATCGAAGGTTGACTGGCAATGAGCTTCCAACATCCTCTGAATCTTCTCATTATGTTGCACGCTATTTGTTCATCTCTTGGTTTCCTTTCCAGTTGTACCTGGTTTTTTTTTTTGCTTGCTCGTCGCCTTTCAGTTGTCCCATCTAGTAAGGTATTTATCAATGGGTCATGTCTCTTTACGTGTCCGAAATACGTACTTTTTTGTGTCTCGTAAAAACAGTGCACGTTAAAGTTTCAGACAACTACGCTATCACAGAGCACTAAAATTATAAGTAAGAATAAGTAAGAATAAGCTCCAACTATCCACATTTGATGCAGAAGGTTGAGGTAAGATGGACCGGGCCCGTTGCGCGTATTCGTAATGACTAATGACATAATAACGTACATTCTAAAACAACTAATGTATGACGAGATAGATGGAGACAAACGAATGGTTGGTGGACAGAAAAACGCTTCAAAGATACTCTTGCAGTGTCTCTAAAATTCTTCTATGCCCGCGTGTTCGTAGCGCGTTGGACCACGGGTGACTAGTCCTCTGTAAGTGCGGTTCAACTCCGCGGACTGGCAGAAAAGCACAGGTTCCCAGATTTACGGTGTCCGTGGCACCGAGCCGAAGGGTTACGATGTCCATGACACTGAGCCGAAGAGCTTTCAGCTCAAGTGCTTCTGTATCGGAAAAAATAAAAAAATTCTTCTATATCTATTTCATGTGTGCCTTTTTTAGATTAATATCGTCTTGTACAGAAATACAAGTTAATTTACAACTCTGGCAATAGACACAGCAATTCCTAGCAGTACACTGTATGCATCTGAGGTCACAAAACACGCATGTGTAGCTATGAAACGAACGAATAGGTGCCCACTATAGTGTCATAGATATATGTTCACTATAGTGGACACTATGCGTGAAAGGGATATAGACAACACGTGCTGTGGATCCCTTGCGCAAAATTGTCAAATGTGGCGCTGCAACAACACAAGAGGAACTCGCATACTGCGAATCTTCGTGCTGCTGAGGCGCGGAGCAAACAAGTTGCATGAAAAAAAAAACAACAGATTACATAACACTCACATCCTCAATCATATATGTTCTACCTGTGTTAAGGACTAGATTGACTATACAATCACATCTGAACATACTATAGAGCTACAACAACACACGTCTGAAGCTGTTGTCATCCCTATATACGATGGACGGCTGTTATACTTCTCTACTTGATTGCTGTACGTAAATAAGGGTCTTTTGGTGGTTTATTCTGCTTATTTATTGTGTCATTGTTTGAGAAACACTTTACATTAGAAACTTGTATTCGTATGATTATTAAAAATACATAGTCAATGCAAAGTTCCTGCTGTGCGTGAAACAGCTGAAAACGATATAAAGACTTCTCTACTTCAAGAAGAAATATCAAGAAATTTGCCTGATGGCTGCTGTCAATGCAGAAAAGCCACAGCACAAACAATACTATTTGTCTGATGGCTGCTATCAATGCAGAAAAACCACAGCACAAACAATACTATTTGTCTGATGGCTGCTGTCAATGCAGAAATAAAGAAAATATATTCCTCCCCAATTTGTAAATCAGACAGAGTAAGGTACTGTGAGTCCGGCAATGTAAAGCAGACAGGAGGGCATACATAAAATATTGTTAACCAGCAATGTAAAGCAGACAGGGGGACATACATAAAATATTGTTAACCAGCAATGTAAAGCAGACAGGGGGACATACATAAAATATTGTTAACCAGCAATGTAAAGCTGACATGAGGCATATATACAATATTTTTAACTAGCAGTGTAAAGCAGACATGGGGCATAAATAAAATATTGTTAACCAGCAACATAAAGCAGACGTGGGGCATAAATAAAATATTGTTAAGGAATCTCCAAAAATACTCTGCCGTTGAGAAGTTTCAAATTGACATCACTTTACAGACGAACTTTGCTCAGTATGTTTTCAATTAACGCCAAACATCATTCAGGAAAGCTACGACAGTGTGGTGGTTAGTACATTTGCATCGCAGATCAAATCAAATTCCACATTGGGGTGTGCTTTTTCCCAACCGTACGACTCTCAGGTTGATACAGCCTCAGTTTGGTATCAGAGAAGCACTGGAAAGTAAGGGACCCCGACGTGACGTTGACCCCACCACCAATTATGTACCTTTATAAAAAATTAAAAAATACGTGCCCAGCACCGTATTTCCAAATACTTTTCTTTGCATTAAAACGAGTTCCATAACTCATTTTTTATCATTCAATGCGTTCATATCGTGAAACAGCAAAACTTGTTACGGTGAATGGGAAGACGACACTTGAAAAGATATAATCATAAACATCGATTATGTGTTATACAGGGTGTTCAACTTAAAAGCAGCCTGTGAATGGAGCTAATCTGGCATATATGAATGGAATTGAGAAGGTTCAGTTAAGACGAAGTATAGGTCAAGGTTGTGTGATGGTGTGTAATTGTAGTGCGGGAAGGGCGATGAACAAATGTGACGTAGGACAAGCTAGTCAGAACCGGTTTAAATAGCAAATAGACGAGATGTAATGCGTAATGGGCAAATTTCTATTTATCACTAGGGCTGCTTTTAAATTGAACACCCTGTAGAACATCAACAACAATTATGTGTTATGGAACATTATAAATAAACACTTTTGAAATTGCATGAGGCATGAAATTATCAGAACACGTTTTGTATAGAAAATACGCAGAAACTACTTACTATGTATGAAAAGACCAAAAAATTTCGAGAAACAGAATGTGGTGTTTCATCACCATCCCACTTCATCAGAATGGTCATATCCGAGATTTGTCTCTGCTATTCATCAATAGTATCTTGTGTCCCTGTTCACTACAGATTACTTTAAAAACTACCATACTGGCTATTGGAGTCTATCTGTTGGTTTTGGAGAAGTGTCATTCTTTCCTGTTCAAAAGAAACACATCAACAATTGTAGACATGGGGAAATAAAGTTCGTCATTTTTCTTCTTCCTTTCTCTTGCTTCGTCGTATGTCGTCTAAATCATGAGATGGGTTGCCTGGAAGCTGCATGCCGTTGGAGTTTCGAGATTCCCATGCTGGTCTGTATGCGGTTCATGAGGCCATGTTTCATTTCGTGTATGTAGGATGGACATGACTGCAGGAGGGTTCTGGAGTCTGTGTTTTGTCTGGCATGCACACTGTGCAGTCTGGAGCAGGCTTTTTTCCCTGTGCATGTGGCGGTTGAGCCTGCAGTGACCTGTTCTAGGCGAAAGATTGTTGTGTGCTGTTTTCGTTTAGTCTGCTGATGGGATCTTGTGGGTGTTTGCGGGTTTGTTGCCTCCATACCTTTTGTACTTTCTTTTGATATGTGTTTTGGGATTTCTGGTAGTGATACTGGGTGTTTCTGTGAAGTTTTTTTCCCCTCCTAGCCAGCATGTCTGCTCTCTCATTTCGGGAACGCCACAGTGGGCTGGTATCCACTGGAGAAAAATTTTGTTGTGTTCTGAGAGCTTGTTTAGCTGTAGTGTTAGCTCTTTTCCATGTTATCTTGGGGTTCCTTTGTGTGGCCTGGGACACAAGCGTCGCAAAGGAAGACAAGTTTGTTGTTTTGGATGTTTTGTTGCAGTTTTTTTGAGGCATCCAAAATTTGCCTGTTGTCTGGCTCAAAATTTGTTGATGTTCTCCAGTGGACTTGAATTTGTTAGTGAGTGCCATCTGGAGTATGATGAGGGTTTCCCGGGCCCTCCTTTCTCGCTGTCGGTCTGATGATCCGTCTGTGTATATATGGTCCACTCGGGAGGGGTAAGAGGTCAAGTGTTCTAGTGTCTTGCTCTCAAGATGGGACCTGTTTCCCACCCTTTTTTGTCTACATTTGGAATTGTTGTTATCACTGTGAAGGTGAGGTCTGTGTTGTTAAATTTACATCTTTTCCCAGGTTGCTGGGTCTTTTGAGAGGATGTCCATGTTTTTGCAGGGGTGATTTTGACAAGTGATGAAGCTTGTCTTTATGGTTTTTGGGTTTGGGTTTCGTTGATTGTTTGTGCATGGGGTTATTTTCTGTGCGTTTGAACTTTTCTGATAGTGAGATTTTTGTTCCCTGCGTCGCCCCAGGCTCTCAATGCCAGCAGTTGTTTAGATCTTGATTTGTGTACTTCTAGACCCCCGGTGATGACTGAGGCCTGTGTTCTGTATTTTATCTAGCTTGTGAGATTTGCTTGTGCTGGGTTGTGTAGGCCCTGGCCATACTCCAGTTTTGGACGTACTATCCTGTGTATATTTGGCGTGTGGGTTTTGCATCTGCGCCCCAGGGCCCGCTAGGTTTTTCTGAGTCTTAATCTTATTGTTTTTTGTGTTTTTCTATGGGGGACCATGTGAGTCTTTTGTCGAATTTTTTTCCCTAGATAGGTAGGATTGTCCTCCTTTTGTAGTGGTTTGTTGTCCAGGTATAAGTCGACTTGTTCAGGCTTTGGAGAGTGAGAATAGTGTTGACACTGTCTTGTTTTGGTTATTGTGACCCCAATGTCTGCCCATTTCTTTACTGTATTATGGCTCCTGCATTCTGATCTTGAGTCCTTATGTATTCTTTTTGGGGGTCCATATGCCAAGCGTCTGATGGAGTGCTTTGAATATTAGATGTAAATTGTTTGGGGAGATCATTGATAAAGAGGATGAAGAGTGTGGGGATATTACTTCCTGTGGAACCCTCTTCAGTCTGACCAGCTTGCTTCTGTGCCTTTTCCAGTTTGACTCTGCACACCTCTGTGGGAAATCTTGATCCATGTGTAACCTTGATCCGCTTGTGCAGCTTTAGCAGGAGTCCTTTTTCCAGACTTTGTCGAAGGGCTTTAGCAGGTCGAAGAAGGTGACAGCAGCTTGTGTTTGTTCTGGAAGGCATTTCAATTTCTGGGAAAATAGGTGGTTTGGCTTTCGGCTTCTGTGTTTTGAAACCTGATTCAGTCATCAGTTTTTTCTTTCCTCTAGAAAGAAGCAGCCTGTTGTTTACGAGTCGCTCCATTGTTTTCCCAAGGCAGCTGAGGAGCTTATGGAGGTAGTTTTTGTTTTCCTTGGCCTTTTTTTGCTATGGGGATTTTTTCCGCCCCCTTTCCTTTCCCTTTTTGGATATACCTTGCATCCAAGATTGGTTTAACAGGTCCAGGAGGTGTGTCTGCACCTGTTCCTAGGTTTATTATCATTTCGTTTGTCACCCCATCTGGTCCTGGTGCCTTTTTTTTTCTTTAGTTTTTTTATTGCGCTGTCCAGTTCTTTGAGAGAAAAAAGGTTTGTTCATTGTGTCTTGTTTGTCTGCAAGTTGTTTGTTTATTTTTTTGTCTTTTTGTTTCTGACTTTGTTTTTGGACATGTGTATGTTGCTTTCTTTTGCAAAGCCATCCGCAAGAATGTTTGCAGCTATTTTGCCGTGTAGGTTTTCCTCCATCTTCTATGACTGCAGGCATGGCTGGTGGTGTTTTCATTTGGGCCCTTTTTACAAGCGCCATAGTTTTGTGCTGTCTTTTTCCAGTTTAGTGTTGCTGTTTTTCCGCCAACTTTTTCTAATGCATGGAGTTTTTTTTTTCTGTATATGGCTTGGTGTTTGTTGTGTTTCTGTGACATTTGGTCAGAGGGGTCTTGTTCCATTTTTGTTCGTGCTGCTGTGGCTTTTTCATGGATTGTTGTAGTCTGTTGGTCCAGAAGGTCTGTAGTGTTTTTCTTTTTCCCTCTGGGGATTGATTTGTGCGTTTAGTAGATGCTTGTGAGAGTTGTAATGTTTTTCTGGATGTTGTTGTTGGGGGTTTTGGGCCAGACCTTCAGTTGGGTTTCGTACAGGTTCCAGTTTCCTTTTTGTAGTTCCAGCTGGCTATTTTTTTTCCCTGTTTTCGGGGTGACTTGAGTCCAACAGTAATAATGATTGGTTTGTGGTCGTTCCCTTTCCTAGTTGTTTCATCACCTCTTTTCTGACCATCTCTGATGCTTCTGTCCCATGCAGATCGGGTGTGTTTTGTTCCCCATACTTTGAGTAGAAAGTTGGCTCTGAATCAGGCTTTGTTTATGAGATGAGTAGGTTTCCATCATCCATTCCTCTACTTCATCTCCCTTGGTTCCCTAGTGCATATCCCCAGCTGGGGAGTGGCTGAAAATCGCCAGGATTATTTGGTTCTTTTCAGCTGATGTATGCCTCTAGTTCTAATTTTATTGTTTGGGCAGTGAGTTTGAAACATGTATGGTTCTGGGAGGACATGTATTTTCACTGTTAGGTGTTCGGCTTCACCTGTACTTCTGGAGGTTTCTGAGGCTGCGATGTTGTTTTTGACTAGTGTGATGATGTCTCCCTTGTGTCCGTCTCTATCCAGTCTGTATGTCTCATAGCCTCTGATGAGAAAGGGGTTTTTATTTAGATGTTCCTGTATGCATATGATGTCGATCTGTTGTTCATGTAGGAATTTTGGAGTTCAAGTTTTTTCTGCAACGCCTTTTGCATTCCATTGCATGATCTTTAGTGTGTTGTTCTTGTTTTGACCAGTGGCATTACTCGCTTAACCTGGTTCTTCGATGGGAGAGCTACTGTCAGTAGCTTGGGGGTGGATCCCTTCGAGGCTTGGGATCCGGCGCTGCTCCTGCCTGGCAGCAATCCACAGGAGCAACCCCTATCTGTAAATATCTGAGCATAACTCACCAACCGATTGTGCGTTGATGTCTTTTTCCCTTTCTGGTGCCCACGCCATTCTGGGGACATGTCCGTCTCAGTGGGGAGTGAGTCTTCCATCCATGTCCCCGGTTTTCCAACACTGCCTGCCGGCATCAGAGGTTTTAGGGGTTACCTTTCCGCCTTTTTAAAAATGTGAGCCCTGGGTGATCTTGTGGGGTCTGGACTTGTCCACACACAGGTGTCAAGCATCCGCTTCACCTATCGGGGATCACACCCCCTCAGGGTTTTGTCTGGCTTACCCCAGCCATAGCTGTATTTTACCTTCCGGCATTGCCCAGTTTTAGCGCGGGGACTGCTTTTGTCAGAGCGTGTTAGTTTAAACGGGGAGCACCACGGGAAGGTACGGTTTACTTGACTGCGATTTCATTATTTAGATGAGGCCTATAACAGTCCTTGCTCCCCGGTCATTTTTTACAAGCATAACGCTGGGTGAGATTTACATGTATATAATAAACACTATTATAATATATTATACTATATATCAAGTGCCATTCCTGCAGGCGTAGGCGATCGGTCTCTCCACAACTCTTCTCTGCTTGGTATCGTAACGTTCTGACGTCGATCTTATGCCGAACCATGACGTCAGGCCATCCAACATATTCTCCTTCTGTCTTCCACGATCTCTCCTTCCCTGAATCTTACCGTTGTCACCAAAAGTTCTAAACCTTTTCCGCAATATGCCCGAAGAACCTTGATTGTAGGATTCTTCTTTGATAAGGCTTTGTGTGCACGCCTGATTTAAATGATTTTAAAACCTCATTTTTTTTGCGTCCATGGAATTTTCAGCATTCTCCAAAACACATCTCTGTGGTTTCCAATGATCGATTGATTGTTTTTTTTTGTCCATGATTCGCTGCAATACAGAAGTAATTGATTAATATAGCACTGGGGTATTCTTTTCACAGTGTCATGGAGCAGTTAATGCTGGTATTTTATTTTCATACATGGTGCTTTTGCTTGAGCTATTCTGCTCCTAATTTCTATTTGACACCTGCCATCTGATGTTAGAATATTCCACATACTTTGAATCGATGTTTCAGTGCTGTGTTATTTATTTTGATATTACATTTTAGTGGTTTTTCTTGGAATCAACCGTACCCTGTTTTCTTTATATCCATGCTTATCCTTTCTTGTCCCTTTTTTATCACAATTTTGCCTATCGTCTTTTAGATCTTGTTCATTTGTAGCCATGAGAATTGTGTCATCAGCGTATCTTAGATTGTTCATGAGAACTTTGGCGAAGGCTGACACTTTCACGGTTTTTATAGATATTACGTCCCAGGACAGTTTATGTGCCCCATGAAATGTTCCTGATCCGGATCGACCTCACAGTCAGAAAGGCATACAGTAGTAACTAACTGTTTGGCGTAGATCACAAAGCTCAAAGGCATACGGAAATGCTGATCGAAAAGGCGTAGATCCGCCGAAAATTGGTAGAATGGATCGTTCCATAGGGGAAGCTACCCAGTAAATCAATAGCTGGCTGAAATCGGGAGAGGGGCCCAGTAACCATGGACGGGGTGCTCGTTAACGTAGATCGCTTTTTGTCAAAGGATCCATTATATATCACAAAAGGAATGATAAACTTGGCCAAGAAGAATGAACGAGAGAGAGAGAGAGAGAGAGAGAGTGTGTGTGAGAGAGAGAGAGAGGAGGAGAGAGAGAGATTGTTTTTGTTTTGTCCGCCAAAATTTAACATCTTCCACTCTTTCCTCAGTAAACCATAATTCCACTATGGTGTTTTGCATTTTCCACATTACTTTCTATTATTGGCATTATTTTTAGACCTACTGATGTGTCCAAAGACGTAATTTTCCGTGTGTTCCCATTAGAGCTGTATACTGACACCGAATTGACATTTTTCACTTCTTTTGTCCACCGATTTATATTATAAAGTGGAGTTTATGCTCGAAAAAAAATGTAATCAGTGAACAATCTTCCTAATGTTTGTTCTATTGACAGTATTTCCAGATTGTTAAGTCTCGAACAGATCTAATAAATGGCATTGCATACAAACTGTATGGGACGACTGACATTGTTTTAAGAACACGTTTAACATTAGGGTCCATTAGGCTTAGAAACGATGAACTGAAAAACAAACAATTTAAAAAACTAATATAAATATTAATAAGTAGCAGCCCATGCTCCAATGAGAGCGAAACAATAAGAGAGAAGGGATATTTATTGTCATAAAAATAAGCAAATAAAAATTAATTGCTTTTCACATATTCTCTATTGAAATGTAATGTTGAGAACAGTAGCAGAGAATTATGTTGCCCGAACACGAACTCTATAAATGGATCAATAGAATTAAGGCGCATGCCCAACAAAATCAATAATATTTGTTATTCCGTCGTGTTGCGAACAAGGTTTGACTTCACACGCGAAGAAAAGGGTTGAATTTTATATTATATAATCGAAGAACGCAAGAACTTTGGGAGGTATTTTTAAAGTATAATCCAGGATATAACAACAAGTTGACAATTATCATAGCATTGACAAACAATAACTTAAGCAAATTCTTGTACCATACAATTACAACAGAACTGCCATAAATTATAATGCAGTTGAATGACCCGACCCTTACGACAAATTCACAAATGTATGCCATAGTTGCACACATCTGCTAAAATGTGCTGCCATCTATTTAAATTCTAAATATAGTCTTCATTCTAAGTCACCACATGCTTTTTCATTTTGCAAATGTGTTACTTGTAATGGCGTCATTACTTCCTGACTTGAATTTACGGGAAAGTACAAAATTTGACGAAACGTGAACAAAAGTCATGCTTTACATAATGTCATATTTTAAATAATGTCATGCTTTACATAATATATATAACGCTTTCATGCTGAGGAGACGCCGTGTAAACCACAGTTGTGGCAGTTTTAAAATACAATACGCCCGTCTGCCCAGCGTGTTCGTAGCGCGTTGGACTACGGGACTATCCTCTGTGTGTGGGTTCAATTCCGCGGGATGGCAGAAAAAGCCACAGATTCCCAGATTTACGGTGTTCGTGGCACTGAGCCGAAGGGTTACGATGTCCATGGCACCGAGCCGAAGAGCTGAAAAGCTCAAGGCTTCTGGATCGGAAAAAAAAAAAAAAAAACAATACATTTCTTACATTACATGTTTGGGAATCTGTGTTGCGTGGAAACCAAAAACTATTGTTCGTACAAAGAAACAGTAAATAATGAACCATTGATGCATCCCTAATGTCAACATATTTACACAAAGTGATACTAGAGTTGCAAAACGTTGTAAATTTTCCTACAGATTATGTAATATCGGTGTCAATTATATATATGTAGTCTCCTTCTCTCTTGCTAAACCTTAGTTCCAGGTAGCCAGTAAGCCCTGTTATACCCCACCCCACATGTTTTGACAGTCTGATCTACTTACCGCTATGTGACGTTTAAAGTACAATTCGTGAAGCGCAATTCACAATTTATTTATATCACCACGTATCCGTTACTAAGGTATCATGTTTGAAAATTTAAGTTCAACGTTTTAAAGGAAAATTACGCATTCATTTTAAATCTAAAATATAGATACTGGTATACATTATTTTTATTATTTCATATAATAATACGCAATTGAAAAGGATGTTTGAAAAAATAATTATTTCCCCTTTCCCCAACCTGTTCATATCTACGGTCCTGTTCTATGTGTAGATTCGCTAGTATCGTGCATGAGCACCTCAACTCTCCAAAACGAACTTGTACAGAAGATGACAACATTTAGTTTATGTTGCGTGCGATATTGTGTAGCTAATGTTTGGATCTCGTTGTGAAGTTAGACATTGAGTGAGTTGAAATATACATCTCCCAACAATAATTGCATTGCTACTCGCCAATAATGTAATTTAGTAAGATCACATTGATTGATTGATATGATCACCGTAATTACGCTTCGGTGAGTAACCATGTGTGCTCCGAACTCTTTCTTACATAGGAAGATCTCAGCTGCTGTGCACGAGCTCGTAGCACCGGCGAGGTCCGCGATGTAATTTTGAAGATAGTAAAATATTTTGTAGGAATTTTTTTTCAATCTTTCTAATGAATTTTACCCGGACAGTGGCTTTCCAACCTGCTCTTCTCGATTTTGAACTTCCATGGGTTCTTTTACCTGTTCAAATTGAACACGGGACCTACGTTTTATCGTTAATCTCCGATAGGACTAGGAACTAGATCTCACCTACACTGAGATCAGGGATCTCTGGAAAAACGTCTAGATGGCTCCACGAGGGAGCGAGCCGAGTACCTTTGGCAATATTACATAGTAAGATTAATATATCTTTATATAGTCATTTTTATTAATGTTAAGAAATATTGCTCCAGAGACAGAAAAGATAGACGCATGCAGTGACGGCTCGTATTAAGGACCAGTAAGCCACTGGTGCATGTATGAAGGATTGCTGAAGAAAATTACAGCAAATGAGTTAATTTAAACTGGATGTTGATATTAGTGATTAGCGAGGATCAGCATCACATAACTCTGGACAGGTTTATATGTGCTCCGATCTTCTTCTCAATATCTTTACTACCGTATAACAACTAATCACGGGCTTAATCAAACGTCTGTGTCTCTAACAAGTATTCATGTCTGGCTGTTGGAATTTTCAATCCCGTCTACTGCACTCTGGATAACGATGCAGATTCATCAATGTTTCTAATGTCATTTATACGAACTGCATCTCTTATAGCATTGATGTTATATACACTATCCGTTGACTGTCCTTTATTGACCACTGATGTATTAGCAAAAATGATATGTACTATCCGTTGACTGTCCTTTATTGACCACTGATGTATTAGCAAAATGATATGTACATCCTTGACTGTCCTTTATTGACCACTGATGTATTAGCAAAAATGATATGCACTATCCGTTGACTGTCCTTTATTGACCACTGATGTATTAGCAAAAATGATATACACTCATCCGTTGACTGTCCTTTATTGACCACTGATGATTAGCAAAATGATATGTACTATCCGTTGACTGTCCTTTATTGACCACTGATGTATTAGCAAAAATGATATGCACTATCCGTTGACTGTCCTTTATTGACCACTGATGTATTAGCAAAATGATATGCACTATCCGTTGATCGTCCTTTATTGACCACTGATGTATTAGCAAAAATGATATGCACTATCCGTTGACTGTCCTTTATTGACCACTGATGTATTAGCAAAAATGATATGCACTATCCGTTGACTGTCCTTTATTGACCACTGATGTATTAGCAAAAATGATATGCACTATCCGTTGACTGTCCTTTATTGACCACTGATGTATTAGCAAAAATGATATGCACTATCCGTTGACTGTCCTTTATTGACCACTGATGTATTAGCAAAAATGATATGCACACCCATTGACTTGTATTCCCGCATGCCCTGGTACAAGCAGGAGATAGCTAGAGATAGGAAGGCTTGGTATGAGTTTGTTGAGGATCTATGCCCAATCAAACCAACTTTGCTGAGAGAGGCAAAAAATATCAGTCTCAGATCCATGGAAGAGATTGAGCGAGTTGCCCAGGATAGAGTGGTATGGAGAAATAGCTTGCAGGCTCTATGTAACCTATAACGTACGAGAGGACTATTATTATTATATGCCCCAATCGGGTTAAAAGACATGAGAGGGTCATTCGGGATGTGCTTATAGTGAAAATCCATTCCTGCCTTACACAACCAGCCTAAATTCTCTTGAGCATCAGTTGGTATGTAAAATCACTACAAGAACTATCTGAAGTGAGTCTAATATTTCAGAAAAATAATATAAATGATTGTAGATAGTGGGATAAAAAAAGGTTAATTGTCTGGATATCAAAACTGAAGAGAGACAAATATATCATTTAAAAAATATAAAAGCAAGAAGTCAACATTTCAAGTCAATTGTATTTTTCACTATTTTTAACAAAGATAGAAAATACGATCCGTCTGTAGTGTTGCCTTTTAGGAAAACTGAACCTAGTCACGCATCTAAGAAGTATTGTTCTCGAGAGCACATTTAGTTGGTAATCTCTTTTATGTGACCGAACCATTAAGTTTGTTGTTTCTTGATGATATTCAGTACTGATATTGTATTCACTTTTACCCTGATATCTTCATTTCTAAATCGGTATTGTCTTGATACCCTGGCACTCTGCGTAGACACTTCATCTCTTTATTCTTCAGTAACAACTCTCATGTCAACTCGTTCTCAAATTGATAGGCACTACAAGCCAAAGAACTACTGGGAAATAATTGTGGCCGGGTGACGTTAACCCCACATAATTAGTTATGAGCTGTTGATCATAGAGATAATACAGGGTTAATATTGTATTTTAGGATTTACCAAACGAAAAGAAAACGGAATCTTTATTTTACTTTAATTATCAATTAAGAGGTTAGGTACTCGCCTTTCATTTCAAAGGTACTTGGCTCAGTAGACCTCGTAGAGCATCGGGACATTTATCCAGAGATCCCTATCTCCGTCTAGGTGAGATCGAGTTCCCAGTCCTATCGAGACGGACGATAAAACGCAGGTCCTGTTTTCAGTTGAGCACGTAAAAGAACCATTTCAAACTCGAGCAGGCTGGACAGCCGCTGCCCGAGCACAATTCATTAGATAGATTAAAACAACAATTCCTACAAATATTTTCACCATCTTCTTAATTACATCGGGATTCTCGCCGGTGCTACTGACTTTCAGAAACCCTGAAAACTCATGTGTTTTAATTACTTTTACAAAAAAGGGGAAAAATATGCATGCTGATGGTTACTGTGCTCACTGATCAGTATGTTTGTGGCTCACTTGTTGCTATATTTCTCATCTGTGTTCTTATGTGATTCTTTCAACCCATGTTGAATTTGATTAACTTTTGTTCACTATCTGTCCATATCCAATATACACTGTTATTGATTGTTTAAAGTGAACACATCAGCTTCCTCGCTGTTTCGAACTCATGCCTTACTAGAATAATAGATTCAACACAATCATGGAAGCTTTCGTAAAGGATATTCCCGAACCGAAGCAGACATTCTTTCCGGACATTTAAAAGCGCAAACTGATGTACGAATACAATGATTCATCTTAACGAAGTATCATACAAGTATTTTAAAGTGTGTTGACTTACGCTTGCATGCCTCATCTCATACTCGAATTGATTGACATTACCAAGATAAAGACAATTTCTTCACAGCACAGACACATGTTCAAGAATACATGTAACAATAAACATTACAAAATCGATGACAGCAGTTACTATTGCAACAATATTACACCATTACAATACGACAGCCGTTACAATAGTATTTCACCAGCATGACAAATATTACAACACAACAGGTTGCAATAGCATGACATCATTGCATGTGCTTGCATCCATTCTCTCTCTCTCTCTCTCTGCCTTTTAAACCCGGTTTGGGGTAGAGGCCCTAAACCAACTCATGCCAAGACGTATTATTTTATTTTTATGTGATGCGTTCAAGGTTGGTTGCATTTTGTGATTACAATTTTCTACTGGATAGGTAGCCAACCTACGCCACACCTTACCTTAGTCGCCTTCACGACATGCCTTGTAGGTCGCACTGCTGCTATTGTTTGCTCTCTTGCGAGCCCTGGAAACACACGGGCGCATGCAGTCATTACAACAACATAATTGATGACAGAAAACTGCGAGCTAAACACGAATTTGCAACTATTTACAAGCCTTTAATGATGTTGTCAATGTTGCTGTAATGTCTATTATGTTATTGTAATGTCTGTCATGTTATTGTAATGCTTGTCATGTTATGCTAATGTCTCTCATGTTATTATAAAATATAAAATAAACTAAAACATAGATCTAAAGTGAAAAGACGATAACAATATGACACAAGATACGACCTGACCTACAATGGACGAGGTGAACAGTCATCATTATTCGTAATTGAGAACGCAGATATCATATCAGGTAAAATATCGGTTCTAGTTCGATCACTAAAATCAGTAACATCAGATGTGTTTATTACCTGAAACATATATCCCCACCAACTGGAGTAGTGTCGCACATCCCTAATCCCTAGAGGAACTGGTTCAGTATCACGGGGACGCTGTAGCCTAGCAATCTTACAAAGATGATCGTTAAATTTAGTCGCGCGAAATGTAGATTTGTCCGTTGGTTTATGTAATATATGCCAAAAAACACATATGACGATGATTCACTAATTAGGATACATTTTTAAAAGGTAAAGGTGACTTTTGGACGCACCTGTCCTTTTCTTCCCCTTTCCCCACTGAGTTGAGTAGGGGAAAAAGTTGGAGAATAGAGAACCAGTGTAGAGACATAATATTCAAAAATCAAAGTGGGTGACCGTGAGAACAAGAAATGCATCTTAGAACTTAGAATAACACTAATTCATCAACTTTCCGAACTTTAATAGTGATTTTTATGTAAACTCTGAACAGACATGAAACACGACGCGCAATTCCTGTTTTTGATAATCATCCAATCTTGTCAAATCTCGACTGAATGATAATATGTTACCAGGGCTAACTAGGGACGTAAACGATAGTGGACTGACACAAAGTTTGATTTTGTGTAGTCTAGTCGTCGTCGGATCATCATAACTGCACATAGAACCAATTAGTCAATAAGTACACCCCCCATCTTCTCCTCAGTACGCATCTCAGCGTGCGAGAACTAACGACACCAGTTCTTTGTTGGTTGACTATTCTTCTTTGAATTTCAATATACGGCTTTTGTCTAGCTACACCACATTTGACCTGGTATTCTTGCAGTCTGGTTAGGCTGTAGATTTACCATCTTTACTTTACCATTTAAACGTCATCTCTCCCTTAGGAACTCGAATATTAACCTGGCTATTGCTCGTCTCGCCATTTTACAGCAGCCATATCTGCAAGCCTATCGGAGCGTTCATTTCCCTTACATATGCATGCTCTTGCACACAAATAAAACTGATTTTTGTCAGCCTAGATCTCTTCAGCTACTCTGGCTATTGAGTCGAGACCATCCTGTTTCAATCTTCCTGAGCATACATTGAGTCACGAGAAACATGCATTGATAAAAATCATGTGACTCCAGCCAGACTATCGTTTTAGTTACTGCCATGATTTCCATAGTGATACTGCTTGCATTCACAATAAAACCCCCACTGTCTTCATCCACAACTTATCCACTGACTTGAGTAGTCAAAGCCTATGAGCTGCACTCGTGTCGAATCACTGACCTATCTGAGTAAATGATTAAATCGTTCTCAAGGACTAAACTGAACGTTGACTCCACGATTACTGAGGTCTCTTGTCTGCAGTCTTTGTCAAGTGTACTACATATTGAAAATAATATATTGATTCCTGTTATCATTTGTATCCATTCTTCACCGAATTCAATGTCTTGGAGTGAATACACTTGCTGAATAAAGGAACTATTTGTTTCACAGTTAACTATCCTTCTCCAAACCTGTTTTGCCTCACAACGTCAGGATAAGAAGAGATTTATAGAACGAGCTCCTGTGTGCGATTCATAAATAGTGTCTTTGCCGCCTCTGTTATCTCTCAGGTACACCTTTGCATGGCCGGCCTTTGCTTTGTATCCATTGTATCTGAGCAACATTGCTCTTTGAGGTGCACTGTCTGTTGGTAGTCTGCTTATGTGGTCGAACCATTTAATTTGTTGTTTCTTGATGAAGTTCATTACTGATGATGTACCAACTTTTTCCCTGATTCTTCATTTCTCAACTGGTCTCTTCTTGTTACTCTCAACATTCTGCGCAGGCATTTCATCTCTGTCTTGACACGTTTTCTCATCATTTGATGTCAACGTCCAGGTTTGGCACTGGTAGCATAATGTGGGGAGAACGATTTTGTTGAACACTGCTCTTTTTGTGTTCGTGGTGGCATATTTGCATTTTAAAATTGGCGCCATTTGTCCTATCATTTCATTTGCTTTGTTGCGTATGTGTTGGATTTCATTAGTTATTCTTCCGTTTGCTAAAAAATGCCTCTAGGTACGCAAATTCTTTGACTTGTTTTGGTTAGCTATTCAACGTACATTTGACTAATTTACAAATTCACAATATCAGATATGCAAAGATCCAAAAACTAGAACTAAAAAGTCCACATCTTGGAAAATAAGCTAAGAAGTGGTGAGAATGTCCCGAATAACTACATTTAGAATCTAGATTTGCAAAATAGTCCACACATAATTTGACATTTGCCTGAGGAACAACTATGAAACCAAATGACTGGGCTTCAACACTGACTAAACCTTTGTAAGGTTTAGGTGGCATTGAAGGTAATGTAGGTCCATTCATCAGCAATATGTTCCATTCAATTGACATATTTTGACTGGAGCCCATCGTCATCTCCTGGAGTCAGCAAATATAGATCAAGGTTAGCACTCTTAAACTGTGAAAATGACAAGACAGCCTGTGTTTCAGCCAAGTTTAAGTAATAAATAACCAAATCTCCTGGTGAATAGATGCCTCGTCTAGCACAGTGAGCGTAGACTCTTAAGTTTTGGGTTAAAACGTCCAGACTAACTTTAAACACCGGACCTTCAACAAGTCTTTTAAAAATCAAGGACAGAAAGTAGTCTGGTTTGGGATCAAATGTGGTGAGATAAGTGCTAAGATGCTCCAATAATAGACTGTCGGAACACTCTTGTTACACCATACTGTGCAGCCATTCCAAGTTTATCCAACCATAAGAAACCTGCTATGTAACTGTCGGATAGGCCTGGTGCACCACCTCCATAACAAGAGGCTGTTTCTGTCAATCGGATACGTAGTGGACGAGCACCTTCATTTGATATTTGCAGTGCGAGCTCGAGTACTTCCCTTAAAGATTCCAAGACTGTTACATTGAGAAAATCTTGTGCGTTTGCTTTTTTTCCGTCCAAATAATAGTGGTGAAGACTATATTCATCAACTACATCATCTGCTCCCGCAGCGATAAACTCTCGAAAATACGGTGCAGTATTACGTGTGCCCACATTGGTGATATCGGGTCCATACAGTTTGCTGGATTTATACAATGGATACCTGGAGATGAGGTCTCTGAGTATTTTGAAATTTTGAACAAGAATATTTGCAGAAACTGAAGCCAAAGTTGCCCCAATAGGCATTTGGTTCATTTCCTAATTGGAAATATGGAATGCGTACTCCTCTTGCAGATGAGTAATTGAGAAGAAGTTCAGCATTAGTTGATTTCCAGAGTCCATCACTTCTCCAAAAGAAAAGATTGAAATCAAATTTGAGGTCCCATCCAACTTTTGCTACAAATTCAGTAAACATGTCCCAATGTTCCCCTGTCAATGTAAAATTCTCTATAGGACTTGAAGATATAACTTTAGGGGCCTTTCTTGCACTCTTTATTGGATCAAATATCAGGAAGTCTGCAGTGGTTCCACCAAGTCGGAATTCACAAGGAGAAAGTGCTGAGGCCAAATTCTGAAATTTTTCTGAGCTATTCCATGTTAATACTGCTTTGTTGTCAGTGGCAATACTCAGAAATTTTACATCGGTCTCATTCAAACTTGAAGTTATGTTGACTGTTATTGTGTATGTAGCAGCCTCTGAGATTTTCTCAGACATAAATTCAGATTTCATAACATTCTTATTGCTGTATACATCGCTGATGCAATAATAAATCATCAATATTTGTAGTATCATGTATCGTAAATATGTCATAGTAGTATTGCTACTTTTAATGTTTTCTGACGAAACACGTCACCACAAAGTACTAACAAAGCTACGTAGTTTTACTATCGCTTATATCGATAACGTTTTCTTGTAAGAATTTCACTTTATATTAATCAAATGAGATTGATGATTTGCATGTAGAGAAATGTGTATTTGATAGCATCATGTGGCACCAATATTCATTGACTTTTAACTTTTAATTTATTGGAGAGACTTGCTAATGTTATTGTTCTGATGTTGATTGCCGGTCATCCAAAGCTGTCTGGTTTATCTCTAAGTCTGTTCAGTTGTTTCGGACGTTTTGAGTATGTATCACCTCTTTCTCTGTGTGTGTGTGTTAGTTCTCAGTTGAAATGCAATTTTTTTGTCGTCCAAAGTCGCGTAGCTTGACAAGATACACCAATGACCCCTCACGCAATGACGGAAGTCTATTGTCTTTTACAAGATATGACGAGTACAATACTTTTTCGTTTAGTTGGTTTAGAGAGTCAGTAAGAAAAAGTTGGCACAAACCGTGCTTGAATTACATAGAGAAACAAAGAATGAAGTGGTTTGGCACTTAATAAGAATGCATCCAAACTCCACAGTATACAGAGTCTTCTACAACAGAACATCGGGAAAGAAGGCAAGAGGAAGACCACGGAAAAGATGGTTAGATGGCGTGGCAGCATCCTGTGAAAGAGCAAAGATAACAATCACACAAGCCACCAGAACAAGGCAAGACAAAAACAGAAAACCACGACACTGGGCAACAACCTGGTAGCAGTGTGACGACAAAAGAAGAAGAAGAAGTGTAGAGAACAAACAATTCCAGCAATGACGATATTTCAAAAATAAATATATAATTGGTTATTGTTTCTGAAATCGAAGTCACCACACTTCGGACAGACCCATAAGTGCTCAGTCACCCTCAACAGCTGTGATGGTTCCTGTAGTTCGATGGATAAGCACACCTGCACCTCAGACATCCAGTTCTATTTCCCCAACTGATAACTGCAAACTCTTTAAATCGTTGGATCTGTTCCCCATATATTTTAATTTCTTCACTCAACAGGCAGTCGGGAAAAGACCGAAGAACATCCCCCTTATCCACCTCAACTCCCGACAATGAATGCGTCAGACCGCCTCTCATTGCCGAAACATACCTGTAGAATATATCCACGCAAGCCTATGGAGATTGGACAAACAATAGACGACATCCACTCATACCGAAACCTGCCCTTCTGGACCTTACGATACATGGACTAAGATTCAGATACACCAACGACCACAGTAAACGGAGCCCCAGAGAGCTACTGGGGGCAGTAACGGTTTCAACTTCTATTCTCATACTAGAAGTAGTTGTCCTGCAGGCTCCACTTCGCTCTGCATCAACTCTACCATACGCGTCAGCCAAGAAACCCCAGCCTGAATTCTCAACACGATGCACATACCCATCGATATAAACAACAACATCATCATAACTTGTATTATCTTCTTCCAGCTGCATAGCTGAGAGTTTAGCCTTCATGTTGCCCTAATCTCTACAAAGTTTTGATTTAAGCAATAAAAACATGACTGCAACAGAAATTCAGTTTCACTTTTACATAGATAATTAACACTTGAGGTTATAAACTAGTGCCTGTAAATTGGTAAGCAATAGTGATCGATGAAAACTGGTTTAGAATATCTTGCTTTGTATTTTCTCGGTTTAGTAAACTCGTCATTTTGGTTTATACAGAGCGGTGTTATTTATTGAACAAAAGCATACTCGAACAAATCGGTTTAGTGAACAACACATTTTTAATAATATTCATGTGGATATATATGGAGATTACTTATTGACAAATTAAAATTGTTTTGTTGTTGTTGTTGTAAATAACAATGCCATGGTCATTCATACTTTAAGGCAAGGATTGTGGATGGGGTGTGCAACCCTCAAAAATAAAATTTTGATAAAAGTTTTATCCGAATCCAGTTCTACTCCATTTCCCGTAGTAAACTACGAACAAGTTTTTTCTCGTTTTGTCCTCCCTGGAAACACGGGGACGCCCATGAATAACATAAGAAAGACAGATAGGGAACTTGTGTAAAACCAACGTCATTATAATTACTACAGAAAACATATCTTTAACACATCAGATGTTAGTAACTGCAGACATTTATTTGAGTAAATTTTATATTTTAACATATTAAAAATTAATTTTAATTACCGTAGAATTAATTAAAGCGTAATTACAAATCTCCAAATAAATACATTCCTTTAAAATGTGTGTCATTTCATGTACAACCACACACAGTGTGATCATCGCATATATATGTATATATATATATATATATGGGCAAACTAACTGATGGTTGTGGTGTCGCGGGCGCCATGTGATGATTGTAAACCTATTACTAATAATAATAGTAATTTTAATTGAAATGAGATGCAAACGCGTTTTCCAATGTAAATTAATGGGTGAGGTAAGGAGGCAGTAGAATGATTAAAAAACACTCACACAAAAAAAATGAGATTCAAAAAGTGGGAATATCGTAATCATCGGAAGTGCTACGAAAAACTCTGAAAATATTGTTTTTTGAGATCTGATTAATGTTAAAGCCGACAAAGTAAATTAGCGAGCCATGAATGAATGGCACGGTTGCCAAGGCATTCGTTGATGCCACTGGCAGCTTGATCTATGGTTTCGTCTATGAGTGACGGAAAAAGTAGAAGTACAAAGTTCTACTACGCACACAAGAGTGCACTCACACGTAACTGGATACACTAATAAATGATATATTGGTTATCACAGTAAATATTTGACTGAAATCATAACATCAAAGAAGCCAACACAGTCGACTTCTTCTTCTTCTTCTTCAACGTTCCATATGGACCACTTGTTAATCACTCTGTGATTTGTAGTGATCTTGCCTAAGACATTGTACGTTCTGCTAGTTGCGCTAGTGTCGCAATCGATTTCGCAGCTTTATTTATACGGAGCTTCCTAGCCTATATGTAGACATGCCTGCAGTGCGTGTACTATTCTGTTCCTGCGGGCCAGCACCACACAGCGTCACACAATCCTATGCTTCATGTAGAAATATTACACATGACATATAGTAAATTATACATTCAGTTAGAAACAGAAAACAAATATTCGAATGTAACATAAAATAAAACTAATAATATCTTTGCTTCTACAAATGAGATTCAATTATATCTACGCCAGACATCAGAAAGTAAACTATTGGGATGTAAACAACAAGATCTCCAACTGCAGCAAAGAACCGCATCACATGGAGATCTAAAACCTCTGCCCTATGTGCGCCTTTCGAAGAAAGGAACAAACTAACTAAGTCATCAGCATTGATAGAAAACTAAGTTTATATTTACGATAGATCATGATCCCAAACCTTTTGGTCCACCGCCCACTTTTCACGACATAGACTTTGTCCCGCCCCATCCCCATTATAACACTCTGCCAACGCCCCTGCCGCCAGGCTCTATTTTCACTTTGACATAGAATATTTATATATATTTCTGTCATACATAGTCAATTTTCAAATGGTTATATACATCAAATAAAAAATAAATGTAAAAATGGATCGTGTAAAATTTAGTATGTCGTTCTTTCGGTTGCACCAATATTGACACCCGTCTCTTTCAATCTGGTCAGCGAGTGGGATTCACAGCCCTGAAACTCCTCTGTTCGGAAAGACTCTCTCAATGCGTGAAGAATGTAATTTCGATCCATGGCAGCTCCTCTGATATTGTAGCCAAGCCAGCCAATCTATCAGCTCGTTCATTACCCCTAACTCCTGCATGTCCAGGGACAAAAATGAAAGTGATTTCTCTGATCATGGTCTGTACCAGTACCTCCACCCAATTGAGTCTCACCATTCCTGATTCGCTGACAATTTCACTAGCCGAATAGTCAATTTTACAGGATGCTGTGCTATGCATCGGTTATCGCAATTTTGGTTCACATGAAAACCTATATGGAAAGTTACGTTTGTCAAATGGATTCACAAATAGAGAGACAATACAGAATTGCTTGACACTCATATGAATTGAGTAGTAAGAAAACAGATGGCACAGATATGACGACAAAGACTGATGAATCATTAGAAAAGTCTGAATGTGTGCCTAATTGGATAAATGTAAATAGAAAACCGATGTCGAAGAGAATATAAACATAATTTTCTATGTTGGTCGACTTCATATTTTGCTAGTCAAGGTTGGTTTGACTTTTCGTGATGATGATTAACTAAAAGAGACGTCTAAAATGGGGAATTTTGCTGAATAGTTAGATGTCACAGGTGAGCTTTTTCTCAACTACAAGACAGACTTCCAACAAGATATGACCACTAAATGTCAGCAGAATTTCAGATTAATATTTTGATAACTAGTAAACATCTTTGAAGGAACACGTCTGATCTACTATTGGGCACATATCGTCCATGATTGAAAATCTATTTATCGTAAAAAAGAAAACACAACAAAACTGAATCTAATCATCAGATCCACAATAAGAAATGGTTCAGTTTGATGAAAACCTCTAGATACTTCCAATATGAAAGAAGATAGCTGCTAAGTCACTAGCAACGGATGTCAATACCTCAGCTCTGTGGCCTATATTATTATGAGATAAATGTATTTATCAATGCTATGATTGTGCTTATATGTCATTAGTGACAGCTTCCTATGTGGTCCAGGCAGTGATTAGAAGAATTACTACATACACTACGATACTGGGCAACAACCCGGTAGCAGTGTGACGACAAAAGAAGACTACATACATATTTTTTGTACATACATTGTCAAATTCATCGTCCAAATCTAGTTTAATCAACACAGTTAAAATATATATCAAAAAATCGTTGATATGTTTTCATATTTTACAACTGCTCTATATTTTGTTTATGCTAGCTAGTGGACCTCGACATGGAACTAGTTGTCTATGTCTCTGTGGCTAAGCCCTGCCGTGCGTCTCAAAGGTCGTGAGTCTGAACCGACCGCGTCGTTCTATTCACGGGTAAATTTCTTTCAGAGACACCTAGAATTTTTTTCGGAGCTACGAAGTTCATGCAAAATTCTGGGCAGATGACGTGCCATTTCTGCGGAACGGGACCGAGCCATATGAGGTAAATCCCAGTGCAATGAAGTCAATCCGCAAAATAAATAACGATAAAACATGATATTTCAAAAGTCTAATTGAAACTCGATAGCCTTACTGGTATTTAGTTCTTCAAATAAAATTTTGATTATAAATCAGTGCTATTGTGTTGTGAGCCATTATTCTTCACTGTCCTGACAGTACAGCAGTAGCAGAAGCTCAAAGACTGCAAAGACGAGTCCATTCAATAGTATGTCGTTGTTTGCTTGTTTCTGACAAGTTAGTTGGGGCAGTCTTTTCGGTATCACAAAAGCATAACAATTCATGGGTCGATTACTTATATGGTAAAATGCTGCTAGAATCCCCAAAATAAAAATATTGTGAATGACGCTGTACGATTGAGTTCAAATCGAAATCTGCACTGATCAACAACTACAGGAATATACTCATCAGAGAGCTTGAGCGATTACAATTTAAAATAAAATCAAAATATTTTGTATGTCATTTACAAAACTTACAGAAGCATACAGAAGCAACTAAAATTAGTGATGATTCAATGCAAACACGAATCCCTTCAGTGTGAATAGGCAAGTATTTTTCTGAAATAGATGCTTGATTTACATTTAACAATAGTGTCAACACTAAACCAAAGTCAACAAACTTTTAAAATGCCGGATACGATCAACAACTTGTAATACAGCTAACATGCATTACTGCAATATGAGAATAAACATGACAAAATCGAAGTAATGCATTCTGCTAGATAGGAAAACACTACCAACATCTCCATCGACAAAGATCAATTAAAGAAGTCAAAGATTTTACATAAATAGGAGCATCATTTTTTCTCCAAAAATGAAAGAATAACTAACGAAATCTAACATAGATGCAATCAGTGGCGGCTCGTCATTAAGGTCCAGTGGGGCCACCATAAATCATGTATAACTAATGTGTAAATATTAATATATAACCTAATCTAGAACCATGACTTTTTCATAAAATTGTTGTCTGGCCCTACCAACAAAAAGGATCATGAGCGCCACTGGATGCAATAAAGCAAATTAAATCAGAGGACACCAATTTTAAAATGCAAACATATCACCATGAACAGTAAAAGAGCATTGTTCAACACAATCTTCTCCCAATATTATGCTATCAGTGCAAAACTGACGCTAACATCAAATGTTAGAAAAACTAGCTCAAAACGAGATGAAGGCTTAGCAGAATGCTGGGAGTATCGAGAAGAGACCAGTTTTGAAATGAAGACATCAGGAAAAAAGTGAGTACAACATCAGTACTGAACTTAAAGAGCAATGTTATCTGATACAATGGATTCAAAGTGAAAGGTCATCTTCGCAAAAGGTGGACCTCAGAAATGACAGAGGCAGCGAAAACTACTACTTATGAAGCGCACACAAAAGCCCATTCTATAAATCTCTTCATGACGGTTTGAGGTAAAACATAATTAGAGAAAATAACAGAAGAATCCAAAAAGTAAACACATCGCAAGAAAAAAATGTTCATGACTCTAATATGGAACACTTTCTCAAAGATAATAAACATCGTCTGAGATACTGCAGTAACCATCTATAGACCATATCTGAGTTGGAGCTTCTACATTTACAGCATTCTTTACCACGACATTGCACACCACGATATTATACACCTCGACGTTGCATACCACGATATTACACACACGACATTCTGCACCCTGATATAATACACATATAGAATATTCTAGACAAGTTTTGTTTATAATCTCGAGGTAAGAAGAAAAGTATATTTTTTGGAGTTCTTAACAATAAGAACAACAGCAGCTAAGATGATGACAGCAACAACATAGTCAAACTCAATTTATAGTCGGTAATATGGAACATTTACTAAAACAAACAAAATAATAATAATCAGATGTGGAAGAAATATGCTATACAATGCAGTTATTATTGCACAATCTAGTACAAATACAGACAGGTCAAAGACATGATTAAATGTTAAACGATATTGTTACTTTAAGCTAATAAAAATATACACTTACTGTTTACAAAACGTGACATACTGGAAAATGTAACGATGGATATGGCAAACACACATGAATTTCCCAATACAACGATGAACACAGTGTCACTTCCTACAGACCAATATCAATGTTATCACATGTTTGTGTAAGCATTCGAAATGAATATACATGTATAGAGTTCTATTTAATGAAACATAATGTTACCCGTGTCACTGTGTCGTGGTCCAACTCAGACTTCCACAAATAACCTGTGCACTGTGACCTAACCTATGCTGACGTCACGTAAATAGGTCGATATACAAATCTATGCACTAATTATTTTTCCAGCCGGTTTTTTTTTTTCCATTTATTTTTGTGTTCGTTTATGTGTTCTAAATCGGTATTTTTATCGTTATATTTAACCATTGGTATTTACATATATATTTTGTATGTATTATACACATTATTCACGGATGTAGACAAGTTTGTACTGTAAAATAAATATACAAATAAATGATTTTGGTGAACTCAAGAGGAAGACAGAAGCAATAGCATAAAAGAAAAGTAGATAAACTAAAGATTTTAAAAACAAACAAATACTAAACAAGTATGTTAAGCCACATCCAACTCTAGATAACTTTATATAATAAGTTTATAGTTGGGCACATTAGCACACGGAAAGTTAACTTGAATCTTACAGGACTTTGCGAATCAACCCCAGCTTTTAACGCTGTTTGGGATTTTTCAACTATTACGTTTAGCAGTTTGCCATTGCTTTGAATGGGTGGTGCCATCATCCTTTTTTAAAAATCACGAAAACAATTTGCAAACCAAACTGTCCGCAGCTGATTACCCAGGGGTAACAAAAACCCATATAAATGAAACAAAAATGAGACTTAATTTCATCACCTGACGTAAATAGTTCCACGACCACCAAACTTCGCTCGGCTCAATACTGGACAAAGTTGTTGATTAAGGATACGGGCCAGGTTCATTTCAGTGTTTGACATGTGTTTCTACAGGAGCAATACGTCAATGAAATTAACCTTTTAAACCAGAGCAATAATTGGGTTTTTACTCTATAAGTTTTGGCCCTGGTCCACTAAGAGTTTTTTCTGATTACTTACCCTCATAAACATGTATCATACAAGCGTTGAGACATGATATGGTCTTGAGAAAGGTGGAGGCGAAAGATAATAAGTTTTAACATATAACAATTTTCAAAGTATCAAGCTATCACTAATGTTTATATTTAATTTAAAATAAAAATAAAATATTGTTTCGTAAAGTTTCATTTTAAAAATATAATTGTTCAGAATTCATACCTAATATTGGAGTGGTAAAAATCGTTGGACATAATTATAAATTTTGGGTAATAGAAAGAAAAAACGCAAAACGCAATATATACAAATTCTTCTTCTTCTCATCTTTGCGTTCGTTCTTTACAACCAATTGTAATCACTTTGTGATATGTTTGATCTTGCCAAGAACGTGTATGACGCTTTTTGGGTGGTAGCCCAAACGTAGATTTCTACACGTTTAGGACATGTGCATCCGATTTCAGCCAAACCTCCTAATCGTCTTTTAGACGTGGCAGGAACAGGGGTTCTTTTCACCCCCCAAAATTTTGGGGCCCCCGGTAACCACTGGATATACATCTTAATTGTACAAAGTTGTATTTAAATGATATGTCAACGTCACTATCTTTGTATAGCGGGAGCTTTTAGAGAAGACAACCTGAATTATTTTGAAACGTGAGTGCCAACACTGGTTGTGGCACGAGGCAGGAGAGGATGATTGCCTGCTGGCGAGATTCAACTAAAATTAATAATTTCTTATTGAAATTAGAAACTGACACAAATGTCTACAATGAGGTTCGGTAGCTATCTCATGTTAAGGTAATTTTGGGAAAGAATGGATCTTAATTTACTATAATCTTGATGAGGCATAATGTTGTACACGTTTTAATTATTTGATCGATAGTTGTTCCTGATTGAATATTTTCAACATTTTTAACTCTTTCCACCCCAGTTTTTTCCCTCAATTTTTTAAGCAGTTAATTCAAGGGAGGTTAAAAAAAAAAAAAAAAATAAATAAATTTAAGATCCCAACTAAATAAACATATATATATTATTATATACTAAATTGAAGAAAACTGAACAACCTAATAGAATAACAAAGTTGAAAAGTAGTAGAAGTAAAACAGTAGAAGTAAAACTAGAAAGATTTTTAAAAGGGGAAGCAACCCCTATGGCGCAGTGTGGTAATAGTGCAACGGACTTCCCCTTGCAGTGTGGCTTAAAGTGAAATTTAAACATAGGTATGAGCTACGAGTGAAAAAACATACTTGATTCTTGAATAAAAGTGTTATGACACATCCTCTGTATACTACGCACAGAGGGAGAACAAATACATCCATCAAAAAAAAACTGAAAATCAAAGAAAACTAGCTGATCAAATAAGAATGAGAAAGATGAAGAATGGGGACATCTAAAAAGACACGAAAGCTTGGAAAAGACCGTTGTGGAAGACAGCAACTCGTCAAAGAGACGATCACGAGAAGATGGATTTATAGTGGTAGGGATGATTTGAGCATGACAGAATCAGAGTTTTTATGATCCTTCATGAGCTCTTTCTATATAAGAGAGAGAGAGAGAGAGAAAGAGAGAGGAGAGAAATTGAAGGACTGTTAGGGGGGCAAAAATTCGTCCAGGGCAAGCTATTGGATGATGATGATGGACTAGTGGCAATGACACATCACTAGAAGAAGTCTTGGGGAAAACCCACGAGCAGCTACACCATACTCCCTATTTCACCACCATCTTCAATGTTTCTAAAATACATATAGCTAAGGTCCGATGTAGTAAGAAAATAATTACAAAAATGCACTGAAATAATGTAGGGCTGGGAAATACTTGTATGCACAAAATAATTGATATAAAAGGGCTGAACTACTTGTATGCACAAAATAATTGGATAAATGTAGGCTGAACTATTTGTATGCACAAATATAATTTGAAATAATGTAAGGGCTGAACTACTTGTATGACACAAATATAATTTGATATAATGTAAGGCTGAACTACTGTATGCACAAAATAATTTGATATAATGTAAGGGCTGAACTACTTGTTGACAAATATAATTGATATATTTAAGGGCTGAACTACTTGTATGCACAAATATAATTTGATATAATGTAAGGGCTGAACTACTTGTATGCACAAATATAATTGGAAATAATGTAAGGGCTGAACTACTGATGGGACAAATATAATTGGGAAAAAATGTAAGGGGTGAACTACTTGTATGCACAAATATAATTGATATAATGTAAGGGCTGGGAAATACTTGTATGCACAAATATAATTGGGTATAATAGGGCTGAACTACTTGTATGCACAAAATAATTGGGAAAAAATGTAAGGGCTGAACTACTTGTATGACACAAATATAATTGGATATAATGTGGCTGAACTACTTGAAGGGCACAAAATAATTGGGTATAATGTAGGGCTGAACTACTTGTATGCACAAATATAATTTGATATAATGTAGGCTGAACTACTTGACAAACATAATTGGAAATAATGTAAGGGCTGAACTACGTGCACAAATATAATTGGAATAATGTAAGGGCTGAACTACTTGTATGCACAAAATAATTGGGAAAAATGTAAGGGCTGAACTATTGTATGCACAAATATAATTGAAATAATGTAAGGTGAACTATTGTATGACACAAAATAATTTGAAATAATGTAAGGGCTGAACTACTTGTATGGGCACAAATATAATTGATATAATGTAAGGGTGAACCACTTGTATGCACAAATATAATTGGAAATAAGAAGGGCTGAACTACTTGTATGCACAAAATAATTGGATATAATGTAAGGGCTGAACCACTTGTATGCACAAATATAATTAAAATAATGTAGGGTGAACACGTGACACAAAATAATTTGAAATAATGTAAGGTTGAACTACTTGTATGACACAAATATAATTGGATATAATGTAAGGGCTGAACTACTTGTATGACACAAATATAATTGGATATAATGTAAGGGCTGAACCATTTTTATGCACAAAATAATTGATATAATGTAAGGGCTGAACTACTTGTATGCACAAATATAATTTGATATAATGTAAGGCTGAACTACTTGTATGCATAAATATAATTGAAATAATGTAAGGGCTGAAACTACTTGTATGCACAAAATAATTGAAATAATGTAAGGCTGAACTACTTGTATGCACAAACATAATTGAAATAATGTAAGGGCTGAACTACTTGTATGACACAAATATAATTGGAAATAATGTAAGGGTGAACTACTGTATGACACAAAATAATTGGATATAATGTAATGAACTATTGAGGGCACAAATATAATTTGATATAATGTAAGGGCTGAACTACTTGTATGCACAAATATAATTGGATATAATGTAAGGGCTGAACTATGTATGCACAAATATAATTTGAAATAATGTAGGGCTGAACTACTTTGATGACAAAATATAATTGGAAATAATGTAAGGGTGAACTACTTTATGCACAAATATAATTTGATATAATGTAAGGTGAACTACTGTATGCACAAATATAATTGGATATAATGTAAGGGCTGAACTACTTGTATGCACAAATATAATTTGAATAATGGGGAAGGCTGAACTATTGTATGCACAAATATAATTTGATATAATGTAAGGGCTGAACTACTTGTATGCACAAATATAATTGAAATAATGTAGGTGAACTACTTGTATGCACAAATATAATTGGAAATAATGTAAGGGCTGAACTACTTGTATGCACAAATATAATTTGATATAATGTAAGGGCTGAACTACTTGTATGCACAAATATAATTGGATATAATGTAAGGGCTGAACTACTTGTATGCACAAATATAATTTGAAATAATGTAAGGGCTGAACTACTTGTATGACACAAATATAATTTGATATAATAAGGGCTGGAACTACTTGTATGCACAAATATAAATTTGGGTATAATGTAACGGGTGAACTACTTGTAAGGAAAACAAATATAATTGGGTATAATGTAAGGTGAACTACTTGAAGGGCAAAAATAATTTGAATAATGTGGCTGAACACTTGTATGCACAAATATAATTGGATATAATGGGGTTTAACTACTTGTAAAGACACAAAATAATTGGATATAATGTATGGGGTGAACTACTTTAAGGACACAAATATAATTTGATAGGAAGCTAACTAGCTGATAAAAGGGGTAACAAAAAGTAACAAAATTTGACCAGAAAAGAGAATCCAAGTAGTCTCAAGAGGATCAGAAATAAAGGCTCTTAAGATACGCAAGGACTCAATACACCAATTAACATTTGTCAAGGGAGGCAATAATGTTAAGTGAATGTATTTATGCTCCTCCTTCGCCAACTTATCCACTCGTTTTGTTGTTGTATCACTTGTGATGTTGACACTGTAGCAATACCATTTTTTTTATATTTTTTACTTTTTGAGTTTTGTTAAATCTGAAAATTCATCAAAGTTAAAGTTTACAGAACTGATATTGTATCAGTAGGAATACAATATGGACATTTTCTTGTTGTTTATAAATATGCAGGTTAAGACCGTTATCGGAGAGGGTAGCTGCATGATAAATCCAGGTGTTTTTCCCGTGTTCAACCCCCAGCAAAGCAAACGTTGTTCTGAAAATAAAACGGATGATTTTCACGCACGTTGCGACAGCTTCAGACAAGCGCAAAATTCCTCTGCCTTATACACCCCCAGCTTACGCTCAGAAATAAAACAAAACAAATCAGCTTTGTAATGATGAGTGTTTTGTTTGTTTTTAAAGATGTACTATCCCAAGTATTGTAAGTGAAATATTTCAAACCAACGTGGTACCATTATTTTTGTTTGATAGACAGAAGCATGCACTTCATGACTTCTGATCGGGCTGTGTATTAACCAATGTATACTTTGATACATATCTTTCCAGTGCATAGTTGCCCAATCAGGTCATAAGCTTCGATTTCTTCGAAAATATTAATTTTTTCCCCATGGAACAAATGATATTTGTAGAGATATTAACATGTTATAATATGCTACAGAAAGATCCTACGAATATCATGGACAGAAAAAGAAAGAACACTGATGTCCTGAAAGAACTAAAGTTAAAGAGAATTTGATAAACAAATACTATACAGAAAATTACATACTTTGGTCACATCAAGGTCACGATGGCCGGGAAAGAAATATAGAGGACAGGGTCCCAGGACGCAGAAGCAGAGGAGACCAAGAAGAAGTTACAAGATATTGAATAAATAAAGAACATGACCATCGAGGTTGGGGAACTAGCAAGAGACAGAGGAATTTCAGATGCTGCAAAGAGAGCAACGCCCCATAAAGGATACGAAACTTGGATGATGATGAGAGATATTAACGCTAAATTTAGATGTTGTTCTCACGGAATTACGAAAAATATTTATATACTTTTTTTAGTAAGGTCTGGAAGTTCACCTTATAATGTCCACTAATTAGCTTGTTTCTGTGAACAATGACACAAAAAGCACAAAAGCCTTGAGTATCCCACTTGTTAAATAGCTTAATCTAGTCTTCAATTGAAATGCTAAGTAGTCTTGTTGATGACTTGCATCGTTGCTATGGCTGTAAACTATGCTCGGTTTCATACTTTAGTATCGTTGTTATTGTGTTTATAGACATTAAATATAGTATGAATAATGTTATTGTTGAAAACCAAGCAGATGAGAGAAAGAGCCAAACACAGAAACACGACAACATCAGAGCCCAAGCATCTGTGTAAAAAGGATGTAATACATATGGAAAAGAAATGATAGAATATGTTAATATCCCCATTAATTGACAGAAAATTAGAAACATAACAATACACGGCATAAATAATTTATACTGAATGTAGTAAAAAACAGGAAAACCAGGCTCCATATCATTGTCAACAGATTTTTATAAGTGATATTTATAATGAGTCTTATATCAATTTTCTTTATCCAGTGGCGCATTGATCATTTTTATTGGTGGAGACAATTTTCGGAAAAATCATTTTTGGGTTGTGATATTTTAATTTATAAAATGATAAATACACGTTACAATTATTTTGTTGCCCGGGTCCCACTGGCCTCTAATGACGACCCGCCACTGTCAAGTCTTTCAAATGATCTTTTCCATAAGCATTTATGAATATTATCTTCGTTATCGATACGTTTCCTGTGAAAGAAATTTGTAATCCATTTCATATACCTCCATACTGTTTAACTACTTTTGACAATTTAAAATATATTAAATTATTATGTAAACAAACAAACTTGAAATATACCGCCAATTTTTCTTGGATCGAGAAACAAAAAAACACTGTAAAATCATGTCGTTACAGCTATCGCGGGAAAAGAGATTTGCGAGAACAGGTCAAGAATAAACATCCCTGAGCATCATCTGTCAAAGTAATTTGACCACCTTTCTGCTTTTTTGGGTTGATTCTGAGAAATGTTTGACTAGTATCACCCTTTTTTACGTACTTTCGATAGGAACAAATCAGGAAAAACGTTTATCTCCTTGAGTAGACGCTAACGATGTATCCGAGGAAGTTACCCCACCCAGAACGGTCTCTCAGGAAAAGTGACGCAGCGCTTGGAAGCTGTCGGATTTGGAGACCAAAGAGGAAGAGTCCCCCGCCCTCCCAAAGTGGCTGGGCTAGGCTGTCACTGATTTAGAGACTAAAGAGGGGGTCTCCAAAGAGATTTCTGGTGCTGGGAGCTACACCATTTGGAGACTATATGTTTTGAAAGAATGTACTAGATTTAAATGATCTTATCCTCAAACGATTAAGGGTGTCCGCCTGCAGCAAACTCCCAGAGAATATGCACAGTTTTCCCGGGACTGTTTCATATACCGATTGTCCCAAAAATCAGCAGATGTTGTTTCTTAGTCAGTCGGGAGTGCAACAGAAGAAAGCATAGGAAAAGTAGAAATATATCATCTTTATTGAACTACACATGAACGTAATTAAGATCAACTACTTGAAATCACCTGAACAAAATTGTATAAATCATGACATGAAAATCAACAACACTAAAACAGAAATAATGAATATGGCAAGAAAACATAATAATTTAGACATCCATGTCAATGGCACTAAAATAAACAAAGTGAAAGAATTCAAATACTTAGGAAGCATATTCCAGAAGACGGAAGACTAAGAGAGAGAGAGATAGAGGCTAGAGTGCAAAAAGAAAATGCTGTAACCTACCAGCAAAAGACCATTGTTAAGGAAACCCACAAATTTCAAGGCACCCAACAACAGATGATCAACAGATTTTAAACCTACTTTGTGTTACCAGACCCAAAACATGTACATTGAGAAAAGGGCAGTCACAAAAATAACTATATGTGAAATGCGTTGCCAGAAAAGTTACCAAAAAAACAAGAAAAGACAGAATCGCCAACATCAGCATAAGAAAGAAAATTGGCAAAAAAACCGTGCTTGAATTATATAGATAAGAAAGAATGAAGTGGTTTGACCATTTAATAGGAATGCATCCAAACTCCACAGTATACAGAGTTTTCTACAACAGAACATCAGGAAAGAAGGCAAGAGGAAGACCACGGAAAAATGGTTAGATGGCGTAGCAGAATCCTGTGAAAGAGCAAAATTAACAATCACACAAGCCAGCAGAACAGTGCAAGACAAAAACAGAAACCACGACACTGGGCAACAACCCGGTAGCGGGTGACGACAAAAGAAAAGAAGAAGAAGACTGAAATCACAAAATTGAACCCGATTGCTTTAACACTACGCCATTTTGAACCGGTACCAACCAAACAATTATTTCAGATAACTCAGTCAGAGGGTGGTTTATTTAGAATACTGTATATAATAAATGCACGGGATAAAAATAAAATTAAGGAGTGAACGGGTTAATAAGAGAGCAAACAAAGAGAAAAAACCCTTATTGTCCATCTTCATAAAAATTCAATTAAAATAATACAATGTATATTAATGAATTTCCAACACTTACATTGTCCATTGTGATCAGCTGATGATCAAGGTGACTAAATAATTACTAAGTCTACTAGTAGTTGGTGGGAACCGAAAAAATGGTACGACAGTCGTTTTGTGCTTCTCTGAAAAAAAAAAGGGTTTAAACGTAGAAATGTTTATAATAACGATGTAATTATTAAGTAAGTTAAATAACAATTAGCATTTAATCAAACTTTTTGTCACAGTGATCTCTTCAGCACAAATAACTAGCAAAATTTGATCCTGAGAAATGTCCAATATGTATTCCACAGTTGTTCCTATAAAATATCAATTGCGGATAATGTACACATTTGTGAGTTTTCAGGCAACAAAGAGAAAGTTTACTAGTGTAGCATATCATACTTTCCCTCCTCTAGTTCCAAAATATTGGTATCTTGAAAGGAATGACAGTATCCGGGGCCCGGGCAGTGCTATGGATACAGAAAAGGCCGCATTAGCATATAAAAAAGGGGCTAACAGCAAAATTAAAATTAAGGAAGGTTATTTTAAAGAAAGAAATATTTAAGGAGGGCATTTCGAAGACTTGCATCATACTGAGAAAATATACCTCACGGGCCTGACAGTATCCATTATAGTCTGGTGTTAATGAGTTGTCGGTTGTCGGATGATGGCGAAAACACAACGTTGTCAAGCGACTTGATTATCTCACATTTTTAAAACAAATTTTATTTCCTATTCGATTGAAGCATTATTACTATTTTTAACAGTTTATACATGCAAATTTAAAACCCATTTATTATGAATTTATTTTGAGATCTTTCAATATCCCAAACAATAAATAGCGGAAGAATAGAAGCTGTACAGACGCAGGAAATCACCCTCAGGCGGTTGGGAAGAATTCGATTCTACAAACCCCCGCAGTTGTGTTTATAGATGAGGAAAGAGGTCGACCGTGTAGACAGAAACTTTGGGAAAGTATTGTCAATCTATGGAGCTAATGACCACCTAATTAATCTATACAAGAGCCTCTATATAAACAGCCAGTGTACACTTAGAACAAACACAGTCTATCAGAAAATATATTGATAAAATCTGTAAAATACCTAACACCAGTGAAGGAAAAACCTTGGGGAACTTTTAAACGAATTTCGTTTTGCGACGATCGGGCAACAACATCACCAGAGGAACAGCTGAATAACACATAACAGACCCATTAATATACAATGAATAGAATATGAAAATAAACATCGACAAACTGAAGTAATGACATTCGTAGAGATTAAAACGCCCCACTACCCTCAATCGACAGCCATAAATCGAGTCAAAGACTTCAATACCTAGGGAGCATTTTTTAGCAAACGAAGAATAACTAACGAAATGCAACATATATTAACAAACAAATAAAATAAATACGGGACAAGTGGCCCCAAATTTTTAAAAATGCAAACATGTCACCATGAAACAAAAAGAGCATTGTTCAACAAAAATATTTATCACCAATTATGCTATCAGCCCAAACCTGACGCTGAAATCAAAAAATAGAAGAAACCAGTAATGACAGAAATGAAGTGTTATGCAGAATGCTGAGAATATCAAGAAGAGCCTGATAATAAATAAAGACATCGGTAAAGTAGGTACAACATCAGTACTGAACTTCATCAAGAAACAACAAATTAAATTTACAAAACAGATTACCATTAGACAGTGCCTCCAAAGAGCAATGTTATTGATACAATGGATACAAAGCAAAGGCGTACAAAAATAGACCTCAGAGATAACAGAAGGACGAAAGACATTGTTTATGAAGACACACTAAAGCCGGGTTTTAGAAATCTCTTTATCCTGACGTGTGAGGCAAAACAGGATCGGGGAAAAAAAATGAAAAACTTATCAACGGCAAAAATCTCCTTTAGAACAGAACATAGGTAGAAAAAATAATATGAAATTCAGAACTTATGTTCATAGTGAAATGCCTCCGTTAGAAGTGAATACAAAAATCATAACATATATGAACATTCAGTAACTTATGTTCATAGGAAATACCTCCGTAGAAGTGAATACAAACTTAGTAACATATGAACATTCAGTAACTTATGTTCATAGTGAAATACCTCCTGTGAAGTGAATACAAACTTTTAAATAAAATGAACATTCAGAACTTATGTTCATAGTGAAAATCTCCTGTTGAAGTGAATACAAACTTATAACATATAGAATATTCAGTAATCTATGTTCATAGTGAAATATCTCCTGTTAGAAGTGAATACAAACTAGTAACATATATGAACATTCAGTAACTTATGTTTATAGTGAAATATCTCCATAGAAGTGAATACAAACTTAGTAACATATATGAACATTCAGTAACTTATGTTCATAGTAAAATACCTCCCAGAGAAGTGAATACAAAATCAATAAATATACAAACATTCAGTAACTTATGTTCAAGGGAAAATACTTCCCGTTAGGGAAATAAATACAAATCATAACATATAGAACATTCAGTAACTTATGTTCATAGTAAAATATCTCCTGTTAGAAGTGAATACAAACTGGTAAATATATATGAACATTCAGTAATTATGTTCATAGGGAAAAACCTCCTGTTAGAAGTGAATACAAACTGGTAAAAAATATATGAACATTCAGTAACTTTGTCTATAGAATATCTCCTGTTAGAAGTGAATACAAACTCGGTAACATATATGAACATTCAGTAACTTATGTTCATAGTGAAATACCCCCTGTTAGAAGTGAATACAAACTTAGTAACATATAATGAACATTCAGTAACTTATGTTCATAGTAACATCTCCTGTTGAGTTTTAAATCAAACTTATAAATATATGAACATTCAGAATCTTATGTTCATAGTAAAATACCTCCGTTAGAAGTGAATACAAATCAATAAATATATGGGAAAATTCAGAACTTATGTTATAGTAAAATACTTCCTGTAGAAGATACAAAATTGAAATATATATGAAAATTCAGTAACTTATGTTCATAGTGAAATACCTCCGTTAGAAGTGAATACAAACTCAGGAATATATAGAACATTCAGTAACTTATGTTTAGTGAAATACCCTGTTAGAAGTGAATACAAACTCAGTAAAAATATATGAAATTCAGTAACTTATGTTCATAGTGAAATATCTCCTGTTAGAAGTGAATAACAAACTAGTAAATATAATGAACATTCAGAACTTATGTTCAAATGAAATATCTCGTTATGAATACAAACCAGTAAATATATGAACATTCAGTAACTTATGTTCATAGTGAAATATCTCCTGTTAGAAGTGAATACAAACTGAGTAACATATATGAACATTCAGTAACTTATGTCATAGTAAATACTCCTGTTGAAGTGAATACAAACTCAATAAAAATATATGAAATTCAGTAACTTATGTTCATAGGGAAAATACTTCCTGTTAGAAGTGAATACAAACTGCATTTTATGAACATTCAGTAACTTATGTTCATAGTGAAATACCCCGTTAGGAAGGAATACAAACGGTAAAATATATGAACATTCAGTAACTTATGTTCATAGTGAAATATCTCCTGTTAGAAGTGAATACAAACTGGAAAATATATAACATTCAGAACTTTTGTTCATAGTGAAACTCGTTGGGGAAATGAATACAAACTTAGTAACATATATGAACATTCAGTAACTTATGTTTTATAGTGAAATACCTCCTGTTAGAAGTAAATACAAACTCAGTAACATATATGAACATTCAGTAACTTATGTTCATAGTGAAATACCTCCTGTTAGAAGTGAATACAATCAGTAACATATAAGGAACATTCAGACTTATGTTCATAGTGAAATATCTCCTGTTAGAAGTGATACAAACTCTATACATAATAAATTCAGAACTTATGTTCATAGTGAAATATCTCCTGTTAGAAGTGAATACAAAAATAGTAACATATATGAACATTCAGAACTTATGTTCATAGTGAAATACCTCTGTCAGGAAGGAATACAAACTGAGTAACATATATGAACATTCAGTAACTTATGTTCATAGTAAAATAATTTCCCGTTAGAAGAATACTTATGACAAACGATATCCAAAGTCGAGTATATACTAAATATATGTTGTTCGTCAAAACAAACTGAGCTCGTTTTTGTACTTTGTAAAATTACATTACTTTGTTTTAATAATAGCTGCGTACATAACTGTACTGTAGTAATTCTATATCATACATAGATAGTATAATATATGCATTAGTGCTGTGCAAGATATCAATTTATAATGTTTATTTATCGTGATAATTTCATGCAAAAGTTATACAATGAATGTATTAGACTATATTCACATTTTATTTGTAGTGTTGTACTTCACTATTATCAGTTATCGTTGTGTTATCTATGTCAAGGTGTAGTTTACAAATTAGGTATGGGATGTTTATAGTATATGTGTCACACAGCAGAAATTGTAACTGAGTAAATAAAGAAGAAAACAGAGGTAGTAACATTGGAAACAATATACCAATGTAACAGAGAAGAATAGTTGTTTGTTTAATAAATCGTATTTTTTTTAAAGCTGACCAGCACTGAGAAAATCTGTAGCTTATAGTTTTTCTGTTACGTGTTACAATGCATATTTATTTTCTCAGAACTTAGGGGCTACTGAAATTTTCATTGTTGTCTGTACCATTTTTTAAAACTATGCAGCAAACATACACACAGAAGGACATGTATATGCGACATATGGGTGCCACACGGGTCAATAGCGGAGATATCCGTCATTATGTGCTAGGGAAACTGGGCACCATGGGTTTTTGGGGTTCTATGATCTGATGAGTAGTCATAAGGGATAATAACGATTAGGTATGGATACTACACTCAGATTAAAATGTAGATATCACTTGAGGTAAACATTGAGTTTAGAATTAGAATAATGAAAGAGGTGATAACTTTAATTATATATGTTTTAATAAACAAAAGATAAAAAGAAGAATAACAACCATGAGATTTAGAAAAGTAAATGAAAGAAGGACCTTACTGTGAACCACATATCGCAAAATGTTACTGCTGTAATATATACAAGCACCTATCTGTTTCTGTTTGTAGAAGTGTTAACAGAACAACACTACTATCGATACTATCTAAAGTGAGATACGAGATTTCTAAACTAGATTTGTAATTATGCCACATGCTATGAAAGGCAAAGACAAACAAGTGGTCGTCACATGAATTGAATAATTGATTAACATGCATTGAACGACTTTATTCACGATGACCAGGATGAAAAATGTTGTTCATAGTAAAATTAGGCATGCAAATATCTCTCCCCACATAATAGTTAAAAAAAGAAAACTCGTGAAATTTTTAGTAAAAAGTAATGAAATAGTAACTAGTAAGATGTAAATCGTTACTCTGCAATACTTGTAGTTTTAATATTTAATTGCTCAAATATTTTTTGAGCTTTTATGATATAACTTATTGATTTTAAAATTAAAACCTATTTACTCTAACACTAGTCTTCATTTTACAGAAAAAGTGTATATTGACCTTTATAAAGTTGATCAAAGAAGATCATTAATGTCTTTGAATGCAAATGCTACAGAAAAGTACTTAGAATGTCATGGGCAGAGAAAAGAACAATGTTCTGTTCTGCAAAAACTTGATGTTTAGAGAGTATTTTAAAGAGAAAAAAATCAAGGGAAAAATAAATATTTGATACATCAAACGACATGATGCCTAGAGAAGATAATTTTGAGGAAGGTGCTAAGAAGAATGAGAGGAAGCCCAAAATCTTGTTTTTGTACTTAGACGCAGAAGAAATATTTCTATTTTGTTTTTTGTTTAGCCCCTGATACATTATGTTAATATTTGGCTTTTTTAGTAATCTTTTACACAACGGTTTAAAATGTTCGTTATCTGGAATGGCTTCTCCGCATTAGGGGAAGGTTGAAAACATGTACATGCTCTTTAGGCTCAGATCATACAAAGTCTATTGAATGACTAGGAAATGGTCAATAAAGAGGAATGACAATTAATGCAAAAAAGACTGAAAGCTGTCTGGCAAACACAAGGTCAGGCAAACCTAAGCTAACACCATTTAAAAAAAGGAGACAGAAACCGGATGGGCTGGGCCTACGGTGTAGGTGCTAACTAGAGCTGGAAAATAACAGTCCTTGACGTAAATCCCATAAGACCAAAAGAGAGGTCAAAAATGGTTGGTATGGACTGAACGACGAAGAAAAGTCTAATTAAAAAATTTTGAATTCTTGAACGACGCTCACAGGCTTTGAAAAATTAAAAATATTGCATTGAAAGTCTGTATTGAAAGTTTTAAAAGAGATCACAGGCCTTGTAAATGTATACCTCGGTTACTACAATACCCCCTGTTTTTCCCCAACACTACCCCAAAAATAATGTTAATAGATACTATCATCTCATGGCTAGTGACTTTTTCAACAGAGTGAATGAAACCATCAACATAATGTGATTTCTGATATAATGTAATCAAAGATTATCTATTAGATGGTGCTTGTTTTATGGCTGTGTAAGAGGGAACATAATACAAAATGTAATTTAGCTTATATAATGCGATCAATAAGACACAGGCATGGGTTTCCACCTCTAGATCAACAGTTATTTTATTCTAGATTGCCAAAGATGACTCTAGCGAGTGATCCTGTATATCACAACATATCTACCACGATAGATACATATATACATTTCAGACTCAATATAGCATTTATAATTCAATAACATAGCTTAGTCTACGGTAGACCTATTTATTCATTTCTTGAACATTATAGTATTTATTGTTCAAAAATATAGATCCGACAATACATTTATAAATTTCTCTCATTATAATATTTATAGTTCATTAATATAGCCCTGTCTACGGTACATACATTTATAAATTTATCTCTCATTACAGGATTTAAGCATATCATCATCATCAAGTAGCTTGTCCCCTTTCCGGAACTTGGCTTCCATGACAAGCCTGAAAAACCCCTCTTTAATATCAGCTTTCAGAACAGAGCGTTTGTTCTTTTTTCTGTCCATGATATTTTAATACTCTTCTGTAGCATTTGCACAAAGGCATCAAAGCCTTCCGCCGTTGTCAAAGTTCCATGTCTCCAACCTAGTATATATATAGTAATACATTTGATTTTTTTATAATGTGTGACGTTCATTTATTAGTAAAATTGTTGTATAGTTCTTAGCAAAAGTTTATGGAAATTTTATTTTCAAATTTTATTTGTTTTTGAAATTGATTTTCTGATAGCCCACTTGACGATAATGACGTCCTCTGCTCATTCCCTGCAGAAGTCAGCACAGAGAACGTGTTTATGTTCATTGAGTGGTGATTGCAACGTTTTGTTTTGTTATCGGCTTCATCAGCGAGGAAGCTGTGGAAAAATAACTTGTTTAGAATTGATAAAAGACAACTATGATTCAGTGAAAATGAGTCAAATATTAGGTCATAGTATGTTTATTAAATCTAGGTCAATAGGGGAGTATGTTATTAAAAAACTCATTTAAATATTCTTTACAGTAAAGTAACATATTAACTTTTAAATATATCGTTTAGTATCGTATATCGTTGAAATTGGCAATATTTAATAGAACAATGAAGTATTCCCGAGTATGTATGCCTTGTTATTAGGAGAAAATCTGGCGATTTGATCTTTACACGTCTTCCGGGATAGAGAGAGAAAAGAGAGAGAGAGAGAGAGAGAGATGAGAGAGAGAATGGGGAGAGAGAGATAGATATATGGGTATAATATATTAAAATATAAATAAATCAATGTAAACTGGGATTTTGGGGGAAGAAAATGTCAACTTTGACGTTATGAGAAAACAAGCAGGGAATGTAACTATACAAATTGCAACTAGCAAGAATGAAATGTATCATTTTTAAAATTTCTATTGCGATTAAGAAATGTATCAATAAACAAGTTTATTTTGGTTCCATCGAGTTATCAGTGGTAATTCTTGTTAAGATAAAAACATTGGTATACAATTAACATATATAAGGTACTAATAGAAAATTTTTTAAGTAACGTTTGGCCATAGAAACACGAGAGAGTCTCAAAAATGTAGTAGTAACTGCACTTGCTTCATAGAAGGTAGTTCCATGATCAAATTATCAGGTGAAATTTTTATTTTTTTCCTCACTGTAATAGCTGCCCGGTCGACTCAGCTTCAGTTGGGAACACTCAGGGTGTCTGTCATTAAGGCCAGTGGAGCCCTACCTAACCAAAAAAGTGTTAGTCACATTAGCCATCGAATGTCGCTGTTCAAAGAAAATATAGACTTAATAATGTATTTTCTAACATACCTTAAAAACCGCTTTACTTTTTCTTTATAGAATGATTGTCGAACTGCAGTACAGGTAGAACTGATGCTGAGAGACAAAGTGACGGGTGTGTTTAATTAACCAGCAAGCCACACTATGAATACTATTTGACTTCTGTTGGAGGAGACTGAGCACCTATGTGTCAACTCTGAGTACAATGACGTCGGTTGAGCAACCAATAACCCATAACACCTGCAAGGAATGAAAATTGTTTAACATTAGCGTGTTCAGTACAGTCTTTATTGTATGCTTGGGAAACTTAAATATTAACCTAGAATGTAGCTTTGATAGAGCAGTTCATGTTTGTTATTTTACTGATATCCTGCATATTAAACACTTTTATACGTGCTCCTTCAAACGATCATTCATTTGAATATTCCATGCTCACTGCACACAAGAGATGTTATCAAGCTTTACTCTCTCTCTCTCTCTACCATGACAAAAAATACACGATTGTCTGGGGTTTATGCTTTGTAGAGCTGTGAGTAAATAGACAGTGGTGCACCACCTTGTCTATTCGTCAATGATAATTGATACGAGCCATTAGTATATAGTCATTCAATAAGGATGTCAAAGCAGCTCAGAAAGAGATTAGATTAACAAGATAGCCTTCGATGTTCCCTTCTGTTGCCCACCTTTAAGACTATAAAAATATTAGTGATTACAAAGACACTAGTCCTTCAATTGTCCTTCTGACACGGGCAACAGACAGTGTATATGGGAAAATCATGGAAAATTTGATGCCCAGTGAAATTCATCCAACAGTTTCAATGGCATGATGGCATTTTATTGAGAAGATGAACTGTCGCTCTTCCGGGCACAAAAGGTAAAAGGACTGTGTACTGGCCCCAACACACTTCTCAGCATGATGTCTGCACCATGCCATGGGTCTTTTAGGAAGGCGACGAACATGGAGAACGATTGATACAGGACAGATGGTAATCTATTCAATCTTCGGAGGTTGAAATCCTCCACCAAGGTAAAAGAATCAACTATTTCAAACCTGTTGTTTGCTGATGACTGCGCCCTCTCTCCCAACTCTGTGGAAGAAACGCAAACTGACATGGACAAGTTCTCAATGACCTGTGATAAATTTGGCCTTACCATTAACACCAAGAAAACAAAGGTCATGTTCCAGCCCGCCGCTAGAGAGCAGTACTACGATCCAGTCATCAAAATGTTTTTTTTTTTTTTGTTTTTTTTTCGGTCCAGAAGCACTTGAGCTTTTCAGCTCTTCGGCTCGGTGCCATGAACATCGTAACCTTCAGTTCGGTGTCACGAACACCGTAAATCTGGGGAATCTGTGGCTTTTTCTGCCATCCCGCGGAATTGAACCCGCACGCGCAGAGGGATAGTCACCCGTAGTCCAACGCTCTACGAACACGCTGGGCAGACGGGCAGTCATCAACATTAAACACCAGCGTCTCCTGCCAGCGGACAATTTTGTCTATCTTCGCAGCATCCTATCCAGAACGGCAAACAAAGACTCTGAGGTCAACAATAGGATATCCAAAGCCAGTGCTGCGTTCGGAAGACACCACGTGCTGGAAATCCTTTGCAAAATCGCCAATGTGGCGCTGTAACAACAAAAGAGGAACCCGCATTGCTGAGAATCATCGTGTCGTCGAGACACAGGGAAAGCGAGCTGCGCGAAAATACAGAACACACAACACACACATGTCTAGCCTTGATCATGTCTGCCCCACCGTGGTAGGGAATTGTGTTCTAGGATTGGACTCTACAGTCACCTCCGCACACACCATAGAGGTGCAGCAGCACACGTCTGAGATTGTTGTTCTTATCGCTTGCGATGGACGGCTATTACAGCCCTTCAATTGTATGTACACTACATGACAAGATTGGTTAATTACACATGACACCAGTTCTTCAATTGTATGTACACTACATGACAAGATTGGTTAATTACACATGCCACCAGTTCTTCAATTGTATGTACACTACATGCCAAGATTGGTTAATTACACATGACACCAGTTCTTCAATTGTATGTACACTACATGACAAGATTGGTTAATTACACATGACACCAGTTCTTCAATTGTATGTACACTACATGCCAAGATTGGTTAATTACACATGACACCAGTTCTTCAATTGTATGTACACTACATGCCAAGATTGGTTAATTACACATGACACCAGTTCTTCAATTGTATGTACACTACATGCCAAGATTGGTTAATTACACATGACACCAGTTCTTCAATTGTATGTACACTACATGACAAGATTGGTTAATTACACATGACACCAGTTCTTCAATTGTATGTACACTACATGCCAAGATTGGTTAATTACACATGACACCAGTTCTTCAATTGTATGTACACTACATGCCAAGATTGGTTAATTACACATGACACCAGTTCTTCAATTGTATGTACACTACATGACAAGATTGGTTAATTACACATGACACCAGTTCTTCAATTGTATGTACACTACATGCCAAGATTGGTTAATTACACATGACACCAGTTCTTCAATTGTATGTACACTACATGACAAGATTGGTTAATTACACATGACACCAGTTCTTCAATTGTATGTACACTACATGACAAGATTGGTTAATTACACATGACACCAGTTCTTCAATTGTATGTACACTACATGCCAAGATTGGTTAATTACACATGACACCAGTTCTTCAATTGTATGTACACTACATGCCAAGATTGGTTAATTACACATGACACCAGTTCTTCAATTGTATGTACACTACATGCCAAGATTGGTTAATTACACATGACACCAGTTCTTCAATTGTATGTACACTACATGCTAAGATTGGTTAATTACACATGACACCAGTTCTTCAATTGTATGTACACTACATGCCAAGATTGGTTAATTACACATGACACCAGTTCTTCAATTGTATGTACACTACATGCCAAGATTGGTTAATTACACATGACACCAGTTCTTCAATTGTATGTACACTACATGACAAGATTGGTTAATTACACATGACACCAGTTCTTCAATTGTATGTACACTACATGCCAAGATTGGTTAATTACACATGACACCAGTTCTTCAATTGTATGTACACTACATGCCAAGATTGGTTAATTACACATGACACCAGTTCTTCAATTGTATGTACACTACATGCCAAGATTGGTTAATTACACATGACACCAGTTCTTCAATTGTATGTACACTACATGCCAAGATTGGTTAATTACACATGACACCAGTTCTTCAATTGTATGTACACTACATGCCAAGATTGGTTAATTACACATGACACCAGTTCTTCAATTGTATGTACACTACATGCCAAGATTGGTTAATTACACATGACACCAGTTCTTCAATTGTATGTACACTACATGCCAAGATTGGTTAATTACACATGACACCAGTTCTTCAATTGTATGTACACTACATGACAAGATTGGTTAATTACACATGACACCAGTTCTTCAATTGTATGTACACTACATGACAAGATTGGTTAATTACACATGACACCAGTTCTTCAATTGTATGTACACTACATGCCAAGATTGTTAATTACATGACACCAGTTCTTCAATTGTATGTACACTACATGAAAGATTGTTAATTACACATGACACCAGTTCTTCAATTGTATGTACACTACATGCCAAGATTGGTTAATTACACATGACACCAGTTCTTCAATTGTATGTACACTACATGAGAAGATTGGTTAATTACACATGACACCAGTTCTTCAATTGTATGTACACTACATGCCAAGATTGGTTAATTACACATGACACCAGTTCTTCAATTGTATGTACACTACATGCCAAGATTGGTTAATTACACATGACACCAGTTCTTCAATTGTATGTACACTACATGACAAGATTGGTTAATTACACATGACACCAGTTCTTCAATTGTATGTACACTACATGACAAGATTGGTTAATTACACATGACACCAGTTCTTCAATTGTATGTACACTACATGCCAAGATTGGTTAATTACACATGACACCAGTTCTTCAATTGTATGTACACTACATGCCAAGATTGGTTAATTACACATGACACCAGTTCTTCAATTGTATGTACACTACATGCCAAGATTGGTTAATTACACATGACACCAGTTCTTCAATTGTATGTACACTACATGCCAAGATTGGTTAATTACACATGACACCAGTTCTTCAATTGTATGTACACTACATGCCAAGATTGGTTAATTACACATGACACCAGTTCTTCAATTGTATGTACACTACATGCAAGATTGTTAATTACACATGGCACCAGTTCTTCAATTGTATGTACACTACATGCCAAGATTGGTTAATTACACATGACACCAGTTCTTCAATTGTATGTACACTACATGCCAAGATTGGTTAATTACACATGACACCAGTTCTTCAATTGTATGTACACTACATGACAAGATTGGTTAATTACACATGACACCAGTTCTTCAATTGTATGTACACTACAACGGTGAAACACGTAAAACAAAGTACTGTAGTTTTACAAAATAGAAAAACAATAACAATACACAGCAACTTTTCGACCAAAAGACCTTTATCAAGCACAGGATACCACAGAGGATACCACAGAGGATACCACCTTTTCTAGGATACCACAGAGGATACCACCTTTCTAGGATACCACAGAGGATACCACCTTTCTAGATACCACGAGGATACCACCTTTCTAGGATCCACAGAGATACCACTTTCTAGGATACCACAGAGGATACCACCTTTTCTAGGATACCAAAAGGATACCACCTTTCTAGGATACCACAGAGGATACCACCTTTCTAGGATACCACAGAGGATACCACCTTTCTAGGATACCAGAGGATACCACCTTTCTAGGATACCACAGAGGATACCACAGAGGATACACAGAGGATACCACAGAGGATACCACAGAGATACCACCTTTCTAGGATACCACAGAGGATACCACCTTTTCTAGGATACCACAGAGGATACCACAGAGGATACCACAGAGGATACCACAGAGGATACCACAGAGGATACCACAGAGGATACCACAGAGGATACCACAGAGGATACCACAGAGATACCACCTTTCTAGGATACCACAGAGATACCACAGAGGATACACAGAGGATACCACAGAGATACCACGAGGATACACAGAGGATACCACAGAGGATACCACAGAGGATACCACAGAGGATACCACAGAGGTGAAGAATTCACTTCTTAAACAGCACAGAACATATAGAATCAAACAATAAATTCCCAACGGCCCTAAAATGAAAATATGTGACTAAATTCTTTCCTTGGAGCGACTCATTTAAAATAAGAAAAGAAATGTCTGTATTCGCAAAAGTATGTTGTGATAGACAAAAAGAAGACAATACATTAAATTTAGTCAGGACTAAGACAATAAATGTAGAAAAAATCATAGGGCTCCAGATGAATTCCCATGTTTACTGACTTCCATTGTTCGTTTTATGAGTTTTTCTCATGGTTAATTTGGACGTAGTTGGCATTACAGTTGACAGCTACATGGCTTATTTATTGCTACAGAGCAGAATTAATCAATTTAGATAATCGTTATTGATTGCAGTTTGTTATAACAGTTGCGCAATTTTCTGCGCCAGTTCATTTGACGTGTTCTTATGCTTGAAGCTCACTGGAAGTAAGTACACTGCCGTGACTTTGTCCGTTCATGCATATCAGAAACTTCTATTGAAAGATTTTTGTATGTGTGACCTATACGTACGTCTTCCCTATCTCACAACAGCTGCAGCACATAAACTCAATTTCGGTGCACACGTACTTCATTAAAAACATACACACCTGACAGACAGGTGTTTTTGATACATGCGATACAATTAGCTAGTGATATGAATTTCAGCTGCTTACAAGTATTACTAACTATTCGTTACTATTAAAAAATACTCAGTACTTGGTACTCATTACTTCGTATGTAGCAATCGTTGAATGAAAATCGTGGCATATCATAAAAGACGTCGCCATCAAAAGCAATAAACGAGTCGTTTACCATTGTTTTATGAACGGTGTAGTCTATTTTTACCGCTCGTAAAAATCCACAGGAACTAATTTGCTTATAAATGTGCCCTCTGCGGAGTTTGAATCAGATACACATGTATTGTGATCATGCTCACTACCGTTTAAGCTAGAGACGCCCACTCGTTACTTAGTGATTATTGGCTATGGACTAATATAAAATTAATACCACTAAATTTGCAGTTTGATATATGGAGTTAAATCTGCTACCATCAATGTAAACATAAAATATTACCGATGAATTTTTGAAATAACTAAAGAAGTATTAGAGTAGGAATATGCATCATCTGATTGCAAGGTCAATGCTGGTTTTTTATGAATGAATCACAGTTTATTTATTTACTACGTCTGTCAACGAAAAATAGTTACAGTGCACTTAGATATATTTTGATTGGCTGATAATATGATTATCAATTAGGTGAATCTAAAATGTAACGATAAGGAGTAACACATACTAAGCTACTAACAAATATTGATTATGTAACGACAATTTGCAGTGTATCGATGTGGTCAAAGGCGCAGTCATAGGTACAATGTCGCGCCAGGTTTAGTGAGCTGCTACTGATCAAGACCCTGCCCCACCTCCACGTTGTGTCCATGGAAACAGAAAGATGATCCTGTCTGGCTAAGTGGGTAGGGATCCACGGAGAGCTACTCCGGTTTAAGTAGTGGTGCAGACGCGGTTACGTTTTATGAGATCTGCTCGAAACCCAGACGAGCAGAATCCCAGATAAAATGATTATTTCTGCACGTCTCTTCCGGCCGATGAGGAAAGCTGAATAAATAAAAATGAATAGTAAGAATTGACAAGGTTTGAGTCGTCGGAGGCACGTCCCTCGAAAGAATAGTCGCATCAAATGTGCCAGCTATCGGCAAGAATTGTCGAAAAATGCAAGTGTCGTGACGACACAAGGGAAGATTGCAGTAAACTCAGTATCAGAGGCCAAGCGCAGGAACATTTATTGGGTAAGGTTGATCGAGCGCAAATTCTAAAGTTGCGTTCTAGTGCCTAATAAACGTCGAAACGCATCTTGCTGACAACTTATCCTGAAAAGGCGATGTGCGAAAAATTTTGCGTTGATAGCGCCAGACACTCGATATTTGACAAGTCAGTGTTTTCCAGTGCCAGGAAAATCAGAGTAGAAACTGCAAATTGCCAAGTGCCGACACGCGTTTCGAAAAGTCTGAGAATGTTCCTACTCCGAAATATTCACAAAATAGATGAGACTGCAGTAAAACTATTCGATGGGACAAAACACGTAATCACAAAGTATGCAGTTTTACAAATTACAACACAATGACAAAATACAGCAACGTTTCGACCAACAAGGCCTTTTTCAAGCAAACGAACAACAAGAGTGACAAATAAAAAAAACATATGGACGACCCAGACAAACGTTTTCGTAGCGCGTTACTAAATTGGAAATAACGATACCATAAATGTATACAAAGAACACATAAACTAGAAATAGAAAGGAAGAGAACAATGAAAAATAGTAAATATATAACAATACATGCAAATATTTCCCTATAGATTACAAGGATGGAAAGTAATAAGAAGCATGGAATGTAATACTTGACACGGGTCGATGGTCCATACACAAATCAGAGATCTCAGAGCAACGACTGGGCATCGAGAACAGATCATGTGCTTGACCGAGATGGAGTCAAAGGCCATATCATTGAAATGGGTGCTACAGGGGTCACAGAGCATTTTGATGTATCGCGCAAGTGTTGGGCGAATCGGTCACTGAGCCTCTTGCCTGTCTCGCCGATATAAGCCTTGTTACTCCGAAATAAACTCCCAGTTACTAGAAAAGTAAGGCCGACAATGTAAAAGTGTGACAGTCGTCCAAATCCAAACATTGGCGAGAACCGACACTTTTCACGGTGACCTACACGAGTAGAATGTCATCCTTGGCTCATATTATACATAGGCAAATTTAACCGCCAAAATATGATCGAGTGCGTGACAAGTGTATATGTCCCTAATGGCTGAGAATGTTCCTACTCCGGAACGACCTGATATAGTCAGATTGATTGATTGATAGACCATCATCATTGCACTTCTGTGAGTAACCATGTGTACTCCGATCTCTGTCTTATACAGTAAGATCTCAGCCGCAGTGCACGAACTCTGTAGCACAGACGAGGGTTCCTGATGTAATTTTGAAGATGGTGAGGATATTTTTAATATCATGTAGTCAGAAAGGCGCATAATGTAGACATACTCTTAGGCAAAGATCATAAAGGCAAATATATGACGAAAAATGATCCTTAAAGAGCAATGAACACCCGAAGCAGTCGACAAGTGACCGTTCCAATGACCAGTCCTAGAAGAGTTTTACATGTTCCTAAATCGGAACGACCTCACCCAGTCAGAAAATTTGCAAAGTAGTAAATGCTCTTTGGCGCAGATCCAAGCCAAAATATACGGCACTAAAACGATCATTAAAACGTGTTTATCATACGATGCAAAGGAAAGCCACACTCAGTCGGAAAGGTTGCAAAATATAAAGGCTCTTTGACGTAGACCCAGGCCCAAATATACGGCGTTAAATGGATAATTAAAGAGAATTCGTACACACGAAGGAAGTGAGGACTGACAGCGAGACAAACTCAAAACATTTCCGTAGGAGAAAAATAGAAGCCCTGACCTACACGTGTATGGTACCATACACAAGTAGGGGCCTACTTAACAGGGGTTAAACGTTAGTCGTTCTTGTCAAAGATCAATTATATATCACAATAAGAATGATAAAATTGGTCGCGAAGAACGAACACGAAGAAGAAACAATGTATCGATCAGTGTGAGAATAATGTTTCAAAAATTAAATTTTGACATCTTTTTGTTATGTTTACAAAAATTGCGGTAGGTGTTATATTATCATATAATGTTGATGTGGTTACATTTATACTGATTGCTGAAACTGGAGTGTATTCGTACTATTATCAAATAAATAAACTTATAAACATAGAGAGAGAGAGAGAGAGAGAGAGAGACGAACTGCTGCGTACTTTATTTAAAGAAAACATTTTTCTGGTTTCGAAATTGTGTTATGCTGACTCACTTTAACAATGGTGGAGCTCTCCGACGTCGCTTGGTCGAGTTACTATAGTTACGTAAACACAAAGAGAAGAATAAATACAGACTGATGGGGAAACTTGAAACGATTGAAAGTCGTACCACACAAGTAATTAACTTGTAACACCGAATTAGAAATGATGTTATATACACCCACATGTCTTTGTAGCATAGTGAGAAATCTGTTTGTGGTAATCTAGCGTATGAGATAAGGTAATAGCCGGATGCAATAGGGCGTATAGGAAGCGATGTGTTCAAAATGAAAATGAATATTGTGCCGTGGTAAAACATTGATTGGTCTGACTACTTCCTAGACTGGTGGACTGGTTCGATTCATAGTTGTAGTAGGATTTGTTGTTCGCCTATATACAGGATCTAATGTCGATGCAATCTCAATGAGGTATCCGAAAATACTGGGAAGTGAAGGCGATCGGCGTGATGTTCATCAGAATGATTGATTGATTTATAAGACTATCATCATTGCACTTCGATGAGTAACCATGTGTGCTTCGATTTCTTTCTTACACAGGAGGATCTAATCCACAGTGCACGAACTCCGTAGAACCGGCAAGGGTCCCGTTGCATTTTAGAAAATGTGAAAATGTGAAAATGTGAAAATAATTGTAGGAATGAAATAAAAATCTTCCTAATGAATTTTCACAAGCAGCGGCTTTCCATCAATCTCTTCTCGATTCTGAACTGTCAATAATTCTTTGATGTGCTCAACTTGAACATAGGACCTATGTTTTCTCGTCCGTCTCCGATAAGGCTAGGAGCTAGATCTCACTTACACTGAGTTCAGGGTTCTCTGGAAAGATATCCAGATTGCTTTACGAGGGAGCAAACCGAGTACCTTTGGAAACAGAGGCCAGCACCTAACCTCTACGTTACAGAGACCAACACCTAACCTCTACGTTACAGAGGCCAGCACCTAACCTCTACGTTACAGAGGCCAGCACCTAACCTCTACGTTACAGAGACCAACACCTAACCTCTACGTTACAGAGACCAACACCTAACCTCTACGTTACAGAGACCAGCACCTAACCTCTACGTTACAGAGACCAGCACCTAAACTCTACGTTACAGAGGCCAGCACCTAACCTCTACGTTACAGAGACCAACACCTAACCTCTACGTTACAGAGGCCAGCACCTAACCTCTACGTTACAGAGGCCAGCACCTAACCTCTACGTTACAGAGACCAGCACCTAACCTCTACGTTACAGAGACCAGCACCTAACCTCTACGTTACAGAGACCAGCACCTAACCTCTACGTTACAGAGGCCAGCACCTAAACTCTACGTTACAGAGACCAGCACCTAACCTCTACGTTACAGAGACCAGCACCTAACCTCTACGTTACAGAGACCAGCACCTAACCTCTACGTTACAGAGACCAGCACCTAACCTCTACGTTACAGAGACCAGCACCTAACCTCTACGTTACAGAGACCAGCACCTAACCTCTACGTTACAGAGACCAGCACCTAACCTCTACGTTACAGAGACCAGCACCTAACCTCTACGTTACAGAGACCAGCACCTAACCTCTACGTTACAGAGGCCAGCACCTAACCTCTACGTTACAGAGGCCAGCACCTAACCTCTACGTTACAGAGGCCAGCACCTAACCTCTACGTTACAGAGACCAGCACCTAACCTCTACGTTACAGAGACCAGCACCTAACCTCTACGTTACAGAGACCAGCACCTAACCTCTACGTTACAGAGACCAGCACCTAACCTCTACGTTACAGAGACCAGCACCTAACCTCTACGTTACAGAGACCAGCACCTAACCTCTACGTTACAGAGGCCAGCACCTAACCTCTACGTTACAGAGGCCAACACCTAACCTCTTCGTTACAGAGACCAGCACCTAACCTCTACGTTACAGAGACCAGCACCTAACCTCTACGTTACAGAGACCAGCACCTAACCTCTACGTTACAGAGACCAGCACCTAACCTCTACGTTACAGAGACCAGCACCTAACCTCTACGTTACAGAGGCCAGCACCTAAACTCTACGTTACAGAGACCAGCACCTAACCTCTACGTTACAGAGACCAGCACCTAACCTCTACGTTACAGAGACCAGCACCTAACCTCTACGTTACAGAGGCCAGCACCTAACCTCTACGTTACAGAGGCCAACACCTAACCTCTACGTTACAGAGGCCAGCACCTAAACTCTACGTTACAGAGACCAACACCTAACCTCTACGTTACAGAGACCAGCACCTAACCTCTACGTTACAGAGGCCAACACCTAACCTCTACGTTACAGAGACCAGCACCTAACCTCTACGTTACAGAGGCCAGCACCTAAACTCTACGTTACAGAGACCAGCACCTAACCTCTACGTTACAGAGGCCAGCACCTAACCTCTACGTTACAGAGACCAACACCTAACCTCTACGTTACAGAGGCCAGCACCTAACTTCTACGTTACAGAGGCCAGCACCTAACCTCTACGTTACAGAGGCCAGCACCTAACCTCTACGTTACAGAGGCCAGCACCTAACCTCTACGTTACAGAGGCCAGCACCTAACCTCTACGTTACAGAGACCAGCACCTAACCTCTACGTTACAGAAATCCCTAAAGTTGATTAGATACCCATCGTGTGTCATTCGTTAAAGAAAAATCCACCTGAACACCGTACCCTCCAATATACCATATAGTATGAAAAAGGGTTATTTACTCTTCAATTATTGACTGAAATCCTCAAGTGGCTCTTTGTCAGACTTTCTTGATCAGATTCAATGTCAAAGACACTAGTAAATAGTACAGGGTGTTCGAGATAAAAGTAGCTACATTGACAAATCAAAAGTTGCCAGGTACGCATTGCGTTTTGTCTATTTACTATTTAAAACGGTTCTGACTAGCTTGTCCTTTCGTCACATTTCTTCATTGCCCCTTCCCGCACCATAATTACACACCATAATTACACACCATCACATAAAGATTCGGACACTTGACATATAACTACGTCATAATTGAACCTTCTCATTTTCATAAACATATGCCAGATTTGCTGCCTTGACGAGGCTACTTTTATCTTGAAGACCCTTTATTTAAGAATGCATGCAACCGTAGTTAAAAAAGTGAACTAGGATCAACCATAGAAGAGAAGGAAAACCAAATTAGAAAACTCGTGCTCAAAGTAAAATAAAGACTATGTATAAAATATGCATTTAAAATTGCAAGAAGGCGCACACAAATGATAATTAAAGAGGTCAAAACAAAACCGTGGAAAGAGTATAGAGAATCATTAAACTTTGATTATCATAACGGAATATGATTTTACAAAACAATTTCAGTCAGGAGAAATACAGATTTTGTCTATGATCCACAAGAAATAATAAATGGTGGCCTCTTTGTCGTCGGGTTAGAAGCTCGTCTCTCGTTCCTAGGGTACTCGGTTCGCTTCGTGGAGCCATTAGGATAATTGTTTTAAATATTCCTGATCTCAGTGCAGGTGAGATCGAGTTTCTAGTCCTATCGGAGACGGAGAACAAAGTATCGGAGTAACGTAGGTTACATGTTCAATTGGAGCACGTAATAGAACCATTGGCCTTTTTAAAATTGAGAACAGAAGATGGGAAACCGCTGCTCGGGCAAAATGCATTCAAAACATATTTACCATCTTATAAAACTATATCGGTAGCCTCGCCGGAGCTTCGTGCCCTGCCACTGAGATCTTCATGTGCAAGAAATAGATCGGAGCACACATGGTTACTGACCGAATTGCAATGATGATGTACTTACTAATCAGTCAACCAATCAATCAATCAGTCAATCAATCAACCAGTCAATCAACCAGTCAATCAAAAAGTCAATCAATCAATCAATCAGTCAATCAATCAACCAGTCAATCAACAAATCAATCAATCAATCAAAAAGTCAATCAATCAATCAATCAATCAATGATGAAAACTAAAACGTGATAAGCGAACCACACCTTATCAAGAACAGATGGCAACAATACTTGAAAGATCTCATTAATCTGCACACTAACTAGAACATATTATACATGGATTCTCCGCAAGAAGCTAATTCTTATTGTGTATTTTTGTTAGCCTACACGTTCTGCTATAACCAACATAAAGACTTATTCTTATTTTGCAGGGGCGTGCCTCAGTTTAAAAGGGCATTACTTCCCTACATAACAAATAACAGACTAACGAGGACTATATCCGGCAACATAATGCCACTAAAATAACAAATGAACTGGAACCAGTTATACCAATATAGGACATTAGAAATGCTATTAAAGCTGTGACAAACAATAAAACATGGAAGTATGATGTAAGAATTTTTATATATAATTGGTGTTAATGATTTTTGTTCAGGCAGCGTTTTTCTAGTCTGCCCTTATCAACTGATAAGGAGTAAAAACGGGACTTAAGTTTTATCACCTTTCTTCGACAAACCACTTGATAAAATTGCGAAGCATGTACTGAAATGGAATCAACAGGGCAAAGGGAAGAGAGACAGACCAAGAAAGTTTGACAAAGGCAACAAATGGGCACAACTAGAAAAGGGACGTGAAGGACTCCACAGAACAGGAATATATGAAGAACTATGGTTGATGGCTTATTAAGCTCCAAAGGAAAACCAATGACATAGTAATATATCACTGAATATGGCTCATGTAACAATTACTCTTATACCTTTGACAGTAAACTAGTCTATTACTACATGCTGGGATCTTGTTGTGACAGTACAGTGTGCAATTAGACCCGGTTTCTTCAAACATTTTTTTAATAAGATGAGATGTTGAAATGAAAACGGAATGTCAATTTACCATGAAACGGTTGCTGTCGATAAATTGCGTTCTTTATAGGACAAACTGCGCCAGGTAACGACACATAGCAACTGCTGATAGACAAACTCCAAGAGCCTGACATTATACCAACACAGTGCAATCGATCGAGTGCCAGACTGCCAGTTTGAGTTAAATTATGTGTTTAGTCTGAAAATTATTTCGTTGTTATAAGAGTGGTTGGATACCAAGATGATTTAAACACGAGATATTAGAGGTACAATTAACGTATATGTCATTCTCTTTCTTTACATATGTGTATTTGCTTGTATAGTATAATTCTGTACACATTTCAGAGACTTGTTATCAATTTCCTCATATATTTGGATGTGTTTATACTGACAGTTTACGATAAAAACATTGTCATAGTTACTGTATCTTGGTATTTATCTTGTAATTTTATTTATCATGTTATTTTGTTGTTTCTCTATCTTTAGGAATGATACACATTTCTTGGATAATTTAATTTTGAGCGGTTCTGTTCATTTTTATAGTAATTTGTGTTGTAAGATGTGTTTAGTTGTTTCTGAAGTTGATAAATGTGTAGATAAATAAAGCGATAGAGAGATAGATAGATAGATTGAGAGAGAGAGAGAGAGAAACAATACTGTAAAGGGTAATTGTAATCAAATATAAATAGCAAAGTATATGTGAACATTAACTATGCAACGGAGGTAGCACAGGTAGAAATATATGTAACGAAACTACCATACAAATCTGTATGGTCCAGCAAAAAAAAAACCGTGCACTATAAGTGATGGAAATACATAACTTATTTCATTGCATAGTAGCTGGAGATTAGAATATATATTCTAAAGTTGGAGGATACACAGAATCACATACAAGAGGAAATGATGTTGAAGTTTGGGAGATAGATATAAATCTCTATTTAATAAACTTGAGGTTGATCAATAACGCTTCTACTTCAGAAGATGCTATTCTTCAGCCGCCCTAGATCTAGCATTATGTGCAGGAACAAGCTTTACAAAGTTGATTGACAGGTGCATGACCAACTAGCAGAAAGTTATCACAGATCGATGTAGCTTTTAATTGATTTATTGATTGATAAAATCATCATTATTGCACTTCGGTTAATAATCATGTGTGCTCCAATCTTGTTCTTATACAACAAGAATGGTAATTCATAAACTCCGTAGCACTGTCGAGGGTTCCCCATGTAATTTTGTGGGTGGTAACAATTTGTAGAAATGTTATTTGTATTAGTTATTAACGATTTTATTTTTTGCCTGACAGCGGCTTACAGCCTGCTCTGATCGACTTTACACTACCATGCGTTTTTTAAAGCTTGACTCGAACACCAGACTTACGTATTACTCGAAAACAACGTCCACGTAGAATAACTATCACGAATAACCTTATCGACCTCCTGTGACATAGATTAACAACTCGATCTTACCTACATTGACATTAGAGGTCACAGAAAAATAGTTAGATCGTTTTATACGAGAAGCGAACCGTTCACCTTTGGAGTGAGATGCAAACCAAGCACCTTATATGTGGGCAATAGACATGGAATATGCTACAGAGAAGCTGAAACCATTTCGCTACTGAAATTACAAGAGAGCTGACCGAGACAGATCGTGGCAATATACTGGCAGATATATACTGCAAGATAAACAACGCACGAAACAAAACAAATAAAAAAATGGTAGAAAGTTTAAATTAAATATTATTAAAAGCAAACGCAGAGACCACCCACAAAGAAAAAATGACAAATTACGCAATCATACTGGATATTAACAATTTGAGGAGGAATTGAAAAGTTGTGCCAAAACAACGGAAGAGAAAGATCGAATAACGGAAGCAAACATATCTATCAAACTACCACGTCTACTTCTTTTGTCGTTACACTTCTATCACGTTGTTGCCCAGTGTCTCGGTTTTTTGTTTTTGTCTTGCGCTGTTCTGGTGACTTCGGTGATTGTTATTTTTGCTCTGTGACAGGATTCTGCTATGTCATTTAACCATCTTTTTCGTGGTCTTCCTCTCAACTTCTTTCCTAATGTTCTTTTGTAAAAGACTGTGTATACCGTTGAGTTTGGATGCATTCTTATTAAGTGACCCAACCACTTCATTCTTTGTTTCTCAATGTAATTCAAACAAAGTTCTGTGTCAACTTTCTTCTATGCTGATGTTGGTGACTATCTTTTCTGGTGCTGTTGGTAACTACCACTGCTACATACAAAAAGAAATCTAAACGAGCAAAGGAATAAGAGAAATAAAGAACAGCTCATCTTGGACATAAAAGGAAACAGACTATGGAAGCTTACTAGAACATTGAAAACGATGACTTGTACAACAACAAAATTACAATTGGTAATGGAGACAAGATGATCGTAGAAGAAAAAGAAAGCAGCAGACTGGGCTCTAAACAATTGAGCACTAAACAAGAAAGCAGCAGACTGGGCTCTAAACAATTGAGCACTAAACAAGAACAAGCAGCATTAATATATTAATAAACAGGAAAGAAGACATGGCAGAACAACATAGAACGACATAGAAGCCCATATTGGCATATCTGGATTTGAAAGAAATGAAAGAGGCAATGAAATGAGTACCAAAAAAAATCACATTGGAAAGATAGGATAACAAATAAAATATTAATAGGTCAAGGTATAAAAACAAAACATAACATGCTAGCAGTATTAAGTTGCACATGGAAGAATGAAATCCTACCTCATACATTTAAGAAGGTCACAAATTAAGTGCGTTTAAAGAGCAATGTTACTCCGATACAGTGGATACAAAGCAAAAAGCCGTCCACGCTGAATGTAGACCAGAAATAACAGAGGAAGTGAAAAACACTATTTATGAAGCGCACACAAAAATCCGTTCTAGAAATCTCTTATTATCACGACGCTGTAATGCAAAACAAGATTAGAGAAAAAAGAAGATAATACTACAGATAACAAAGACATATAAAGATTTAACAGACATCAATATTGACAAACTTGTTATCAGACTCAGATTATTTATGTGTAAGAGTTTTAATGAAGTACCTGATAAACAAGAAACTAATGTGATATCTGGAGGTCAATTTATCATGGTTGAATTCAGTTAATACAGATCAGGAAAACAATCATTATCGTAAAATTAATATGATGTGTAAGAATATGCAAGTTAATCAGAAACAGATCCAGGGAAGAACAAATCATTTATATCGGTCATAAAATTAAATATGCAGTAGAAAGTATTGGAATTAGTATACAGATCAGGAAGAACATATTTATATGGGTATAATTATGATGCAAGAAGTTTGAATTCAGTTAATACAGATCCAGGGAAGAACAAATCATTTATATCGGTCATAAAATTAAATATGATGTGCAGTAAGAGAAAAGTATTAAATACTACTTCAGATAGATTTGGGAAATGGATAAAGTATAACAGAAAGATTGAAAGTTTCGGATAGATTTGGGAAATGGATAAAGTATAACAGAAAGATTGAAAGTCAAGCTACAAAGAAGCAGATTGTGTGCACCACATGAATTAACACGAGAAAACTGTACAAATACATGTGTACAAATACAATACAGACCAGCAAGAAGATGACGCTAATAAGGCAGAGTGTCCACCAATGTTGAGTTCGCCGTCTACATTAATTATATCATAGAGAACATCCTTAACCTCCATTTTCTTGTTCGCTGATGATTTAGTCATGTGTATCTCTGAAGAATATATCAATTAAGCCAAAAAAGGTAGAATCTAGAAAGTTCTAACAGCACTAGAAGACTGACTAATGAGTGGCTTATTAAAATAAATGAACAGAGAAGACAAAGAGTACAGTATTATTCCTTTCAAATAAAGTACAGAGTCTCAGATTAGTTCTACAGAAGGAAAATCTACAACTGAATGAAAAACATAAATATCTTGGTACAACATTAGATCGTAGATTGATCTAGAAGACATATCACACATAGAGTAAAACAGATCTAAGCATGACAGAATGACAGTCATTAAAAATGTTTACAGACTCAATTTAAGAAACAAATGAAAATATGTTAAAGAAAAGAATATACATCAGAGAAAGGTATATTCGAGGATGGGAAGGTGATTTCTGAAATTGAGAAACGTTTTAGATACTATGAGAAAGAAAGCATTATGCAAGCAAATATCAACAATATTACATTAATTGTAAAACCTGTCAACAAAGAAAGCAACTTCCAAATATATAATACAAAGGCAAGTGTTTTCCTGACATGATTTAGACAATTTTTGTTATAGAAAGAAAGATCAGCAAAACTGAACCACATATGAGAGCCAGGACCCTGACATTTACAGAGAAACATTATCCAACAGTTATCTAGACTGGCGAGACATAATTTAAGACAACTTTTATGTAGACTAGGGAATAGCTTGAGAAGAGTTAATGGTTATTACAATTGATTTAATTCCCCTTCAGGTAAAGCCTATAATTGCTCAGTGTCATTGACGAATGTAATGCCAAACTTATAATTTCTTAGTTTACTCTAGTAGCGCAAAGTTTGATTTGCAATTCCCTCAGTATCGCGATGTCATCGATTTTAATTGTACTTTCATCATTAAAAATAGATGTCTCTTAGGGACTTTCACATTTCACTCTTATTCATGATCAATACATAAGCAATCAGGAATTTCAAAGCAAAGAAGTCAGTAGAAACAAAGTAATGACACTGCCATCACACTGTTTGAATATTTCAAAGCATGAGCTGATTCTCTGACACAATAGATGCACTAGTTAACAGTGTGCCATACATTACTTAATGGTTGCAATGATTGTCTCAGTCTCTTAACGTAATAGAAGATGTTAACCTGTGAAATCTTCTCTGCTTAGCATGGACTCTTCTTCTTAATCTAGTTAATTTCTCTTTTCTTCATTTTCTTCGCATGCAATATTGTCTGTATCTGCAATGTTACATCTGATATAAACTTCAATATCGTTTTTAGTTCACACAGAGGTCACTCTAGTTTTTCTTCCAGTTTTGTTTTACTAGGCCAATGAGTGTGTCGCAATACACCAATATACCCTTACAGTCTTTAGCGCCTGTCAACACGTACACATCATTGAATTGATAATATTCGAATTTTTTTGGTTCGATCCAGAAGCACTTTAGCTCTCAGCTCTTCGGCTCGGTGCCATGGACATCGTAACCCTTCGGTTTGGTGCCACGAAAACCGTAAATCTGGAGAACCTGTGGATTTTCTGCCAACACGCGGAATTGAACCGCACTTACAGTGGGCTTGTCACCCGTCAACCAACGCGCTACGAATACGCTGGGAAGGCGGGCATATTAGTTAGACAAGAACCATCATTCCCTTGTTCTGCATTTGCGTATGTTGTTATGCTAGATCTTCAATCCTGCCTCTAGTGCAAAGTTTATCGTTTTTGCTAGGTCTATAGAGGTTTTGATGCCTCCGGTTACAGTTGATAGGAGACGTCACTGTGGCGAATCGGTTAAACGTTTGCCTTGCGTTCTGGATGTCGTAGGTTCGAATCCAGATTGCGTCGCTATGTTCGTAAGTGCCTTTTTTCTCGATCCCTTAGAATTGTTGTAAGAACTACGAAGTTTGTGCTTTTTCAAAACTTTCGACGGTAGGTGTGGGGAGGGGGAATGGGGTTGGGGGGTTGCTATTTCTTCGCAGAATGACCAAGCCATAAGAAAAACTCGGTGCAATAATGTAATTATTTTGTCTTTAGATACTTTAATTGATACGTGCGGAGTCATACTGCTAGCTTCGATTGTTACATGGATATAATTCTGTACATGTGTCTTTAATTGATACGTGCGGAGTCATACTGCTAGCTTCGATTGTTACATGGATATAATTCTGTACATGTGTCTTTAATTGATACGTGCGGAGTCATACTGCTAGCTTCGATTGTTACATGGATATAATTCTGTACATGTGTCTTTAATTGATACGTGCGGAGTCATACTGCTAGCTTCGATTGTTACATGGATATAATTCTGTACATGTGTCTTTAATTGATACGTGCGGAGTCATACTGCTAGCTTCGATTGTTACATGGATATAATTCTGTACATGTGTCTTTAATTGATACGTGCGGGGTCATACTGCTAGCTTCGATTGTTACATGGATATAATTCTGTACATGTGTCTTTAATTGATACGTGCGGAGTCATACTGCTAGCTTCGATTGTTACATGGATATAATTCTGTACATGTGTCTTTAATTGATACGTGCGGAGTCATACTGCTAGCTTCGATTGTTACATGGATATAATTCTGTACATGTGTCTTTAATTGATACGTGCGGAGTCATACTGCTAGCTTCGATTGTTACATGGATATAATTCTGTACATGTGTCTTTAATTGATACGTGCGGAGTCATACTGCTAGCTTCGATTGTTACATGGATATAATTCTGTACATGTGTCTTTAATTGATACGTGCGGGGTCATACTGCTAGCTTCGATTGTTACATGGATATAATTCTGTACATGTGTCTTTAATTGATACGTGAGGAGTCATACTGCTAGCTTCGATTGTTACATGGATATAATTCTGTACATGTGTCTTTAATTGATACGTGCGGAGTCATACTGCTAGCTTCGATTGTTACATGGATATAATTCTGTACATGTGTCTTTAATTGATACGTGCGGAGTCATACTGCTAGCTTCGATTGTTACATGGATATAATTCTGTACATGTGTCTTTAATTGATACGTGCGGGGTCATACTGCTAGCTTCGATTGTTACATGACTACAATTCTGTACATATGTGAGCCCTGAGTTTCCCCAGTCTATGTGTTGCTGTTGTTTACCTTCTAGGAAGTATGAGTCATCGATGTCAACATTCTATACCAGATCTTGTCATTTATACTTAAGACCACATGTAGTTTCTTCTGGCAATTCTTACTGACAGGATAGTTTCCAGAGTACTTTTCAATCTTTTGACGGCTGCTTAACTCTGTGTAATGGATGGTGCAATGGTAATATTCAATCAATCAAGTGCCATGCCTGCCGGCGTAGTCGATCATGTCTCTCCACAACTCTCTTTGCTTGGTGCATGTAATCAGTTCTGACGTCGATATTTTGTCGAACCATGATGTCAGGCCATCCAACATCTTCTCCTCTGTCTTCCACGATCTCTCCTTCCCTGAATTTTACCTGTAGTCACCAAATGTTCTAAACCTTCTCTTCGCATTATATGCCCGAAGAACCTTGATTGTCGGATTCTTATTCTTTTGATAAGGTTTCTTTGTGTGCAGGCCTGATTTAAAACCTCCACGTTTGTTTTCTTTGCTGTCCATGGAATTCTCAACATTCTTCTGTAAAACCACATCTCTGTGGCTTCCAATGATCGTATTGATTGTTTGTTCAGTGTCCATGATTCGCTGCCATACATAAGAATTGGTTCAATATAGCATTGGAGTACTCGTTTTCGCAGTGTCATTGGTAGTGAGTTCACGCATAGTGTGTTCTTCATTTTCATAAAAGCTGCTTTCGTTTGAGCTATTCTACTCCTAATCTCTGTTGTACATCTTCCATCTGGTGTTAAGAATGTTCCTAGATACTTGAATCGATGGACTTGTTTCAGTGTTGTGTTATTTATTTTGATATTGCATGTTGGTGTTTCTTGTTTCTTGGAGACAACCATAACCTCTGTTTTCTTTATATTCATGCTTAATCCTTTCTTTTCACTTTCTCTCACTAGTATGTCTATCAAGTCTTGCAGATCGTGTTCATTTGTAGCCATGAGAATTGTGTCATCAGCGTACCTTAGGTTGTTTATATTTTGTCCACCGACTGCTATTCCTGTCTTTTCTTCTATAGATCTCATGATGTTTTCACTATATAAGTTGAATAGGTCTGGTGAGAGTACGCACCCTTGTCGTACTCCTAACTGTATCGCCTGATATTACGATCTAGATATTCTGCTACTATAAAGTGAAACTTTGTTGTGAAGTACATATAACCTCCTGACATTAAGAAGAAGATTTAAACAAATGTTTCCACCGCAGAAGATATACAGGTCTCCAGTAGGCTTCACTACGTCGAAGATCATGGTAATACTTGCTTTATAAGCAAGACATGCCTATTTATAAACGCACAACAGGTCAGCTAATGAATAGAGCTGACATTCTAAACACCTTAATAGAGTATGACCGCAAAGAGGACGTTTATCTAAACGAATCCTCAAGAATAGCTAGATTTCAAGAACCTGTTGAAGATTAGAGTGACCAGAAAAAAACAGCACAACAGTTATATTAGTAGGTTCATCATTCAACATCGAACTTGTAGAATTTGTCGCTTGACACTGTTGGAGATATTGCTAAGGAGAATGCAGTAACTATGGAATAAAAATATTCCAAACTGAAACTAACGAGACACAAAATCTGTAAAAGTCTGCATGTTTACATGTATTTGTTTATTGCGTTATTATGGCAACCATTTCTGTTTAGAAATCACTGAAACTGTTTAGCTATACAATAGTTCTCTGATACTATTAACAGAAACAACTGTTTCGTGTTAGCAGTAGCAAACTATCAACGATCGATAACTGCTTTCCTAGACTACGGGATTCTTGCCCATAGATTCATTCTTAATCAACCAGCCTTAGTTTCAGTGCTCTTTGTATTTCCGTTTGTTTAATTGGTAATTCAGGTTTTAGTTTCTATTCTTTGTAATAATTGTTTAGATGTGGCAGCAGAGCAACCGATTCATCATCATCAGCATCATCAGCATCATCATCATCATCAGCATCATCATCATCTATCATAACCATTCATTATCTTCATCGTCATCTTTGTTATCATCATAGACTAGTGTTTCTTTCTTTCTTTTTTCCAATCCTGTTTTGTCTCACAGCGTCAGGATAAGATGAGATTTACAGAACTAGCCCTTGTATGCGTTTCATAAATAATGTCTTTCGTTTCCTCTGTTATCTCCGAGGTCCACCTTTCGCGTGGCCGGCCTTTTGTTTTGTATCCATCAGTGGCGGTTCGTGCTCATTTTTGTTGGTGGGGCCAGACACAAATTTTCGGGAAAATCATGGTTTTAGGTTTGGTTATATTTTAATCTAAAAAAGTAATAAATATACGTTACAAATTATTTTTGGTGAGGCCCGGCCCTACTGGCCCTTAATGTCGAGCCGCCACTGGTATCCATAGTATTGGAGCAACATTGCTCTTTGAGGTGCACAGTCTGTTGGTAATCTGCTTATGTGGCCAAACCATTTCATTTGTTGTTTTTTGATGAAGCGGAAACAACAATCTTTATATCGAGTTCAAATGAAGATCAGTATAATTTAATGATTGTACAGCAGACGTAGTACTATATCATGAACACTAACATCAAACGATAGAAGAAAATTAGCCAACACAGAAATGAAGTGTCTACGAACAATGCTGGAAATATCAAGAAGAGATCGGTTTAGAAATCTGACGGCTTAGAAATCAGACTGGTTTGAAGACAGGAAAAACAAATGGGAACTACATCAATACTGAACTTCATCAAGAAACAACAAATTAAATGGTTCGGACACATAAGCAGATTACCAACAGACAGAACACATGAAAGAGCAATGTTGCTCCGATACAGTGGATACAAAGCGATAGGCTGTCGGCGAAAAATATGGACCCAGTAAAACCAGATGCAATGAAATACGCTATTTATGAGGCGCCCCCAAAGGCCCGTTTTATAAACCACTTTTTATTTTATCGCTGTTCGTGAGAATTCTAGAAAAGGAGAAGAAGAAATACTATACTATCTCATGTTTTCATGACATATGTTGTACTGTTGTACTGTTGTACTGTTGTACTGTTGTACTGTTGTACTGTTGTACTGTTGTACTGTTGTACTGTTGTACTGTTGTACTGTTGTACTGTTTGACTTTGTATTTGTGAAAAGTATATAGTTCTATATTACTTCGTCCTTGTATAAAACATATTGTGAGCTGAATAAGATGTATTACATATTACCTCATATTTCTACAACTGTTATATATTTATATTACTTCATATTTCTACAACTGTTATATATTTATATTACTTCACGTTTGTACATAAAATTGAACGAATTCAGGAGAAGTGATGAAATTAGAGAAATATCTGCTCAACCACTAGTAATAACTGTTATAAGAAGGAGAAGATGGAGATATGTTGGACACCGGTACGTGACGTTTTGGCGCCGCCGTTTTGGCGCGACCGTTTTGGCGCGACCGTTTTGGCGCAGGACGTTTTGGCGCAGGGCGTTTTGGCGCAGGACGTTTTGGCGCACAAATTCCTCAATAAATTTAAATAACCTTAATATTATTTTAATTTTTAGTGTACATGTATATTAACTCTAATGAAACAATATACTTATACATCAGCGTTTATTGGAACAAATGCCATGTGTCTGAATTATATCATCAGCCGTTTCATTGGAGATGATCGAGAATTGACACGCTGACCGACTGAGTGTCACATCTTGTCCATCGAAAATGTCAGAAATCCTGCCCCTTCCAAATGGTAATAGATTGACCCGTTTACTTACGTAATAGTATTTGGTGTTATGTGCATGTCACATTTTGTCCATCGAAAATGTTCCGTCAAAGCGTAGCAAACAAAAGTTGAATCACGAAGGATACTTTTATGTGTTCGATAAGTTCAGTGCAGACCATTCCAAGAAGTTCTGGCGATGTGAGCTGAAGAACGAATGCAAGGCCCGTTTACACACTACAGTAGATAATGATCGAGTTCTGATGCAGATGAACCAGCATAGTCACGGAAGTGTTAAGTTAAATATGAAGTTATTTTTAAATGGCGCCAAAACGGCTCTGCGCCAAAAAAATCCTGCGCCAAAACGGTCGCGCCAAAACGGATCTGCGCCAAAAAAATCCAGCGCCAAAACGGTCGCGCCAAAACGGTCGCGCCAAAACGGCGGCGCCAAAAAGTCCTGCTTCGGTTGGACACAACCTGAGAAGAAATAGTCAAAGAATATCAAAGTAGGCACTGAAGGGGGATATAAAGTGTTCTAGAAAGAAAGAAGACCTAAGGAGACCCTGAAAAGTGCTTTGCTGAGAGAGACAAGAAATATCGTTCTCAGTTCCATGGATGAGATTGAGCGAGTTGCCCAGGACAGAGCGGTATGGAGAAATTGCTTGCAGATCCTATATAACGTATAACTGTACGAGAGGAATTATTATTATGTTTATACATCTATTTGTTCTCTTCACTGTCCATGGTATACGTTGGACTATTCTGTAACATTTATATTCAATAGCACATATCAATTATCAGTTATATGAGGACTATCATCATAGCACTCCGGACATGTCCATAGGTGCTCCGATCTCCGCCTCAGCAAATCCAGCAGCGTCCAGCGGCCCAACACGCCAGTTCGATTTTGATTAATCAATCTCCTTGCATATTTAGTATGTCGTTCTTTTCGGGCTGCACCAATATGGACACCCATCTCTCTCAATCTGGTCAGCAAGTATATATGATTATTCACTGTCTTGTTAAAAGTCCACATTTCCCACCGATATGTTGTCACTGAGAATATGCATGATATTAGTATTATGATCTTTGTTTTCCTTTCAGTTCTATTCCTTATTGTCTTTAGTTGTGTAAGTATTACACAGACCACATAATACTGTATATGACTAGTGCAGCAATTTACATATAAGATTAATCTAAGTACGATGTAAACAGGAAGTGTGAATGGCATCATGGAAACTCTAGTGCGAAGTTTCACCTATGCACATCATCATAGACAGAAATTCCACTCTAAGAATTGGCAGAAACAAACACGAGATTCAATGAAATGCTGAAAATAGCAACAAAATATCTATGAATAAAGAAGCAGTTCGTATACATCTGAAGTTGTTGTCATAGAAATAAGAAGGGGCAAGTGAAATACCGAAGGTTTATAAAACTACAAAACACACAAAACTAATATCATACACAGACAAATTTGGCTGATGTTCAATTGTTTTTCTGTAGGTCTGTAAACATTGTATTCAAATAAAATGTAGAATAAACATCTCTATCTCTACCTCTCTCTCTTGTTTTTTTCCCTTCTATTTCAGGGTGCATTTTCTCATCTTAGCAAACATGTTGTGTGTACAGTTTGATAACAAATATTGATAAGGATGACTGAACTCATGCGTTGAAGTATGGATTTTGACAACTGAACAAAGAAATGAAATGAAAATCGTGGCATATCCTTTGCAGGACGTTGCCATCAATAATAGTAAAAGAGTCGTTGATTTTCTAGGCACCCGTTATACGTTCAGTAGTTTGTCCAACGATGTACAAAGATGTACATAACAGTAATTCTTTACGCATGTAGTTTCAGCAACAATAAACAAAATCTAAGAAACGTTAAAAAAAAAAAAAAAAACATGAGAGCGAGAGATAAATATATTTCTGTTTTCCATGGACTTCTATGTCGCGGTTAATTTAAAAGGTAAATTCGTACACTCCACATGAGCCTAGTAAATGGTTCTATTAAACTTTAAGAGCATCCATTAAATTTAAGTGCTTTGAAGTACTGATTGAAATAAGTGTACGTATAAATTCACTTTCAATACCAGAATCAAGAAATGGCTTCGGACTTCTATACTATAAAACCTGGATGAGAAGTACATTGAGTTTGCACGTATTTAGTCAGTTTGTTAAAGATCGCTATCAAATAACAATATGATATATATTATTGTCTTAAAATGTCGGAAATACTGATAGATAAATAAAGCAATTTGATTAACCAGCTAACTTCTTTTTTTTAAATTCTTCTTGCGTTTGCTCGATATGAATTTTCGTAGTCAGGGCGCTCTGTATGGCGCTTCTGACTGATTCTGCTGAACGTGCTTTCCTTTATCAGAACCTACTAACTATAATCACAGACCATTAAAATATTTAAAAAAAACAATACATAAATGCTAATAAAGGGATAAACATAAAATAAACTGTTAATGTTGTACTTTCTAGGAAACTTAAATAAGTTACTAGTCACCACAGAACCTTTTGACAACAGAAAACGTGCACTATATAATGGAAACAGTAAGCAGTGTAGCTGACATAACTTAAAGGATATACATCAGACAGTGTCCTCTATCTTAACTAGAGCTTCCACTATCTAACGAGAACAGTATTAAATGTAACTGAAATATCATTCTAGCAAAGTAAGATACAGAACATGCCAACAGAGATAGCCTCAATGGATCTTCACGACAAGTTTCGAAGGTTGATTCACAATGCAAATCCAGAGATGTTGGTAACTTTTCTGTCCAGATTGGGCATGGCGGAGGCCAAAAAGATTATCAAAGAGTGTTGCTTGTAAGTTTTTTATCATACATTGTCTTTATATATATATATATATATATATATATATATATATATATGTGTGTGTGTGTTTGTGTGTGTGTGTTTGTGTGTGTGTTTGGTATCTCTTTATTGATATACAAGTTGTTTCCATTTGTTCTGCTATACCTCATCCATTAAATTGTCTTGAGCAGAACTTTGTCACACTAATATTTCTTCGAAATTTCGTTATCTCAAAGTCCAGAAGACCTTTTCTGTGGTCATGTTTCAAATTATCAGTCGTAATCTCGTTACTGCCTGTAGTGCTGCTTTTAGGCGGTGTAGGACACGGGATAACCGGCTGTGGCGTAGGCGATCATGGATCTCCACAAATCTCTGTCTCAGGTGTTTACTGTCATCTCTGATGTTGATGCTCGTCCGTGCCATGTAGTAAGGCTATTCAAAATTTTCACTCTTGTCTTCATCCGTCCTGTTTCCTCGATTTTTGCACAGTTGTTACGTTGTATTCTAAACCTCCCTTTCTCATCACATGCCCGAAAAATGACGACTGCCTCTTTCTATATTGATAATAAGCTTTCTCTGTGTCTTGATCTCATTCAATACCTCCACATTAGTAATTTTAACAGTCCATGGGATTCTCATATTCTTCTGTAAAACTACATCTCTGTCACCCTCATATATATTTGGCTCTGTTGTTCTGGAGTATCTCATCTGAGTACATTCACAAGAAAAAAAGTGCATATTAACAATTTAAGCTTTTGAGAGTTGAGAGAATCATCAGAGAACAATTAGATGAGCAAAACTGACATAGACTGTGATAAAGATTTTGAGTTTTATAATGTATAAAAATATTCTTTTTCGCTGACAAATTCTTCTTCGTTTTATCATAAAGTCAATAACTAAAAATTTCATTCAAATTATATTCTTGCTTATCCAGAGATGACGACGAGTCAGCATTGATTCACATTGTAAAGAATGCAAGAGAAGATAACAACAAGAATGACAAAATCTGCTGGAGTGCTTTTCAGTTACTACTTGAGTATGGGGCCGATCCTAACGAGAAGGATGGAACGGTAAATAATTCTTGGAATAGTTGTTGTCGTTGTAACCATATTGCATGTGTTGGCAATGTACACTAATGGTCCATGAGGCCAGTGGTGCATTTCGTATGACAACAAGCAGCATGACAATGAAGGTACTGGCGGTGACTAATGCTTTACGTTGACTGGAGTCACAAAACTATACTCATGCATGCATTCTGGAATAGTTGTTGCTTGTAATCCATATTGTATGTGTGCAATGACACTAAGTTTGAGTAACTAAAGTAGAAGGACTTTAATAACTATCTGCCTATTACAGTATAGAATATGGGGTCTTTGTGGCTAAGTGGTTAAGATCTTGCATTGCAAGTCGAAGGTCATGGGTTCGAATGCAAACCGCACCGTTCTGTTCACAAGTGCATTTTTTCCAGAGACCAGTAGGATTGTTGTCGGAGCTATAGAGTTCGTGCTATGTGGAATACCTCGGCAGATGGCGTGCATTTCTGCGGCGAGGACCGAGCCATTGGGGTAAACCCTGCGCAATGAAGCAATCTTTGGCTTTGAAACCCTTTATATAGAATACAAACAATCAAGTTTTTCTTTTAAAGGAGTACCACAAAAAATATCTTTATATTAGAGAACCAGACATTAAAGTAAAATCTAATTTTAGATAAATTTTGGAAATTGTAAATTTTCTTTTTGGAAAGAAAGCAACATTAATAAATATCTTTTTTTAGAGAGAAAAAGCACATTAATTAAAAAACTTTAAAAGAAGAAAAACCACTTAAGTAAATATTTTTATATTAGAGAAGATGAATAAATTGAAATTCTTTATATTAGGGAAGTACACAATTGGGAAATTCTTTATAAAAGAGAAAAGGGTACCCCACACAATTAAAATATCTTTATATTGGAAAGGTGCCACATTGTAAATACTTTAATTGAGAAAGAAACTTTAAATATCTTTTATTAAGAAGAAAAACCCTTAAGAAATTTTATTTGAGTAAAAGGGTAGCCCCCATTGTAAATATTTTTAAGAGTAGAAGTGCACATAAGTTTCTTTATATTAGAGTGAATAGCATAAAACTAGTAAATAATCTTTTTTATTAGAGTAAGGAATACAAACATAAGTATATTCTTTATTTAGAGTAGAAGATAGACCCCAAAATAAATATCTTTATATTAGAGTAGAAGATAGACAACATTGTGAAATATTTTTATATTAGAGTAAAGATAGCACACAAAAAATTCTTTATATTAGAGTAAAGGTAGCACACTAAGTAAATATCTTTTATATTAGAGAGAAGATAGAACATAAGAATATCTTTTATAAGAGAAGGTAGCAAAACATAAGAAAATCTTTATATTAGAGTAGAATAACATTAAGTAAATATCTTTATATTAGAGTAGAAGGTAACACATTGAAATATCTTTATATTAGAGTAGAAGATAGCACACATTAAGTAAATATTTTATACAGAGCAGAAGGAAGCACATTGTAAATATCTTTATATTAGAGCAGAAAACACCACATTAAAATATTTTTTATATTAGAGTAAAAGGGAAAAGACAATTAAGTAAATATCTTATATTAGAGTAAAAATAGGGCCATTCAAAATATCTTTTATTAGAGTAGAAGGTAGCAACATTAAGCAAATATCTTTATATTAGAGTAGGTAGACACATTAAGTAAATATCTTTATATTAGAGTAGAAGATAGCCACATTAAGAAATATCTTTAATTAGAGTAGAAGGTAGCCACATAAGTAAATATCTTTATATTAGAGTAGAAGTAGCACATTAAGTAAATATCTTTATATTAGAGAGAAGATAGCACACATTAAGTAAATATCTTTATATTAGAGTAGAAGATACCCACATTGGAAATATCTTTATATTAGAGAAAAGGGTAGCACCATTAAGTAAATATCTTTATTTTAAAGTAAAAGGGTAGCACACATTAAGTAAATTTTCTTATATTAGAGTAAAGTAGCACATTAAGTAAATATCTTTATATTAGAGTGGGAAAGCACACATTAAGAAAATCTTATATTAGAGAGAAGTACACACATTAAAAATATCTTTATATTAGAGTAGAAGATAGCACACATTAAGTAAATATCTTTATATTAGAGTAAAAGGGTAGCCACATTAGAAATATCTTTATATTAGAGTAGAAGGTAGCCACATTAAGTAAATATCTTTATATTAGAGAGAAGATGCACACATTAAGTAAATATCTTTATATTAGAGTAGAAGATAGCACACATTGTAAATATTTTTATATTAGAGAAAGATAATACATTAAGTAAATATCTTTATATTAGATGGTAAAAGGGTAGCACACATAAGTAAATATCTTTATATTAGAGAGAAGATAGCACACATTAAGTAAATATCTTTATTTTAAAGTAGAAGATAGCACACATTAAAAATATTTTATATTAGAGAGAAGAAGACCCCTAAGTAAAATCTTTATATTAGAAGGGGTACCAAACAAACTAAAATCTTTAAAGAGAGAAGATAGAACACTAAATAAATATCTTTATATTAGAGAGAAGGTGCAACATTAAGTAAATATTTTTATATTAGAGAAGGTAACCCCCAAAAATAAATTTTTTTATATTAGAGTAGAAGATAGAATTAATAAATATCTTTATTTAGAGAAAGAAGCAAAAAAGTAAAATCTTTATATTAAAGAGAAGAAGCACACATTAAAAATATTTTTTATATTAAGAAAGATAGCACACATTAAAAATATCTTTTATTAGAGAAAGAAGATAGAACATTAAAAATATTTTTATATTAATAAAGGTACCCACATTAAAAATTCTTTTAAAAAAGGGGGAAACTTAAGTAAATATTTTTATATTAGAGAAAGGTAGACACATTAAGAAAATATCTTTATATTAGATGGGGTACAAAATTAAAAATATTTTTATATTGGGGGAAAATAAAATTCTAAATATTTTTATATTAAAAGAAGATAGCAACTTTAAGTAAATATTTTCTTTATATAAAGTTTCAAAAAAATTTTGTAAATTTCAAATAATCTAAATCATTATCTGAAGGGTAATCATAAAAAGTATATCGATTTATCAACAGGTGTTGTAGATGTTCTTTGACAAAAAAAAACAGACGATCCAGATTGAATTACCTGGGAGGCATTGTTACAAAAAAATGACAGATTAAAAATATAAGGAACTGAAAAAAGATTGCCAACACAATGACATGTCAATGACAGATGAACTCAGATATGAGAACGAATGACACATCAACTTAATTTATTTCGGATTTGGGATTTGACCAAAGTTAAAGGCATATTATAAATAACATAATCACGACAAGCTTCTGCTATCATTGTGAAAAATTGACAATATCTAAGGAGATACGACAATCGTATTGTCTGTGATGATGTGCTTAAAAATGATTATCCTATTACAAGTCGAAACAGAGGGAGAAGTATTGGCATCATAGAAAATGTTATCCATATTACAAGTCGAAACAGAGGGAGAAGTATTGCCATCATAGAAAATGTTATCCCTATTACAAGTCGAAACAGAGGGAGAAGTATTGCCATCATAGAAAATGTTATCCCTATTACAAGTCGAAACAGAGGGAGAAGTATTGCCATCATAGAAAATGTTATCCCTATTACAAGTCGAAACAGAAGGAGAAGTATTGGCGTCATGGAAAATGTTATCCATATTACAAGTCGAAACAGAGGGAGAAGTATTGCCATCATAGAAAATGTTATCCCTATTACAAGTCGAAACAGAGGGAGAAGTATTGCCATCATAGAAAATGTTATCCCTATTACAAGTCGAAACAGAGGGAGAAGTATTGCCATCATAGAAAATGTTATCCCTATTACAAGTCGAAACAGAGGAGAATGTGCCATCATAGAAAATGTTATCCCTATTACAAGTCGAAACAGAGGGAGAAGTATTGGCATCATAGAAAATGTTATCCATATTACAAGTCGAAACAGAGGGAGAAGTATTGCCATCATAGAAAATGTTATCCATATTACAAGTCGAAACAGAGGGAGAAGTATTGCCATCATAGAAAATGTTATCCCTATTACAAGTCGAAACAGAAGGAGAAGTATTGGCGTCATAGAAAATGTTATCCATATTACAAGTCGAAACAGAGGGAGAAGTATTGGCATCATAGAAAATGTTATCCCTATTACAAGTCGAAACAGAGGGAGAAGTATTGCCATCATAGAAAATGTTATCCCTATTACAAGTCAGAAACAGAGGAGAAGTATTGCCATCATGAAAATGTTATCCCTATTACAAGTCGAAACAGAGGAGAAGTATGCCATCATAGAAAATGTTATCCATATTACAAGTCGAAACAGAGGGAAAAGTATTGCCATCATAGAAAATGTTATCCCTATTACAAGTCGAAACAGAGGGAGAAGTATTACCATCATAGAAAATGTTATCCCTATTACAAGTCGAAACAGAGGGAGAAGTATTGCCATCATAGAAAATGTTATCCCTATTACAAGTCGAAACAGAGGGAGAAGTATTGCCATCATAGAAAATGTTATCCATATTACAAGTCGAAACAGAGGAAAGTATTGGCTCATAGAAAATGTTATCCATATTACAAGTCGAAAAAGAGGGAGAAGTATTGCCATCATAGAAAATGTTATCCATATTACACGTCGAAACAGAGGAATGATTGCCATCATAGAAATGTTATCCCTATTACAAGTCGAAACAGAGGAGAAGTATTGCCATCATAAAATGTTATCCATATTACAAGTCGAAACAGAGGGAGAAGTATTGCCATCATAGAAAATGTTATCCATATTACAAGTCGAAACAGAGGGAGAAGTATTGCCATCATAGAAAATGTTATCCCTATTACAAGTCGAAACAGAGGGAGAAGTATTGCCATCATAGAAAATGTTATCCATATTACAAGTCGAAACAGAGGGAGAAGTATTGCCATCATAGAAAATGTTATCCATATTACAAGTCGAAACAGAGGGAGAAGTATTGCCATCATAGAAAATGTTATCCATATTACAAGTCGAAACAGAGGGAGAAGTATTGCCATCATAGAAAATGTTATCCATATTACAAGTCGAAACAGAGGGAGAAGTATTGCCATCATAGAAAATGTTATCCATATTACAAGTCGAAACAGAGGGAGAAGTATTGCCATCATAGAAAATGTTATCCATATTACAAGTCGAAACAGAGGGAGAAGTATTGCCATCATAGAAAATGTTATCCATATTACAAGTCGAAACAGAGGGAGAAGTATTGCCATCATAGAAAATGTTATCCCTATTACAAGTCGAAACAGAGGGAGAAGTATTGCCATCATAGAAAATGTTATCCATATTACAAGTCGAAACAGAGGAGAAGTGATGCCATCATAGAAAATGTTATCCCTATTACAGTCGAAACAGAGGAGAAGTACTGCCATCATAGAAAATGTTATCCATATTACAAGTCGAAACAGAGGGAGAAGTATTGCCATCATAGAAAATGTTATCCATATTACAAGTCGAAACAGAGGGAGAAGTATTGCCATCATAGAAAATGTTATCCATATTACAAGTCGAAACAGAGGGAGAAGTATTGGCGTCATAGAAAATGTTATCCATATTACAAGTCGAAACAGAGGAGAAGATTGCCATCATAGAAAATGTTATCCATATTACAAGTCGAAACAGAGGGAGAAGTATTGCCTTCATAGAAAATGTTATCCATATTACAAGTCAAACAGAGGAAATGTTGCCTTCATGAAAATGTTATCCATATTACAAGTCGAAACAGAGGGAAAAGTATTGCCATCATAGAAAATGTTATCCCTATTACAAGTCGAAACAGAGGGAGAAGTATTGGCGCATAGAAAAGTTATCCATATTACAAGTCGAAACAGAGGGAAAAGTATTGCCATCATAGAAAATGTTATCCTATTACAAGTCGAAACAGAGGAGAATATTGCCATCATAGAAAATGTTATCCATATTACAAGTCGAAACAGAGGAGAATATTGCCATCATAGACAATGTTATCCATATTACAAGTCGAAACAGAGGGAGAAGTATTGCCATCATAGAAAATGTTATCCATATTACAAGTCAGAAACAGAGGAGAAGTATTGCCATCATAGAAAATGTTATCCATATTACAAGTCGAAACAGAGGAGAAGTGATTGCCATCATAGAAAATGTTATCCCTATTACAAGTCAAACAGAGGAGAAGTATTGCCATCATAGAAAATGTTATCCATATTACAAGTCGAAACAGAGGGAGAAGTATTGCCATCATAGAAAATGTTATCCATATTACAAGTCGAAACAGAGGGAGAAGTATTGCCATCATAGAAAATGTTATCCCTATTACAAGTCGAAACAGAGGGAGAAGTATTGCCATCATAGAAAATGTTATCCATATTACAAGTCGAAACAGAGAGAAGTATTGCATCATAGAAAATGTTATCCATATTACAAGTCGAAACAGAGGGAGAAGTATTGGCATCATAGAAAATGTTATCCATATTACAAGTCGAAACAGAGGGAGAAGTATTGCCATCATAGAAAATGTTATCCATATTACAAGTCGAAACAGAGAGATTTTGCCATCATAGAAAATGTTATCCCTATTACAAGTCGAAACAGAGGAGAAGTGCCATCATAGAAAATGTTATCCATATTACAAGTCGAAACAGAGGGAGAAGTATTGCCATCATAGAAAATGTTATCCATATTACAAGTCGAAACAGAGGAAGTATTGCCATCATAGAAAATGTTATCCTATACAATGAAGCAGAGGAGATGTAGCCATCATAGAAAATGTTATCCATATTACAAGTCAAGAGAGAAATGTGCCATCATAGAAAATGTTATCCATATTACAAGTCGAAACAGAGGAGAATATTGCCATCATAGAAAATGTTATCCCTATTACAAGTCGAAACAGAGGGAGAAGTATTGCCGTCATAGAAAATGTTATCCATATTACAAGTCGAAACAGAGGAGAAGTATTGCGTCATAGAAAATGTTATCCATATTACAAGTCGAAACAGAGGGAGAAGTATTGCCGTCATAGAAAATGTTATCCATATTACAAGTCAAACAGAGGAAAGTATTGGCGTCATAGAAAATGTTATCCATATTAAGTCGAAACAGAGGAGAATATTGCCGTCATAGAAAATGTTATCCCTATTACAAGTCGAAACAGAAGGAGAAGTATTGGCGTCATAGAAAATGTTATCCATATTACAAGTCGAAACAGAGGGAGAAGTATTGCCATCATAGAAAATGTTATCCATATTACAAGTCGAAACAGAGGGAGAAGTATTGCCATCATAGAAAATGTTATCCATATTACAAGTCGAAACAGAGGGAGAAGTATTGCCATCATAGAAAATGTTATCCCTATTACAAGTCGAAACAGAGGGAGAAGTATTGCCATCATAGAAAATGTTATCCCTATTACAAGTCGAAACAGAGGGAGAAGTATTGCCATCATAGAAAATGTTATCCATATTACAAGTCGAAACAGAGGGAGAAGTATTGCCATCATAGAAAATGTTATCCCTATTACAAGTCGAAACAGAGGGAGAAGTATTGCCATCATAGAAAATGTTATCCATATTACAAGTCGAAACAGAGGGAGATGTATTGCCATCATAGAAAATGTTATCCATATTACAGTCGAAACAGAGGAGAAGTATTGGCGTCATAGAAAATGTTATCCATATTACAAGTCGAAACAGAGGGAGAAGTATTGCCATCATAGAAAATGTTATCCATATTACAAGTCGAAACAGAGGGAGAATGTGCCATCATAGAAAATGTTATCCATATTACAAGTCGAAACAGAGGAGAAGTATTCCATCATGAAAATGTTATCCCTATTAAAGTCGAAACAGAGGAGAAGTATTGCCGTCATGAAAATGTTATCCATATTACAAGTCGAAACAGAGGAGAGTATTGCCATCATAGAAAATGTTATCCCTCATAAAGTCGAAACAGAGGGAGAAGTATTACCATCATAGAAAATGTTATCCCTATTACAAGTCGAAACAGAGGGAGAAGTATTGCCATCATAGAAAATGTTATCCATATTACAAGTCGAAACAGAGGGAGAAGTATTGGCGTCATAGAAAATGTTATCCATATTACAAGTCGAAACAGAGGGAGAAGTATTGCCATCATAGAAAATGTTATCCATATTACAAGTCGAAACAGAGGGAGAAGTATTGCCATCATAGAAAATGTTATCCATATTACAAGTCGAAACAGAGGGAGAAGTATTGCCATCATAGAAAATGTTATCCATATTACAAGTCGAAACAGAGGAGAAGTATTGCGTCATAGAAAATGTTATCCATATTACAAGTCGAAACAGAGGGAGAAGTATTGCCATCATAGAAAATGTTATCCATATTACAAGTCGAAACAGAGGGAGAAGTATTGCCATCATAGAAAATGTTATCCCTATTACAAGTCGAAACAGAAGGAGAAGTATTGGCGTCATAGAAAATGTTATCCATATTACAAGTCGAAACAGAGGGAGAAGTATTGCCATCATAGAAAATATTATCCATATTACAAGTCGAAACAGAGGGAGAAGTATTGGCGTCATAGAAAATGTTATCCATATTACAAGTCGAAACAGAGGGAAAAGTATTGCCATCATAGAAAATGTTATCCATATTACAAGTCGAAACAGAGGGAGAAGTATTGCCATCATAGAAAATGTTATCCATATTACAAGTCGAAACAGAGGGAAAAGTATTGCCATCATAGAAAATGTTATCCATATTACAAGTCGAAACAGAGGGAAAAGTATTGCCATCATAGAAAATGTTATCCCTATTACAAGTCGAAACAGAGGGAAAAGTATTAGGCTCAAGAAAATGTTATCCATATTACAAGTCGAAACAGAGGGAAAAGTATTGCCATCATAGAAAATGTTATCCCTATTACAAGTCGAAACAGAGGGAGAAGTATTGCCATCATAGAAAATGTTTTCCATATTACAAGTCGAAACAGAGGGAAAAGTATTGCCATCATAGAAAATGTTATCCATATTACAAGTCGAAACAGAGGGAAAAGTATTGCCATCATAGAAAATGTTATCCATATTACAAGTCGAAACAGAGGGAAAAGTATTGCCATCATAGAAAATGTTATCCATATTACAAGTCGAAACAGAGGAGAAGTATTGCCATCATAGAAAATGTTATCCCTATACAAGTCGAAACAGAGGAATGATTGCCATCATAGAAAATGTTTTCCATATTACAAGTCGAAACAGAGGGAGAAGTATTGCCATCATAGAAAATGTTATCCATATTACAAGTCGAAACAGAGGGAAAAGTATTGCCATCATAGAAAATGTTATCCCTATTACAAGTCGAAACAGAGGGAAAAGTATTGGCGTCATAGAAAATGTAGGAACAGTATAATGTCATATAATATGCGATGAAACATAAAATAAATGGTTTGGACATCTTCTGGGAATTGTTTTTCTGATCCAGAAGCACTTGAGCTCTCAGCTCTTCGGCTCGTGCCATGAACATCGTAACCCTTCGGTTCGGTGCCACGAACACCGTAAACCTGTGGCTTTTCTGCCAGTCCGCGGAATTGAACCCGCACTCACAGGGAGCGTGTCACCCGTCGTCCAACGCGCTATGAACACGATGGACAGACGGCTACACGGATTAAAGCTTCCTTAAGCCGAGGCACGCTCTTTACCACCTCTTCAAGACACGTGGTCAACAACGAAATTTAAGCTTCCTTCTCCTCTATAGTTTTTCCATTTTTTCTCTCCATTCCTCTTAATCCGGCTTCTCATGTAGATATAGACAGTCTAGAAAAGATAAAACTTTTCAAACAAGAATTACCAAACACTTCACCATTTAAAGTATTATTCAACATCTTGTAACATTTACTACTCTGTGTATAAGTTCTTCTCATGTCTATTTATTTGTTCATCACTGTCTGCAGTCACGTTTTACTGTTCTATTTTTAAACTGTTCATGTACTTCTGTTGTCTGAGTGGCATAAGACAAAATGACCATCACTGTCGCTTGTCTAGACACTAGCATAAGGAAGGGTGGTGGGAAGTTGAAGTTCTTGTTGTTATAACAATTTTGTTGTAGATGTTGTCTTTAAAAAAAAAAAACCTTCTAAAACTAGCTGTCTTTATTTGTATCGTTTCAGGATACTTTTGCTATTTTTTTTGACTTGCACATAAACATTTTGTTAACACTCTTATATAATTCATTGTGCTTATCTTATGTTGACACTGATAATTAGACTTCTAATGTGTCATTTATATATAATCATTCTTTTTTATTTGTTCCAATACACAATTCTTCAAAATAGATAGTTTTTAACGTAATGTTTAGTTTCTATTTGATATATTTATCGACAACAAATTCTTTAATTAAATATCTCTTATTATTAGGATGGTTACGTTAACAGCAGAATTGAATCTCAGATGGGAAATGTTCTGTTATAAAAACATTATTATCGAGAAGAATTATATTATAAAACATTAGATGTTTAGTGTATTGAATCTTTAATCATTTATAAAAGTTTATCCAAGATCTAAATTACTTTGCTATGCCATTGTATCTATTCCACCTGTGTAGTACCCGGGTCTGAAGGAAGCAAAGAATAGTACCACTTCGACCTACAAGGCATGTTGAAGAGGCTACTGATGTAGGATCTAGGAAGCTACCCTAGTAAATAAAAAGCGTTGCAGAAATCAGATGTGCTGGTCTACTTGTAGGCGCATAACTGACACAAGGTACAATCCCTCTTAGGCTCAGTTCACATACAAATCACAAAGAGTGGTTAACAAGTGGTCGATATGGAGCGTTTGAAGAAGAAGAAGAAAGTATCTAATCTATTATGTCATATCTCTCAGAAATGTCACTTTTTGACAGAGATAGTGATGTCTAGTTTACTATTGATTGATAGCTGTTGAATGTCTTGTAATTTTTGTTTCATCATTCATCATCATTGGCCTTTTTGTCTCAAGAGACAATAGGTCTTGTGTCACGTAGTATGTTCTGCGCTGAATCACAACGTTTCTTGTGACTGTAATGGCCTATTCTGGAGTGACAATCCTTGCCACAGTTGCTGCAGGTAAAACTGGAGACTAGAGCTGATACATAGGATGTTCTCTCTGCGCTCTGTGCTCTCTTTGAGTAATTCTCTGTGTAATTTTAGTTTAAAGTTTTGAATTATAAGAATGAGATCACTGTTGTAATGTACTCGTGATCTTGTCTTTATCGATGATAAACTATTCTGAAATTTTCCTGGGTATTAAAATGTGACAAATTTAACTATAAATATATTTTCTTGAACTTTTTGTTTTCACAGTCGCCTAGGGTGCTGTTTGAACCAGGTGTTTTCTATTACTATATTGTGTTCTCGTATCTATTCTGTCGGTGTATAACTATTTTCTGTCTTTGTAACTAAGTTATAAAACTTGTTATATTTCAGAGAAAAACGCCGCTGTACTGGGGCTGTACGAACAGAAACGTTAACATTGTAAATCTGTTGCTATACTCGGGTGCAGATCCATCTATCATGGACAGGTCTGGGTTTAACTCCCTCCATGCTGCGGTCTCTTCTGGTTCAGTTGAATGCGTGCGACTAATTCTTGATAATAACAAAGAGGTAACATATCCAGACTTGTGAGACTGCATATATTCTGGTAAAGTTACAAGAACTATTTAAGAAAACAACAAGAAAGTTTGTTTCAAATGAAAGTAACCACGTGGTACATTTGTTAAAGTACAGGGTGTTCAAGATAAAAGCAGCCTGTGAATGGAGCTAATCTGGCACATATGTATGGAAATGAGAAGGTTCAGTTATGACGTAGTATAGGTCAAGGTTGTGTGATGGTGTGTAATTGTAGTGCAGGAAGGTGCGATGAACAAATGTGACGTAGGACAAGCTAGTCAGTACCGGTTTAAATAGTAAATAGACGGAGACGCAATGCGTACTTGGCAAATTTCTATTTATCACTGGGCTGCTTTTAAGTTGAACACCCTGTACAATTGCATAGATTTCAAAAATCTTTTTTGTTGGATTCTTTATTATTACTAGAAAAATGATGGTGCATAAAAACTAAGAAAATAAGATTAATGATTGATAGGACCATTATCATTGCACTTCTGTGAGTAATCATGTGTGCTCCGATCACTTTCTCACACAGGACTAACTCAGCTTCAGCGCAGGAACTCCGTAGCACGGAGTGGTCCCGATGTAATTTTGAAGATGGAGAAGATATTTATTTAGGAATTTTATTGAAATATTTTAAATGAATTTTTTTCCGAGCAGCGGCTTGCTCTTTATCCAGACTGCTCTTTTAGATTTCGAACTGCCAAGTGTTCTTTTACGTGCTCAAATTGAACACGGGACATATATTTTATTATTTTATTGTTGGTCTCCGATAGGACTAGGAACTCGATCTCACTTACACTGAGATCAGGGATTTCTGGAAAAATATTAAGATGCTCCACGAGGAAGCGAACCTGGTACTTTTAGTACGAGAGACGAGAGACGAGAGACCTAACCTGTACGCAACAGAGACCACCAACAAGATTAGTATTCAGGGTCTCTGTGGCTAAGTGTTAAGCCCTTTGTCTTATGAGGGGTCTCTGTGGCTAAGTGGTTAAGCCCTTTGTCTTATGAGGGGTGTCTGTGGCTAAGTGGTTAAACCCTTTGTCTTATGAGGGGTCTCTGTGGCTAAGTGGTTAAGCCCTTTGTCTTATGAGGGGTCTCTGTGGCTAAGTGGTTAAGCCCTTTGTCTTATGAGGGGTCTCTGTGGCTGAGTGGTTAAGCCCTTTGTCTTATGAGGGGTCTCTGTGGCTGAGTGGTTAAGCCCTTTGTCTTATGAGGGGTCTCTGTGGCTGAGTGGTTAAACCCTTTGTCTTATGAGGGGTCTCTGTGGCTAAGTGGTTAAGCCCTTTGTCTTATGAGGGGTCTCTGTGGCTAAGTGGTTAAGCCCTTTGTCTTATGAGGGGTCTCTGTGGCTAAGTGGTTAAGCCCTTTGTCTTATGAGGGGTCTCTGTGGCTAAGTGGTTAAGCCCTCTGTCTTATGAGGGGTCTCTGTGGCTAAGTGGTTAAGCCCTTTGTCTTATGAGGGGTCTCTGTGGCTAAGTGGTTAAGCCCTTTGTCTTATGAGGGGTCTCTGTCGCTAAGTGGTTACACCCTTTGTCTTATGAGGGGTCTCTGTGGCTGAGTGGTTAAGCCCTTTGTTTTATGAGGGGTCTCTGTGGCTGAGTGGTTAAGCCCTTTGTCTTATGAGGGATCTCTGTGGCTGAGTGGTTTTAACCCTTTGTCTTATGAGGGGTCTCTGTGGCTAAGTGGTTAAACCCTTTGTCTTATGAGGGGTCTCTGTGGCTGAGTGGTTAAACCCTTTGTCTTATGAGGGGTCTCTGTGGCTGAGTGGTTAAGCCCTTTGTCTTATGAGGGGTCTCTGTGGCTGAGTGGTTAAACCCTTTGTCTTATGAGGGGTCTCTGTGGCTGAGTGGTTAAACCCTTTGTCTTATGAGGGGTCTCTGTGGCTGAGTGGTTAAACCCTTTGTCTTATGAGGGGTCTCTGTGGCTGAGTGGTTGAACCCTTTGTCTTATGAGGGGTCTCTGTGGCTGAGTGGTTAAACCCTTTGTCTTATGAGGGGTCTCTGTGGCTGAGTGGTTAAACCCTTTGTCTTATGAGGGGTCTCTGTGGCTGAGTGGTTAAGCCCTTTGTCTTATGAGGGGTCTCTGTGGCTAAGTGGTTAAGCCCTTTGTCTTATGAGTTGAAGTTCGTGGGTTCGAATCCGGACGGCGCCGTTCTGTTCACGAGTACAGTTTTTCCTGAGACCCTAGGATAGTTTATGGAGCTACGGAGTTCGTGCTCTGTGCAATACTCTCGGCAGGTGGCGTGCCATTTTTGCGGAGAGGACTGAGCCATATGGGGTAAAACCCGGTGCAATGAAGTCAAACCTTCTGCTTAAAACCCTTTAAGATTAATAATAAGACTTATTACTTTTAACTCTTTCCACAGTTCTTTTTGTTTCATTTGGACGCCCATATCTTCTTTTCTCATCCGGTGTCCATCGGAGAGCTATCCTAAGCAACGAAGAGGGGTTATTATATCATCTTTATCAGTATCATAATTATATATATATGATAATGTACGAAGAAAAAGAATGCTAAATAGTACTTATCATTGCCCCCAAGCACCACTATCTGTGTTTGCACCCATCACAATATATACGTTTTGGAACGTAGATACAATGTTAGATAATAGTCATTATTGCCTCAACAATATCCTCGTTAACCAAGGAAGAACAAGTAGAGACCTATTATGTTCAGTTATTACTGTGTTGCAACCATAATCAAGGTACATTTAATAATGACAAAAACCTATATTAAGATTTGTTATATAATTTCTAGTTGGTGAACATTCAAGACGAGAACAGGGACTTCTCCAATCATAACAGCTGTACAGAACGGTGATGAAAACACTGTACAAGTTCTGGTGAATTCCGGTGGTGATGTCAATTTCCAAGAAAAAACAACAAAGAGAACACCACTTCACTATGCACTTTATAAGAGGAGGAAGGACATCTTTGTATTCTTACTAAAGTCAGTAATATTTCCTGTATTTTAACATATAATATATAAACTAGAGACATTGTATATCGTCAAGTAATATTTCGGTATTTCAACATATAATATATAAACTAGACACATTGCATATCGTCAAGTAATATTTCGGTATTTCAACATATAATATATAAACTAGACACATTGCATATCGTCAAGTAATATTTCGGTATTTCAACATATAATATATAAACTAGACACATTGCATATCGTCAAGTAATATTTCGGTATTTCCACATATAATATAGAAACTAGACACATTGCATATCGTCAAGTAATATTTCCTGTATTTTAACATATAACATATAAACTAGACACATTGCATATCGTCAAGTAATATTTCCTGTATTTTAACATATAATATAAAAACTAGACACATTGTATATCGTCAAGTAATATTTCCTGTATTTTAACATGTAATATATAAACTAGAGACATTGTATATCGTCAAGTAATATTTCTGTATTTCAACATATAATATATAAACTAGAGATATTGTATATCGTCAAGTAATATTTCTGTATTTCAACATATAATATATAAACTAGAGACATTGCATATCGTCAAGTAATATTTCCTGTATTTTAACATATAATATATAAACTAGACACATTGTATATCGTCAAGTAATATTTCGGTATTTCAACATATAATATATAAACTAGACACATTGTATATCGTCAAGAAATAATATTTTCATTAAATCGAGCAATTATTTATGCCAACTATTTACATTCTTTCAAATAAAGTGTAGCAAATGAAAATATATCAGTTTGTGAACTCTGTTACAACATTCTAATATATACTTTATGGAGAACTCTGTTACAACATTCAAATATATACTTTATGGAGAACTCTGTTACAACATTCTAATATATACTTTATAGAGAACTCTGTTACAACATTCTAATATATACTTTATGGAGAACTCTGTTACAACATTCAAATATATACTTTATAGAGAACTCTGTTACAACATTCTAAAATATACTTTATGGAGAACTCTGTTACAACATTCTAATATATACTTTATAGAGAACTCTGTTACAACATTCTAATATATACTTTATAGAGAACTCTGTTACAACATTCTAATATATACTTTATAGAGAACTCTGTTACAACATTCTAAAATATACTTTATAGAGAACTCTGTTACAACATTCTAATATATACTTTATGGCGAACTCTGTTACAACATTCAAATAATACTTTATATATGAAAAACTGACAGAACTGGCACTATATGTTTACAACTTACTATTTTGTGGAAAACTCTTTTAAAACATTGGCAGTCTCCCAGTGATTGATTGATAGGACCATTATCATTGTACTTCGGTGAGTAACTATATTCACTCCGATCTCTCTCTTACATAGGAAGATCTCAGCTGCAGTGCACGAACACCGTAGCACAGGTGAGTGTCCCGATGTAATTTTATGGAGACCATCATTAAAAGACGAAGATGGAGTTGGATTCATCCTGTTTGTTGTATGTCAGTAGAGACATCCTGTTTGTTGTATGTCAGTAGAGACATCCTGTTTGTTGTATGTCAGTAGAGACATCCTGTATGCTGTATGTCAGTAGAGACATCCTGTTTGTTGTATGTCAGTAGAGACATCCTGTATATTGTATGTCAGTAGAGACATCCTGTATGTTGTATGTCAGTAGAGACATCTTGTTTGTTGTATGTCAGTAGAGACATTGACTAGAACAGCTTTCACATGGACATCAGATGGTAAATGAAGGTTTTATATACAATGAAACATGGACATCAGATGGTAAATGAAGGTTTTACATACAATGAAACATGGACATTAGATGGTAAATGAAGGTTTTATATACAATGAAACATGGACATTTGATGGTAAATGAAGGTTTTATATACAATGAAACATGGACATTAGATGGTAAATGAAGGTTTTATATACAATGAAACATGGACATCAGATGGTAAATGAAGGTTTTATATACAATGAAACATGACATCTAGATGGTAAATGAAGGTTTTATATACAATGACACATGGACATTAGATGGTAAATGAAGGTTTTATATACAATGAAACATGGACATCAGATGGTAAATGAAGGTTTTATATACAATGACACATGGACATCAGATGGTAAATGAAGGTTTTATATACAATGAAACATGGACATCGGATGGTAAATGAAGGTTTTATATACAATGAAACATGGACATCAGATGGTAAATGAAGGTTTTATATACAATGAACATGGACATAGATGGTAAATGAAGGTTTTATATACAATGAAACATGGACATTGATGGTAAATGAGATGTTTTAATACAATGAAACATGGACATAGATGGTAAATGAAGTTTTATATACAATGAACATGGACATCGATGGTAAATGAAGGTTTTATGTACATGACACATGTACATCGGATGGTAAATGAAGGTTTTATATACAATGACACATGGACATCCGATGGTAAATGAAGGTTTTATATACAATGAAACATGGACATCAGATGGTAAATGAAGGTTTTATATACAATGACACATGGACATCCGATGGTAAATGAAGGTTTTATATACAATGAAACATGGACATCGGATGGTAAATGAAGGTTTTATATACAATGAAACATGGACATCGGATGGTAAATGAAGGTTTTATATACAATGAACATGTGACATCGGATGGTAAATGAATGTTTTATATACAATGAAACATGGACATCGGATGGTAAATGAAGGTTTTATATACAATGCACATGGACATCGATGGTAAATGAAGGTTTTATATACAATGAACATGGACATCGATGGTAAATGAAGGTTTTATATACAATGAAACATGGACATCAGATGGTAAATGAAGTTTTATATACAATGAACATGGACATCGATGAAATGAAGGTTTTATATACAATGAAACATGGACATCGGATGGTAAATGAAGGTTTTATATACAATGAAACATGGACATCAGATGGTAAATGAAGGTTTTATATACAATGAAACATGGACATCAGATGGTAAATGAAGGTTTTATATACAATGAAACATGGACATCGGATGGTAAATGAAGGTTTTATATACAATGAAACATGGACATCAGATGGTAAATGAAGGTTTTATATACAACGAAACATGGACATCAGATGGTAAATGAAGGTTTATATACAATGAAACATGGACATCGGATGGAAATGAAGGTTTATATACAATGAAACATGGACATTAGATGGTAAATGAAGGTTTTATATACAATGAACATGGACATCGATGGTAAATGAAGGTTTTATATACAATGAAACATGACATCGGTGTAAATGAAGTTTTATATACAATGAAACATGGTACATCGATGGTAAATGAAGGTTTTATATATAATGAAACATGGACATCGGATGGTAAATGAAGGTTTATATCAATGAAACATGGACATCGGATGGTAAATGAAGGTTTTATATACAATGAAATCATGGACATCAGATGAAATAACTTTATATACAATGATACATGACATCAGATGTAAATGAAGGTTTTATATAAAATTTGAAACATGAATCGGATGGTAAGAAGGTTTTACATATTCAAATAAACATGGACATCAGATGGTAAATGAAGGTTTTATATAAACTGTTAAAATCAATGGTAATGAAGTTTATATACAAATGACACATCATTTTCGATGGAAATGTAAGGTTTATATACAATGAAACATGGACATCATGATAAACTGAAGAGTTTTACATACAATAAACATGGAACATCTGATGAAATGAATTATATACTATAAACAGGGACAGATGGTAAATGAAGGTTTATATAAATGAAACATGGACATTCAGGATGGTAAATAAATTTTATATCAATGAAACATGGACATCATGTAAATGAAGGTTTCATGCATACAATGACACATGACATCTGATGGTAATGAAGGTTTTATATATTAATGACATGGACATCGGATGGTAAATGAAGTTTTATATACAATGATACATGACATCAGATAAATGGTTTATATAATGACATACGACATCGGATGGTAATGAGGTTTTATATAAAAGAAACATGGATCATCGGTAGTAAATGAAGGTTTGTATTACAATGAAACATGGACATCTGATGGTAAATGAAGGTTTTATATACAATGAAACATGGACTATGATGGTAAGAGTTTTTATACAATGAACATGGACATCGGATGGTAAATGAAGGTTTTATATACAATGAAACATGGACATCAGATGGTAAATGAAGGTTTAATACAATGAAACATGGACATAGATGGTAAATGAAGGTTTTATATACAATGAACATGGACATCGGATGGTAAATAAAGGGTTTTTATATACAATGAAACATGGACATCAGATGGTAAATGAAGGTTTTATATATACAATGACAAGACATCAGATGTAAATAAGGTTTTATAAATGACATGTACATCAGATGGTAAATGAATGTTTTATATACAATGAAACATGGACATCAGATGGTAAATGAAGGTTTTATATACAATGAAACATGGACATCAGATGGTAAATGAAGGTTTTATATACAATGACACATGGACATCGGATGGTAAATGAAGGTTTTATATACAATGAAACATGGACATCAGATGGTAAATGAAGGTTTTATATACAATGAAACATGGACATCCGATGGTAAATGAAGGTTTTATATACAATGAAACATGGACATCAGATGGTAAATGAAGGTTTTATATACAATGAAACATGGACATTAGATGGTAAATGAAGGTTTTATATACAATGAAACATGGACATCAGATGGTAAATGAAGGTTTTATATACAATGAAACATGGACATCAGATGGTAAATGAAGGTTTTATATACAATGACACATGGACATCAGATGGTAAATGAAGGTTTTATATACAATGAAACATGGACATCGGATGGTAAATGAAGGTTTTATATACAATGACACATGTACATCAGATGGTAAATGAAGGTTTTATATACAATGAAACATGGACATCAGATGGGAAATGAAGGTTTTATATACAATGAAACATGGACATCGGATGGTAAATGAAGGTTTTATATACAATGACACATGGACATCAGATGGTAAATGAAGGTTTTATATACAATGACACATGGACATCTGATGGTAAATGAAGGTTTTATATACAATGATACATGGACATCAGATGGTAAATGAAGGTTTTATATACAATGAAACATGGACATCAGATGGGAAATGAAGGTTTTATATACAATGAAACATGGACATCGGATGGTAAATGAAGGTTTTATATACAATGACACATGGACATCAGATGGTAAATGAAGGTTTTATATACAATGACACATGGACATTAGATGGTAAATGAAGGTTTTATATACAATGACACATGGACATTAGATGGTAAATGAAGGTTTTATATACAATGACACATGGACATTAGATGGTAAATGAAGGTTTTATAACAATGAAACAGGGACATCAGATGGGAAATGAAGGTTTTATATACAATGAAACATGGACATCGGATGGTAAATGAAGGTTTTATATACAATGACACATGGACATCAGATGGTAAATGAAGGTTTTATATACAATGACACATGGACATCAGATGGTAAATGAAGGTTTTATATACAATGACACATGGACATCGGATGGTAAATGAAGGTTTTATATACAATGAAACATGGACATCGGATGGTAAATGAAGGTTTTATATACAATGAAACATGGACATTAGATGGTAAATGAAGGTTTTATATACAATGAAACATGGACATCGGATGGTAAATGAAGGTTTTATATACAATGAAACATGGACATCGGATGGTAAATGAAGGTTTTATATACAATGAAACATGGACATCAGATGGTAAATGAAGGTTTTATATACAATGACACATGTACATCAGATGGTAAATGAAGGTTTTATATACAATGACACATGGACATCGGATGGTAAATGAAGGTTTTATATACAATGACACATGTACATCAGATGGTAAATGAAGGTTTTATATACAATGATACATGGACATCGGATGGTAAATGAAGGTTTTATATACAATGAAACATGGACATCGGATGGTAAATGAATGTTTTATATACAATGACACATGGACATCGGATGGTAAATGAAGGTTTTATATACAATGACACATGGACATCGGATGGTAAATGAAGGTTTTATATACAATGAAACATGGACATCGGATGGTAAATAAAGGGTTTTATATACAATGACACATGGACATCAGATGGTAAATGAAGGTTTTATATACAATGAAACATGGACATCAGATGGTAAATGAAGGTTTTATATACAATGACACATGGACATCGGATGGTAAATAAAGGGTTTTTATATACAATGAAACATGGACATCGGATGGTAAATGAAGGTTTTATATACAATGAAACATGGACATCGGATGGTAAATGAAGGTTTAATACAATGAAACATGTACATCAGATGGTAAATGAAGGTTTTATATACAATGAAACATGGACATCAGATGGTAAATGAAGGTTTTATATACAATGAAACATGGACATCGGATGGTAAATGAAGGTTTTATATACAATGACACATGGACATCGGATGGTAAATGAAGGTTTTATATACAATGAAACATGGACATCAGATGGTAAATGAAGGTTTTATATACAATGACACATGGACATCAGATGGGAAATGAAGGTTTTATATACAATGAAACATGGACATCAGATGGTAAATGAAGGTTTTATATACAATGAAACATGGACATCAGATGGTAAATGAAGGTTTCATATACAATGACACATGGACATCAGATGGTAAATGAAGGTTTTATATACAATGACACATGGACATCAGATGGTAAATGAAGGTTTTATATACAATGAAACATGGACATCAGATGGTAAATGAAGGTTTTATATACAATGAAACATGGACATCGGATGGTAAATGAAGGTTTTATATACAATGAAACATGGACATCGGATGGTAAATGAAGGTTTTATATACAATGAAACATGGACATCAGATGGTAAATGAAGGTTTTATATACAATGACACATGGACATCAGATGGTAAATGAAGGTTTTATATACAATGAAACATGGACATCGGATGGTAAATGAAGGTTTTATATACAATGAAACATGGACATCGGATGGTAAATGAAGGTTTTATATACAATGACACATGGACATCAGATGGTAAATGAAGGTTTTATATACAATGAAACATGGACATCGGATGGTAAATGAAGGTTTTATATACAATGAAACATGGACATCAGATGGTAAATGAAGGTTTTATATACAATGACACATGGACATCAGATGGTAAATGAAGGTTTTATATACAATGAAACATGGACATCGGATGGTAAATGAAGGTTTTATATACAATGAAACATGGACATTAGATGGTAAATGAAGGTTTTATATACAATGAAACATGGACATCAGATGGTAAATGAAGGTTTTATATACAATGACACATGGACATCAGATGGTAAATGAAGGTTTTATATACAATGAAACATGGACATCAGATGGTAAATGAAGGTTTTATATACAATGAAACATGGACATCGGATGGGAAATGAAGGTTTTATATACAATGAAACATGGACATTAGATGGAAATGAAGGTTTTATATACAATGAAACATGGACATCAGATGGTAAATGAAGGTTTTATATACAATGAAACATGGACATCGGATGGTAAATGAAGGTTTTACATACAATGAAACATGTACATCAGATGGTAAATGAAGGTTTTATATACAATGAAACATGGACATCAGATGGTAAATGAAGGTTTTATATACAATGATACATGGACATCAGATGGTAAATGAAGGTTTTATATACAATGAAACATGGACATCGGATGGTAAATGAAGGTTTTATATACAATGAAACATGGACATCGGATGGTAAATGAAGGTTTTATATACAATGAAACATGGACATCAGATGGTAAATGAAGGTTTTATATACAATGAAACATGGACATCAGATGGTAAATGAAGGTTTTATATACAATGAAACATGGACATCGGATGGTAAATGAAGGTTTTATATACAATGAAACATGTACATCAGATGGTAAATGAAGGTTTTATATACAATGAAACATGGACATCAGATGGTAAATGAAGGTTTTATATACAATGATACATGGACATCAGATGGTAAATGAAGGTTTTATATACAATGAAACATGGACATCAGATGGGAAATGAAGGTTTTATATACAATGAAACATGGACATCGGATGGTAAATGAAGGTTTTATATACAATGACACATGGACATCAGATGGTAAATGAAGGTTTTATATACAATGAAACATGGACATCCGATGGTAAATGAAGGTTTTATATACAATGACACATGGACATCAGATGGTAAATGAAGGTTTTATATACAATGACACATGGACATTAGATGGTAAATGAAGGTTTTATATACAATGACACATGGACATTAGATGGTAAATGAAGGTTTTATATACAATGAAACATGGACATCAGATGGGAAATGAAGGTTTTATATACAATGAAACATGGACATCGGATGGTAAATGAAGGTTTTATATACAATGACACATGGACATCAGATGGTAAATGAAGGTTTTATATACAATGACACATGGACATCAGATGGTAAATGAAGGTTTTATATACAATGACACATGGACATCCGATGGTAAATGAAGGTTTTATATACAATGAAACATGGACATCGGATGGTAAATGAAGGTTTTATATACAATGAAACATGGACATTAGATGGTAAATGAAGGTTTTATATACAATGAAACATGGACATCGGATGGTAAATGAAGGTTTTATATACAATGAAACATGGACATCGGATGGTAAATGAAGGTTTTATATACAATGACACATGGACATTAGATGGTAAATGAAGGTTTTATATACAATGACACATGGACATCGGATGGTAAATGAAGGTTTTATATACAATGAAACATGGACATCGGATGGTAAATGAAGGTTTTATATACAATGAAACATGGACATTAGATGGTAAATGAAGGTTTTATATACAATGAAACATGGACATCGGATGGTAAATGAAGGTTTTATATACAATGAAACATGGACATTAGATGGTAAATGAAGGTTTTATATACAATGAAACATGGACATCAGATGGTAAATGAAGGTTTTATATACAATGAAACATGGACATTAGATGGTAAATGAAGGTTTTATATACAATGAAACATGGACATTAGATGGTAAATGAAGGTTTTATATACAATGAAACATGGACATCAGATGGTAAATGAAGGTTTTATATACAATGAAACATGGACATTAGATGGTAAATGAAGGTTTTATATACAATGAAACATGGACATCGGATGGTAAATGAAGGTTTTATATACAATGAAACATGGACATCGGATGGTAAATGAAGGTTTTATATACAATGAAACATGGACATCGGATGGTAAATGAAGGTTTTATATACAATGAAACATGGACATCGGATGGTAAATGAAGGTTTTATATACAATGAAACATGGACATTAGATGGTAAATGAAGGTTTTATATACAATGAAACATGGACATCGGATGGTAAATGAAGGTTTTATATACAATGAAACATGGACATTTGATGGTAAATGAAGGTTTTATATACAATGAAACATGGACATTAGATGGTAAATGAAGGTTTTATATACAATGAAACATGTAGACGAACTGTGGAAACAGTGTTGTGTGTGGCCTGACATGGGAAACAATGATAGAGAGGCGGCAGAACGGTAGCAATGGGAATCTCTTGTGGAAGCTTTATATGTCAAATAGGACTCGAATAAATATATATTTATATATATAATAATAGGCACATACTGGTATAAGTCTGGTCTCTAGGCGTGCTAACTAACAGTTACAATAAGAAAAAAAGAAACAGAAACTTGTCATCAGTTTGCAAAGAGGGATTGATATGGTGTTATAATTTAGGAAATGACCTAACAATATAATCAGAGATGTCATTTATTGGAATCCATAGTGGAAAAGATTATTACAAAATACAGGGTGTTCAAGATAAAAGCGGCCAGTGACAAATCAAAAGTTGCCAGTTACTTGTTGCGTTGTGTCTATTTACTATTTAAACCGGTTCTGACTAGATCTTACTACGTCACATCTGTTCATTACCCCTTCCCGCACTACACTTGCACACCATTACACCTCCTTGACCTATACTACGTCATAACTGAACCTTCTCATTTTCATAATCATATGCCAGATTAGCTTCCTTGACGACGATGCTTCCTTAACGACGAGGCTGCTTTTATCTTGAACACACTGCATGAACTGACTATGGGGAAATAACCACGATAAATAGAAAAGCTATTGTTACTGCATGTGGTACCTCTATTTAGGGCGGTGTAGGATAGGTGGGACGTGAACCTGATGAAGGTAATGGCCGCATGGCTTGTGCAGTCGCTGCGAAGCTGTTCAGGTTAGAATTGAAATTTATACGTTAAATAGAAACATAGGAAAAAAATTAGTATTCATTTTGTTCTTTAGAATAATGTACATCACACGATGTAACACCCTACAATAAGTTGACAATATTTTTCCAGTAATGGTGCCGATATAACAAAGACTGATCACAGAGGTACTAACGTCCTCCATCGATGTTGTGCGATTAATGAGCCATCATTCCTACAACTTATTTTATCTAATGACTCGACGAATTATGCAAAAGCTTTGAGAATGGAAGACAGCGAGGGAGCCACACCAGTTATAGTCGCGTGCCAGAACGAGAATATAGAGCAACTTCAAATGCTAGTGGAGGCTGGCGTGAGTACTATTAAGTGTGTGTCTTTATACTTGAACCAGGTACTTGTTGTGTGGGTGTCTCGATGCATGAACACCGAGTACTTGTTATGTATATGTATCGATGCATGAACACTGAATACTTGATATGTATATGTATCGATGCATGAACACCGAGTACTTGTTATCTATATGTATCGATGCATGAACACTGAATACTTGTTATGTATATGTATCGATGCATGAACACCGAGTACTTGATATGTGTATGTCTCGATGCATGAACACCGAGTACTTGTTATGTGTATGTCTCGATGCATGAACACCGAGTACATGTTATGTGTAAACCTTAGTGATACACGTAAGAACACATAGTACATAATATGTGTATGTATTGATGCACGAAAACAGACTACTTGATTTATGTATGTATTGATGTACGAAAACAGAGTACTTGATATATGTATGTATTGGTGCACGAAAACAGAGTACTTGATATATGTAAGCCTTAGTGCATGTGCAGTATTAACATATTTTCATTAAGGATAACACATATACACACACGCACGCGCGCGCACGCACACATACACACACACACACACACAATCATCTAGTGCTATGGAAACAGAAAGAAGCAATTTTCAAGATCCATAGCCATTATTTATTGTTTATCTGGGTTTTTTGTCTATAAATCAAGCGTGTGTTACTAATTTAAGTTTAGAAAAGAATTTACGGTGTAGCGGTGAGGAAACGCTACAACTGCATATAAAGTGCTTCAATGACATGAGCAACTTATAACTTCTGACGGTCAAGTACAACTCCTGGTACTCTCGTGGTGAAACTTTATCAACACACAAAAGAAGCGGCGAATCGCGGGAGTTATAGCGTCAGAATAGCAGTAGCTACGGACATAAAGAGCACATTAACACTGATAAGTAATTTTGAAAGGAAAAGGAAATATGTGCTACTTTGCTTCTATGCTCAATCAGGGGGGACAACTTGAGAAGTAATCCACGGGATCAACTCTGGAGCAGGATACCCTAAGGCAGTACGTCATTGTAATCAATGACATTCTGGATGTTCCTGCAAGCAAGCTTTTATCGACTTTTATATTTCCTTGAATTTATCGGGGGTTCTACTTTTTCACAGCAGCGTCTAAACGTTGCCACACAAAGGTTCATTGTTTTTCAAGACTAACTTGATTATACACGAACGCACGCACGCATGCACACACGCACGCACATACCCACACACGCACAAACACACACATACATATATATATATATACATATATACACACACATATATGTACAATACTTTCCTCGCTGTATAATATATGAAACTAAGTAAAAATATGTAATTTATCATTAGGCGCCAGTTACCAATAAAGACAAGTACAAGAGGTGTGCTCTGCATCACTGTGTTGAAAACAAGGGTACAGAATGTGCAGAGTACCTATTGCGATTCATTCCGTCTCTGCTTACATGTACTGACAAGGATGGTTTGACACCCCTTCATATGGCCGTCATTGCGGGCAACATCCCTTTAATAGTACTGCTGATAAAAGAAGGAGCCAATCTCAAAGCTGTAGATAACGAGAAACACACAGTTACACATTGGGCAACAGGTAAGATCTGATAACATCCAGTCTGATTTCTGAAATATAGCAGTAACAGATACAGTTGGAAGAAATACAGGCATTAGGTGGATACTTGCTTTTGTTCTTGAGAATGGGACTAAACAGAAGCGTCAGTCTTTTAGTTAGCTGCTATGCTGAATAACTAGCCATGATAAAGATATAGATATTTACACAGACTTCTTGGAGTATCAAAAAAAGACCGGTATACTAATAATGAAGACGGAACAAATGTGGGTGCAACATCAGTACTGAACTTCGTCAAGAAACAACAAATTAAAGGATTCGGCTACAAGAAGTTTATCAACAGACACTGCGCATCAACGGGCAATAATTCTCAGATACAGTGGATACACGGCAAAATGCCATCTACCAAAAAAATGTAAAAGAAACTTAGAAACAAAGTCTGAAAGACTAAAAGCAAAGATACTAGAAACAATACAATAATGCAAGCAAAGAAATCAAGTAGGATGTGAGAGCTTACACAAGAATATGTTGAAGACCTGACAGCACAGGCAGAAGAAGCAGTACACACAAATTCAATCAAGGAACAGTGTACAAAATTACAAAACTGATAATGAGTAAACATAACTGAAGATCGGACACTCTCATAAAGGATAACAACGGAAAACTATTGACAACGGAAAGGGAATAAGAAATGCGCTGGGCAGAACATTTTAAGCAATTGCTAAACAGACCACTACCAAGAGTAGTAGCAGACATACCAGAATCAACAGAGGAACTAAAAGTTGATATTGAAACACCAAGGCGAGATGGGATCATTACAGCCATTAAATCTCTTAAGAATAGAAAGGCATCATGCTATGATCATTTCAACGCTAAATTATTCAAAATAGGCTCAGGACTCTCAGCTAATATGCAAGTACCATTGTTTACATCTATATGAAATATGTACATGATACCTGATGTATGGAACAAAGGAGTCAGTCATCATCAAGAAACAGAAGAAGGGCTCCTTTGGCGATTGTAACAACTCGCGAGAAATAAATCTCCTTTCCGTCCCAATCAGAAGCATCGTACATCGCATTACTGATGCAGTAGATAAGACAATGAGAAAGAAACAAGCTGGATTTCGTAGAGGGCAGAACTGTATAGGACAAATATTTTCTTTTAGAAATACCATAGAACACTGCACATAATTGCAAAGAAAAGTGTAGATATTTCCCACTCATCTTCCATAATCATTGTGGTTTCATGAGACAATTACTTGTCTGTTGTATTGTTATTTCTTCTTCTTCTTCTTCAGACTTTCTTCACGTCTTATTTGGTTTTGTCCAAACGAATGTTTGATTCTATTGTTGATAATGCACACTAATTTCTTTATAAAGTTACTATCTTGAATTTGTTAGAGATGTGTATGTGATTCTTAATACTTCGTTTTATTAGAGTTTATCATAATAAAATAATGAAAAAAAAACCCAAGAAAACCAACATATGACACTAAATAGTTCCCATTATATTATATGTCCCAGTATGTTCACGCGCTGAAGTTTTAACAGTGTTGATGGCAAATGATGCAGAAGTGTCTACACCTGATAAACACCATGCCTACCCTATACACTACGCTGCACAAATGATGAAGAAAAACACAGAAAATGGTAATATTTCTTCTGATATATAAACCTGTATTTTATTTCTATTGCCGACATTATTAGTACAGTTATACGGTACTCACTTTATTTATGTTTTATGTATTGTTATATATTGTTTTTTCTGCATTCCAGTGCATTAAATTGTAAACAACATATTGTTCTTCAATCATTTATGCTAGACTAAATATTACACTAAGATTAGTAACATAAAATTCAATTCAATTCAAGTGCCATGCCTGCCGGCGTAGACGATCATGTCTCTCCACAACTCTCTCTGCTTGGTGCATGTAATCAGTTCTGACGTTGATCTTGTGTCGAACCATGATGCCAGGCCATCCAGCATCTTCTCTCTCTGTCTTCCGCGATCTCTCCTACCCTGAATTTTACCTGTTGTTATCAAATAACAGAAAAACACGTATTATTAAGCACTTCAAAATTAAACGGAACAATATCAAATTCAAAATTACAAATCATGTTGTTTCCATTTCCTCTTAATTCTACAACTTTAATTAATCTAAGGTGTTCTTTATTCAGAAACAGAGAATCTTCCACTTCTGAAGACCTTGCTTGAAAGTCAAGTCTCACCTGAAGTAGAGGATAAGGATAAAAGAACACCTATAATATGGGCAGCCAGTGCTGGTAAATATATATGTTTTTATTTATCATTCATTCACATACATACACATAGTAAACAAGCACATATGTTTTATATACTGCTCACGAGAAACCTGCAATGATGATACGCCCCTGATAAACGGAGACATCAAAGAAAACAAAACAGAGAGGTCAGCTATAACATATACAAAAGTTGAGTCTCAATACGTTGACAGAGGTACACAGTTTATAAGTTTTATATGTTCAGGTTAAGGATATAGAGAATATTGCGTCTTGGTCTGGAAACAACTAACAGAGATCTTTCTAAATCTTGTTACGCATGACAATTGACAAGGGATGGATCTGACCAACAAAGCAAGAATCAAGACAATTATTTATTATAGTTGTTGATGATAAACAACAGACCTACCTCACAAACAAACCAATAATCGAAACCATTGATTTTTCATTCGCGCGCTATGAATTCAAGCGAAGTCATGACCCCTAATATGGGATATCTTACTAATTTTTGTGTGAAAGCTTGCTTTCCTTATCACCAGTGTACAGATCTATTCAGGTGAGACTTATTCAGATTTCAGAGATGCTTGCAATTTAGACTCCTAAGTAAAGGATCAGGGTCTCCTGCAGTTCAAATACGTTTTGTGTGCACCAGGAGACTTAATTTTCAAACCAGTTGGTCTCAAACTCTGGCAATTTTCCGGCACGTGGTCTTTGGCTAAACTTGTTAAACGACAAAATCATTACAATCGTGACAAGAGAACATACATTTCTGAATAAACAAAACAAAGATTGGCACATTCATTGTTGCCGTGAGTGCTAACTAAATTATCTCACTAACAAAGCAAATATGGACACAATCATCATAGTAGTGGATTATGATCAGAATTATCTTACAAAACAATTATCGTCACAGTTATTAACGTCGTGAGAGATAATAAAATTATCTGACCAACAAAATAAAGATCAATACAATTTCCACCGATGTGAGTTCTGCTGAAGACCGTTGCCTGTTTGGAATGAATTGACCTTTTTTATATCTACATCTTGTACTTGAGACTGAAGAGAGCCACGATAAAATACCGCGAGGAGCAAAAGTTGGCTCAGCTAGAGACATTATGCACCCACCGTCATTGTGAGTCAACGATCACGATCGTGTTTCGATGGGATTTCAACGAAAATTTCAAAACCTATCGCGCACAAAGAGTGGCTATGACGAATATCTACAATAAATGGAAAGTATAAGAACCATTACTTGCCACAGAGAAAGAAGAAAACACTGTTATTACTTAGAAAACTGGAATGATAATTCGAATTCTTCTTTGCGAATCTCTGTTCATGAACTTAACCCACTGTGTACCACAAACTAGACAGTCAGCTTCAGGTCTAATCATAATAAAACGACACACCTATTCTGAACATATCCATTGAAAAATGAATATTATTTTCTGCTGCTTACTTACTTATTGACTTATTCTGCTCTTTGTGGAGCAGAGGGCCTCAACAGTTGTTCTCCACTTTTCTCAGTCTCTGGCTGTTTTCTTTATGGTCTCACGGGATAGTCGAACACTCTATCTGTCTCCAGCATGGAGCCCTGGTTCTTCCGAGACGAGTTAGTTTTGAAAAATTTGATTTTGGTTTCTTTAACTACGTTCTTTTTTAAATGGATGGGTAGTTAGCCCATCGCACAGCCCCCAACATGGAGGACCAGGAGGCCACATTGTGACCTCTCTATTTTGACCTGTCCAGCTTGGGTAATCTTGCTGGCATAGCTCTCGAGCCATTGCAGTACGCAAGGACCCCCTCCACCCGCCCCCACACACTCACCACTATAAGGCAATGGACTCATGGATGGAGGGGGAATTTCTGCTGCTTGCTTAGTTTCAAATCAGCTTCAAAAGAAAATTTAGTATATATAAATAATGAATGTTTATATTTTTGACTTAATTGCATCTTTGTGTTCTTATCATTAAAAGGTAACGCAGAAGCCTGTAAACTGTTAGTACATTACGGAGCTGATGTGAATAAAACTGATAAGGACGATCTAACAGCTTTACATTGTGCTGCTAGCAGGGGTCATGCTGAATGTGTCAAGGTACTCATACAAGAATGTAGGTAAGTATTCCAACTAGAATCTATATTATCTGTCAATAACTAACATTATCTGTCGATCACAAGTATAGTATCACTGAAACTATATATCTGTCATAACTAACATTATCTGTAGATGTAGTAGTTGACATTATTTGACAGTAGTGTTGGCTGTTGTTGCAGCAATATTATCCAGATTTGTCTAATATTGGTTGATATACCAAAAGTAAACACAAAATAGAGCTATATAAAATCTAATATTACTTGTTAAAAACGAATTGAACCAGTAATCTAAAACTGAAATCAAAAGCAATAAGTCAAGAAATGTTGATTTATTAATTCGTGTGTTATTCCATTTATTTCAATATATTTAATCTTTGCAAAAAGTATTTCGATGTAAATATGATTTATTATGTATCTGTTTCAATGAAATAATTGATACATTATACAATTTGATGCAGTACACCCACAAGAAGTAACGTTGATATCAGGTAAGGATGTATGTGTAGCAATAACTACTGTTTATGAACTTATACACTTTATGTTACAAATCCAGGGCAAAGATTGATCCTCTAGATAGGAATCAATGTACGCCATTATTTTATTCGCCACTCTTGGACACATCAGCTGTATCAAGACATTGTTAGAGTTGAAGACAGACTATACTCATACAGATATCAGTGGTAGAACGTAAGTCCGTTTTCAGTTCCTAAATTGACTTTATTGTGTACTAATTCGCAGACCATGAAAATGTGTTTAAAGTATTTTCTCTTTCCTTTTCTCTTCATTTCATTTTTCATACTTGTGTCAAAGTTAGTAGAATTTCACAATGTCTTGTTGGTCCATATTTCGTTTTCTTATATTTTCCCAGTTTCAGAAATATATTGTGTTCTACAATGTTTTAAGTGTTACTGTCTAATACAATGGAGTTAAAAGTAACTGGAAAATTGATACCCTTTTGATTACAGAATATGTGAACTCATTGCCTTAGCTACTCTGTAGGCTCTCTGTATCTGACAAATTACGTATGGAACTTTTATCTATAAGCAAGGGATGCATCAAATATTCTGCTTCCTGATGAAAGAGTCATCGATTCTATTGTCGTATTTTAATTGTATTATTATTTTCTAGCATACATTAGCATGGAATTTTTAACAATATTATATTGTACTTTACAAGTGCTGCTCATTGTGCAACTGTTAGTGGTACGACAGCAGTTCTAGACATTCTGAGGCATCATAAAGTTGATCTATGGACAAGAAATCTGAAAGGAGACCAGCCATTACATGAGGCTGCTCAATCTGGTCATATGGGTAAGTGAAATCATAGTGGTATATTTTTGTTTATATGTACAGAGAATGAAGAGATAATTAAAGTGCAAGGATGTTGAAATCTCGATGAGGTCAAATCCACATTTGTCTAACTAAAAATGGGAACTAAATCTCTGAAGTTGTTGACAAATCAAAAAGTCTCTACGTAATCTGATTTAACAGTACCCACTTTCAGCACATTCTAACCAATTGTTTTGGTTTATGCTCAAAATAAAAGTTAACCTGCTAAGTATGCAGTGTGTTGCAGTTGCTCACAAGAAGAGAACGGAATAGTAGCACTACGACATACAAGGCATGCCCGTAAGAGGCGACTGACGTAGGGGCTTAGGGAATAAAATGCGTCGCAGAAATCGGATGTGTTGGCCTATTTGTAGGCGTATCACTGACAGAACGTACAGTCGATCTTTGGCTCGGATCACATACAAATCACAAAGAGTGGTTGACAAGTGGTCGATATAGAGTGTTCGAAAAAGAAATATTATTTGTTTGTTTAGCAATACTCTAGATCTCATAATTAAATTGATTATCCTCAGATGTAGTACAGTATTTATTAGCCCATTCTGACAGTCAGTGTCACGCCATTGATAGTAGAAACAACGAAGGGCGCACTTGTTTGCATATCGCTGCACTCACCAACAACAGCCGTTTATGCAAATATTTGGTTGAACAAGGTGCTAACATCAACGCAGTCATGATTAATAAGGTGAGCCTACATGATTCCACAATTACTTTTCTCAGTTGTCAAAGACTTATCATATTATGTTGACTATCCATCGTACATTACAAGGGGAAGGGGGAGGTTTGATTGTCCGGCGCCTATTTCCTCTACATGTATTCTCGAATCTTCGTGTAACATTGTTAAAAGTGCTGGTTTTGTCAATGAAGGGTTGGTCAGAAAACGACATTTCCACACTCGTCTGCCTCACAGAAGACAGAGATCTTTGGATGGTCTTGTGTGTTAGCCATTTCGTCGTAGTATTTCTAATAGCTTTATTATTATTATTATTATTATAATTATTACAGTGTTATCAATAATTGTAGTTGTCATCGCTACAATAAATATTGTTTTAATTTTGTTTTTATGATCCCAGTTTAAACGATTAATTTTATCATTTCGATGAGATCTACTACAATCTAGCTCAGTGGCTCTCAACCTTCTTAATGCGGCGACCCTTTAATACAGTTCCTAATATTGTGGTAACCCCTAACAATAAAATTATTTTCGTTGCTACTTTGCTACTGTTATGAGTTGTAATGTAAATATCTGATATGCAGGATGTATTTTCATTGTTACAAATTGAACATAATTAAAGCATAGTGATTAGTCACAAAAATAATATGTAATTATATATTGTGAAATATTTATTTCTAATTATGATAAATATGTGTTTTCTGTTGGTCTTAGGTAACCCCTGTGAAATGATCGTTTGACACCAAAGGGTTAGGGACCCACAGGTTCAGAATCACTGATCTAGCTGCTTGACCACCATCATCTCATCAGCAATTTTGTGAAGACTTTGTACAACATTCTTTTCTCAACCATTCTTTCTACGAACACTCCATGTCGACCACTTGTTAACCTCTCATTGTGATTTGTATGTGGTCCGAGCCTGAGAGCGATTGCGCGTTGTGCCAGTTATGCGTCTACACGCACATTCGGTTTCTACGACGCTTTTCTAGGCCCCTACCTCAGTCGCCTCTTATGAAATGCCTTGTAGGTCGCAGTGTTACTATGCTTTGCTCCCCTTGCAAGCCCTGACAACACACGGGAGTATTATCTAATCAAGAATCACCTATTGTGTAACCAGCACACTAGCTTAGAGAGCAGACTGCATGAGTTATTGTACAGTTTTGCACTTCAAAGAATGAAGAATCACTACTGTATTCCCCTCGTACCGTAATAAGTTACATAGGGCCTACAAGCAATTTGTCTATACCGTTCTATTCTGGGGAAAACGTTAAATCTCTTCTATGAAATTGAGTTCAATATTTTTCGTCTCTCTCAGTTAAGTTCGTTTCAGGTTTTCTCTGGAGTGTCATTTCTTTCTGGAACCATTTGTCTCCCACGTCAATGCCTGTTTTATGTTTATGTGATCTTTCTTTCTCAGTGTAAGTCCAACGTATCTCCATCTTTTCTTATTTTATAATAGAGCATGCTAGTAGTTGATCAGACACTTTTTAATGCTATCACCACTCGTCGTGAATTCTCTCATATCAGTACATTATTTGTTTTGACAGAGCAGCTGATAATATTTGATTTCATATACTTCCTCTTGACATGATAATTTCTACATTCTTTGTTCAAACATTCTTCCTATTGACGGAGCAAACATAATAATCCTTTTTATTACGTCGTTTGTTTAACCTGAGAAGAAAGAGGTGGCCCACTTACATCAGCGTCCAAGACAAACTGTATGACGTGGCTGATAATCTGAGGCAGACGGCTGCCTTTATTAGAGAACCCGAAATTCCAATCTAGTGAGAACGCAGACGAAGAATATCGTTTGTTTAGACAGAGTGAATAGTACAAATAGTTCTTACCTTTATATCCTTTATTTCAACAGGGCAATTACTACAGTCCTTTTGACGCTGCTGTAATTAAAGGACATCATGAAGTAAGGGACATTCTTTCAGTTAATAATGGAAGGTCAGGATCTGACATTGTCAATCATGCTGCTGAAGTCATCCAGGTCAAGTATAAGTATCACAGAAGTAAGAAACAGAAGCTGTTAGAAGGTCAGAAAGAGCACCAAAAGACATCACTTGATAACGAACAGAAAGAACCCGTTCATGTTACAGCTGACGAAGCTAAAGATGAAATATATAACTGCTCACGAGAAACCTGTAATGATGATACGCCCCTGACAAACGGAGGCATCAAAGAAAACAAAACAAAGAGATCAGCTATAACATATACTAAAGTTGAGTTTCAATACGTTGACAGAGGTACACAGGTTACAGCTTACTCAAACAAATCAAACGATAAAGTACAAGATAACTCTACATTAGAATATCAAGAAGCGTATGACATTTCTAACAACAGTCTTAAATCGTCGTTGACAGAAACATCGACATATGAACTTCATACACGAAAAGAGCTTCATAAAATGAACTATGCAAACGAATCAAACAGAAAGAAATCTTCCAGAAACAGTACGCCTGTTAGATCACTCTCACAAGAGGAATTGGAAACATCCACAATTAACAAAAGACACAATTTCTTCAAGCAAAAGTATATTAACAGAGAAAACAGCACATCTGTTCTGTTAACAAGACACAATAGCTTATCTGACAGTGATAATTCTCAAATCGGATATGCATCATCTGATGATGTTACGTCTGAAACAGAATCACATAGCAGCGATAACAGTGACGAACAAAGTTTGGCTAAAACGAAATCATCGGATGTACTTTCTGCCCGGCATAGATCACGACGAAAATGTGCAGATGATAAAAGAGAAAACTACTGAGACTGACTACAACTGATGGTTACAGTCAAGAATGTCTTAGAATACGGACCAGTGGTAGATTATCGTCATGCATTCATCAAAATAACGTTAATTCACATAGGAAAACGAAGAGTCAAAATCATCTCAACTACACATCAATCAAAGAAGATCCAAGCCGTTCAAACAAGCAAACGCCGACTATCAAAAAACATATATATCATAAGAGGCATCTTATAAAAATACTTAGTGAACATGAGAAACATTTCGATACAGTCAAGCATATCGCAATCTCATCAGACAATGTGAATTCTGCAACTGTCAGAAATACGGGCATGGTCGGCAGTCAGAAAGTTGCAACAGAAAACAACACAAAGCCACACAAAATAAAGATTAAAAACAGAAAGGCGACTCACATGAAACAGCAATTCACATGTGTAAAGCACAACAGCCCAGAGAATCCTCATTTTGAAAGTGATTGCGACAGAAACAATGAGGTAGTTGATAAATACAGAAAAAGGTAAGTTTTCATCTTACAAAACAAAATAACAAAATATGAATAGCATAATATTTATATATATATTGCTTATTGGTTATTGAACTGACGTCTTTGCACTCCGGGGAGACCCATAGGTGCTCAGTCTCCACCAACAGATATCGAAGAATGTGCATACTGATGGTTCCCGTGGCTCGCTGACTAAACACACTCCTCGCTCTGCCCCTCAGGCATCTGGTTCTACTTGTACAACGGTTTTATATATATATATATATATATATATATATATATATATATATATATATATATATATATATATACAGACATATATACAGACAAACAAACATACAAAAGGCATAAACACACAGGAGAAGTAAAACAGCAATACCAAGAACTTAATAAGAAGAATTGCTGGACACACGATTAGCTGCTTGTTGTTTTAGCCTTGGTCCGGAATGTCTTGTAAGACGACACAATTGATCACATGAAAGTTAGCTGAACTAAAATATCATATCTAAATATGGTTAAAGTTGCAAGAGAATGGGTGCATGCCATACCATAAGTACTACTAAATTGAAACTACATTAATATTGTTGGTTTCTCGTCCTGTTTGCATACACTAAAACACGCAAGGAAATTCTGGTCTTCTATGATACACATGTATATCTACAAATATTACGTTTTGATTTTATCTAAATGTTTTATTCAGTCAGCATGTCAACGATCAGGAAGGTTACAGTTCTGATGAAGGAGGCCAGCACAACATCTCTTCAAGACGGCAAAAAACTGAGCACAACAAACTTATCCGATCAGTACAGGTAAGAAACAACAGATCTACTTACATTAAGTACAGGAAGTAACTAATCTTTGATCAAAATGTTCATACGATTAAGACGGTACTAATCATGAAAATGTTCAAGAAAGAGAGGTCGACCTAAAGAGACCCTAAAACGAACTTTGCTGAGAGAGGCAGGAAATATCGGTCTCAGTTCCATGGAGGAGATTGAGCGAGTTGCCAGGATAGAGCGGTATGGAGAAATTACTTGCAGGCCCTATGTAACGTATAACGGTACGAGAGGAATTATTATTATTATAATCATGAATTACACTTTTCATTTGTGAAGATCACGAATCTCAACACTATTTATGCTTACAGTTGTATGCCATGTTAGATTATAACTATTTAACACTTATATCTCTGTTAAACTTCAGGAGAGTGTTAAACGTTTCGAGAGTGAGAGGAAATCTGTTCGACAACTTCAGTATATTAGACGTGCTAAAATATATTATAACCAAGTGTGTGACTCAGCACTGTTCAAGAAAACACTTCTCAGATCAAAGAAGAAACTCAACAGCGACATGTCTGGTTCTGACACTTTGGACAAGTTTTTGCAAGGTATAGTTTTCTATTTACCGCTAATGATGAAAAACAGAATATAGCAGTGGATTAAAGTAACCAACAAAACAAACTAAAAATAGATACATTAGTGTACACATAACTTAAGAAAAGTAAAGAAAATATTAGAGAAAGCGGAAATAATATTGGAACATTATATTGAAAATAGTGATTTAAAAGAAATATTACAAATACCTACTATTTATTTTTCTCACATTTAGTGATGGTATATTCTCTTGTCTTCTCAACATCGAATCTATATACAAATATCATTGTCTGCGATACTGTTCATATGATAAATTTAAGAAAATATATCGTATAAGTGACTTTGTTCGCTTTGTCAACTTTAGAAACATATATCCATGAGTGCAGTACTGTTTTTACCATCAACTTTAGGAACATATATCCATGAGTGCAGTACTGTTTTACCATCAACTTTAGGAACATATATCCATGAGTGCAGTATGTTTTTACCATCAACTTTAGGAACATATATCCATAGAGTACAATACTGTTTTTACCATCAACTAGAACATAATCCATGGAAACGAATATATCCATGAGTGCATACTGTTTTTACCATCAACTTTAGAAACATATATCCATGAGTGCAGTACTGTTTTTACCATCAACTTTAGGAACATATATCCATGAGTGCAGTACTGTTTTTACCATCAACTTTAGAAACATAATCCATGAGTGCAGTACTGTTTTACATCAACTTTAGAACTATATATCTCATAAGTGCTAATATAGTTCTCATGATCATCTTCAGATATCATTGCCAGAGATAGTATGATCACCATCACTGACTGTAGTAACAAACATTATTATTCGTGACATTGATCTCTTTTCATCTATAAAACATAAATCATTGCCTGTGTTAATGGTCCTAGAAGTGAAATGATAATCTCCATAGACATTATTGTATAACATAGTAATTGTCTTGAGAATATATTTTGTTATTAATCAAAATTCTGTTTCACGGTCTTTTCTATTATTGCCTTTATTCAATGACAGATTTAGTACAGCCTAATCAACATGGAAGATCAAAGTCTGCAGGTACTGGAAGGGAGATGATAAACCAAAGACAGGTAAACTCTGAAATCGGATGCACATGTCCTAAACATGTAGAAGTCTATACATTTAGGGGCCTACCAAACCAATGTGCAACGTATACGCGTTCTTGGCAAAGATCAAACATATCACAAAGCGTGATTAAAATTGGTCGTAAAGAATGAACGCAAAGAAGAAGAAGATATTACATTACTTATATTCATTATAGCTATTTCATATTCTTTGTGTTAGAACAACATAAGAAATTGTAGACATTTATTTGAAGGACAGTAACAATATTATCATGAATATAATGTTACGTTGATAGCCGCACTAGATTAAAACAAGATGGAGGTTAATTTGGTCATAAGTCTGGGCTGATATGTTAGGTATTCAGAGTGTTGCTTCTCTAAAAAAAAATATTGCACATCTAAAGAACGACAAGAGAAGCATATTATTCATTTTTTTTTCATTTAAGATACTCTTTCTCTTGTCTCGGTGTGTTTTAAATTCATCTCATAATATGAACAGTACTATGTTATCTTCTGAACAGAGTATTTACAAGATCGATAATGGCCAATATGACATGCCAACTTATCAGCGTATAGTATATGCAAATAACAAGCCAAGTATTAATGGACGGACACCAAGGCACATACAGGAGATAAATAAACAAGACTATTTAAACAAAACAAGCAGCAGCGAAAATAGCTCAGTGCAAAACAAGGATACAACCAGGCTAGTCAGATCAAGAACTGCAGGAAGTATACGGAGGCCACGGTGAGTTTTACTTTTCTAATTCCTTTTAACACATGTATCTCTATTGGTATCACCTATCACAGAGAGCCCCACAGAAAAAAAGTACAAAGAGCACAAGGCAAGAGGAAGACCACGAAAAATATGGAGCGACGGAATCAAGAACAGCCTTACGAAAATGAATATCAGAAATGTTGCAGTAAAACAATATTATAGGCTGTTTCTCAAAACACGTATGAAACTAGTTTTATAAAGTAAAACAGGAAATGTAATAGGGTTATTGATCAAACTTTCTTTATTAATGCAAAGTATTCAAAGCAAATTAAGGCCCGAAAACGATGCCTTTTGTCCAATATAATTCTGAGGCTTGTTCAGGTTTGCAAAATTCTTCTTTAGTGGCTTGCAGACGGGACAGGAATCTTGATATGTCGGTTTACAGTTACTTAAATGTCCATGTTCAAGGACCATTTGATAACGTTTAGTGTGTCACCCAGTGATCCAATACAAGTTCCGACTTTGAATACTTATCAATACTTATTACTTTATAAGTCTACACATGTTATAGAGAATAGTGTGTGCCTGGTGAGTCCAGCAATGTTATGCTACTATCATTGGGAAAAAAAGTAGGAAATGATATGTATAGGTGAATCCTGCAAGAATCTTGATGACCGTTTGTAAAAAGTAGGAAATGATATGTATAGGTGAATCCTGCAAGAGTCTTAACGACCGTTTCTACGAAAATTTTCACAATACATGCCATTGTTCTTTGTCCACTGTAGTCCCACGCTTAATACCATTGTCCCTCCATAATCTACGTGCTCGTGATATCTCTGTCCCATCAATCAGGATTGCGTTTCTTTGACGACCAGATGGGATTTGTCATCGTTCCGATTCAACAGATGATGTGAGGAACTATTATTTATGCTTGATCCTATATGGTAGTATGCACAGTTCCATACATGGAAAGTCTTCCACTTCAGTGGAGACTGATTTAACTCGTACAAACTTGAAAGCACCGGAACCTTATGAATTATTATTTGATTTCTTCCTAACAGAAAGACATACGTCACTAGGAAATGTTACTATGAAAGAAAGATCATATTACTCTCTTCTTCTCTAACTAGATCAGATTACGGACACCTTATTAAGTGATGAAATAAGATGGATTATTCTTCCTAGCACCAGCATTTTTGCATCTCATGCAGTGGCGGCTCGTCATTAAGTGCCAGTGGGGCCGGGCCCCATTAAAAATAATGTATAACGTATATTCATTATTTTATAAATTAAAATATAGCAACCAAAACCATGATTTATCCAGAAAAAAATGTCTGGCCCCATAAAGAAAAATGATCACGAGCCGCCACTGATCTCATGCATATGTTTTTATTTACATTGAGTAAAGTATTTACTTACTTTTGCCCATCTAAATTTGTAAACTTTTGATCTGCTATTTGAGCTCATGCATGTATTATCACATAATATTTATAAATGAAGCAAACTGTATACGTCATAATTAATTCAAAAAATAATCAATATATATATATACAGCTTCCATGATCAAACGCTAGTTGAAAATTACCATCCTGACAAACATGAACAGTCGATCTACAGTGAAACTGCACACAGGAACCAAGACCTACTTACGCCGTTGTTCAAAGCCTACTTACCTATTGGTGGAGATGATATCTTGTATAAGCGTAAGTAACCAGTATTTACATAATATAATTGCGAATACATGTTAAGATACAGCTGCGTTTCTGGATATAATTTGTCATTTCAGTTTTCAACCTTTTATTTACATAATGTTTAGTTTGTTTAGTTTAGTTTAGTCATTAGATCTTCATTACTGCACTCAGTTGTTTAGTTTAGTTTAATCATCAGATCATCATTACTGCACTCAGTTGTTTAGTTTAGTTTAGTCATCAGATCATCATTACTGTTTAGTTTAGTCATCAGATCATCATTAGTGCACTAGTTGTTTAGTTTAGTTTAATCATCAGATCATCATTACTGCACTCAGTTGTTTAGTTTAGTTTAATCATCAGATCATCATTACTGCACTCAGTTGTTTAGTTTAGTTTAATCATCAGATCATCATTACTGCACTCAGTTGTTTAGTTTAGTCATCAGATCATCATTACTGCACTCAGTTGTTTAGTTTAGTTTAATCATAAGATCATCATTACTGCACTCAGTTGTTTAGTTTAGTTTAATCATCAGATCATCATTACTGCACTCAGTTGTTTAGTTTAGTCATCAGATCATCATTACTGCACTCAGTTGTTTAGTTTAGTTTAATCATAAGATCATCATTACTGCACTCAGTTGTTTAGTTTAGTCATCAGATCATCATTACTGCACTCAGTTGTTTAGTTTAGTCATCAGATAATCATTACTGCACTCAGTTGTTTAGTTTAGTTTAGTCATCAGATCATCATTACTGCACTCAGTTGTTTAGTTTAGTTTAATCATCAGATCATCATTACTGCACTCAGTTGTTTAGTTTAGTCATCAGATCATCATTACTGCACTCAGTTGTTTAGTTTAGTCATCAGATCATCATTACTGCACTCAGTTGTTTAGTTTAGTTTAATAATCAGATCATCATTACTGCACTCAGTTGTTTAGTTTAGTTTAATAATCAGATCATCATTACTGCACTCAGTTGTTTAGTTTAGTTTAATAATCAGATCATCATTATTCTTTAGTTTAGTCATCAGATCATCAGTTGTTTAGTTTAGTCATCAGATCATCATCACTGCACTCAGTTGTTTAATTTAGTTTAGTCATCAGATCATCATTACTGCACTCATTTGTTAAGTTTAGTCATCAGATCATCATTACTGCCCTCATTTGTTTAGTTTAGTCATCAGATCATCATTAGTGCACTCAGTTATTTAGTTTAGTTTAGTTTAGTCATCAGATCATCATTACTGCACTCAGTTGTTTAGTTTAGTGTAATCTTAAGATCATCATTACTGCACTCAGTTGTTTAGTTTAGTTTAATCATCAGATCATCATTACTGCACTCAGTTGTTTAGTTTAGTTTAATCATCAGATCATTATCACTGCACTCAGTTGTTTAATTTAGTTTAGACAACCGATCCTTATTACTGCACTCAGTTGTTTAGTTTAGTTTAGTCATCAGATCATCATTACTGTTTAGTTTAGTCATCAGATCATCAGTTGTTTAGTTTAGTCATCAGATCATCATTACTGCACTCAGTTGTTTAGTTTAATCATCAGATCATCATTACTGCACTCAGTTGTTTTGTTTAGTTTAGTCATCAGATCATTATTACTGTACTCAGTTGTTTAGTTTAGTCATCAGATCATCATTAGTGCACTCAGTTATTTAGTTTAGTCATCAGATCATCATTACTGCACTCAGTTGTTTAGTTTAGTTTAGTCATCAGATCATCATTACTGCACTCAGTTGTTTAGTCATCATATCATCATTACTACACCCAGTTGTTTAGTTTATTCATCAGATGATCATTAGTGCACTCAGTTGTTTAGTTTAGTCATCAGATCATCATTAGTGCACTCAGTTATTTAATTTAGTTTAGTTTAGTCATCAGATCATTACTGCACTCAGTTGTTTAGTTTAGTTTAGTCATCAGATCATCATTACTGCACTGAGTTGTTTAGTTTAGTTTAGTCATCAGAACATCATTATTGCCCTCAGTTGTTTAGTTTAGTCATTAGATCATCATTAGTGCACTCAGTTGTTTAGTTTAGTTTAGTTTAGTCATCAGATCATCATTACTGCACTGAGTTGTTTAGTTTAGTTTAGTCATCAGAACATCGTTACTGCCCTCAGTTGTTTAGTTTAGTCATCAGATCATCATTACTGCACTCAGTTGTTTAGTTTAATTTAGTCATCAGATCATCATTACTGCACTGAGTTGTTTAGTTTAGTGTAGTCATCAGAACATCATTACTGCCCTCAGTTGTTTAGTTTAGTCATCAGATCATCATTACTGCACTCAGTTGTTTAGTTTAGTTTAGTCATCAGATCATCATTACTGCCCTCAGTTGTTTAGTTTAGTCATCAGATCATCATTAGTGCACTCAGTTGTTTAGTTTAGTTTAGTTTAGTCATCAGAACATCATTACTGCCCTCAGTTGTTTAGTTCAGTCATCAGATCATCATTACTGCACTCAGTTGTTTAGTTTAGTTTAGTCATCAGATCATCATTAGTGCACTGAGTTGTTTAGTTTAATTTAGTCATCAGAACATCATTACTGCCCTCAGTTGTTTAGTTTAGTCATCAGATCATCATTACTGCACTCAGTTGTTTAGTTTAGTTTAGTTTAGTCATCAGATCATCATTACTGCACTCGGAACCAATTATTCCGTAAATGCTACTCTATTTTCAACAGTATGTCACTCAGTGTGTCCCTCAGTATGTCCCTCAGTATGTCCCTCAGTGTGTCCCTCAGTATGTCACTCAGTATGTCCCTCAGTATGTCCCTCAGTGTGTCCCTCAGTATGTCCCTCAGTGTGTCCCTCAGTATGTCCCTCAGTATGTCCCTCAGTATGTCACTCAGTGTGTCCCTCAGTATGTCCCTCAGTATGTCCCTCAGTGTGTCCCTCAGTATGTCACTCAGTATGTCCCTCAGTATGTCCCTCAGTGTGTCCCTCAGTATGTCCCTCAGTGTGTCCCTCAGTGTGTCCCTCAGTATGTCACTCAGTATGTCCCTCAGTATGTCCCTCAGTGTGTCCCTCAGTATGTCCCTCAGTGTGTCCCTCAGTGTGTCCCTCAGTATGTCCCTCAGTATGTCCCTCAGTATGTCCCTCAGTATGTCCCTCAGTGTGTCCCTCAGTATGTCCCTCAGTGTGTCCCTCAGTGTGTCCCTCAGTATGTCCCTCAGTATGTCTCTCAGTATGTCCCTCAGTATGTCCCTCAGTATGTCCCTCAGTGTGTCCCTCAGTATGTCCCTCAGTGTGTCCCTCAGTGTGTCCCTCAGTATGTCCCTCAGTGTGTCCCTCAGTGTGTCCCTCAGTATGTCCCTCAGTATGTCTCTCAGTATGTCCCTCAGTATGTCCCTCATTATGTCCCTCAGTGTGTGGAAACTAACGACACCATTTCTATGTTGGTTTACTATTCTTCTTCTTTGGCTTCCAGGGTAGTGCTCTTGTTTTGTTACACCATATCTGATTTGGTATTCTTGTAGCCTGGTTAGATTTACAGATTCACCACCATTCCTTGAGTAATTTACACGTCCTCTCTCCTTTAAGGATAACATCCCATCTAGCTTGTTTCAAGATGTTTCTCTTGTGGTCTTGTCATGACCACATTTGACATTGATAGCTTTTCTCAAACCATTCATCTTACTTGTTTCAAGATGCTTCTCTTGTGGTCTTGTCATGACCACATTTGACATTGATAGCTTTTCTCAAACCATTCATCTTACTTGTTGCAAGATGTTTCTCTTGTGGTCTTGTCATGACCACATTTGACATTGATAGCTTTTCTCAAACCATTCATCTTACTTGTTGCAAGATATTTCTTCTGTGGTCTCTAGTAAAGTCTCTGGAAGTTAGAAACTTAAATAGACGACATCCACAACCTGCCATTTTGGATCTTGTAAAACATCGACTAGGAGTCAGATACAACAACGACCAAAATAAAAGGAGTCACAGCGAACCAATGATGATGCTAGTCTTCATATGAATAATACAAACGTTATATAGTCTTTCATTGCCAATTTCATTGCCTTTCATTGCCTGTGTGTTCAAAAACGAATAAACAATTTGCTGATTAAAATAATTGCAAAGGATCTGCGTTCAGCTATAGATTACAAGAGATAGAAAGAGAGATACATAGATAGAGATAGAGAGATAGAGAAAGAGAGAGATTGAGTAAGAGGGGTTGTTTTTACAATATAAACTATTCAATGTTCAAATAAATTTTCAGTATTAGTTAAAGAAAAATGAAACACCGCATTCCTCATTATAATATTTTTGTTTCTGTACTGATTCCAGGTTACCAACCAACTGAGCCAAAATTAAGGCCAATCTCCACGATATCATTAGAAACCAGCACATCCACTGGATCATCAAAAAGCGCTCACCAATCCAGATCCTTGACAACTAATAGAACCACTAATTTTCATCAAAATACAGATAAACAAAATGATGTTAAAGGAGAAGAATGAACAATATAATTAACATATATTATGCAAGATAATATGTCAACACAAACGCCTAAAATAATTGTTGTCATTTCTCAAATACAAATGTTTCCTTTGAAGATGATCGTGTGATAATAAGATTTGATACTGTACAAATGTGGCGCCTTATTATTTCAAATTTTGAAAATTCCTTTTGGACATGTTTTTTGTTGAGCATTCTCTGCCATTGTTCAGTTTTGTTGTCTATGGCAAGTGGGAGTGGTAGAACAGCAAGGACGTTTTTCTGCACTAATTTTTTTGTCAGTCTTAACCGTCTCTAAACCTGCAGTAAACCAATAAACGAGTAGATAGGATAGCAATTGAAATTTGGATGTGGATCTAGTCCTAAATGTATTAAAGTGGAGTTTAAAAACAATAGTCTAATATACCAGGAAATCAACGAGCACCCTGGCAATTTGAATGTAATAGGAACTATGATCAGATATGAATCAGCTATAGTCTATATTCAGTGTAGACTAGCCGACGACGGAATTAACATTCAGATAAGAATATAGATATGACCTTGTTTCGAATGTTGTATTTTTCTGAAAATACTGAAATGTGCTTAAAGAAAAAATAGTCATACATCTAAATTATCATCTGACATGCAGTATTCACATTGCTGAGAGGATAACTGCCAGGATATATGGCGCTATTCTTCCCATATTGACAAACTAGCAGTGACAACACTATTTATGAAGGGCACAGGAAAGTCCGTTCTATAAGTTTCTTGTTTTCTCGCAGTGAAGCAAAACAGAATTCGAGAAAAGAAGATAGATAAACTAGTCTTTACATAATATTAATAGCAGTCCATGGCAAGCAATGATGACAACAACCCCAGACGTGTGTGCTATTGTACCTCTCTGGTGTGTGCGGAGGTGTAGAGTCAAATCCTAGAACACAATCCCTTACCACATATGGGACATACATGATCAAGGTTAGACACGTCGGAGTTGGGGGTTCTGTCTTTTCGCGCTGCTCGCTTTCTCTGCCCCTTAACGGCACTACGATTCTCAGCTATGCGATTTCCTCTTGTATTGTTACAGCGCTACATTTGGCAATCTTTGCGCAAGGGATTCCCAGCACGTGGTGTCTATATCGAAGCATTTTAGAGTCACTTTATGAATGTTTTTAAAGCGGTTTGTTAGTGTCTACGCATCTAAAAGATGACAAACTTGTCTTTACATATCGCCTTTTAAATAAGTCACTGTCCTGCCAAATAAAGGTGATCACGAGAAGTTCAGACTTCAAGGAACACCACAGCTTGCACGCCTTCGGATGGTTAAATTGGATGCTGAACTCCTTACACAAACGAGAAATGTAATGTTATGTCCCGCGAATGTCTTGGACAATTTTGTGTCTGTGCAAACAAGTCCATTATTTGTGTATGTCATCAATAAATGTCATCGTCAACCACAATCGTAAGGTTTATTTTTGACTACATTTGTTGTGTATATGTTGAAGAACACAGCTAACAAAGAAGACAGTTAGGGCCGTTCCAAACACCCACTTTCATATTAAATAGTTAGTTAGTTAGTTTATTCCTTTCGAGCCAAAGGTGGCACATAGGGCAGAGGTTTTAGATTTCCATGTGATACGGTTCTTTGCTAGCAGTTGGAGATCTTGTATGGTTTTACATCCCAATAGTTTACTTTCTTGTTGGATGGTTCTTCGAAGAGTGGTCTTTGGTCTTCCACGTTTTCTTTTCCCAATTGGTGACCACATAAGGACTTGTCGATTTAGTCTCTTTTCGTCTGCTCTAAGAGCATGACCTAAATATTTCCACCTTCGTTTCCTTATAATATTTGATACGGGTTGTTGGTGTGTTCTATCTCTCACTGTGTTGTTAGAAACGAAATCACTCCATTTTACTTTTAATAATTTTCGTAGACATTTATTCTCAAAGCTGTCCCGTTTCTTATCAATTTTCTTTGTTGATTTCCAACTTTCACAACCGTAGGTCAGTACAGGAATCACACATGACCTAAATAATTTAACTTTTTGTGCATATACTAAGGTCTTGAGATTGCCAGATAAATATCATATTAAATATTACTCACTTATTCCTCTCTGATCCCCGTGGAACATAGGACTTCAACAGTTGTCCTCAACGTTATCCAGTCTCTAACAGTATTGCTTTCATGATCTTCCAGCATCCTACAATTCCCCCAAAAGTCTGTAGTTCTATTTAGGACGTCCTCTTTTCCGTGTCCCTTGCGAGTTCAAGTGCTTGTCTAGTGACACTCGGTTGTGTCTACTACAGGATATGCCCCACGCACCTTATGTTCTCCTCCTGACCTGAGTCATCATGAGTATATTATTTATAAAACATATTATGTATATATATATAAATTAGCTTACTTTATGCAATTATTCATATTTATATATTCTGCATAATTAAATGGCTACTCAATTACGCACATCAAATACCGTATGACATCTGATATGTTTCTCGTTATATGACCAGCCAACTCAACCGACGATAAACATACATATTATCAGGATTAAGGAAATGCTGTGAACTTGATTGAGAAAGATACAATAGAGACTAGTGAACTTGATTGAGAAAGATACAATAGAGACTAGTGAATTTGATGGAGAAAGATACAATAGAGACTAGTGAACTTGATGGAGAAAGATACAATAGAGACTAGTGAACTTGATGTAGAAAGATACAATAGAGACTAGTGAACTTGATGAGGAAAGATACAATAGAGACTAGTGAACTTGATGGAGAAAGATACAATAGAGACTAGTGAACTTGATGGAGAAAGATACAATAGAGACTAGTGAACTTGATGAGGAAAGATACAATAGAGACTAGTGAACTTGATTGAGAAAGATACAATAGAGACTAGTGAATTTGATGGAGAAAGATACAATAGAGACTAGTGAACTTGATGGAGAAAGATACAATAGAGACTAGTGAACTTGATGTAGAAAGATACAATAGAGACTAGTGAACTTGATGTAGAAAGATACAATAGAGACTAGTGAACTTGATGTAGAAAGATACAATAGAGACTAGTGAACTTGATGTAGAAAGATACAATAGAGACTAGTGAACTTGATGTAGAAAGATACAATAGAGACTAGTGAACTTGATTGAGAAAGATACAATAGAGACTAGTGAATTTGATGGAGAAAGATACAATAGAGACTAGTGAACTTGATGGAGAAAGATACAATAGAGACTAGTGAACTTGATGTAGAAAGATACAATAGAGACTAGTGAACTTGATGAGGAAAGATGTAAAGAACCAAAGAACAAGTCACATAAAAGACATACAGTCATGGTCTACATATCAATCAATCAAGTGCCATGCCTGCCGGCGTAGGCGATCATGTCTCTCTACAACTCTCTCTCCTTCGTGCAGGTAATCAGTTCTGACGTCGATCTTTTGTTGAACGAAGAGGTCAGACCATCCAACATCTTCTCCCTCTGTCTTCCACGATCTCTCCTTCCTGAATTTTACCTGTTGTCACCAAATGTTCTAAACTTTCTCTTCGCATTATATGCCCGAAGAACCTTGTTTGTCGGATTCTTATTCTTTTGATAAGGTTTTTTTTGTGTGTACAGTCCTGATTAAAAGCCTCATCATTTGTTTCTTCGCTGTCCATGGACGTTTCAGTAATCTTCTGTAAAACCAGAACTCTGTCGCTTCCAATGATCTTCTTGTTTGTTTGTTCACTGTCCATGATTCGCAGTTACTACTTTTCATCTTGATTAAGGAAAGTATGAACGCAAATGTAACTCCTTTAGACAACTACTATCAACATGTGTTTCAGTTAATCACACCACTGCTGAAAACTTAAACAGGAAGTATGAAAACAAGTTGGAAAACTGTTTAACTTGTTAAAAATAACAATATCGCTCAAGATACAAATGAAAACTATTAAGGACAGACCGCACCCCTATATTTAACGATTTTTCTTAAAAAATGAAATTTGAGTTTTTTTAAATTTTAGGTAATACATCCAATTTCGAACAAGAATCTATCTTTAGTTTGAAAAAAATGTAGTTTTGTATTTTAATTAATTTTTTTAACTAGGCATGTATATGTTTTTTTTTAGCTAATTATATAGGAAATATCATAACTTTGCTTCAACAGATGGTAGCAAAGTGTTTATAGTAATATGGTAGTGCAGATAGATTAACTAATAGCATCATTAAACTTATGCAGTGTGATTATGATGTAACTTGTATGAAAAATTCTGGAAAATTAGAAAACATTGGTTGGATAAATAGTATTTGAGCCATATTTAAACATCACAAAGATAACCATGAGAACTGCAATAGGCTGAGTAGCTTGTGCCCAAAAGATAAAGTTTTGGTTGATTGAGAACAAACTGCCTAATTTTATTTTTGGCAACATAATGCAAGTATTTGTCAAGCTATCTTGCGACTTCGTTGACAAAATATATTCATGGTGGTTCTCACAATGCTAATGAATCTTTCCATAATCTTATATGGACTTGGTGTCCTAAGATCTCATTTACTTTGAGGAGGAGCTTAAAAATAACTGTCAATGATGCCAATATTGTAGTTAATAATATGAAATTGTGCCGATATGAAACTTTTGTTTTAGTTTAACTTTTCCTTTGGAAAACATTATTTTCAGTATTTTGCTGTCATCTATAAAAACCACATATCTTCCTTGCTAATACAGAATTTAGGCACCAAAAGATAGAAAGATGTAAAACAACTAGCATGGCATCTAAAGCATGTGATGAGGCAAGTTTGTATGCTCCTGGGGATCTTAAAGTAAATTAATTTGGTCAATAATTGAAAATATGTTAGTTTTTGCTTTTCTCAAAATTGTTATTTTCCGTAAATGTATGTCACTAAATACACGTTGTTTTTCAAAAACTACTCAAAGGATTGTTGTATAAATGTGCATACTTCTTTCTTATGCATATTTGATCATCCTACCACTTTAAAAGAATTCATTTAACAGTTTTTGTGTCTCATGCAAAAGAATATCCCTACCCCATATTTTTAGTCAAAATCTGGATTTGCATTTAAAAATTCAGAAAAAAACTCATTTTATTATACTTTATAAATATATTGCTACCAGTTCAAGATATGCCGATTTACAATAACATCTGAAAGTTCTATAGTGCTAACCTGAATAGAACATAAATCATCCTGTATTTTGCAAGGTTACTTTTTGGGCATTTTTCCCTTAAAATCCCCTCTATATTAAATTTTTTCATAGAATATACATGCTTGGATTTTTTGAAATTTTTTCCCGAGTTTTAACATCAAGTTGATCATTTAGAATCATAAACGCAACCTCAATGATCAATATTTCTGTTTAGGGGTGCCGTCTGTCCTTAATCAACTATTTGAACATTAAAAATGTCAGTTTGCAACTTTGTGCATTAATTACTGCATAGTGTTGGTTAGTTAGTTATTTGAAAACCAAGTTAATAATATCTGAAGTGGTGAGAAGATAGATATATAAATGGTGCTGACATCTCAGAAACAAGGAAGCCATTGTGGAAGTATCATTGTTATCTATCAGAACCTTGAGCAGCTTGTGCAAGTATTATATGGTAAAAGTAGAGACATTCGATGGACACTTACTTCAGTACTGGGAAGATTTGGATTATGTCGACGATGTTAATCTTTTGGTAGTCGATACGAGATGTTAAAAAGAAAATAGATACACTTTCTAGAAAAGGTCAAACAATAGGACCTGAAGTTAAAACGGCTAAAACGAAAATAACAAGAAATGAAATAACCAAAAATCAGAAAACCCAATTATGTTACAAAATGAAATCTTGTAATGAGAATAGAACTACATTTACTAACACCACGTGCCTACAATAATCGACGCTCAGGGTACATAGCACGAGGCAGGCCAAGAACACGATGGATAGATAACATCTCAGAGTCCCTGCGAAAGCATGCACTGACAATATCAATGGCAACACGCCTGGCACAACATAGAAGACTAACTCTCTCCACGACGCTTCACGGCAAATGTGGTTAAGATAGGATATGATAATGAAATCTTATAGAAATTTCAAGAGTTGATACACCTGGAATTTACACTATCGCATGACGGTGATTCGGAAAACATATCATTGGAAAAAATCTAGAAAATAAGTCAAACTTTCGACACGCCCAGAAAATCTGGAAAGCCAAACGATTAATCTTAAAACAAATAAAAATATTTAGTGGCAGAGGCAGTGTCTTGGGCATGTTATTATATTAGGCATGTTGGTGCAGTGTCTTGGCATGTCTTGGCAGTGTCTTGGGCATGTTAGTGCTGGGATATTACCCACAACAATGTACACAAGTTGGTAACATTACAAAATAAATGTTGATAAAGAACCTTTCAAATTTTCTAATAGAATATAATAGCAAATGAAGGAGGACTTTAAAACCAGCAAAAGTACATTATTGGAGATCATCATTAAAATACAAAAATGTAGTTGGCCATGTATGTCGTATGCCAGTAGGGGAACTGGATCGGGAAGTGCTCTCCGATAGATAGCGGATTAAAAGAGAAGGCATGGAAGTCTACGAAAAACATGAAGAAGAACTGTTGTAAAAGAGTTGAAAGATTGTGATCTGATGATTAAAAACAATTGGCAGAAAGGCGGCAGAACAGCAACAATGAAAACCTTGTGGAACCGTGTGTATTAAACATGACACGAAGATAGACATGATAGATAGCAAGATATGCATATTATATACAGATTTGGGTGCAGGTGAGTATCGTCTTTTATGAGACAAGTCTAACCGATATATAAATGGATCAAAAGAGCCAAATTATCACACTAAGCCAATGTCTGCAAAACATATTTACTATAACTTGCTATTTAAAAATATATATTGAATCCAACAGAATTGATGTCCTTGTATTCATTAAATATCTATCAAAATATGACTTTTCTCATTTTTTCTGTTACATGTTGATAGTGCTCATGAGGATCTACTATACTTCGTCTTCTTCTTCAAACGCTCCATATCAACCACTTGTTAACCACTCTGTATGATTTGTATGTGATCTGAGAACAAGAGAGATGTACGTTGTGCAAGTTATGTGCCTACACGTAGACCAGCCCATCCGATTTCTGCTGCGCATTTTATTTACTAGGGTAGCTTCCCTAGGCCCCTACCTCAGTTGCCTCTTAGACATGTCTTGTAGGTCACAGTGTTACTATCCGTTGCTCCCCTTGCAAGCCCTGACAACACACATGCGCAATTTTATGATTTCCGAGTTCTCTCATTCTGTCAATATGTCACAACCACCGAATTCTATAAACCTTCATGATGGTTGTAATTAATTTAAGAATAAGTTATACATACCTCTGTTATTTTTCATTTTGTATCTACTACTATTTTCATCCCTGCTAGAATCAAAGATTCGTCTTAGCACTCAACGTTTTCAAAAGTATGTAAATAATGTTTCATCTTGTTTTGTTATGCACGAAGTTTCGGATACATATAGAACAACTGGTCGTGTTGCAGTTTTGTATATTGTGAGTTAAACTGTTACAAGAAAGAGAAGATGGAGATATGTTGGGTATACTCTGTGAAAAAAGGATCAAAGAATAACAGAACAGGCATAGAAGTAGGAGGTAAATGGTTCAAGAAAGAGAAGATGGAGATATGTTGGGTATATGTGAAAAAAGGATCAAAGAATAACAGAACAGGCATAGAAGTAGGAATAAATGTTTCAAGAAGAGAAGATGGAGTATGTTGGTATACTCTGAAAAAGGATCAAAGAATACAGAACAGGCATAGAAGTAGGAGTAAATGGTTCAAGAAAAAATGACACCTAGGAAACCCTGAAACAAAATTTACTGAGAAAAGCAAGAAATATTGAACTTAATTCAATAGATGAGATTGGGCGAGTTACCCAGGACAGAGCGGTATAGAGAAATTACGTGCAGGTCCTATGTAACTTACAACGGCACGAGAGAAACTTTATATATATATATATATATATATATATATATATATATATGCCCGTCTGCCCAGCGTGTTCGTAGCGCGTTGGACTACGGGTGACTATCACTCTGTGTGTACGGGTTCAATTCCGCGGGATGGCAGAAAAAGCCACAGATTCCCAGATTTACGGTGTTCGTGGCACCGAACCGAAGGGTTACGATGTCCATGGCACCGAGCCGAAGAGCTGAAAAGCTCAAGTGCTTCTATATCGAAAAAAATAATACAAAATATATATATATATTGTGATCTAGGTTTGTTCTGTCCCCAATCATTTGTTGAACACAGTCGTTGAAAATAATAATAAAGAAGATTCAGAAAAAATGGAGCTATAAACAAAACAACTATGGCGATAACATAGATGTAGGATGTAGTGGCGATAACATAGATGTAGGATGTAGTGGCGATAACATAGATGTAGGATGTAGTGGCGATAACATGATGGATGAGGCGATAAATATAGATGTAGGATGTAGTGAGAGATAAGGCGATAATATAGATGTAGGATGTAGTGAGAGATAAGGCGATAACATAGAGTAAGATGTAGTGAGATATAAGGGATAATATAGATGTAGGATGTAGTGAGAATAAGGCGATAACTATAGATGTAGGATGTAAGTGAGAGATAAGTTCGATAACATAATGTAGGATGTAGTGAGAGATAAGGCGATAACATAGATGTAAGATGTAGTGAGAGATAAGGCGATAATATAGATGTAGGATGTAGTGAGAGATAAGGCGATAACATAGATGTAAGATGTAGTGAGATATAAGGCGATAATATAGATGTAGGATGTAGTGAGAGATAAGGCGATAACATAGATGTAGGATGTAGTGAGATATAAGGCGATAATATAGATGTAGGATGTAGTGAGAGATAAGGCAATAATATAGATGTAAGACGTAGTGAGAGATAAGGAACAAGAAACCACGAAAGTAAAGCAACAGCAGCAGCAGCAGTTCTATTATAAAAACAGCTTTTGTAATGCATTATTAGTTAAATGACAGGCCATAAACTATTCAATCTAATGAAGTTCACAAACCTAATTTTTATTAACGTCAAGTGAATTTTGATAAAGTAAAAATACACATACATAACCTTTAAAACTGTAATTAAAGATAGCAAAATTTATTGAGAAATATCGCATCAGGATCTGATGATAATTTAGCTGGAACAGAATCATGAGAAGTAGACGTGAACCGTTTTGGACCTTCGATCATCAGTGTTTGAAGTTGTGCTGGCAAACTTGATAAATGAACGAATATGTCGCATCCGGATCTGATGATAATTTAGCTGGAACAGAATCATGAGAAGTAGACGTGAACCGTTTTGGACCTTCGATCATCAGTGTTTGAAGTTGTGCTGGCAAACTTGATAAATGAACGAATATCAACTTGATTTGAGACCCTACTCCTCTCATGAAAAGTCAAGTTTTACATTATGTGCAGCTGTATAACATACTGAGAAGTGAAGAAGGCTTGCTTATCTGCAAATGTTATTACATTACTAACATTGAATCTGGTAAACCATCTACTTCAGTTATCAGTTATATGATGAATATTATCATAGCTCTCCTGACAAGTCCTTATGTGTTCCGATACCCGCCTTAACGAATCTAGCAGTGCCTAGCGGCCTAACACGCTCGTTCGATGTTGATTTTCAATATTTATGCATATTTGGTATGTCTTTCTTTTCGGGCTGTACCAATATCGACACACATCTTTCTCAATCTGGTCAGCAACTGGGATTCACATTTCTGAAACTTCTCTGTTAAAATAATTATAAATGAACACATTATTTTCCTCAAGAAATACATTCGTTTTTTCTTGCAACCTGATTGCACAAATGCAACCAGCTTCAGACCTTTCACTGAAAACCACACAAGCAGGACCTGGTCAAACACTTCCATTTGCGGCGTATGAAGAGTATGACTAAAACCAAAAAAACCCACGACACTGGACAACAACCCGGTAACAGTGTGACGACAAAAGAAGAAGAAAATGAGGCTTCTCTATACTTTTGTTAATCTCGACTTGACATAAAAACGTCCAACTTCTGAGACTGAGCCTTAACGTTTAGATCGTTGACGAACTCTCCCGTGTGTTGCAAGGGGGTGAAGGGGCAAAGAATAGTAACACTGCGACTTACAAGGCATGTCGTAAGAGACGACTGCGATATGGGCCTATGGAAACTACTCTAGTCAATAAAAAGCGCGGTAGAAATCGGATGTGCAGTCCTACTTGTAGACGTATAACTAGCACAACGTACAATTACTCTTATGCTAGGATCACATACAAATCACAAAGAGTGGTTAACAACTGGTTGATATGGAGTATTCGAAGAAGAAGTTGACAAACTAACATTAAAATTCCACATAAGCACTGCACGATTTTCATAATTTTCAAGCTTTTTACACATTTCCGTTTTCACTACGCGTTTATACTTTCTTTGAACCTGTTTCCACATTTTTGGGGCTGGATGAGAAAACAAATTTTAATAACAATATATCTCTACCGACTATATGTTCACAAACGGTGAATTAGTGGTAGGTGGAGACACTCATGTGGTGTGCAAAGCTACCTATTCGACAGTACGTCGTGTCAATTTTAAAAAAACATTTTCGCAAGAGTTGATTTTACTGTAGATTATTTTTATTTCGAATCTAAAGGATTTAAACCGTAAGGATTGACTTCATTGTATCAGGGTTTACCATATAACTCAGGGCCCTCTCCCCAGAAGTGGCACGTCACCTGCCAAGCGTATTGCTCAAAGCACGAACTATGTAGCTCCGGCAACAATCCTGGGGTGTCTGGAAAAAGTGCACCGTGAAATACATATTAAAGTACATATCCTCATCATCAAGGTGCGTATCCTTTATAGAACGTTGCTCTCTTTGCAGCACATCTGAAATTCACTCTGTCTCTTGCCAATTCACCCACTTCGTCGATGGTCATATTCATGGTTTCTTTAATATCTTGTAGCCATCTTCTTTTTGGTCTGCCTCTGCGTCCTGGGACCCTGCCCTCTAGTATTGTTCTTTCCAGGCTTGATGTGACCAAAGTATATAATTTTTCTGTATAGTATGTTGTTTATCAGCCAATTCCTTTAACATTTAGTTCTTTCAGGACATCAGTGTTCTTTCTTTTTCTGTCCATGGTATTCGTAGGATCTTTCTGTAGCATTTAGTTTGAAGGACTGGATTTTCGTTCTTATTTTTTGTGTGTAAAAGTCCATGAATAACAACCATAAGTAGCCACTGGGAAAATGCATGTTCTCAATATTTTTAATATTTTTCTGGTGCTTTGCGACATGTTCTTCATTACGTTTAACTTCTTGATTGATATTGCCAATCTTCTTGAGATCTCATAAAGCAAAAGTACATATAGTGATCGTGAATATGTATTGCAAAATGGATTTTCCGACGGACTTCAAGCTCTCCAGTTCTTTCTCGACAGGAGAACTAACCCACTTGTCTCACCTCGGCTCTCCTTCGTCTTGCAGAACTAGTTCTAACTCTCAACTCCTTTCAGTTCAATGACCAGTTCTTTGAGCAGATCAGTGGAGTCGCCATGGGTACTAAAATGGGACCCAGTTATGCTTGTCTATTCATGGGTCATCTTGAGCACCTAGTATGGAATTCCTATGATGGCCCTCTTCCGTCTGTGTATCATAGATACATTGATGATTGTATTTGCATTACCGATATGCCTGAAGCCGATTTGTCACGCTTCATTAATTTCATTAATGTCTTCAATCCGGCTATTCGGTTTACATCTCACATCTCTACCTCTTGTGTCAACTTTCTTGACATCACTATCACTATCAGCCTATCCACCATCACTACATCAGTATACTACAAGCCTACTGATGCACATAGATTTCTTCTTTATACCTCTTCCCATTCCCAGGCTTGTCGTGATTCTTTACCATTCTCTCAACTCTTGCGCCTTCGTCGCCTCTGTAGCGAGGACGACGATTTCCTCGATAGAGCTCACGAGATGCTGGATTTCTTTCGTAAGCGCTTATACCCGGATAAGGTGCTTGCTTCTGCTATGCGGCGCGTTCAGCAAATTTCTCGCCAGGAGGCTCTCTCTAACCAGCATAGAACTTCCAATTCTGACAGGGTGAAACTTGTCTTAACTTTCCACCCTCATAGTTCCCTTGTGAAGAAAGTCTTATTCCGTCATCTCTCCATTCTTCAGTCTGATCCTGATACACGTTCAATCTTCCAACACTATCCTTTGGTGGCGTACAGACAGGGACAGAAGCCTTAAGGATATGTTAGTTCACAGATCGCCTCAAGCTAACATCCAGAGTCATTTTGGCACCATCCAGTGTGGCCGTCGGCGCTGTAACACTTGTGCTTATGTAATACAGACCCGCACGGTGTCTTTTCCAAAAGCCACGTTCGTTGTTGAAGACAGTTTCACGTGCGAGTCCGTAATATTATCTATGCCATTATCTGCAAGCGGTGCAACAAGGCCTATATTGGGGAAACCGGCAGGAGACTCAGTGACCGATTCGCCCAACACTTGCGCGATATACGCCAATGCTCTGTGACCCCTGTAGCTACCCATTTCAATGATACTGGCCATTCAGGAGCTTGCGATGTCAGGTCACAGCCATCCGATCATGTTCCTCTGATGATCGTAGTCGATTTGCTCTGGAGAATCGGTTGATTTCTTTGTATGGTACCTTGCGACCACGCGGGCTCAACGTATTACATTCTTATGCTTCTTAGTACTTTCTCTTCCCATGCTTTGTAATCTCTATGGGTATATGTTGCATGTATTACATTCTTATGCTTCTTAGTACTTTCTCTTCCCATGCTTTATAATCTATATGGGTATATGTTGCATGTATTCAAGTTATATATTTACTAGATGTTTCATTGTTTCTTTTCTATTTCTAGTTTTATGTGTGTTTTTGTGTTACATTTATTTCGTTATTCGTTTTTATTCCAGATTTTCCTTAGATACGTTGGTATTTGGTCGTCCATTTGTTTTTCATTTTAATTTGTCACTCCTGTTTGTTCGTTTGCGTGATAAAGGCCTTGTTGGTCGAAACGTTGCTGTTTATCGTCACTGTTTATGTATTTTGTAAAACTATAGTACTTTGTTTGTACGTGTTTCACTATTGCAAAATGGGATAATGCGTGTAGTTGCGAATTATCTGCACCAAGATGCACAAGAATGCATAATTGATGAATATATGCAGTAAACAAAAACTGCAATATTTACAAATTGGAAACAAGTTCTGATCTAAAATATGATGGTATTTTAAAATTTGAACACTTGAAGTTGTGGCCTCATAGCGTAAAGACAGTATGTCTGTTAACAAATTACATGTTATGTATTCTTTAAACATAAATACACATTATGTCGGCAATAGTGTGCAAGAGTGTTTAAAACTTTGCATTCTCTGAGTTCTACTACATTTCCTTGAGCTTGTTTGTTTATGTAGGAATTAAAGCATAATTAGACTTAGAAACGGCACTTTCAACCTAAGAAAAGAGTTTGTTTTTAGTTAAATCAGAGCAAGTTGGTCAACAAACGTAAAAACTAAGAAGTAATCCTTACTAGCTACGTCGGTGTCCTCTTAGCATCGATGCATTATCGATCATGATTACGTGTACTAACCTTCATAATCTTCATATCAACTCTTGAAACATATATTATAAATGTCTGTTACGAACTATCTTTAGAATGTCGTTCATACAGTTAGTCCAGCTGTCCAATTTCATTTTGCTAGTCCAGTTCTGTTACTATTTTCTTTATTTATTTTCTATCTAGAATCTAGAGCTTTTCATTGAAGAATAGTATTAGTAAGACATGTGAAAAAGCACGAGCTGACTCCATTTATTTTAGTTAAATCATCCCGTATCACTTCAATTCTTCGTGGGCTTTCTAAGATCAGAAAAAACTAATAATGTCATCAGCATGATTTCTGAACACGATATATAGATATAGTTACAATCATAGGTTTATTCTTAATTTCTGTACACACATCCAATAAGTAGTAGAGAAGAGTATAGAGAAAGAGAGAAGTATAGAGTTGTAACTGTTTAGATCAGCGTTTCCCAAAGTGGGCGTACCGCCCCAGTGGGCGCTAAAGAAGCGTTCCAGAGGCGATAGTGGTTTCAGAAGAATTTTGGGGTGTTCAGTCGATTAGGGGTTGGTGGCTACTTAAAGAAGAAATTAATAATAAATATTTTAAAATTATTTATTTTCGTGATTTTGCTATTGAAAAAAATCATTTAAAATTTGAATTCTGCATTTTAATTCATCTTATGCCCGTCTTACACGATCCACTTTTCATCAATTTTCTATTTCATGCATATAATCATTTGAAAATTGGCCACGTATTACAGAAATATATATCTATTTTTATGTCAAGAGAAAATAAAGCATGGATATATGTGGGAGGAGAGGGGGCGTTGACAAACTGTTATAATGTGGAGGGCGTTACAAAGTTTATGTTGTGCAAAGTGGGCGGTGGGCCGAAAAAGTTTGGGAATTTATGTTTTAGATCCGCTACTGTTAATTACGTGTAGCCTCATTCTGGTTTTTTTGTTTCTATGCCATTTGCCATACTATAACCTGCTGTCAACACATAAATGTGCTTATTATTATCATCAAATATTTTGTATATACTTCTTTCTTTATATGAATTAAATTTATTATTAAACATCATAGATTTTTTTCCCCCCAATATTTGAACTGAAATGAAAATCAGGAGTGTATAATTTTTTCACGAATGTTCTTTGGGTAAATAATAAAGCTTTTATTTTGTTATAACAATAAATCCATAATTTGTTATATTTGTAATTTAATAATAATTTACTTCTTTCAGTATTTCAATTTCTATATGCAACATCTTTCATTATCAACATTTTATAAATTAACATCAATATCTTTATGATCTAATAATAATTTAACTATTACAATATTATTTTGTTCACAAGTAATATGTAATGGAGTTTCTAGATTATTATCTTGTAAATTAGCATTAATATCTTCACTATTTTATAATAGTTTAACTATTTCAATATTATTATAGAAACATGCAGTGTATAGAGATGTATCCTTATTTACGCGATTTGCCCGCGTGCCCAGCGTGTTCGTCGCGCGTTGGACTGCAGGTGATTAGCTCTCGTGTGTGCAGGGTTCAATTCCGCGGGCTGGCAGAAAAGCCACAGGTTCCCCAGATTCACGGTGTTCGTGGCACCGAACCGAAGGGTTACGATGTCCATGGCACAGAGCCGAAGAGCTGACTGCTCAAGTGTTTCTGGATCGGAAAAAAAAAAAAAAATGTACGCGATTTCTTCCGCTCATTTTGTATGTTTTATAACATTCTTTACAGCTTGCTCTAAGTCTATATTTTCCTGTTTTATCTTTCCTATAGCAAGTTATCGATTTTGTTTGATTACACATAGAGCAAATTTTCTGAAGTTCACTGGTGTTCATTTGATATACGTATTTTTATATTATTATACGATTAAAACCAAATTACAAGAAAATGTCTTTATTTAATTTTATTGTTTTTATATTAAGCGATTTAATTTTGTGACTACTATTTTTAAAAAAAATTATTTATTTTAGTAATATATGAAACTGGGGAGCTAGCTTACATGACAAATATTTTTTTTTAAATATTCAAGAGACAGGAGATTCCGAAAGATTTTGTAATTAAAAAACAAATATTTCATGTGTACTAGCTCCCCAATTTTATATACTACTTATTTATCAAATTGAGCACCGACAAGTGAATGATCAATCGAGCAATATAAAGGCAATACCCATTGTCTAACCCAGTGGTTGGAGTCCTGTGTTGGGTAATTCTGTTTTGTCGGAGACTTCCAATACTTGTGCACCTGTCTCTTTATTGATCATGTTCATTGTTTCCGTTGTTTTCTCTGGGCTTCTTACAATAAATTCCTTATTCTCATCATATTAAAGACAATACAAAATACATAAGAAGGACATTCCACAGATATCTCAACGACACCTGTTTTGTTTTGTTGACATAAACCACCACACATTACAATGGTCCACAGTAGGTCTTCCTTTATCGCAGTTACTACCATCTACCAACGAACATTTAATGACGTCATTGAGTTCACATTACAATATTCCCACATCAAATCTTGTATGTCGCAGGTACCATCATCCAACAAGTAACTCTGATGCCAAGAATCGTTATTTGATGGAGAATCTTTTGATATTTTGGGAATGATGAAACTAACGGTTAAAACATTTTGTACACATTAGAATGAGAACTAATGATGAAATTCTACTTTCTTTCTTCCAATGCTGTCTTATTGACGTTTAACGCAGATTGTACTGGTCGACATGGTCACCAGTTCTTCTTCTTCTAACGCTCCATATCAACCACTTGTTAACCACTCAGTGTGACGTTGTGCCAGTTATGCGCTTACAAGTAGGCCAGTACAATTTCTGCGATGCTTTTCACTTACTAGGTAGCTTCCCTAGGCTCCTACCTTGTCGCCTCTTACGACATGCCTTGTAGGTCGCAGTTGTACTATTCTTTGCTTCCTTGCGTGCCTGACCAATAGGGACAGGTAATTAGTTCAAAACTTGTGGATTTAAAAACTTTATTCTTCTGCACTGAGATTGTTACTTGTCATTGTTATCTCAATATTAACTCTTTCCTCCCGTGTTTTTTCTCTTCCCTGGACGCATTCAAAATGCAATGTATATTGAATTAGCCAAGCTAGTATACTGAAAAATGTTGCGAGACAGTATGTCGTCTCAGAAGAAAAAATGGTTAAGAGATATAACTTTAATGTAGATCATTCTATTTTAGAACACACATATTTTATTATTTATATCTTGATGTAATTCTATCTTTCAGATTTTCTTACTACGACAAATGATTAGAAAGTTATCAGCTCTGAGGGGCACCTAACATATATTACTCAATGTTGACTGTCAAGCAAACTGTATGGTCATCACTCGTTTTTTGTTCTACTATTTCAATAACGTTTGGAGTATATAATTATGAATGTAAATATAACAAGTTGACAATTGTGCCAGTAACAACCATTTCAACAGTGCTTCATACAACACACGCACATACACGCGTGTACGAACGAGCGCACACACACACTACGCATATACACTTAAAGTAACGTTCCTCACAAATATTAATAATTGCAGTGTTTAGCAATTGACAAATTTCAGAATACTTTAATATTTACTTCATTCATTTTTTTGCAAGAAAAAGTACTTAAACAAAACTCTGAGATTCTACTTATCACCATGTTTTCTCACCTAGTGCCCTCTCCGTAGCGATTCAACTTATCACCATGTTTTCTCACCTAGTGCCCTCTCCGTAGCGATTCAACTTATCACCATGTTTTCTCACCTAGTGCCCTCTCCGTAGCGATTCTACTTATCACCATGTTTTCTCACCTAATGCCCTCTCCTGCGATTCTACTTATCACCATGTTTTCTCACCTAGTGCCCTCTCCTCAGCCAATTTGTGCTGCGGGTTTCTTCCTCTACGGGTCTTTGTTTGGTTCTATACTATATCTACGCCCGCCTGCCCAGCGTGTTTGTAGCGCGTTGGACTGCCGGTGACCAGCCCTTTGTGTGTGCGGGTTCAATTCCACGGGCTGGCAGAAAAGCCACAGGTTCGCCAGATTCACGGTGTTCGTGGCACCGAACCGAAGGGTTACGATGTCCATGGCACCGAGCCGAAGAGCTTTCAGCTCAAGTGCTTCTGGATCGAAAAAAATAAATAAATATAGCTAGCTAAGAGCATTTTTACCGGTGGGGTAGCTAATCCCACGCCATACCTTCACTTTCGCTTTATACAGCACGTTGTAGGTTCGTGCTAATATTGGTTCTAAGTAAATGATGTACTTGCATATAATACTTCTCAACAGTTGTTAGCATTTCGTGTGATTTTCGTTGGCACAGGAAAGGAGAAATTAAGGGGTGACCCGTTGCAGTGAAGTTGGAATCGTAGATATGAACAATGAACTTGACAATTTTGTAATTTTATACTGATAGACTTCTTTCATTTATTTTCAGTGTCACGTTTTGTAAAATATGAAGGTTGTTTGAAGAAAGTTGACATGTCAACTGACTTCCGTAAACTGGCATTGAGACATGGATTAAAAGAAACTAATTTTAATATTGTTATTTGTGTCAAGGAATGTTGGTTTTTCCGAAACAGAATTGCTGCCTTACAGGTACGTCTGCTTGGAAAAAAGCAATAGTCATGTGAGAATGTGTTCTGTATTTACGAACAAGACAAAATATAAGCAGAAATGTAAATAAAATAGTGCACGAATATGTAAATTGCGTTGTTTGATAATCATAACAAACCTGTGACATATTACTAAATGTAATTTATTGCACATCGACAGAAAGGCACTGATTGCTACTGCGCCAGATCTGTCATAAATGCTGTCAAAGTGCCTGAAGGAGAATGTAACTTACGGTGTAAGGGAGACTGCTACCAGACATGTGGGGGAGAGAATGTTATCTCTGTATACCAGACTGGTGAGTATATGCTGAAAATGTAACTTACGGTGTAAGGGTAGCTGTTGTCAGACATGTGGGAGAGAGAATATTATCTCTGTATACCACAAGGTGTGTTATACACCTGGCTCTGCATCCAACATAGCTGGGGACGACTAGTTTCTCTTAGTAAGGGAAACGTGAAAATTTCTATTGACCACAAGAGTGGTTTAATAAGTTGCTGATATAAAGCGAACGATGAAGAAGTATATAACACTGGTGTGTACACACTGACAATGACAGTCATTTATACGAAGACACTGCTGAGCAATAAGACACTAAGACAAATAAGAGACAAAATTAGAAATGAAAAAATCAGAAGGAGACTGGATGTAAAACCAGTTATGCAATTCATAAAAGAACAACAGATTAAATGGTTTGGACACCTGACCAGAATGCCCTGATATCGCTTACCACAGAGAGCCACACAGAAAAAGTATAATGAGTACAAGGCAAGAGGAAGACCACGCAAAAGATGGATTGACGGCATCAAGAACAGCCTTACAAACACGAATATCAGCTTACAAAGTGCCTTTAAAAAAGCACACACAAGATCACTACGTTTCACCTCCAACACTTCCATAAAGAAGTAAATGGTGGAAGAGAAGAAGAAGACAGAAGACTGCTGAGCAACTCTAAGATATAAACAAATTGCTGAACATTGAAAAAAAAACCAAATATATTTGTCATCCATGACTTTGTCATTGCAATACAACCACACAACAATATAAATAACTGAAATCAAATACTAATAATGTAGGGTCCAAATCGAAGGATTGATTTCCCTGCATTGGGATTTCTCCATATGGCCCTGTCCCTGTCGACAGAGATGGCATACCATCTGCCTAGAGCATTGCACAAAGCATGAACTCTGTAGCTATGGCAACAATCTTAGGGATCTCATGAAAAATATTGCACATGTGTCTCGGTTCGTATTCAAACTCACAACCTTCAGTACGACAAGCATCCGACTTAACCACTTCGCCATTGAGATCCTGTAGAAGGGTTTAGAAGGTAGGATGAATACAGTTAATCACTAACACTTTACTAAAATTGTGTAAAGCCGGTGTGTAAATGTTTAATCAATATACAGTGGCGGCTCGTGATCATTTTTGTTGGTGGGGCCAGACATTTTTTCCGGATAAATCATGGTTTTTTGGTTGCTATATTTTAATTTCTAAAATAATAAATACACGATATACATTAGTTTTGTTGGGTCCGGCCCTAGTGGCCCTTAATGACGAGCCGTCATTTTTATATATATATATATATATATATATATATATATATATATATATATATATATTGTCTATTTCCTGCTCAAGAGTGAAAGCTCGCAGCCCTGGTTAGAACAAGAAGTGTATATTCCTAGTCTTCCTTTCAGTGTTCAGACTATGCGAAGAATTGGGGCAAGCTTTCTCGAGTATGCCTCGTACATGGGGTTTTCCACCGCCTCTGCTATTTCTGAGATCCATCGTTTGCGTGGGCGACATGTGACCGTTAAACCATTGTTTCTGAATAGTATTGCTCGTTGTGGTGTACTGGTGGGTGATAATTATGTTACATGGCCGAACCACTTTCGTTTTGTTTCTTAATATGCTCTAGCACTGATGTTGTTCCTACCAAGTTTCTATTAGTCTCTGTTTTTATCTTATCTCTCATTGTTACTCCCACTATTTTACGCAGGCATTTAATCTCTATTGCATTTTTCTGTTTCCGTTTGCTGTAAGTGCTCAATTTGATACTGCAGCACAAAGTTGGGAGAAAGATCGTATTGTATACTACTCGTTCAGTGTGTAAAGATATGTGTTTGCAATTAAGTATCGGTGTCATTTGGCCGATGATTTGATTTGCTTTGTTGCATTTTTGCTTTAATGGACGGAATAAATATTATTCACTTCATCCCACAAGAAACATACAAGTTTAGACTTACTCGCATCCCTAATGTCACTCAATGCTATAACCATTTTGTACAGCATTCATTATAAGCTTGATCTATGTGTTTGTGTCAACGTTACTGTATATATATTTGCAATCACATTCTTCCATGCAATTTAACTGACGTTGTATATAATTTTAACATTTTTTTAATATAATGTTTCTATTTGTGTTATTACAGGTTACGTTGCAGAAGAACCCTTTGAAATTGACAAAAACGCACTTCTCTCTGGTTAGAATTACAATTATCGTACTCGTCATTAGCAGCAGTTATGTCCATTCCATTATGTCCTATCATTATTATGTTTCACTCACTATTATGTTCATTCATTATTATGTTCACCCCATTACCCCTACTCCATTATGTTCATTCATTATTATGTTCACTCCATTACCCCTACTCCATTATGTTCATTCATTATTATGTTCACTCCATTACTCCTACTCCATTATGTTCATTCATTATTTCGGCTGCCACCATTACGTCCACCATTACTATGCATGTATCATTATATTCAATCCGTTATGTTGACTATTATGTTCACACCACAATGTTGACTACTATATGTTCACACCACAATGCTGACCACTATATGTTCACATCACTACATCATACTATTATGTTCACCAATAATACGTCCAAGCCATTAGGTTGACTACTATTTTGTCCATCGTGATTACTTTTAAACTACCTTGTCTACCAGTAATATGTCAGCGTCCCTTTGATGACCACAACATATCCAATAAAACATATACATCCCTAGCATGTCCTCTGCCATTCTCTCTACCACCAGCCATTGATGATAGAAATCCTGCTAGTCTCTGAGGTAATGGTGGATTTTATTTCTGTTTTCTCTTGGCACGTTTTATATCAGAGAGTGACCTTTCCAGTGCGTTGTTTGTTGATTATAATATGGATGATACATCGTGTGCCCACGCAGCAGTTCTCATTCCTCTCCCACTCTAAATACAGATAACAAATAGAAGGAAACAGCAAGACGTTACATCATGCCAGCAGCGACGTCTGTCAATAACTTTTAGATCTATATAGAATCACATGCAACTGCCAATAGGAAAACATAGGTTCAACATAGGTTCGATGTTTACACTTTTAAAAGTCTGGTAGTCAATAAATTCAAGATCCCTAAATATTTATTAAATGTTTTTCAGTGATCTTGAGAGTGTTCATGTTTGAAAAATGTCATAAACGCTCTTTTCAAAAGTACTACAATATTCATGTGTTGCAAGTTCTTGCTGTAAATTATAGGTATCTGATAGCTTGTCCACTATCATTTGTGCAGAAATTTCCAGGATATTTCACAACACTCGTGAAATATTTCCGATCCAACATTAACCAATCAACTGCTGTGTAGACTAGTCAAATAGGACTTGTTTTATTAGTAGATAATCTATATCGATATTAAAGGCTTGGCAGAACGTTATAGGGGACCTTGCTTGCTACACAATAATCCAAGCGTATGGGATATTTGCTCGTCTTAAGTTTACGAGATCATTCAATGTTAGCTTTTTCTTTTCTTCTTCTGCGTTTATCCGCTTTGAATTCAGACGTAGTTAGGGCACCCTGTTTGTGCTTCTGGCTGCTTTTTGCGTGAAGGCATGCTTTCCATATTATAAGTGTCCCCCGCCAAACAGGCGTGCCTTATACTACTTCAGAGGTACTTGTAGTTTAACTCCTCAAGTATCGATCTTTTGGTCCTCCAACCTATAGTCCAAATCACTTGCTGTGAGATTACCGTAAATGTTTGGCCCAAGCCACGAACCACTGGAATTTCTACGACCAGTGATAACTAGTAAATATTCGACATCCATATCGAAATTTCCACCACTTTATGATGTGTTTGGGGATGTCGTTTCGGATAAGAAATATTCTTAACCATTCTAGGACACGTGTCATTGGACTTGTTTAGGTTTGTCTATGCTGACAATTCCTAATTTTCCATCTTAACTGAGACAACACTGTTTTGATCATCCTCAGCATCTTTTTGCATCATGACGTATGGTCTATGTCGAGACGTGTGTTCATGTTTGACACTTTCTGACTTTGTTGAGGTCGTTCCATTCAATGTTAGCGTGACAGAGGGAAAGAAAGAAAATTATTGGTGTTCAATTGTATGTAGGTGCTCGTCAGTTGTATGTAGGTGCTCGTCAGTTGAATAGGTCTGCAGTTGTATGTAGGTGCTCGTCAGTTGTATGTAGGTGCTCGTCAGTTGTATGTAGGTGCTCGTCAGTTGTATGTAGGTGCTCGTCAGTTGTATGTAGGTGCTCGTCAGTTGTATGTAGGTGCTCGTCAGTTGTATGTAGGTGCTCGTCAGTTGTATGTAGGTGCTCGTCAGTTGTATGTAGGTGCTCGTCAGTTGTATGTAGGTGCTCATCAGTTGTATGTAGGTGCTCGTCAGTTGTATGTAGGTGCTCGTCAGTTGTATGTAGGTGCTCGTCAGTTGTATGTAGGTGCTCGTCAGTTGTATGTAGGTGCTCGTCAGTTGTATGTAGGTGCTCGTCTCTTGTGCCAAAGGTAGCAGGTTCGCTACCTCGTGCAGTCATCAGGATATTTTTCCAGAGATTACTAATCTCAGTGTAGGTGAGATCGAGTTCCTAGTCATATTGGAGACGTACGATAAAACGTAGGTCCCGTGTTCAATTCGAGCACGTAAAAGAACCATTGGCAGTTAAAATCGAGAAGAGCAGGCTGGAAAGCCGTTACAATCAACCAATCAATCAATGTAGGTGTATTCATTTAAATTGTATATTTGACTCATGTGTGTTTGCTGCAAACGCTACATACAATAACACTTTCTTAATTTAGAAAATCAATAAACATCTCATCCTTTTACAGCAAAGATCGGCTGCTACGATGCAGTTTCATCTAGAGCTGTACTGTGCAACGATCATTTCCCTCCGTTAAAGACACTCAGGATGACTGTAGCTATGTGTGTGGTTTACTGCGATTCCGTTCATCAGGCGATGTTTGCAACTTTGTCTGTAAGCATAATAACAATATGTAAGCACTTACATGCAATCCATTATAATTTTCTTCTTCTTCTTCTTGAACAAATTGCAGTGCAATAATTTGACTAACATTTTGAAACACAAACCATTTATGTGTAAGTCATTAATTACACGGCACAAAGATTAGCTGGTAGTAGGTGATCTTAAATTCTCTATTGAGTTTAGCTTTTTCAGCAATTTAGAAGGTTTTGTAACACCGCTTTATTAAATACAGACAATTCATATGTACCAGACTGCATCGTTCAATCTAGTGTTTATTTGGAGTGAACTTGATATATCTAGTGCTTGCGTATTACATCTGAGCTATAGTGATTCTAATGTAAGGAATTACAAGAAGGCATACTGAGCAATGTACATACGTTCCCACCAACATACTGGCAAGATATTTAACTGCAGATACAATTATTAATAAAGCAGTCAAGGAATTTAATAGTTAAATATTATAAGCTTCACATACTACAATACCTGGAGGTGTTTGAAAGCATTACAAACTTTATTAAAATAATGACTTAGAACAACTTCACAATTACGTAGAAATATTTTCAAAGTAGACAGAGACATGCTAATATCAAGAACATCATAGCAACTCCCACAGGCTAAGCCAACTACAAAGGCTCAATTTGAGACATCGTATAAGGTTTAGAAAACAAAATAAATATAAATGTTTACTAACATGGTATACGACCCCATTTGGAACATTGTTAGCTACTTTGTGCTCAGCGTCAAATATTTAATTATGTATTGGATGCAACACTAGACTTTTCATGTAGTTACGGTTGCAATTTTTAAAAAAATGTTGCCCTATCCAGAAACACTTGAGTTTTCAGCTCTTCGGCTCGGTGCCATGGACATCGTAACCCTTCGTTCGGTGCCACGAACACCGCAAATCTGGAGAACATGTGGCTTTTCTGCCAGCCCGCGGAATTGAACGCATCAAAGTGGGTTTGTCACCCATCGTCCAACGTGCCACCAACAAGCTGGACAGGCGAGCAGTTACAGTTGCAATAAAGGCAAGCATATAAGAGTTAAGAAAGTTGCAAAAAAAAGGACTGATAGAAAACAGAGACACGAAAGTACTGACACATGCAAAAATATGTATATATGTGTAGAGAAATAAAGCTGCTAAGTCTACAGACCCTACTGCCTGAACTGTGCAGTCAGGGCAAGATCGTCTTGCAGTGGATACCGTCTCTATGTGGAATACCAGGAAATGAGATAGCAGACCAACTTGTCAAGGAGGTTTTTACTGGAGGGCAACTAAATGTATAGCTATCTATCATCAGAATAAAAGGATGATGAAATTAATCAGACTGCCGCGAATACTAACGCGGAACGTTCACCAAATATGAGCAGATGGAACAAGCTGTCATTCTACCACTCAGAACAGGACACTATGGACTTGGCAGTCCATTTTATACACAATTCAAGATTTGCAATTCAGCCATGTACCATGTGAAGCAATACAGATTACAGAGCATGCACTTCAGAACTGCTGCAAATATGATATAGTATTGTAAACATAGTATTGACAGACCTGAAGCTGACCGCCCAGTTTGGGGTCCACAGTAAATTAAGCGCATGACCAGAGATCGCTGAAGAAGAAGAAGAGAAGAATTCAGTCATATTCTATATTGTAGAACTGAGTCAGTATCTTCTTCTTCTTTACCTTCGCCCTAGGAAGCATATGTCCTGAACCAATGCCGTCCCAAGCCAGCTTATCCAAGGCCATCCTTTCCAGATCTCTCCACTCTCTTCACATTTTCTTGCATTCTTTTTCCCAACTCCAGTCTCCAGGAAGTCTAGTATAGAACTGAGCTATAATACGTGTTTAGCTTTTGAGTGCTGGATGGGAGCTATATTGTATCTAGTGTATAATTCATTTATATTCTTTCTAAAATAGAATTCAGCTATAAGGTATCTACGAGTAGTGTAGAATTCAGCTATAATTTATCTAGTATAGATTTGTGCTATAATTCTATCTCACGAGTAGTGTAGGAATTGAGTACTGAATGAAAGCTTTAATGTTTCTAGTGTAGAATTGAGATATAGTCTGTCTAGTATAAAATTGAGTTATAGTGTGTCTAGAGCCGAGAGTATTACACAAAGCACGAACTCCTAGCTCCGACAACAATCCATGTGTTATAGTGTAGCATATGAAATGAGCTATAATGTTTCTAGTTTTTAGTATGGGATGAAAGCTTTAATATATCTAGTATTACTAAATCAAACTGATCCTAACTGAAACCTTCACTACTTGTACTATCGTTCAGGCTCCGGACACTTGCTGCTGCAGCAACTCTGTCTCTGGTGCCAAAAACACATACTTAGATTGGTGTAACATTCCATGCTCAGGATCCAATAGTCTTGGGTGCGTCGGTAGCAATTTCGCATCACAGTGGGCGACTTTCCATATTTGTATGTATACTTTGTATTTGTAGTTTACTTAATCACGATAGCTGTTACAAGTTATGCACGTTAAATGTTATGAGTATTTTAGTAGTTATTAGTTACATATAACTTTACAGTAATTTATTGGGCAAGTTACTGGCTTTGTGTCGTCAATATCATAACAAATTTTCTTATATTACTGTACATTATTACAATATGGTAATTTATTTTTCTTTACAACAAGTGAAACTAAATTTCTCTCTCTCTCTCTTATATGTTGTGCTTACTATAGTAAAGGATCGTTGTCTATTACATCTTTCTATATCTAATGATATTGACTAGTTATGATGTTGATTTATTATGTTTATCCATTGCCTACTTTCTTCGATGCTCCTACCCCCTCCATTACTTTTGTCTAATGTCACAATGGGTCATATCCCTCTCATGATTTCTTAGTGCATCAGTGGAACTGCTGCACTGTGAACCATCATAGAGCCTCTTGATAATGTTTTTTTAAATTTTGTCTGATATCATTTGTATAATACACATTGCTAAAATAAATGCTTTTGTTCTTTTAATTTTCAATATCAAATAGCACGACTTCCTAGTTTCAAACGTTGGCCAAAACAAAAGTTCACGGGAGGCAGACTGGTTAGAGCCAATATTTCCTGGTATGTATTTCCACTTTATAATACGTGTATGCTTCTGTTGCTTTCTAGTAACGGTACTATCCGGCTACATTTGTTATCAACTACTCGTCTTTTAAATTTTATTGCTATGACTGTTGCTAATTGTCACTGTCAGTTGTGATTGCTAATTAAATAAATTGTTACAGTTATATTTCTGAGACGTCCCTTTATGTGTCATCCTTTTAATTTGTTATAAATTTTCAATAAATAAAGCCCATTTTTGCACCTAAATATAACTAAAATTAAGAATATAGATGAAGATAAAAGTACGCTGGATAATTAATACAACAAAACGACAAATCTAAAGTGGAAAATGAAGCGATCATCAGCAAGCTTTCTGTGAGGAATGTCTGACAGCCAACGAACTGAAAGTAATGTTGTCAATATTTCGCATTTTTGTGAGATTCTAACATACATACATATCAGCTCATTAAAAACTCGAAACAGATGAAGCACATGCGTTTAGTATATGGAAACGGGAAGGAGCTCAGCTATAGAAAAGGATGTTGGAGAGAGATAAAGTAGTTTGACAGTAAATGATCTATAAGAAGGGCGGAGTTCTGCTATTATGACCCTTGGATCGGTCCGGAACTTGAGGGATAATTTTCTCTTGACCCTAATGATCGATCTCTACTGATGTGCTGTCTTATCTGCCTAATTGGTTTTGATTTTCCAGATAACCGCTTAAAATTATTGATTATAGTAATAGCAAGAGATCGCCAATGGTACACGTAGAACAGTCAGGCGGCTGACGCTTTGCTTACGGGAGCAAGTGATATTTTTTGGTGACCTGTATTTATTATAGACACATCAGTGTGGTTATAGACAGTGTTGCTTATTATATGCAATAAATGTTCTATAGAAAGCCAATGTTCCTATTTGTAGTTAGTGTTTTGACCAGACGTCAATGCTGCTTAAATGAATGTAGGTTATGTATCATCAATGTTGCTGTTAAACGGTAGGTGTTGATTATGAATAGTCAGTTTTGATTATATACAATCAATGTAGTTTATGATGCAATCGTATTATTCAACGGTCAGTGTTGTTTATAGGCAGAAAATGTTGCTTACAGGTTGTGAATATTTGTTATAGACAATCAGTGTTGTTTATAGACAATGTTGGTTATGAACACTTGTTGTTAATGCGCAGTCAACGGTTATAGACTTTCAGGTCGTTTATAGACAGTGTTATTTTTAGGCCGTCAATGTTATGTTTAGACAGTGTTGTTTATCAGCAGTCAATTTTCCCTATATGTAATTAATGTTGTTTATACGCAGTCAGTGTGTGTGGAAAAGGGTTATGATAATATTGTTAGCGACCATACGACATATTTATCCCAAGGTACAACCAGGGGAAGAAAGTAGAAAAGCAATATTCTATGATACGTTTACAGTACAATATTCCACAAATTTAATATTACCAATACTTGTCAATAAAGTATACCGTATTAACTGTCACTTTAACTTTACCGTCACATGAAAAAGCTTAATGTTTATCTACATAGCTGGAGTAACGTTGTTGCATCGGAAACTAAAATTAAACAGTGAATCAGATGATGCATCACTTTCCGGACTAATGGCCAAAAAACTGGCAAGACAACCTAACAATGACGGTTGGAAGTATGATAGTCTCATCGGACAGGACAAGCGAGAACCTGCTCACGAAGGAGTTGAAAACAGTGTGGCAATTTTAGATGGTAAGAATAGGCTGAAACAATATTTATTTTAATAGTGACCTTATTCGTCTCGTTATATGAAAAAAGTGTTTGTATTATTCAGATATATATTTGTAACATTGAGGTACATATATTTTTGCATACTGGATATACTTGGCATCCTCGCGGTATCACGATCATAATGTGAGCGAATCGAACGTATTCAGAATGAAGAAATGCGTATAGTCCTTGGGTGTACTAGAGATAACCCTATTATGAAAATAGAATGTCCCTACGTTTCCATCATACTATCGTTCAAATCAAAGTATAAATAGGGTTATTGGATCAGAGAGACATCCAATTTGCAAGAATATTAATAATGTAAAGAGCGCGAGAATTCAGAGTGGCATGTCGTAGATGACCCAAGGGAAGAACAGGTGACAACAGCCGCGACTCTACCGAGGGTGAAGAATGAATTCCCGATAGATGTTAGTATTGCTATCTTCCGTAATGTTAGTACTACTCTTGGAAGAGAATGTGAGAATGGGGTAATATGAAAGTTGAATTCTTTACATAAGAGGCTGATATAAGCCTAAGACAGATGAGGATGATCTTGTTTTATACCCATGGTTCTGTGCATTCCGGTGAAAAGTTAGACTGGGGTTTCCTTCAGAGCGCATGGTGAGTCGTTGCAGACCGAAGCGTACCTGACAACAACTTCCAGTTTGAGAATGGAGGTTGTGGCAGCTACTGCTGCCTTCAGTGGCTTTCTGGTCTCTGTTTATTGGGGTCGCTGTTATATCTGACTCTCAGTTGGCGTTTCGAAATTTCAAAATGGCAGGCTGCGTTGTGAGTGACTGTCATCTATTGAGGTTTCTAACCTCCACAGGCTTACTGTCCTGGGCATGGGGTGTACGGGCAATGAAAAGTGGACATGCTTGCATTAGAAGCATCGGTCGTCAGAGACGTTTTTCAGTTTCTCAGCAACCACCTGTTGGATAAAGACACTTAACTTGATATTGAATCTATCCAATTATTTCAGGAGTTTGAAACTACACTTTGTACATGCAGAACTTGGATGCAGGAGGGGCATTAAGTAGTTTGTTTAACCAGTGAGCATTGGGAACCATCACTACGCATTACATTTGACATCTGCTGGTGACAGGCATCTATGTGTTTGCCGTAGTGCTATGACGTCAGTTCAGTTACAATAACCAGTTTAAGTTATTTCTTCTTCTTCTTTGCGTTCGTTCTTTACGACCAATTTTAATCACTCTTTGTGATATGCTTGATCTTTCCCAAAGAACGTTATACGTTGCACATTGGTTTGGTAGGCCCCTAAACTCATAGACTTTTACACGTTTATGACATGTGCATCCGATTTCAGCCAAACCTCCTTAGTCGCCTCTTACGACAGTGTGGTAGGAAACAGTGGTTCTATTCTTTACACCCAAATGTGGGCCTCGGTAACCACTCGGGCGAGTTTAGTTAAAACGGTTTCAACATGTTCACGATTTGGGACAACGTTATAATTACAGTCTTAGTTTAATTATAAATATAGCTTGGAAAGGTAAGAGAAGCATCTGGCATAATGGATTAGAGCGTGACTCCATGCGGGAAAACCCCGTGTTTCATCCACGGTATGCCAAGGAATTTTTTCTGTTGTGGGCATAAATGAAATATCCTAACCTGGACAGTTTCGTGGTGATTGCACTAGCCATGAGGCCATTAAGTTTCTCAGGCTTACGTCCCACATGTCCTACACCGTCCTTACAAGCGGTACTACAGGCAGTCAACGATAGTTTTTTTTTAACGATGAACAAGGTGAACATAATTAAGATTCTTATATTTCCCCAGAAATTTAGATTATAAAAACAAGAGCTAAGTGTTAGCTTTTTAGAAATCGTTATTAAACCTGACTAGATCCACTTAAGATCGTGACAAATATTAATCAATAATATTGTAAAACAATTGGTACCTGACACGCATCTTTATGTATGACAGCATACAAATCTATGTTTATACTTTTCTTACAATCCAGTGGCAAACAAAAAACAAGAAATCTCTCAAGATAACAGCAACGGAATAATTATAGGGGCTGTTGTGACAGGTTTTGTTATTTTCACAGCTGCATTTGCTTTCTACATATTTAGGTGAGGACAGTATCGTGATGAGATTGTTTTGATTTCTTTACCATGTTACGTACTCGTATTTTGTATTCAATTATGCAACATATGTTTGTCTATTGAGACGAGAAAAGAGTATGTCTGTGTTATATCTCACATCCAATACCGACATATGGAAGGAATCTTAGACAATAAATAGAGAAGAAAATATCAAGGCCACACAGTTGTGATTTTAGAGAAGAATATTAAAATTATATGGAATAAACGTGACGTGCTGGGAAAAGTAAATGAAAAAATAAACCTTCTGACAAACATTCAAAGATAGCAATCATCATATTTTGGTAATGTTTTCGGTGTGGGACGGATTAACGTAGTGCATAAGCGTTCTCCTGTCGAATCGGATACAAGAGGGTTGTGGGTACACACTAGACAATCCACGCGCGAGGATAGGAATTGGCACTCATACCTCCTGCACACTAGGTTATAGAAATGTGAAGTGTAGTGAATTGATATCCTATGGCCTGAAACGGCTAGGGGGAATTATTTTTAAAAAAAAACGAGTTTATGGAGGACGCTCTATAAATTCATCTTCCTTACTGTATAAATAACTATATACAAATAAGCTAATGAATCGTGTGAATAGTTTTGTTTTTGTTTAATGCTTTGGCTGAGACTTATTGAACTTATTGGTTACTAAATTGACGTCATTGCACTCAGGGCAACCCATAGGTGCTCAGTCTCCCCCAACAGATATCAATGGCTCGCTGATTAAACACACCTCTCACTCTGCCTCTCAGACATCAAGTTCGACTTGTACAACGGGTAAATCCAAACTGCCTAAATCGCTTGATCGATTCAACATCGATTGTAGTGTCCTCATCCAACAGACAGTCGCGAAGAGACCGAAGAATATCCCTTTATCCATCTTCAACTCCCCAACAATCGATGCTGTTGATGCAAGCCTGTCCGCTCTCTCATTACCGCAAACACCCGCATGCCCAGGATGGTATATCCACGTATGCCGCTGGAGGTTAGAAAACTTCTATAGACGATATCCACTCATGAAACCTGCCCTTTTGGATCTTGTGAAGCATCGACTGAGAGTCTGATACAACAACGGCCCCTGTAAATGAAGACCCAGTAGATCAATGGAGGGCAGCAGTAACGGCCTCAACCTCCATCCTTATACTAGAAGTAGTTGTCCTATATGCCCCACTTCACTCTGCAACAACCCTACCATGCGCATTAGCCACGAAACCCCAGCCGGACTTCTCACCACGTTGAACCGACCCATCGGTATATACAACAACATCATCATCCCTTGCATTATTTTCCCTATCAGATGCTTAACTGTGAGATCAGCCTTCATGTTGCCCCAATCTCTACATTCTCTTCCAAAAGTAATGATAACGTTGAGATAGTTCATCATGCTACCATCTTTTGGGAGATCCATTCTTCCCTTTTGGTAGGGTCGCAACCGTAGTCACCTAGCCAATTGTTCTCTCAGCCTGGGTGATACAGTCAGAGTGGTTTGTCAAGTGATTTGCGGTGTTATACGAGTTAATCAAAACTTTAAAAAATAAATTACTGCATAAAATTAATTGTGAATATGGGAAAAGTCTCTAAAGGTTGCGGGTCAAGATACTCTTGGGGGAATGGGGTTTATTTGTTATTTGACTTCATATGTGGAAACAATTGCTTGGGATCATCATTTGATAAGTTGTAAAGGACCATGCACTTTCTTTATTGCTGTTAAATCACATGGGTTGCTAAGTTCTCTGCAACCATCAACTGGAATACCTCGATGACTAGCAATATTTTATTGCAATTACGTCTAGTAGTTGCTGGATACATAATGTTTCAGCTTCTTGTCACAGGTCTAATAATAAAGGAGCAGTAAGTGCAGCCCGTCTTTGTTTCTCTCATCGTGACCCAAGATCTCAATCTGAATAGCTAGCTCACGCTCGCTATCCTCGGGGATTCCCAGGACAGAGCGGTATGGAGAAATTACTTGTAGGTTCTATGGAACGCGTAACAGTTCGAGAAATATACAGTATATGTGACACGTATTTCAGATCCGTATATGGGCATGTCTACATCTACTGTCGACTTCTGTTTCGTAACCTTGACCTACTTGCTATAATATGCAGACGTAGAATGAGGAAAATGTTATATTAAACATTAGTTGGAAACAAAAGAAGAAAACATTATGTAAATATTGACCACATATCAAAACAGACAAATCTCAAATGAGATAATTCATTGAATAACTAATCAGTTCAAGGTTAGGTCATGACACAGCTGTCCACCATGTTGGATGACATTAGTACTTATTGCATTAACGTATTTTCAAAGTTATGCAAAACACAAACACTGGTAAAACTTGTATTTAACTTGTGCATTTCAGTAGAAGAAAGGCTGTTGAGAAAAACAGTAATGTCAATGCTACGGTAAGATAATGGGTATGAAAGTATATGTCTATCAAGTCAGTGACGGCTCGTCATCTTTTTATTGGGGGGACAGACAACAATTTTAGAAAAAAATCATGGTTTTGGTTAGGTAATATTTTAGTATTTACTATTTTTTCTATTCCAGTAAAATAATTCAACTTTCAAAGCTAATCAGTATCACGTTAAAGTAATAATTATGAACAAATAATTTATAAAATAATAAATACAAGTTACGCCTTATTTGTTGGTGGTTCCCGGCCACATTGACCGTTAATGACGAGCCGCCACTGCTGTCACTAGTCTATCAGGAAACCATCTAGTTATACAGTTAACTAGGTTTGTATATCTGTTATTTCTTGGTTATTGAACTGACACCATATCAACCTAGGCAGACATGCTAGCTTAGTCCCCAAGCAGATGCAGAAGGCATAATGATAGTTTTTTAAACTCTCCCATTCTGCAGTCAGTTTCTGCTTATCATCAAATAGCTTGTCGTGAGCAGAACTTTGGCACCCTAACATTCCTTCGGAATTTCTTTAATAGGCTAGATATCACTGCGGCTAGCGACAACTGTTATAAGAAGAGAATATGGAGATATTTTGGGACACACCTTGAGAAGAATATCAACGAATATCAAAGCAGGCATTGGTGGGAAGCAAGGGTTCAAGAAAGAGACAACGACCTAAGGAGACCCTGAAACGAACTTTGCTGAGAGAGGTAAGAAATATCAGTCTCAGTTCCATGGAGGAGATTGAGGAAGTTGCACAGGATAGAGCGGTATGGAGAAATTGCTTGCATGCCCTATGTAACGTATAACGGTACAATTATTATATTATTATTATATAGTATTGACATAAAAAGTTAAGCTAATTATTAAATAGTACTGAAATAAATAGTTGAACTAAGTGCTACGTTAATGAGCAAGTTCTATTGTGATTGATGAGCAGACTGGTACAACAGGATACGAGTCGGGATGAGCAGACTCGGTACAACAGGTATACGAGTCGGCTCATCAATCAAAATAGTACTGGTACGGTCAGTCGCTGGACGCTATTGGAGATATTGCGAAGGAGATCGGAGCACCTATGGACATGTCTGGAGTGCAATGAAGATATTCCAAACTGAAACTGAGCAAGGAAAAAACAAAGAATGTAAGAAATATCCATATTGACAGGACTAAAGATTGTAACACCAGTAAAACTAAACTAATAAGAAAGACAGCTCTTCAATGGACAGCAAACAAACAGAGAAAAACAGAGGAAACATGGAAGATGGTGGAAAAGGAAATGAAAAAGTGGTGTAATATGGAATACCATGGGTAAAACGAAAGCAGTAATAAGAATCATATGTGAAATGTTGTGTGTCCCCTATAACATGAAGAGGGTATAGAGAAGCCTTCACTAAGTAGACAGATACATGCATTTAGAATGTATTGTTTGCTATTGTCCCCTCACTCCAGTTCTGAAGACCAGCATGTTCCACATATTGCAATTTGTTTGGTATGGACACCAGAAAACTGAGGCATATTTCAGTTTGCCACTAGAGAACGGCAATGCGACTCATGCATAAAAGTTAAGAATAAGCGCCCAGTACCGGCCAACATCTTCACATATCTCATCAGTTCATTCTCCAGAACATCAACTCTTGACAATTTATTTAATACAGATTATAAAATAATTTTGTAGTGATAAAATGACTGCTGTAAGAACGTGCAATGGTACATCAGATTGGTTTGACATAAGGCAGTGGGACCAGTTTCTCGTATGTATAACATATATATATATATATGCAGAAAACATAAGGAATGGAACTGAAGATATCAGAATTGAAGAATAGGATCCCTTTATAGTAGGAGGAACATTGCAGAAGCTGAGTTACATTTTTTTATTTGCACAGCAATATAATTGTTTCCCCTTTATTAATTCTTAGACTAACAGAAGAAAGAAGGCAAAAGTGAGAAAAAGGAGCAAAATGTGGAATGATGTCAGCGATGATGACACAAATCTTGTCTAACAGTGAATGGTGTATTCTTTTCTAAATGCACACCTTGGTAGCTAGTGAACACCTTTGTTAGTCTGCGTGAACATCTTGGTACATGTATTAGTTCACAACTTTGTTATCAGTGAACACTTTGGTAGCCGGTTTATACCTTGGTGGACAGTGACTATCTTGGTGGCCCTTAAATATCTTGGTGGTCAGTGAACCTCTTGGTTGTCAGTGAACAACTTGGCGGCCAGTGAACACCTTGATTGTAAGTAAACACCTTGGTAGTTAGTAAACACCTTCGTGGCCAGTAAATACCTTGGTGACCAGCAAATATCTTGGTGGCCAGTGAATACATTGGTGGTCAGTGAACACTGGTGGCCAGTGAATATCTTTGTGGTCAGTAAATAACTAGGTATCAGTAAAATCCTTGGTGGTCAATAAACACCAAGCTGGTTGGTAAACAACTTGGCACTAAGTCTACTGTTCATTATTCAGTCAATGGTAAAGTAAGGGAAACCAAAATCATGACTATGCTAATTAATGATAAAATATGATCTTTTTTTCGGTTTCTGATACTGTATCAGATAAGTCTCATCTCAAGTAGTAGTATGCTCTGGAAACATCACTTCATCACCACTGTCTGAAAGACTCCCTTTCTCTTGCAAGTTCTCCAGTTTAAGATCTCTTTGATGTTCTGCTGCCATCTTATCCCCTGCCTTCTACTCCAGGAGCTATGCCTTTCATTATCATTCTCTCCAAACTACTGTGGCTTTTAACATGTTCTGACATTCAAGTCTCATTTCCGTTCAATATTAAGTAATGAATCTCAATATTTCCTTCTCCAGTCATAGTGGTACATGAGACCAGAATTATTTCTTCACATCTGAATATTTTCTTTTCACTTATAATAATAATATCTTTATCTTACTTGATGACCGTTAACTTGATCATTCTTCTAGTATTGGTTATAGCAATGCCACTTTCTCGTTTTGTATATTTATTTTATTTTGAATTGTTTCCAGTCACCTGTCATCGCAAGTTTTCTATAATTATTTGTGTTTCTTTAAATACACATAGTTCTTCTGTACACATCTGGAAGGTATCAATATAACTGCTTACTCATTGTTGATATTTGACCTTATTTATATTTTTTGCTTGATAAAACTATCTTGGTCGTAATGTAGATATAGTCTGTTGTACTTTGTTCAAGTACTTCACTTTGTTCTTTGATAATGTGTTCATGATCTGTATTCATGTTTTTTTGCATCTTATAGAAATAAAGAATATATTTAATACTTGATAGATTTCATTGTTTAAGTAATTATTTATATGAGACATTGATTATCTCATGTTGCTGAATCATTCCTAGTCTTCTTCTTCCTTTCTCCTTCACATTCTTTATATGCTTCTATTTGTCCAGGATGTAAGACCATTTTATTAGGGTTTAAACTGTTTTCTTCTTAATTTTATGCTAAATGTTTGCCTTTATTTTATTATTTTGCTCATTATCTTATTTTTTCCCCCAGACTTTTCCATCACCATCAAATAGCTTATCCTGAGTAGAACTTTGCCACCCCAGCAGTCCTCTGGGAAATTTTTATCATAGGCCAGATGTCCCGCCTCTAGAGCCGTCTTGTTCAAACCATCAGTTACATCCTGAAACCATCTCCTCCGTTGTCTTCCTCTTTTTCTTTTGCTGGTATGCCTCCTTCCATGATGGTTTCCCGCCTTTCGTGTCTTTTATATGTCCAAAAACCTCAATTTTATCACTCTATTTGTAGCATCCGCAGTTTTCTTTAATTTTGAGACTTTACCATATTTTATACATTTGGTGTCTATTTTTGCTTTAATTCTGATTGGATAATAAGTGACAAATATGCAATGAATGACTCTCTTACAACCAATAGGTAAGCTGAAGATAAAAGTTTGATTCCCTCTCAAACACTTATAGAGTAGCTGCTGGTGACCATTTCAAATTTTCATTGAACTCTGACAGTTATCTAACCAAAATCAGAGTCTGCCATTTGTAGGGCTGGTAGACTGAGAAATTTATCAGACTAAGAATTGAACAATCATGTTCTAGTCAGTAAGTCAACAATATCAATGAGGAAATCAATAGATGGAAGTGGTTGGGACATACATTAAGAATGCAGAAGACTAGACACCTACATGGGGCGCTGAAATGGAATCTCAGAAGCAAGAGAGGTAGGGGACGATCTGGAGAGACATGGGGACAAGTTGACAGAGAAGAGGTGAGGAAAGACCTGGAATTGATATAGCTAAAATTCTGAACATCCTCACAGAGTGTGGCCGCAAAGAGGATTTTCATTTAAACTAATCCATGTCAGCTGCTAGAATGCAAGAGCTCGGATTGAAATGGCCAGAAAAAAAACAGCACAACAGGTATATGAGAATGCTGCAATCAACTTTCAATAGATACAGCTAGTCAATGGACGCTGTTGGAAATATTGTGAAGGAGATCGGAGAACCAATAGACTTGTCCAGAATGCAATGACGATATTCCAAACTGAAATGGACTAAAATGTGCATTCATGTCAAAACTGTATATTTTCTTAAACAATGTTATGTAAATGCGGTGTTGTGTGAAATACACCAGAACATGCAGTACAAGTAAAAGACCATCAACACTTTTAAAATTATATTTCACAAGTTTATATTTGTTCTACCACAAAGATTTCAAATGATAACATGGACAAACCTTATATAGTAATATCAGAAAATATGGCTAGAAATGATTTTCTATTATTTATATTTGTATAAATAAGTTGTATTTAATAAATCAGTGTGTATTAGGCTATCCAAGATATCACATTAACTGACACATTTTCCAAAATTACTGTTTCTTTTCTTGACATAAATAAAAACAAACAAAATCTAGTCTACCAGCAAGGATACATTTTATATTCTTCTACATGCATTCTTGACCTGTCAAAGTGACTGACCTCACACCTCAAGGAGTTTTGTACTTTAGAAACTTCTCTTTTATATATGGCCAACACTCATAGACTAACCCAGGATTGATTCAGATTTTTTATTCATATCTGCATTATCCTCTTTTGTCTGCCTTTCAGGCTCTGTAGCTATACAGAGCTATATATGTTTTCATAGCCTTTTCGTATGATACAGTTTTTCAGAGCTAAATTGCTATTTTGGTGAGCGTATTTTACGTTTGGCTATGAGGAAACCGTTCTGGGTAAGTGATGTTGAGCTTGAGCAGTTAGAATATTAAGAGAATTTTCCTCATACAAATTATGTCTAAGAATGAGTTTTTAAATAATGTTAAATAAACTGTTTCATACCTTATGTTTATGCCCACAAAATTAGCTGTACAAATTGTGTATCCTCACCAACATAGTAATGAATTGTTCAAATCATGACATATTATCATCATCTCTTGAAATGTAAATATTCCATGATCAATTAGTAATGCTTATGAAAAGTCAGTAAAAAGCTGATATAGATAATCCCACTTGATATTATATTACAGACATTTTTTACAGAGAATTTTATACATTATTTGTTCAACCACAAACATATCAATAACAAGCTATGATATGAACGCATAGTATGCAATACCATCATATAAATATATGTTTAGAAATTGTGTTTCACCTTTTCTATACCTTTTGTATCTGATTACCCAACTCACGGGTCAGTTTGAGAATAATTAATTTCTCTACATGGGTACTCAATTATCGGGTCAGTATTAGAAAATTAATTTCCATCTATGGTACCAATCATGGGGTATGTTTGAGAATGATTAGTTTTTCTCTATGGGTACCCAATCATGGGGTATGTTTGAAAATGATTAGTTTTTCTCTATGCGTACCCAACCATAGGGTCAGTTTTAGAATAATTAATTTCTCTATCTAGGTTTCAGTTTGAAAATAATGAATCCTTTTAATTGGGCATGGTGAGTTTGAGAATAACAAATTTGAAAAGTGTCTGATTAAAGAAATCTTTTCAGGAAAATCTTACAAACAAATGCAACCAATAGACAAACATACAATTAGAAAATAATAAATAATGTTATGTGTGAAGTAAAAACCCTCTTAATGATTCTCTTGACCAGACAAGTTATTATCTGTTTATCACTTTCACCTTCTAAAGCAAACACAGAGTAAACAAACTTATTCTGTCTTACATCTTCATGATCATGCACAAAGTCTAGAAACTTTACATATTCTGTCATATGACTTGTAATTCTTTACTCACATTACCACACAATCTTTTAAATGCTTTTCTCATGAGATTCTTATGTCTGGAGAGCAAACTCTATGGAGACTTAGTTAAATACTTAACAATGATTTATTACAAAAACTATAGATCATTTCTGTAAACTCTAGACATTTGAGACACTTTAGTTAACCTGTTTAATAATTTTACTAGCTGTTAATTCAAGACATCCTACAAGAACTGCATATCGAGGAACACTGACTCAAAATAACATCATGTCCATAAGATTAAATATTTTGCCCGTTAACGTCACAGTGGTTTGGAGAGAATGATAATGGATAATGAATGATCTACGGCGCATACAGGGCCGTTTAGAAATCTCTTCCTGACCTGATGCTGTGAGGCAAACAGGATTCGAGAAAAGAAGAAGATAATGGATAATATGGTTCCTGGAGTACGAGGCAGGGGACACCCAAGACAAAGATGCTAGCAGACATCAATGAAACCTTCAACATGACGATAGAGTTGGCAGGAGAACTTGCAAGTGACAAAGAGTTTTTCAGGCGGGCTGTGCGAAACGACATTCTGCAAGGGACATGCTACTACTTGTTAATTCAGCTCATAGAAATGATCCATCAGTTGTAAGGTTTGTGCAGAAATATGTCACAGAAAATGTTACCTTACTTACTAGCATTATTATCTAATGTTGAGTCTCACCACAAATATGATATTGCAACACTACATAGCTAATAGATAAGGGATTTATGTTGATGTAAAGATGATGTTTGGTCATTGAGAATAGTCAACAAAAGATATATATGTCACAAAAGTGCAGCAACTGTCAGGCTGTAAAATGTAGAACAAAATGTTAGAAATGACACAATGTATTATATTACTATGCAGCATGTATAGGAATAATCAATAAAAGATTGGAGGATATGAAGTTAACATTCATTCCCAATTCACTGACTTATAATGGAATCACAATTGTTTGCTAATCCAAATACTAATGCATCTTGTCAACAAAGAAGAGATTAGTTGAAGTGTTAGTTACTGTTACAATATAAGAAATAAATAAAGGATGTGTATGTTATCTGCAAGATTTTTTGAACCAGAAGTATCAAACAAAAACAACACCCAGGAACTTAATGCACTACAGAACTTAACATAACCTTTATATAATGAATGCTCAGTTAGGGCTATCATTATCAAAGACTAAAATTCTAATGACCAATGGTTGCTTTCTGAAATGATTCTCTTCTCTCTCTTGCAGATCACTGCCAGACGATGTAAGATCTCCACATAAATTCTATTCATGTGAAATCTGATCCATGCAGCCTAGCATTGGTGTGTTTTATATTGCATCTTCAGCACCAATTGGAGCTCTGGTGCTTATCCTTCGGCGATGTGTCCCATTTCAGCCAGTGTTTACTCAGTTTGCTCCTGTTCTTAGCCATCTAGTGTTTTACAATGTGGGTAGCTAGCCCTACGACCAACCTCCTTAGTCGTCTCTTACGACATGCATGACAGGTAACAGTGGTTCTATTCTTTACACACCAATTTGATCCGGGAACCACTCAGGCAATTGTCTGATTCACATTTTTTTTCAACTTCCTAACTCTAGTTTCTATAAACAAAAGAGAACTGATTAATTGATAGGACCATCATCATTGCACTTCGGTGAGTAACCATGTGTGCTCTGATCTCTTATCTTACACAGGAAGATCTCAGCTGAAGTGCACGATCTACATAGCATCGCCAAGTCCTAATATAATTTTGAAGATATTTTGTAGGAATTTTATTTTTAATCTTTCTAATGAATTTTGCCAGAGCAGCGACTTTCCAGCTTGCTCTTTTCGATTTTGAACTGCCAAGGGTTCTTTTATGGGACTCAAATTGAACACGGACCTCGCTTTATCATTTTATCATCCATTTCTGATAGAACTAGGAACAGAGATGTGATATTCTTGTATGCCAACAGCAATAATCATACTTAGCAATACTGTTGTATGAACAGAAGTATTAGTTGACATAATGAATAAATAAAAAAACCTCTTGCAATAAATTTCTATTTTTCTGTCTATTCTATTATCAATATACTTTATAAACATTTCATCAATTATGTCATGAATCAGACTTTCTATATCATGAATCAAATTAAAGGATTCTATTTTACTATCAATGATGACTATTTTCTAGACATTTTATGAAATGTTACATGTGATCACCAAATACAGGACAGTGGACAGGCAGGACTGATTTTTTCATAAATTTTAGTTTTATGTTTTGAATAACCTTCAAGTCAATGCATAGTCAATTGCTAAGCAGATTTTGTTGCAAGCTGATTTCTGGCACATATTACATCCACTTTTATTTTCATTCACACAATTCTTCTTACAACAGCAATCAGTCCAAAAATAAAATACAGAAGATACAAAATATGTGTCTCTACACACTGCACCTGTGTACAAGGACAAAAAATACACATAAAGTAAAAAATGGGTACACAAGTAATGGTTTTTGTGCTGAGTTCCTGAACACACAATAATGATCCTGCACTGAAAGATGCCCACAACACACCAAGGAACTGTGAATGAAAATGCAAATAACTAATAAGTAGATGCAAATTCTACAAACTAAAACAAATAATTATATTCTATCAATGTTCACTTTATGTGAAGGCATCTTGACATGGAGTCCATCCTACTTTTTAGTTGGCATGTTGGATGCTCTAGTTTACTAGAAGATAACAGCCAGTGAAACATAATTTTGAAAGAATTTTCTAATGTTGATTAACAGCTTTTGAAACAAGGTGCTAAGAAAAGCTCTTAGAACATCCTGAACAAAAAAAGAAAAAAGACATCCTACAAGACATGCATATCGAGGAGCATTGGCTCATAAATAACATCATGTCCCGGCAGATAAAATATTTTGCCACGCTAAATGTCCTAGTGGTTTGGAGAGAACAGTAATGGAGGCATGGTTCTGGGAGTCAATGGTTCTGGGAGTCGGGGACGGGGAAGACAAAGATGAAAGTGGCAGTAGAACATCAAATAAACCTTGAACATGATGCTGGAGGAGGTCAGAGAACTTGCAAGAGACAGAAAGTTTTCAGTCAGAATGTGATGAAAGCAACATTTCACAAGGTACATGCTACTTGATAAACAGCAAACTCTAAGCAATTTTTCTGCTATAAATATCCAGGGTAAAGAAATGATTGATTTTAAGATTGTAACTTTGTTTGGAAATGTTATTTTGTTATTTGTATTCCTTGATTGTCAATATTTAAATCATTATGGCTTGTCTATAGCAACTGTTGTTTCAATTAACATTCATTTTGGACACAACTGCAGTGATATTACTATTATTACTAATGTATCATTTCAATGAGTGATTTTTATCAAGAAGGAAGTAAATAGCGTATGTGTGTAAAGATTATCAATTTGAGAAAGAATTATTACAAACAGATTCATCAAGCATCATCCTAATATCAGTTTTCTTAAATGTACTAGAAGTGCATATTTATTTCAAAATCAACATCGACTAAATAATTTAAGCTATAAATAAAACAGCAATATCTTTCATATATAATAAGGTGGTGGTTAATAATGAGCCATTCTACCATTCTAACTTTAAATGATTTTGTAAAATACATTTAAAGAAACTGGTACTTAATACACTTAATGTATCAATGTTTAAGTTTAGTCATTAGTGAGGATTAACCAAAATTTATGTTTCACACAATTAATGACACAAATATAAACTGATGTGACGTGAGTATTTCTTTTTTTTCTCACTAATCATGTATTGCCTCACATCACCAGGACTTGAAGAGATTTCTAGAACAGGCTTTATGTAGCTTCATAAACAGTGTTTTTCATAGACTCTGTTATCTCTGAGGTTCACCTTTTGCTTGGACTGCCTTTTGCTTTGCGTCAACTGTATCGGAGTAACATTGCTCTTTGAGGCCTGTTGGTAATCTACTTATGTGGAGGAACCATTTAATTTGTTGTTGCTTGATAAAGTTCAGTTCTGATGTTGTACGCACTTTTTCCCTGAAGCTTTCATTTCTAAATTGGTCTCTTCTTGATACTCCCAGCATTCTGCACAGACACTTCATCTCTGTCGTGACTAATGCAGTGGAGTGATTGAAGTAATATGTCCACACAGTTGAAGGAACATTACTAAATAACATCTGAAGTTTTACAGCTGATAAAATTAGAGAATAAAATGCAAAAAATATGTACATCTTACCTTAATGGCCATACTGAGATAATGAAGAGAGTGAACCAATGGCAAAATGCAAGCAATGACAAACAGTGGCAACACTGAGTAGCCAATTACACCCAGACACTGAGAATATGATACCTGGTAATAATAAACAGCATATATGATAAATTTAATAAAACATATGATGTAGATTATGGACTTAACATGATTATATTAGTTAGTTAGTCTTTCCTCTTGCCTGTGGCGGCGCAGAGGGCAGAGGTCATAGCTCTCCATGTCTCGGTTCGTGCTATTTGTTTTAAGTCTTTGATGTTTACTAGGCCCATCGTTGAGCCTTCTCTGGTGATGGTTCTACGCAGAGTCTCTTGGTCTTCCTCGTTTCTTTTCCTCTGGTGTCCATATGAGGATTGGTAAGAGTCTCTCTCATCCATTCTAAGTGTGTGGCCGATGTAGTTCCAGCGACGCTTTCTTATAAAATTTGATACATTTTCTTGCTTGGTCTCTGTCTTATTTGTGTATTGGGTCTGAAATCTGACCATTTGAGGTTCAGTATTCTTCTAAGACATTTATTCTCAAAGTTATCTAATTTTCTTTCTAGAGCTTTTGTTGCTTTCCAACTCTCGCATCCATAAGTTAATACTGGAATCACACAAGAGTTAAAGATCTTTAATTTTAAGTGCTTGCTGAGTGAATTGGACTTCCATATATTTGACAATTTGTTAAAGCACTTGATGCCAATGCGATTCTGTGTGGAATTTCTGGCGCTGTATCCCCGTAGATGACATCATACTTCCTAGGTATGTAAAACTTTTGACTTTTTCAAGAGTGTAGTTTTTAGTTGAATATTTTCTGGACTGCTGGTAAGGTCAACAATTTTTGTTTTTGTGGTGTTTATTTGGAGACCAATTTGTCCTGAGATATTTTGGAGAAGGTTTGTTTTCATTTGAATATCTTGATGTGATGAACTCAAAGGGCTATATCACGGCAAAATCAAGGTCTTCTAAAATTTTATCAACCCACTTGATGCCCATATTTGCGTTATTGGTGCATTTTCGCATGACCCAGTCAATTGCTATTCCAAAGAGCATTGGCGATAAGACGCAGCCTTGTTTCACTCCTGTTTCCACTGGGAACCAGTCAGAGTTACCGAAATCTGTTCTTACACTGCAGCGTGATTCACTATAGAAGGATTTTATGATGTTGATGAATTTAGTAGAGAAACCATAGTTTTTGAGTAGTTTCCAAAGCGTAGGACGGTGAATACTGTCAAACGCTTTCTGAAAATCAACAAAGTTGATGATTAAATTCGATTGAAATTCTACGAACTCTTCAATGATTACTCTTAGTGTGAAGATGTGATCTATGCATGCTCGTTTTGGTCTAAACCCTGCTTGTTCTTCTCTTAGCCTTTCATCTATAGACTTTTTCAGTCTCTCGAGTAACATGCTACAAAAAGTTTTCCTGGCACTGACAGTAGGGTGATCCCACGCCAGTTATTACAATCAGACAAATCTCCTTTTTAGGTAATTTGAAAATAATACCATCTTTCCACTGTTGTGGTGGGGATTCATTTTGCCAGATTTCATTCATAAGTTGGAGTATATGTTGTAAGTTGTTATCATCTGCTGCTTTGAGCATTTCTCCAGAGATGTTATCATCACCAACCGCTTTGTTGTTTCTCAATTTTTTAATAGCAGATTTCAACTCTTCCAGTGCATTATATTAGATTTATGATTATATTAGAATTATGTAAATTCAGATATACAATATGTCAAAGACAAAATATATTGTCAACTATATCTACAATAATTTATGAAAATATGTATCTTAAAATGTTATCAATATACAAATAACAGTGTCATACCATGTGTCTTTCATATCAAGTCTTACCTCTCCTCCCAATACTCTGGCCAGCATAAAGACCATCAGTGAGCCAACTATCCAAATAGTCAAGATCCATGAAACAACCTTTAGATATTAAATAATAAACAAATATACTGTTACGTTCATCTATGGTAACATTTTTATAAAACAGGTTACACAAACTGACATTATTCATATTAGCACTAAATTGTACCTTCAACTGTGTTAATATTGTAAACAGCACCAAATTCACAGTCATCTTGGCATGTTCGTGCTGCAGGTCAGGAATCATTGTCAGCATCAACCCTTGCGTTTAAGTCTCCAAGCAGTATTAACTACTCTTTCCTGAAGATTCCAACAGTAAGTGACTCAAGCAGATCGTAGAACTCATCTTTTGCATCCTTAGTGGCGCTAAGTGTTAGCACATACATTCAGATACAGCTGACATCTTTGATTGATGTATGGAGACAAAGTGACAAAAATCTTTCTGTGTTTTTCTGGCAAAGGTTCCACCATACCCAGCTGAAAGTTCTTGACATGGAATCTAACTACATGATCTCTGCATTTTTCTTGCCAGAATAAATGTGTAGTTCTGATCCCAAAGAGACCCAGAATCTGGCAGCCGTCTCTCCTAGAAGGTGACAATACCAACATAAAGCTTTGTGAGCCCGTTGTTAATGAGTTGATTATTTAAGTCTTATGAGCATAGCTATTTGCCTGCAGACTTTCTACCAAGTCAGTTGTCATGGTTCACATACTCCAGCAACCTAATCTAAGGGCTAGTTACTGAATTTTGTCTTGCTGCCTGTTGCATGATTTACAGTTTACATGTAGGTTTATTGGGTTAAGTCCCATACACACAGATTCAGGTGAACTGTGACAGGACAGCACCTTACTGACTGATGGCTGCCCAGTGGGATCAGAGGATTCCTCCCACCATTTGAACTAAACCCTGGCTCCAGCTCTATGGGGCAATATAAGCAGATGATTATGACCAGTAAATGTTGCTTCCTGTGTTGGCACTATGAGATGAAACCAGTGTGACCTCTCCAGGGTGTTACTTAGACATACTGGTAGGAATATCACTGTTGCCCATGCAGCAGTTCCCTCTCTCCACACAGTTGACAAATCCAATTGAATGGCAAGACTGATACAGCTTGGTCCCAGTGACATTGCAGAAGTTGCCAGTGTCAATGAGTACAGTAAACATATTGCCTTAGGGATTCCTGCTCTGGATTTTATCTGGCGGTTTACTCCCCAAGTCTTTTCCATGAATGGATGTAGTCGCAAATCATTTGAGGTTTGAAAATAGAGATAACTTCTCTAGATGAGTTACCTTATCTGTCCAAAGTTATACTTAGACTGATATCCCAATAAAACATACTGATCAATCATGTTTAAAAATCTGTAGACACAACCAACTGTCCAAAACATAACAAGTATAAATTATAGTTCCAAACAAGTATTCCATCTAAACAGTAGCATAACTTACTCTGAACTGTCCATACAATGAAATGATGGCATATAACAAAATAACGATGAGAGGACCCCAAAAGTCTGGATTTTCTCGAACAATGTGACGATTAAAGCCCAATTTGGCAAAGGAAAAGGGACACATCTCAGTTTGTAGTAAATATCCTTCACATCAATGTCCAGCTCTTCCCTGTATTTATACAGATCAAAAATCAACATTATAACAACATCCTATACAAATTACACATTTTATTTGTATATTCAAAGTAAACAAAATCAAGCTTAATATATGCTACTAATTTCTGTATTATTTTCGTACATTCTATATTATATTCTTTATGGTTTTATTCTTCATGTCTAATTCACTTAAATGTTTTTAAAAAAGATGAAATCTTGATATTTAAATATAAGACTTGTTGAACTATTAAACATTAGTAAATGATATTTAACCCCTTTAACCATGTCATACACAGATGTCCTTTGATGAACGTCTACTACAGTGGCCTATCTGTCGAACGATCATACCAGTAGGATATAAATGGGAAACATACATTTTTCTTTTGATATCTTCAATAGGAAAAAAATTTATGGGTGACTACTTTCTGAATAACCCAGTGCTTCCCCCGGGGTTCTGAAAACTCCTTATTCACTTGTTAAATTAATAAAGGGGGCTGAATATACATTTATTGCAACTGTTTTAACTCTTACTTAGAGTACCAAGCACACTGAATGGTGGCATATAAAAGGCATCTAACACCACCGCCATGTAGTGTGGCGTTTGTACTTCTAAGAGTTAAAACAGCATATGAACCTGTGTTTAACATATACAAGTTGTACTTATAAGAACATTATCAGTAACTTAGGACACTTCAGTAAAGTAACAGTTTGAAAGTAAATAATGATAGTGTGTAATTTGTAATGGTATGAGGAATTGGAATACAACAAAATACATGTTTATCAGAATGTAACAGTAAAACAGGTAAATGAACTGACATAATATCATGGAAATGACAGAATAGTATTACACAATGAATGACTGTTACCTTAACAGTGTCAACCAACAATTACTTGCTATCCTGGCTTTCTTTTTTTATTACTAAGTTTAGTTAAACACTGTTAAAGCAATATTGGGATAATAGTTACTTACAATAAGGGCCTCTGGTCTTCTTCCTCTAAATCTTCCTCTTCTAGAAGCCATCCAAATCCTCTCGATTCTAGAACTGATGATGTCAGACCTCTTTTCCTAACACCAAATCCATCTCCAGTAGAAAGTGTAGCACTGGATTCTACTGACCCTTTGATATCCGAATGTTCTAATATCAAAGAAAGAAGAAATTAAATATCTAACACAAACTTGCCAGAAGACTTGCCAGCGATTTTAAAATCTGTTACACAATTTTTGCATGTGCCTTCCTCTTTCTTGTGTAATGCTAACATGACTATGCTTTGTGTCTAGCACTTAATGTCTGCAATGGTTTTCACACATCTGTGTTAAAAATATCATACCTGGTAATCTACCTGTTTTCCAGAATATTTATTTGTCTTTGGCATGTTAGGCCATACACAGGTGTCTGTTATATTTCTTATTAAAATTGTCACCTCCTGGTTTTCTGTGAGGCGTATTGAGTGTATGATTCACAATTAGTTCCATATGTCTATCATGAATGCTCTAGTAATGGCATACATAGACTGATATAAGAAAATATATTTTATTATATTATAATTTTGAATAAATTTAGACTGATAGTCATTTATAACTCCAGAAATAGATTCAAACCATCATAATCCCTTTTTCCGGTTAATTTCTTCTCTCCCATTTGTAGGGTAACACAAGAGCTATAGTTTCTATAACAAAGCAATTCTCTAAAGATTTGGGTTGTCAGCTAAATCCTCTTCCCTACAGCTTGGGAACAAGTTTCTTTATGAAAGACTCATCATCATCATCAAATAGCTTGTCCTGAGCAGAACTTTGCTACACCAACAGTCCTCCGGAATTTCTCTCTCATAGGCCAGATGTCCGGCCTCTGCAGCCGTCATGTTCAAACCATCCGTTACATCCTGAATCCATCTTCTTCATGGTCTTCCTCTTCTTCTCTTTGCCGGTATGCCTCCTTCCATGATGGTCTTCTCCAGCCCTTCATGTTTTTTTATATGTCCAAAATATCTCAATTTTCTCTTTCTATTTGTAGCATCAGCCAGTTTGCTTTGATTTTTAGTTCTTTCTGGATAGATCTATTTGTTCTCTTATCTGCCCAAGATATACGAAGAACTCTTCTGTAGCTCTTATATTCAAAAGCACATATATGTTTTACCACTGCTTTATGAAAGACTAGTGAAATTAAATTGTAATTTCTTATGAGTAAAATTGTGCATAAGCAGCAACAGACATCCTTCTCTTATTTTGAGTCCATGGTACAGTATGAGTACATTGAAAAAAATCCTGAACCTGCTTGCCTTGGTCAGGATTGTTCTTTATTATACAAAAACAACTTCCCTTTTAAACGATCAATGTCAAACCAAAGTCGCAGTTTGAAAATAATCAGACCCATTCAGAGTTCTACTATTAATAAATAATGATTTATCGATTATTTATAATAATATTGCAAGGCAAGTGTCACACTGGCCACACTCACAGTATAAACATATTTCAAAACTTTGTTCAGAGCAAAGGTTTGGCATACTGCATACTATATTTTAAAAAAATATTAGGTGACAGTAAAAATACATGTATATTCTATGACATATTGCACCAATTAATGTTTGACTAGCTAAGTGGTTATGCTGTTTGCAGTGCATTCCGAAGGTCGATGCTTTGAATCTATTCTATAATGCACATTCTGTTCACAAGCATTTTTTCGAAATAATTTATAGGATTGTTGCAGGATTTATGGAGTTTGCACAATCTCTGCATGTGCGACCATTTCTGTGGGGAGGGACAGAGCGCAGATGGGGAAATCATGTATAATGTCATGTCAATCAATGTTTAGTTAGTTTTGGTAGTAATTTAAGTAATCAGTAGACACTGAAGACACGTGCAGTTGCAGCTCAGGATGATGTTTGATATTTACATTTGATCTAAATGAAACATGCTAGTTGGGACATCAATTCAATATGATGACTATTAAGCAAGAAACTCAAGTTATGTTTGATGATGATAACAGTTGCCATAGGCATTTAAAAATAAAGAGTGACTATTTTGTGTAGCCTCCGTGTCCTGTTACCGTGTAATTACATTCGACCAAACAATCTTCCATTCGATCCGATATGATATCCCAGGTGATGCTATTGACTCTTTATTATGTGAGGTAATCAGACTTACTTATTATAATGACTAAAATTTGAATTTACTACTTACTTTAAATAGAATAGTATACAGTCTACTTTAACAACTACTTATAATTTTCAGTCAATTCTGTTAATTCCTAAATTAAATAAATATTAAAAATAAAAATAGTAAAATAGTTATATGTAAAAATACAATTACATTTAAATAAATAATCTTTCTTCTTTGTCCTTCTGCTTTTTGCCCTGTCAGAACGTTACAGTATGAATTTGTTTCCAAGAATATCATCTAAGTAGCTAATTATGTGCTGGTATTGTGGGTTTATGAGTCTGAACTCCATCACTCTGTTTCTTGGTCTGCCCTTTCCTCTTGATGATTCCATTTTCAGGTTGTACGCTCTTGCAACTGGTGTATCGGTTCATTCTGTATCAATGCCAACCATTTGAGTCTCTGTTTTAATAAATCTAATAAGCAGGATGTTGTTCGACATTCTTCTAATTCTCATTTTTATATGGTCTCTTCTTAGTTTAATTTACTGTTTCCTCAGCTCTCATTTCTGCTATGTGTAATTTTCCTTTCTTGTTCTTTTTAGTGCCCATGTTTTGTCGGGTAGCACAATGTTGTATAAAGATTGAATTTATAATGTCTTTAGTCACTACGGGAATAGCTGGGTGTTTAAAATTAGGGTAATGGTATATTAACGTTTATTTGATTCTAGTTTCATCTCTCTGTCAGTCTACATCAGATGGAAATACTTCAAGGTATTTGATTCTCCACCTGCTTTAGTTTGGTCATTTATTTGTATGTTGATATCTTTATGTTCTTGCTAATAGTCATTATTCTGTTTTTTGAATGTTGACTCATGTTGTATTTGGGCAGCTATTGCTGAGAAGTTTATGTGTTCTAAGCTGTTCAATATTATTATGGAATATACACTGTCTCACTAAAGAGCAGTTCATTTTGTTGGTCTGCGTTGAGTGATGCTTCATCTATTTTGGATACTATCCATGTATATAATAAAGAGAGAGTGTGATAAAAACACATCCTTTGTACTCCTGATGTTACTGGAAACCAATTAAGACTCCGGCGCTTGTTCTAATGCACTTTCACTTTCTATATCAATCTAACGGGTACACAGTCTAGCAGGTGTACCTTTTATTCCGTAGTTTTGAGAACATCCAAAATAATCCATAATATGTCTCTGATTAATACTTATCAAATGCCTTCTCTGGTTTTATAAAGGCATATTCATTTGATTTTTGGTTCATATCTTACTACTTTTGTCTTAGGATAATTTAGTCTAAATACCTTTTCCTTTTTGAAACTGTTATGGGCTGGTTCTCAATTGGTCTTATTCGTTAAATAAATAAATATATAAATAAACTTATACCTGACTTGACCAACTGATACAAACTGGAATTCATCATATGTTGGCATTAACTGTTGAGGCTTTCCGCCTGGCTATACGATGTTCTTGATTATTTGAGGACACCTGTTGAGTTACTACTAACCAATAACTGTGAAGAACTTTGTAGTTGAATAAGACGTAGACATTTCTGCCATTTTGTGTTATTGTTTTATATAAGCCACAATTTATTATGTTCTTACATTTAACTAATTAAGAATAAATAGATACATTAATGTTGTTTTCACAATTTAACTAATTTAATTTAAAATAAATACGCAACTCAGTGGTTTGTACAAATTTATATGTATATAATATAAGAACAAGTTGTTCATCTTCTATAAAACTAATAATATCTTTTAATTCCAAATAAATTAGTTAGTTATCTTTCCTCTTGGGCCTGTGGCGCATGGGCAGAGTCATAGCCTCCGATGTCTAGGTTCTTGCTATTTGTTTTAAGTCTTTAATGTTTACTAGGCCCATCGTTGAGCCTTCTGGTGATGGTTCTACGCAGAGTCCTCTTGGTCTTCCTCGTTTTCTTTTTCCCTCTGGTGTCCATATGAGGGATTGCAAGGAGTCTTCTTTTCACCATTCTAAGTGTGTGGTGTAGTTCCAGCGCCTTTCTTATAAGATTTGGAACATTTTCTTGTTAGTCTCTTGCTTATGTCTTGAAAGCTGACCATTTTGAGTTCAGTATACCAAATAAATTGTCCAAGCAATTTGAATTTTCGCTTTAAGTTTGAATATCTTCATTTCGGAAGATTCCTTTTCCATTTTCTCTCAGGGTTGTTTGTGAGAGATACTATACTGTGTCTTCTGTAGAGTATGCTCGACCACAGCCAACTCTAGATAACTAGACCAGACCAAGGAATAATTGACTAGATCAAAAGGGGCTGGAAATTACAGATGTTTTGATCTTCGAAGCTTCTTTAATTTTACTCAATTCTGCGAGTCTATGGTTATTTATTGGTGAAAAAATCATTCATAATATGATATCCTTATTATTAAACTTAACTTGTTGATAATATAACTGATTTAGCATTTTGTGTTGATTTTAAAATGAATTCGTCATATACACCAATACTGGAATCTATTTAGTCCATGGTAGTCTGATTTCATAATTTTATCTGAGTCCGAAGCCCATAAGTTTATAGTTGGCTCTGCTACCAACACATGTACCTCATTCAATCGGATCACATGGGTTCCGTCCTGTTCTTATCCAAAGTTTGCATTTCCCATACTCATACATCACTGTCGATAATTATTAAGACATTGTTAAAATCTTATTTTATTTAACTATTTCAACACGTTTCCAATCGATCATAACGACGGATTTCAATTTTAAACTTTCTCGTTGCCCACTGTAATTCGGGCGTTAGCCATGACGCCTGTTTGACGCTTATTGATTTTTATGAGCGTGTTATAGTCTGGTGTCCTTCACCATGAAGGTAACCTTCACCGACTTGCAGAGTATTTGAACTGAATATAATGAGTTTATTTTATGGGTTTGACTCGTCTAGATTTCTTAGTGTGCTGCAGTGAGAGAACAGGTAGTGTCAGACTTACATAATTATTAGTCAATGAACTTAACTTTTACGCTTCAGATCTGCTCATATTGCTCATTATCCCCTGCCCCAATAATAATCGTAGGTAAGCTAAGAGTGAGTTCCTGTCGCTCGTGGTTCATACATTGACAATGACAGGCTTCTAGTTATATTTGTGCAATCCCAAACTGTTGAAATCGCTCAATAAATTAACATATTTAGTATCTCATCAACGCTGTCGCCAATGAACGAGAACACCCCCTTATCATCCTTGGCTCACGACGATCGAATCTGTTGATGCAAGCCTGCACCCTCTTCATTCGTGAACAAACCGCATTCCAAGACAATGATCCTGGTGCATGGCCAAGATTCTTCTTCTTCTTTTGTTGTCACACTGCTATCGGGTTGTTGCCCAGTGTTGTGGTTTTCTGTTTTTGTCTTGTGCTGTTCTGGTGGCTTGGTGATTGTTATCTTTGCTCTTTCACGATCTCAGCCATCTAACCATCTTTTCCGTGGTCTTCCTCTTGCCTTCTTTCCTGATGTTCTGTTTTTTAGAAGACTTGTATACTGTGGAGTTTGGATGCATTCTTATTAAGTGGCCAAACCACTTCATTCTTTGTTTATCTATATAATTCAAGCACGGTTTTGTGCCAACTTTCTTTCTTATGCAGATGTTGGTGATTCTGTCTTTCTTTAGTGTGTTGGTAACTTTCTCAGGCAAGCATTTCACATGATTATCTTTGTACGTGATCCTACAATGTCCATGTTTGGCTCTGGTAACAAAAGTAGGTATAAAAATGCTATGATCATTTGTTTCTTAGGCCTGAAATTTTGGGGGCCTTAACAATGGGAGCTTGGTAGGTTACGCATTTGCTTTTGTACTCTAGCCTCTATCTCTCTATCTAGTTATCATCTTCGTGAATATGCTTTAAGTATTTGAATCTTTCACTTGGTTTATTTTGTGCCATTGACATGGATTTTGACCTTCCAAACATTGATGAGAGTCAGACATAATCAACGCCATAGAAGCTGTAGAGCCACTGTAGAGTTGTAACGGTCTCAGCCTTCATCATCATGCAGAAGTAGTTGTTATTCTGACCATGCATTGCATATAAACAACGAACTCGATTTCAACTTGAAACGAAAACTTTGTCTTCTCATCATGATACAAACCAGTCGATGTAAACACTTATCCTTTCGTTTCATTTTGCTATCAGCTGCTTAAAGCCTTCGAGTAATAGCTTCATGTTGCTCATCTCACAATCCTTCCAAGACGAATGATAACATTGCGGAAGTTGGTGATCACCATCACTCGAATCCATTCTAACATTTTCGAGAGTCACAAATGGGTCACCTGATCACCTACGTTCCTAAGAACTGCTAATATACTCACTATATTTACCTCCTGCGGCTCGCTTAGTTCATGGTGAAAAATTCATCATATGTCTTCTATATTACTTCCTCAATCCTATACTGTACCGGCTTCCTGTATTTGTTGATTCGCAAGTACTTCTGTCTCTTGCTAATTTAAACCCACATTTTCATCGTATTTCCAGGATCTACTTTTTTTTGCGAATATTGTAGTAAGTGTGAGTAGTGAATTTGCCTCAAAGTCCAGGTCAGAATAAGAATCAATTTAAGTATGCCATAACAGAAAGTTTGCAAATGAAAGAAGAATGACTCTCTCTGGATCCCCAAGACCAATGTACCAGATTTCCTCAATACTTATTTGTAATCTTGATTCGCTCGTCAACTTAGCATTGACATTTTGTCACATCTTTCAGCCTTCTTGCAATCTCTGGTGCTTATCCTTCGGATGTGTCCGTTTTGCAGCTTTACTAGGTCAGGCTTGGCTGTCCCCAGCTGACCGTGCAAGCATGAAGGTTGCTAAAATGTTCTTTTAGGGTAGCTATCCTAGTGAGCTTTATTTATAGGGGTTGGTTTCTGTCACAACCCCGACGTTCTGAGTTCTGAATCACGATGGCAGTTTGCTTCGAATTGTTCCTGATTTTAACAAAGGACGATGGCGCCACCCGTTCGAAGCAAGGCAAACTACTGGAACGATAGTGTGGCCTAAAAATCAACGACTTGTTTACTAGGTGTGATCTCGTCCTTGGGATATGCCACGATTTTCATTTTTTTTTCATCCTTAGACAACCTTCCCTCTCGGGTTGTTGAACGTCATCTGCTCAGGTTACCAGTCTTTTTTAATACCTTAGCTTTTTCCCGTCGTTCAATCTTTGTGCAAGTCTTGCTCAACACCTTTCATTGTCCACAATCAACTCAAGACATAGTGGTCTCTACAGGAAAACGTTATTGATCTCGATGGGGATCCATCTTCGAGGTTCGCCTGTTTTGCCACTTCGCTTGAAAGAAGAATGGATGTGATCTTAAGTGGACCATGTAAGGGAAATAGTATCAGAAGGCACTGCAACTTTCGATCAAAGTCCTTATGAGAAAACGATACAACAATCTGACGAATATTCAGAACAACATAAGACTTCAATAAAGATAGTCTTTTTAAATGATAAAATGTATTAAAGATAAAGTTTCAGTAATATGTAAAGTAAAATTGTTAAAGTCTATATGAAAGTGTTCTTGAATTATTCGTCAGGTTTGTTGTATCTTCTTGTTATAAGCCTTTATTTTGGCGAAAAGTTGCCTGTTGTAGTACATTTGTATTGTTTTTAAAATACATTATGTAATATTTAACATGCTTACCTTTCAATAGTTTTACTGCAGTCTCCATCTAATAGATATTAAGTGGAAATATGACTATTTAAACAAATTTCCCAATTCAATAACAATCTCTGTAATTGAATATGTTGCTTTTCAATTAAAAGGACAGATTTTAAGGGGGCACTATAACATTTTAATTGAATCACCTAAAATGACTTATCAGACTACGATACAGGTTGTTTCTGTAAACAACTTTCGTCAGTTTGGATTTTAAGAGTATTATCAGTTAATCTTGGAAGTGGTATTGCATATGTCATCTCGATGTCAGATAGAGAATCTTCGATGTAATAAATTTTGTGTTCTTGATATTCAACAGGGTCTGTGTGGTTAAGTGGATTGAACTTTTAGCTGTGCGAGACGAAGGTCTGGTACGGATCGGACCGAGTCGTTCGTTCACGAATGTATTTTTCAGAGACCACAGATTGTTGCTAGACTACGGAGTTCGTACTTTGAGCAATACTCTAGATGGTGGGATGCATTTCTGCGAGAGGATGGAGCCATATCGGTAAAACCCGATGCAATGAATCAATCCTTCGCTAAATTCCTTTCGATTGACAATGAAAATGTATAGATATGTATCTTATTTGGCATCTTGATCATTATCTCATTAATCACCAAGCTGTATATGATCAGCTGAAGAAAGCAAATTCCAACTTTTTTTGACACGGAAAGTTGTTCTGATAAGAATAATTTAAAGTTGTTTCATTGTTTCATATGTCGGTTTTGCCAATCAAGGAATGTGAGTGTTTTGATACGATCATGATTCTTTATTCAGAAAGAGAAAGCAAAGACATACATTTATACTAGCTCCATTGACAGAATAGTCATGACATTTATATCTCTATTTTGTTTACTGGTATCAGTAAGAAGCATCAACCACTAAGAGTTTTGACAGGACAAGCAGTTTGAGACCGTACCAGCTTTGACTCTTGAGTAGCATGATTGATATTAACGAATGTTGTTTAGTTTAGTTTAGTTTGATCGGACCATCACGCAGTCGAACAAATTAATCCATAATGCTCCGTCATCCTCAGATGTCTATCAGCTGACGATAACGACACCGGTTCTTTGTAGTTTACAATTTTCTTTGTCTGCAGCATAGCGTTCTGTCGAGCCTCACCACACTAACTTCTGAGTCTGAGTTAAGTTGTGCTGTGGATTCACCGCTATTACGTGAATCATGTAATTGCCTCTCCCTTAAGGAATTTATTATCAGCCTGGTCCATTGCTCGCGTCAAATGGACAGCAGCCATTACCGCAAGCCTATCGCACGTTCATTCCCTACACCGCATGCCTGGCACAATAAAACGATCTTTGTCAGCTTAGACCTCCAGGCGATTCTATCAATGTCTCTAACCCATCCTTCAAGTCTTCACATACTCGTTGAATCACTGAGAAAACATGCATGGATAAAATCTGAGATTCTACATAATCATGATTTGGAACAGCCATGATTACGAAATTACGTATATATACATATAATAGAAGTTGAAATTGATACACAGGAGAAGGTGTGTGCATTGTCGTACTCCTCTGGATGTAACCGTCTTTGTTTGAATCATCTCCAATTAAGGCTGGTGGCAAACTTACCATATCTTCAAATGCATTATCGACTAATGTCAAGTTTCTATCTATCTATCTATCTATGGATGTCTATTCCCAGGGGAAGATGTTGTGCTGTCCACTCTACCGTTAATCGTAGGGATGGAGCTTTAATTGCGTCCTAGGGCTAGATGAGTTGCTCGTATGTGTTGTATCCGTGTTTATGTATGTCGTCTTTATTGTCTATCCATCTTTTTCTTGGTTGTCTAGCTCTAACTGTCTCTTTTACTTGTACGCTGTTAAGTTTGGTTGTATTTCATCTCATAAAGTCCAAACCACTGCATTTGTTGTCATTCGATGTATTGTGCATGCTTAGCCCTCTGCTTCTGATGCCCTCATTTCGTAGTTTGTCTTTCCGCTTCCCACTGCCTCTGCATGTCTTCACACTGGTGAGCTTTTGTAGGTGTTGCTTAGAGACCAAGTTTGGAATGGTAACAAGTGTTGCAGAATACTTTATCACCTGTCTTTTCACTTCCATCTGATCTTTAGGTTGAGTAATGGTCACTTGTCAGGGCACTGCATTTGCTTTACACTTGTCTAATTTCATATCTAGTTTTTCCCTCCTCTGGGAAAAAATATCTCCAAATATTTGAATATGGGAACTTGCTTTACTCTGTGTTATTGTAATTGTATGTTTGCGCTTAGTTCTGCTGATTTTCCCTGGTCTTCGGTCTTTTGATTTGATTTCATGCTTGACGTTCTCAGTTATTAGCAGGAATACTGGTGATGTTGTAGCTGATCTCTCACACATTAAAATTTGGTTACGTCCGCAAAAAGCAATTCGTTGATTTCTTGCTTTAATTGGTCGTCGATCATTGCTAGTCAAAAGGGCTTTTTTCACTGTGCCTCTTCACTATTCTGTCTATATATATGTAGAGAAGAGGTCGAGACATACAACCCTGTCTAATCACCATTTTGCGTGTGTTCTCTGATTAAACGCTCTATTGTAAAGGAATCAATTTAGCAATATTACGCACTGCCGGCTTCCGTGCCCGTCACGTGGTGTTAGTCACATGAATTGATGACGTTTCAGGATATTTACTAAATACCATTCCGAATATTCACACAGCTATATGTTTCACAATAACCTTTATAATGAAAAAATTCACATCTGTTAAATCAATTTGAAATTTCTGAACTTTGAACGCACAGTATAAACACCTAGATAAATTATCCAGCTATCTTGACCACCAGTCAGTTTCACCATCATCAATCCTCGTCATAATGTGAATATATATATAACATCATCATCATCAGGTAACGTGCCTTCTGGTAGGCGATAAACTTTTTGGAAACTCTGTCGTTTGTCTTTCTCACTAGATTGTGACTACTACTCGTGTGCATGAGTCAGGCTATCACAATTTTTCTCTCAGTCTTCCTTCTCTCTACCTAGATTTACGGAGATGTCACAATGTGTTCTAAACCTCCCTTCTCAACACATGTTGAAAATGATGATTGCCTCCTTCTTAAGATTGATGAAAGCTTTCTCGTGTCTTAGTTTAGTTTAGTTTAGTCGTCGGATCACCATCACTCTGAACAAATTAGTTCCATAAGGTCCATCTCTCTCAGTATGTCCATAGATGTACGTAACGAACTGGTTCTTTGTTGATTTCATTCTTCTCTGTCTGCCAGCATTTGGTTCTTTTCAGTTAACAGTCTTTTGAGGTCTTTGCCAGTCTGGTTAGGTGGATTCACCGCATGACGCCGATCATGTCACGAGCTCTCTCCTAGAGAACTTATATATCAGCTGGTCCATTCCGTCCGCTTTGGAACAGCCAGATGTGTCAAGCCTATCCGAAACGTTCATTCCTCTACCTGCATGCCGCACAAATAAACTGATCTTTGTGACTGAAAACCTCCAGCGATTCTATCAATGTCTCATATCCATCTGTTTCATCACTTCAGCAGTACTATTGAGTCACTGAAGAAACATGCATGATAAAGTCTTGATTGCATCATGCAGATGCGTTCTCAGAAATTAATGCTAACCTCTGCTCCACAACAAGTGGTGTTATGTTGCTTGATTTTTATCAGTTCGTATGTCATCGAAAGGATCATATCGAATCCTACTTGCACGCATCCATTCTTCACGATCAGCTCTAAGTACAACTGTTCAATACAGTCCTCAGCTCTACCTCCAAGATTTTCCTCTTTTAACCTATTTCCTTTCTATTATTCTGCAGAGAGGATGTTATTTGTCAGCATTGACTCGAAGGTATGTCGTACGGCTCATCAGTATTCTATACTCTTATAGTAGGATAGTCAGGAGATGCGATCGCACACTGCACGTGATAAGTACCAGTATAATGCCATCGCCTCGTTCTGTATTCCTTCCAGTTGTTCTATCTGACTATGACTGAGAGTCAATCTCCATACTAAGCCAGAAGGACCAGACCTGGTATAAAGACAAAGATGCGCTGTTCACAATCCGCTGCGCATTACCCTCATCGCCAGCAAACCTTTCCTCGCCTTCATTGTCCATGAGCTATGTGTTCCGTAAACAGATTACGTCAAACGTAACCCCAGGTATTTCATAGACTGGACGCTCCACCACCTCTGAACCAAACCACAGATGGTGTTGGAGTGTTGATCTCATTCAACACCTCAACATTAGTCATTTTAGCAGTCCAGGTTCTCGTCATTCTTCAGTAAACCATCTTTTGGCCTTCAGAATCTTTTCCTTCTGGTGTTCATTGTCCATGACTCACATCCATGTCAGTATTGCCTATGCTAATTGAATAACTGCATCCTGTTTGCAATTGACAAGGACCTGTTCCAGATAATGCTTCTCTTTTTAGGAACGAAATTTTGCTGCCCTATTCTGTTCTTTATTTCACTTTCTTCTATATATATAATAAAATGCAGAGACAAAAATGTATTCTTAATTCGGTTTTGTATTTCAATGTGGCATCCGGAACTTCATGTCGTGTATGCTTTTTCTGTTTCATTCTTAACAACCTGCCCGCTCTGTCCTCTTAGCCTCTTTTGCAACTCTGAGACTTGGAGTGTTCCATTTTCAATAACTTTAGCTATTAGTGTGTTGCAAACTTCTATATATATATTCTGGTATTCCTGATGGATCTCAATCTCGAAATCATTTAGAAGAAATTTAGATTAGTTAATTGAGAATATAAAAAATACATTACAGGCTGAAATAATTTGAAACACATATATAAAATTGTGAACATTATTTATAACAGAAAAACGGTTTAAAATTTACAAAGTGCATATTAATCTTGATGTGAAAGTTTTATGCATAACTGGATAAACTAGAGAATAAATTCAGTTCTCAACAACAACATGAATAATACTAGATTAATATTCGTAATGTTATCTTATATAAGATACCGAACTTCTAGAGGGAAGAATTGTACACTTTCATATTCAATAACTCAACATTTTCGTTTAGTTGTTTGTTTCAAATGTCGATATAGTTTATCAACAGCATTAATTACAATTACAAAAAATAAATCAGTCACTTTGAATAAATAAATTAAAAGTATGAAAGGCATTTATAATAAAAAATAAGTTTTATGTTATTAGTGAAGGAGATGAAGTTGGCGTGCACATTATTAGATGGTAGTTACCGATTGTGAAATGAAGAGACAATTTTTACAGGACAGATCTGAACATGATGAAGACAGTGAAGGAATAGGAAAGTGTCAATTGGAAAAGATGAAGACCTCAATGCAGGTACATAAAAGTATCAACTGAAAAAGATGAGAAAATTAGTGCAGGTAAAGGGAGTGCCAACTGAAAAGGATGAAGACCTCGTTACAGGCACAGGGAAGTGTCAACTGAAAAGGATGAAGACCTCGTTGCAGGCACAGGGAAGTGTCAACTGGAAAAGATGAAGACCTCAGAGAATGTACATAAAAGTATCAACTTGAAAGGATGAAGACCTCAGAGAATGTACATAAAAGTATCAACTTGAAAGGATGAAGACCTCAGAGAATGTACATAAAAGTGTCAACTGGAAAAGATGAAGACCTCAGAGAATGTACATAAAAGTATCAACTTGAAAGGATGAAGACCTCAGAGAATGTACATAAAAGTATCAATTTGAAAGGATGAAGACCTCAGAGAATGTACATAAAAGTATCAATTTGAAAGGATGCAGACCTCAGAGAATGTACATAAAAGTATCAATTTGAAAGGATGAAGACCTCAGAGAATGTACATAAAAGTATCAATTTGAAAGGATGCAGACCTCAGAGAATGTACATAAAAGTATCAATTTGAAAGGATGCAGACCTCAGAGAATGTACATAAAAGTATCAATTTGAAAGGATGAAGATCTAAGCGAATGTACATAAAAGTATCAATTTGAAAGGATGAAGATCTCAGAGAATGTACATAAAAGTATCAATTTGAAAGGATGCAGATCTCAGAGAATGTACATAAAAGTATCAATTTGAAAGGATGCAGACCTCAGAGAATGTACATAAAAGTATCAATTTGAAAGGATGCAGACCTCAGAGAATGTACATGAAAGTATCAACTTGAAAGGATGAAGACCTCAGAGAATGTACATAAAAGTATCAATTTGAAAGGATGCAGACCTCAGAGAATGTACATAAAAGTATCAATTTGAAAGGATGAAGACCTCAGAGAATGTACATAAAAGTATCAATTTGAAAGGATGAAGATCTAACGCAATGTACATAAAAGTATCAATTTGAAAGGATGAAGATCTAACAATGTACATAAAAGTATCAATTTGAAGGATGAAGATTCTAGCGATGTCATAAAAGTATCATTTGAGAATGTGATGAAGATCCTCAAGCAATGGCATGTACACTGAATATCAATCCTGTATGAATGAAGGATTTGTTCAGTAATGTTCATTTTCGACGATTTTCTGTTTATTCTTCTATTTACTTCTTAATATGTAATAAAATGCAAGCAAAATGATTGCTTATTCGTTTTATTTCCATAGTAGCATCAATTGTCAGATTGGGTAGTCAATTGCATCTGTTTTACTTTTATTCCATAGAGTAGGCCATTTCAATTTACAGTATTGAGTCAATTATCTTTTATGTTTGTATCCAGTGGTTCAAACAACTTGAAAAATTTAGATTAGTAATTGGAAGTCAATTGATCTGTTTTACCTATTATTCCATTATGTAAACTAAATTTAAAATTTAAAGTCAATTAATTTTGTTTAAATTTTTATTCATAGGATAAACTTAATTGTTCACACAAATGAATAATCTGATTATTTACTGTTTATCCATAGATAACCAATTGGGAAGAATTGGAGTCAATTGAATCTAAATTTTCTGTTTTTATTCATAAGTTAAACCTTAATTCATACAAAATTGGAATAATCAATTAGATCTTTTTAAAATGTTATTTATTCATAAGGAATAAGCCATTATAATTGTACAAAATTGGAAGTCAATGATCTTTTTACGGCGATTTGATCATGGTGAAGACAGTGAATGTAACAGAATTGGAAGTCAATGATCATGTTTTAAAGTTTATTCATGAGGTAAACCACTGAAATAGACCTGTTACAGGACATGGAAGTCAACTGAGGATGACTGTTTTACTGTTTATTCATGGAGATGAAGACCTAATGTACAAAAAGTATCACTTGGATGAGTCAGAAATTACATAAGTATCAATTTGAAAGGTGCAACCTTAAATGTACAGAAATTTGAGGAAGTCAAATGATCTGTTTTTGAAGATAGCTGTGATTCATGAAAAACACTTAATTGAAGAATTGTGAGAAGTCAATTGATCTGTTTTACTGTTTATTCCATAGGTAAACCTTAATTGTACAGAATTCGTGTAATGTCAACATTTAACGTTATGGAAGTTTAACAAAACATAGACGACGTTCCTATGAACAATTACTTGTCACACGAGATGATGAAACAAGTTGGTCAGCAGTTGCACACCACATTTATTTACTTATTTTGCAACTGTATTATTATTATTAAACCTGCAGTATTGTTTCTTGAGTCGTATATGCATTGGGAGTCATTGCTTATTTGTTTAATACTTCGATTTTGTAGGTTGTTTATATAAAGAAAACATAACCGTATAAACAATAGCAAATACTATAAAGTCAAATGTTATATTATCATATCTACATAACTTATCCTATGTAATCCGTCCTGATGTGGTGGGATTGATTGCGTACTTGGATAATGCATAGAGATATATCGGTTGGAGTTTTGTGCTTCTTATAGGTTGAACTTAGTCACAGTCATGCTTACAGCCAGTGGCGGCTCGTGGTCATTTCTTGGGGGGTTTATACAAAAACCGTTAACAAAAAATCATGGTTTTGATATTACTATTATTTATCTATTCCTGAAGTTATTGATTTCGAATCTTGGATAGGGCATGAGACCCCACTGTGCCTTATAGTGAAATAGTCACGTCATGCTCACAGCATGGGTAAAAGGTGAGACAAAGTGAGCACATCTTTCCCCAAGTTTATGGGCTTTGTATGTTTAATAATACAAATATAGAAAATAAATATTTGTTACAGAAACTGAACTGGAACTAAGTTATAACAATATCTGATCAGAATCGGGTTTAAAAAAAGAAGAGCCCAGTCGACACGTATGACGTGTTCGGATGAACGTCTGCTAATGGTTGTTAGGTAACCGACATATTTTGAAAATCAAAACGATCAAAATCAGAATCGCAGCCTGAAAATTGAGAACACTACATAAAACATGTAGATATGCATTTCGTAGAGAAATGAGACGCGCTACAACAATCTTATCGTGAAACTTACAATGTCTAAATGGCAAGAAATGGCACATCATGATTGACACATGAAAAAACATAATTTATTAAAGGACATAAAGATAAAGACATTCACATAACAAAGTGAATCTTTAGAAGCTGAGAATAAACCATATAAAACTGGAACCCACATTACATATAACAATTTTGTTACAATCGTTTATAAGAGTACCTCCATTATTGAATGAGGTTCATCTAATAAATAATGCTACAACACTAGATTTTTATGGCAAAACTAACAAATAAAGTTCGACATAAAAACCGATATAGATACAAGTAGATATTTATGGAAAATAATGTCAAGTTGGAACAGACAACAACATCTATGAACAGAAGTCTTTTAGACATCTGTTTTTTAAATACGTTTTGGATGTATCATCTATTTGAATCCTTGATGTAATTTCAAATTAGAAGCCCCTATGAAATGAAGAGAAAAGCTTACAAAAACTTAGAACTAAAGAGGATAAGAACTGATAGGAAGACAAATCAGAATACTAAGTGCATGCATATTTCCAGTAGCAAAGTATATGGGTGAAACATGGACATTTAACATGGCAATGGAAAGCATATATGTACTTATGAAAATAAGAAAGAACTGTAAGTCAAAGAACTCTTACTGATGATACTCAAACGAATGAGATAAAAATGAGGTATTTTAAATATATAACAAGTCACGAAGGGTTGGGAAGATCATTATGAAGGCGTCGTCCTGAAAGAAGAGAAGAGGAAGGTCAAGAAGAAGATGGATTCATGATGCAACTTATTATTTAAGCATAATTGATGCAGAGACACGGACATTTAACCTATGATAGAGATAAATTCTGAAGGACTGTTAAGGTGGCAACGTTCTGCCCAGGACAAGATATTGGAGGAAACATATATTTACATATGTTTATAGTAATATTAGCATACATACGGAGCACACCAAAATGGCAAAGCAGGATTATCAAACCATGTTTGCTTTCAATTCACTCCGCTCATTAAGAAGACCGACAACTTTTTCTGTGGAACATCAAGTTTAGACTGTTCAACGTAAATGTAAAGTCTGTGCTTCTCTATAGCTCTGAAATATAGTATGTGACAAAGAATATCATATTAAAACTGCAAATATTCACCAAAAGATGATTCCGCCAATATTTCGTATCAGATGGTCACAAGCAGTGCCGGATTAGCCTAGTAGCAGAAGCAGCAAATGCTACGGGCCCTGCGCTTCTAGGGGGCCCCGCGCCTATGTGACAGAGATGAAAATGGGAAAAATAACCAGATGTTATTTCAAAAACACGCATTCTGTCTGAAATTTTTAATGTCGTATGTGATGGTGCTGAATCCAAAGAAATCGAAGCAGAAAATACAGAAGACGTGTCCCACTGTGTAGTGGATGAAAGCAGTGCTATAGAAGAATCATCATTACCAATACTACCATTAAGATCAGTAACTCTTCACGATTTAGCCACATTTTCACAAGACAAACTGAAATCGAATGTTCAGAAAGTCCTCCCAATTTAGCCATATCAACTTCAAGCCAAAGAGAGGCAGAAAGCACAGCACATGCTTCTAATGAAGCAACATCTTCTACAAGCCAAAAACACTACGAAAGTAAAATGTACTCCAACGATATTGGTGAATGGCCAAACAATTTCAATCGAGATTATTGGATTGTGAAAGAAAGTAGCGAAGTGCAACATAGGAACAGTGATTTCTTGTCTTAAAAAAAACATACAATAAAGAAAACAATCCACGATTTTGTCGAAAGTCGTTTTTCACATACACACATACACCAACAAACAAAACTCACGTGAGAGATTGGTTGTGTTATACAGATACTAAAGGACAACTGTTCTGTTTTGTTTGCAAAGTTATTGATTTAGGCTGTACCATAGAGTGACTGGTGTATTTGGAATACTCCGGCAGTTAAAATCTATTACAGCAGAATAGATCTTGAAAAGAACTCCAAATATTGTCAGCTCTTACCAAGAGGATTTGGAAGAAAGCCTAGGCGACGAACTTATGCAGTTCACTGAACTTCTTAAAACTAATGTTAGCTGCTGCTATTAGCAACGAAAAGCATGAGGCTCTAGAACAGCAATTTTATAAACTTATAATGGAAAATTCATTAGAGTCGTGTTTCCCAAATGTAGAAATAGTCTTACGAATTTACTTGTTTTTAATGATTACTAACTGCAGCGAAGAAAGTTCTTTTTCGACATATAAAAGCGTATTCGAGCGTATTAAAAAGTGAGTTCAGGAACATGATGGGACAAGAATATAAAAATAACCTCACCTTAATGAACATTGAATGTAATTTACTTAGAGAAGTTAATTTGTCTAGTATTATCTCTAAATTTGCTCACATTAAATCGAGACAAGTTTGTAAAGTTGTGTTTTATTTTATTATCATACAAAATCTAGGGCCCGCGCTTAAATTTCTAGGGCCCGCGCTAGCCTAATCCGGCACTGGTCCCAAGTGATAAAAAAAAAAGAATTATGGAAGAGAGCAGGAAAGAAACCAATACAGAGAAAATTATGATGGATTATATATTTTCTCAGAAAAGTAGCCACAGAATATAACTAGCCATGCCCTTGACTGGAACCCAGAAGGATAAAAGAGAGTGGAGACGTCATACCTGGCGACATTAGAAGAGGAAGTCAGACAGGTTGGAACCACATTGACAAAACTCAAGAAGACAGTGAACTATGTTATAAGGAAGTCAGACAGGTTGGGAACCACATTGACAAAACTGAAAAAGACAGTGAACTATGTTATAAGGAAGTCAGACAGGTTGGAACCACATTGACAAAACTCAAGAAGACAGTGAACTATGTTATAAGGAAGTCAGACAGGTTGGGAACCACATTGACAAAACTGAAGAAGACAGTGAACTATGTTATAAGGAAGTCAGACAGGTTGGGAACCACATTGACAAAACTGAAGAAGACAGTGAACTATGTTATAAGGAAGTCAGACAGGTTGGGAACCACATTGACAAAACTCAAGAAGATAGTGAACTATGTTATAAGGAAGTCAGACAGGTTGGAACCACATTGACAAAACTGAAGAAGACAGTGAACTATGTTATAAGGAAGTCAGACAGGTTGGGAACCACATTGACAAAACTGAAGAAGACAGTGAACTATGTTATAAGGAAGTCAGACAGGTTGGGAACCACATTGACAAAACTGAAGAAGACAGTGAACTATGTTATAAGGAAGTCAGACAGGTTGGAACCACATTGACAAAACTGAAGAAGACAGTGAACTATGTTATAAGGAAGTCAGACAGGTTGGAACCACATTGACAAAACTCAAGAAGACAGTGAACTATGTTATAAGGAAGTCAGACAGGTTGGAACCACATTGACAAAACTGAAGAAGTCAGTGAACTATCTATAACATAGTTCTTTGATGAATGACGGTTGCAGCCCTATGATCCCACGGGAACAAGATAGTTTGATGATACCATTTATGAACCAAAGAGAGGCACAAGAAATAAAATAAAATAACAGGTGGGATTTAATCGAAAGCGTGAAAGAAAGTCAGCTCACACAAAATATTTCACAATCACAAAAAGTGTTAAAGTTTTATTTTTCTCATCTTTTTCCCGCCCAGTATTCTCGTATATAAATAGTAAATATTTGTTGGGATTGTTACTATATCGTTCAACACAATATACATGGATATTTGCTTCACAACCACATGATGCTTAACTAAATTCTGTTAATTTTAAGAGCAATTTTAATTTTAATTCATAAAATTGTTTTTTTTTCTTCTCAGTACAATATCATTACATTTGTTGGACTATAATACAGTTTGTAACATTAAAGAATTTGTATAAAAAATATCTCCACAAAATGAGACAATCTTCTACCTGTTACCAGGGACGACACTGTAGATATATTATACTCATACATTTACCATTTCTCTCCAACACCGCACAGTAGGAGACTCTACTACATACTTTCTTGTTTGTTATTTAATTATAACACAGCACTGTAAATCAATTGTCTAGTTTCATCATCGTTAAGGCTAAATTAAGGCATGCACTGAGTGTTAACAACTTTCTAACGTATGCTACTATTGTCATTTAACCAGCAAATGTCTGTGTGATTGTTATGTAATTCTTTTTATATTATTTTAACAAAAGTGCAATGAAATATCATAGTTTATATGCTAAACAATCAGAAATGGTAAAGTTATCGAGATTTAACGAAAGAAAATATTCAATATTCGTCGACATTTAATTGTAAATGTACAATAAACGGCCAAATTATATTGCAATGTGCAATGATAACACATGCAGTATATGTAACATAAATATGAGACTGAACATGAAGTTTCAAGTACATTACAAAACAAATATTCGAGACATGCCATTTGTAATGCACTTTATTTGGATAATCATGTTTTGCATATGCTATATGTGTGGAGAAACATAACAAAACAAGAGCTACAATTGAAACATAATCATTTCATTTCAATCTACCGCCTTGGAAGCCTGTATTTTATTATACAGATATTCATTTACAAGCTGCCATAATAGATGCTCATATGCTCATATAAGCTAAGATTTGTCAAGTTTGTTTACTTCAGACTAAATCACCTGTATCCAACAATAGCACAGTAACACTAGTATCGTCAATACTGTGCTCGTCAGGTCATCGCAAATATTTACACTGTCAAATGTATAGGTAGGAAGTATCAAGTAGCGAGGGGTATCAATTTTAAAATTGTAGTAAACTGAGGTAAAGCAACTTTGGAAACATACTTTACAAGTGGTCACTCTATAACAAGATATAATGTTTTGTAATATAGCATTTACAACTTTAATGTAATACTTAATGAAATAAGTAATATTAAAATTGATGTTAAAAGTGATAACATTCTTGCTCTGATTTGTCATGTGTATTTCATCTTACATTCCTCATGTTTTCCAAAAATGCTCTCCAAGACCCTTCCTCGCTGAAAGACAATTACCAAAGTCATATTGCGTACAGTTTTACTTTTATAAAGATTCAAATATTTGCTCAATTTTACCATATATATTTTACTACATTTTACTATAACGCAGAAACAATGTATTTATAATTAGATGTCCATAGTCCACAAGAAAACAATGGTTATGTTATCTTCAATGCATGTGTAAATATACATGACTAATGTTTTGAAAACCAAGAAAAGTTATCATAAAAACAAAAACATTTGAACACTGCACTTTTCGACAAAGATTGTTTGTCTTGTATATTTTAATCGGTCTTTAAAATAACCAACGTGACATAACTATTCAGCATCTGCCTTTAATTGTACGGTGCAAGACGTTTCCTAATTTTGTCCTTCTCGTTTCAACGGATGCACTAGTCGCTTTTCTTTGAGGATAGTGCATTCTAAAAGTGTTCTTGCGTTTATACAGGGTGTTCAAGATAATAGCAGCCTGTGAATGGAGTCAATCTGGCATATATGTATGAAAATGAGAAGGTTCAGTTATGACGTAGTATAGGTCAAGGTTATGTGACGGTATGTAATTGTAGTGCGGGTAGGGGCGATGAACAAATGTGACGTAAAACGAGCTAGTCAGAACCGGTTTAAATAGTACATAAACATAACGCGATAGATATCTGGCAACTTTCGATTTATCAATGGGGCTGCTTTATCTCAGGTACTAGGTGCATATCTGCCAACATGTAATTCCATTTTCTCATGACCAACAGCATATATTTTCTTATAGCATCAACAATAGAAACTGCAAGGGCAAAAACAGCTTTAACGATATCAATTTCATGTTTCTTATGCTTGAGATATTATATCCAGAAAAGTTTGCTCACTTACTTGTTGGAATTGTGCTTGTATCATTATTCTTCAAGATACTTTTCTGTCCCTGTAATTTTTTTATTTCTTTTTTTCTATCCAGAAGCACTTGAGCTTTCAGCTCTTCGGTTCGGTGCCACGAATACCGTAAATCTGGAGAACCTGTGACTTTTCTGCCAGCCCGCGGAATTGAACCACACTCACAGTGGCTTGTAGCCCGTCGTTCAACGTGCTACGAACACGCTAGGCAGGCGGGCTGTTTCTGTAATTCAGTTCTGGCATGTTTTACTGGCTTTATAGCATCTACTAGCTGATTAACCCGGCTTCGCACGGATGAAAGTTGTTAGTAATCCTTGATGAGGAATTGGTGAAGCCGTTCCAAGAGATGTCGTCTTCTTCTTCAGCGATTTCTGGTCATGCGATTAATTTACTGTGGACCACAAAATGGGCTGTCAGCTTCAGGTCTGTCAGGTTTCCCCAAGCTTAGTTTTCAGGTCGACTGGGTGTGGTCACATGTTGCTTCGCAGCTCACCCAGGAGAGGACAGTCTTGCAGGATATGCTCTGGTGTCTGCTCCGCCTGCTGACACTGGCAGAAAGCTGTTTGACTTATTCCTAGTCTATATAAGTGTTTGTTGAGTCTGCAGTGTCCGGTGCGTAGTTGAAATATAATGACCTGATATGTTCTGCTTAGGTCTTTGATGGAGTCTTTTCCATAATCATATCCAATGTTTGTCTTCCAGTCTACAGCTGATTTGATTTGTATAAGGGTTTTGACCTCTTGAAAAGACAGGGTCGGATAAGACATATCAGTTTGGTTTTATTTATTTTTTAAACGAATATTGACGCGATTTCAAGTCAATATTCTAAATTATACAGTTTGCTCAAACCAAAGCAAACGAAAAACGCAATTTTATAGCGTAGTTTGAAACAACAAATTAAAGGACGCAATCCATGCCTATGTTGTATCTAGCAATTTGTGGATTATATCCCTTTACTTCACCCGCGCTTCACTCTCGTGGTGTCGAAATATGTTGGATAGGATATCAAGAAATCGATTAAAAATTAATTGTAAAGCTAATATTGATCCAATTTGGACACGGTTTCTTTAACTAATAATAACTTTTGAAGATACAATTTTGCTGAAAAAATGGGGAGTATTGGATGTAAACTGAAGCTTTCTATAGGGGGCACACATCGCGACAGTCAGCTTTATATTATAAGATGAAAAAACAGACTTGTTACTGGTATTTTTGTTTGTATCAGCATTTTCATCTATAATAGTCTCTTACATGAACACCTTTTTCTACATAAACTAAATCCGCCACTTCCATCTGTTAAGACTTAACAAAATATTGTCTACACTGAGAACCTGATCATAATGATGTCATGTTTACTAATTCTAATAACATTGCAACACATCTTCTTGATGACATCACTCTTGACATTGGTAAACCTTCTAATCGAAACTGTGGTTTCCAATCTACTAATTTAGTTCCTCCGAGTGCTGTAATTAATATACGGAGTCTGGTACCCATTCTTTTCTTTATCATGGCCTATACATTTAATCTTCATCTATAGAAAAGGGTAATCATAACTATATTAATTTGAATGAAAAAAACATTTGTAATTCTTTATCTCAACTTTCATCTAATTGGGAGTGTGTGCAGTGCCAGTATATAATAATTAGTAAAGTGTTCAAACATAATTTTACTACGATATCAGCCTCATGTGGAGATTCCAAGATTTTCGTCTTTTGCTTATTATACACATTGCTAGATGGTTTTTGACTAGTCGTTTGTATTTCATCATTAGTTATGTATAACCTCTGTTCCATGTATACTATAAATTTGCATCACTTTCGTTCTGTATGACTGTTTCAATACTTTCATGATCAGAACTCAAAGATGGTTGTATTTACCAATTTTGGTTACCAAGTTCCATCATCAGTGGATCCATCGATGTTGCATAAGTTATCTCCTTCAACAGTTTCAAAATGTTTTAAAGTTAATTTGTGCCTTTATTTATACATCTAACATCCATTGAGAGAAGATTAAGTGTTTTTTCTGATGACGATCTTGTGGGACTGCTTTTCAAACTCCAGTGTCAAGTCTATACTATTACAGAACATCTACAAGCCATACTCACATATGGTATTATCTGTGAAAAGTGAATGATAATCTTAGAAGGACCCTGAAAAATTTCTATTCTGATGATAGTCGGAAATTGTGATAATTTCACAAAACTCAAAATTTCAGCAACATATTTAGTTACTCTCACTCAAATTATCCAACATATATCCCCGTTATACTAAGAAATATGAACCTTCTTCTTTTTTTCCGGTGAAAGTGAATCTCAAAGACAGTTTCAATGGTTTGATTACTTTATCTCTTCAAATTCTCACTTGTAATCGAAAGCAACAAACAAGTAGTGCTTCTAAATCATTAATCTGCATACATCAGTTGTTTTCCTTCTAATTCATTGTTCAAAATTGTTGTCTCAGTTACAATTAGTCTCCTTCCTTTAACATAGAGTAATCATTTTCCGTATAGAAAGGGAGCTTAAATCCCTCATTGTTTGTTGTTACAAATATATTTTAAAGAAATATTACTTTGAAACTAACAGCTGTCAGTCATTGTGAATATGTGTTGCATGTTTGGACGTACATTAAACGTGTCTGACACGTATATATATATATATACATATATATATTTTTTTTTTTATCAATGACATTCACAAACTACTAGTGCAACTTACATAATTCAATCTGTATTTGAAAGAAGAATGATTCTATATTCCCAGTGACCAAAGTATTCAATATACTTTAAAAATAATATTTCACAATATGCTAGGTCTTCTTCTTTGCATTCGTTCTTTACCGCCAATTTTAATCACTCTTTGTGATATGTTTGATCTTTGCCAAGAACGTGTATACGTTGCACATTGTTTAGTAGGCCCCTAAACGCATAGACTTCTACACGTTTAGGACACATGCATCCGATTTCAGCCAAACCTCCTTAGTCACCTCTTGAGCCATGCGTGCAGGTATTAGTGGTTCTATTCTTTACACCCCAAATTTGGGCCCCGGTAACCACTCGGGAATATGCTAGGTAATACTCCTCGCTCAACTTGAATACTAAATGACAATTATGTGTATAATAAATAACCATATATTATCAACATACATTATGTTTTGTATATTTTTGAACAAATGTTAACAAAGTATACAACTTGTTAATGGTCCCAGTTTGGAAGAAATTTGTCTATTTCTTATCTCCCACATTAGGATGTTCTGAACTTTGTAATCTGTCCGACACAGTATCCGGACTACCTGGACATTGTTTATAACTTTCATTGCTGCTGCTGGATGATTTTCTACGTCTGGTTCTTTTACCACTAAAACCTGCAGTCTTTATTTTCCCCGTAGATTGAGAATGTGTTAATCTTTTTGGACTTGAAGGCCGCTGACGATATATTTTCTGTAGTGAATCTCTACCACTGGTTTCTGTGTGTATGTTTGCTGCTCCGGTTATTAAACTAGAGATGCCGCCATCAATGTCCTCATGTTGAGGTGAAGATGAGATTGAGTTTTTCGGAGATGGATCAGCGCTGTTCGAATTTGTTACATTCTGTGGAGAACTGAATTTGGAGTTTTGATTCATAAATATAGAAGAACATGGAGTTGAAACAGGAGAAAAGAACCGAAGAACCTCTGTTATTTGTTCGTCTATTTTGTTCATTTTTCGTCTGATGCTATCAATTTCTTCTTTTAAGTCAAGTCTGAGGTCATATAATGATTTCAATATGTGTTGTTCAGAAGCAGACAAACCACTTGCTGTAGTTGTGCTGGGGAGATTTGTATTAATACTACTTGTGTTTCGAGTTTCTCTTGTAAAATTGATATTACTTGTATTCAGAATTGTATTTAAAGTTTGCTGATCTCTGTCTGTGCAACTTTGTTCTACATTTTCTAGTCTATTGTCGCTGCGTAGAATACCACTTTCTGAAAAGTCTGTTTTCTTCAAATTTGTTCTCAGAACTTCCTCTGGAAACTCTTCAATAGGATCTTGCGTTTTAGCAAGGAATCGACCCCATTTTGCCATAGGTTTTGATGAAACTTTTGGTGTTTCGCCAACCCAAGACTCCACTGTTGGGGATAAATCGTTCAGAGGAATACTTTTATCTCTGGTTGTGCCTTTGGAATTACAACTGGAATCCTGAGTGTCGCTTTTACTCGTAGACCCACCCAAAAGTTTACCCCACCGTGACTGACCAGTGCCTGATCGTGGGTCAGGCTTTGTGACTACAGAATGTGAACTCTCGGAAACATGAATTACACGGGAACCACTTCTATTATTTTCCTGTTGGAAATTGTTCACATCCGGACTGTTTGAAATCGATTCACCTTTTTCCAGATCTTGACGGTTTTGATGTTTTACTTCGTGTTTTGTGTCACTAATTTTTCTGAATCGTGAGATCAGTTTTCTGACAGGGTGATTGTTTGCTAGATCAAGTGGTGGATCATTCTTTCGTCGCTCTGCCAGTTCTTTCTCCTTTCGCACATCTGCAACTTTCCGGAAGATTAACTGAAATGGGGAAAAATGAGAAAGAAAAAATTAGTATACTATGACTGCATTTTCTCTCATGCCTTTTTAACTGCGATTGGGGCATATTGCCTCAACCAACTCATGCCTTTTTAACTGCGATTGGGGCATATTTCCTCAACCAACTCATGCCTTTTTAACTGCGATTGGGGCATATTGCCTCAACCAACTCATGTCTTTTTAACTGCGATTGGGGCATATTGCCTCAACCAACTCATGTCTTTTTAACTGCGATTGGGGCATATTGCCTCAACAAACTCATGCCTTTTTAACTGCGATTGGGACATATTTCCTCAACAAACTCATGCCTTTTTAACTGCGATTGGGACATATTGCCTTAACCTACTCATGCGCCCGCGTGCCCAGCGTGTTCGTAGCGCGTTGGACTGTGGGTGACTAGCCCTCTGTGTGTACGGGTTCGATTCCGTGGGCAGGTAGAAAAAGCCACAGATTCCCCAGATTCACGGTGTTCGTGGCACCGAACCGAAGGGTTACGATGTCCATGGCACTGAGCCGAAGGGCTGAAAAGCTCAAGTGCTTCTGGATCGGAAAAAAAAAAACCCTACTCATGCCTTTTTAACTGCGATTTGGGCATATTGCCTCAACCAACTCATGCCAATTCTGTCTATCTTTATCTATCTTCTGTAGCTCCCTTATATTGTTAATATCTGTCTCCAAATCTCTATTCCGTGTATTTCTATGCATCCCTCTTTTTCATTTACCCTGTGGGTTCCAAGTAATGAATGCATTGCATCTAACTAAAGAAGATATCTCTCAGATATCCAATTACATCCGTCCGTCACTGAACGCATATTTCTTTCTTTCCTTCCTTTGCGTTCGTTCTTTACGACCAATTTTAATCACTCTTTGTGATATGCTTGATCTTTGCCAAGAACGTGTTTACGTTGCACATTGGTTTGTAGGCCCCTAAACGCATAGACTTTACACGTTTAGGACACGTGCATCCGATTTCAGCCAAACGCATATTTCATGTCAGATGTTGTTTCAAAGGCTGATAGTTTTTAAAATAATAAACTGCGGAATATCTGCTGTGCAAACGTTTACAATCATATTGTAACGTACGAGCTGTGTTCCCATATGAGCGCTGAGACAGAGCATTTACTGTATGAGGAAAGGAAGAAAGATAATGACGGCAGACTTTGACATGGAAAATTATTGCTGAGTCCAGCAGAGGATGTTATTCAACATATTTAGTGCACTGACAGATATAAAACCAGTTTAAAAGTGGATAAAGTTATCTGTAAACTCACTGATCTCACTTCACGTCATTGTCACATTTGACTGAAAGACTAAACAGGAAAACTATTGATGTCGAATTAGAAGTGATCAATGATCAACAAGAATTTCATAGAGGGGACATTGTTATTTACACCAGGAATTGATCAGTGGTCATTTGTATGGCATATTGGCTTTACAACTCAATATTCCGGGATAAGAGAGCAGTATGTTTGCTGTGACCACAAGTAAAACAACAATAGACGTTGACGACAACAGTAAAAACGCAATGGACAGGCAGGAAAACGCAATGTGAAACGGAAAGCAATGTGACACTTAGTGAAAAACGCAATGTGACAACAGTGAAAAACGCAATGGTCAGGCTGGTATAATAAATTATGAATATCTGGTAAATGACAGAGTGCTATCCCTTTCAGCATTTCTTACTGACTCATTGAGCATGCTCAAGAAGGATATGTGCGTAGTTAATGGCTGGAGTCTGTGTTGAGATCGGGACTGTAGAGAGTCACTTTCATGTTTGTACCTTACATCAGTGAGTCATATGAAATAAACCAGCAGATATACTTGTCAGAATAACGACAGTGACAAGCTGTCAAGTAATGGACATCAGTGAGTCATATGAAATAAACCAGCAGATATACTTGTCAGAATAACGACAGTGACAAGCTGTCAAGTAATGGATATCAGTGAGTCATATGAAATAAACCAGCAGATATACTTGTCAGAACAACGACAGTGACAAGCTGTCAAGTAATGGACATCAGTGAGTCATATGAAATAAACCAGCAGATATACTTGTCAGAATAACGACAGTGACAAGCTGTCAAGTAATGGACATCAGTGAGTCATATGAAATAAAACAGCAGAAATACTTGTCAGAACAACGACAGTGACAAGCTGTCAAGTAATGGATATCAGTGAGTCATATGAAATAAACCAGCAGATATACTTGTCAGAATAACGACAGTGACAAGCTGTCAAGTAATGGACATCAGTGAGTCATATGAAATAAACCAGCAGATATACTTGTCAGAATAACGACAGTGACAAGCTGTCAAGTAATGGATATCAGTGAGTCATATGAAATAAACCAGCAGATATACTTGTCAGAACAACGACAGTGACAAGCTGTCAAGTAATGGACATCAGTGAGTCATATGAAATAAACCAGCAGATATACTTGTCAGAACAACGACAGTGATAAGCTGTCAAGTAATGGATATCAGTGAGTCATATGAAATAAACCAGCAGATATACTTGTCAGAATAACGACAGTGACAAGCTGTCAAGTAATGGACATCAGTGAGTCATATGAAATAAACCAGTAGATATACTTGTCAGAACAACGACAGTGACAAGCTGTCAAGTAATGGATATCAGTGAGTCATATGAAATAAACCAGCAGATATACTTGTCAGAATAACGACAGTGACAAGCTGTCAAGTAATGGACATCAGTGAGTCATATGAAATAAACCAGCAGATATACTTGTCAGAACAATGACAGTGACAAGCTGTTAAGTAATGGACATCAGTGAGTCATATGAAATAAACCAGCAGATATACTTGTCAGAACAACGACAGTGACAAGCTGTTAAGTAATGGACATCAGTGAGTCATATGAAATAAACCAGCAGATATACTTGTCAGAATAACGACAGTGACAAGCTGTCAAGTAATGGACATCAGTGAGTCATTGAAATACCAGCAGATATTGTCAGAACAACGACAGTGACAAGCTGTTAGTACTGGACATCAGTGAGTCATATGAAATAAACCAGCAGATATACTTGTCAGAACAACGACAGTGACAAGCTGTCAAGTAATGGACATCATGAACGTCGTTAGGAATACGGATCAGACATAGAATTAAAGTGAATATTTGGATTCTACCTTCAGGTCGCGACTACAAGAACTTGCAATCAGATGTGGTGTTGCTAGATTTGATCATTATACTGCAGATATCAATTTCATTAACCAACACCGTACTGGAACTGTCAGTCGTCGATTGCTGACAAATGCACCGAAGATGAGATTGAAGCACTTATGGGCGTGTTCCTTGTGCAATGATAATTATATACGGAATAACTGACTAACATATCCAAAAATATTCATACTTTTTGTCGTTATCACTGACCACATATCTGGATATATTGACACCTGTGTCACATGAAAGGACCATATATTTACAAGAACAAGTCAACAATCATACACATAAGTAGACACCCACAATGATAGTTTTAATCTGCTTTTTAGCATGTAAATTATACCTACCTTATATCTAAGATTGCAGATTATGTCACGTTTAGTTCTATGTCTGTAAACCATACATACTCCAAGTCTAAGATTATAGACAAGTTTCCAACTACCTTCTATGTCTGTGAATAATACTTACTCTATGTCTAAGATTGTAGGTAAGTGTCAAGTTTCCAGCTACCTTCCATGTCTGTGAATAATACTTACTCTATGTCTAAGATTGTAGGTAAGTGTCAAGTTTCCAGCTACCTTCCATGTCTGTGAATAATACTTACTCTATGTCTAAGATTGTAGGTAAGTGTCAAGTTTCCAGCTACCTTCCATGTCTGTGAATAATACTTACTCTATGTCTAAGATTGTAGGTAAGTGTCAAGTTTCCAGCTACCTTCCATGTCTGTGAATAATACTTACTCTATGTCTAAGATTGTAGGTAAGTGTCAAGTTTCCAGCTACCTTCCATGTCTGTGAATAATACTTACTCTATGTCTAAGATTGTAGGTAAGTGTCAAGTTTCCAGCTACCTTCCATGTCTGTGAATAATACTTACTCTATGTCTAAGATTGTAGGTAAGTGTCAAGTTTCCAGCTACCTTCCATGTCTGTGAATAATACTTACTCTATGTCTAAGATTGTAGGTAAGTGTCAAGTTTCCAGCTACCTTCCATGTCTGTGAATAATACTTACTCTATGTCTAAGATTGTAGGTAAGTGTCAAGTTTCCAGCTACCTTCCATGTCTGTGAATAATACTTACTCTATGTCTAAGATTGTAGGTAAGTGTCAAGTTTCCAGCTACCTTCCATGTCTGTGAATAATACTTACTCTATGTCTAAGATTGTAGGTAAGTGTCAAGTTTCCAGCTACCTTCCATGTCTGTGAATAATACTTACTCTATGTCTAAGATTGTAGGTAAGTGTCAAGTTTCCAGCTACCTTCCATGTCTGTGAATAATACTTACTCTATGTCTAAGATTGTAGGTAAGTGTCAAGTTTCCAGCTACCTTCCATGTCTGTGAATAATACTTACTCTATGTCTAAGATTGTAGGTAAGTGTCAGTTCCAAATGAGTTTCGAAGCATGATAAGCAAAACTTCACAGTCGTCAGCTTGATGGCGTAGATACAGTACGTCAGAGTCGAACATTTGGTTTGGATTGACAAAGACTGATCTTAAAATTGTCACAAACATCCCCTTTTACCTGTTGATGAAGTAAAGTATATTTGTCTAAGTTTTATTTTTTATACTCAGCGACTCCATGAGTATGATTCGCACAGTCGAAACAGGAATGGTGAGACGAAACTGGGTTGAGGTACCGGTACAGACAGGGATAAAAAAATTACTTCATTTTTGTCCCTGGTCACGCAGGTGTCAGGGATAATGAACGAGCTGACAGATTGGCTGGCATGGCTACGGTTTCAGAGGGAGTTGCAATGGACCGAAATGACATTCTTAACGCACTGAGAGAGTCCTTTCGAACAGAGGAGTTCCAGGACTGCGAGTCCCACTCGCTGACCAGATTGAGAGAGGTAGGTGTCAATATTGGTGTAGCCCGTAAAGAACGACATACCAAATATGCAAAGAGACTGATTAATCAACATCGAACTGGCGTGTTAGGCCGCTGGATGCTGCTGGATTTGTTTAGGCGGAGATCGGAGCACCTATTGGCATGTTTGGAGTGCTATGATGATAGTCCTCTGATAACTGATATGATGATCTGTTTTAGATTTTGGATCAAAGGCTTGTACATAGAAATTACACTATATTACTTTAAATATATAGTCTTGTAATAAAAGTTAAACTTCTGAATAAATACATTGGTTTTCATTTGTAAGCAACACATGCATGGGTGTCATGGACCATTGCGCAAGTTTTAAATAAGAAAATCGAATTGTTGGAAATAAAAAGCTACAGAAAAATTCTTAGAACAAGAATTTGTCAGCAAGCTCTGAACAACTGGGTACATTGGTTCATAAATGTGTCTCGGAAACTGAAATATTTGGGTAATATTAAAAGGTCAAGGTGGGTTAGAAAGAACACTAATGGAAAGAATTGTTATTGAAAGACGAAACAGCAGACGGCCAAGATGGTGGTGAAAACAGGGTATTAATGAAACATTCGCCCGAGAGGTTACCGGGGCCCAAATTTGGGGTGTAAAGAATAGAACCACTGTTACCTGTCACGCATGTCGTGAGAGGCGACTAAGGAGGTTTGCTGAAATCGGATGCATGTGTCCTAAATGTGTAGACGTCTATGCGTTTAGGGGCCACCAAACCAATGTGCAACGTATACACGTTCTTGGCAAAATCAAACATATCACAAAGAGTGATTACAATTGGTCGTAAAGAACGAACGCAATGAAGAAGAAGAAGAATGAAACATTGGACACATCGCGATGGCGCGAGAAGTCATTAAAGATTGAAAGTTTGTCGGTGACTGCAATGAAATTGGGTTGAATATGTTCTGCTGTGAGATAGGCGTCACAAGTTAAACATTATTTATAAATGTAAAGAAGGCTAGAGAAAATAGTGAGCTAAGATATTGATAAGGACACGCTAAAATCAATCAGACGAGAAGAAAAAAACCGATCTTCTTCCCTGTATGAGCAAAACGTGAATACCATTTTCTGATATTGAAAAAAAAGCAATCCTAATATAACCGAATAATATATGAGCACATCCGTCGACGTGCCTGTCGTGAGACCAAAAAAATAATAATTGGTCTTCTTTTTAGTTCTTCGCATGTTTTTTTAACTTAATGACAACAGTCTTAATAGTTATGAATGCCTGGTCTGTGTTGTCATTTCAGGTCAAATGTTACTCAGTGCATCACAGGACTGACTCTAGTCAAAAGTATGAGTCGGCAGGAACTTCATCAGGGACATATTTAAGACGCAACCAGCTAGCTACAGAATCATTAAGATGTGCACCATTGGTCATCTGCTGAAAGAGATTGCGCACATATGGGTCTGATCCGATTGCAGTGCATGTGTTCTATCTTAATTAATTATATTGTTTTATTCGTCTTTAAATATAAGTCAGTTGGTAAGTGTATAACTGTGAGGATGTCTGAGATTGCTCTTGTCTCTCTTGCCTTCAAGTTCATCCCTAAGTTTCTATTCGAACAATTCTGCACTTTTACTTAATGTTGTTTTTCCTTATAGCTCAGTCATCTGCTAGTTTTTCCCATTTGTTGGGACGATATAAAGGTCCTTTAATTATAAATCTTATCAAAACACTGTTCTATGGTAGTAAATATTTAACTCGAATGTGAAATTCAGTTAATGGAATGTACTGGGAAAATATAAATTTGTTTCAACAGAGAAACTGTTGAACAACAGACTTGATCCACAACCTGTTATAGTTTTTACAGATGCAAACTCAGCACTCCAAGCACTTCAGTCCAGAAAATTGCCAGGTCTACAAACCCTACTGTCTCAGTCTAAACTTTAAACTGTGCAAGCAGCGCAAGATCGTCTTGCAGTGGATACCTTCTCACTGTGGAATACCAGGAAATGAAACAGCAGATCGACTGGCAAAGGAAGGTGCTACAGAAAAGTACCGGATGTTCCAGTTACCTACCACAAAAAGAAAAGGATGATTAAATCCATAATAAAGCCACAAATACCAACACAAGATGGCTACTATAATATGAGTAGATTAGAAGAAGTTGTCATTCTGTGCCTTAGAACAGGACACAATCGACTCTGCAGCCACATGTATAAAAAAACTCAAGATTGGCAATTCAACCATGTGTACACGTGGACAGGTACATCAGACTGCAGAGCACATACTTCAAGATTGCCATGAATATGATATACTGACCTAACGAAACAACACCCGACAGAAGTCTACACGGATATCTGTGTGACCTACAAAATACAGTGAAGTTTATACAAGATACAATATTGAATGTATAGACAATATTTCAAACGAACGAAAGGAAGAAAGGTTAAATTTGTTGTTTATATTCCTATGTCAAAAAATTCCTTAAAAATGGCATACTTCTAAAGATTGTTTATTATTGGTTTTTGGTTACTGAGCGCTGACGTCCGTCAGAGCACTCCGGGAAAGCCCGTGTGTGCTCAGTCTCCCCAACAGATGTCGAAGGGTATGCATACTGATGGTTCATGTGGCTCTTTGGTTATACACACTACTCTCTCTGTCCCTCAAACATCCAGCTCTACTTGTACAAGTGTTATTATTTGCTAAAGATTATTGGTGTGTAATCCCTACCTACAGTACATAGTACAAAAACATGCCACAACAGGTCAAGGTGTATCAAAGGCAAGAACTTACATACAATTATTTTATTGCACTTACTCAGAATAGCAACGACCTCCTCGTCCTGTATCACTTCTAGAGAGCCAGAAACGACGAAACATAAGGCATCAAGACTCTCACCCTGATGAAATATCAGGTCCCCTGGGGCGCTATGTGTCATGTTGAAGTGCATAGCTAGTGCCCGAAGACAACCGTCGCTCGCTAAGCGGAATGCTGGATGCTCAAGAAAAACCTTCCGGTTGAGATGAACACATAAATCTGCTTTCATATCTTTAGGGCAATAGTTTAGTACCTGAAAAGGAAATTAACATTTATTTATAAATAACTATCTACTTTTTCTTAGTGTTACTGACATTTAGTTATTTAATATAGTTATATTGTCAAGAAAAAGCTAAGTCCAAATGTCAAGAAGACATTGCCTGGGTTGCGGAGTTCGTGTACCGCCGCTGAGATCTTCCTGTGTAAGAAAGAGATCGAAGTATATTTGGTTACTCATCGAAGCGCAATGATGATGGTCCTATCAATAAATCAGTACTACCCGTTTCTGCATCTCCTATCTTGTGATAAAAGAGATATCAAGCATCATCAAGCAGTTTCGGTTACGCTAGACCTGCGCACATAGACCATCAATAAATATACTGTGTACATGTACAATCTCTAGATCTCATTAGATAAACAAGTATCCAACCAAACATCAGAAGAAATTAGCTTGAATTAAATGTTTTTTTAAAAGAAATCTTATAATTTATTGCAGTTCTACGCTACTGAAACTCGGATGTGCTGGGACAAATGTCGCAAATATGCACTATTTGAACGTTGAAACAGAGTTCTTCGTCATTCTTGTTGTATGTACTTGATAAAGGCCTTTGGTCGAAACGCTGTTATGTCACTGATGATTGAACTAGTATTGTTACGTGTTTACTATTTAACTAGAAGCACAGATACTGACCAAACCACTACTGTTCACAAAGAAGGACTCACAAGTGGTGAAAAGAACGAACGCAGAAGAAGAACAATATCACATCAACTACAAAATCCCCCACACACACACAGAATACAACCTCCAAATCTAATTTTAAAGTACACTTTCCTGGCATGATGGAGATCATTCTTGGTATATAGGAGAGAAAAATATCAGTCAGATCTAACCACTGCTTTCCATGAAGATGCTAACCGATTGACCACCGATGTCTTTGAAGACGTTAACAACCTCAGACTCACCACTACATTTCATGAATATGTTAACAGCCTCAGATTGACCACTGCAGTCTTTGAATATGTTAACAGCCTCAGATTGACAACTGCATTCTATGAAGATGTTAACAGCCTCAGATTGATCACTGGTGTCTTTGAATATGTTAAAATATTCACAAAATATGTTAACAGCCTCAGATTGACCACTGCTTTCTATGAAGATGTTAACAGCCTCAGATTGATCACTGCTGTCTTTGAATATGTTAACAGCCTCAAATTGACCACTGCTTTACGTAAAGATGTTAACAGTCTCAGAATCACCACTGCCTTCTATGAAGACGTTAACAGCCTAAGAATGACCACTATTGTCTTTCAGGATGTTAACAGCCTGGAAATGACCACTGCTTGCCATGAAGATGTTAACAGCCTCAAATTGACCACCGCTGTCTTTGAAAACATTAACATACTTCGATTGATCATCGTTGTCGTTGTATATATTGCAGCTGAGGTTAGAAAGTGAATATATAAGAGAATGAATAACATTGTTGTTAAATGTGAAGAACATTAGGCAATAAACGCAATCAGACGCACGACATTTTAAGTGTCACATCGTACATTTGAAATTATTGTTGTCAACAACAAGTCTAAAGGTCACAAAGTTATTAATCATCAAACTACGTTTTTAGAATATTTGAGAAACATCATCAAATTTAGCTAAATCGATATTCTTTGCATTGCTGACAACATTTGTAGCCATCAACTGTTGAACTGCACTGAACAATTAGCTTTATGAGCTATGATAATTTTACATACATATTATTAGCGATCATTATGTTAGGAGTGCTCAGAGAAAATGATTGTATAAATTACAGTTAAACTTTTCAGGTTTTTTTGAAGATAGAGGAGCAAATGCAATTATCATAAATACTAATACTAAAGAAATTATGGGGATCAAAACTGCAGAATAGGATATTATTCATCATCATCAGTCCCGGTCAAGTTCAAATGCCCATAAAGTGATGACAAAACATTTGAACTCAATTCGAGCTTTGTTTTTCTCTCTACCTCAAATTTAGTCTTACCCATGTCTCTAAGCTCTGATTTGAAAGTTCGCAGTAGGAGTGGAATTTTTGTTCGACCGTAAGGAATCTCAGGTCGACCTATCCTAATTGGGTACCATAAAAGAAACACGGAAATAAAGCCGGCCGGCATGCCGGCATGCGTTGACAAATCACAGATGCATCTTCACACAGAAAAATCTATTATCTACAGCAGCTGACGATCAGATAATTATCAATAATCTGTTTTATAGGATGACAGACATTAGTACGACCGCTGGTGAGTACCTATCAGTGGGTGTGACTGTTTATCTAACAGAAATGTTTTCAACACAAAATGTCTTGGATGAGTGTATGGTCTCTGCTGACGAAGAAGTACAAATAGACTGAAAATACTGCTCTCACAATATGAAACATAATAACTTTTGAAGCATTAGAGATTCTATATGTGATTTTCAAGCAACAGATCAGCAACTTAGCAGCCCTGACAGAACACCAACTGGATTGAGCGATATGGAGATATTTTCACCAACAAAGCCACAAAACAAAGAAAATCCACTATGTCTTTAAACATAGGCAATTCTTTCCCAGTGAAGAGTGCAGTTGAGAGATATGATATTAGAAACGTGTCTTATCTGAGTACAATGCATCTCTGTGCGTGTAATGTTTATTTCTTCTACAGCAGTGCTGTCCAACGTTTTATATACTGCGGCGCATCTAACTGATGGATGTGAGGCACGGGCGCCATGTGATGATTGCAATATTACTAATAATAATAACAATTGTAATATAAATATAGTTGAGATTCCAACTCTTTCTCCAGTGATAAAGCCATTTAAGCAAGTTAGAGGGCAGTAGAATAGTTATAAAATAAAACAAGATTACAAAAGTGGGAAGATAGTGTTCATGGAAGTGCTAGGAAAAAACTAAAAAATTGTTTTCTTGAAATATGATTAATGTTAAAGCGGCAGAGTTAAAAGGGCACCATGGCTGATGTATGGGCGCCATGGCGCCGTGGGCAAATGTTAGCGCTGCTCTATAGTACCAGTTTAAAATGAAAAACACCGATATGAAAATTTAAAAAAAAATAAAACTCCACAAACTAGGGCTGCTAAATAAAATATGACACTAGAAATAGATAATACTCCACTATCAGGAAGATTGTTACACTGAACCAACATATTGATTTGTTTGTTAGAGGCGTAATTGCTAAACCCAATATTAATATTTACACTAAACCCGTTTTATTCTAATCTCCCATCCGCTATAGCGATAATCCTGCTTTAAGAGCAATATACAATGAGTCTAATATTCAGGCAATATTTTTTTAACCCGCAGGGAAAGAGGAGTAGGGGAAGGCCTAGACATACCCGGCGAAGAGATCTAGAGACTGGTATGAAAAGGATAGGTAAAACATGGAAAGAATTGAAAGGGATGACAGGAGAAGGAAGAGCTGGAAGAAGTTTGTTGAAGACATGTGCTCCGTTGGGAGTTGAAAAGGTGAATAAGAAGAGTCTAGTATTACATAATCACACTATAACGAATTGAATGTAAAATATAGATTGTTCGTAAACATATACGAAACAATGAATAAATAGGATAACGAACAACGCAAAATTAAACTCAGTTAAATAAAATAATAAACGGACATACACTAACAGGTCTTAGGTGTTTTAAAAAAACTTATGATATAAATAACAAACTATAAGATGAAACAAAAGTCAAGAACACAAGAGAGATAATTACAGTTACATTAGTTGCAGTTAGACCGATATTATACCACTCGCATAGATGTACTAAACATTTAAAAGTATTGTTTAAGTCAAAGATAAAAAAAAAGGAACAATCACACGGAAGAAACAATTGAGACTAGATTCATGAATGAAATGAAAATCGTGGCATATCCCAAAGGACGTAGCCATCAACCACAGTCACGTCGTTGATTTTCTAGGCACCACTTATACGTTCAGTAGTTTGCCATTGCTTTCATGAATACAGTTGTAAATGGTGCTAGACTGAATTTGTATTATCAGACAAAAAACCATACAGACACGAAATGATGTTCAGTGTAATCAAGAATATTACAATCATCTTTAACTATTTTTAGTTTTCTATCGTTTACTACACGTATTTCAACAGGCTCAAATTATTATACTTATTGTCGCCAAATATTTGTGAATGTATTTCATTGATAGCAGGACGTATTTTCAATAAGTAAATGCACATATGTAGGACAGATTAGCGTAGTATATAGAGCGTTAGTGAATCTAATCTGATACAGGAAGGTTGTTGGTTCAGTTGTTATACACACGAGGAAAGGCATTGGCTCTCCTATCTCCTGCACACTCTAGTCTAGAAATGTGAAGTGACAGGCATCTCATACCCTAAGTTCTGAAAAGACTACAGGGCAATTTCCTTTTTTTTAAAAATATTTATTTTCATGTTTTCAAACATAGACACAGCTACTGATATTCATTGTTTTGTAAAAATGTCTGACATAGCGTTAAACTGTTGATGTACAGCATCCATTATAAACTCACTATTGTGAATGTTTTTTTAGACTTAATATCTGCATGTCTGTCTGTCTGTTTGGTTATTTATCTATCCTTGGGGGTTATATATCAATCGATGTTATTTTATACATACACATCTGTCTGACTGTCTGTGTATGTGTGTGTGTCTGTGCTTATGTCCATATATTATTTATTCCCACTTCCTGCTGTTACTTGGAATAACTTTGTCATTTTATGTTATAGTTTTGATCAGTCATATGTTATTTCTGCAATACATTTGGTCAACTATTATCTATCTGCAGGGTTTTCTGTATGCCTACATATGTTGGTTGCACTTGCTTATATGTAGAGCGAGCATTTTCATATATACATACTTAATCTTGGTAAGGTTCTCGCCTTAAGCTCCAAAAGTACTCGACTTGCGTCTAACGACTGTTGATTTCAGGGTAGGTAAGATCAAGTGTCTAGACCTATTAGAAACGGACAATTGAACGTAGCTATCGTGTTCAATTTAATCAGCTTAAAATAAAAAAAGAACATAACCTAAAGCAGCTGCCATTAGAGAATTAAAGATATAACATTTTTTAGTTGTATTCCTACCAAATCTACTTCATAATAAAAACGAAAAAGCGAATCCGAAAAAGCGTATGACGAACATGGATGTGTTTGATCAAACTGTGCAGAAATCAAAGATATGCTGGAAACATAGAACAAAGGTTTTTATGCTCAACAGATCAGAATCACCAGTAAATAGAGATCACAAACAGTAGTTTTTAATTTTATGCTAGTACGGAAAAAGATGAAGAAATATATATATATATGTCACAATCTTCTGTATACAGTATCAGACACTCGAATAGTTAGAATTACTCGCTACCGCCTCGTTCAAGTTTACGGAAAGAAATCTAATTATTTCTAATGGAACAGTTGGTGCGGTAGTGAAAGTCCATTTATAATTAAAGACAGTTGTAAGTCTCACTTCGTATTGTGCACTTTCTGGATGTGGTTGGAAATTCTGAAACAGTACAGGAAATACAACGTAAACATTTCAAAGCTGACACTTCTTGTCTGTTGAAAGAGACTGAGCACATTGAGCACAGAGAATGCCGGTGTGTTGCCAGGGCTCGCAATGGGAGCAAAGAATAGTACACTGTGATCTACAAGGCATGTCGTAAGAAGCGACTGGCGATGTCTGACCTAGGGAAGCTACCCTAGTAAATAAAAATTGTCACAGAAATCTGATGACATAACTGGTACAACCTACAATCGCTCTTAGGCTCAGATCACATACAAATCCCAAAGAGTGGTTAACAAATGGTCGATATGGAGCGTTTGAAGAATAATAAGAGCACAGAAATGCTGGTTCTAAATATTTTTCTAATAAATGTCACACTGCCATTTACAAACAGTCAAACGTAAACACACGCAGCACACACATACACAAAACACACACATACACACACGAACATACACACGCACACACACACACAAACGATCCGGATCGCCAAACGGGAGCAGAATTATGTAATATTATATACAAATATGGGAATGATAACAGCAGTTGGTACATTTAGACCAAAGCACAAATTCGGCACATCTAAAATATGGCACTACACGACACTAGCTCTAACAAACAGACGGTGGTCCTCTAGGAAATAAAATGTAAAAACCGGTTTGCAAGATACTATAATATATATATATATATATATATATATATATATATATATATGTTTGTGTGTGTGTGTGTGCGTGTGTGTTTGTTTATTGACAATACACAACATTTCCCTAAAGAATGATAGAATACAATTTCATCTTTTACTCAAATATCCTAATACCATTACCACCATCTGTAGTTCTCCTGGTTCATTAGTTGTGTTCGTGTCGCTTATGCATAATGCATCACTGCATTGTCTCACTGGCAATATTGATCGTGATGAGAACTTTTCTCTATTTAGAAGTCTCTTTCTCTCTCTCTCTCTTGCTATTGTTTATATTAGTGTTTTATAATGTTTGAGATGCTTACTAAAATCTTCTTTATAGGTTTCCAATGATTGTTTTGTATTTGTGTATTTAATTTTTATTATATTTGTAATAGTAATTTTTATATTTGCTATATATAGCTTTATATTAGATATTTCTGTTCATTGACTTGTTTATATTTCTTTTGTATGACAGACTTTCATGGATTTCTATGTCTTTCTATATCTCTTTAATAAAATTGGATTTCATCAATTGTAATGTTACTATCTATTAATATCTATACTATCTATGTTACCAGCAAAGGGAAACAACCTCGGAGAACTGTTAAACGAATTTCTTTTTGCAAATGATAAGGCAATGATATCACCAACAGAAGAACAGCTACAACAACAAATTAACGGACTCAAGTTAGCATGTAACGAATACAGCATGAGAATAAACATCGACAAAACCGAGGTAGTGATATTCGCCAGAGAGGAAAGCTCTACCAATATCTGCATCGACAATCGTCCATTAAAACAAATAAAAGACTTCATACTGGGGATCATTTCTTCAGCAAAGGAAGAATAACTAATGAAATTCAACACAGATGCAACAAAGCAAATCAAATGATAGGACAAATGGCGTCAATTTTAAAATGTAAACATGTCACCATGAACACAAAAAGCAACGTTAACACAATCTTTTCCACATTATGCTACCAGTGCCAAACCTGGACACTGACAACAAATGATAGAAGAAAACTAGTCACGACAGAGATGAAGTGTCTACGCAGAATGCTGGGTGTAACAAGAAGAGACCGGTTGAGAAATGAAGACATCAGAAAAAAATGGGTACAGCATCAATACTAGACTTCATCAAGAAACAACAAATTAAATGGTTCGGCCACATAAGCAGATTACCAACAGACAGTGCACCTCAAAGAGCAATGTTGCTCCTATACAATGGGTACAAAGCAAAAGACCGGCCATGCAAAAGATGGACCTCAGAGATAACATAGGCGACGAAAGACACTATCTACGAAGCGCACACAAGGGCCCGTTTTAGAAATCTCTTCTTGACCTGACGCTGTGAGGCAAACAGTTTTAGAAATCTCTTCTTGACCTGACGCTGTGAGGCAAACAGTTTTAGAAATCTCTTCTTGATCTGACGCTGTGAGGCAAACAGTTTTAGAAATCTCTTCTTGACCTGACGCTGTGAGGCAAACAGGATTGAAGAAAAGATAAGATTATTTCAAACTTAGTGATTGCTTATTTGTTACTAAACTGACGTCACTGCACTGTAGCAGGCACACATCGCTTCCCAACAGATATCGAAGAGTATGCATACTGATAGTTCCCGCTGCTCGTTGGTTAAACACACTCTTCACTCTGCCCCTTAGGCATCCAGTTCTACACAGTGAGTATTATCGTAGTGACTTCCGTGCACAAACATGTATTTTTAGGAAGCTGTTTCGAACAAGTCCCACGAAAGTCGATGAGCGTTGTTAATTGATAAAATAATTGCCTCACACTAGAAAAAATCAGATAGAAATCTATGTCTATGCACGTTTCAGTCGATCGAACTGAAATAAATCAGATACATTTTCTAGTTGTTTCTAAAGTTTGGAAAGACTTTGAAATAATAACATCATGTTCACATACTAAGGTATGTAGTACTTCTCAATGCCACTACATGTGTAAACTATTCTGTTACTGTTTTGATTTAGTTCTTTAGCTTTCAAGATGTTGTACTGACATACATAATAATAGCATTAATTCCTCCTGCGTACATAGGGTCTGTAAGTAATTTATCCATACCGCTATCCTAGGCAACTCGCTCAATCTCCTCCATGGAATTGAGACCGAAATTTCTTGACTCTCTCAGCAAAGTTCGTTTCAGGTCTCCTTAGGTCGTCCTCTCTTTCTTGAACCCATTGCATCCCACTTCAATGCCTGCTTTGATATTCGTTGATCATTTCTCCTCAAGGTGTGTCCAACATATCTCCATCTTACTGACATACATACAATTTATTTATTTACTACAACATTTCACCAATCTTAACTGATTGGCTCATATAACCCGTTGGAGGCGCCGCTTTTTATTTGCTTTAGAACGATCTTAAAGAAAATTCATTTACCTACAAAATGGTATATTAATCATAAAAATCTTAATAATTAAGAAAACTACAGCTGAATTTGTACATACACCTGCAACGGGAAAATACAATATACATTTAATTCAGTGACAACCCGTTTTTCAGTTCGGTAGCTAATCAGTTTAAAGGTAGTTAAGAGAAAAAACGTTAGTTCAAACATATTTTTTGTTTCTGGAAAATATGTTAATTTATCACAAAGTAAATATTATGTTCAATAATTGATTACAATTTCTGGAATGATAAGTAGCACTGTGTCTATGTGGTGAACCCTTTATCTTGCGTTTCAAAGGTCGTGGATTCGAATCTGGACCACGCCGTTCTGTTCACTCATTACATATGTTTTCTTCCAGAAACCACAGGATTGTTACGGCCGAATTGTGATTGAGCAACAGTCGGCAGCACACGCCATTTCTGCGGATGGACCAGCATATGTTAAAACCGTGCAATAAGTCAATCCTTCTGCTTTATACCCTTTAGCTATAATAATTTGGCACTTGTACACACATATGTTTGGCACTTGTACACACATATGTTTGGCACTGGTACACACATATGTTTGGCACTTGTAAACACATATGTTTGGCACAGTAAACACATATGTTTGGCACTTGTACACATATATGTTTGGCACTTGTACACACATATGTTTGGCACTGGTACACACATATGTTTAGCACTTGTACACACATATGATTTGCACTTGTACACACATATGTTTATCACTTGTACACACTATGTTTGGCACTGGTCACACATATGTTTGGCACTTGTACACACATATGTTTGCACTTAAACACTATGTTTGGCACTGGTAAACACGTATGTTTGGCACTGGTAAACACATATGTTTGGCACTGGTACACACATATGTAATAATGGGTTGTGTTTTTACGACAATGCGCACCATAAACAACGAAAAGCATTTTTTTATCAGAACTGTTGCATGCAATAAAACCCTGTTCGCAGATAATTGGTAATTATAATAGAGAATGTTTAGCTTGTTTACCATAATATTGATAGTAATGAAAAGTTACAACACTTGTGGGTGCTCAGAACTTAACATAACATATGTAGAGGATTGAGACAGACATTACTGTATAAACAAAACGACTAGGCAGAGAATGAACTGCAGTAGAAAGGTAAACATAATAAAGAAAACAACAATATGAATGTGTGTGTGTGCGCTCGTGTGATAGTGAATTAGTATGTATCTACATAGACTTTTGGATACGCGCCATACATATAGTTTCACGAGAAACTGGGAGGTGATGTAATTATATTTGCAGGATCACTGACTTTCTCACATTTAGCCAGCGGGTGTCTGAGTTTAGGGACATCAGGTTGTGCTAATTAATTGCATCGTGGTGGTAAAAAGTAAAAGAAATAATAAACACATTTGAACAATTATGAACATCAAACTTTGCGGTATGTTTGAAAAAAAAATATTATTACTCTAGTCTGTCTATTACATAGCTAAATTAAACATGCAATACAAGTAGCCATTTAATGAAATAAGACATCATAATATTAGAATCCTGGTTTAATAGCTCAGTTGGTACAACACTTCAACGTGTCTGTGCGCGTGGCGGCTGTGCACACTGTGCTGGTGCATACAATCGTTTTAACTTGTCCCATGGGTTTTCAGTGAATTTTATGGCGTTAGACTACCAAGTTGGGATGTCGGAATTTGCCGATCAGGATAAGGATTAAAAAGGGACAATATTTTGCTTGACCACTTCATGGAACATAGTGGTAACAGACATTTGACTAACGTAGCATACATCTAAATGAATTCCACTGTGGGAACACCTACCAGCAAATGCTGAAGAAAATCTCACCAATTATTTTTATTTGAGTTCAGCAACAACTGATGCATATGAAGTGTTCACAAATGTTGAGCCTGTTTGATGACCTCGAAAAAATGATTTCGTTGAATGTGCATTCTTGTCAAAAGTTGGCAACAGAGGAAAGAATTAAACAAATGACAATCCTTCACCATTTCTGTGAAATGAAATACAGACATCACTGCCCAGGAACAAGACAATTGATGCAAATGGTAGTAAGACTCTTAATATTTCATACATTCATGAATTAACGACAGAGGTGAAGTGTCTACACAGAATTCTGGGAATATCAAGAAGAGACCGGTTTAGAAACGAAGAGATCAGGAAAAAGAAGTAGGTACAACATAAGTAGTGAACTTCATCAAGAAACAACAAATTAAATAGATCGGTCACATAGGCAGATTACCAACAGACAGTGCGCCTCAAAGAGCAATGTTACTCCGATATAATGTATACAAACTTATGAATGTATACAAAGCGAAAGACGGTCCACGCAAAAGATGGACATCAGAGATAACAGAGGCGGCGAAAAACACTGTTTACGAGGAGCACATAAAATGCGTTTTCGAGATCTTTCCTTATCCTGACGCTGTGAGACAAAACAGGATTAGAGAAAAGACAGAAAGAAGGCACGACTGAAGAGACTAGAGATTCAAACACAATTAAAAGATGACTAACTCAAACGGTGAGCGTCTGTAGCTCAAGCTTTAGTCAGCTCGATCACAAACCCAAGCGTACCTTGTTCAAACCCCACGGTGGGCAAGTTTGGAAGCAAATTCGTTTCCGTGGGATTTTTACAAAGGTAACAATAGACCACTGTTTAGAGAGCAATGGAAAACGTTTGAGCTTCATAAGTGTGCCTAGAAAAATCAATACTGTTTACGAGAGTGATGGCTAGGTCCTAGAGTATCCACGATTCATTCATAACTAAACGCTCGTAGTCTTATGAGAAGCTCTCAGAGCACAAATAGTGTCTTCTCTTTAAGAATGGATACACGTTTCTATACAAGACAGATCTGTATTTAAAGTCACCATCAAAGTAGGTTGCTGAGTGTATATACAGTATCCATATAGATTATCTGATAATCTGTTCTCGCTTGTGTTGAGATATATTTCAACTGTGAAGCTTAAATTTAAATGGTCTTAAAGCCGAAGGATTGACCTCATTGCACCGGGTGTTACCCCATATGGCTCGGTCCTCTCCGCAGAAATGGCACGCCACCTGCCGAGAGTATTGCACAAAGCACGAACTCCGTAGCTCCAGCAACAATCCCAGGAGTCTCTAGAAAACTCTGCACTCGTGAACAGAATGACGCGGTCGGATTCGAACCAACGATTTTCGAATTACAAGGCAAAGGGCTTAACCACCTAGTCACATAGACCCCCTAAGCTTAAATGTTCGCGATAGGTGTAGCTTTGTACCATTTTCAACGCATATTTATATTTGCAGATTGAATGTCTGGCTTCAACCTCTAGAATTTGGTGAACAATGTCAATCTGAGTGTTTCCCTTCTAGCAGATATTGATGAATTTATTGTAAAAACACAAACATAAATGGATTTTACATTTAATCAACATGATGAGTAGACACGTTATTAATCTGTGTCAACAACATCATTCATCAGTAGAATACAGCATGATGAGGCGAAGTTAGTTAATACTGTGTCAACACAAGAATAATCTAGGTTCATCAGTAGAAATTAACATGTACATAATGAGACCGACAAGTTAGTTAATACTGTGTCAACACAAGAATAATCTAGGTTCATCAGTAGAAAGTATGCATGTTAGTGTTTACTTGAACAACTTCCTCACGATGGTTGATATAAGTAAAGGTAAATGAACCCTTTTTTTACTACCTGGTATATATGTAATAGGTGTTATGCCCGTATTTTTCATTGACTGTCGTCACACTATGGGTGATGTGATCAACATTACCCGTCCTTTACTTCCCAGTCACTTTTCCTGGTACCCAATTGAGGCTGGGTCAACCTGAGAGCCGTTACAGCAGTCTGAAAAAATGTCACTCCTACTTGTGGAATTGAACCCGACCCACTAGTCTAAGAAGCGAGTTCACTAACAACTACGCTACTGCGGCTCTGACGGTTGATGCACCTGGAGCATTTAGATCTAAAATAGAAGACCCAAGCGCATAGACATTGACTTCACAGTGAGGTCACTATACGCTTATCGTGCACGTTTAATCACACACAAGCTGAACGTTGTTTACAGTAGAATTTATAGTCGGAAATATTGGCATTTTGGAAAAGTGAAATTTTACTCTGCAATATTTTAAAATAGTGCTTAAATTTAATCGTAACTTTTATAATATGTTCAACTATACCCAGAAACTACACACTTAACAAATCTCTACAGTACACACTAATTTAATTTCCTATATGTTCAGTATACAATTTTTAACTTGTGTTCTCTTGGATTAAGATGGTTTACTTAGGAACATGTCAATCTGAAACCTTTGTTTATTATTTAAAAACGACTTCGACAGCACAAGCAATGGATATAAAACAATGTATACGTTTGAAAAATCCTCAACGCAGACACCACATGTCTCATAAGTGTGATGTAAGCTGCATGACACAGTGTGTATAAATAATATTGTGTGATGTTTGAAAGCCAGAAATTGTGTTTACAGTTCATGGAATAAAAACGTTTGCTTTGCTTGAAATATTACACATGTCGATGACATTATAAATTTCAAAGGATACTTCAAGCCTTCATGGTCAAGTAGTTGTATATAGTACGTGAATACTAAACCTCTATTGGAGGTTTCTGTGACGTGCAACTGGTGTGAAGTCTCTGGTGCACTAGTTAACCCTACAAAAGCGGCAATAACATGGTTCTCACTCAATAATAACACTGTTAACGCATGTACGCCAATTGCAGAACTTTGCGGTGTTGGTTTGTCCGGAGCTCAAATCGATGAAATTTTATGGTGTGCAGTTTGACCGCAGCATGTGTTTGAGGTGACATGTTGAGTATGTCATTGTCAAGGCACGTAAAGGTTTAGCGGTAATGCGAGTTATGGTGGCTACTAATATCGCGCAACGGCTGCTTGTCATCCTGTATCAGACGCCGGTTCTTTCTACTATTGAATATGTAATGGCCACCCTAACTGTAAGTAAAACGCAAATAGAAAGACTGGAGAGAATACAGAATGAAGCTATGCGTATCATCCTCGGTTGCACAAGAGAGAGACTCTGCGTGGCGATGAGGTTTCTCCTGGATTTCCCGACCATGGAGTATATACTCAAGATAGCTAGAGCACGTTCGTACCTCAAAAACAAGTTCTAAAAAAGATCACCCATTGCACGAGCTGCTCCACACCAGTGGAGGAAATCGGTAAAAGCGGGAAAGTCGGGTTGACCGTGCTGCAGACACTGTTCAGCTGGTATGCGGGCTCACAAATATCGACCAATGGGAAGAATGGATATCGATGCCTTCAATATACGGGACACTTTTTCCACCATCATTAAATTTGACAAACGTTGCAGAGAGAGAGAGAGGAATCCTGTGGCGTTGGATGCAGACGTCAAAGCAATCTTTGAGGAAAACTGCATTGAAGGTGACGTTGTGATTTATACGGATGGATGGGTAATTGTCACGAAAAGTTCATGGGCATTCTCTGCAAGCTCATATGGCAGAATGGTCCGGGCGCCAGTGGTGCATTTCGTATGACAACAAGCAGCATGACAATGGAGGTACTGGCGGTGACTAATGCACTGCTCTCGCTGGAGTCACAAAACTACACTCATGCGTGCATTCTGAGTGTTCATTGAGTATAATCCGCAAGGTAGAGGCTGGTTCGGTGCGCGGGCAATGGACTGAATCACTACAAGTGTCAACAGTTTGCAGAATTACACTTATCTTCGTTCCGGGGCACATGGGACGTCGTTGGCAATGAGAGAGCAGACAGGCTGGCTGGCTCTGCCACCATACCAGAGGGCCAGCCAATGCATAGAGCTGATATTTTGATCGCCCTCATAGAGTGTGGCGCAAAAAATTTTCATTTAAACCAATCCACGTCAACTACTAGATTACAAGAGCTGGGTTTGGAGATTGGAGTACAAGAAAAGAACAGCATAACAGGTATATGAGAAGGCTAATCAATCAAAATCGAACTGGTACGGTCAGTCGATGGACGCTGTTGGAGATATTGCGAAGGAGATCGGAGCGCCTCTGGACATGTCCGGAGTGCAATGATGATATTCCAAACTAAAACTGAAAACTGAAGCTAAGGCACTCGTTTCTCGCTCCAAAGATACTATTTTTCTCCCTCGTTTGCAGTGATCGGGTAATTTTCCAGAGATCCCAGGTATTAATGTAGTGAGATTGAGTTCCTAGTCTTATCGGAGACAAACAATAAAACCAGCTGTGTCTGGTTGTACCGTATCAGACCGTTGTTCTGGGGCTTCTTTCAGTTGGTGCTGATTCCGACAAGCTCTTCCCAGTTTAGTGTATCCACGTCAAGCTCCAAGTAGTCAGATCTGCAAACATCCTTGTAGCGAAGAAAGTTTTGCCGCACAATTCTTATGTTGGAATTCAACTTTTCCTTATGATTTATTTATGGTACTATAGTGCTCACAAATAATATAATATGTAAGTCTGTCGACTGGAACACATCATCCAAGCAAGAGAGAGAGAGAGAGAGAGAGAGAGGGGGGGGAATGGAGACATCATTCATTTTGTCCCAGGGCACGCAGGAGTTCGGGGTAATGAAAGAGCTGATAGATTGGCTGGATTGGCTACAATATCAGAAGGAGCTGCCATGGATCGAAATTACATTCTTTACGCATTGAGAGAGTCTTTCCGAACAGAGGAGTTTCAGGGCTGTGAATCCCACTCGCTGACCAGATTGAGAGAGATGGGTGTCAATATTGGTGCAGCCCGAAACGAACGACATATTAAATATGCAAAGATATTGATTAATGAACATCGAACTGAGGTGTTGGGCGCTGGAGCTGCTGAATTTGCTGAGGCGGAGATCGGAGCACCTATGGACATGTCCAGATTGCTATGATGATAGTCCTCATATAACTGATAACTGATCCAAGCAAGTTGAAGCTAGTTTGCTTCAAGAACTAACAATTTTAGTAAAATACCATGTAACGTGTAATACTATTGTAATTTGTCTCTTTGTTTTACCTTTGCGGCGTCTATGCCTTTAGTGATTGCCCAAGTAGAGACAATATAATCCATGACACGCTCGCTGAGAGACTTTGGAACATCGTGAAGCTTCATAAACTCTCGGACACTGTTGAGCATATCATGATATCTGGCAAAGCTGGCATAGAACTGCTGGAAGATTGTGGTCACGTTACTGAAGATGGTGGCATACAGAAGTGTGTCAGTGTACATAAATCACAAAGAATGTTATGTAATGGATTCTAAATTTAGTAAATGAGAGAGAGAAAAAGAGGAAGGGTGAATGTAGATTATAAATGATGATTTAACATAGACAAGTTAATTTGGTGCTCCAACTATATATTTATTATTATAAATGAGTCCAACTTTCTGAAATGAAACTAAATTGATTATTTAATATTTTTCAATGTATAATTTATTTAATTTTAGTTACTTTGATGATTACTTATATCAACAGCAAGATTGATTGACCGTGCAGTTTCAGTTTCAGTTTGTAACATCTTCATTGCAGTACAGCCTCCAGCTAATAACCGTATCAGTTCGATGTAGATTGAAGAGCCTACTCTCTCATACACATTGTTCTGCTCTTTTCTGATCACTCCAACCTCTATTCCAAGCCTTGTAATCTAGCCACTGACGTGGATTGATTTAGATTAATATCTTTTTTGCCGCAACACTCTATGGGGGCATTCAGAATGTTAGCGCTATCCTTTGGCTGACCCCACCGATATTGTTACTGAGTCAGTCAGCCTGTCAGCTGTCTGATTGCTATCGACAACATATGCCCTGGAACAAAGATGAATGTAATTCTGCGAATTGTTGACCGCCATGTAGCTCACGTCAAAGCAACGGATAACACAATTTAGTTCCAAAACAAATTAATAGTTTTAACTATGGCATTTGATCTCACACAGTGGGAGTGGCATTTTATCCGACCGAAACGACTTTCAGATCAACGCAGCCTCTATTGAGAACCAGAAAAGCACTGTGAAGTAAAGAAGACTGGTACAATATTGACCACATCATATTTCATGTGCCGATAGTCAATGAAAAATATGGTCATAACAGGAGTATTTCCTAATATATCTCAGCGTATGAAAAATAGCCATTTAAGATCGTTCATAGAGTAATAACGTACGGTTCCCATTTTACCAGAGTTTGAACATGTTTCTTCAGAAGTATGATATTGGTGTTCTAGCCGACCGACTCCTCAAAGGATCCAATTCAGCGCTGTCCAACTCAGTGCCCAGGAGTGCCATGCAATGCCCGTGTTAAACATCCATGGTGCCCTATTTAATTTCGCAGACTTTAGATTTTTAATCAGATATCTTTATCAATATCTTTTTGAATAACAGTGTGATTTCGTTTTTCCTAAGCACAATATTTTTAAAAAAACTTGTACTTAAAATTAAGTTTTCACCTGTAATTATTTTTACTCATGTTACTATTAATATGACTTTATTATTATTATTACTATTATTATTCCAATTATCCCATGGCGTTTGCTCATCCGCAGGCACTAGTCAGATGTGACCCAATTTATAAAAACGTTGAATATCACTGATCTAAATCATAATTTACAGCAGATATAGATTACCCTAGTTAAATACATGAATTTGGATAGTAAAATATAGACGATGAGGATACATATGGATAAGTATGGAGAAGATGAGATTGTGAACATCTTGAGATAGAAGTACAAAGAATATCAAAACAGCAAGAACGTGCAAAGATTCAGAACAGGACAACTAAAGGTTCCTTAAAGTGAACTTGATCGAGAGACGATGACTATCGTTCATTCCAATGATTTAGAATCTTCGAGTTTTACCAGTGATGAGCGTATGGATAAATTGATTGCAGGTCCTTGTAAGCATGTATGATAGGAATTATGTATTAAAATGTAGAATTACTGAAGTGAGAAGGAACGTCTAAATGGTGAAGGACACATATATCGGAAAGCAGGCCTTCACGCAAAAATCAGGCAGAAGCTATACAGGCATGATACGTCTGAATTCATGATAGGCTAACGCAGAGAAGAAGAAGAAGAAGAAATAAAGAGAATTTCGATAACTAAGAGCAAAGAAGAGCATATTGTTTGACTTTCAAAGAAAGGAACATAAAAATTGTACCAGTCAAAGTTTACTATTGTAGTGTCTGATTCATCATACATTGAACCCACTTAGTCGGCATGCTGCAGGCACAGGCACGGCAAGCGCAGCAGGCACGGCAGTGCGCTTTTCGCGACACGGCGCGCATGGCACGAGGGTGCGTCCCACCGAGTGTGCAGTACAACTGAAAGCCCAGCAAGGTAAACCAGTGCTTCCCTTGGTGATCTTCGACTTGTCAGATTTGATTGGGGACAATAAAGTTATGGAGCAAACCGATCCAAATGCCGAGCGCAAATAAGTCCACAAAACAACCGGATGTGGGCGATGGTGCCTCAGCCGGGGGCCAGGCTTTTTTAGCGTTCCACTAAAAGGAAATGGCAACCTGTTCTTGTGGGTTTTGGCTGAGACAGCTATTTTGCAAGGAGACCGACTCAGTAACGCTGGTTGAAACTGAACATTCGGAACCGGAGATAACCTTGAGCTCCAACAGGTACTGTACCGTGCACGTAGATCCCGTTCTGATGTTTGACGTTTTATATCCCAGATATGATAAACGTTTCTAAGCATGAGAGTGCATGATGAAGAGAGAGAGAGAGTACGAGAGCGGATGAAACATGACAGTCAGGTGCTCGATTCATCCCTGATCATGCTCTCTAGTTTAGCGTCCTCCGAATACATACTGCAACATCCGAACCAATCAGTCCACAAAAACGTACTGTACAAGATCATTAACATTTATCAGGGTAAACTCCATGCCTTCGAGTCGACAGGCTTACGGTTAACAGTGATTTCGTTTGTAACCAGTGCATGTTTTTAGAGATTTTGATTGCTGCCGAGCAACGAGTCTGGATTTGGCAATACGTCAGTGGCGTGTCATTTCGCATAGAGCTGAGGTATACTGATCAAAGCCGGGAAATGAAGGCACTTGGCTTTAAAATCCTTTAAAGCAATCAATAAGGTAGGAAGTCTTGAAGTGAAATATTATCATTTGAAAACGAATAATGACAAACGATATATTAAACAGCAAAAAACGGATCGAATTCAGAATGTAAGACAATTCATGCGATTGATAAGAATTTTTATAGAGAAGATCTAATGAATAAATTTCTCATCCATGATCATTATGAAGACAGAAACAATTTTTGTCCAGGATTGCTGCCACATTACCCAAACTACACCAGTCATACAAGAATAAGTTAATAAGAGGCAGTATATCGCATTTGCTAGGACCACCAATCATGTATCGCTGGGGAGGTATTTAGACAGAAAGGTTGCTTAAAATTAAAAACTATCAGTTGTTCTGCAAGTTTATTTCCAATGTTGATTACGAGTAACTACACGCAGAATGTAAAGCTATAAGTCTATCTCTTAAAATTTTGGTTCGTTCTAACGACCAATTTAATCTTTGTGATATGTTTGATAGCAAAGAATGTTGTACTGCACATTGGTTTGAGTCTTATCGTGGATCATCTAGCACTTAAACAATGTCCATAAGCTCCTTTTCTCCTTAGTAACTCTGTTTAGTTTAGTCTGGTATCATCAGTTACATTCCAATTAGTACAAGTGCTCGATTTCTTCTCCTTAGTATATCTCTCAGTTTAGTTTAGTAGTTGGATCATCATCAGTGCACATTGAACCGATTAGTACATAAGTGCTCCGATTTCTTCTCCTTAGTATATCTCTCAGTTTAGTTTAGTAGTTGGATCATCATCAGTGCACATTGAACCACTAGTACATAAGTGCTCCGATTTCTTCTCCTTAGTATATCTCTCAGTTTAGTTTAGTCGTTGGATCATCATCAGTGCACATTGAACCGATTAGTCGACATGTGCGGCAGGCACGGCAAGCACGGCAGGCACGGCAAGCGCGACAGGCACGGCAAGCGCGGCAAACGCGGCAGGCGCGGCAGGTGCGGCAGGCACGAGTGTGTGCGTACCACCCGAGTGTGCAGTACAACTGGAAAGCCCAGCAAAGGTAAAGCCAGTGTGCGTTTCGCTCGCAGGAACTACTGTTGCTTTGTAGTTTGATTGGGGACAATCAAAGTCTAGCGGAGCAAACCGTACACCAAACTGGACGGGCGGCAAACCAAGGTGTCCACAAAACGACCGGATTGCTGGGCAGATGGCGCTCAAAGCCCGGGAGGGCAGACCGTCTAAGGTCGCTGCCCTAAAAGAAAATGGCAACCTGCTGCCTTGTGGGTTTTGGCTGGCGACAGCAATAGGCTAGCGGAGAGCGAACCGTACACAAACGCTGGTTGAAACCGAACACACCACCGAAAGATAAGCACTTGAGCTCCAATTGGTACTGAAGGCTGTGCACGTACATCCCGTTCTGATGTTTGACTGTTTATATATCACAATAGAATGATAAAAGGCTTAAGAACGATCTGAGAAAGAGAGAGAGAGAGAGAGAGAAAGAGAGAGAGAACCACTAGTCCATAAGTGCTCCGATCTCTTCTCCTTAGTATGTCTCTTAGTTTAGTTTAGTCGTCCGATCATCATCAGTGCACATCGAACCAATTAGTCCACAAGTAACGTTACTGTGTAAAGAGATCATCAAAGCACAGTATCATTAGTGCACATCGAACCAATTAGTCCACAAGTAACGTTACTGTGTAAAGAGATCATCAAAGCACAGTATCATCAGTGCACATCGAACCAATTAGTCCACAAGTAACGTTACTGTGTAAAGAGATCATCAAAGCACAGTATCAAAGTGGTTAAGCCCTTGCCTTTCGAGTCGACGGTCATTGGTCGAATCCGGACCGCGTCGTTCTGTTCACGAGTGCATGTTTTTCTCAGAGACATCTTTGATTGTTGCCGGAGCAACGGAGTTCGTGATTTGTGCAATACTCGCTGCAGGTGGCGTGTCATTTCTGCATAGAGAAACCGAGGCATACGGGATAAAACCCAGTGAAATGAAGTCAATCTTTCGGCTGTCAAACTCCTTGGAAAGAATCAATAAGGCTGTGAACGTCTTATCATAAATATCTATTTGAAAACGAATAATGAGCCAAACGATTATATGTACACAACAAACAAACGGTCGAATACAGCACATGTACATACCATTCTGCATTGATATACATATATTTTATATGAGAAGATCTACTGAATAAATTTACTTACATCCAATGATCATCATGAAGACAGAAAACAATTTTTCGGTCTCAGTGTTTGCTGCCACATTACCAAACCCTACACCAGTCATACAAGATAGAGTAAAGTAGAGGGCAGTCAGATATCGCATTTCCTTGCTAGGACCACCAATCATGTCATCGCTGGCGGTAGTATTTGCTGCTAGAAAGGGTTGCTGTAAAATTAAAACACTATATCAGTTGTTCTGCAATGTTTATTTCCTAATGTTGGATTACGAGTAACACACCGCTGAATGTAATAGCTATAAGTTCTTCTTCTTCTTTTTGCGTTCGTTCTTTACGACCAATTTTAATCACTCTTTGGGATATGTTTGATCTTTGCCAAGAACGTGTGTACGTTGCACATTGGTTTGGTAGACCTCTATTGGCATAGACTTCTACACGTTTAGGACATGTGCACACTGGCGTAGCTAGAGTAAACGTCACCCGGGGCGGTCCGTTCAAATGTCACCCCAGTGACCCCACACGACCCTATGCTGAATGGTTAGGTGTAGCTAAATTTTCATACATACTCTACCTCTAGGCTCTACTTTACTCTACTGACCGGTACGTTACTGCTTACATGTATGATCCAAGACAAAATTCGAATCCAATACCACAAAACAAATAGTTCAAATCCAAAGATTTTTAAAATGCAACTGTTCACTTTCAGAACATCTAAATGCAAAACACGGCAATGCACAGACCAAAAGAATGTCCTTCGACACTATAGTCCTAGAAGGAATGTCTTCTTGTTTTCATTGTGGCAAACAGGTCAATGACATCGTCAAAATCTATTTGTCTTGTAAGCTCGTGTTCAATGGACAGAACAGCCAGATCCGACAATCTCGACTGGCTCATGGTTGACTGGAGGTAATTTTTATAAGTTTCATTTTGGAGAAACTTCTTTCACACGATGCCACAGAAACACATATTGTCAGAAAGAATCTTAGAGTCAGCGTAAGATATGGCAATGATTCAACAAAGTCCCACTTGATGATAAACCGTAGGAATTGCAGTACAGTCCAGTGCTTGGCTTCCTCCAAGTTTATTTCGGCTGCTTGTAGGTGTCGCCTTAAACGTGGTGGTCTTCTTCAGACAGCTCATCATACACGGCTGTGAGCTTGGTAACAGACAACTGTATTTCTTCGTCGTTGGCACAAATAATATGGTCTGGCTGAACGGCAGAAAAAGTCAGCAAAATGTCATTCACTGACTTTCCTCTCGTATCTAACTCCATATGAAAACGGTCCAGACACTCTAACATTGCTCTCTTGGTCTCCTGCTGCAATGACAATCCAGCATCTCTTGCCTCCTCTCCTGGTAATCTTCTCTTTCTTATGATTCTTTCGACAGCTTCCATTGATATTATGCTGTCGTCGACGTTCTTTCATATAATTCGACAAAGCCATGGTCGTCATTTATTTCGAACATTGTTCGAAATAAATTATAAGAAAAATATAAGAAAAATGACTCACCAAAAGAGCTGTACTCGCTCAGACAATATTTTCGACGGTTTATAGATTCAAATTTGAAATATGTGACGTCATAACGGTCACATTTCCTGTGTTGGTTGGGTTTTATCACAATTCTATTTTCAGACTATTTTCGCACCTTAGCCTGGCTGACAATTTTGTGGAGGTGACATAGTGTCACCCTCCATATGCTGTCAACGGGCGGTCCGCCCTCGCCCCCCATAGCTACGCCACTGCATGTGCATCCGATTTTAGCGAAACCTCCTTAGTCGCCTCTTACGACATGCGTGGCAGGTAACAGTGGTTATATTCTTGACACCCCAAATTTGGGCCCCGGTAACCACTCAGGCGACTATAAGTTCTAATTAGCAATACCATTTTCTTGACTGTTAATTGGCGATTGGGAGTCATATTTTATAATTAATATTGATATTGTTCCCTGTTTTGTGCATTGATTTAGTGGGACTGAGTGCATGCTATTATGATCACAAGAACAATGAAAGCGGGAGTCTTTTGTTGCAGAAAGGTTCAACTCTGTCGACACTTTCAGAAATTAAATGTCAGGTACAGTAAACACACTTTATCACTGATTTAGATGGTTTGAGTTGAGTTATGCATTCGATACCTGAAAACAAAACATTATTATAAAACCTTCATTCAGCAGTAATTAAAATCACAACTGGTCCGAATCTAGAAGGAAACGTGAAGCTGAGATTTGTGGTTCGGGATTTTGAGAGTCATCTAGTGTTAATCAGGTCAATAACAAATCTGCTGTTGATGAAAAGCAAACCAAGAATAAATCTGATGTTGATGAAGAGCAAACCAAGAATCGCAACAAGAAATGTGTGAAAAATTTGAAACCGAGAGACATAAAAAAGTGACCATAGCAATGAGAGGCACCAACATAAGTCTCTTCCCAGTTTAGAGACTAGATGAAAGGAAACAGGACAGAAGATATTTGGCGCAGGAGAAGACATAATTTGTTTAGGACCTGTAGACGAAGAACACGCAGTTACAGAGGGAGTTGTCTTTATGAGAGCATCACGGAAACAAGAAGAATGGGAACATATATATATATATATATGTGTATAGCCGAATATATGCTACATAACTGTTAGCACACTAGCATCTCTGCTGAAAGTGGCACACTGCAGGAGCACACAACCAGCTTTTGTAGGGACATATGACGCTAGCACACACACAAAAATCCATTCAGATGGAACCCATCTTTCGCTCTCATTGTCTGAAACTTATCTGTCTGCCATTTCCCCACCAGAACATGTTCTACAATTTCTGCATGACAAAGAATCTGTCGTCGTGTCATCCATTGATGTTTCAAACGACGACATTGAAATCATTAGCTTCTATTCTTTTTGCGATGTCACAACTGCACAAGAGCGCAGTTGCTGTGCAATTAAATCTCAATTTGAAAAAAAAAGGTCTTTATCAAGCCGCGCAGCATGTCATTTACAATCGTTTGTGAGCAGAAATATTCACATTGAAGTATGTAGACTGACAGAGCAAGGAAACAGTTGAAGAGAATTGTTCATTTTATGAATAGTGATGAACAAAAATCATGAGTAATATCGGGGTTATCTAGCGAGCAAGATATTTCACGCACTACTACAAGTTGATAAGCAAATATGTTTGTTAGTTATTGAAGAGCGTCATATGTTGTGATTGAAATTATCTAGTTGAATCTAAGGGTTATCTATGGTGAAGTGGTTAAGACATTTGCTTGACGTTCTGAAGCTTGTGGTTTCAAATCCGAACCAACGCCCGAGTAGTTACCGGGGCCCAAATTGGGGGTAAAGAATACAACCTACAACCACTGTTACCTGCCATGCATGTCGTAAGAGGCGACTGAGGAGGTTGGGTGGGGCTAGCTACCACAAACCGTAAAAAACACTAGATGGGTACAGAACGGAGAGCGAACCGAGTAAACGCTGGCTGAAACCGGACAGATCACCGAAGGATAAGCACCGAAGCTCCAAATGGTGCTGAAGATGTGACGTAAAATACACTAATGCTAAGGCTGCATGAATCAGATTTCCACATGAATAGAATTTATGGCGAGATCTGGTACATCGATCTGGGCGGTGATCGGAAGAGAGAGAGAGAATCCGAACCGAGTAACATGGGCAGTTTTTCATGAGATCTGTAGGATTACTGCTGGAACTTCAGAGTTCGGCAGTACTCTCGGCACATGCTGCGCCATTTCTGTCGATAGCGTCAGAACCACATGGGGAAACCCGGTACAGTGATGGCATTCCTTCACCTTTAGACTACTTATTTATTCTAGTTGTATCCGATCCTTAAAATGGACTATCCAAAAACAGATTTCTTGTCGTAAGCAATACATTTTTTTTTTCTAACACTTTCTAAATATCCCAAAAAGGTGTCCGTGTAATGTACTGTCATATGCGATGTTTACAAATCTGTAGAAATATTTTTTAAATGAAATGGTCAAGGGGGTGTTTAATGTCTACTACCAGTTTCTGTAGACTGGTTCATTTACTTATATGTCTTAAGTTTTAGAGATGTCTGTGTAACGTTGATACCCTTTGTAAGAGAGTATAAAAATAATAATAATAATAATAATTCTGGTACCGTTATACGTTACGTAGGGCCTGCAAGTAATTTCTCCATACCACTCTATCCTGGACAACTTGCTCAATCTCCTCCATGGAACTAAGACCGATATTTCCTGCCTCTCAGCAAAGTTCGTTTCAGGGTCTCCTTAGGTCGACTCTCTTTCTTGAACCCTTTGCATCCCACTTCAATGCCTGCTTTGATATTCGTTGATCATTTCTCCTCAAGGTGTGCCCAACATATCTCCATCTTCTTTCTTATAACAGTTGTCACTAATGGTTGACTAGACATTTCTCTGTTTTTATCACGTCTCCAGAATTCGTTCCATTTTATATTCATTATTTTTCGCAGAGAGATATAAAATAATTAAATAAATGTATTTAATATGTAGGTAGGGTTAGACGAGATGTTCATGAATATAACTACACCTAAGACACAATGATTGTGAATTAATTTCTGGCTTACCTTAGTAATGTTGGCAAGATCAGGTAACCAACCAAATTCAACGCCACTGAGAAGTTCTGCCCAGCCAATACTATACCAGATGCAGGCGAACCAATGAGCAAAGAGAATAAATACAAGGATGAGCAAAATAAGCATGGCAGCACCATACTCCAGGTAATGGTCAAGTTTCCTGACTACTCGACCCAATCGAAGAAGTCGAACTACCTTCAGAGCACTGAAAAGTGTGCTGATTCCCTGCAATGAAAATGTTGCCACAATATTTAATACGATTAAACTTCAAACTAGTGTCTCTTAATAAGAATATGTGTTGTAGTTGGTATATAGGGTGGCCTGAACAAACGTGCATTGTAACGTGACTACAACACAATCAGATCAGATGTTTCATCTGCTATTACATGACAGTAGACGGTGCCATTTGCAGTATCCACTACCTGGTGGAGGGGTGGGGGCAAGGGAGAGCTAAAGGCTACGGGAGTAAACTTTGATAGAAAATTCACAATGTCTTGTGAATCAGCATTGTTATACAAAAGGCTAGAGGAGTAAACGTTTACCACAAATCCGGAGAGAAGGACCCTAAGGCAGTTGATAGTTAGGTGTGTATCACATTCCCTGCAAATCCTGCCTGATTTCAGACGTATAGACTTTTTGTTTCTTTTGGATGAAAACAGTATCGTAGAGTTTGCGCAAAATTGGCAAGGCTACATTCCCAATATTATCTGTCCAGGATATGCATAATTGGAGAGGTTATGGGAAATCTAGCTAATGAACGAGTTATGTTAAAAACAACATTACGTATTGGTACATAATCTTTTGAGTCTTAGTTATGCGCTGAAAAGAAGAGAGACAAGCGCAAGCTCAGAAGTTGTCACAGTAAAACACTTGCCAATTGACCGTCCGTAAAAACGAAAGTAGCCATATACGAGGGCGCATTGAAAAGTAATGCCTCGAAGTCCATAACTTTGTTAATATACATAATTTACAAATGAAACATACATTTTCAGAAAGCTTGAGATGTCCACTACACAATAGAGTCATTATTTTTGACATAGTCACCTCCACGTTCCACACACACGCCAACGTCGAACTAGTTGTTGCATCCCGTCGAATAAAAATCTGATGATTTTTCACGAAGTCAGGTACGCACATCTGCTGCCACATCCTCGTCAGAAGCATATCTGTTTTCCTTGAGATGTTCCTTGAGCTTTGGGAACAGGAAAAGTTATAAGGTGCCAAATCTGGGCAATATGGTGGGTGCGCTAAAATGTCGTCAAAATTGAGACGCTCTAATGCTGCCGCTGTTTGTCTACTGGTGTGTGGACGAGCATTGTCATGTTGAAGGACTGCGTGTTTTCCAGGACGAACACGTAGCAGTCTTTCCCGTAGTTTCTTCATCGTTTCCACATACCGATCAGAATTGACAGTATTGCCGCGTTCCAAAAATTATGTGTGGATTACGCCCTGGCAGTCCCAAAAAAATGGTCATCAAAACTTTTCCGCTGACGCGACAGTTTTGAATTTTTTTGGGGTGGGTGAGTTTTGTACTTTAACAGTCCTTGCCCACCTCCTAACAGTACTCACATCCACACAGGCGTCACCATATACCGCTCTCATTCTCCGATGCATGTCGATGGGAACACAACCTTCGGCCGTCAAGAATTCAATCACAGCTCTTTGCTTCAACCGAATTTCCATGTATGACGCCATCTTGGATAATGTTGTGCGCATGCGCAACATTCCAGACACTTGACACTTACTGTCCTGAAAACACACTTATATATACTTTATTCTGATATCGGTGTCAATTGTCTCCGAACACTATTAACAAAGTTATGGACTTGGAGGCATTACTTTTCAATGCACCCTCGTATATAAACATATATAATGACAGATAGAAGGAAGTGGGAAATAAACAACTCAATTTGTAGTAATATTTAATAATACAATAAAAGACAAGAAACTTTACAACTAATGAAATGGATCGTGTGTAGAGAGCACTAAAAGTGGTAGATAGTAGAAGAAGAATATGAAACACGACATACGCACCATAACAATGAATATATATATATTCGAGATCAAGGAGAAATATGACTATTTATATCAAGAAGAAAAGAAATGTAGTGTGTTTAGTTCAAGTTGCCACAAGGTACAATACAAAGATAGACATAACACGATTTGCGAGGGTAAATTGAATACATCAGAGCAACACGATCTGGTAGCTGGCTGTGACTTGAATCTCACGAGCACCAAAACGGCAGACACCGGGTGATGTTTGACTCTTTTCTTAAGTCACTTATACAACACACTTACAGTATTTTTTGCATCTCTTTTGCTTTGGTTTCATAAAATATCTCGAAAGGTTGTCCGCACCAAGAAACAGAAATACCTCATGTGACAATATTAAAATTGATTCAACTATTCATTCAGATAGTTCTCCTGTCAAATATATATATATTTTCGGCATTTTGAATTTTTCAAATCTGTCAATGAGACATGTTTAGTCTTCAAAAAATGTTTCATTGACAGCTAACAGAAAAATTAAACTTAGATTTCATAGTCACTTAAAAGTCAATGTTCTTGATCACTTTGATACTATCCATTGTGGCCATCGGTGATACAATTGATACATACGCAAATGTGATACCGACATATATTGTTTCTTTTGCTGAAGCCACATTTATTATGTAGATTGATTTTATATTAGTCCAGAATCGTTATATATTTAATCATTCGCAAACATTGTGATACAACTTACATAGACGAAACTGGCAAGAGGCTTGGGAAACAGTTTCTGCCAGCAATTGTACAATATATGTGCACACCGTCTATCTTAATAGCACTGACCACATAGGTGATCGTTCGGAGTGATCATGTCTGATTTCTAAAGTTTCTTCTTCTGTGGTGTTTAGTATATGTGTGTCAAGAAAACTACCTATACACGTTTAGACTAAGTTTTTTTCTCTCTGTTCATTGCTATTAATATACTTGTTACGTTATAGCAATGAAGAATGCACTTACATCATCAACATACTGGAATGCATTGAACACATCGTATGGCAGGCAAGACAAAAGATCGATGACAAACCAACTCTTTAGATAATTCGTTCGGATTACCCTAGGATCTGAGATTACCTCCCCGCTGGGCCCAACAAACGTAGTATGAAAGTTCAGGACGATATCAACAAAGAAGACCACATCTACCATGCTGTCTATGACCAAAAGTGGAAGTTGGTCCATACTTTTCACCTGAAATTAAGAAAAAATATATTTTGATTACGAACTTTTTCCAAGATGTATGACATAATTTTCCCGTTGAATAGAATAAGAGACGACAAAGAATAAACTGTTCAAGTCGATCATCAATCAATTATATTTGTTATAACAATTAGATGTGATCGTGTTCATATATATATATGTTTATGACGTTACTTGTTTGTATACGACGTCGTTAGATGGAAGAATAAACTAATTTAAACTACCAGGTCACTACAATTAAACAGGAACTGTGTTGCAACTGAAAAGAGGATATGCCATACGATATTGTGGTTTAATATCTAAAGGGTCTGAAACCGAAGTATTGACTTCATTGCACCAGGTTTTACCCCATTTAGCTCGTTCCCTCTCCGTAGAAGTGACACGCCACCTACTGAGAGTATTTGACTTCATTGCACCAGGCTTTGCCCCATATAGCTCGTTCCCTCTCCACAGAAGTGACACGCCACCTGCTGAGAGTATTATACAAAGCACAAACTATATAGCTCCTGTACAAATCTTAGAGGCCTCTGGAAAAACTGCACCTGTGAACAAAACGGCACGGCCTGGATTCGAACCTACGACCTTCGAAAGGCAAAGCATTGATCACAGTGACCCATACAATTTTAAAAAATGAACATGTCATGCTTTCTTTTATGCTTCCAGATGTGTAGTATCTATAGAGGACTGTTGTCGTAGCTTGCAGTATGACATTTCCACTGAATGTCAATGTTTGCGTGTGGTTGCAAAAACCGTTAAAATTCATTTCTAATTGATAATAGGAGAACAGTTGGCGCGCTATGGTCATGTACCCCACACTCATTAGCATTCGTGAAGGACGGAGTTGTCCACATTGTAACGTGTATGATGAGTGATAACATTACGTCCGATTCATTTACGACTTTTCTCGGTTCTCTCTGTGAAGAAATCAAAGATAATCTGTTGTATCATTGTTTGTTAATACTGCACACTGTCAAAATTTGATGCATTACTGCAAAATGTTTATAGGTACGTCATCGTTGTCGAAGGAGGAATACATTTAGGACTAACAGAAATATAAGATTATGGGAGGCGATGTGTGTACAGGGCTTGAAGAATATAAATGACAAATGCTATACAACATACTGCATTATGTAAATATGTACGCATAAATAATGTACATTTTTTCATATATCATGCATAACATAACGAAATGCATGTTTCTAACGTGCAACGATATGGTAGTGTAAGCGCACTTGCTCTATAGGCGCGTGATCCAGGTTCAATTTGACAGGGCTTTTTCCGATCGACCCAGTGACTTAGATCAACCCAGTCTTAGCCCTGCAATTCTAAATGCTAATCTTGCATGGTAAACTACCTATCTTAGTTTCGAAATCTGTATTATGTTTGAGTTAATGAGAGGATTGTTGAAACACAAATGTTAAGTGTAACAAATTGCTTATGAAATGCACATGAAAAACATGAAGAGATAATAAGCTACTTATTATTCTGATATTAATAAATGAAATGATCATTCAATTAAAATAAAAACTCTAAGAAGAAATGAATGACTTAACGAATACAATAATTAATCAATTAAGAAGAAATGAATGATTTAACGAATACAATAATTACTCAATTAAAAAGAAAATTACAAGATGAGAGAAAGTAAAACATAAAAGTTATGCGACAGAAATGAAAATTGAAATGATTGGTCAATAATCGTCGATCGTGTGAACGCACAAAAAAAAAGACTGAGTGATGGTATGAAGAAAAGGGATGATCGATCGATGAAGAGATACACACAAGAAAGAGAAAGTTATTTAATAAATGAAATAAATGATTAATCTATGATAGGATACAAATAAGACATAAATGAGTTACTGAATAAATTAAATTAAATGGCAATATTAGTCACTAAGGCATAAACTCAAGAAGAAAAAATGATTGAATGCAATTATAAAAGGAGATCTATATCAAGACGTAAAGACACAGAAAATATGAGAATTACCTTGAAAGCAGCATTGTATGGAACCATGATGGCGGTGTAAAATGTTAAAATCAGAATCACCCAGTCCCATATGGTCTTGAAGACACAGTAGTGTAGGATAATGTGAGGTGGTGTTTTTGGTGCTTCTAAGCGATATTGAGGTAAAACATCAGCGCTGAGGTTAATCATCTGTTGAAACACAGGTAATAATTACGTTTGTTCCGGGAGCAGGTAGAGGGGAGGGAGGGGCGGGGAGGGGGAAAGCGAGGCAACTTACTAGATCGCATTACAGTGTACAGTTATTATTTTTAAAACTGGGCGTACGTGGCGTAGAGGTTAGATGCTCGCCTCAGTGACAAAGGTATCCGGTTGTTCCTTCTGGAGCCATTGGGATATTTTTCCAGAGATCCCTGATCACAGTGTAGGTGAGATCAAGTTCCTAGATCTAACCCAAGCCCAAGCATCATCATGTTCCTAGATCTAACCCAAACATCATCAAGTTCCTAGATCTAACCCAAACCCAAACATCATCAAGTTCCTAGATCTAAGCCTCAAACCCAAGCATCACTTTAGCGGATGAATGTTCCTGTCCGATATCAGATGCCAAGAAGGGTGCGTACTCACTTTATCAGACGAACCACTACATATCACAAGAGTGGTTAAAACTTGTTGATAAGTAAGAACACAAACTACATATATCACAAAGAGTGGTTAACTTTGTTGATAAGAAAGAAACAAACTACATAATCACAAAGAGTGGTTAATAACTTTGTTATAAGAAAGAAACAAACTACATATATCACAAAGAGTGGTTAATAACTTTGTTGATAAGAACGAACACAAACTACATATATCACAAAGAGTGGTTAATAACTTTGTTGATAAGAACGAACACAAACTACATATATCACAAAGAGTGGTTAATAACTTTGTTGATAAGAAAGAACACAAACTACATATATCACAAAGAGTGGTAAATACTTTGTTGATAAGAAAGAACACAAACTACATATATCACAAAGAGTGGTTAATAACTTTGTTGATAAGAACGAACACAAACTACATATATCACAAAGAGTGGTTAATAACTTTGTTGATAAGAAAGAACACAAACTACATATATCACAAAGAGTGGTTAATAACTTTGTTGATAAGAAAGAACACAAACTACATATATCACAAAGAATGGTTAATAACTTTGTTGATAAGAAAGAACACAAACTACATATATCACAAAGAGTGGTTAATAACTTTGTTGATAAGAAAGAACACAAACTACATATATCACAAAGAGTGGTTAATAACTTTGTTGATAAGAAAGAACACAAACTACATATATCACAAAGAGTGGTTAATAACTTTGTTGATAAGAAAGAATACAAACTACATATATCACAAAGAGTGGTTAATAACTTTGTTGATAAGAAAGAACACAAACTACATATATCACAAAGAATGGTTAATAACTTTGTTGATAAGAACGAACACAAACTACATATATCACAAAGAGTGGTTAATAACTTTGTTGATAAGAAAGAACACAAACTACATATATCACAAAGAGTGGTTAATAACTTTGTTGATAAGAAAGAACACAAACTACATATATCACAAAGAGTGGTTAATAACTTTGTTGATAAGAAAGAACACAAACTACATATATCACAAAGAGTGGTTAATAACTTTGTTGATAAGAAAGAACACAAACTACATATATCACAATGAGTGGTTAATAACTTTGTTGATAAGAACGACACAAACTACATATATTACAAAGATGGTTAATAACTTTGTTTGATAAGAATGAACACAAACAAAGACAATAAGAAGTTAAATGTACGTTGTTGAGTATGATTTAAGTTTCTTCTTAATTGTTTTGCATTCAGTAAATTATTGTCATTTGTTTCGGCAAAATGAAATGGATGCTAATAATTTGAATTATCATCTTAAATATGTTATTATCGTTAGCAAATGTAACATTTACTTTATATACAAGTTCTTCCTTCTGTGTTATTATCTCATGTTAATTTGTCCATGTAGTTAATAAACAATAGAGAAATAGCACATATGTCGATAGTTTATCTGTGTTTATCTTAAACGCTTCTTAACAGTACTCCTGTATGGTATGTTTTGTGTAGATTTCCTTAAAATCTCTAAACGATTGATTGATTGATTGATTGGGGTCAAAGGCGCGAGGAAGCGGCGCCCGGATTAGAGAGATGGCTCTAATCCCTGATCTCACCTCCACGTGGTGACCCTGGTAACAGACGGTGGTTCCGGTCTGGTCAAAATAGCAGGTGCTGTGGGAGAGCTACCCTGGGGCAAGTAGAGATGCACAGGTAGTCATGCTTGATGGGAATCCGCCCGCAACACAGACGAGCGAACTCCCAGAGTGACTATTAATGCTCGTCTCTCCCGGACGATGGGAAAAGCTAGAACGACATGTAGAACCTCGCGTGGCGGAGCTCGGAGCCCACGCATTCTCTCTCTTGATGCACTTCTCTTGAGCCAATGAGAATGCCGGGTGATGAGTTGGGCCTCGCGTTGGTCCACATGGGTCAATAGTTCGAATCAAAACCATCGAAGGGACGCTGACAAGCGTGTGGAGAAAATCGGAGCCCAAGCATACTTTCTTTAGCCGCCACTCTAGAGCCGATGAGTATGTTAAGTGCCGAGTTGAACCGCAAGCTGGGTCACATATGTCACACTGCCATCAGACATGGGGCACGACCCAAAGCCATCGAAGAGACGATGACCAGCGTGGGGCGAAATTCACCAAGCATGCTTTCTTTAGAGGCACTACCCTAGAGCCGATGAGTATGCTGAGAGTCGAGTTGAGATATACGTGGGGATCATGGGACGAAACTCGGTTTTTGCCCTCTCGAAGTCGGACAGCCCACTAGGAATTGACGGAAATTGTGAGGTAGGCACCAGGGCAGAGCAAGTACGCACGGTGGCAAAGACATAGAGGGCCCTATCGAGGGCAGGCCGGCACGGCAAGAGGTGTGCGTCCACCACATGAGTAGAACTGGAAAGCCCAGCAGAGGCAATACTAATGCAAGCGCGGCAGCGGTATGCGCGGCAGCGGCAAGCAGGATGTGCGTTCCACCCAAATGTACAGAACAACTGGAAAGCCAAGCAGAGGTAAAGCCAGTGCGCGTTTCCGCCCGCAGGGAACTACTGCTGCCTTGTAGTCGGGACAATCAAAGACTAGCGGGGCAAACCGCAAACAAACCTGAACGGGCGGTAAACCAAGGTGTTCATTAAAACGACCGGTTTTGCTGGGCAGATGGCGTTCATAAGCCCGGTAGGGCAGGCGGTCTAAGGGTCGCTGCCCTGAAAGAAAATAGCAACCCACTGCCTTGTGGGTTACGGCTGGGGACAGTCAAAGGCTAGCGGAGAGCGAACCGCACACAATAGCTGGCTGAAATCGAACACTCTACCGAAAGATAAGCAACTGTTCTCAAATAGGTGCTGAAGGTTGTGCACGTACATTACGTTCTGATGTTTGGCTGTTTATACATCACAATAAGAATGATAAAACTAGCTTAAAGATCGCGAGAGAGAGATTAATTGATTGATTGAACCATCATCATTGAACTTCAGTGAGTAACCATGTGTGCTCCGATCTCTCAATCATGTGACGCCACTGACGATTAGGACAGCACACATCGTACACCTTTCTTCTTTATTTTTAGCTGTCCTCTGTATTGTTTTACAGCTGTGATTCATTTCTTTCACTCGTTGTTCTACTGTTCTCTCCAATTAGTTTTTGGTTTTTCACGTTTTCGTGTATCCTCTGGCGCCCATCTCAGTGCAGCTTTCGTGACAGATTTAGTCTTACGTATCACATGGCTGATCCATCTCCAGCGTTTATTTCGGATGATGGTGCTCATACTCTTTTGTTGACACTGTTCGGTTAATTAACTTCTGATGGTGCAATTTGTTGCACTTTGAAGCAGTTCTGGTTAGATATAGTATTTGGCCAGAACAAGCACAAAATCTTTCCCAGACAAGTTGTATGGAATGTGAAGAGTGTGGACATGTCATGTTCTGTCATTCTCCAGCATTCTGGTCCGTAAAGTAAAGTTAATAGTTCACAGCTGCAGTATATATTAATATCATTTCTGATGCTGTATTGGGATACTTTCAGACTGTCTGAAGGGATATGAATGCACTTCGTGCCATAACCAGTCGGTTTTATTTGTCAGATCTAGCTCCTTCTTCGTTGTTGATAATACTTATGAAAGCAGCTGTATTTGGAAGGATTGTATCCTCTAATGAGACGGGTGCTGTCGTGGGGCTGTTCAGACTCACTATTTCTGTTTTCTTTTGATTTATTTTCTACCCAACCATCTGGTTGTTCTGGTTATTGCGGCAAGTCTTTTCCTGCATATCTGTATGTGTGTGCAACAGAAGTGCGATTTCATTTTTACTTATACCAATATTTATTTATATATGTTTACCGTTCTTTTTTTTTCTTATCCAGACTGATACTAATTGAGTAGCTTTTTTATCCAGGTTGATACTAAATAAGTTATTTTATTCATATTGATACTAAAGTGGAGGTTCTTTTATGCAGAATGATACTAATTTGATGATTTTACAGATTCCAAGGTATTTTATTTTTGTGTAAACATTGATGTAGACCATATATTCCCAAACATTTTCGGCCCACCGCCCACTTTGCACAACATAAACTTTGTAACGCCATCCCTCCCACATTATAGCGGTTTACCAACGCCCCTCCCACATGTATGCATGCTCTATTTTCTCTTTGACATAGAAAATTGATATATATTTATGTAAAATATGGTCAATTTTCAAATGATTATATGCATGAAATAGAAAATTGATGAAGAAAAGGATCTTGTAACACGGGCATAGGATGACTTTAAATGCAGAATTGAAATTTAACATGATTATTCAATCGCAAAATCACCAAAATAATTTATTTTAAAATATATATTATTCATTTCTTCTTTAAAGAGCCACCGACCCCTAATCGCCTGAACCCCCCAATTCTTCTGAACAAGCAATGCCCCCCACTAGACCGTTTCAGCACCCACTGGAGGCGGTACTGCCCACTTTGAGAAACGCTGATGTAAACAAACATTATATAGTTTACAACACAATCGTTATATAGCTATGAAACGAAATTTAAAATTTTCATTTCCAATGTTATATCAATCTTAACATATGAAAGCGAGAGATTCCTTTTCCCACCGAAAACTGTAATTTCTCAGATTATTTGGTAAAATCTTGACATAAAAAATATAATTCAGAATCCCTGATATGAAATCAAATAAAAATCACTAATAGTAACCTACAGATGCTAGGTTTGATGGTCTGGACATGTCAAACTTTGTACTAGGCTGGTGGGAGGAGAACTGTAACAGGGTTGTGCGATTCCTCGTCACAGATCTGGCTAGTCGAGCGAACTTGCTGAGACCTGAAGATTATATATTCAACTCAAGAATGTTTGGAGACGACCATCATAAGATTACTTTGTTATCATTGTCAATACTATTTAGTCTTATGTAGATGAAGATTTATGGACAAAACGTCTTGGAAAGTCTTCAATATCAACATCATTAAGTACCTTCTACACATCTACGGTTGACTAAAATGGACTTCCAACATCAATTTACTCTGGTATTCATGTTGCACTCACTCTGCAGGGTTATAATTTATCCATTTTTATATGTTTTCCTCACACTTGTGTTTCGGTCTTCCTCTTGCTTGCCAAACTTTCTTCTCCAGTAATGATTTAATCAATGTGTCATGTCTCTTTATGTGCACGCAATATTTTATTTGTTTGATTTTTATTTCATGTAGTAATTCTTTCTTGATTTCCAGTTTTTCTAGAACTTCTATATTTGTCTGTTTTTCTTTCCATGAAATTCGACATTTCATTCTGTATATTCACTTCTCAACGACATTAATTCTGCTTTCTAAATGCTTGTTCATTGTCCATGTTTCTGAACCATACAAACTTATACAGCAAATATAGCACTTACTATTATGAAAAAAATCAAAATGAAAATCGTGGCATAACCCTTGCAGGACTTGGCCCTCAACCACAGTAAACGATTCGTCGATTTTCTAGACACCACTTATACGTTCATTAATATGTCGTTGCTTTCTGAATGTGAGGATATTTTACAATTCTTTTCTACGAACAATTTGCTTCAAACTGCCTGCCACTGGATTTGAACCAGGTACGCTTTTGTGATCGAGCTCACTACCACTTAGGCTACAGAGCCTACGTTATTAGTCATAGATGTCACATAATACATATTGTCATAGATGTCACATAATACTATTTTCATAGATGTACATAATACATATTGTCATAGATGTCAATAATACATATTGTCATAGATGTCAACATAATACTATTGTCATAGATGTCAATAATAACATTGTCATAGATGTCACATAATGCATATTGTCATAGATGTCACATAATACATATTTAAGTCTTGCTGATATTGCATCATTGCTGTGTTATGATTGTCAACATTTGATACTGCAGATGATAATGTTAATTAAATAAAACAACCAACATATTCGAAGACAACTTATATCTACGGTAAATATTGAACTGCAGATAAGTTAGAAAACCGCATATAATGAAGAAAATATAACAATGAGATGTTATGAAATACAAAATCTTATAAATAACAGAGCAGTTCACCTACTTGGGAGCAATTTGACTCACGAGATACCAAAAAACCAGAAATTATGCAACGAATTTTCAAAGTAACATTAGTTTGAAAATTCTAAATAAAATATACAATTCCACGTTCTATAGCTATGAAACGAAATTTAAAATTTTCATTTCCAATGTTGTATCAATCTTAACATATGAAAGCGAGAGATGGAACATGACTAATAATATAAAAAGAATCTTAACTTGCCCCTTTCCTCAATAATTTTCTTTTATTGTACTAGAGATATCTTAGTTTCGCAAATTTCCTCATTAGTATAATCAGCTAAAGATACTGTATATTTGCATACAAGTCACTGATTTACTAAAATTTACTAAACAAATCCTACCTTTGCCAACTTCGTCATCGATTGGCTGTTTGAGAGCAGTGATGTCTTTGAAGGAACACATGAAAAGAACAACTTGCTCTCTCTCGTTCTTGATCGGGGCTACATGCAATAGCAGCCATAGTGGAGTTCCTCCAAGAATAAAGAAAACCATATAAAATGCTAAATGTGAGCTCTTTGCTTAGAGAAAAACTTAAGAACATAATATTGGTGTTTGGAATTAAAAATAGAGCTCATGTATGCAGTTAAAGTCTTACTAACTGCATCTTTCTTACTTTAACAAAGTTTTCATGCTTATGCATGTTGGTATTCTTGTTTGTCTTTCTGACGTCTTCCTACTTTATCAAATGCTTCATGTCTATCCAACTGTGTTTGTCTTAGTTCCTACTTTACACATGCTTCTCATGTCTATCCATAACTGTTTGTCGCTATTGAAGCTTCCTACTTAACAAATGCCTTCTCCATGTCTATCCATAACTGTTGTCCTTAGCTCTACTTTATCAAATGCTTCTCCATGTCATCCATAACTGTGTTTGTCTTTGAAGCTACTTTAACAAATGCCTTCTCCATGTCTATCCATAACTGTGTTTGTCGCTATTGAAAGCTTCTACTTTATCAATGCTTTCTCATGTCTATCCATAACTGTGTTTGTCTATTGAAACTCTACTTTAACAAATCCTTCTCCATGTCTATCCATAACTGTGTTTGTCGCTTGAGCCTACTTTATCAAATGCTTTCTCATGTCTATTATAACTGTGTTTTCATTGAAAGCTTCCTACTTTACAAATGCCTTCCATGTCTATCCATAACTGTGTTTGTCGCTATTAGCTTCACTTTATCAAATGCCTCTCCATGTCTATCCATAACTGTGTTTGTCACTTTAGCTTCTACTTTATCAAATGCCTTCTCCATGTCTATCCATAACTGTGTTTGTCACTATTGAAAGATTCTACTATAATACATGCTTTCTCATCCTATCCATAATGTTTGTCATATGAAGTTCTACTATATAGCTCTCCATTCATCCATATGTTTAACAGGACCATCAGTATGCATCTCTTCGATATCTGTTGGAGACTAGCACCTATGAGTCTGTCCGAGTGCATGACGTCAGTTTAGTAATGCATACCAATACTATCCATAACTGTGTTTGTCGCTATTGAAAGCTTCCTACTATAATACATGCTTTCTCCATGTCTATCCACAACTGTGTTTGTTGCTATTGAAAGCTTCCTACTTTAACAAATGCTTTCTCCATGTTTATTCACAACTGTGTTGAAATCCTGAAAGATAACCACTATTTACTTCTATGAATCTGTGTTACATTATCATTTTTAAAAATAGAGAGTAAACAATAGATCATAGTTTTAAATAATGCTACCGAAATTAAACACAATATTGATCACAGAATAACATAAGAAATGTTGCCATAAGTTTCATTTTTCAGAGAAAACTACGACATTTGAACAGCGCGATCTTCTGTGTAATAGATAAGATAAACATATGATCAATAACTTCAATATGTGTTATTATTGTATACCTGCGGCTGTTTGTCATTGATTGAACAGTCAAAATGTATTATTTCAGAAATATTGTTGTGGTAAATAGATTTATATGACTAATATAGGTTTATCTAAGTTCATTTTAAAATGCTATACTCAAAGTAAACGCCTTCTAAATTATTTGTTTGCTATTTGATTTAGATGATATTTTGGTATCATGATTATATCACATGTCAAATCCTCAATAACCCGTTAATCTACTATAATTTTATGTGGTTGAGTGAGGGTTATGTGAGTTAATCGAGCGTATGAGATAAAACGATGTAATTATCGGAGGTAGTTATTTGTATTGTCTGGGTATATGTATTTAGAAGTGAGCATGCGCTGTGTTCATTTCACATTTTTCCATGAAATAAAGTGATATTTTCTGTAAGATGTCAATAGAAATCTGTATTCATACGATGAGGTATGTTCGGTAATACGGAATTATGCTTGAACTTTTTTTATACCATCGATATACGGGGATATATATGGTAAGTATTATTCAGGCCGCCTTTACTTCACAGTGCGTTTCTGGTACCCAACTGAGGAAAGATCAGTCTGAGAGCCGTTACAGTCGGAAAACAATTCCACTCCTACTGCGGGGTTGAACCCGGAGCATGTACCTGCAAAGCTAGTGCACTAACTCATACGCTATCCCGGTTTTCAAAATATCTATGTATGCTATATTTTTTTAAGTAGACATGATTCACTTTAAAAACATTTAACATTAACAAATCGCTCTTCTTTTTCATATTGTGTAAAATTACCAACCCTCTCATTTCCTATTCTGTTTAATATTAACAAACCCATCTTCCTTCTTATTCTCTATAATACTAACAAATCTCTTTTCTTTCTTATCTTGTACAAAATTACTAAACCTCTCATTTCTTATCCGGTACAACATTAACGAACTTCTTTCTGTCTTAACTTGTAGAAAATAACCAAACCTCTCATTTTTTATTCTGTATAACATTAGTAAACCTCTTTTTTCTTATCTTGTATCCAATGAACAAACGACTTAACTTCATATTTTGTATAACACTAACATACCTCATACTACTGATCCTGTATAATATTAGCACTGATCTCACTTCTTATCCTGAATAACACTAGCATATATTTCAATTATTATCTGATCTAACATTAACAAACCGTTCACTTATAAATGTTACTAGCATTTATGAGCCTGTCGTTGTCTACCAATATTAAACTATCACTCACTTTCCACCGAATCTAATGTTAACACGCGCTTCAATACTTTGATTATATAGTCATTATTTCTTAGTTAGTCTCTGGCGGCCACCACCGGATGAATATGTTCCAACTACAAGGCAGACCTATCATTCCTCCTGATGGCAGCACATCACATGAATAAACTGCAACCACTTGTAGGCAAGGTGGTCTTTCCTACAGACTCACTGTCAGCTGTACACGCCCTAGAGGCTAAATTCGCTAACATCACTGTGCAGAACACAGAAAGAGAGCTTGAACGGCCGTAAAAAGAACCCCAGAAAAGTACCTCCAGTTGAGTCTATCTTACTCTGGCATTAAAGGCAATGAGAGTGCCATTATCTTGGCTAAAAAAGCAGTGCCAAGAATAAATCTACCAACCACTGTTTTTTCAAGGGGTCAAACACTCGTAATAAGAAACGCTGCAGTAGACTAGAAGACAAACACTCGATATTACTGGGGAAAAGGCTTTTTCAAAAACCTCAGCAGACCAGACCAGGTCATTATATTTTGACTACGTAATGGACACGGCATACTCAACAGATACTTACATAAACTAGGAAAACGTCAAATAGCTCTCTGCCAGTGTCAGCAGGCGAAACAGATACTACATAGACTAGGGAAAAAGTCAAATAACTTTCTGCCAGTGTCAGCAGGCGAAACAGATACTTACATAAACTAGGAAAACGTCAAATAGCTCTCTGCCAGTGTCAGCAGGCGAAACAGATACTTACATAGACTAGGAAAACGTCAAATAGCTCTCTGCCAGTGTCAGCAGGCGAAACAGATACTTACATAGACTAGGAAAACGTCAAATAGCTCTCTGCCAGTGTCAGCAGGCGAAACAGATACTTACATAGACTAGGAAAACGTCAAATAGCTCTCTGCCAGTGTCAGCAGGCGAAACAGATACTTACATAAACTAGGAAAACGTCAAATAGCTCTCTGCCAGTGTCAGCAGGCGAAACAGATACTTACATAGACTAGGAAAACGTCAAATAGCTCTCTGCCAGTGTCAGCAGGCGAAACAGATACTTACATAAACTAGGAAAACGTCAAATAGCTCTCTGCCAGTGTCAGCAGGCGAAACAGATACTTACATAGACTAGGAAAACGTCAAATAGCTCTCTGCCAGTGTCAGCAGGCGAAACAGATACTTACATAAACTAGGAAAACGTCAAATAGCTCTCTGCCAGTGTCAGCAGGCGAAACAGATACTTACATAGACTAGGAAAACGTCAAATAGCTCTCTGCCAGTGTCAGCAGGCGAAACAGATACTTACATAGACTAGGAAAACGTCAAATAGCTCTCTGCCAGTGTCAGCAGGCGAAACAGATACTTACATAGACTAGGAAAACGTCAAATAGCTCTCTGCCAGTGTCAGCAGGCGAAACAGATACTTACATAGACTAGGAAAACGTCAAATAGCTCTCTGCCAGTGTCAGCAGGCGAAACAGATACTTACATAGACTAGGAAAACTCTGCCAGTGTCAGCAGGCGAAACAGATACTTACATAGACTAGGAAAACTCTGCCAGTGTCAGCAGGCGAAACAGATACTTACATAGACTAGGAAAACGTCAAATAGCTCTCTGCCAGTGTCAGCAGGCGAAACAGATACTTACGTAAACTAGGAAAACGTCAAATAGCTCTCTGCCAGTGTCAGCAGGCGAAACAGATACTTACATAGACTAGGAAAACTCTGCCAGTGTCAGCAGGCGAAACAGATACTTACATAGACTAGGAAAACTCTGCCAGTGTCAGCAGGCGAAACAGATACTTACATAGACTAAGAAAACTCTGCCAGTGTCAGCAGGCGAAACAGATACTTACATAGACTAGGAAAACGTCAAATAGCTCTCTGTCAGTGTCAGCAGGCGAAACAGATACTTACATAAACTAGGAAAACGTCAAATAGCTCTCTGCCAGTGTCAGCAGGCGAAACAGATACTTACATAGACTAGGAAAACGTCAAATAGCTCTCTGCCAGTGTCAGCAGGCGAAACAGATACTTACATAAACTAGGAAAACGTCAAATAGCTCTCTGCCAGTGTCAGCAGGCGAAACAGATACTTACATAAACTAGGAAAACGTCAAATAGCTCTCTGCCAGTGTCAGCACGAACAGATACTTACATAGATGAAACGTCAATAAGCCTTGCCAGTGTCAGCGCAACAGATACTTACATAAACTAGGAAAACGTCAAATAGCTCTCTGCCAGTGTCAGCAGGCGAAACAGACACCAGAACATGCACTGCAAGACTGTCCTCTCTTTTGATGAGCTGAGAAGCATCATGTCGCCATAGTCAATTTGACCTGAAACTATGCTTTGAAGAAACGAGACAAACCTTAAACTGACTGCCCAGTTTGTGGTCCACAGTGGATTAAGCTCATAGTCAAAGATCTCTGAAGATCAAATCCCTACTTTATCTAATTGTTTAGTTTCTATGGAACATTATACATCTAATATTTCATTCTATATTGTCTACAACAGGAACATTATACATATAATATCTCCTTCTATATTGTCTACAACATAAATGACCGATGAATCTGTCGATACAAGAAAACAAATAATAACAAGCATCATACAACATATCATACACTTACTGTTTTTCTTGTACAACAGTATCTCCACTTGATCCTGTTGTAATTTCTCAAAGCATCCTTCCAATTTCTTGACCGTCTCCCTTTCTGTCAAATCACCGTACATAAAAGCGCAGGTGCACGATTTCTGCATGACTTCTGCCCTGTTGTAGCCAGAGAGTTTACAGAAACCTTCATTCATGTATACGATTGGGTATTCCATAATACGTGCGTTAGCCAGTAGAAAACTGTTGTCTGTAAGTACAGAGATTGTATACATCCTTTATATAAATATATAGATATATATTTGTTATTTTATGTTATGCGATCGACGTCATGGCACATTGGGCATTCCTATACGTGATCTGTTCTCTCTCTCGCTACAGCAGCCATCCTAAAGTCCATTTGGTGATCATTTGGTACTCATGAGAAGTTGATTAGTATATATATATATATATATATATATATATATATATATATATATATATATATATATATATATATATATAGTATTTTGTAATTGGTAGCTATTTATATATGATTTTGGAAAATACAATAAAATTATAATCTAACATTGACTAATTCTACTGGCCATAAACGTATATTCGTTGAAGTAAATAAGGGAGGTTTTTTGGATAAAACAGCCTGATACGAAACTGATCTGTTCCATTTTTCTGGTAGTAATCTACCAACTACAAATCTGAAAAAAATCATTGAGCTTATCCCTGGGCAAATGTATGGGGACACCCATGCTACTGACAAGACAGTTTAGGTTAACTAGTCATCGGATGACACAATCAGAATCTTAAATAAACATAAAATTTATTCATTCTTTATCGTTCTTATGTTAGTCATTGCGTCCAGGTGGAGCCGGGGCCCGCAAAGGAAGCAAAGAATATTACCACTGCTACCTACAAGGCATGTCGTAAGAGGCAACTGAGGTAGGGGCCTAGCGATGCTACCCTAGTAAATAATAAGCCTTACAGAAATCGGATGTGCTGGTTTTCTTTTAGACGCGTAACTTTCACAACGTAGAATCGTTCTTATTCTCAGATGACAAACAGATGACATACAGATGACATACAGATGACATAGATGAGTGGTTAACAAGTACTCGATATGGAGCGTTCGCAGAAGAAAAAGATGTTAGTCATTGGATGAGAGAATCGGTTTTTCAATTGAACATATGAGTTGTTCCTTCTTCGTCGTTCTTTTCTCAGTCTTATGTTGGTAACCTATTGCAGAATGCTTTCATTAACGGAGACATTCACATGGAAGTCTAGAACCCATGTTGAAACCCTATTGCAAATGCTTTCATTAACGGACTTTCATGGAGTCTAGAACACATGTTTAACTTCAGATTTTATAACGGAGACATTCACATGGAAGTCTAGAAGCAATCGTATGTTGGTAACCTATTGCAGAATGCTTTCATTAACGGAGACATTCACATGGAAGTCTAAAAGAGATCGAGGAAGAAGTAGAAATGAACTATATGTTTTGTGTAGTCATTATAATTACTCTGTTGCTCTGTTAGTCATTAGATCACAGCTTCAGTAACTTTTGTGAATTATATGATTGGCTTTAGATCATCTATAGAGCTCTTCAGGTTCGGAAGTGAAGACGGGAACATAGAGGAGTTTCTGCATTAAATGAGTCTATAACCTTTCTTTGATTATAGTAAGTGTTCTAGACTGCCACGAAAATATCACAGAGAAAATATTTACTGGCCGCTGGACGCTGCTGGATTTGTTGAGGCGGTGATCGGAGCCTCTAAGGACATGTTCGGAGTGCTATGATGATAGTCCTCTGATAACTGAAGGTAGTTACTGAATTAATAGTACACGTTGTGTTAATATTTCATCTGTAATTAAAGAACTTTGTTATAGTATAATCAAATGTGAGAGTGTTTAGCTGAAAATATAGTGACAATTTTCGATGTCTAACATATCTCTATAACAGTCATTAATGTTTTCCCAAATTATAAGTCTGTCCTAGTTTCTTCAACACTCATTCCAATTCGTATATTGTCTTTCTTTAATCTTGTTATTTATTGTCTACCAAATCTTCTTATTAATTCATTCCCATCATCTCCGTATTGATTGTCTTTCTTTAACACCTGTTATTTATTATCTACCAAATCTTCTATTAATTTGATTCCATCATCTCGTATTGATTGTCTTTCTTTAACACTTGTTATTTATTGTCTACCCAAATTAGCAACTTATCTTTCTTGTTTGCTGTATCTGATATTCTTGACATTTCTAGGTAAAATTATGTATATGTGACATACAGTGACCTTCTTGAACATTATTCACGTCCACGTTGTATAATTTCAAGCTATTCCGTTTGTTTGACAGCTTGTCTATGTAATCTGTGCTTTCAGCTGTCAATATACAAGATTATTTTATTCTCAGATCTATGGTATTAATATTTAAATATCATCATCATCATCAGGTGAGGTGCAGGCTGGCGTAGGCGATCATGGATCTTCACAAATTTCTCTCTCTCTCTCTGGTGTTTGTTATCAATTCAGATGTTAACGCTCTATTGTTCCATGAACTCAGACTATGCAAAACTGTCTCTCTCAGACTTCCTCTGTCTCTTCTACCTTCGATTTTACCGATTGTCACAATGTATTTTAAACCCCCCTTCCTCATCATATGTTCGAAAATGATGACTACTCTTTCTTATATTAATGATAAGCTTTCTCTGTATCTTGATCTTATTCAACACTTCAACATTAATCATTTTAGCAGTCCGTAAATTACAAACCTCATAATAAATAAGCTCATTAAAAAACAGCATGGTGGAGTGAAGAAATACAAACAGCCATACACAGAAAGAAACATTGTTTCTAAACATGGTTGAAATCTAAAAACCATAACGACTATATACAATACCGTCTAGCCAGGAGAGAGGTGAAAAGAATAGTCAAGAAAGAGAAAGAAAACTCTTGGTGCAAATATGGAGAACATCTAACAGACTTGTGTAGGACAAAACCGAGATAATTTTCTAAGTGTCAAAGCAATGAGAGTGAGAGACGATAGCTACAACCCTACCACTATCATAAACAGCAAGGAAGGAACACCATTACTCAACAAACAAGATAGAATGACCAGTTGGAAAGAATATTTTAAACGTGTTCGTATAATTTTCAAAACACATGTTTTGATTTCTTTACAATGATATCAAGATAATACAATTATAATTCTTGTAAATAATATATATATATTTTGTTCTTCTATTCTAATAAAAATTAACAATCAAAACTGTCATAACATTATTATATATTTATATTTTGATTGCTTTCTTTCCTTCTCGAATCCTGTTTGCCTCACAGCGTCAGGTCAAGAAGAGATTTCTAAAACGGGCCCTAGTATGCGCTTCGTAGATAATCTCTTTCGTCGCCTCTGTTATCTCTGAGGTCCATCTTTTGCGTGGCCGGCCTTTTGCTTTGTACCCATTGTATCGGAGCAGCATTGCTCTTTGAGGTACACTGTCTGTTGGTAATCTGCTTACGTGGCCGAACCATTTAATTTGTTGTTTCTTGATGAAGTCTAGTACTGACGTTGTACCCACTTTTTCCTGATGTCTTCATTTCTCAACCGGTCTCTTCTTGTTACACCAGGATTCTGCGTAGACACTTCATCTCTGTCGTGACTAGTTTTCTTCTATCGTTTGTTGTCAGTGACCAGGTTTGGCACTGGTAACATAATGCCAAACCTGAAATTTTGATTGCATTTTCTACAAAATAAAGCATGTAATTTTATTGTTTATTTTGGTAGTTAGTCATATTGTTGTCTCCTTCGATTCTTCAAATTAATATACACAATTAATATGTCACACACTTCTTCTTCTTTGCAGTTAGTTTATTGTAATCATTATTTCTTCTATTGTTGTTAGTGATTTGTTTCTACGTATTACTTACATATATAGTTTATATGTTATTTCATCTCTTCTGTACTAATATATCATTTCTTTCTTTCATCTGACATTAGACTTTGCAAATGATGTATGTTCATAAGTCAAAGCAAAAACGATACACAGCCAAAGTAAGTCAGGACAAAGTAAAATAGCACAACATATTCTTAGATTAACACAAATAAAACCAACACAATTGATATAAACGAAGGCATATAACTAGAGATAGTAACATATTTTAAATACGTAGGTAGTACCAGTGGCGGATCGTTATCATTTTTGTTGGTGAGGCCAGATATTTTTTCCCGGATAAATCATGGTTTTGGTTGCTATATTTTAATTTATAAAATAATAAATACATGTTATACATTATTTTTACGGTGGGGACAGGCCCCACTGGCCCTTAATGACGAGCCGCCACTGGGTAGTACTGTTTCTTCAGAATGAAACATTATAGGTCGAAATTAAACATAAAATTGGTAGGGAAAATACAGCCTATATCAGACTTGACAACATATTGAGATCTAATCTTTATAATACTAAAACAAAACTCATGATATACCAAAAAAATGTATTATGCTAGTCCTTCTTTAGTGGTCTTCTTCTTTCTTCTTCTTCTTTGAACGCTCCATATCGACCACTTGTTAATCACTCTGTGGGATTTGTATTTGATCTGAGCCTAAGAGCTCTTCTTTTAACTCTCCATATCGACCACTTGTTAATCACTCTGTGTCATTTGTATTTGATCTGAGCCTAAGAGCCTCTTCTTTTTAACTCTCCATATCGACCACTTGTTAATCACTCTGTGGGATTTGTATTTGATCTGAGCCTAAGAGCCTCTTCTTTTTAACTCTCCATATCGACCACTTGTTAATCACTCTGTGGGATTTGTATTTGATCTGAGCCTAAGAGCCTCTTCTTTTTAACTCTCCATATCGACCACTTGTTAATCACTCTGTGTGATTTGTATTTGATCTGAGCCTAAGAGCCTCTTCTTTTTAACTCTCCATATCGACCACTTGTTAATCACTCTGTGGGATTTGTATTTGATCTGAGCCTAAGAGCCTCTTCTTTTTAACTCTCCATATCGACCACTTGTTAATCACTCTGTGGGATTTGTATTTGATCTGAGCCTAAGAGCCTCTTCTTTTTAACTCTCCATATCGACCACTTGTTAATCACTCTGTGGGATTTGTATTTGATCTGAGCCTAAGAGCCTCTTCTTTTAACTATCCATATCGACCACTTGTTAATCACTCTGTGTGATTTGTATTTGATCTGAGCCTAAGAGCCTCTTCTTTTTAACTCTCCATATCGACCACTTGTTAATCACTCTGTGGGATTTGTATTTGATCTGAGCCTAAGAGCCTCTTCTTTTTAACTCTCCATATCGACCACTTGTTAATCACTCTGTGGGATTTGTATTTGATCTGAGCCTAAGAGCCTCTTCTTTTTAACTCTCCATATCGACCACTTGTTAATCACTCTGTGGGATTTGTATTTGATCTGAGCCTAAGAGCCTCTTCTTTTTAACTCTCCATATACTTTTAATCACTCTGTGTGATTTGTATTTGATCTGAGCCTAAGAACGATTGCACGTTGTATAAGTTATGCGCCTACAAGTAGGCCAGCACATCCGATTTCTGCGACGTTTTCATTTACTAGGGTAGCTTCCCTAGGTCCTACATCAGTTGCCTCCTACGACATGCCTTGTAGATCAACTTGTACTATTCTTTGTTTTCCTTGTGGGCCTGGCACCATACAGGCGCTTTATGGTTCTGTGACGTGGGAAAACAGATCAGAAAATAATATGTATATTAAGAAGATTCGAAGATTGATTTCTGAAAAGAATACCTAGATATAACTGGGAAGATACAATCAGCAATATCAGACATCAATAACTAACAGATCCAAGACATAATAAAGAGATACAAAAGAGATGATGGCGATGGATTGAAATGTCCGTAGGATAAGAAAAGAAAGGCTGCAAGACATGCAATAGGTGGACATCAAGGTGGACATATACGGTGGACATCATACGGTGGACATCATCGGTAGGAATCATACGGCTGACATCATAGTGGACATACACGTGGACATATACGGTGGACATCATACGATGGACATCATACGGTGGACATCATACGGTGGACATCATACGGTGGCGGCTGAAACATTGAGTCCTAATTTCACATTAAGATCTTTTAAAGCAGAGCTCAAAAACTAGATTTTAGGTAGAAATGAAGGCATAAGATCGAATTTAATGGTATTTGTTTGTTTTTGCCTTTTGTATGCTTGGGCGCAACAAGGACTGATGATGCAAATGATATCACAAATGCATATTACTAGCATTAGTTACTAACATATATATATATATATTGGTAACTATTAGCAAGCTGCAGGAAAAACAGAGAACATAACACCCACATGTTGAACCCTGATCCGACCGAGTGGTTACCTGGGCCCAAATTTGGGGTGTAAAAAATAGAACCACTGTTACCCTGCCATGCATGTCGTAAGAGGCGACTAAGGAGGTTTGGCTGAAATCGGATGCATGTGTCCTAGGCTGTAGAAGTCTATGCGTTTAGGGGCCTACCAAACCAATGTGCAACGTATACACGTTCTTGGCAAGATCAAACAAATCACAAAGATTGATTAAAATTGGTCGTAAAGAGCGAACGCAAAGAAGAAGAAGAAGAAGAAGAAGAAAACTGATCATGTATGACGAACCCATGATACGGGTTTGCGTTCCTGGATCGGACTTTACAATCAGCTTGAAAAACCAGAGAGGTGCAACAACACAAGTCTTATAAATATATATATATACATTCTCAGATTCCTCATAAACAGCAGAAGTGAAGCATTAACCATCAGATAAAGATGAAAAATGATACATAAACAGAAGAAACAGATATGGAATCCCTCAAGCTGATTGATAATAAACTAATATGCTACAAATGTAAATGTAAATTTTGAAAAAATTGCAAGCAAATATGCTGCAATATCAAATATTGATTGCCGTTAAAATAGAAGTAATAATATAAAATCCTACATGCATCAACAGCATCGTAATTGACATTATTAATTTTCGCAAGAGAGCAGCTGTAAGTCGGTTGTTCATATGTAACGGAATTTTCCATGAAAGAAATATTAAAAATAACTTGTGGAAAGTCCCATAAAATATCACGTAGAACATCTCGGAAGAATAGCTTACAGTATAACACATTGAAAAGTTGATGAAATGTCTCATTGCATTTCTCAAGGAATGTCTCATTGCATTTCTCAAGGAATGTCTCATTGCATTTCTCAAGAAATGTCTCATTGCATTTTTCAAGGAATGTCTCATTGCATTTCTCAAGGAATGTCTCATTGTATTTCTCGAAGAATGTCTCATTGTATTTCTCAAGGAATGTCTCATTGTATTTCTCAAGGAATGTCTCATTGTATTTCTCAAGGAATGTCTCATTGTATTTCTCAAGGAATGTCTCATTGTATTTCTCAAGGAATGTCTCATTGTATTTCTCAAGGAATGTCTCATTGTATTTCTCAAGGAATGCCTCATTGTATTTCTCAAGGAATGTCTCATTGTATTTCTCAAGGAATGTCTCATTGACTGTTTTATTGTATTTATCAAGAAATGTCTCATTGAATATTTTATTGCATTTATCAAGAAATGTCTCATTGAATATTTGATGAAATCGTTCATCTATTTTGTCATAGACTGTTTCTTGCATTATCTAGTCCATGAGTTCCCAAGTGGGTACGCCCGTGGTTGGAAGCCTTCCATACGAGCGATAGTGGGTTCAGAAGCATTTGGGCGGAGTTGCTTTCGTGATTTTGCAATTGAATAATCATTAAAAATTTGAATTCTGCATTTTAATTCATCTTATGCCTATCGTACATGATCCATATTTTCATCAATTTTCTATTTCATGTATATAATCAATTTTCTTTGTCAAAGGTAAAATAGAGCATGTATGTGTATATATATATATATATGGGGGAGAGGGAGAGGCGTTGGGAAGCTGTTATAATGGAGAGGTGGGAGTTACAAAGTTTATGTCGTACAAAGTGGGTGGTGGGCCGAAAAAGTTTGGGAATCTATGATCTAGTCAAATATATCATAGCATATATATAAATATTATAAAATTATATTATATAGCTATTTATATATTATACTATACAGCATATGTCATGGAGTTTTTTTTTGTTCGATCCAGAAATACTTGAGCTTTCAGCTCTTCGACTCGGTGCCATGGACATCGTAACCTTCGGTTCGGTGCCACGAACACCGTAAATCTGGAGAACCTGTGTCTTTTCTGCCAGCCCGCGGTATTGAACCCGCAATCACAGAGGGCTTGTCACCCGTAGTCCAACGCTCTACGAACACGCTGGGCAGACGGGCATATGTCATGGAATATGTTATGCAATAAATAGTGGTTAAGACGCTTGCCTTGTGTTCTGAGAGTTGTGACTTCGAATGCAGATTATAGGGAGTCTATATAGCAATATGATTATAGGGAGTCTATATAGCAATATGATTATAGGGAGTCTATATAGCAATGTGATTAAAGCATTTGTAGCGTCATTTCGAAGATTGTGAGTACGAATCTGGAACGAGTCCCACGTGTAATTTTTCTCAAGAGATCCTAAGAATTGTTGATGGAGCTACAGAGTTCGTGCTTTGTATAACACTCTAGGAATTTCTGCCGATGGGGACGAAAGCCTATGTGAAACCCAGAGCAATTAAGTCAAACCTTCACATTTAAACTATTTTGTTAACATAACGTATGTTGTGGGATGTATGTCTAATAGAATGTTTAATATGTCATGGAAAATCTCATGGTTTATCTAAACATAATATCGCATGAAATATTTTATGAAATATTGTGTTCTTCTTCAACAACTTCGAACGTGCCAGGTCCTTTATTGCTCTGACAGTTCTAGTGTTGATCACATTTCCACAAAAAAAACAATATTTATGAAAAACAGTATGTTACAATTTTTTTCGCAGCACTCCCATGACCTTGGTCTTTCGCTTTTGCATTCTTGCTTTCTTTTGTAACCATTCTTCTTCTTTTTTTTTCTACTTCGAACGTTCCATATTGATCACTTGTTAAACCACTCTTTGTGATTTGTATGTGATCTGAACCTAAGAGCGATTGTACGTTGTGCCAGTTATGCGCCTTCAAGTAGGCTAGCATATTCGATTTCAGCGATGCATTTTATTTACTAGGGTAGCTTCCCTAGGACACTACATTTAGCGCCTATTACGACATGCCTTGTAGGTGGCAGTGTTACTATTCATTGTTCCCTCTCTTGGATCCCGGCAACACACGTGCGGTAACATTCTACAGCCTCCAACCCAACCTTTTATGTTTCACTGAAGAACAGACTGGTTCTTAACTCATTATTTCAAACAAATATCATATCTGAGCCAACTCTGCTTTGAGAGAACATCCACAACGTAAATAAAAAATTTCATTAATTTGAGCTACACGTTTCAGTTCAGTGTAGGAACAGTGTCTTCTTTATCTATCAGCGACCTTAATTATTCTTGAAAATTAATATTATAAATTAATCTGTACAAACTACAAAAGATATGCAAGAATTATTAATCAGTGTTATTTAGAAGCCTATCTAAATGCCAGCGAAGCTAACTTTTAATTCAAAGGATAAGATCAGTATTGTTTTATTGAATGTATGACAGATCCGTGTGTTTATTGTGCAATTGTTATATATATTACTGTAGTCAAAATAAAAGTAAAATAGAACAAATTTCTTCACTAATAACGAATATTAATAGTGAATGTACTATGAATTCTGATTTTCCATCGAACACCATCATCATCAAATAGCTTGTACTAGCAGAACTTGCACCCCAACAGTCCTCCGATTTCTTCATGCAGATGTCATGCTCTTCAGCCGTCATGTTCAAACCATCAGTTACATCCTGAATCCATCTTCTCCGTGGTCTTCCTCCTCTTCTTCTCTTTGCCGGTATACCTTCTTCTATGATGGTCTTCATGTCTTTTTTTTATGTCCAAAATATCTCAATTTTCTCTTTCTTATTTGTAGCATCAGCCAATTTTCTTTGATTTTTAGTACATCGAACACCATCATTTATTTTTCCCAACTTGCAGTTAATCTGTTATGTCAAATTTCACACTTATTATGTAAGTAAAATAGTTGTTCTAATGAAACATGTATTTAGAATTACGTTTTCATATTATTATTTGTACTAACATTACTATTGATTTTACTTTATTATTATCATTAGTAGTAGTATTACAATCAATGCCAATGCCATTTAAAAAAAAAAAGTTAATTGATCCTTTACAGGACTTTGCGAATCAACTCCCAGCTTTTTAACGCTGTTTGTGATTTTTCTAGGCATTATTACGTTCACCAGTTTTCCATTGCTTTCTGAATGGGTGGTGCTATCGTCCTTTTGTAAAAATACACGTGAAACAATTTGCAACCAAACTGTCCACAGCATGATTCGAACTCAGAACGTCGGGGTTAATAGACCGAATCACTATCCCCTAAGCTACAGACGCCATCATGCCATTATAAACATCATTGAAATGCGTCTATCATATATCATGAAACGTAACCTGGAATATCTCATGAAACATTTTATGAAATATATCCTCTCTTCATGTGCCATGTTCTTTGCAAAACTTTGTTTCATTCGCATCCCGACTTAAGATTATGGTTCTCTCGCCTCTCTCATTGTTATGTTCAAGATATTTTTAATAACATTTTGTCTCCCTCGTCTTGGTTCTCACCCTCTCGTCTTCCAGAAACTATGAACTTCATTCTTCGATATAAAAGTCTGTGTCATTTAATACGATCAATAATTTCAGTTTTAGAGACATGATATTCTTTAATGGCTAAAAGCCAACGATGTTCTGAGCTTGTATCTTAAAATTTTTGACCAATATTGTTTTGACAACTTTGTTCTCTTGTTCCAATTTCTGATACAAAATATTGTTTTTGAGCCAACGATGTTCTGAGCTTGTATTTTCAATTTCTAATACAAAATATTGTTTTTGAGCCAACGATGTTCTGAGCTTGTATCTTCAATTTCTGATACAAATATTGTTTTGAGCCAACGATGTTCTGAGCTTGTATCTTCAATTTCTGATACAAAATATTGTTTTTGAGCCAACGATGTTCTGTCTCGATCTGACCATATTGAAGTCAGTAATCTGCGAAAATATCCCAATCGCTCTACCCGATGAACGAACCTAGTACGCTTGGAGCGAAAGGCGAACACCTTAACTCCACGCTGCAGGGACGAAATAATGAAGGTGGGAAAGTAGTCAACAAAAACAACTACCGAAATTGTTGAAATGTTGTTAATTGTAAGGTTATGAAAATAAAGATTTATAATAAAGTACTAGTAAGTAAAGAGCACATTTTCAAAAGTAGGAGTTCTCTTATATTCAATAAGTTAAGATTGCCTACACGGTTTCAAATAACACAATCGAACAAGTAGAAATCAAGTTATTTCAAAATGTCAGGACGAATGACATATGCATATATTCAAAAAACCGGTCGGGTTGATGCTATTTTATGCGATGTAATGTACAGACATTCTAAAAGTTCGATTACAACAGGTGAATAAATGTCAACTTGATTGTAGGTAGCAGCTAAAATAATAGATATATAATAAGTTAATAGACAACCGGAAAGGTAGAGATATATACTATCTTTGTTAATTCATCTTAAAATCCATATATAAAGCCGGTAAGCATATAGTTTATATGTATGTGTATATGTAGCAATCTGTAATTATGTAAATGCCATATATTGAAGAACGAAATCAATTAACCGGTTAAGATTAAGGACGTTATGATTGATTGATTGATTGGACCACAATCATTGCACTTTGGGGAATAACCATGTGTGTTTCGACCTCTTTATTACACAGGAAGGTATCGACCGCAGTGCACGAACGCCATAGCACCGGCGAGGGTCCTCGGTGCAATTTTGGAGATATTGACAATTTTTGTGGGAATTGTATTTTAATAATTTTAAGGAATATTGTCCAGACATCGGTTTTGCAGTCTACTCATCGATTTTTAACTGTCAATGGTTCTTTTACATGATAAACTTAAACAAAGGATCTACGTAGTATCGCCTGTCTTTGATACAACTAGGAACTCGATCTCACATCTCTGGAAAAATATTCCTATCTCTCCAAGAGTGATCGAACCAAGTAGCTTTGTAACGTGATGCTAACACCTAATCTCCACGCCACAGAGACCGCCAGAGTCTTGTACGGTACACAAGGATAGGTCAAAAATCACAAAGCAGCTTCACAACATCGTACCCAGAAACAACAGAAGTAGACTTCTTAGATTAGGTACATAGAATATGAAGTCTATGTGCGCTTGACTCGACAATAAGACAAAGCACATTAACAAAAGCAAGTTGAATGCATTTGAAAATAGATGTCTGCGAAAAATAATAAATATAAAATGGAACGAATTCAGGAGAAGTGATGAAATCAGAGACATGTCTAGTCAACCACTAGTGACAACTGTTATAAGAAAGAGAAGATGGAGATATGTTGGGCACACCTTGAGGAGAAATGATCAACGAATATCAAAGCAGGCATTGAAGTGGGATGCAAAGGGTTCAAGAAAGAGAGGACGACCTAAGGAGACCGTGAAATGAACTATGCTGAGAAAGGCAGGAAATATCGGTCTCAATTCCATGGAGGAGATTGAGCGAGTTGCCCAGGATAGAGAGGTATGGAGAAATTACTTGCAGGCCCTATGTAACGTATAACGGTACGAGGAATTATTATTATATTATTATTATTATTATTAAATTAACACATTCTGAAAGATTTTATGCTGTATAAAAAAACACTGAAATGGATGGAAAAAAAGGAATGCTTAACTTCATCAAGTAGAATAACATAAAAAGTTCTATTGTGGAAGATATCAGAGAAGAAAATCATGATCAGCAGAAATAGTTGACTTTCTATTACAACCATCGTTGTCCAGTATATCTCGTTCGTGTGTTGCCCGGGCCTGGAGGGAGCAAAGAATAGTAACACTGCGACCTATAAAGCATGTCGTAAGAGACGAGTAAGGTAGGGGCCTAGAGAAGCTGCCCAAGTAAATAAAAAAGTGCCGCAGAAATAGGATGCGCTGGTCTACTTGTAGATGCATAACCAGCACATCGTACAATCGCTCTTAGGCTTAGATCACATACAAATTACACATCGTGGTTTAACAAGTGGTCGATATGGGCGTTCGAAGAAAAATAAGTCCAGTATATCCGAGTCGTAGGAATTCAGGTTTGCGATGATATAAAGACGATTACTGATTACATTACATAATATAGAAACATAATTAAACGACTTTTTCATACATCTTCGAATTATCTAACCTTGTGATGATGACAGTATGTTCATACTTGTCTATATGCTATTTGTCTATATGCTTATTTGTCTATATGCTTATTTGTCTATGTTATTTGTCTATATGCTTATTTGTTTTTGAATTTCTACATTCGCTTAACTTCAAATATATGTGTGCATCTCAATATCTATATAACCTTCTATCTTTTTATAAAGTTATTCACACTCATGCCTGGGTGCACGTGCACACACACACACAATACATACGCGCACGCTATATATATATATATATATATATATATATGTGTGTATGTGTGTGTATATATATATATATATATATATATCATCATCATCATCAGCAAATAGCTTGTCCTGAGCAGAACTTTGCCACCCCAACAGTCCTCCGGAACTTCTCTCTCTCATAGGCCAGATGTCCTGCCTCTGCAGCCGTCATGTTCAGACCATCAGTTACATCCTGAATCCATCTTCTCCGTGGTCTTCCTCTTCTTCTCTTTGCCGGTATTCCTACTTTCATGATGGTCCTTTCCAGCCCTTAATTTCTTTTTATATGTCCAAAATATCTCAATTTTCTCTTTTGTATTTGTAGCATCATTTTCTTTGATTTTGAGTTCTTTCTGGATATATCTATTTGTTCTCTTCTCTGTGCAAGATATACAGAAAGCAATTTGAGATATTGTACTATGTTGAATATGCTATAATGACAATATTTGGCAATTACCATGGCCTAAGATGAATGGACCTCTAGTCGGATGGAGAATGACTAGGTCTCCAATCATCAAATCGTGTACAGAAAACTGGCTTCTGAGAAAGTAATTGTGGGATGCCACTTCCCTAACTGAGAGCCGCGGTAGCGTAGTTGTTAGTACCAAACTCCTCGGCTGTGGTCGGTTAACTCCACATGCGAATTTTTCCTGACCGCGACGGCTCTCAGGTCGACCCAGCCTCAACTGGGTACCATGCTCTGGGAAAGTAAAGGCGGCTGGCGTGATGCTGACCACATCACCCATCGTGTGCCGACGGTCAATGAAAAATACAGGCCTAACACTGTATTGACCTATATACCACGAGGTATGAAAGGGTTCCTTTACTTTTACTATGCCATATACCGAGGCATGAAAGGTTCTCTTTCTTAACTACAAGAAAGGATGCAAACAAACTGGGAGCTGATGTCCTGAATACACACAACTAGGAAGGTCTTGTAAGGGACCGCTTCAGCTGGAGTCAAGCTTTGAGAACTTGTTAAGCCAGAGTCAATCATCACTTTGATATCTTCTTTCTTTACAGGATACATTAGATCTTATGTTTTTATCCATTTGGTCTAATACGATATAGTGATACCTATATGTGATTGTAACTTGTTGCTTTGTTCCATATAATGTGTTCTATTTATCTAGCTATAAATGATAAAATATTTCCTAACTTCATACAATTATTGACACTAGAAGAGAACGTGGACAACAGTTTCATGATGATGTGTACACAACTAATACTTTTAAGTGTCTTACGACGGTTAGATTTTGTTCAAGTGATTAGTGTGTGGTACATGTAGGGTTCGGTGCTAAAAATAATTTTCTGATCATCCTTATAAGGTAGTTGATGTTAATTTTGAGGATCAGTACAATCTTGTGTTTGTAAACCTCTCTTTCAGTGTCTCCCATCACCCATCTGTTCCACCAAATTTCGTTCATTTGGGGGTGGGGAATCTGTTTAGTTTTGTGTACGATTGCTTCTGTGAAAAGTTAGTCTTGTTTTGATTTCTTTTTAGCTAACCTGCCTAGTTTATATTTTCTTGGGTATGTTTCTCTCTCTCGCGATCCCGGCCTAGACTGTTGAACCAACTTTTTTCATGAATTTTACCATGTTTTTAAGGGACTCCGTTCCTCCGTACAGCTTCTCAAGAAGCTCTGTGTTTTGAGGCCAGGTTTCTTTCTTATACCTGCTATCAGTTGACAATCTTGCAGAACGTATTCTGCCGTCTTGTCCGCCATTGTGCTTGGGTATATTTAAATGTCCAGGAACCATTACAAAGCTATTTAGATTTCATGGGACGTGATAAACTGATCAATATTTACCTCTAGTAGAGAACGTTCAGATTTACAACGTCCATCATTTTCTAGATCTGGAAGGACAGACATTGAACCTGTAACGATGAATTATGTACCGGGACTTGACTGAAAAAGACATCCCCCATTATCTTTATTTTTAGTTTTTTTTAAACTGCTTTCAAGTGAATAAATTTTAGCTTCATAGTTGAAGCTTATTTTCAAGTATTCTTTCACCCTCTCACTGATTGATCTGTCTGGATACTATAGCATACTCCATAACCTGCTTTAATTGTGACTTGAAATGCCGAAACGTTAATATAGAATTATAGCTATTCTTGGAGATAGACATCAATGTATCTCTGAGATACTTTAGTAAGGTTATTTCCGTCGGATTGGTTAGTTGTTGAACCGATTAATTCTTTCTTTGCAGCACTGCTGTCAAATGTGTGCTGTATGATTATACGTTTCCTAGTATGTTATACATTTCTTGACTTGATTGTGAAAGGTTTTTGATTTCGATGACAAGTTGAAAGATTCACGTCGCTTTCATTGTTTACTTTTGTTTCACTAGTGGACTAGAATTATGTCCTTGTTGGTGGTTTTTATGATGTGGAAGAGAAGAAGGTGTTGCTGGTTTTAAAAATGGCGGCACAAGGTAGTAGGAAATTATACAAAATTACTACGTCAGCGATAAGCCCATTGTCTATTGATACTAATCAGGTGATACTTATGATGGCGATGACACCATCTTGATCAATTATAATATATACACGATATATATATATATATATATATATATATATATATATATATATATATAGCAAGGGAGAGAGAGATAACGAGAGATATAAAGAGTGTGGAGAAATGTCAGAAAACGGAGAGTGTGAATGTACAGACATGTAGACAGACAGACCGAAAGAAAGATAAAGAAAGATCGATCTACAGTCAGACAGACATATAGATAGATAGTTAATATATATATTCAAGAAAGAGAGGTCGACCTAAAGAGACCTTGAAACGAACTTTGCTGAGAGAGGCAGGAAATATCGTTCTCAGTTCCATGGAGGAGATTGAGCGAGTTGCCCAGGATAGAGCGGTGTGGATATATATATATATATATATATATATATATATATATATATATATATATATATGTACATTTATTTGTTTTTTTCAGAAAGCATGATTCATAACTAAAAATAGAAATATTTGTAAAGAAAGTTTCTAACAAGTTCTATTGAATGCTAAAATCGTGAAGTAAACGTAGTTTGTCTTAAATGTACATTTTGTTTATAGCAAGAAAGTAGCTAATCACAATCTCTCAATGTTTACAATAATACATTTTTCTCTGACCCCAAATGTCATCAGAACCAAAAATAGTACATCAATAGACAAGCGCTAGTAGAATTGATTGTTCCAAAGTCTCGCTCAATTCTGTAGATCACGTAGAAGATGTCAAAGAACAATCGCATTTGATTCCACTGCACGTGCTCGAGTGATATTCCATTATTAGTCCAGACAGAAATGAATAACTAGCAGTACAGTTGTGCAGTAGGACATACGTCTATAAGTGGTTGGTTAAACTTACAGTATCAATGAAGTCTTTTAGTAACATTACTTTGAGGTACACACTATATGCTAACACAATGAGTTTTGGTACACACTATATTCATTTTCACACTATATCGATTTTCATTTAAACCAGTCCACGTCAACTACTAGATTGCAAGAGCTGGGATTGAAGATTGGAGGAGCAAGAAAAGAACAGTACAACAGGTATATGAGTAGACTCATCAATCAAAATCGAACTGGTACTGGTAGTCGCTAAACGCTGTTGGAGATATTGCGAAGGAGATCGGAGCACCTATGGACATGTTCGGAGTTCAATGAAGATATTCCAAACTGAAACTGAAACACATTATACGCTAATACATTGAGTTGAGCTATACACTATACGATAATACATTAGTTGAGCTATACACTATATGATAATATATTGAGTTGAGCTATACACTTTATGATAATATATTGTTGAGCTATACACTATAAGATAATATATTGAGTTGCTAACATATCACAACACATTAGTGAGCTATACACTATACACTAACACATTGAGTAGAGCTATACACTATACGCTAATACATTGAGTTGAGCTATATATTATATGATAATACATTAAGTTGAGCTATACACTATACGCTAATACATTGAGTTGAGCTATATATTATATGATAATACATTAAGTTGAGCTATACACTATACGCTAATACATTGAGTTGAGCTATACACTATACGCTAATACATTGAGTTGAGCTATATATTATATGATAATACATTAAGTTGAGCTATACACTATACGCTAATACATTGAGTTGAGCTATATATTATATGATAATACATTAAGTTGAGCTATACACTATACGCTAATACATTGAGTTGAGCTATATATTATACGCTAATACATTAAGTTGAGCTATACACTATACGCTAATACATTGAGTTGAGCTATATATTATATGATAATACATTAAGTTGAGCTATACACTATACGCTAATACATTGAGTTGAGCTATATATTATATGATAATACATTACGTTGAGCTATACACTATTTAATACTAACTATCACAATGTGTTTTTCTACGAGGCATTTTTTGTAAAACGCTGTGACTTTAGAAATCATCATCTTCATTAATCTTCAACATATGTAATTATGCCCTGCCCAGTGGCGTCATGGTGGTGACAGCAGCACCAACCTATGACGCCGAGCCTGCCTACTGGTATGTGAAAGAAATCTACACAACTCTGGTTTGTTTTGTTTTTTCATGTCTGACTGTTCAATACCTTCTTTCTTTTCTATCGTCATCTTTTTCTCTCTTCCTATATATTCCTCCCTTTGTCACAAAGAGTGCTAACACATATCTAACATTATTATTACTTATGGACTGAACACCGCTAAAAAATATTATTAACATCGCAGACATTGCTTTTAGCTGTATTACATTTGACCTAAAGACATATTTCACAACGAAATAGATTGCATTCTACAGGTCTTCCAAATACATATCTCTCAGCAGACATTTGCGCTCGCTTAACGATTGCAGCCTAATAAGTTGGACTAGTTAAAGCAGGAATAGGGTCGTCAAATTATCGTATAATTTCCAAACTCCCAAATCAAGCAATCAGCATAATAATTGAAGCTTTCAGGCGAAATACGGTCGATATTGTTGCTTGTCTATAGTTAGGTGACATGGCGTTATTTTCTGAATCAGTCTTCAGAATCTTCAGACGCAGTGATACTGAAGGGACAGACTATGACTGTAGAATACTTTTTTTTTAATCTAAAACGTATCAAACTAAAATAGTATGGTCATGATACTGAAGGGACGAACTATGACTGTCGAATACTTTTTTATCTAACAATTATCAAGTTCAAACACTATATTCATGATACTGAAGGGACGAACTATGACTGTCGAATACTTTTTTTATCTAACAATTATCAAGTTCAAACACTATATTCATGATACTGAAGGGACGAACTATGACTGTCGAATACTTTTTTATCTAACAATTATCAAGTTCAAACAATATGTTCATGAGTCTGAAGGGACGAACTATGACTGTCGAATACTTTTTTATCTAACAATTATCAAGTTCAAACACTATATTCATGATACTGAAGGGACGAACTATGACTGTCGAATACTTTTTTATCTAACAATTATCAAGTTCAAACAATATGTTCATGAGTCTGAAGGGACGAACTATGACTGTCGAATACTTTTTTATCTAACAATTATCAAGTTCAAACACTATATTCATGATACTGAAGGGACGAACTATGACTGTCGAATACTTTTTTATCTAACAATTATCAAGTTCAAACACTATATTCATGATAATAAGTGGACGAAACATGACTGTCGAATACTTTATTTCTAAATCAATTATCAAGTTCAAACATAATATGTTCATGAGTCTGAAAGGACGAATTTATGACTTGTCGAATACTTTTTTTCTAACAATCTATCAGAATTCAAACACTATATTCATGATACTGAAGGGACGAACTATGACTGTCGAATACTTTTTTAAATCTAACAATTATCAATCAAACATATATTCATGATACTGAAGGGACGAACTATGACTGTCGAATACTTTTTTTATCTAACAATTATCAAGTTCAAACAATATGTTCATGAGAATGAAGACATATACCTTGACTGTAGTATTTTTTAATCTAAATATTATCAAATTAAAACACTATATTCATGAGTCTGAAGGGACGAACCATGACTTATGTATCATTTGTTATCTACGGGCTCTCAAATTAAGACAGGGGTCAAAGGCGCATGATGGGTTGTGCCAGGATTAGTGAGCCGGCACTAATCAAGACCCTGTCCCCTACCTCCACGTTGTGACCCTGGAAACAGACTTTGGTTCCAGTCTGGCTAATGGGGCAGGGATCGGGGAGAACTACTAGTAGTGGTAGAAGTGCAAGTACGGAAAGGCAAGGCAGGTCCGAACAAAATGCACGAATCTCCTGATCGATGTCCAACAAAATATTGCCCAAGTTCCCGAAAAAAAAGAAAAAAGCAGCAAAACGTCTATGATAAAATCCCTACTCCCCGGAGTAAGGACCTAACACAAATTGCCATCTCCGGAACATGAGACTTCATACACAAGCTCGAAGTGTAAGTCAAATGTTCCGCCACAAATTACCAGTTTCTCTGCCAATGGGAAGATTAGTAAACATGAAAGGATGAGAGGTGCATCCAGTGACGAAACGAGTGCCCACATAGGGTGAAACTTGAAGCACCGAGGAGGGAGCAAACATTGCCAGCTGTGGGGTAAGAATAGATAAGTCAGATGCTAACGAATAAAAGCCTACCCTCGCGTCGGTACAAGGAAGATTGCAGCTGACTCCGTATCGGTGGCCTGGCGCAGATACATTTACGGGGCAAGGTTGGCCGAGTGCAAAGCATAAAGTTGCGTTTAAGTGCATAACGAAACTACCCTCCCTAGGAAAACTGTGTAAGGAACTGTTGCGATAACAACTAACATCCCCGGAAGAACTGAGGCGAGTGATGCCTAACAGAACTGACGCCGTCCGCGAACAAGCTTATAAGGCCCGTGAAATATTCCTAATCCGGAACGACTTCACAGTCAGAAAGGACATAATAGTGTAACTCAATGTTTTGGCGCAGATCACAAAGCCCAAATATACGGTAAAGCTGATCGAAAAGGCGAAGATCCGGGCCGAAATAGTCGACAGAAAGGATCGTACCCTAAGGAAAGCTTACCCTAGTAAATCAAAAGCTGGCTGAAACCGGATGGGCGGGCCTAGTCACCATGGGCGTATAATCGTCCTAACGTAGATCACTCCGTTCTTGTCAAAGGACCAATTATATATCACAAAAAGAATGGTAAAATTGGCCGTGAAGAACGATTTGAAAAGAAGAAATTAAGTCAGTATGTTCTTCTATTTTACGTCTCTCAAGAATTTATATCAATAGAGACATTTAGTTTTAAAATCTATATTCTGTAGCTAATTGTTTTCCACTCTATTTTCTTTTATTTAGTTTCGTCTTTATCGTCCTCTTTCTTTTTTCTCTAAAGTTTACCGACTACCAGGGATCAGGGCTTTGTCTCAGACATTTTTAGCGACACCTTCTAAATATGTCATAACCTTCTGAACACTATTGAACAGTGAATGAATATTATTGAAAATTCATAGTCATATGTACATTATATAGTTACAGCTGATTAAGATACACCGAGAAAAACGAGAGTATGTCGAGGTTTGCGATTGATATGACAACGTTCGTGATAGAAAAAAACAACACAAAGAATAGATAGAAGTTAGTTGTTGATTGAGAAACTTTCCTATAGACGTTATCGATCTAAATAAAGAATGTCTATGTCAACAAATCATCATCTCGAACAATTTGCTTAATGAGTATTTAATTATTTATACGTTAAATCAGTCTTTTTTGCATTTCTATTCATCAAATGACGAGTTAACGTTGTTTGATAAAACATATTCTGACCTGCAACTGTTGCTGCTCATATGTTGTTATACAGGTATCTTGATACAACATTTTAGCACAATAATAAAAGAAAACATATTACAAAGACATTTCCAATGAAAATAATATACTAAAAATGATGTTCAATAACCTGAAAAAATCACTACTGAATATATATGTCTTCTGTCTTCTGTTCTCTAATTATGTTTAGTCTCACAGGGTCAGGATAAGAAGAGATTTCAAGAATAGATTTCAGGATATACTTGGATGAGAAATAATGGAACAGATGTCTGTCTATTATGTTCGTTTGCTCGATATGAATGTAGACCTAGTTATGGAGCCTGTGACTGATTTTTACGTGTAGATTTTCTTGCCTTATCATCAGTGTCCATCGAAATTCATGCGACTTCAGAGGTACATGTAACTTAGATCCTCAAGTAAAGGATCATGGTCTCCAGTAGTTCAATCACGTGTCGTGTGACCAGTGAATTGTTTTTGAGGCAAAGCTTTCCTCGAGCACTGGAACTTCTACGACACGTGATCATAGGCACAGTTTTATTTGACTTGGGTAGCACTTATCGTATTCCTGTATATAAAGTGAATGATTTCTGACGATACTGACAATAGTAAATTAACAATATTAATATTTTATAAATGAAATAATTGCAATATATAATATATCATCATCACGTAGCTGGTTCCTTCCGGAACTTGGCTCACATGACAGCATTCCTGAAAAACTCTCTTTCTGTGCAAGTTGGCCGGCGTCAGCAGCAGTCATTCTCAGATCGTCAATAACATCCTGCACCCATCGTCTTCTAAGTCTTCCTCTCGTTCTTCTTCCAGATACTATCCTTCATTAATATGAATAGGGGTAAGAATTATTTATATTATATACTTGTGTTTTATATACTACACACAAGCGTTTGATAAAGTAAACAATTGGAATCTATCCAAAATTTTAGAGCTTAAGTATTAACAACTGAAGTCAGACAGAATATGTATCGGCAACAAACAGCAGACATAAGAATAGACAAGTAGATGAACATTTTCCAGCAGAACAAAGAAGGTGGTTAGACAAGAATGTGTATTACTGTAAGATATTTCCCCTGTGTACAGCGAAAGCATTTTTATATCAATAAATGAAATGTTTTGTTGTAGTTCAGGGGTTCCGTTGGGGTACCTTATGATAGTACGGATAGAGTGCGTCTTGATAGTGCGGGTGGTAGTACGGGTGGGGTACCTTTTGGTAGTACGGGTGGGGTACCTTTGAACGTCTGCCCCTTCAAGCTCGCCAAATATCAAGTGTTTTAGGAATCGTAGTGTATGCAACAAGTCGATGCTTGTTGAAGTTGGAGAGTTTATTTAAGAAGCTTAAGATAAATAATTCAGATTTAACAATGCCACATCTCTTCTTACTTCTACTGTTACATCTCTAGAGTATTTCTTTAGAATTCAATGTATTCATTCTATGTCTCTTTACTAAACTATTTTTTTAAGTCGACATTCTTATTTTGTCTCATTTAGTATTGATGGAGTGTCTGGCCGGTGGAGTGTCTGGTCGGTGGAGCGTCTGGCCGGTAGAGCGTCTGGTTGGATAGATTAGAGCCCGGGCTCCCATGCGGGAGTCCGAGTTCAATCCTGTAAGGTAAAAACGATTTTTCTGTCCAGGGCATAAAGACAATTCCTAATCTGAACAGTTTCGTGGGACTGCACTAGCCATATGGCCATTATGTTCCACGGGCACATGTTACCTCTGTTCCACACCTCCCTAACACAAGGCAGTAACGAAGGATTTTTTATAAGTATTGAAACTGGTCATGATATTTATCTGCTCAGTATCTATATTCTAAAGACAAAATACAGCAAATGAGAACAATTGTTGGTAACGATAAGCATTAGACATTCGATTAATCAATGTTTCCATTAATCAATGCCACTTAATCAATATTTCTAGATACTCATCAAATCTATTTTGAACTATACAGTCTCATACATCAAGTCAATTCTGAGCTATACAGTCACACATACATCATCATACAAATGTTGAATCATACAGTCACACACATCATGTAAATTTTGAACCATACAGTCACACACATCATGTCAATTTTGAGCCACAGAGTCAGTTTCACACATCATGCCAGTGAATACATTTTATTGAAACAATTGCTGCTATAATCCGTTCAACTTGTCATGCCCACAGATACAAATTTGTATCTTTGAAACCATTTGATTAATAACTTGAAAACTTGCATGTGAACTACACATGTTCCCGACGCTACAAAATATTTTTGCCATTCAAACAATCATACCATCTAGAAGTTTCCTTCTTTGTGCTATATATTTAACGCCTCCATTGACATGGTTGGAGAAAACTAATGTTTACAGCCATTTAATACATTGATTACAAAAAAAAACAATATTCAGGACGAATTTCATGTTTTTTTGGGAACAATTCTTATATTTCCATGCACCAAATAGACTCTGGCTTGAACATGGTAAACAAATGACGTCATTAGTGGGAGATGGAATTTTAGTTAAAGGCTTATATCGAAATTAGTGTGAGGCTATTGGGTCATATTGTTGACTTCTCAAAACAGACATTGCTATAACATTTTTAATGAGTTTGAAGTTACAATGCAAAAAGTTTCATTAATGCTATACGCGCATTTCCGCAATAAGGCACATATGGGTCATCTGTACTACAGTATACAAGAATCAGAAAAAGAGCTATTTTATTGTAGTGATACCTCCTACCACATATGTTAACACACGCACATTGTAACGAAGAAGTAGCAATTTGAAAAGAATCTCTCCAGTAACTCCACCATAACAAGGTGCTATAGAAAAGTTCTTAGAACATCCTGGACAGAAAAGAGAAGCAAAGACACCCTACAAACCTGAATATCAAGGATCATTGGTTCATAAATAATATCATGTCCCGGAAGATGAAATATTTTGGCCACATTAAACGCCACAGTGGTCTGGAGAGAAAGGTAATGGAAGGCATGGTTCCTGGAAAACAAGGCAGGGGACGACCAAGACGAAGATGGCAGCAGGACATCAAAGAAACCTTGAACATAACATTGGAAGAGGCAGGAGAACGTGCAAGAGACATAGAGCTTTTCAGGCGGACTGTGATGAATGCGACGTTCCGCGAGGGACATGCTACTACTTGAGCTCCGACATTGCCAGTCCCAAGTCTGGACGTGAAATGGGAATGGCATTATGACATGGCAGCTAACTTTAACTGTAATGTAAGCTATTTAAAAATAGTAATACAACTATGTCTACATTTCTTGTTTATTTCATAACTGTATTGCAAGTATCAACATTGACCCCATGTATAAGCTGAGATGATACACATTTGAATGAGACTTGACATCAAATGTCATATTGGTGCGTTTACTGTAAAAACTAAAATTTCGTTTCAGACTAGCAAATATGCCAACATCATAGGAAACCGTTATATTACAAAATCCAGGTTTCCTATAGCAATTTCATTCATCAGACATTTGCGTCGGTATAATTCTAAGATTGGGTGCAACGTTTCGCTACTGTGGAACTGATGGTTATGCTACAATTCGTATTGGACTGTGGGCATGAGTTGTTGAACGGACTAAATTGTTTCTTCTGTTGATTCGATCACTTTTACAGAATATGTCCTATCACTTTTCGTTTAATAAGCTGTGTGGATCTTTGGTTGCTGGAGTTTGAACCAAATTTAAGGCAAACAATGCAGACCAATATATTTTCAGTCTGTTATAATAGATGTCTAAAAGTATATAAGCTGGTCTGTCACGCGAATTTAGAGATTATTGATAGTCAATTTCTATGGTAACATGACGTAATTATTATGATGATGATAATAAAAACTTTACTTAGATAAGTTTTAAAAAACAAAACATACGTCATGAAATATTTATTGGCTACTAAACTGACATCATTTCACGTCTGGCAGACCTATATGTGCTCAGTCTCCCTCAACATATACCGAAGTGTATGCATACTGATGATTTACGTGGCTCACTGATTAAACACTCCTCACTCTGGCCCTCAGGCATTCGGTTTTACTTGTACAACGTGTAACTCCAAACTGCTTACATCGCTGGATTGATTCAACATCTGTTTCAGTGTTTTCATTCAACAGGCAGTAGCGAAGAGACAAAAGAACATCCTCCTTATCCATCCTCAACCCCAACACAATCAATGCTGTTGATGCAAGTATGTTCACTCTCTCATTACCGCAAACACCCGCATGCCCAGGACATTAGATCCACTTAAGCATCTGGAGGTTAGAAACTTCTATAGACGACATTCACTCACATCGAATCTTGCACTATTGGACCATGTTAAGCATCTGGAGGTTAGAAACTTCTATAGACGACATTCACTCACACCGAATCTTGCACTTTTGGACCATGTTAAGCATCTGGAGGTTAGAAACTTCTATAGACGACATTCACTCACATCGAATCTTGCACTATTGGACCATGTTAAGCATCTGGAGGTTAGAAACTTCTATAGACGACATTCTCATTCAACATGGCACTATTGGAAGACAATAGAAACTTTCCTATCGCATCCTCAATCTCTGCACATAAATTGCATGTTATGCATCTGAGTTCTCTCATACGAAATCACCCATCCCAAGACTAGACCATGTTAACATCTGGAGGTTAGAAACTTCTATAGACGACATTCACTCACACCGAATCTTGCCTTTGGACCATGTTAAGCATCGACTGAGAGTCAGAGATACAACAACAGTACCAGTAAATGGAATGAAATAGTTACCACCATTAAACAACTAAAAGATCGGAGAGAGTATTACCTGATTGCTTTGATTGACTGTTAATGTTGATTCTATAAAACAAGATTTTCTCCATGGATACCGCAGACTTAAAATGTGTGCGTTTTATTTAGGTCATTAATTTTCTGCTGGTAGAATCTGTCTCCAAAATTCTCATCTTAAGAAGGAGAATGGATGTGCCGGCCTCTTACTTTTAAACGTTTTTCTTGACTGCGTTTGGCTTCAATCAATTTTGCGAATTGCCAATTTGAGGAAAAGAAAACTCTTTCTGAATTGATTTGTTTTTCTTTGTTCCCAGCGAGGTTTTAAACGTGTTCAATAAAAGTTTAACATCAGCTTTAGAGAAGACCTAGCACCAACGTTTAGTTCAAGTCTGGAAACGAGCAAACTTCAAACAGGCAATTTGTCTCAGACTTGTTATCTTGTTCGATCAGCTTGAATCTGAAATATGTCGCTTTAGATGTTTCTACTATAACAACCAGTATTACATCACTTTCTCTCTCAACCTCTCTCTCTCTCTCTCATTCTCTCTCTCTTAGTCAACTTTTCTCAATCAAAAACACTTACATAAGCACACACTGTAATAAACACACTGATACACAATAGCAGAAACATATACTTGTTGCCTGTATTATTTATATCTGATTATAAAAATATATCTTGAACTTGCGCTACTGATATCTGCCTAGGTAACGTTCTCATAATGGGAGAAATTAACTAAAAGAGGTGGCATTCACAGTCTAAGAATAGTATCCATTTAGACTGCTGTTTATATACGTATTGAACACAAAATGCAAAAGAGATACCACAGAGTACAGAGGGACATCGCTCCTGACTCACGCAGGTAAAATATTTAGCAAAATCTTAGAGAAGAGACCGACTAATCATAGAGCAGCAACTAAATAAAACAATTGGCTTCAGAAAAAAACAGAAGTTTTGCCGATGCAATATTTGCACTATTCCTTTTCTAAATTACGAGACTTTTCAGGCGCAACAGAGGCTGAACTGGGACTAAAGCCCCATCAAAGTTTAGCTGCTCAGAAAAACTATGTGATAAAGAAGACTACCATCAGATGTGAATATGTAGCATTACTAACTCTGCAGAACTTCACACCGATGCACTCAAAATCAGCAACAGTACTGCAGCAGGGCCTGATGGTGTTATCAAAACATCAAACAGCTCGATGAGATTGGTATTAAAGCGGTTGTGACAGTCTTATGTATATTGCGTGGAAAGACGGACCGTTTCTGAACGCTATACTTCATCTCAACACCGCAAGGGTACAAGAGGAACAAAGTAGAATTAGATGAGCGACGAATGTCAACAACGGTATACGGAATGATAGGTTATATGATGATTGACTCGAGCTACTTCTTCTTCTTTTGTCGTCACACTGCTACCGGGTTGTTGCCCAGTGTCGTGGTTTTCTGTTTTTGTCTTGCGCTGTTCTGGTGGCTTGTGTGATTGTTATCTTTGCTCTTTCACAGGATTCTGCTACGCCATCTAACCATCTTTTCCGTGGTCTTCCTCTTGCCTTCTTTCCCGATGTTCTGTTGTAGAAGACTCTGTATACTGTGGAGTTTGGATGCATCTCTTATTAAGTGGCCAAACCACTTCATTCTTTGTTTCTCCATGTAATTCAAGCACGGTTTTGTACCAACTTTCTTTCTTATGCTGATGTTAGTGATTTTGTCTTTTCTTGTGTTGTTGTAACTTTTCGCAGGCAACGCATTTCACATGTAGTTATTTTTTGTGACTGCGCTTTGCTCAATGCCAATGTTTTACTTGCGACCATTATATAAACATGGGAATGATTATAGACATTCAATGAACATTGCATGAAATCTCTCGTTGGTGTAAGAAGTATCTCTCAGAGAAAAATCTTGGGAAGTCGTGTAGGTACACGTTGAATAATTTCTAAGTCAAGCCTGACCCACTATTGGTCATCTTTGATGTACCGGCTATCAAGCGTCGGGACAGACTGCGTTATCTTGGGATAACCTTTGATCTCAGTCTTCCTTTCAAACGACATGTTAAAGAAACGATACAGTGTTACAAGTATGGTCTCGCAGTACTGTCGATTATTGTAGCCGCACACATAGAAAAGCGATTATTTGTCTTTTTGTTCCTACAGCTGGTTTTGGTCCATTGTGGAGTACGCTATTGACATACTCACGATATCAGGATCACAATGTAGGCGACTGGAACGTGTTTAGAATTATTCATGCGTATAATGGTAGATTAATTATCTCTGGCTTCGTATGACCTCTACGTTCCCGTCATGCTATTGCCAACGTTTAAAGTATATTTTCAAGAAAATTAATTATTTTTTAATTAATAAATACAATGCATACACTAAACGTTGTTTATCATCAAAAGCAATGTATTTTGCAAAATCTGGCCAAATTGAATGACAATATGTTTGTCAGTTGTTTTTCCTCTTAATTTAAAAAGACAACCCTTGTTCTGGGTGGGTCTCCAGCAGTCTAACTTGTTCAATAATAAAATAAAATGTAATGTTTAAACTATAGAAAAAAATTAATTACAATATTTATAGTCCAAATATTGATTTGTTAATATATTGCTTACATCAGTGCTGTTCAACGTTTTGTTTTTAAACATTGGAGCGCAGCTGACTGATGATTGCGGAGGCCGGGCGCCATGTGACTACTGAAATACTACTACGCCTACTACTACTGCTACAACTACTACTACTACTAGTAATAATATTAGTATAACTAATATGGTTGAAATGTCAACACTTTCTCTTGTGAAAAATGGAAATAGTGATAGTGCTAGGAAGCAGTGGAATGACAATTATCGCTTTCTGAAATGATTTTCATAAACTAAAAACCATTTCCTCCTACACCTTCCATCCCCCTCCCCAACTGTATCTTCGTCTCATGAAAGTACGGAGCATGTCTCATCTTTTTTTCTATTGTTTCCTTCATTTTCCCTTCTTTATTGTATTTTTATTTGATCTAATTAACAAATAAGTAATGTATTTGAGACGTGGATATACAGAAGAGTGTTTTGTTTTTTTATTTCATGAAAAGAAAAACAGACAAATAAGGAAATTCTTAAAAAATTACAATTAGGAAAGAATTACAAATAAAGCTGGAAATGAAACAAATAAGATATTTCAGACAAATAAAGAGAAAAGACACATTTATCAAAACTTTATCAGAGGGAGAGTTTGATGGACGACGAGCAAGAGATAGAACAAAACAATAGTGGGTGGGAAACTTCAAGGTATTCCCAACTTACTGCCTGACAGAGTGCAACATAATGACAAGAGACAGGATAGGTTAGTGGCAGCTCGTGATCGTTTTTTTTGGTAGGGCCAGACACACATTTCCGGTAAAAACATGGTTTTGTGTTATGTTATATTGTAATACATTAAATAATAAATACATGTTACACATTAATTTTGGTGGGACCCAGCCCCTCTGGCCCTTAATGACGAGCCGCCACTGGGATAGGTTGATGTTTTATTGCAGCTGCCCTTTATGCATAGGCGGCACCTGATAATGATGATGATATTTTCTTAAAAATATCACAGGGAACATACTGGTGATTAAAGTTCCATCTGTTATAATCTTTCTCTTCCCCTCTTCTCTCTCGCTCGCTCACAAACAATATTACCATCATCTTATTTTTAAACAAGTCGAAAATGTATTTCTACTGTTTGAATACCTTGACTACTTTTAACGATGCATTTCTAAACCAAGTCTTGCCTACTCAATGCTTCGTGTAGAGCGCCAGCAATTACTAGTTCACCTTGATCACTTTGTATCGAACCGATCGATGACTCATAATCTAACTATCCTTCCGAGGCCGGGATTTTTTCTGCCCACATTGTGATCCCATCTCTAAATATCTGATGAGAAATCGACATCTTACCTTCCACTGTTATCGATCACTGTGGTATCAGAACTTTGGTATTGAACATGCTGGAGTGCAGCATACGTTAACATTGTGTTCTATCACATCCATTGCTCTAAGTTAAGTATTAGATATATGTTTAGTAACAGTTATCTCTTTATGACATTTCGATATTTCTTGTCATTCTATCGATTCCGTGTCTTTTTTAGTTCCAATATCTCTTATCTTATGACTGTTCTTCTTCTTCAAACGCTCCATATCGACTACTTGTTAACCATTCTTTGAGATTTGTATGTGATCCGAGCCTAATAGCGATTGTACGTTGTAACCGTTATGCTACTACAAATAGGCCAGACCATCCGATATCTGCGACGCATTTATTTACTAGGGTAGTTTACCTAGGCCGTACCCCAGTCGCCTCTTACGGCATGCCATGTAGGTCGCACAGTTACTATTCTTTGCTCTCCTTGCAGTATCCCGGCAACACACGGGCGAAATCCATTCCTCTAAGTTAAGTATTGGATACATTTTGAGACACAGTTATCTCCTGAGACGTTACGATATTTGTTGTCTTTCTATATATTCCGTTTCTTCTTTGATTCCAGTGTCTCTTAACCATGATCGCCTACACCAGCCGGCACGGCAACTGATGATGATGATCTCTTATCTTATGCCAGTTCTAGTACATTCCTTTATTTATCAGCAATCTCCTTTCAGTTTTCATTTCTTTCAAAGATACGACGCTTCCTAAATATATTTCTCATTATACAAGTAGAACTAGATGCAGGAGGGGCAGAGTGAGGAGTGTGTTTAACCAGCGAGTCACGGGAACCATCAGTATGCATACTCTTTGACATCTGCTGGGGAAGATTGAGCACCTATGGGTCTGCCCGAAGTGCAATGACGTTAGTTTAGTAAACAATAAATAAACCAACACACATTTCTTAAACTAGTATATTTGTCAGATTGGTGTTTTAGGAGAAAGCCACGTATGTATGGTATCACATAAGTAAGCTCGGTTTTCTCCAGAACTGATCCGGTCCCGCCCTGACCACATCAGATTTGTAGGTTTCCTTAGATCGCATGTGTTTATCAGAATGGTCGCCCGTCTGCCCAGCGTGTTCGTAGGCGTTGACTACGGGTGACTATCCTCTGTGTGTGCGGGTTCAATTCCGCGGGATGGCAGAAAAGCCACAGATTCCCCAGATTTACGGTGTTCGTGGCACCGAACCGAAGGGTTACGATGTCCATGGCACCGAGCCGAAGAGCTGAAAAGCTCAAGTGCTTCTGGATCGAAAAAAAAAAAATCAGAATGGTCTGTTATTTACGTATATTATGTATTTGAATAGCGTTTGGTGTTAGAAATGTTCGATGTGTTTTGATAGAAATGTTCGATGTGTTTTGATAGAAATGTTCGATGTGTTTATAATAGAAATGTGTGATGTATCGGATAGAAGGGTGCCATGAAGTGTCAGAAAACAGTCTAAATGCGAAGACAACTATCAACAATATCTTGCATGGGTACGCATTCGATGTATCTACAAGAAAAACAGTCAGCATGATGTTAGTAATATATTTTCAGATTAACAATACATTTCGCACAACAGGAATTTGATTAATTGTTATTATGATATTAGAAGTCGATGTAGGGATAGTAGCTAAACAAAAACTGTCAGTTACAGGTATATCCCAATGTGGGGATAGTAGATATACAAAAACTGTCATTACAAGTATCTCCCAATGTGGGGATAGCTTAACAAAACTGTCAGTTACAAGTATCTCCCAATGTGGGGATAGCTTAACAAAAACTGTCAGTTACAAGTATCTCCCAATGTGGGGATAGCTTAAGAAAAACTGTCAGTTACAGGTATCTCCCAATGTGGGGATAGCTTAAGAAAAGCTGTCAGTTACAGGTATCTCCCATTTTTTTATGATCTGTCAGTTACCAGTTTATGAGCGGTTAGATGAGCAAGCGATACTGGTTCATGTTTGCAGTGGACAGAATTGAACAAGTTTCCTAGCTTTTGATTTTGTATTTTGGAGAGGTCAAGATGCCTGATGCCGACAAGATGGAAGGTAAATTTCGAACCGTTGGAATGAATATATTGTATTCCGAAGTTTTCGTCAGTTTCTAAAAAGTAAACGTATACAATCCAAGGCCAACGTGTGTTCACGTACTCAGGGGCTGTATGGCTGCGGATTAAGTCAGTCTTTCACGTGAAACGAGACTAATGGCAGTTTCTACGAAGATGCGTGCACTGAAACCGGAATCCTTTATAATAAATAAAACACAGCGCCCAGAGGTACAAATGAATGTATATACGATGAAAGGTATGTACGATTCTACCTTCCGTGCACATTGAAGAAGAAGGAGGAGAAGAAAGAAAAACTGAGCACACGCGATAAGTTGACAGCGACAGTGCGGTAGATTGGGTCACCACCACGTTCGAATTCTCTATTGGAATTGCGTTTGCCACAGACAAAGCTTCCCATCCTGGACAAACTTCTATATGGTGCTGACGTGATAGTTTCGCATGAAACCAACTTGGACAATGGTACAATCGAAGCCAATGGATTTCAGTTCTCTACAACAGAAAACATCGTAGACATCGATCTTTTGACGCAATAATGTGCATGCATCTGAAGTAGACGTATCAAGATAGAATCGCAATTATTTACAAATGCACGCTGTTAGAATACAGTCATCAACACCCTTTGTTATCGACAATGTATATACACGCAACTGAAGGATAGATGCATCTAGGTGGCAAGGGTTATTCCAACATGATGAAAGCAACATAATTTTTGATGGTGATTTCATTGCAAGAGGAAAACAGTGGGGAAATAATATTATAAATAGACAAGGACGGGACTTGGGCGATGCATTGTCACACTGTCACACTCTCTTGCAGATGTTCACGATACTATGTTTTCTATTATGTACTAATTGTAATGATCATACCTCTCTTTCAATATTTTCTATAATTTTCTATTTTCTACAATTTTCTATTTTCTACACAGCCAATACCATTGATAAGTTTATAATCAGGAGAATAATAGCCCTACATTATACTCTGTATTTTTTATCTATTATTGTCCTCATGTTTAAAATATGGTTATTTATGCCTCTTGTATGTCTAAGACCAGTCTGTAATATGCTGACATTTTTTTCAGTTTTCTTACACAACTTTCTCCATGATTATTTTTAGTAAAATTTTTCTTGCGCGACTCACCTTAGCAATTGTTTGATAGTTAGTACTCCAGCTTCGCCCACTTTGGGTATTGGGATTTTTATTGATCTTTCAAACTCTTTTGGCCATAATCATGTTTCTCATATCTTTCTACACAATACATGTTATGATTTTACACTTTGTTCTCTGGTTTCAATAAACTTTGATGTAATGTTATCACATCCTAGTAATTTCCTTTCCTTGATGCCTTTTAATACCCAATCAACTTTCTCAATTGTTCGTTTCAGCTTTCTTTCTTCAGACATTTCTGTATTTACTATTTTTATTATTTCTATATATTTTACAGCAGTACACTTTCAATATGTCTGAGAATTTCTTCATGCTCTGTCAAGATTTGTGTATCTTATTTTTTGTAATGTTTAGATTAAGTTGAAAGTTTATGAACATTATATTTATAGCGTTGAACTTGAACTTGATTTGTTCATTTATTATGGTGTTCTTCTGTCGATGCACACCGATCCTGATTAAAGTGATTTGTGTCCATGTGTACGTTCTTCCTTATTTCTTGCATTATAATTGTATAGATTGTCCTTTATCCTCATTTTATATCTGTTTCTGCCTTTTCTGAACTATGAGTTTTAGTGACATATACTGCTTATGGAAAAATCTAGCTATCATGAATGATGGACACTACTTAACACAAGACCTGCTGTCATGAATGATGAACACTACTTAAAACAAGACTAGCTGTCATGAATGATGAACACTACTTAACATAAGACTAGCTATCATGAATGATGTACACTACTTAACCTAAGACTAGCTATCATGAATGATGTACACTACTTAACACAAGACTAGCTGTCATAAATGATGGACACTACTTAACACAAGACTAGCTGTCATGAATGATGGACACTACTTAACATAAGACTAGCTGTCATCAATGATGTACACTACTTAACACAAGACTAGCTGTCATGAATGATGAACACTACTTAACACAAGACTAGCTGTCATGAATGATGGACACTACTTAACACAAGACTAGCTATCATGAATGATGAACACTACTTAACACAAGACTAGCTGTCATGAATGATGGACACTACTTAACACAAGACTAGCTGTCATGAATGATGGACACTACTTAACACAAGACTAGCTGTCATCAATGATGAACACTACTTAAACTAAGACTAGCTATCATGAATGATGGACACTACTTAACACAAGACTAGCTGTCATGAATGATGAACACTACTTAACCTAAGACTAGCTGTCATGAATGATGGACACTACTTAACACAAGACTAGCTGTCATGAATGATGGACACTACTTAACATAAGACTAGCTATCATGAATGATGGACACTACTTAACACAAGACTAGCTATCATGAATGATGAACACTACTTAACCTAAGACTAGCTGTCATGAATGATGGACACTACTTAACACAAGACTAGCTGTCATGAATGATGGACACTACTTAACATAAGACTAGCTATCATGAATGATGGACACTACTTAACACAAGACTAGCTGTCATAAATGATGGACACTACTTAACACAAGACTAGCTGTCATGAATGATGGACACTACTTAACACAAGACTAGCTGTCATGAATGATGAACACTACTTAACCTAAGACTAGCTGTCATGAATGATGGACACTACTTAACACAAGACTAGCTGTCATGAATGATGGACACTACTTAACATAAGACTAGCTATCATGAATGATGGACACTACTTAACCTAAGACTAGCTGTCATGAATGATGGACACTACTTAACACAAGACTAGCTATCATGAATGATGGACACTACTTAACATAAGACTAGCTATCATGAATGATGAACACTACTTAACCTAAGACTAGCTGTCATGAATGATGGACACTACTTAACACAAGACTAGCTGTCATGAATGATGGACACTACTTAACATAAGACTAGCTATCATGAATGATGGACACTACTTAACACAAGACTAGCTGTCATAAATGATGGACACTACTTAACACAAGACTAGCTGTCATGAATGATGGACACTACTTAACATAAGACTAGCTGTCATCAATGATGTACACTACTTAACACAAGACTAGCTGTCATGAATGATGAACACTACTTAACACAAGACTAGCTGTCATGAATGATGGACACTACTTAACACAAGACTAGCTATCATGAATGATGAACACTACTTAACACAAGACTAGCTGTCATGAATGATGGACACTACTTAACACAAGACTAGCTGTCATGAATGATGGACACTACTTAACACAAGACTAGCTGTCATGAATGATGAACACTACTTAACACAAGACTAGCTGTCATCAATGATGGACACTACTTAACATAAGACTAGCTGTCATGAATGATGGACACTACTTAACACAAGACTAGCTGTCATGAATGATGGACACTACTTAACACAAGACTAGCTGTCATAATGATGAACATACTTAACATAGACTAGCTTCATATGATGACTACTTAACACAAGACTAGCTGTCATGAATGATGAACACTACTTAACACAAGACTTAGCTGTCATCAATGATGGACACTACTTAACCAAGACTTGCTGTCACATGATGAACACTACTTAACATAAGACTAGCTGTCATGAATGACGGACACTATTTAAGACAAGACTAGCTATCATGAATGATGGACACTACTTAACACAAGATTAGCTGTCATGAATGACAGACACTACTTAACAAAGACTAGCTGTCATGAATGATATACACTATTTGAGCAAGCCATGCAGATACTATTTAGATATCACATCCTGAGGGAGCGCTACTTACAATACTCTTAAATTGATCATGAACAAAGATTTGAATACTACAGTGAAACCAACAAATCAGAACTATTTCAACATACAAAGGATATTTGATATTGAAAGAAAATATATCAATTATGTATTTCAAAGATTATAGCGTGTCTGAATTGTTAAATAACTCTATATTTGTCGAACTGGTTAGAGAATATCTAATGGAGATAATCTTGAGGGCAATATATCATTTGTATTTTTCAAATAACATTGTTATTTATAAACAAATTAAAAACATGTTGTGAAAATATAACAAATAGAACTATTTCAATATTACATGATGTAATAGTTTAATAGAAAAATAATACTTAGTATTTCAAATAGAATAACTAATGTACTGAAATACTGTTCAAATACGAATCATACTTGTCGTAGACTGTTCAAATAGATACAATGCATGCACTGTGTATGTTCATACGAATACAATGCATGTACTTATGTACTTTCAAATGAATACACATGCAGTATGTAGTACTGTTCAAATACGAATACGCATACAGTACTGTGTACTGTTCAAAATAATACACATACAGTACGTAGTATGTTCAAATCGAATATTACATGATGTATTAGTACTGTTCAAATACGAATACGCATGCATGTACTGTAGTACTGTTCAAATACGAATACGCATGCATGTACTGTAGTACTGTTCAAATACGAATACACATGCATGTACTGTAGTACTCTTCTTTTAATATCTCTAAACATTATAGTAAATAAATAGACAGTCAAATAGTAATTAGAGCTTATGGGGAAAAAAAAAACAATTGCCAAACTCTTAACTGTAAGCGTCACCTGCGGGTGCCGGAACCCGCATGGGAAGCAAAGAATAGTACCACTGCGACCTACAAGGTATATCGTAAGAGGCGACTGAGGTAGGGCCTAGGAAGCTACCCTAGTAAATAAAAGCATCGCAGAAATCGGATGTGCTAGCCTACTTGTAGGCGTATAACTGGCACAACGTACAATCGCTCTTAGGCTCAGATCACAAATTACACAGAGTGGTTAACAAGTGGTACATGTATAATTTATATATTTTATACAGCATCGTTGATATGCAAGAACAATACCCAATCGTACATTTCATCAGCAGTTATATATATTTTATCAAACAGTTGTAGATCGGCCAATAAAAAGTCATTAAGGTATTTTAAAGCAAAAATAAATATAACACGAAAACAGCTGTTTTCAAACAAAGAAAAAATGAGTCTCAAGTCAACCTCAAGCAAAATGTAATTCCATGACAAACTGAAAGCTTTAGTTAATGGCATATTATAATTCGATTTTCAATACAACGCTGAGATATGTAGCTGAGTAGGTAGAAATCAATGTCATTCTGAAACTATCTCATGACATTACTGACGGAGCAATGAACCGTGAAGCCGTGGACAAGATGATTGTATGATTACACATCATTAAAATATATAACTATACATGTATATGTTGTTGTGTGCAATCTATACATTAACTAAGAATAGAAATTTTCAGAGTACCTGAGTCCTCTCAACTGGAGACATTATTACTGAATCAGCAGTCAGTATTTAAATTAATGAAATGTTATGCTTAACTAATGAAATCAAACCGCTTACCGTGTAAATAATAATATTTCCTCTCGTACCGTTATCCGTTACATAGAACCTGCAAGCAATATTTTCATACCGTTCTATCCTGAACAACTCGATCTGTCTCCTCCATGGAACTACGACTGATATTTCTTGACTCTCAAAGCGAAGTTCGTTTCAAGGTCTCTTTAGGTCGCTTACCGTGTGCTCTCTATAAAAGTACGTGTATTTATTTTGTATCCTTGGTTTTGACCAATCTACAACGACTAAACATATATTTTCTTATATTTTACTAGAAATAAACTAGTATTAAAATTTAAAAGTTATTCATACTAATAATAAACCTCTAAATTGCCACATGCATTGCCCTTCCGATTTCCTTTGTACAATATCTCTTTTATGCTAATTACAGAACAAAAGATATTCAAAGTTTACAACATTCTCACCTTCTTCTTTAATAACTATACATTTTGGCTGGTACTTTTTTTATTCTGAGCAAATATAGTCTTACTTTGTATTCTGATTGTTGATGGTTTCAACACATGTTTGTCTTTCAGTTGTTCAACGACCAACTGTTGGATGAGGACATAGCAATTAATGTTAAATCTATACCGCATTTTAGAGAGTTTGAAATCATACGCATGTAGAGTAGAATGAACCACAGCCAACTCTTATATTAAGCCGTATAACTAACGAGGAACCCTGACCTAGTTGAGGGGGTTGTATTTTATATATGTTTGATATAAGACTGCAACTTTTTTTTGATATTTTACTCAATTCTATGAGTCTATGGTTATTTACTGATATAATATATTCATAATACTGATATTTCTTATTGTTAAACTTAACTTGTTGCATAATGAAACATTGATTTAGCATGTTGTGTTGATTTTAAAATCAGTTCGTCTTTATACAGCAATACTGGAATACCAGGACAGGTGACGTTTGTGGTCTTATTCCTAGAATTTTTACCTGAATCCGCTGGTCGTATGAGTTTATAGTTGGCTGCGAATGAGCAATGTGTTTAAACGGCGTACCACGGAAACCATCATTACGATTGTGTTTTGACATCTTCCTGGAGATATTGGTCCTATATGGATCTACCTAAAATGTCATAACGTCGGTACAATAAAAAATAACCATTAACCAATGACATCAGCAGAATAACATGTAAGTCTTATTTGTTATTGTGGTGAGGATAGGTCGACTGGGATGAGTTTTTATTTAATAGAAATCAAAACAAAACTTATTGCATGATTGCGGTCATTTTGGTTTATGAGAGGGCATTTTGTACACATCTCATCAGTTTTATGAAATGTCTATGTGTAGACATTGTGTCACAAACACCAGTTGTTTGAAATGTCTATGTCCAGACATTGTATGCACAAAACACCAGTTGTTTGAAATGTCTATGTGTGGACATTGTGTATACATGAACCCATCTGTAAGAAACGTCTTGAGTGTTTGCTTTATGCCAAGACGAATATTGATACTACTTTCAAGAGTTATGTTTTATGAAATGTCTATGTGTAGACATTTGTGCAAAAACACCAGTTGTTTGAAATGTCTATGTGTGGACATTGTGTACACATGTACCCATCTGTAAGAAACGTCTTGAGTGTTTGCTTTATGCCAAGACGAATATTGATACTACTTTCAAGAGTTATGTTTTATGAAATGTCTATGTGTAGACATTGTGTGCACAAAACACCAGTTGTTTGAAATGTCTATGTGTGGACATTGTGTATACATGTACCCATCTGTAAGAAACGTCTTGCGTGTTTGCCCTATGCCAAGACGAATATTGATACTACTTTCAAGAGTTATGTTAAGACAAACCATAAAATAATACCAGGACTAGGAACAGTATGCACTTAACTAGGTCCGTTCTGTCTGAGAGGATTGTAGTAACGATTTGTGACTGATAACGAAAAGAAAATCAAAGAAATCGTTTGGTACAGCTTACGAACATCTGTTATGTTTGTGTGATTCATGTAGTTTGCATTCTCATCAACATGAAGTGATAGTTATTCTGGCTGTATGCACTTTTGTTTCTTTCATATTTCTCCATTAATTACTCTCACTAAGGTGGCAGTCAACACTAGGCTTCCTACATTGCCGCGAAGTTTTTCATGAAGAGAGACAGGACGTTTATATGCATTTCTCTGTTATCTATCATATTTGGAACATATATGAAATATGTATTTGACTGTCAAGGCTCTAATATCACATATGTATAGTTCTGATGTAACAGTCCTCATTCTGTGGTATAGATGGTGTCTCAGTTAGGTAAACCAATACTGTGTATCTGATATGGATTGTGTCTCCATCAGATGTACCAATACTGTGTATGTGGTATAAATGATGTCTCGGTTAGGTGTACCAATACTGTGTATGTGGTATAGATGGTTTCTCAGTCATGTGTACCAAAACTGTGTATGTGGTATAGATGATGTCTCAGTCAGGTGTACCAATACTGTGTATGTGGTATGGATTGTGTCTCCATCAGGTATACCAATACTGCGTATGTAGTATAAATGATGTCTCGGTTAGGTGTACCAAAACTGCGTATGTGGTATAGATGATGTCTCAGTCAGGTGTGCTAATATTGCATGTGTGGTATAGATTGTGTCTCAATCAGGTGTTTTAATACCACGAATGTCACATAGATTGTGTCTCAATCAGGTGTTTCAATACTGCGTATGTGGTATAGATGGTGTCTCAGTCATGTGTGCTAATATTGCATATGTGGTATAGATTGTGTCTCAATCAGGTGTACCAAAACTGCGTATGTGGTATAGATTGTGTCTCAGTCATGTGTGCTAATACTGCGTATGTGGTATAGATTGTGTCTCAATCAGGTGTTTCAATACTGCGTATGTGGTGTAGATGGTGTCTCGTGCCATATGTCAACAATACAAACTCTACATCTTCATGTACAATACACCTTACAATGTCAGGAATTGAGAATATAGTTGGAAAAACTCGCATTTTTCTACAAAACATTAGATCGCAGCAACACTCACGATCCCAGCTCATTTGAATTGCTGGCTTCGCTGTTATATCTTTAGAGGTAGCAGTAAGGTAAGAAAGAGCTAGAGTAAAGTAGCTAACGTCAAAAAAACAAGAAAATAGATCGAATGATCGTTTACTAGATATATATTCCTGCACACTGCGCTATTGTAGAAAAGATAGTAAAAAATTAAAGGATGCAAAGCAAAATATACTGGCATACCTACCTGCACCAAGAGTGCTGGTCTCTTGGTCGATTTCACATGTGACCAGCACTCTTGGTGCAGGTAGGTATGCCAGTATATTTTGCTTTGCATCCTAGTTAATATATGTTTTAGTTAATTAAGTTGTTTGTGTACATGTTTGTTCTTGATAAAGATCTAAGCATCGAAACGTCGAGCATTGTTTATTTTAATATTTTATAATTAATTTTCACTATCTTATGTAATACTGTCGATACCTGTCTTCGTTCAATCGCCTATTTGCTCAGTATTACCGCAGCCACCCAAACGATTTTCTCCCTATCTGATCTGATCTAATCACCTCAGATTTGCTGATTTTCGTACATCGCATTATTGTAGAAAATGAAACAACTAACAGACTGGCAAAAATAATCACTGAAAATGAGCAATTACAGCAGTCTCCATAAAAATAAAATGTATACTTGCCAAACAAACATCAAGAGTTACATTGAACCAGATAAAAGGTAGTAATTATTCTCTGGAACCAATTTTAAAGCTAGATAGAACTCGGGAAACTATTATCATTAGGCTTGGCACTGGACAATGTACCATACACAAGCTCATCTCAACAAAGTAAAACTTTCCAAATTCACTAGTAGTATTGAGCAGGCAAAATACTGTCACCAGATGCATGAAATCAGTTTGAAAACTTGATGGCTCTAAACAGTGGAGGCTCGTGGTAATATTTCTTGGTGAGGCCAGACACAAATTTTCGGAAAATTATGGTTTTGGAGTATTTACTATTATTTGTCTATTCCGGGAAGTTATTCCTCTTTCGTTGTTTGGTGCAGATATGGCCCTTAATGACGAAACGTCCCTGGCTCTAACCAGATTCATAGAAACGAGTGTGCAAGAGAAACTATAGAATACCCATAACAAATGAATTTATGGAAGTATTTAACCACATTGATGCAGGTGTGATGCCGGGGCCACAAAGGAAGCAAAGAATGGTACCACTGCGACCTACAAGGCATGTCGTAAGAGGCGATTGGTGTAGGAACTAGGATAGCTACCTAGTAAATAAAAAGCGTCGCAGAAATTGGATGTGCTTGCCTACTTGTAGGCGCATAACTGGCACAACGTACATTCGCTCTTAGGCTCACATCACATACAAATTACACAGAATGGTTAACAAGTGGTTGATAGGGAGTCTTCGTAGAAGAAAAAGTAGAACCACATTGAGAATAATGCAGCACATGAGAAAACACGCAAGACTGCAAAAGTCACAATTCCGTCAGAGACACATAGTTAAAAAATCAAACATATAATTCGCAAACAATAACAACAAAACAAGTCAATATTAAATGTAACGCTTGACCGTTTAATTAAATAATCTACTGATCAAATCAACTGTTTCAGGACAAAAGGAATTTTTATTTCCATCTAATGTTCATCAAATAAGCTCATTTTAGTGAGAGTCTCAGTGGCGTAGCTGTTAGTGAACACCCTTCTTAAGTGTGTGGTTCAGGTTCAGTGTTACAGTGAACGTGAAACTATTTTTAGACCATAATGGCTCTCAGGCCTACCCTTTTACAATTCGATACCAGGAAAAGAACTGGGAAGGCCTAGTTGACCCAGCACTCTCTAGTGCTGAGTTGACGGACCACATCATCCATCCTGCGCCGTGGTCAAAAATATACGGGTCCAACACCGTATTTCCCAATATACTTCAGATTTGAAAAAAGTTCGTTTACTTGGTTATTAGTTAATATAACCAACGTCATTGTACTCGGGAAGACTATAGGTGCTTAGTCTCCCCCAACAGATGTCGAAAGGAATGCATACTGATGATTCATGTGGCTCGCTGGTTAAATACACTTACTCACTTGCCAATAAGGCGTGAAAGTCTTCAACCATCTCTCGTATACCTGATTACTCCTTTTCTCACTCGACTTACGCTCACTTTGAGATAAATGTTGCGAAATATAAAAAGGGTTTAAAGGGTTTTAAAGTCGAAGGATTGACTTCATTGCACCGGGTTTTACCCATTGGCTCGATCCTCTCCGCAGAAATGGCACGCCACCTGCCAGAGTATTGCACAAAGCACGAACTCCGTAGCTCCGGCAACAATCCTAGGGTCTCTGGAAAAAATTGCACTCGTGAACAGAAGGCCGCGATCCGGATTCGAACCCACGACCTTCGACTCGCAAGGCAAAGAGCTTAACCACTCAGCCACATAGAAGAAACTCATTAGTTAGAAGACTACAAAATGTTGTAAGTAAACAGAAACAGAAATATGGAAGTTAATGTTTTGAGACTGTTATCAACAATACACTTATTTGTAAGATATAATCTAAATTAAGAGTGAACTTTGATATATATATATATTCTTATATTTTATTGATAATAAAATTATGTTAATCATTTCATAGAAAAGCACATGCCGGTAGATTGAATATGTATCAATAGTAAAATGATATTGAAAGCTCTAGCAGATTCATTTAGCCGTGACATTCACTTACATAGAACATAACAATATATTCAATAAGAACTACGGAATTGACCAAAATTGTTTTTTATATGAAATTATCCAAATGTCAAATTCTAATTTTTAACGCCAATTACATTGTTAGTGCAATCATGTATTTTACAGGCATAAAATAAATTATTCCATTAAAATCTGGCTGCTGTTTTCAGATTATTCTGCTACTCAATACACGTCACATTTACTAGACCATCAGATATTGGCTCTGAGAAGGCATGTACAGGACACAAGTGTATCAAAATAATATGTTTTGCTGGCTTACGCTAGCATGTAATTCTAATAGGTAAATGGTCAATCTCTGTAAATTACGAATAGTCAATTTAATTTTATAATTTCTCGAACTACCATCAAATAACAGTACCATGAATGTAGTTTTAACTGATGTACTAATTTAATTGAAGTTCAGTGTGATTTTAATTGATGTATAACTTATTTACACATAACTACATAATTATACTATAATGATCTTTTGTTTATTATACATATACTATATATATGATATATATATATATATATATATATATATATATATATTGACTTTACGCCCTGTTGGGCATATGCCTATACTATATGATCTGGTTTTATATATATATATCTTGACCTTTAGGCCACGATTGGGGCATATGCCCTATACTATATGATCTTGTTTTATACATTTATATATATATAAATTGACCTTTATGCCCTGGTTGAGGCATATTATGTCCTATATCTATAATATCAAGACAAAGAAAATAACGGATAGATCTATCCAGAAAACTCAATCAAACAAAGCCAAAACTGGCTGGAATTGCTTCGCAAATTTTAATGAGAGAAAATGGAAAGCTATTTTGGACATATAAAGAGACACGAATGGTTGGAGAATGAAATTAATGGAAGGAGGCATACTGACAAAGAAGAGAAGAAGAAGACTACGGAGAAGATGAATTGAGGATGTAACTGATGATTTGAGCATGATTATATAAACTGACTTGGGCGATAGCATGTCGGGAACGTAGTGACAGAAGGTCATGCATACGTAAACACGGGTGAATCCTGGCTATATCAGCATGTCAATATGTAGTGGCGACCTACTATGTCCAGGAATTGATGTCAAGGGATTCAAGCAGACTAATCTAGACTTTACTAGTCAGAGATATTGACAGTTGATGTGCAACAATTATTTTATTATGCACAGCAACGCATAAAATAGCACCGTATTTTGTGAATGGTATTCCATCTATCCCTATCCGCTTTCACAGACATCAGTCTGTTTTCAGGGGCACTGCATAGAGGTGGGGTAGGGTATTGGTCAATGCAAACTCACTGGCCTGATACTACCTTGTCCATTTAATTCCATGCGTCTATGATATTACAGACTGAAAACTAGAGAATTTCAGGCCGAGTTTAAAATTATTGTTTATTTCAGTTTGAGGAGATAATGATTTTGATATCGTTGATATAGTTTTGAAGTATCGATATAACGTTATGGTGCTTTATGTGAGTGTTTGTGGGCGCACAAGATTGTGTGTGAGTACATTCATCTGAGCGTGTGTACGTGGTGAGTACGCACAGAAACGTGAGTTTGTGTTTATGTGTGCGTGTGTGTACTTTTATACAACTTCTTTAGCGTGGACATTATGTGTGCACTTAATGACTCCATAATTAAGTGTTTTATTTGTCCGCTTGTTTTATGTATAAAACTGAAAATCATGGCATTTCCTAGTTGCGGACATCGCTGTCAAACACAGTAAACGAGTTGTCGATCTTCTATGCACCACTTAAACCTTCAGTAGTTTTCGATTACTTTCTAAACTGTGAGATCTATTTTTACCGTTCGTAAAATATCTACGAGAATAAATTTTTTTCCCAAACTGCCTGCCGCTGAGTTTGAGCCAGGTTCTCTTAGACTGTGATGGAACTTACTACTACTAAGTCACAGACGCTCATTGAAATACTATGTTTACGCATTAGCTAGACACTACGTGGTTTAAGTATATTATAATTGTGTTCACTTCCCCCAGAGTACAGGTCTTCAACAAACATACGTCATACATTTCCTAGTATATTGCTCTTGCCATCTCTAACATTGTCGTTCCTGTCAGTGTTTGATTCAACCTTTCTTCTACATTAGTTTTTGATATTTCTATTTCTCTTTCATGTGTTCTTTAGAACAGGAAACGCATTTCTATAACTTTTAGTTGACCTTCTTAATATATGTACTATGCATGGCCAGAATCTGTTGTTTAGCTTTTTTTCCACTGATGTTTGTTATAGTTTTTTCTTAAAAATAGGTTTCTCGTTGTCTCATAAACAGCATCATGTCTCGGAAAATGAAATGTTTTGCGATGTTAAACATCACATTGGTTTGGAGAAAACGGTAATGGAAGGCATGGTTTCTGGAGTAAGAGGCAGGGGATGACCAAGACGAAGGTGGCAGCAGGACATCAAAGAAACCTTAAACATGACGCTGAAAGACGTGGGAGAACTTGCAAGAGGTAGAGAGTTTTTCAGTCAAGATGTGATGAAAGCAATGTTTCTCAAGTGATATGCTACTACTTGACTTTTTAGATTTTAGTAATGTGATGTGAATGTTCTCAAGGGACATGCTACTACTGGAAGGTTTCTCTGTCTAGTAAGCTCTCTATGTTTCTCAAGGGACATGATACTACTTGATGAGGTTCGCATGTTAGCAATCTTGACATGTTATCTGGCTCAAGGGACATGCTACTACTGGAAGGTTTCTCATGTTGACGTAGAGTTTTTCAGCAGATGTAAAGCATTCTCAAGGACATGCTACTACTGGAAGGTTCCTCGGATGTATATCTTGATGGTTTTCAAGATGGACATACTCACTACTGAAGGTTTCTCGTTAGTAATCTTGTGTTTCTCAAGGGACATGCTACTACTTGAAGGTTCCTCGTTAGTAATCTTGTGTTTCTCAAGGGACATGCTACTACTTGAAGGTTTCTTCGTTAGTAATCTTGTGTTCTCAAGGACATGCTACTACTTGAAGGTTTTCCTCGTTAGTAATCTTGTGTTTCTCAAGGACATCTACTACTTGAAGGTTCCTCGTTAGTAATCTTTGTGTTTCTCAAGGACATGCTACTACTTAAGGTTTCTTTGTAGGTCAGATCTTAGTGAACTTTCTCAAGGACATGCTACTACTTAGCTGAAAGGTTTCCTCTGTTATAAGTTCTTTGTAGTTTCTCAGAAGGCACATATTCACTACTTGAAGGTTCCTCGTTAGTAATTTTGTGTTTCTCAAGGACATGCTACTACTTGAAACTGGTTTTTCGGAAGTAATCTTTGTAGTAATGTTTCAAGGGACATACTACTACTTAAGGTTTCTGTTAGTAATCTTGTGTTTCTCAAGGGACATACTATTTACTGAGAAGGTTCTCAGCATGTTATAATTCTTAGTCTTGTGTTCTCAAGGGACATGCTACTACTTAAGTTTCTCGTTAGTAATCTTGTGTACTTCTCTGAAGGTCTGGAAACATGCTAAGACATACTTGAAGGTTCCTCGCTTGTCTCAGGCAATAATGTTCTTTTTGTTCTTCTTCAAGGGACATGCTACTACTTGAAGGTTTCTCGTTAGTAATCTTGTCTTTCTCAAGGGACATGCTACTACTTGAAGTTGTTATACTGTTCAGCTAATACTTGAGTTCGGTACTTGCTCAAGGGACATGCTACTACTTAAAGGTTTCTCGTTAGTAATCTGTGTTTCTCAAGGACATCTACTACTAAATCTGAGAAGGTTCTCCATGTTAGTCAATCTTGTTTCAAAATGTGATTTAATCTGATCTGTACACTCACCGCTTTATGAAAAACTGTATCTCGTTTATAACTGTTGTTTTTGTTGTTCTCTAGTACTTCCGAGTCATACATAAATATTGACTACACATTTGGATTAACAATACTACTCTTAGTACTAGACTTGATTTCTTTTAAATTGTTGTATTTATTAGTATTGTAAATCTTCTCTTGTCATTTGTATTCTAATGTTGGTATTCGTAAAAGGTCTTCAATCTCTATCTACGCTGCTGTCACATGCAAATTCACAAGCACACACTCCAAATATAACCTGAGTACTAGCTGTTGTATTTATATAAAGTTTTCTATGTAAGGGTTTAAAACCCCTAGTTTTCCACTTTTAAAAATTTCTAATACGCTAATACATACACATAAAACATTTCATGCACCTTTTTTTAATATACCATGAAAGTACAAATATGCGTAAATTCTGACATATTTCATTAATTTATTTACTAGTTTGTGTCGGCAGCAGACAGTAGACACACTGCATGGCTGTCGGGACTGGGAACTATTATCTTGATCTCAACGACCATCCACACTTTCATAGTGACATTTTCTAATAAAATATTGGTGTGTTATACAAGATGCTAATGTCAGTTATTTTATCATATATTGCTAATGTATTCTTCTACGAATGCTCAATATCGAATACTTGTTAAACCACTGTGTGATGTGTATGTTATCTGAGCCAAAGAGCGAGTGTACGTTGAGCCAGTTATGCGCCGACAAGTAGGCCAGAACATCCGATTTCTGCGACGCTTTTTATTTACTAGGATAGCTTCTAGGTCTTTACCTTATTCGCCTCTTGTGATATGCCTGGTAGATCGTAGTGTTACTATTCTTTGCTCCTTGGACTCCCCGGCAACATACGGACAATATTGCTAATTTGAGAAACACAATTTAACTTTACTTTATCCTGACATAGTTCTTGCATTGATTAAAAATAATTTACTAAAGTTCAGTTTGTTAACGTTTTTACCTTTTCTAACTGGGGGTGTTATATTTAGCATCAATTAGTACGGTCCTCGACCAGTTAGTTGCGCAATTCTTAATTTGTCCTCTGCACTAAAATACTTGTCCATCCTTAATTTACAATGAAAGAAATTTTTTAAATAACATTTATTTATTTTGAGAAAATAAAACTGAAGAAATATAGTTACTGACAGACATAATTGTAAAAATTAGATTTTTAAAGACATTCATCTTTTTATATTGCAACATACGGTTGTGAGATATCGCCACTTAGCAACTCAACTGAACAACACAACAATGATCTTTGAATACAAGTCTCCCGTGTCTTGTCGTGACTTGCAAGAAAAGCAATGAATAGTAACAATGCGACCTACGAGACATGTCGTAATAGGCGACTGAGGTAGAGCCCTAGTAAATAAAAAGCCTCGCAGAAATCGGATGTGCTGGACTACTTGAGTTACATAACTGACACAACGTATAATCCCTCTTAGACTCAGATCACATACAGATCCCAAAGAGTGGTTTAAAAAGTTGTCGATAAGGAACGCTCGAAGAAGAAAACAGAAAGAAGAGAATACAAATGATGCAGTAGAAATCTGACTTATCCTAAACATATCAAAAACAACAAATATATCCATCATACAATAACCAAAGTTTGAAGATGAATACATGTTCAGAAAATAAAACAACCACCAAAAAAATTTTTTTCATCATAGAAAATACTACTGTAAGTTAAAGAGAAAACACTATTGTAGGTTAAAGAGAAAACACTATTGTAAGTTAAAGAGAAAACACTATTGTAGGTTAAAGAGAAAACACTACTGTAGGTTAAAGAGAAAACACTATTGTAGGTTAAAGAGAAAACACTACTGTAGGTTAAAGAGAAAATACTATTGTAGGTTAAAGAGAAAATACTATTGTAGGTTAAAGAGAAAACACTACTGTAAGTTAAAGAGAAAACACTATTGTAAGTTAAAGAGAAAACACTACTGTAAGTTAAAGAGAAAACACTACTGTAAGTTAAAGAGAAAACACTACTGTAGGTTAAAGAGAAAACACTACTGTAGGTTAAAGAGAAAAACTACTGTAGGTTAAAGAGAAAAACTACTGTAGTTAAAGAGAAAATACTACTGTAGGTTAAAGAGAAAACACTATTGTAGGTTAAAGAGAAAACACTACTGTAAGTTAAAGAGAAAACACTATTGTAGGGTTTAAAAAGAAAACACTATTGTAGGTTAAAGAGAAAACACTATTGTAGGTTAAAGAGAAAACACTACTGTAAGTTAAAGAGAAAACACTATTGTAGGTTAAAGAGAAAACACTATTGTAAGTTAAAGAGAAAACACTACTGTAGTTAAAGAGAAAACACTACTGTAAAGTTAAAGAGAAAATACTATGTAGTTAAAGAGAAAACACTACTGTAAGTTAAAGAGAAAACACTATTGTAGGTTAAAGAGAAAACACTACTGTAGGTTAAAGAGAAAACACTACTGTAAGTTAAAGAGAAAACACTACTGTAAGTTAAAGAGAAAACACTACTGTAAGTTAAAGAGAAAACACTACTGTAAGTTAAAGAGAAAACACTACTGTAGGTTAAAGAGAAAATACTACTGTAGGTTAAAGAGAAAACACTACTGTAGGTTAAAGAGAAAACACTAATGTAGGTTAAAGAGAAAACACTACTGTAGGTTAAAGAGAAAACACTACTGTAGGTGAAAGAGAAAACACTACTGTAGGTTAAAGAGAAAACACTATTGTAGGTTAAAGAGAAAATACTATTGTAGGTTAAAGAGAAAACACTATTGTAGGTTAAAGAGAAAATACTACTGTAGGTTAAAGAGAAAATACTATTGTAGGTTAAAGAGAAAACACTACTGTAAGTTAAAGAGAAAACACTACTGTAGGTTAAAGAGAAAACACTATTGTAGGTTAAAGAGAAAACACTACTGTAGGTTAAAGAGAAAACACTACTGTAGGTTAAAGAGAAAACACTACTGTAGGTTAAAGAGAAAACACTATTGTAGGTTAAAGAGAAAACACTACTGTAGGTTAAAGAGAAAACACTACTGTAGGTTAAAGAGAAAACACTACTGTAGGTTAAAGAGAAAACATTACTGTAGGTTAAAGAGAAAACACTACTGTAAGTTAAAGAGAAAACACTACTGTAGGTTAAAGAGAAAACACTACTGTAGGTTAAAGAGAAAATACTACTGTAGGTTAAAGAGAAAACACTACTGTAGGTTAAAGAGAAAACACTACTGTAGGTTGAAGAGAAAACACTACTGTAGGTTAAAGAGAAAACACTACTGTAGGTTAAAGAGAAAACACTACTGTAAGTTAAAGAGAAAACACTACTGTAGGTTAAAGAGAAAACACTACTGTAGGTTAAAGAGAAAATACTACTGTAGGTTAAAGAGAAAACACTACTGTAGGTTAAAGAGAAAACACTACTGTAGGTTAAAGAGAAAACACTACTGTAGGTTAAAGAGAAAAACACTTGTAGGTTAAAGAGAAAACACTACTGTAAGTTAAAGAGAAAACACTATTGTAGGTTAAAGAGAAAACACTATTGTAGGTTAAAGAGAAAACACTATTGTAGGTTAAAGAGAAAATACTATTGTAGGTTAAAGAGAAAACACTACTGTAGTTAAAGAGAAACACTACTGTAGGTTAAAGAAAACATATGTAGGTTTAAAGAGAATATACTGTAGGTTAAAAGAAAAATATGTAGTTAAAGGAAACACTATTGAGTTAAGAGAAAACACTATTGTAGGTTAGAGTAGAAAACCTAATGTAGGTAAAAGAAAATACAATTGTAAGTTGAAGGAAAAATTTAGTGAAAGGTTGAGAAAACACTATCATGCTAGAGCATTTAAAAAATAACACCCTACGTTATATGATTAAATGAGAAATAACAACATTCTTTCACGAGCTTTAAAGAGAAAATGTACTATGTAGTTCAAAAGAAAAACATCTATGTTACAAACAGAACACTACTCTTAATGTTAATAAGAAACACTTGTAAGGTATACAAAGAGAAAACATACGTTGCACGAATTTAGAACAGATAGAATATTCATCTTGCATATTAAAAGAACATCTACGTAGTAAATGTAAGATTATCTATATAGAAAACACATCATGACTATGAGTTAAAGAGAAGATACTACGTTAAGTTAGAGAACTCGAGTTAAACACTTTCTGTGTGTGTAAAGGAATCTTTATTTATGTTAAAGGAGAAATACATACTGTCGTACGTTTAGAAGAAACACATCAGGCATATAGGTATAACAGAGGTGAAACATACTGTAGGTTGATGGAAAGAAATACTCTGTAGGGTAATGAGAGAGAAACACTATTGTCAGTTAAAGTAGGGGAAGTACATCACAACTGTAGGTTATAAGTTAGAAACAATTGTCTTATTTAAACATGCGTAAGTTAAATGATACAAGAACACTTCATTTCTGTTATCCAAAACACTATCTAGTGTCCATTGATGTCTAGAGCAGCTCAAAACTCTATTCTCGTAAGACGGTCAGACACTCATTTCAGTTCAATGACAAACACTACTTAGTTCCTCGTTCAGAAGTTCAGAATACTCTACTCTAGGTATTAAAGAAAATTTGACTACTTTATGCTTTAATAAAACCTCTTGTATTCAATGAGAAAAAAGCTATTTAAGTTATGATATTAAATACTCTCTGTACATGATTAAAAGAGCAAATGATTTCTGCTAGCTTCAAAGAGAAAATCATATTATAAAGGATTAACATGTGTATATAATTCACTACTTGATGAGGTTAAAGAGAAAAACGTCTAGTTAAAAGAAAAACACTATGTAAGTTAAGAGAAAACACTATTGTAGTTAAAGAAAATACATTGTGGTTAAAGAGAAAAAAACTATTGTAGGTTAAAGAGAAAACACTATTGTAGGTTAAAGAGAAAACACTATTGTAGGTTAAAGAGAAAACACTACTGTAGGTTAAAGAGAAAACACTACTGTAGGTTAAAGAGAAAACACTACTGTAAGTTAAAGAGAAAACACTATTGTAGGTTAAAGAGAAAACACTACTGTAAGTTAAAGAGAAAACACTACTGTAGGTTAAAGAGAAAACACTATTGTAGGTTAAAGAGAAAACACTATTGTAGGTTAAAGAGAAAACACTACTGTAGGTTAAAGAGAAAACACTACTGTAGGTTAAAGAGAAAACACTACTGTAAGTTAAAGAGAAAACACTATTGTAGGTTAAAGAGAAAACACTACTGTAGGTTAAAGAGAAAACACTACTGTAGGTTAAAGAGAAAACACTACTGTAAGTTAAAGAGAAAACACTACTGTAAGTTAAAGAGAAAACACTATTGTAGGTTAAAGAGAAAACACTACTGTAAGTTAAAGAGAAAACACTACTGTAAGTTAAAGAGAAAACACTATTGTAGGTTAAAGAGAAAACACTACTGTAGGTTAAAGAGAAAACACTACTGTAGGTTAAAGAGAAAACACTACTGTAAGTTAAAGAGAAAATACTACTGTAAGTTAAAGAGAAAACACTATTGTAAGTTACAGAGATAATACTACTGTAAGTTAAAGAAGACAATCATGGATGAGTACATACCAGGACATAGAAAGAGGTGGAAACCAAACAGAAGATGTGTGTAAGATGTGACAGATAGATTGCAGATGTATGCAGAAAATGTTGTACACCTTACATCTGATAGAATGATGTTTAGGGCAGCTGTTATTGGAGCAAAGTTCCTTAAGGAATATGCTACTGAATAAATTAATACAGAATTAATCCAATATTGAAGGAAAAAATTTAGTGAAAGCTGTTTGTATGACAATCATTTGTAGCCCATCAATCTTAAGACGCCATTTTTATCAAATATATAAGCCACCAGTTATCAGATTAATATTTGATTAAAATGAGAAATATTAAACTTAACAATGTTCTTTCATGATGTCTTTATGAACGTTTATGATATTAACTGTACATTTCATATCATTGCAATCATAAATTAAACATTCTATTTTTACAAACAGTAATCTACTATGTCTTCTATAATATTTACCATTTATATGTAACACTGTTGTAAGGCCATTTGTATACTACAAGATGTAGAGGAAACGTGAGTACGTTGCCACCCGACATTTAGAACAGGTCTATCAGAATATTGGCCAAAGTGTTTGCTTTTGCATATTACCCAACAAGACATGCATTTCTATGTAGGGTAAATGTAAGATTATCTATATAGAAAAATCCCACATCAATGCACCATATCTGGAGTTATACTGTAGATTGGTATCAGATCTGATCGATTATATAGAGACCTAGAGAATCTCAGCAAGTTAGAACATCTTTTTCTGTTGTTGATCTGTCACTTCGGGAGATCTTGAGTTTATGTCAAAGGCAGGGGCGTGGAATGCATATATTACATTGTCCTGTACCGTGAGCAAGAAACACAATTTGCAGGCATATATTAGGGTGCATAACACGGAGGCTGTGTACACAGTAACATTTGTGTTGATGGCAACATGTTACTTCTAGATACTTTCTGTGATATGCTGGCTAATGTTGATGAGGCCATTCCGATAATCATGAGGAGTTGTCAATTGAGAAGTCGCCAGTGATGGTAAATTCGAGGTTATCATCCACAACTCGTAGCCACATGTATATGCATTAATGTTTTACTCTCTGAAAAATCAATTGGTCTAATTTAAACTTATGGCGAGCACAGTCGGTAAATGCTACTACAAGCCTGGTCATGACGACTTCAATTTTCATCTGTTATCCTCATAATCATCATCATTATCAAGTAGCGTGTCCATTCTGGAACTTGTCTCCCATGGCAGCAGCTCTAAAAACTCTCTATTTTCTGTAAGATGCCCGGCGTCAGCAGCAGTCATTCTCAGCTCATCAATGACATCATGCACCAATCGTCGTATAGGTCTTCCTCTCGCTCTTCTTCCAGATACCGCTCCTTCTAGAATTATCTTCTCCAGGCTCTCGTGTTGTTTGATGTGTACGAAATATTTAGATTTTCTTCTTTTATGTTCTTTAATAACCAACTCTCTTTAATATCAAGCTGTTGCAGAACAAAGCATTTATAATCTTCTGTGTCCATGATATTCTAAATACTCTTCTGTAACATTTGCATTAAAAGGCATTAATGATTTTCTCTGCCGCTTTTAACATTACTTTCGATGAAAAGACGCAATATTCTAAAGCGTATTAACACATGTGTTATATATATTCACACATTGATGAGCGTAGTAAAGTAGACCAAAACGTGTCCTATTTTACCACAACACACATACACAACAATAATGGATTACATTTTGTAGAGCAATATTGCTTTTTATAAACACTCCCGGAAATTTCCCTGACAACAACTGTCAACAATTTTTTTTAAAGAGTTTGTGCCACTCTAAAACACAGCGACAATTGAATTTCTAGCTTTACAAAGCCTATCATCACGCAAAACTCAACAGAATGCAACCACCAAAAGCATGACACATTGATTTTCTTATTTCATAGCACTTAACATAGACTGGTAGAAAATCCAATAACATTATTTTATATAGTTAAAGTGTGTTAGCTGAATCGATTACACGTTTTATTATTCTGGAGTACGTACTCATACTAAACCAGCGAGTACTACTAACTAGAGACAGACATTAGTCTGTAGGTATTGTCAGTGTGCAATCTACAGATAGAACAAACGTGTTGTTTCACATCAGATCAAATGTCAACCATAATCCAGAATAAGCTGTGCTGGGATGCAGATATGATCTGATAATAATTCTCCTGCTCACGAATATTTAGATAAATGCTCCCTGGCTGATTTACTACTGATAACGTTATATGTCATGTGTATCATTACATTTATTTGTTTTAACAACAGATAAGCGATTATAAACAAACATGTAGGATTACATGACGTCTGAAAGTAATTAGTGCTTTGTAATGACTTTATAACTTACACAACATACAACCATTTATGTTGTTGTTCTAATTATCTTTGTTAGTTATGTCAATGAACTCAATCAAAAAATATAATTAATTTGGAAATTCATATCAATAAAACTTTCACACGCATTGTGATGCTGTGGTAGACACTGCTGGCTCCCTGGCTCAGTGATTTGAGACAAGTGAAGTGCATGGGTATTTACAGTAAGCTCTAGATACAAAACTGATTTGTATTTTGCAAATGATATGCCTTGTTAAGTAAAACATCTACAGACAAGCTATTAAAATACAAATATAATGAATACACCTATGAGAGATAATACAGATAACTCTAAGTTATATATATTTAAAAATAAATTACGAATTGTCAATGCCACTGTTGTACCAATCCAAACATAATGCAAGGGCAAGTTGGGAAAACAATGATCAGAGATGTAAAACGTCAGTTAAATACATTTGATAATAGATGGCTGATGGAAAATAATGAAGATAAAATAGAAGAATTCAAAAGCAATGATGAAATCAGACAAAAAATATCTGGTCAACCAAAAGAAAGAACTATTACACGAGAAGATGGAGATGTTGGACATAATCTGAGAAGAAATCATCAAAGAAATGCAAAGCAGTCATTGAAGTTAGAGGAAAAGGGTTCAACAATCAAAGAACGCTCTATTAAAACACTGAGACCAACTTTACTGAGAGAAGAGAGTAACATCGAACTCAATTCTACAGATGAGATTGAACGAGTTGTCTAGGATAGAGTGGTATGGGAAAATTGGTAGCAAAACCTATGCAACTTACGAGAGAATACATTATAATTTTATTGAACAGACGTAATAAATTAATGACATGTAACTACGTAATAAATGAATGACATGTAACTTTGTGACTTATCAAAGACATATTAAGCCAGAAAATACATCAGCTACGACAATTTAGGAAATTATACATTTCAGTCTTAAAGTTAAGAAGTAATAATTTTCTTTAGAAACAAGTTCACGCTTCGCTTAAATTCTATCCACCATCAGCTCCCAATAGATACGTAAACCACATGGTAAAAAATCCTTGTTTTAAAGATTACACACATTGCTCCTGATCTATATAGTATCTACAGGCTTATGAAGTAGACCAGTGTTCGCAAATGATGGTTTATATGAGTATTCAATTCAAACAAAAGATTGTCACGGTTGACATCAACATCTAGAACGCATGTAACAGGGTGGACTTCACGACCCAGATTCATTTGATTTCATGTGGAATATATGAATATGTGGTGTACTAAATAGCTGCCAACATACGTAGAGAGATATAGCAGTTGCAATCGGCTTATGACCATGTATCTTCGATCCTATAAGCTTATGTGTGCCAGTGTTAGTGTTTCCTGCTAACACATGTGTTATTTAATATTCTCAGAATTCAGGTAGGTCAGCACGCAACACACTGAGCTGAAATAAATTATTACATTTGCAGATGACATCTAAAAATATGTGATCAGCTTGAATATTGTTATTAAAATAGTCAATAATATTAAAACATTATTCGATGTCTCGCTGTGAGAAGATCAATGACAGTAGAACATGTATAGTTTAAATTTCATTGAATAACGTATATGCACAAATTTTGGTTTTACAGAAGAATGATGAAAATTTCATGGACAGTGAAGAAAACAAACGATTATTTTTTTTTAAAGATGCCTACATACAAAAAAACATTAACAAAAGAATAAGAATCAGGCAATGAAGGTTCCTAGGACATATAATGTAAAATGAAAGTTTAGAACATTTGATGAAACAGTACAAACAAAATCTATAGTTTTACAAAATACATAAAAGTGACGATAAAGCAGTTTCGACAACAGGCTTTATCAGCAAACGAATAAACAGGAGTGACAAATTAAAATGAACACAATGGACGACCAAATACAAGTAGCTAAGGAAAATCTGAATAAAGAATAACGAAATAAATGTAACACAAAAACACATAAAATTAGAAATAGAAAAGAAACAATGAAACATCTAGTAAATATATACTTGAATACATACAACATATATCCATAGAGATTACAAAGCATGGAAGAGAAAGTACTAAGAAGCATAAGATGTAAATGTTGAGGTGGTCGAAGGTACCATACAAAGAAATCAACCGATTCTCCTTTCTTTTCTTTGTATGGTACCTTGTGACCACACGGGCTCAACGTATTACATTCTTATGCTTCTTAGTACTTTCTCTTCCCATGCTTTGTAATCTCTATGGGTATATGTTGCATGTATTACATTCTTATGCTTCTTAGTACTTTCTCTTCCCATGCTTTATAATCTATATGGGTATATGTTGCATGTATTCAAGTTATATATTTACTAGATGTTTCATTGTTTCTTTTCTATTTCTAGTTTTTATGTGTGTTTTTGTGTTACACTTATTTCGTTATTCGTTTTATTCCAGATTTTCCTTAGCTACGTTGGTATTTGGTCGTCCATTTGTGTTTCATTTTAATTTGTCACTCCTGTTTGTTCGTTTGCTTGATAAAGGCCTTGTGGTCGAAACGTTGCTGTTTATCGTCACTGTTTATGTATTTTGTAAAACTATAGTATTTTGTTTGTACGTGTTTCACTATTTACCAAGTTTTACTGCAGTCTTCCCCCTATTTTGAACATTTGATGACAACGGGTCAAATACAGGGAAGGAGAGAACGTGGAAGGCAGGGGGAGAAGATGTTAAAGGGTCGGACATCGTGTTTCAAAAAACGATCGACGACAGAACTATTTAATAACACCAGGGAGAGAGAGTTGTGTAGAGGCATGATCGCCTATGAAGCAGGCATGGCACTTAATTGATTAATACACACAAATTGTCATCGCCAGGACTACAAAAAATGTTCTGGATATTCAAACGCTAGACTACACTTGATATAACTCCGTTGTTTTAAAAATATATATGCTTGAGCTTCTATTGATAACATCGTCATGCGATGACCCAATCCCAATTAAATATCATCATGCAGCATTGGCTGAAATCGGATGCACGTGTCCTAAACATGTAGAAGTCTTTACGTTTAGGGCCTACTAAACCAATGTGCAACGTATACACGTTCTTGGCAAAGATCAAACATATCACAAAGAGTGATTAAAATTGATCGTAAAGAACGAACGCAACGAAGAAGATCATGCAGCACATCTTATGTAGTAAGTTGTTCTTATCACATTCCGCATGATAGTCTTTCAAACTCTAGCTAGTTCCTACCACTTCCACCATCACTGAGCTCAAAGTACCCTTAAGTATCATGTTGTCCGGACATCTTTGCCGTCGTGTGTTTCGTCTTCTTGAAATCATATATTATATGACCACTCCTCCTAAACCACTGAGACAGTTAATGTAAAACAAAATATTTTAGTTTTAGAGACATAATATTATTTATAATACAAATGTTCTCTATGTTCACGTTTTGTAGAATATCTATATTTCTATCCTTCTTTGTCTAATACTTTCTAAGAATGTTTCTCTACTACATTATTTCGAAATTGTCAACAGTATTCTCATATTTAATGTTTGTCTAGTGTGCCATGATTCATGTGACTATGATGATACAGAATAAAACGTTCATGGGATAGGCAAGTTCTTTTTAAACTATAAATTTATAGAATCCTCTTCTTCTTCATCTTTAACATGCTTCTAGATTCATTCCTACATATATCACCCGCTTACATTCATCTCTGCTCTTAGTTCTTTCTTCCCAGTTGTTGACTCCTAGTACTTCTGCATCTACTTAAATATTTGTGTTTTCATGTGGTTTTTATTTGGTCGTCTGCATCGTGGTCTCTACAGTTTACGTATATTTCTCTCATACCGTTATACGTTACATAGAGCCTGCAAGGAACTTGTACATATTACTCTGTCTTGGGCAACACACTCATTCTCTTCCATGGAATTAATTCCGAGATTTCTTGCCTCTCTCAGCAAAGTTCATTTCAGGGTTCCCTAGACGTTCTCTCCAGCTTACATTTATGAGACTAAACTGGAACAGAAAACAGACTGTACAGGAAGATGAGTGTATCAAGGAAACAAAGATCAAGAAAGCAATGTTGTGGTTGAAACATGCAGAAAATGCTATTTGAAAAGTGATAAGAATTGCAAATATAACCAGAAGGAAAGAATGAATGAAGACATAGGAGAAGATACAAACCTACCATAGTGAAACTCTTTGCTGTTGGTAGAAATGTAGATAATAGTGCAGTGAAGAAATATCCTACATGATACACACAGTGGATACCTGATTGATCTGATGATAATGACACAGTCGTGTTTATCGATAGAAGTGTTCTGCGTGGTAAAAATTTCGATAGACTTTTCTGTTATGAGACACGTTTGTTGCAGAGCGGAACGAAATTTACTAGACATTTTCCAAAATGTTGAAAATGAAAATCGTGGCATATCCTTTGCATGACTTAGCCATCAACCACAGTAAACGAGTCGTCTATTTTCTAGGCACAACTTATACGTTCGGTCGTTTGTCATTGTTTTCTGAACGGTGAGGTCTATTTTTACCGTTTGTAAAATTTCACGGGAACTAATGTGCTTCCAAACTGCCCTCCGCGGAGTTTGATCCACGTACACTTCGGTTGTGATCGAGCACATTACCGCTTAAGCTACAGAAAACCGTCATAGTATCTACGGTATGTGATGATAGCATATGTAGTATACTCAAACCCACCTAGTAGCTACGGTATGTGAGGTTGTATATCTAGTATACTCAAACCCTCATAGTAGCTACGGTATTGGAGGTAGTATATGTAGCAGACTCAAACCCTCATAGTAACTACGGTATTGAAGGTAGTATATCTAGTATACTCAAACCCTCATAGTAACTACGGTATTGGAGGTTGTATATGTAGTACACCCAAACCTGCATGGTCTTAACTAACTTAAGAATGTACAACGGACAGTATCAATACGTATGCTGAGAAACATTCTTGTATATGTTACGTTTGTACCTTCTGTCTGTGTCTTACTAAATATCTGATCGATCTGATGTGACATCTTAAAGTTGCCCTATCTGTACTAAGTCTCAGTCTGAGACAGATGGTGATGGTAGTGATGTTGATTATTACTGCTTTGTATTCAGTACATCGACACTTTTCAAATAAAGCGCTACAGAAAAGTTATTTGAACGTGTCGACAAAGAAGATAAGTAATATGAACATTATTGATATAGGGAAAGACTGCAGTAAAACTACGTAGCAATGGCGAAACACGTAAAAACAACACGTAAATACAACATTATATGAAGATTATACAAGATCTGAACATCGTGGAGTAACAGTTCATAAAAATATCGCCTGAGTGGTTACCAGGGCCCAAATTTGGGGTGTAAAGAATAGAACCACTGTTACCTGCCACACATATCGTAAGAGGCAACTAAGAGTTTTGGCTGAAATCGGATGCACGTGTCCTAAACGTGTAGAAGTCTATGCGTTTAGGGGCCTACCAAACCAATGTACAACGTATACACGTTCTTGGCAAAGATCAAACATATCACAAGGAGTGATTAAAATTGGTCGTAAAGAACGAACGCAAAGAAGAAGAAGAAGATAAAAAATATAATGTCTCTGAAGCTGAAATATTTTGGCCCAATTAAACATTACGGGTGGCGTCTGTAGCTTAGCGGATAGTGACTCGGTCTATTAACCCTGACGTTCTGAGTTCGAATCACGCTGCGGACAGTTTGGTTGCAAACTGTTTCGCGTTGATTTTTAAAATAAACGACGATGGCACCACCCGTTCAGAAAGCAATGCAAACTATTGAACGTAATAATGTCTAGTAAAATCACAAACAGCGTTAAAAGCTGGAGTTGATTCGCAAAGTCCTGTAAAGGATATGCAATTAACTTTTTAAACGTTACTAAGATGTCGAAGAATATGTATACTGATAGCTCGCTGCTTTAACACAGTCCTTTGTATACCCATCATTTCTCAGCACTGACTCTATTCAATACAACATATGTTTGTGAGGATCGTCATCACAGACAGGTCCATAGGTGCTTGTTCTGATCCCAAATATCTTTACCAGCGAATACTGACTAATCACACCAGTGATGTATTGATTAACAAACGGTCTCGTGCCTCTAATAGAGTGTACGTGTCTGGCAGTTACCATTTTCAATGACATCTTATTCACTCTGGATAAGGATCCAGATTTATAAATGTATTCAAAGTTAGCTATACATCTGATTCTTGTATGTCATTGATGGTATCTGCACCATCCATTGATTATCCATTCTCAACCACTACTAAATTAACCAGATGATCTACACGTTCAATGCCTTGTACTCCAGCTGTGTCCAATGCTCTCGAGAGATGGTGCACTATTTCTGCTGGAAGTGTGGCTGACCGTATAGCGAAACCCTGTGGAATGGAGTCAATCTCTTGCTTTAGACCCCCGTAGACTATGAATTGAGTGAGTAGGTTAGACTTTGGAAACAATGATAAAAAGTAATAACATGGTGATAACATTACTTCCGTCAGAGTAGTATATGTTTTATTATTGTTTGTATAATGTCAATACAGGATGTGATCGTCATCACTTACTGTGTATCTACACCAACACCCGATCTGGCATAACAAATGTGTACAGGCTGTCTAAAATCTAATATTCGTGTGGAACTTAAATATGCTGTTCGTTTGCGTCTCCTCCATCCTTCTTGGTCACGCGAAATTGTCGTTTGGGACGTTCGTGTGAAATTGGATTAACACCGAATCAACATTAAAGATTTATGAATACTCGCCTAGTGCATCGGCTTCTAACTCTGTCGACCTGCTCCAAGCCTCGCCCAAATCTCATAGGAGCACAAATCATGCTAACGAAATCCCACGAGATTTTTCTTGGGCAGGGGCCGGAAATATATGTTTGTACCAACTTGTATTTTCTGACCACTGTTTCACGCGCAAATGTTTATGTGTAGGTTGAGAAGTAAACAAGATAACATAATGTATGAATTTTATATTCATTTTATATTCATATTTCTAGGGTAAGATTGGAGAGACAAGAGGTATGAAGTTATAAGTTTTGTGAATATGAAGTATTTTCATTCATTATCATCATCAAGTAGCTTATCTCTTCTGAAACTCGGCTCCCATGACAGTAGTCCTGAAAAACTATATGTTCTGTGCAAGTTGGCCGGAGTCAGCAGCAGTCATTCTCAGATCGTCAATGACATCTTGCACAGTCGTCTTCTAGGTCTTCCTCTCATTCTTCTTCCAGGTACCATTTCTTTCAAAACTGTCATTACTGTGGTATTATAATAAATATTAGAACAGTACAGAAACTCTTAGATGCTACATTTACTTATTTTAAATATACCTTTCATCATTCAATAGCTAGTCTTGAACATAACTTTGTCACATTCACATTCTTTTGGAATTTCTCTCTCTCATAGACCAGATGTCCCGCCTCTTACAGCCGTCATGCTCTAATCATCAGTCACATCCTGAATCCATCTTCTCCGTGGTCTTCCTCTTCTCATCTTTGCCGGTTCTGTGGCTCAGTGGTTTAGCCCTTTGCCTTGTTAGTCGAAGGTCGTGGGTTCGAGTACGGACCACGCCATTCTGTTCACGAGTGCAGTTTTTCCAGAGATCCCTAGGATTGTTGCTGGAGCTACGGAGTTCGTGCTTTGTGCAATACTCTCGGCAGGTGGCGTGCCATTTCTGCGGAGAGGGACCGAGCCATATGAGGTAAAACTCGGTGCAATGAAGTCAATCCTTTGGCTTTTAAACCCTTTAATCTTTGCCGGGTTGTTTCTTTGCTAATGATCTTCTCCAACCCTTCATGTATTTTAATATGTCCAAAATACATCAATATTCTCATTCTTATTTGTAGCATCAAACAGTTGTCTTTGAGTCTTTGAGTTCCTTTTAGATACAATAGCTATTTTCTCTGTCTATGGTATCTCTCTTCTCTCTCTTTGCCTTTTACCCCGGGTTGGGGCATAGGCCCTCAACCAACTCATGACAAGTCTTCCTATCTCTAGCTATCTCCTGCAGCTCCTCCAGCTCTTCTTTATATTGTTAATCTCCGCCTCCAAATCTCGTCTCCATGTATTTCTCGGCCTCCCTTCTTTCGCTGTCCCTGCGGGTTCCAGGCAAGGACCCTTCTTGTTATATTTTCCTCCGGTTTTCGCAAAGTGTGTCCTATCCAGCGCCAGCGTCTTTTTAACCTGTTCGTTCACTGGAATCTGTCTTGTTCTCTCCATAAGTTCCTCATTTGTGACCCTATCATACCATCTTATTCCTCTATTCTGCGCAGACACCAGTTGATGAATGTTTGCAATTTATGCGCTATTGTTTTAGTTGTTCTCCATGTTTCTGACCCATACAGTAGAAATGCTTTAACATTAGAGTTAAATATCCGAATTTTTGTTCTAGATTTGATTTCTTTGGACTTCCAAATGTTTCCCAGTGCAATGAAAGCTCCTCTTGCCTTCTGTATTCTTATTTTAACATCTCTATCTGTTCCACCCTCTTTGTCTACGTTGCTGCCCAAATATGTGTATGATTCTACCTCTTGAAGTGGGATTTCTCCCAGGGAGATCGAGTTGTCGTTTGCTTGGTTAATTCTCAATATCTTTGTCTTTCCCTTATGAATGTTCAGCCCTAGTTGCTGGGACCTTTGATTCAATGTGTTTAGCTTATCCTGCATCTGATTTCGTGTATGTGACAGAAGGGCTATATCATCAACGAAGTCCAGATCATCTAGTTGCTCTGTCAGAGTCCATTGGATTCCATTTATGGTGTTAGTTACTGTGGTCTTCATAATCCAGTCTATTGTCAGTAAGAACAACAAAGGTGATAGAAGACATCCCTGACGCACTCCTGTTTCTATTCCAAAAGTATCTGTTAGTTTATCTTCATGAAGAACTCTACATTTCATATCTGTATATGTTGCTTTATTAGGTTAATAATTTTCTGTGGGATTCCATAATGCCTCATTAATTTCCAAAGGGTTTTCCTATCAATACTGTCAAAAGCCTTCTCATAATCAACAAATCCGATATAAAGTGGGATTTCATTCAATACTTTGCTCTATTATTATACGTAATGTGGCTATCTGGTCAGCACAGGATCTATTTGGTCGGAAGCCTGCCTGTTCATCTCTTAGCTTTATGTCGATGGCCTCTCTCAATCTCTCCAGGATGACTCTGCTTAGTATTTTCCCAGGTACTGACAACAGCATTATTCCCCTATAGTTTTCACACTTCTGAAGGTCCCCTTTCTTGGTAGCTTCACCAGGTATCCTTCTCTCCAGTTTGCTGGTATTTCTTCGGTCTTCCAGATTCTGCTAAATAATTTATACAGTATTTCTGTTGATGTGTTTATGTTGGCTTTAACCGCCTCCGCTGGAATACCATCTGGACCGGCCGCTTTCCCATCTTTTAAAAGTTTAATGGCTTTACTAATCTCCTCCTTGGATGGTTTCTCACAGTTGATGTCCAAGTCAATCTCTGCCGGTTGGATATCTTGGGGGTTTGCAGGTGCTGGTCTGTTCAGGAGTTCCTTGAAGTATTCCATCCATCTTTCCATTTGGTCTCTAACATTTGTGATAGTTTCCACTACTATTTTTGATCAACCCATTTGATGGTCTGTATTTTCCTGCTAGCTTTCTAGTGATGTTGTAAAGATCCCTAAGGTTTCCTTTTCCTGCAGCTACCTCTGCTTCTCTTGCTAGATCTTCTACGTATTGTCTTTTATCTAACTTTATTTGTTTCTTCACTTTCTTGCTAGCTTCTGTGTACTTTTCCTGGGCTATGGCTTTGGCAGTTCTAGTTTGCTATTATTTAAATCTGCTTTCCTCTTTTTCCTTTCTTCTATTTCCTTGAGAGTTTCTGGAGTTATCCATGCCTTATGATTCCGCTCCTTCTTTCCTAATACCTCTGTGCATGTTTCATTCCAAATATTTTTGGCTTGCTGCCAGCATTCTTCCGCACTCACCTCATCTTCTAATTGCCGCAAAACCTCATACTTATTAGAGACTGTGACCGTGAACTGTTCCTTTGTTTCTTGACTTCTGAGGTATCCTACATTATATTGGTGTCTATGTTCATGGGATGTTATGTATCGCTTAAGCTTCAGTTTAATTTTACTTATCAGCAAATGGTGATCCGAATCTACATCTGCCCCCTTAGAACCCTTACATCTTGTAGAGATGACCTGAATTTCTTGTTTATGCATATGTGGTCAATTTGATTTTCTGTTCTGTGATCTGGTGATACCCAGGTTGCTTTATGTATTCTTTTATGTGGAAAGACACTTCCACCTATGATGTATTGATTCGCTGCACAGAAATTAGTGAATAGTTCTCCATTTTCGTTCATTATTCCTAGTCCGTGTTTCCCATGATCTCCTCGTAGCCTATGTTGTCCGAACCTATTTTGGCATTGAGGTCGCCCATCAGAATTTTGATGTTCCCATTTCTCTGATTACCTATAGTATTTTGAAGTTTTATGTAAAATTCCTCTTTACTTTTTCCTCTTTATCATTGGTAGGTGCATAACACTGGGTCACATTCAAGAATACTTTCTTTTGGTGGTTCTGAATGTTGCTGTGATTATCCTAGGACTCACTGCTTCCCATTTTATTAGTGCCTTCTCCGCTTCTTTAGATAGCATTAAAGCCACTCCTTTACTATGGGGGGGCATTTTCTTCCATATGGCCTGAGAACAGCATCGTTTCTCCTGTGTTTAGACGTTGTTTGCCTGCACCATTCCACCTAGTTTCACATAATCCCAAGATGCCAATCCCGTGAAATTTCATCTCATTTACAACCTGTGCTGTCTTTCCCATTTCATACATACTTCTAACATTCCAGGTGCCAATTCTGGAGCTTTTCCTAGGTGAAAGGAAGATAATCTGCGGTATAGACTCCTTGCGGCTTTCTCTGCATCGCTTCATACCTCTTCTAGAAGAGCTTCCTTTCCTCTTGGTTGGCACAGTTTTATTTTATTTTTATGTGACTTGTTCATGGTTGGTTGGATTTTGTGGCTAAAATTTTCTACTGGATAAGGTAGCCAGCCCTACGCCAAACCCCACCTTAGTCGCCTCTTACGACATGCCTTGTAGGTCGCAGTGCCGCTACTCTTGCTCCCCTTGCGAGCCCCGGCAGCACACGGGCGTGTCTATGGTATACGGAGCACTATTTATCTGTCTGTGGTAGACGGAGGACTATTTCTCTGTCTGTGGTATACAGAGGACTATTTCTCTGTCTGTGGTATACAGAGGACTATTTCTCTGTCTGTGGTATACAGAGGACTATTTCTCTGTCTTTTGTATACGGAGGACTATTTCTCTGTCTGTGGTATACGGAGGACTATTACTAAATATACCTTCTCTGATAACATTAGTCTACGTAGCATATAGGCATGGTTCAATTACTCTTTTAAAATGTATCTTTAGAGATAACATTAGTTTATTTAACATCCAGGCAGAGTTTAAATCAACGTTCGTGTTCAAACCAGTAGTTAGTTATGCATCAGCATCATAAGTTGGTAGCTTCTTTCCTATTATTAAATGTCTGGTGTCCCTTTAGTTTTTACCTCTGGAATAATTTTGTAACTTCTATCAGCTAAGCAAAACGTCTGACAATATGAATAGATCACTTGTATTTATGAAGACTACTGGTAAAACGTCTGACAATATGAATAGATCACTTGTATTTATGAAGACTACTGGTGAAACGTCTGACAATATGAATAGGTCACTTGTATTTATGAAGACTACAGGTAAAACGTCTGAACATGCAATATGAATAGATCACTTGTATTTATGAAGACTACTGGTGAAACGTCTGACAATATGAATAGATCACTTGTATTTATGAAGACTACAGGTAAATACTGATAAATACAATTACCAAGAAAACATTAATGTTACATGACTATGTAAAAATAGTTGTACCTCTCGTATCTTTCTGGCGTATATTATATAAAACTATTTGTTCACATGTTTCACTCGTATCTAACTAGTACAAATATTATGTAGCTCTGATTTGTTGACATGATTTATGAAGGTATTACCATACGTTTATTGGTTCATTCAGTGGCGGCTCGTGATAATTTTTGTTGGTGGGGCCAAACATTTTGTTCCGGATAAATCATGGTTTTAAATTGCCATATTTTAATTTAATAAATAATAATACACGATATACATTACTTTTGGTGGGTCCCGGCTCCACTGGCCCTTATAGACGAGCAGCCACTGGGTTCACTAAATAGATCACTCGCACAAGTGATGCCGTACGCTATTTTCCTGAGAGTAAAAATATGATCTCTCTCCGCTTGGCGTAAAAAACGAATGCTTTGTTAGTCAAACTAACCAGTAATTCTATCTTGTACAAGGTTTGAGAACGTTTCAAAAACGTCACACTAATCATTATTCAAGTATGCATCTAAATGAAGGATAAATGTACATTAGCAGGACCTATTATGTTAAATAGTCAAAGCAGAAATACAGTCAGTATTGACGGGTCCCCCTGATTTTCACAAGAAAAACCTTCACAGACTATGCACTTTCAATGTTAGATCAATCAATGTTAGAGTGATATGTAGGTCAAATAAGACTTTTCAAGTCACGAAATAAATTTAAAACTTTAACATCAGCAAAAATAAATAAAAGAAGCAACAGCTAAATATCACTTATGCAACAGACAACAATGATTACTAGTGGAAATAAAACAAAATGTAACATTATTATAGTAATGTACGCATGTGAAAGTGGCAGTGAACAATTTGAATAGATCATGAGAAGACAAGGACTAAGAGTTATCAATAAGAATAAGAAGATTTTTACAGAATTATATTCACGTAATTAATTAGCTACTGGTATCTGGGAGAATATATTATCTCACAAAAAGATCCACACGGCAGCAAGTACATCCTTGAACTTTCAGACCAGAAATATCCTACAGAGAAGATGCACCTCTCGCAACAAAGTTGTGATATTCACCGATGCTCTATCGGTCATCACGGCACTCAAAAGCGCAGGCAAAACAGATCTATACGAGCTGAAAGCGACCCTCGATGCACTAGTTTACGCACTCAAACGCACCGTCATTCAGTGGATCCCATCACACTGCAACATAAGCGGAAATGAACACGCCGACAAGCTAGCTAAAGAAGGCGAGCGACTACCTCAGACTGATCTCGAGATCAGTTATGAGGAAGCCAGAACAACCATCGGCTGGCACTATAAAGACAAATGGAAAAAAGACCATCCTCAGTACAACAACAGCGACGGGTACTATAGTCTGTCTCGTAGTGAACACGTTGCCATACTCTGCCTCCGTACCGGCCACAACAAGCTCCGAGCCCACATGTTTAACAAATTTAAATTGGCACAACTAGCCTGTGCCCTGCAAAAGGTGGACATGACGGCAGAACACGTACTGCAAGATTGTCAACTGATAGCGGGTATAAGAAAAGAAACCTGGCCCCAAAACACAGAGCTTCAGGAGAAGCTGTACGGAGGAACGGAGTCCCTTAAAAACACGGTAAAATGCATGATAATAGTTGGTTCATCAGTCTAGGCCGGGATCGCGAGAGAGAGAGAGAAGAAATTCGATAGAGAACATTTGTAACATTCTGAAATTTACGATCCCTGTTAAAGTGTATAAATGGATTTTCGTCATGGGCAACAACATCTGGAAAGCCAAAAAATCTTAAAACAAAAATTTAAATTATAGAAGCTGTGTCCTGTGAGTGTTATTATACGGCAGTGAGTGCTTAATAATTACCCACAACATCATACACAAGCTGAAAACATTTCAAAATAAAAGTTTAAGAAGAATCCTGCGAGTATTCTGGGAAAAAACAATAGACAATTAAATGCTTTTAAAACGAGCAAACCGTGCATCATTGGAGACATAATTGAAAGGTGTAGATGGCGGTGGATTGGTCATGTATATTGTATGTCAGTAGGGACATTGTTTAGAATATACGGTGAGCAGAGAATGGGAAAGAAAACTTGAAAGTTCAAAGGAAACATAGAGAAGAACTTAGGAAAGATATTTGAACATCATTATCTGAAGTTCAATTCAACCTAAGTTAAAGAATGAAAGACTTAGAAGATATTTGAACAGGTCATGTATATTTATCAGTAGGACATTGTTTAGAATATCGCAGAATGGGAAACTTGAAAGTTAAGAAAATAGAAAGAACTAGAGATATTAAAATTATGGCCTCCATGGAAAAGAATTGGTAGCAAGGTGGCAGAACAGCAGCAATGAAATCTCTTATAGAATTCATATGTGTCAAACGAGCCACGGAGAGAATTATAGATAAAGGGATGAACGTGGACTCAGACCACAACGTATTGAATACTAAAGAAAAGCTAAAGTTGAGTCAGAACAATGAATCTCAAGTAACTAAACCTCACTAAAACATTCGATTTCTTAAAAAGGGTTGGAAGAAGAAGTAGAATGAGTTCTGCAATTGCACACACTATCAGATTTCAAATGCTAGAACAATTAAAGAAAAGTTCAAATAGCGAGAAGAAATGGAAGCAGGTAGGAAACTTGTGAAATATTCCATCACGATGAAATATTATGTAAAAGAAACCACTGTACAAAGAATAGATAACAACATAAACGCTGAATCCTCTTATTCTTTCTCCTCGAACATTCCATATCGACCACCTGTTTACAACTCTGTGGATTTAAGTGATCTGAGCCTAAGAGCGATTGGTCGTTGTGCAAGTTATGCGTATACAAGTAGCAAGTACATCCGATTTCTGCGACGCTTTTATTATAGTATCTTATCCTATGCCCCAACAGCAGTCGCATCATACTACATGCCTTGTAGGTCGCAGTGGTAATATTCTTTGCTTCCATTGCGGGCCCCAGCACCACACGGGCGATGAAGGCTGATTAAGATTATTAATACGAAAGAGAATTGTTCAAATATAAATGAAAAGGCAGATCGGAGTATTAAATCAAACAATAAACATTATATGAAAGCATGGTTAACTCAGACAATAAACATTATATGAAAGCATGGTTAACTTTTGTTTACCTGGTTCCCGCTGCTAGTGGATTAATAATGTATAATAGATTATGCAATGAGAGAAAAGTATCTCTGTAGCTCAAGCGGTTGTGAGCTCGATCACCTACCCAAGCGTACCTGGTTCAAACCCCACGGTGGGCAAATTTGGAAGCAAATTCGTTTACGTAGTAATTTTACAAAAGGTAAAAATATACAACACCGTTCAAAAAGCAATGGTAAACTACTGAACGTATAAGTGGTACCTAGAAAAATCAAGGACTCGTTTACTGTGGTTGATGGCTACGTTCTGTAAATGATATGCCACTTTATTAGAGAAAGGAGATCTCATGAACTATAATCTACTCAAGGAGTTAGTTTTTATTGATAGATTGTGTAGATACCAGCTTAGTATTCTTGTTCTGCAGTGATCCACAAAGTTAGTAAAGCATGTTTGTGGAAGAGAACCGAACAGGTTCAACTACAGCAGGAGCTCCGGAGAAGGCTGTGGCGTCGAATGGAACACATGCTACGAAAAACTCTGACCAACATTACCAGAAAAATTACACATAAAATATTTATTTTTGTACCGGTCATGCAGGCATGAAGGGCAGTGAACGAGCAGTCGGCTGGCTGACACAGCAGTGATCGATCAATGATGGGTCATGAACAGGTCAAGCATTCCACTTCCATCTTCTTCTTCGCGTTCGTTCTTTACGACCAATTGTAATCACTCTTTGTGATATGTTTGATCTTTGCCAAGAACGTTTATAAGTTGCACATTGGTTTGGTAGGCCCCTAAACGCATAGACTTCTACACTTTAGGACATAGGGGTCTTTGTGGCCAAGTGGTTAAGCCCTTTGCCTTGTGAGACGAAGGTCGTGGGTTCGAGTCCGGACCGCGCCATTCTGTTCACGAGTGCAATTTTTCCAGAGACCCTAGGATTGTTGCTGGAGCTACGGAGTTCGTGTTTTGTGCAATACTCTCGGCAGGTGGCGTGCCATTTCTGCGGAGAGGGACCAAGCCGTATGGGGTAAACCCCGGTGCAATGAAGTCAATCCTTCGGTTTAAACCTTTTAAACATTTAGAAATGTGCATCCGATTTCAGCCAAACCTCCTTAGTCGCCTCTTACGACATGCGTGGCAGGTAACAGTGGTTCTATTCTTTACACCCCAAATTTGGGCCCCGGTAACCACTTCAATTAACGTTGTAACGATTCCAATGCCATAAGAGCAGCAGATCGAATCGATGATTGTTTTTACAGTTGTGTATGAATCCACATTCCTATTCAGAGTGAAGGAGATGAGACTGAAACCGGGAAAATGCCAGGCATGAACACTTTACTTGGGGCCCTTCTTCTATGTGATGTGTATGTGATCCGAGACTAAGAGCGATTGTACGGTGTACAAGTAGGCCAGCACATCCGATTTCTGCGACATTTTGTATTTACTAGGGTAGCTTACATTGGCACCTACCTGAGTCGCCTCTTACGACATGACTTGTAGGTAGAAGTGTTACTATATTTTGCTGATCTTGCAGGAACGGCAACACACGGATGACTTGGGGTACAATACGTTTGATTCTTCTTCTTTTTTTGTCGTCACACTGCTACCGTGTTGTTGCCCAGTGTCGTGGTTTTCTGTTTTTATTTTCTGTTAGTTTGATTAATCAACACAAAACCGGCTTGATCAGTCACTTTAAGATAATGAAAATGTGGGCAAAAGATCTGAACACATGTGAGCCTGTTCGAACTGCACCTGATGATGATGATGATCCTCACTAGTAACTTTCGCGTAACACATAAGATTAGAGAAACAGTGTGGACAAAGAACTTGTTGAAAAAAGGATATGATATTGAAAGAAAATGAAATAACTTTAGAGAATTGGAGAGTAATACACAGGTTAGGATTGTATGGAGATGGTTTGTTATTATTCTCTCATGATCACCGCCCAGACCGATCGTTCCATAAATTCTACTCATGTGGAAGTCTGATTCATGCAGCCTTAGCATTGGTGTGTTTTACATCACATCTTCAGCACCATTTGGAGCTCTGGTGCTTATCCGTCGGCGATGTGTCCGGTTTCAGCCAGCGTTTACTCGGTTTGCTTTCCGTTCTGTAGCCATTTGGTGTTTTTTACAGTGTGGGGTAGCTAACCTCCAACCCAACCCCAACCTCCTTAGTCGCCTCTTACGACATGGTGGCAGGTAACAGTGGTTCTATTCTTTACACCCCAATTTGGGCCCGGTAACCACTCGGGCATGTTAATATTCTATTCACCTCTCTATGATAGTCACAGAAGAAGAAGAATTAGCAGCTCTACAGTTTGCGGTAGTAGTGGGAAAACAACATCACAGAACTGTCGGATCACTTGAGATTCCTTTTAATATTTTTGGCTACATCACATACACATATATATACGCATGCATACACAGGCACGTACACAACACACTACACAACACACAGACACACACACACACATACACACTGGCACCTACACACACTTACATACACATATACATACACTCTATTACGCGCACACACACTTACTCGAATACTGCATACCGCATTTTGCAAACACAGACACACACATATACACAAAGGGATATTAACACTATTTCTTTTCCACACACAGATACACACACTTTAAATCCCACACACATACACACGCATATTTACACGCACTTACACGCATACTATATCTTTCAGACACGCATTGCGTGTGTTCTGAAGGTCGTGGGGACGAAACCGGACTTCGTCGCTGGGGTTACTGGGTGCATTTTTTCCAGTAGATCCCTTAGGATTGTTGTCGAGCTACAAAGTTTGTGCTTCCTGCGATACTCTCATCAGGTGGCGTGCTATTTCTATTGAGAGTAATCGAGTCATATGGGGCCGGAAACCCAGTGCAATGAAGTCACTCCACCGCGTTTATACACACAGAGGTACATGAGTACTATTTTTGTATACCGATCCGGACGCACTTTCTATCACAGATACTCTCTCTCTCTCTAGCTCTGTCTCTCTATCTCTCATTAATTGATTATACAAGGGAGAAACTATCAACAATCATTAGTAATATCATGCACAGACAGCTGATCAATCCAAATATGTTTGAGAAGCATAACCGCGGAAGGAAACTTGGCATTTGCAAACTAAAGGAAAGGGGGGAAAAAACAATGCGACATTTCTGGGGGTGAGAGAGAGAGAGAGAGAGAGAGAGAGAGAGAGAGAGAGAGAATGTACAGGGTGAATTGTGAAAGAAAGAAATGAAAGATAAACGAACAATTTATGAAATATTACTTTATTGATTGATTTATTGATTTATTGATTGATTTATTGATTGATTTATTGATTTATTGATTGATTGATTGATTGATTGGATTGATTGATTGATTGATTGATTGATAGGACCATCATCATTACACTTCGATGAGTAAGCGATGTCTTTCTTACACAGAAAGATCTCAGCTACACTGCACGAACTCCATAGCACAGGCGAGGGTCCCCGGTGTAATTTGGAGGTGGTGAAGAGATTTTATTTTTAATCTGTCCTAATTAATTTTGCCCGGGCAGCGGCTTTCCAACCTACTTTTCTCGATTTTGAGCTGCCAATGGTCTTTACTGCTCAAATTGAACACAGGACCAACGTTTTATCGTTCTTCTTCGATAGAACTCGAATATACCTACACGCAGATCTGGGATCTTCGGAAAAATATCCCGATGACTCCACGAGAGAGTGAACCGGTTACCTTTGTCACGAGAGTGGAGCACCTAGCCGCTACGCTACATAGATCCCCTGAAAAATATCAGTTCAAGATGTTCACATTTTTAATCTCAACATAAATGTGTCCGTTACTCTTTTCGGTATTAGTTTATTGAAGAGAATTCTGCTACAAATGGTTGCTGGAATTATCGAATTATGAAAGTTGGCGTGGGATGATTGAACTGATACACATCACCTAAGGATGCTGCACCTAGTAGCAAGGAAAGTAAGTAAGTAAATGAACCCGTTTTCATACCACAAGCTTATATTGGGTAATACGGTGTTATATCCGTATTTTTTAACGTCGGCACACGACGGGTGATGTGGATAATATCACACCAGCTGCCTTTACTTCACAATGCTTTTCTTATTTTATTGTGAATAATTTTGATTTAATTGGATTCGATGGTTTGTGAGGGGGTTCGAATGAATGTTTGTACTGTCAGAACGGGTTGTGTAGTGACTTGTTGTATCGTGAGACTTAAAACGCAGTGGTTTACTTTTTAATATGTTGCTGGCATATATATATCATACTCGTAGTAACTAATTCTTTCCAAAAATCTATATTCACATCAGCTGATATTCTTCTGTTTTGACATTCACCAGTATCAGGCAGATAATTGCACCAAGTTTTAGTCAGTGTGTAAAAGCTACCGTCATGTCAAAAATGTCTTTGTTGAAAGTACAACATATTTCATCAATCAAGTGTCATGCCTTGAGGCAAAGGTGATGATGTTTTTTCATAATATTTCTCCTTGGTGAACTTTATTATTTCTGACGCCGATTTTTTGTCGAACCACGATGTCAAACCATCCAGCATATTCTACCTCTGCCTTCCACAATGTCTCCTTCCTGCGTTTTTACCGTTGTTATCAAATGTTTCAAACCTATTCTTCACATTATGTGTCCAAAGAGCTTTGTGTGTCTCATTCTTATCCTTTTGATCAGGTTTCGATGTGTGCAAACCTCTTTAAAAATCTCATCCTTTGTTGTTGTTTTTTCTGCGCCATGGCAAACAGTGTATTCCCAATATACGTCAAGGTATAAAAAAATGAATCCTTTACTTTATAATACTTGTTAGTAACAACATTACATTCGAGCTAAAGTAAGTGATTGAGTATAGTAGCGCCGATTGTTATCAATTTTTCAAATTTAAAGTGATGTAATTAATATTTATCGTCCATAAATAGCTATAAACATATTATATTCATTTTTGTTATTTTGTTTCTTTGTTACTTAGATGATTAAAGCCTGCTTAATCCGAAGCAAATCTCTTTCATCTTAAGAATGATTCGTTTTTGTGTGTGCTTACATCAGGGTGTAAAAAAGTAAAAAAGTAAAGGAACCCTTTCATACCTCTTAGTCAATACAGTGTTAGGCCTGTATTTTTCATTGACCGTCGGCACACGATGGGTGATGTGGTCAGCATCACGCCGGCCGCCTTTACTTTCCCAGAGCATGTCTGGTACCCAGTTGAGGCTGGGTCGACCTGAGAGCCGTCGCGGTGGAAATTCTACCGCACTGTCTGGAGATTGAACAGACCACCAGCCGGAAGCGAGTTCATCTAACAACTACTACCGTGGCTCTATATCAGGGTGTGCTGACCAACAAACATAGAAAATAAGCAACAACTTGTTAAGATCATACGAAGAATTCTATATAGTTTTCATTCTTCTTGCTTTCATAAAATATATAGCGGGAAAAGATAACCCGAGCGTTACTGGTTTCTATTTTTTTATACATTATTTCTATTCTAACCGATCATGTTTCGTTTGCTCAAGTTTTCTTTTTCTTCTTCATCAGTGTAAGATTTTGTCTGCTTCTTTTATTATTATTATTGATCAACAGTGTTTGTTTGTTTACACACATCCACATAACAAACTTGAATATGTCCCTCAAATTTGTTAACTATTGAAGTGTTTTTATTTCGTTATCATTTCTTACGCAATTGGATTCCGATTATCCTGTCTAGCCCTGATTTGTATTCTCTATTTTAGCTCACAACATAGAATAGATACTTTTATTTTACCGTCTTACTAGTCCCATTTATTGATTTTGTCTGTTTCAACATTATATCTGATCCTACGTGTTGTCTAAGCGTTGTTCCTTTCCTGGATCATGTTTGTTGACAAGAAATACATGATAACATTTATGTCTGTAGTTTTTATCTCAAGCTGACAGTAGTTGTCAATCCTATACAGCAGAGTCTTATTCTTCTTCTTCTTCGCTCGCTCTACATAAACCACTTGTTAACCTCATTTTTGTTCTCGTTAAGTCATTTGCGACTTAGATTAGAGAGGGTGTGTTCGTTCTGCCAGTTAGGCGCCTATAGAACCATAGGTCAGCATATCAGGTTTCTGCATATTTCTTACAAATATCGGTTCATCTTTCTGCGTATGACACACACACTCACACATACACACACACACACACACACACACACACAAGCGACTCAGTTCTCTCCGTCAGGTTAAAAGTGCCACCTTTAAAGTTTGTTCATCGTAAACAGATGGGTGATTCTTACTTTAACTCAGAAAGTTGTAATCATGTATAGATGAGTGGATAAAGGAAACGAAGACAAACGTATTTGAACTATTTTACTTTAGGTATTGCAAAACCAGTACACTACCATTAAGCTACACCAGCAACCCCCATTCTTTTCATTTGCTGGTGTTGCAAAGTTAAATTAGGCTGGTGTGCAAATTGGAAAAAAATATGAATCAATGCCAGACATGGCCGATAAAAAGAAGTAACACTAGAAAAATGTCAACGAGAGAAATGAGATTTTTGAGAAGAATATGCAATGTATCAAGTAAAGAGAACGTCAGAAATGATACAATCAGGCCCAAAGTGGCTGTGAAAGCAGCACCACAGTTCATTCAGAAGGAACAGATCAAAAGATTTGGTCACAGAACACGATTACCTTTTTTTTTTCCTTTTTCCGATCCAGAAGCACTTGACGGCTCGGTTTCATGGACATCATCACCCTTCGGTTCGGTGCCACCAACACCGTAAATCTGGGGAACCTGTAGCTTTTCTACCAGTCCGCGGAGTTGAACCCGCACTCACAGAGGACTTGTCACCCGTAGTCCAACGCGCTACGAACACGCTGGGCACGCGGGCGACACGATTACCTACAAATAGTATTCGACAACAGACAATGATGCACAGAATAAACAGAAACAAGGGGAGAGGACAGTCATGCAAGAGTTGGACTGATGAAATAGTACAATCTCAAAACAGCTCTATGTAGAAAGAACATACGAGATACTTCACTTCGAGACTGCAAGGATACAAGAGAAACAAGATGAGATAAGTAGAGATAAGAAAAGACAAATCAACTGGTGATACCTGATGTTACTATATTTAATATATTTAGTTAATAATGGTTAATGGCAGTTTCAGAAAACGTCCTCCAATTGAAAGTATCTCAGTTTTTATCGACTTCATTCTGTAAAATATTTGTAACTTCATCAACTCACTATGGCTACAAGTCGGCTTTTCCGCCAAGAGCGAATGTTCCGATAATGAATTATGTTAGATAAAGGTTTCAAATACTATTCTTGACTGAATTTTGGTTTCATTATTTTCAGAATTCCTTGTTGACGATTTAATATTTTTCCTGGAATAATTAACAGCACATGTCGATCATCTGTATTACGATAAGTGACATTACTAGAGTTTTCAACATGAGAACTAACTATCCTCATTTTTGTTGGACGCGTTGTTTTCATTTTTAGCAATATCAGAAAACGCATGGGATCATGATGTTGTTTGTATATTACGTATTCGCCTGTACATTATAGTGATAAATCAAGATGGGGTTTCCTAGACAGCACAAGGTAGATTAATTGCAGAGCGAAATGGAACAAACAGGACAGCTACTTCCAGTATGAGAATAAAGGTTAGACAGTTACTGTTGCTCTCCAATGGTTCTCTACGGCTTCTTTTACTTTGACAATTGTTCTTCTTCTTCTTCTTAGCGTTCGTTCTTGACAACCAATTTTAATCACTCTTTGTGATATGATTTGATCTTTGCCAAGAACGTGTATACGTTCACATTGGTTTGGTAGGCCCCTAAACGCATAGACTTCTACACGTTTAGGACATGTGCATCCGATTTCAGCCAAACCTCCTTAGTCGCCTCTTGCGACATACGTGGCAGGTAACAGTGGTTCTATTCTTTACGCCCCAAATTTGGGGCCCTGGTAATCACTCGGGCGTGACAATTGTTGAGTTTGATTATCAATTGATGCTTTGTAAAGTCCAAATCTGCAGGTTGCGATATATGTGAATTTCATCTGTCAAGGTTACCAAGTTCAAGGTCTGCAGTCAAGGACTTGCCTCTAGTTTGCAACAATGAGAGGGGAGACATGCTTTCATCAACAGCACAGGTTGTCCTGACCTAGAGGGTGGGCAAGCTAGACGTACCTCGGTTTATTGAAGACTACATGTAGAATGAGAACACTGAAATTGACGTTGAATCTATCCATTGATTTTAAGAAAAAGTTTCACGTCTGAACATGTGTACGCATAAAGGGATGACATAAAAATGTCATCAGGAGTGTGGTTAACGAACGAGCTGCAGGAACCATCAGTATCTATACCTTTCAACATCTGCTGTGGGAGAGTGAGCGCCTATATTTCTGACACAAAATTCTACTAATAACGATTATATCTTGATTCTCCAAGGAATTATTTTCATGTTTGTGGCCTACACGCCTGATATAACCATAAAGGTTGCCTTAGGTTGAAAGGCGTGCCTGCAAGGCTAATCCTACTAAACAAACAAACAAACTAATAACGATAGACCTAGTAGTCCGTATTCATCTACGTGTCCTTCCTTCCTTAGTTCGGCCAACTGATGAACCAATTTTTATCATGAATTTTACTGTTGTTTTTGGGACTCCGTTTCTCCGTACAGCTTTTCGCGAAGCTCTGTGTGTTGTGGCCAGTACTCTTTCCTTATACCTGCTAAACATTGATAGTCTTGCAAGACGTGTTCTGCCGTCATGTCTGCCATATTGCAGGGGCACAGGCTAGTTGTGCCAATTTTAAATTTATGGAACATGTGGGCTCGGAGCATGTTGTGGCCGGTACGGAGGCGAAGTATGGCAACTTGTTCACTGCGAGAGAGACCATAGTATCCGTCACTGGCTGTGTGCTGAGGGTGGTTTTTTGCCCATTTGCTTCTATAGTGCGAACCGATGGTTGTTTTGACTTCCTCATAACCGATCTCGAGATCAGTCTGAGGTAGTCGCCCGCCCTCTTTGGCTAGCTTGTCGGCTGCTTCGTTTCCCTAACGTTGCAGTGTGACGTGTCCATTATCATTACATCTAGTCAAGCAATGTTAACACCACATCAACTTCTGTAGCATCTATCAATGTTAACACCACATCAACTTCTGTAGCATCTATCAATGTTAACACCACATCAACTTCTGTAGCATCTATCAATGTTAACACCACATCAACTTCTGTAGCATTGTTAAATCTATAACAGCATTGTATGGAGAACTGTAGAGACGGTTCAGAAAGCAGACTTTGCGATTTTCTAGAAGCAAAGAGCACGTCAACACAAATTAAGACATCGACCTATTATGCGCGATCACGTCTTTATTAAGGAATTATTCAGATGTAGTCTTTCCACTGTCTAAACACTGGCCACTGGCTGCTTTACTGGACTCTAGTAGAATGATGTCATAGGAGACGAGCTGTAAGGGTGAAATTGAGATTATATAGAGACCTATCGATTTGAGATCTAGGCAACTCTTCATTCTGAAAGAAGATGTTGATATTCTGTGATGATAATATGTCTTGAATAGACTGCAGTGAGTGTATGAAGAAAGTAGCAGGTGTAGATATCAACTTATTCATGCAAGAATTAGAATGTAGTGAGTGTATGAAGAAAGTAGCAGGTGTAGATATCAACTTATTCATGCAAGAATTAGAATGTAGTGAGTGTATGAAGAAAGGAACAGGTGTAGATATCAACTTATTCATGCAAGAATAAGAATGTAGTGAGTGTATGAAGAAAGTAACAGGTGTAGATATCAACTTATTCATGCAAGAATTAGAATGTAGTAAGTGTATGAAGAAAGTAACAGGTGTAGATATCAACTTATTCATGCAAGAATTAGAATGTAGTGAGTGTATGAAGAAAGCAGCAGGTGTAGATATCAACTCATTCATGCAAGAATTAGAATATAGTGAGTGTATGAAGAAAGTAGCAGGTGTAGATATCAACTTATTTATGTAAGAATTAGAATGTAGTGAGTGTATGAAGAATGTAACAGGTGTAGATATCAACTTATTTATGTAAGAATTAGAATGTAGTGAGTGTATGAAGAATGTAACAGGTGTAGATATCAACTTATTTATGTAAGAATTAGAATGTAGTGAGTGTATGAAGAAAGTAACAGGTGTAGATATCAACTTATTCATGCAAGAATTAGAATGTAGTGAGTGTATGAAGAAAGTAACAGGTGTAGATATCAACTTATTCATGCAAGAATTAGAATGTAGTGAGTGTATGAAGAAAGTAACAGGAGTAGATATAAACTTATTCATGCAAGAATTAGAATGTAGTGAGTGTATGAAGAAAGTAACATGAGTAGATATCAACTTATTCATGCAAGAATTAGAATGTAGTGAGTGTATGAAGAAAGTAACATGCGTAGATATCAACTTATTCATGCAAGAATTATAATGTAGTGAGTGTATGAAGAAAGTAGCAGGTGTAGATATCAACTTATTTATGCAAGAATTAGAATGTAGTGAGTGTATGAAGAAAGTAACAGGTGTAGATTTCAAGTTATTCATGCAAGAATTAGAATGTAGTGAGTGTATGAAGAAAGTAGCAGGTGTAGATATCAACTTATTTATGCAAGAATTAGAATGTAGTGAGTGTATGAAGAAAGTAGCAGGTGTAGATATCAACTTATTCATGCAAGAATTAGAATGTAGTGAGTGTATGAAGAAAGGAACAGGTGTAGATATCAACTTATTCATGCAAGAATAAGAATGTAGTGAGTGTATGAAGAAAGTAACAGGTGTAGATATCAACTTATTCATGCAAGAATTAGAATGTAGTAAGTGTATGAAGAAAGTAACAGGTGTAGATATCAACTTATTCATGCAAGAATTAGAATGTAGTGAGTGTATGAAGAAAGCAGCAGGTGTAGATATCAACTCATTCATGCAAGAATTAGAATATAGTGAGTGTATGAAGAAAGTAGCAGGTGTAGATATCAACTTATTTATGTAAGAATTAGAATGTAGTGAGTGTATGAAGAATGTAACAGGTGTAGATATCAACTTATTTATGTAAGAATTAGAATGTAGTGAGTGTATGAAGAATGTAACAGGTGTAGATATCAACTTATTTATGTAAGAATTAGAATGTAGTGAGTGTATGAAGAAAGTAACAGGTGTAGATATCAACTTATTCATGCAAGAATTAGAATATAGTGAGTGTATGAAGAAAGTAGCAGGTGTAGATATCAACTTATTTATGTAAGAATTAGAATGTAGTGAGTGTATGAAGAATGTAACAGGTGTAGATATCAACTTATTTATGTAAGAATTAGAATGTAGTGAGTGTATGAAGAATGTAACAGGTGTAGATATCAACTTATTTATGTAAGAATTAGAATGTAGTGAGTGTATGAAGAAAGTAACAGGTGTAGATATCAACTTATTCATGCAAGAATTAGAATGTAGTGAGTGTATGAAGAAAGTAACAGGTGTAGATATCAACTTATTCATGCAAGAATTAGAATGTAGTGAGTGTATGAAGAAAGTAACAGGAGTAGATATCAACTTATTCATGCAAGAATTAGAATGTAGTGAGTGTATGAAGAAAGTAACAGGTGTAGATTTCAAGTTATTCATGCAAGAATTAGAATGTAGTGAGTGTATGAAGAATGTAACAGGTGTAGATATCAACTTATTTATGTAAGAATTAGAATGTAGTGAGTGTATGAAGAAAGTAACAGGTGTAGATATCAACTTATTCATGCAAGAATTAGAATGTAGTGAGTGTATGAAGAAAGTAACAGGCGTAGATATCAACTTATTCATGCAAGAATTAGAATGTAGTGAGTGTATGAAGAAAGTAACAGGAGTAGATATCAACTTATTCATGCAAGAATTAGAATGTAGTGAGTGTATGAAGAAAGTAACATGAGTAGATATCAACTTATTCATGCAAGAATTAGAATGTAGTGAGTGTATGAAGAAAGTAACATGCGTAGATATCAACTTATTCATGCAAGAATTATAATGTAGTGAGTGTATGAAGAAAGTAGCAGGTGTAGATATCAACTTATTTATGCAAGAATTAGAATGTAGTGAGTGTATGAAGAAAGTAACAGGTGTAGATTTCAAGTTATTCATGCAAGAATTAGAATGTAGTGAGTGTATGAAGAAAGTAGCAGGTGTAGATATCAACTTATTCATGCAAGAATTAGAATGTAGTGAGTGTATGAAGAATGTAACAGGTGTAGATATCAACTTATTCATGCAAGAATTAGAATGTAGTAAGTGTATGAAGAAAGTAACAGGCGTAGATATCAACTTATTTATGCAAGAATTAGAATGTAGTGAGTGTATGAAGAAAGTAGCAGGTGTAGATATCAACTTATTCATGCAAGAATTAGAATGTAGTGAGTGTATGAAGAAAGTAGCAGGTGTAGATATCAACTTATTTATGCAAGAATTAGAATGTAGTGAGTGTATGAAGAAAGTAACAGGTGTAGATATCAACTTATTTATGCAAGAATTAGAATGTAGTGAGTGTATGAAGAAAGTAACAGGTGTAGATATCAACTTATTCATGCAAGAATTAGAATGTAGTGAGTGTATGAAGAAAGTAACAGGTGTAGATATCAACTTATTCATGCAAGAATTAGAATGCAGTGAGTGTATGAAGAAAGTAACAGGTGTAGATATCAACTTATTCATGCAAGAATTAGAACCAGGAAGAATGTATAATCACTACCTCTGTCTTGCTTTCTTTTCTCGAATCCTGTTTGCCTCACAGCGTCAGGTCAGGAAGAGATTTCTAAAACGGGCCCTAGTATGCGATTTGCAAATAGTCTCTTTAGTCGCCTCTGTTATCTCTGAGGTCCATCTTTGCGTGGCCGGCCTTTTGCTTTGTATCCATTGTATCGGAGCATTGCTCTTTGAGGTGCACTATCTGATGGTAATCTGCTTACGTGGCCGAACCATTTAATCTGTTGTTTCTTCATAAAGTCTAGTACTGATGTTGTGCCCACTTTTTCCTGATGTCTTCATTTCTCAACCGGTCTCTTCTTGTTACACTCAGCATTCTGCGTAAACACTTCATCTCTGTTGTGACTAGTTTTCTTCTATCGTTTGTTGTCAGCGTCCAGGTTTGGCACTGGTAACATAATGTGGGGAGAAAGATTGTGTTGAACATTGCTCTTTTGTGTTCATGGTGACGTGTTTGCATCTTAAAATTGGCGATAATTGCCCTATCATTTGATTTGCTTTGTTGTATCTGTGTTGAATTTCATTAGTTATTCTTCCGTTTGCTGAAAAATGCTCCCCAGGTATGGGAAGTCTTTTACTTGATTTAGTAGGTGATCTCTGTATGAAAATTATCACCAGATAAAACATTAAGATAAATAGGAATTTATGTCTCAAATAGAGACATGATGAATAACTACAATGATTCGTTAACAATCATTAAACACAGATAAATGAAAGTGGTATATTGTAAATAAATAGACATGAAATAGATATAGACGCACACATTTCTCAGACTACAAACAACTAGCTCTCCTCCTTAACGCTCATCTTCATGGCTAGGTAATTGACGCCGAAATATATAAATGGGTTTTAAGTGTTTTAAACACGAAGGATTGACTTCATTGCACCGGGTTTGACCCCATATGGCTCGGTTCCTCTCCGCAGAAATGGCACGCCACCTGTCGAGAGTATTGTACACAGCACGAACTCCGTAGCTCCAGCAACAATCCTAGGGTCTCTGGAAAAACTGCACTCGTGAACAGAACGACGAGGTCCGGATTCAAACTTACGACCTTCGACTTACAAGGCAAAGGGTTTAACCACTTAGCCACAGAGACCCAGAAATAAATCAGGTTTTTGGTTCGATTTCAGTAGTGTGCAATTGTTTTTTTTTTCAGAAACCTCAAATACCTTTTTACTGTCTACTTGTTTACCATATTTATTGGCTCTGTTGCTTCTACTTAATCACGTGTATTTGTATAGTACTGCCTTTTGCATTTCGCTTTTCAGACTCAGTTGTTGCGAGGTTGTTTCCAGTTTAGTTGAATTTTTCGTGCTGATTTTTTTCGTAAATTTATTACGATTTAACGTTTGCTTTGATTGTTGTTTACCCCGTAATTTTATATCAGAATATATTTGTAATTAATGAAAATAATTTGAAAATCTCTTTATTGACAAAATTAAAAGACAATTTTATAATACTTTCTTGGCACTCATTTTTTTAGACAAAAGGCAGCTGTTTGCTGAAGGTTGAAGGGCTGACTCTTTGTTAAACAGGAGGAAGTTTCACATTTCGAGTTAGATAGTGTCTTCATTGTTAACTTGTGAATAACATTTTCTATTATTTTAATGACAATTCCTACTTATTTTAAACCACAGTAACACAAACTCTTTGAATTATCTGTAGTTTTTTTTCTAATAAATTTTGTAAAAGTTTTTTTTTTGGTTTCACAATCTTAAATAGGCTGCACTATACGGTGGTAAAATCAATTTGGGGTGTAGAAAATGTGTGTGTGGGGGTTATAGTGGTGATGTAGAGCTACAGATAGAGACATAATTCTCATCAGACTAGCTACATGCTGGCACGGACAAATGTCAACATTCGAATTGATTGTCAGTACTGGGAAAAGCTATATGTGGTGATACATGATCGCCGGTGCTATTCGATACGACAAATGACAAGTATAACTATATATTCTACAGAAATGATGTATTGCTTTCAGATCTGTTCTCAAGCAGAAAATGAAAACATACTACTACAGTAGGTAGGGCAGGGTGTATTTCAAAGTGCTCCTCCTCACCAAAAATGCGTTCGTGCGAATTCACAATTTCTTAGAGTCGGGGGTTGCACACAACTTCGCTAGGTTTTATACGTGGCCGCTGGCAACATACGGTCCACTAGATTATATGGGAAAACCAAAATTCCTGTGTAATGGGGGTTGGTTTTTATAAGTGTTTGATAGAACATTATACGGTTTTCTGCAATATACGTAATTCTAAGAGTCCATTGTTATTTATTGATGAAATATTGTAATAATACTGATATGTCCAAGTGTTAAACTTCATTTGTAGCTGTAGTAGTGAGGTTATTTATCGATGAAATATTGTAATAATACTGATATGTCCAAGTGTTAAACTTAATTTGTAGAAACCCTTGATTTAGCATCTTGTGTTGGTTTTTTTTAATGAATTTGTCTATATCTAACAATAGTGGAATGCGAGATCAGGTGACGGTTGTGGTCTGATTTCCTAGAATTTTAACCTATGATCGCCGGCCATATGTTATCGGAGGCTACGGTTTTATACAAGTTGCGTACCCGCCTGCCAGCGTGCTCGCACGCGTTGGGCGACGGGTGACAACTCCCTGTGAGTGCGATTCAATTCCCGGCTGTCAGAAAAGACACAGGTTCTCCAGATGTACGGTGTTCGTGGCACCGAACCGAAGGGTTACAATGTCCATGGCACCGAGCCGATGAGCTGACAGCTCAAGTGCTTCTGGATCGAAAAAAATGTACAAGTTACGTTGCTTGATAAGTGTGTATTGTTTACTACCAGGTGGATATCTCACTGTATAAATATATATTTCATTATTGTGTTCAAATTAAACGTAAACAAGTCAATTCAGTTCGTCAAACTTTTGACTTTATTTGATTGATCATGCGAAGTAATATTTCAATTGTGACAATACCATCAGCTAACGATCTGCTGAGGAAGCGACTAAAAGATGAAAGGCAGAGCGAGACAGCGCGAGACGTACGAACTTATCTAATATACAATGTGAAACGTGACTGTGTTCATCATCGTGTGACAGATATGACATCAGCAGATTGCACAAGGATGTAAAGGGACATAAAGTTACGAATGTAGCTCCAGATCAAATATTGCGCCACAGACTTAACCCGCCTAGAAAATCCACAAAACGAAAATCAGACTTACTTTTACCTATAGATGACATTACATTATACAAGCAAATATTGAATCTCATAGATGTGGTCCCATGAACAGTATTTGCGAATGTTGTCAAGAAAGGTCTTTTTTGACACAACTTCAATCTGACATTTTTATGCAATGATGCATGACAGACAAAGTAACATTGAATGCATTGAGGTCAGGGTCTGATATTGAGCACTTAATGAAAGGACAGTATGAAATGAAGACAAAGTTCTTTTTTTATTTGTTCTTCTTCTTCCACCATTTACTTCTTTATAGAAGTGTTGGGGTGAAACGTAGTGATCTTGTGTGTGCTTTTTAAGGCACTTTGTAAGCTGATATTCATGTTCGTAAGACTGTTCTTGATGCCGTCGCTCCATCTTTTGCGTGGTCTTCCTCTTGCCTTGTACTCATTATACTGTTTCTGTGTGGTTCTCTGTGGTAGGCGATACCAGGGAATTCTGGTCAGGTGTCCAAACCATTTAATATGTTGTTCTTTTATGAATTGCATAACTGGTTTCACATCCAGTCTCCTTCTGATTTCTTCATTTCTAATTTTGTCTCTTATTGTCACACCTGCAGCTCTTCTAAGACACCTCATCTCTGTCGTTTTGATTTTCCGCTCATTAGCTGCTGTTATTGGCCATGTTTGACACTGGTAACGTAGTGTTGGCCAGAAAATCGTTCTTATGAGATTTGCTTTGGTTGTTAACGGTATCACTTTGTGTGACAACAGTGGTGTTTTTATTTGTTACTACTAGTATAATATAACAACTGTAAGATCTATACAGAAGATACACAAAATGAAAGAAAATTGGCGAATGTTACAAATAAGAGTGAGAAAATTGAAGTATTTTGGATATATAAAACGACATGAAGGATTATAGAAGACCATTATTGGAAGAGGCATCACTGCAAAGAGGAAAAGTGGAAAGGAACGGAGACGATGGATTCAGGATATTACTGATGATCTGAGCAATTTCTGCAGAGAGAGATATTCTAAAGGAAGGTTAAGGTGGCAAAGTTCTAACAAGGATAATCTATTTGATGTTGATGATGATGATGCGCTCACAGCTCTCTGTTAACAACTGTTCACTATATGCAGGAAAATATATGATATAACGATTCTCTCTATCTCACTCTCTCTCTCTCTCTGTCTCTCTCTCTCTCTATCTCTTTCTGTCTATCTGTCTCTCTCTCACTATCTCTGACCTCTCTTCCTCTCTTTCTATGTCTCTCTCACTCTCCATGTATCTCTCTCTGTCTTTCGCTGTCTCTCTCACTCTCTCTCAATCTCTTTCTCTAGTGTCTCTTTTTCACTCTCTCACTCTCTCCCTCTATCTCACTCTCTCTCTGTCTCTCTATCTCACTCTCTCTCTGCCTCTCTCTCCCTCTCCCTGTCTCCCACTCTATCTATGTCTCTCACTCTCTGTAGTGTCTCTCTTTCACTCTCTCACTCTCTCTGTATCTCACTCTCTCTCTCTCGCTTATGTATAATTCAGTTTAAGACATGTCACCATTCATCTATGTAGACACATTGTCAACAATTACCTCATATTATTCTCATGTCTTCTAGAAAATATACTCAATGAATCTAAAGACGAACGATTGACTTCACTGCACTAGATTTCCCTGTATCCATCTCCGCAGAAATAAACCACACCGCCTGACGAGTTTATTGCATAAATCACGAGCTCTGTAGATTCGGCAACAATCTAAGTGCTCTTTGGAAACAATGCATACTCGAACCTACAACCTTCGAAACGCAAGGAAAAAGACATAGCTACAGAAACTGCCATTATAACTTTTATATCCATCAAAACAGATGTAAACATCTTTATTCTGTTGTTGGTATTCACATGGTTAAGAGGGCGTTAAACGGATCATTAAAGAGAAATGTACAAGCAATGGAAACGAAACTGACTTTCAGTAAGACAGACTATAATATAGAACATTTCCTTAGGCCGAAAACTTTGGTTTCATATGCGCCTGTCCTACGCTTGTAGTGGCCTATGGGGGCTCAACGTTCTAACCACTCTTGGCAAAGACTGTTTATATATCCATATAAGAATGATCAAAATGGTCGAGAGGAACGAACGAAACAAACAAACAGACAAACAAACAAACATGGTAAGAGAAGTTTATGAGGCTTTAGAAAATTATACTGCATATCTCCGTTCATTTTGTTGCAATCACAAACACACTCACACACATTTATATATATATATATATCTATATCTATACAAACACATGCACAGTTACATTTCAACGTTGAAAACACGGTCAATCTAACAACAGTCAGAAAAAGATTACCGAGTCATTAGATAAAGAGATAGTAGTCAAACATTTGTATTGAAAACTTCACGACAAAGTTTACTTTACGGACATACCAGAATTCAATGCAGCACATGTCAAGTAAAAAATATAATTGCTGATCTTGACATTTTTAGTGTTCCCAGTGTGCATAAATTTCAGGTCTGTTATTGTGTGTGTGATTTAAGCCCCCATTAGCTTAATGGTTAGTGAACTTGCTTCTTAGTCGCGAGGTCCGGATTAAATTCCACTGTGGACTTAGAATATGTTTTCTACTATAACGGCTCTCAGATCCACCCAGTCTCAGTTGGGTACCAAGAAAAAGTACTGAGAAGTAAAGGCACCCAGTGTCATGTTGACCACATCACCCATCGTGGGATGACGGTCAATGAAAAATAAGGAGCATAAAACCGTATTCCCCAATATACCTCGAGGTAGGTGTGAAAAATGTTTCTTTTTCACCTTTTTTCCTTATGGAAATATTAAATTGACACCTGAAAGGAGTGCAGTTGGATTCAAGTAGTTTGCTTTTATATATATATATATATATATATATATATATATATAGAGAGAGAGAGAGAGAGAGGAAGGGGGGTGAGAGATAGAGCTGGTGTCAACACTAAGTATTACAACGATAGAGAGAAAACGTGCATTAAATTTCAGAATTACAATTAATGTTGAATTAAACTTCCTTTTCAACATCCCAATATTCATTCTTAAACTTTATAACTGTGTTTAACTCTGCTTGCCTCTCTTACTCCCTCACTCTCTTTATCTCTCTCTTTATCTCTCTCTGTGTGTTTTCTCACTCTTGTATAGTCCATACTATACTAGCTGCCTCTGCTATTCAGTTTCACAATGAAATAAAAAGTTGTCTATATTCCTCTACCTTTTAGTTTATAAATCAATTTTTTTAAATAACATAGATTATACTTACGCTGTCCGCTCGATCGCCTAATGATATTCTCTAAGAACGTATTCTGCGGTGCTACGAGACCTCGCCTTGCACCAGGCATGCTGACGGCCGTCTAGATGTTAATCGCACAGAATGAAAGGAAGGTCGTTCCTTAGACAAACATGTGTCTTGAAATATCAGTATTATGTTTTGTAGGTATCCATTTGTGGTATGTGACCTTCCCGTGAGGCATTTCCTAACAATGAATTCATGATGTAACTTTTAACGTCGTCACACCAGCTGACTCTGAAGTCTTCATGACTAGTCGAGACAAGGAACAACAACCGTTAATTTCACAAGTCTGTCATGTTACATGAGTAACATACTAATTAGATATGTTGTAGTCGCGTGATTAGTTGCAACCAGTGATAACACCAAACCAGCTGTAGGGCATGTCAACAACGTTTATCTAAGGCGATGTAGATTTTCTTCTTGACAGAATAATAGCACAGCATCAGGAAACAGTCAGGCTCATTCGCTGAAAGAAAAAAGTGTTATATAATAAATTACATATACTTCTTGCAAGAACAATAATAAAAAAGTGACACAAAGCCACTAAAAGTCAGCCGCTATTCTTCAGTCTTTTTTTCTTATTTTTCGCTTTCTAACATCTTCAACAAGTAAAACAATTATTTTTAATTATTTTTATTAACTTCATGAATTTTTATGTCGCAATTCTCTATTGTTATTTTTATTTTACGGTGTGGAATAATTCTCTGCCGGTGAGCTCTAATATATTTAATAACGGCACCTACACATATAATCTTTGTCATGTCATCTTCAAATAGTATTATATGAATAAAAATAAAGTATAATGTAAGTAAATAATGTACACACTGTGTTTTAAGTTCCACAACAAACAAGAAATGACACTGCATCTGAGGAAAGTGTTACACAAAGTCCAAACTTGGTAGCTTCAGTACCACACCTACAGATCTCATGAAATATGTGTCACTGTCCGGATTGAACCATCAACCTTCAGAACGACATAAAAACGCCTTAACCACATACCCATAGAGACACACGTTAAATGTCCACATTATTGATGATAATGTTATGTTGTCATCTTGTTTTGTCATTGGACATAATCTTAGTTTTATTTATATTCAGAACGAGTTCTTTACTGTGTCTTTTAAACATACTATAAAAAGAGATCAGGTCCAAGGGAAGACCAATAAAAATATGGATAGACAATATCAAGACCACACTACATACACACGGATATAATGCAACAAGGGTGACTCATCTGGCCCTGAACGCAAATTAAAGCTCCCAACACTTTTCTTAACGTCAAGAGGGGACAACTAATTCTATCATCTACCAGGGAAAAGACAACAGACAAGAGCAAACCAAGAAAACTGAACTCATGTTGGAACAAGTAAAAAACACATTTTGAAATAATAACACAAAACAAACTTTCAAACACACATATATTTTCCTCCAAAACAAACTTTTAAACACACATATATTCTCCTCCAAACAAACTTTTAAACACACATATATTCTCCCCCAAAAACAAACTTTTAAACACACATATATTCTCCTCCAAAACAAACTTTTAAACACACATATCCTTTCCTTTGCGTTTCCGGCCTAGACTGATGGACCAACTTCTATCATGAATTTTACTGTTGTTTTAAGGGACTCCGTTCCTCCGTACAGCTTTTCGAAGCTCTGTGTTGTGGCCAGTACTCTTTCCTTATACCTGCTAATCGTTGACAGTCTTGCAGGACGTGTTCTGACGTCATGTCTGCCATATTGCAGGGCACAGGCTAAGTGCCAATTTTAAATTTATGGAACATGTGGGCTCGGAGCTTGTTGTGGCCGGTACGGAGGCGGAATATGGCGACTTGTTCACTGCGAGAGAGACCATAGTATCCGTCACTGGCTGTGTGCTGAGGGTGGTCTTTGCCCATTTGCTTCTATAGTGCGAACCGATGGTTGTTTTGACTTCCTCATAACCGATCTCGAGATCAGTCTGGGGTAGTCGCCCGCCCTCTTTGGCTAGCTTGTCGGCTGCTTCGTTTCTAACGTTGCAGTGTGACGGTATCCACGGGATGACGGTGCGTTTGAGTGAACTCGTTAGTTCAGCGAGGGACGTTTTGAGCTCATTCATCTCTGTTTTGCCAACGCATTTAAGTGCCTTGATGACCGATAGAGCATCGGTGAATATCACGACCTTGTTACGTGTAGTGCTTCTCTCCAAGATCATTTCGGCTGCCTCTTTGATTGCCTCTCCCTTTGCTCGGTAGTTATTCGAGTATTTGCCAGTTGCAATCGCTTTCTTGACCGTTACTTTCTTTGAGATTTTAAACACTATTCCTCCTCCGCCATCGCTTATTGCGTTATTTGCCGATCCGTCCGTGTAGATGTGCGTCCACTCATTTTCAGGGTACTCTGATTCTATGTGCTCTTCTGCTGCAGTTTTTCTGTCGAGGTTTGTTTGATCCCTTTTTTCAGTATGCCTGGATTGATTCCTTAGTTCTGGCATTTTTGTTTTCCATGGCGGACACTTGTCGATTGCCGGAATTGGTTTGGCTGTGCAATTGGAAAGGACTGGGTGGTCTCTGGTCAGCGCCTTAGAGATTCTAACGAAGTTAGATCTCTGTATTCTCCACTTTCCGAATTCATACATTCTTTTCATGCATTGGATGAGATTCGAGCCGTTTGAGTTTTCCGCAAGTACTACTACTTTTTGTCCCTTCGGTCAGTCATTGGTTGGATGCCTGTGATGGTCTCCATCGCCTTGATGGGCGTGGACTTTATGGCTCCAGTAATAATGCGTAAAGCCCGGTTTTGACTGCTGCTCACTTTTGCGAATTGCTTGTTAGATGCATTGCTCCACGCTGCCATACCGTACTCTAGGACCGGTCGCACTCTACCAGAGTAAAGTGTCTTGAGAATTCTGGTGTTTGCTCCCATGGGGAACCTGCAGTTTGTGCATCATTGTTAGCCTGTGTCTCGCTTTTGCCGTAGCATTTTCGATCTGGGTGCACCAAGTCATCTTTCTGTCGAGTGTGATTCCTAGGTACGTTGGGGTTTTGCTCACTGGGAGGATCTGCCCATTGACTTTAAGCGTTATCTTGTAATCCTTGTTGTTCTGGGAGAACACAGTGTAAGTGGTCTTTGAAGGATTTATTTTCATATTCCACTTTGCTGACCACACTTCAAGGTTATTTAACGTAGCTTGCAGTCGATTTTCTGCTGTGGGCATTGACTCTTCTCGCGCCCATATTGCCAAGTCGTCGGCATACATGGCAGAGTGAACTCGTTCTGGGAGGCATGTTGCGATGTCATTGACGAAGACTAGAAAGAGAGTCGGTGAGAGCACTCCTCCTTGGGGGACTCCTTGTTACAGTGTGGCCTTCATGCTTTTGTACCCCTGAACCTGAACCCTTGCTGTTCTGTTCTCTAGGTATCTATCTAGCCAATTGTACATTCTTCCCTTTACGCCGAGGGTGAGGAGTTTGAGCCTTAAACCTTCTTTCCAGACTGTGTCAAATGCCTTCTCCATATCTACCAGGACCGCCAGTGTCTGTTTCTTTTCTTGGAAACCATCCTCGATTTCCTGGACAATGTAGGTTACTTGATCCTCTGTGGATCTGTATCTCCTGAAGCCTCCTTGTTGTGCCATAAGCAGCCCTTTGCTTTCCAAGTGCCAAGATAAGCGTTTGTTCACCATGCGTTCCATAAGCTTGCCCGTGCAGCTTAGGAGGCTTATTGGTCTGTAACTCGCTGGGTCAGGTTTATTTTTCCTGGTTTTAGGATGGGTACCATGATTGCTTCTTTCCATTCTTGTGGTACTATGCCTGTTCTCCACGACATGTTGAGAACGGACAGCAAAGCGGCCTTTGCTCTGTTTCCAAGTTTTAAGCATCTCATTTGTGATCCCATCTTTTCCGGGCGACTTTCTGGGTTTCAGGTCCCTTAAAGTCTCTTCCAGCTCGTTACTGGTGAATGTGTCCGTTAGGTGACTATCTGCTTTTCTTGGCTCGCCTTGGAGAGCCCGAGCTTTTCTCTTGGTGGCATCCACTTTTTCCTTTGCTATGCTTACTTTGCTGACTTCGGCATATTGTTGCATCAGGATGTTTGCTGCTTCCCTACCCGAAACCATCTTCTTTTCTTGTTCTAGGACTATAGGTGGTCTGCTGGTGTTTTTATCACTCAGCGCTTTGGCCAGTTTCCACAGTTTATGGCCGTCCCTATCGAGGTTCAGGGATTCGGTTGTTTTGACTCAACTCTGTCGCGCTGCTCGTTTGACCTCTCTTCTGTATTTTGCTGCTGCGGCCTTGTAAGCAGTATTGGTCTCCACTGACTGTGCATGTTCTGCCTCACTCCTTGTCTTCTCAAGGTCTTTTTCAAGTTTCTGAACCTCTGCTGTCCAGTATGGCTTGTAATCCTTTCATGCGCCTCTAGGGATGGTTTCCGTGCCGCTTCAGGATTGCTTCTGACAGTTCCCTTGCCACGATTCGCATGTTTTTTTTTCATGCATGTTGATTCGTTCAACATTTGCATCAGTTAGTGCCCCATACTGTTTCCAATTTGCTTTTTATAGTTCCACCGTGGCAACCACATTTTGGGCTCAGGTACGAAATGCAGTTTGACTGGTCTATGGTCACTATCCCCTAGCTGCTGGGTAACCGTCCGAACTACTTTGGTGGGTATGTCGCTTGTTGCAAAGGCCAAGTCCGGGGTGCTCGTTGTATGCCACGTTCTCGAGTAGAAGGTTGGTGGGTCGTCTGGGGCATTGATAAGGAACAGGTTGTTTTCAATCTCCCAGTCTTCCACCTCTACGCCTCTGCTGTTTGTTTCAGGGTACCCCCATCTCTCCGAGCGGCTGTTGAAATCGCCGACCACAATGCATGTGTCGCTGATATTCATTGTTTCGAGGACAGGGCGTGTAACTTGGACAGTAAAGGTTATACAGAATAATCTGTGTATCGTTACATGTAATTTGAACACCTATGATCTCCACTGCACCGGCGTTTCCATTTGTTCCTTCCATCTGCTTGGTTGGAATGCCATTTCTAACTAGGGTGAGGACTCAACCCTTGTGTCCTTCTCGGTCTGTTCTGAAGGTCTGGTAACCTTTAATCTCGAACTTATGTCTGGGGTTTAGATGCGTTTCTTGTATGCACGCAACATCTATATCGTCTTCTGCAAGTCTTATTGCGAGTGCTTGCTTCTTGTGATGGATACCTTCCGCATTCCATTGGGTGATATTTAATTTCTTATGGTCAATACTTGACCGTATCGAACCAGTAACTTTAACCCGGTTACCTCGTTCGCTGCTGTGCCGAGTTGGAGGGCGGGGACCGTCGGTAGGGATAAAGCGGGCCCCTTCGAGGCATGGGGCCCGGCACTCGTCCTGCCCGGCGGGACTTTTCAGGCGTAGCACCATATCGAATTTCATTATTAAACAACATATTCATGATAAAATTTAGTCCATGCAGCGTCAGCATGGGTAGCTACGTTACACTTTCAGTGCCGTTTTGAGCTCTGGTGCTTATCTTTCGGACGGGATCCGTTTTCAACCAGCGTTTGGGACGGTTCGCTCTCCGTTAGCCTTTGACTGTCCCCAGCCAAAACTCACAAGGCAGCGAGTTGTCATTTTTTTTCCAGGGCTGCTACCCTTAGATGACCTGCCCTCCCGGGCTTATGAGCGCCATCTTCCCAACGAACCGGTCGTTTTACTGAACACATTGGTTCGTCACTCGTTCAGATTTTTTTTACGGTTTGCTCCGCTAGCCTTTGGTTGTACCCAACCATGACACCACAAGGCAGCAGCAGTTCCCTGCGAGAGAACAGAGCTATGTTTCATGGGACGCTTTCGTAAGACTTTTGTTTGCGGTCTTTGGTCAGGAAATGTGTGTGTATTTTCAGGGACTTCCAGTCTTCTGCATTGCAGTGACCACTATTTTGTGGCGGACTCACGTACTTACTGTTTCGTACTTTTGGAGCTCAAGCGTATTTTTGCGGTCTTGGGCCAGAAAATGTGTGTATTTTCAGGGATTTTCCGTCTCTACGTTGCAGTGACCACGATTTTGTTTGCGAGGCGTTCGTACTCTGCTATCTCACAGTTCTTTCTGAGTATGGACATATATTTTGCGGACTTCGACCAGGAAATGTGTTATTTTTCAGGTTTTCCTTCATGCTTGCGTCTCTAAGCTCACACTATCACCACAGATAATTTCGCACGCTGCTGTTTCTTGCCTATTTCGTAGGACAATCGGCCAGGAGATATGTGAATTTTCCAGGGATTTTCGTCCCCTGCTTTGCTTTCACGGTCTCCCCGATCCCTGCCCCTTTAGCCAGACCGGAACCTAAGTCTGTTTCAGGGGCACGCGTGGAGGTTTTGGGGCAGGGTCTTGTTAGCGCGCCCTTCGCTAACCCTGGCTCATTTTCCGCCGTGAACATGAGCCTTTGACCCCAAACACACATATATTCTCCTCCAAAACAAACTTTTAAACACACATATATTCTCCTCTAAAACAAACTTTTAAACACACATATATTTTCCTCCAAAACAAACTTTTAAACACACATATATTCTCCTCCAAAACAAACTTTTAAACACACATATATTCTCCTCCAAAACAAACTTTTAAACACACATATATTCTCCTCCAAAACAAACTTTTAAACACACATATATTCTCCTCCAAAACAAACTTTTAAACACACATATATTCTCCTCCAAAACAAACAAAAAAGTATAGATATAACACCTTATAGCTTAAAACTAAGTATCTGTCTACTGATGACATTTGTTGTAATGAGGGCTCTGGCATATTGATGAGGATGGCATATATAAAAGTGAGGTACTCTATTAATGATGAAGGAGTATTTATACCAGAGAAGCACACTGTCATTGATGAAGAAGTGTTTTCTGCAACGAGGCACTCTAATTGATGAGGGTAATTTTTTTAGCAAAATTATATGTAGCTTCGACAACTGAAATCAAATGACACCGTGTAACATCAACAACTCAGATGATGTAGTACTTCAATAATTAACTTGAGTATAAAACACAGTCATACTATTTTCTCGATTGTGTGAATAAAACTGAGATCGGCGGTTGCATAATGGGTCTGGGCATAGAAAGAGGGGGATTCAGAGTATCTTTGCCTAGTACAGTTGCAGGAACCACAAATGAACATATCCTTTACCATCTTAAGAAGAATGACCATTATATGGCAACAGTGGTCGGTTTAGTAACTTCACTATCTGATGGTATTGTCAACTCTGAGTGCTATAAGATCGGTTTAGTAACTTGACTATCTGATGGTAGTGTCAACTCTGAGTGCTATAAGATCGGTTTAGTAGCTTGACTATCTGATGGTATTGTCAACTCTGAGTGCTATAAGATTGGTTTAGTAACTTCACTATCTGATGGTATTGTCAACTCTGAGTGCTATAAGATCGGTTTAGTAGCTTGACTATCTAATGGTAGTGTCAACTCTGAGTGCTATAAGATCGGTTTAGTAGCTTGACTATCTGATGGTATTGTCAACTCTGAGTGCTATAAGATCGGTTTAGTAACTTGACTATCTGATGGTAGTGTCAACTCTGAGTGCTATAAGATCGGTTTAGTAGCTTGACTATCTAATGGTAGTGTCAACTTTGAGTGCTATAAGATCGGTTTAGTAGCTTGACTATCTGATGGTATTGTCAACTCTGAGTGATATAGGATGGTTTAGTAACTTCACTATCTGATAGTATTGTCAACTCTGAGTGCTATAAGATCGGTTTAGTAGCTTGACTATCTAATGGTAGTGTCAACTCTGAGTGCTATAAGATCGGTTTAGTAGCTTGACTATCTGATGGTATTGTCAACTCTGAGTGATATAGGATGGTTTAGTAACTTCACTATCTGATAGTATTGTCAACTCTGAGTGCTATAAGATCGGTTTAGTAGCTTGACTATCTAATGGTAGTGTCAACTCTGAGTGCTATAAGATCGGTTTAGTAGCTTGACTATCTGATGGTAGTGTCAACTCTGAGTGCTATAAGATCGGTTTAGTAACTTGACTATCTGATGGTAGCGTCAACGCTGAGTGCTATAAGATCGGTTTAGTAGCTTGACTATCTGATGGTATTGTCAACTCTGAGTGCTACAAGATTGGTTTAGTAACTTCACTATCTAATGGTAGTGTCAACTCTGAGTGCTATAAGATCGGTTTAGTAACTTCACTATCTAATGGTAGTGTCAACTCTGAGTGCTATAAGATCGGTTTAGTAGCTTGACTATCTGATGGTAGTGTCAACGCTGAGTGCTATAAGATCGGTTTAGTAACTTCACTATCTGATGGTATTGTCAACTCTGAGTGATATAGGATAGTTTAGTAACTTCACTATCTGATGGTATTGTCAACTCTGAGTGCTATAAGATCGGTTTAGTAGCTTGACTATCTGATGGTAGTGTCAACTCTGAATGCTATAAGATCGGTTTAGTAGCTTGACTATCTGATGGTAGTGTCAACGCTGAGTGTTATAAGATCGGTTTACTAACTTCACTATCTGATGGTATTGTCAACTCTAAGTGTTACAAGATCGGTTTAGTAACTTCATTATCTGATGGTATTGTCAACTCTGAGTGATATAGGATGGTTTAGTAACTTCACTATCTGATGGTATTGTCAACTCTGAGTGATATAGGATGGTTTAGTAACTTCACTATCTGATGGTATTGTCAACTCTGAGTGCTATAAGATCGGTTTAGTAGCTTGACTATCTAATGGTAGTGTCAACTCTGAGTGCTATAAGATCGGTTTAGTAGCTTGACTATCTGATGGTAGTGTCAACGCTGAGTGCTATAAGATCGGTTTACTAACTTCCCTATCTGATGGTACAAATATAACATTCATGTGTCGACCCTGAGTGCTAGAAGATTGACCGCCGCTCTATCTTATAAATTTGACTTGTTATATTCTGCAAAGAATAATACTCAAATAGCATCAAAATTGTATTGTGAATTACCTTTTTTTGTTTACATTTTGGTTCATGAAGTGGTGTGTCTGAGAATTTGTACTGCTTGAAATGATAGTCATGTTGTTTTGTCGTAGTGTAGGAAACCGTGCTCTCATTATTTACTTGTGTATATCTTTTGTTCTAATATTAATTGGAGGTTTCTGTGACGTTAATGTTATGGGCTCACCTCTCGTGTCTGTCAAAGGTAACCGGTTCGCTCCATCGTGGAGCCATCTGGATATTTTTCCAGAGATCCCTGATCTCAGTGTAGGTGAGATCGAGTTCCTAGTCCTATCGGAGACGGACGATAAAACATAGGTTCCGTGTTCAATTTGAGCACGTAAAAGAACCCTTTTAATAATAATAATTCCTCTCGTACAGTTATACTTTACATAGGGCCTGCAAGTAATTTCTCCATACCACTCTATCCTGGGCAACTCGCGCAATCTCCTCCATGGAATTGAGACCGATATTTCATGCCTTTCTCAGCAAAGTTCGTTTCAGGGTCTCTCTAGGTCGTACTCTCTTTCTTGAATCCTTTGCATCCGATTTCAATGCCTGCTTTGATATTCGTTGATCATTTCTCCCAAGGTGTGTCCAACATATCTCCATCTTCTCTTTCTTATAACAGTTGTCACTAGTGGTTGACCAGACATTTCTCTGATTTCATCACTTCTGAATTCGTTCCATTTGATATTCATTATTTTTTGCAGACAAAAACATTTGTTAGCGTTGATAATTGACTGATAAACAACATACTATAAAAATGAGAAACCATGAATATGACCATCGACGAAGTGGGTAAACTGACTAGAGTTCTCACACGTAATGACTGGAAGAAACAGTGAATTTCAGATGCGCTGCAAAGAGAGCAACGTCCTATAAATTATACACACCTTGTTGATGAAAAGAACCCTTGGCAGCTCAAAATCGAAAAGAGCAGGCTGGAAAGCCGCTACGAAGGCAAAATTCATTAGTAAAATATTAAAAATAAAATTCGTACAAAATATCTTCACCATCTTCAAAATTACATCGGGGACCCTCGCCGGTGCTCCTGAGTTTGTACACTGCAGCTGAGATCTTCCTGTGTTAGAAAGAGTTCGAGGCACACAGGGTTATCACCAAAGTGTGATGATGATGATCCAATTAATCAATTGATCTAACATCGCCTATTAGTTCTGATTCTGCATGTGTAGTTTTAATTATGATACATTGATCCAATTTATGTGCCGCTAAAAATGTAATTGTTCCCTTAAATAAAAATAACTTTAGTTAGTTGTAATCCTAATTGGTACGTTATTGTTCTCGGCTGAGAACTAAAGATTATTTGCCCTTGCTGTTACCAAGACGGAAAAAAATGTGTTTTTTATCGTAATTTGAACAAGCGATTTCTCTTTTAACACAGATTCTCCATCAGCCTTATTATTGTTTTATAGTAAATTGTTTCGCAACATATTATGGACTACCAATAAAGAGGTGCTGATAGAAAGGTGTTAGACTGTTGTACTTAATAAATGGCATGAATTATTTTCACTGAATTCACGGCAAGCAACCTATTCAAGTGAACGTATGTAACTTAAGTGCATGTGAGCTCGATCACAACCCAAGTGTATTAGGTTCAAACTGCCGCGGCGGGCAATTTGAAGCAAATCTTTGGCGGAGGAAGGGGTTTACTAACAGTAAAATAGACCTCCCGTTTAGAAAGCAATGACAAACAACTGGACGTATAAGTGATGCCTAGAAACTCAACGACTCGTTTACTGTGGTTAATGGTGACGTCCTGCAAAGGATATGCCACGATTTTCATATTCAACCCACTAAAACGTTACTCCCAGCGAAACACACGAATCTCAAACGTAATAAATCTACACTACCATTACATGAAGAGATCAATACATTACCATTACATGAAGAGATCAATACACTACCATTACATGAAGAGATCAATACACTACCATTACATGAAGAGATTAATACACTACCATTATATGAAGAGATTAATACATTACCATTACATGAAGAGATTAATAAACTACCATTACATGAAGAGATTAATACACTACCATTACATGAAGAGATTAATACACTACCATTACATGAAGAGATTAATACACTACCATTACATGAAGAGATTAATACACTACCATTACATGAAGAGATCAATACACTACCATTACATGAAGAGATCAATACACTACCATTACATGAAGAGATTAATAAACTACCATTACATGAAGAGATCAATACACTACCATTACATGAAGAGATCAATAAACTACCATTACATGAAGAGATTAATACACTACCATTACATGAAGAGATCAATACACTACCATTACATGAAGAGATTAATACACTACCATTACATGAAGAGATTAATAAACTACCATTACATGAAGAGATCAATACACTACCATTACATGAAGAGATCAATACATTACCATTACATGAAGAGATCAATACACTACCATTACATGAAGAGATCAATACACTACCATTACATGAAGAGATTAATAAACTACCATTACATGAAGAGATCAATACACTACCATTACATGAAGAGATCAATAAACTACCATTACATGAAGAGATCAATACACTACCATTACATGAAGAGATCAATACACTACCATTACATGAAGATATCAATACACTACCATTACATGAAGAGATTAATACACTACCATTACATGAAGAGATTAATACACTACCATTACATGAAGAGATTAATACACTACCATTACATGAAGAGATCAATACACTACCATTACATGAAGAGATTAATACACTACCATTACATGAAGAGATCAATACACTACCATTACATGAAGAGATCAATACACTACCATTACATGAAGAGATCAACAGTGAAATCACTTCTAGCGTCCTAGTCCGATTCACACTTATCAACCTACTTTACAGATCTCATGAACAACGACCTACGTTATTGACTTCATGTACAATAACTTGTATTGATCACATTTCAGAAGGTCCACACTGAATTCAATCCATTTACCTTTAAATTACCGAACATAGTATACGAATCACAAATCTCTATTTCTTACAGGAACCATTGTCTAGCACTACAGACGAGTGCTTTTACGAAAAAGTCAGCTAGCTCTCCAAAAAAAAGAGCTTCACTAAGTCGCGTCTTTATAACAGAATCGACTATAGAACCCATAAATCAAATTCGATCAAAATGTGTTTGCACAAACACATGCGATACACTTTTTGTGCTGTATATATGAGGCAAAATAACAGCATACACACACACACACGTATACACATAAAAGAAGGGGTCTCTGTGGCTAAGGGGTCCCTTTACCTTGTTAATCGAAGGTCGTGGGTTCGAGTCCGAACCGCGTCATTCTGTTCACAAGTGCAGTTTTTTTCAAGAGACCCTAGGATTGTTGCTGGAGCTACGGAGTTCGTGCTTTGTGCAATACTCTTGGCAGGTGGTGTGCCATCTCTGCGGAGAGGACTGAGCCGTATGGGTTAAAACCCGGTGCAATTAAGTCAATCCTTCGGCTTTTAAACCCATTAAACACATATAACATACATGCATACTTTATTCATAGGTGGATTAAAGCTAATTGTAACAAGAGAGTAAGGAGTTTTAACAACTCCAGAGTCGGCACCAGAGCAAATGAATATGTTAAGTAATTATACAGTGAACAAGTATTAGATGCTTCCGTTAAAATCCAACACCAGATTTGAACCACAAACTTTTATTTCCGTAGGTTTCCTATCTACCTCTACGTGACCCAAACTAATATATGATGTCAACTCAAATGTTTTACCAGAATTGATTATTTCAACAAATAGTTGATTATCATTTATAGTCACTGTCATTTGATATCAGAAGGAGAGTCATGCAGTGTGCTACATGGAACTAATACTGACATATAGATGCGAGTCATAGACATTAAATAAATAGATCGAAAAATCTCTGAGGGCCACAGAGATATGGTCTTACAGAAGAATGATGAGAATCCCATGGACTGCTAAAATGACTAATGTTGAGGGCCACAGAGATATGGTTTTACAGAAGAATGATGAGAATCCCATGGACTGCTAAAATAATTAATGTTGAGGACACAGAGATATGGTTTTACAGAAGGATGATGAGAATCCCATGGAGTGCTAAAATGACTAATGTTGAGGGCCACAGAGATATGGCTTTACAGAAGAATGATGAGAATCCCATGGACTGCTAAAATAATTAATGTTGAGGACCACAGAGATATGGTTTTACAGAAGGATGATGAGAATCCCATGGACTGCTAAAATGACTAATGTGGAGGGACACAGATATATGGTTTTACAGAAGAATGATGAGAATCCCATGGACTGCTAAAATAACTAATGTTGAGGGACACAGAGATATGGTTTTACAGAAGGATGATGAGAATCTCATGGACTGCTAAAATGACTAATGTGGATGGACATAGAGATATGGCTTTACAGAAGGATGATGAGAATCCCATGGACTGCTAAAATAACTAATGTTGAGGGCCACAGAGATATGGTTTTACAGAAGAAGGATGAGAATCCCATGGACTGCTAAAATGACTAATGTGGATGGACATAGAGATATGGCTTTACAGAAGGATGATGAGAATCCCATGGACTGCTAAAATAACTAATGTTGAGGGACACAGAGATATGGTTTTACAGAAGGATGATGAGAATCCCATGGACTGCTAAAATGACTAATGTTGAGGGCCACAGAGATATGGTTTTACAGAAGAAGGATGAGAATCCCATGGACTGCTAAAATGACTAATGTTGAGGGCCACAGAGATATGGTTTTACAGAAGAAGGATGAGAATCCCATGGACTGCTAAAATGACTAATGTGGAAAATGTAGGAAGTTTATCATCAATATAAGAAAGAGGCAGTCATCATTTTTCGGACATGTGATGAGGAGGGAGGTTTATAACACATTGTAACAATTGGTGAAATCGAGGGGAAAGGAGACAGAGGAAGACAGAGAGAGAAAAGTGTGGACAGTCTGACGTCATTGTACGGAAGAGCTTCAACATCTGAGTTAGCAAACACCACAGACAGAGATTTGTCGAGATTCATGATCGCCTACGCCAACCGGCACGGCACCTGATGATGATGATCATGTATAGAAGAATAACAAGTACAAATATTAAGTACATCAAATGTAGTGTACATCCTACAGCCCTTCAGTGTATCAGAAATATAAGAATAATCAATCAAGTGCCATGCCTGCCGGCGTAGGCGTTCATGTCTCTCCACAACTCTTTCTCCATGGTGTAGTTAATCAGTTCTAATAAGAACCGTGATTGTTGGATTCTGATTCTTTTGGTAAGGTTTCTTTGTGTACATGCCTCTTAAAATGTCATCAACTGGATTTTTTTTCGCTCTCTATGGAATTGTCAGCATTTTTCTGTAAAACTATATTTCTGTGGCTACCAGTGATCTTATTGATTGTTTGTTCATTGTCCATGACTCGATGCCATACTTAAGTAAGTGTTCAATATAACACTGGAGTACTCTTTTCGCAATGCCATTAGTAGTGAATTCCCATGTTGTGTTTTTCCTTCATAAAAACTGCTCTGTTTGAGCTAGTCTATTCATTATCTCTGTTGTACATCTTCCATCTGAGGTTATGAATGTTCCCAGATACTTGAATCGATGTAATTGTTTCTGTGTTTTGTTGTTTATTTTGATATTGCATTGTGATTTTTCCTGTTTCTTAGAAACCTTTACCTCTGTTCTATTTTTATATTTATGCTTAATATTTCACTTTCACTATTATGTCTTTCGAGTCTTGAAGATCTTGTTCCTTTTTCAACATGCATATTGTGTCATCAGCACATCTTAGATTGTTCATGTTTTGTCGGCCAACTGTTATTCCTGCCTTTTCTTCTATATGTCGCATGACATTTCAACTGTCAAGGTTGAACAGGTCTATTGAGACTATGCGTCACTGTCGTACTTCTAAGTGTATCTCCTGATAGATCCTATTCTGATTATCTCTTTTATCAATCCCAGCTGTTGCAATAAATATTTCTGATCAGTCCTCGATCTTCCCTATAAATAGTTAGATTTCAAAAATGCTAATTATTTCACAGAAATAGTACACCAAATGTAGCATACTTATACAGCCCCACAGAGAGTCAGAGATATGAGACATCAATGTGTATCTCAAACCGCGTTTTGTGTGTATCTAAATATGCAACTAACTGTTCTAGACGCATGCAGCCTTCCACTGTCAGAAATATGTGCACTAAGCGTTGAGGTACTTAGACTTTCCTTGGAGTGTAAAGAAATAAAGACATCAGAGTTGCGGCGGGAAAACCATTTGAGTTTATCACAATAAACATAGTAACTGTTGGGTCCTTACATACATATAGTGTATCACAACTGTTGCATTTCCTACATACCATAGTGTATACAACTTTTGGGAGTCCCATACAAAAGTGTATCACAACTGTTGCAGTCTCTAATACCAAAAGTGTATCAAAAACTGTTGCAATCCTTACATACCATATAGTGTATCACAACTGTTGCAGTCCTTACATACTATATATTTATACAAACTGTTGCAGTCCTTACATACCATATAGTGTATCACAACTGTTGCAGTCCTTACATACCATATAGTGTATCACAACTGTTGGGCCCTTTAAATTTTACTATATAGTGTATACAACTGTTGCAGTCCTTACATACTATATAGTATCACAACTGTTGCAGCCCTTTAATACTAATAGTGTATCACAACTGTTGCAGTCCTTACATACCATATAGTGTATCACAACTGTTGCAGTCCTTACATACTATATATCTCTTTAGCCTGTTACGCCCTTGGCGTTTAGGCAGCAACAAAGTACACCATTCTTCCCTGTTCATGGCCTTCCTCTGTATTGTTTTCCCAGCTAGATTCTTTTCCCTTCAGCTCTGCTCATCGTTCTCTCCAGGTCGTCTTGGTCTCCACGCTGCTACCCTCGGGAGTCCATCTCAGTGATTTTGTGTCGAGCCAGTCTCCATGCGCATCACATGTCCAATCCATCTCCAGTCTTTCCTTGATGATAGTGCCATATTCTCTTGTTGGCATAAAAGGCAATTTTGATTCGAGATAGTAGTCGGCCAGTACAGGGTAAGATTTTTCGCAGATTTTATGAAAGGGGAGAGTTTGACATATCCTGTTCTGTCATCTCCAGCATTCCGATCCGTACAGCAATGTTGACAGCACAAGCGGCATAGATCCCAGTCTTGGTTCTGATGCTGTTTTGGGGCCCAGATTTCAGGCGGTCTAAGGGTCATGAATGCACTTGCTCTCCCTCGGGCCCGTTTTAATGTCGGATCCAGCGCCTCCTTCACGCTAAAACACTTGAAAGGGAGTGAAAGCGGTGTATCCGGAGGGTTTACCTTCAGTTTGACTGGTGGGGGGTTGCGTCCAGAGTCATTATTTCAGTTTTCTTCGATTTATTTTCAGCCCAACCATCTCACTATATTGGTTAAGGCGGCAGGTCTTTTCCGGGATATCTCATGTGGAGAGATAGGAGTGGATGTCATCGCAAAATCTAGGTCTTCCAGAGTGGATGTGAGCGTCCATCTAATACCTCTTGTCTTATCTTCCGTTGTTTTACGCATCCCCCAATCTATGACAGTGTTGAATAATAGGCTGACATAACACATCCTTGTCGCACCCCTTTTTACTTCAAACTTGTAGTTCTGAAGTTTCAACACTGCATGCAAACTTGCAGCAGCTTTTATAATATTTATAAAACACAGGGACCATACCATCTAAGATACGCCATAGACTTTCGCGGTGTATGCTATCAAAAGCTTTTCAAAATCTACAAAGTTGATATAGAGTTTGTTTGCTATTCTGTGCATTGTTTATGATATTTCTAAGAGCAATATTTGGCCATACAGCCCCTGCCCTCTGCGAAATCCTGCTTGTTCCTTTCTTAGTTTCTTTATCCACAGCATCAGTAATACGTTGTAATGATGATTTTGCTTAAGATTTACTTGGGACAGAAAGCAGTGTTATTCCACGCCAATTATTACAATCGGCAAGGGAGCCTCTTGGGATCTTGATGATGACTCTGTTCCATGCATCAGGTATTATTTGGGTATTCCATATAGTAAAACAAGGGGTTGAATATATTAGCTGCAAGTTCTGTCTATTTGAATAGTTCTGCGTTTGTATCTTTCCCCTGGTGCCTTGTTATTCTTAAGAGATCTAATTGTTAATGATCTCATCCTGGCTTTTTTGTCAATCCCAAATTTTAATTTCTTGTTGGTTCGGTAGTCGCTACTACCTTTTGGGTGGTCTATTTAGCACCTTTAAAATGCTCTGTCCATCGTATTTTTTCCCTTTCCGGTCAAAGTACCTTCATCCCTTTATGAGAGTATTTGATCTCCCGTAATGTTTCCCGCTTATTAGCTTTGTAATTTTGTACACTGTTCTCTGATCACACTTTTTTGCTGCTTCTTCTGCCTGCACTGCCAGGTCTTCAACATAATTTTTGTCAGCCCCACAGCCTGTTTGATTTCTTTTACTTGCGCTTTGTATGTTCTTGGATCTTGCTTTTAGTCTTTCGACTTGTTTTTAACAATTTCTTTTAATATTCTTCGGCTGTCTATTATTTTCCATGTTGTTGTGTTATCCATTCTTTTTTTCTTTTTGGGGTACCCAGACATGTTTCACTGCTCTGGCATATAGATGCTAGTTGTCCCATGTTCATCTATGTTTTGTTTCATCCGTAGTTTCATTACTTTCTAGGGGTTGAATCTGTTCTTATCTGCATTATAAACTTATCCCTTTTCTTCCTGTCTTTTTTGTCTATCCACATCGAACCCTTTGGGAAATTTTTCTTGGGCCTGTTTTCTAGTTTAAGCTGACATAAGCTGTGACTAGTGGTGGTCGCACCCAAAATCTGCACCTCCCCTTGACTACAAAAATCAGCAGGAGGTTCCCCGGTCCATTGATCATTAATGGTCTATTTGGTTTTTTCTCTGCCATTAGGGAATAATTTAATTAGGGATATCTAAATGTTGAAATAGGGTTCCTTTCCTATAACGATTGTTCAGCTGCAGAAGCTTAATAAACGTTCCCCATTTTCGTTCATCATACCACATCCATATTTTCCCATAGTTCTATAACTATGGGGTTGTCTTTTCCGACCTTTCGCATTTAGATCTCCCATAACAATGATAAATCATGGATGGTGACTTGTCTAATTCTGCTTGTAGGTTTCGTAGTAAGAGTCTTTCTTGTATTTCAAACAAGGAAGGGCAAGCATTGTAGGATTGTGATGTTTGTATGCTTCCTTTTGTCTGATCTTTAACAAGCGGCTACTGATAGGTTTCCATTCTAACAAGACACTTTCCACGCCTTTTCAGGATTATCTCTCCTTCCCTGGTGTAGGTCATCGTCTCGTCCAGAAAAAGGACTGTTTCACCTTTTTGCAGTGGTACTTCTTCCATTTCCTGTCCATTCTCGCCAACCCCTAGGATATGTAGATTATATCTTCATTTCGCGTTATTTGTGACAGTTTTCCCGTTTCGTAATTGTTCTTACATTCCAGCATCCAACTGGTCTTGTTTTGGCATTCAGGACTTCGTCCCTGAAAGTAGCTTCCTTCGGCTTTCACCACTTCCAGTCATGTGAGTCAATGACTCTGTTAGCCCTTCATGCCCGTAGATAGGTTGTATGTTTGTTGTTGTTTCCGTAACTTAAATTTTTTTTAAAGGATGGGATCGTTAGTCCCAAGCCCAGCCCCCAACCTGGAGGACCAGGAGACCATGCTTCGTCTGTCCCCTTCAGTGACCTTCCGGGTTGAACCCTTCCGGGAACATGTTCCCCCCGCCCAGCTCACTGTATCATTGGGGCAGCAAGCCTCCCACCACTACAAGGTAATGGCCTCATGGGGAGGGGGCCTACCATAAGTGCATCACAACTTTTAAGTCCTTACATACCATATATTAATCACAACTGTTGCGGGCCTTACATACCATATAGTGTATCACAACTGGGAGTCCCCTTTCATCCATATAGTATCACAACTGTTCAGTCCTTACATACTAAAAGTGGGATCACAACTGTTGCGGTCTCACATACATATAGTATCACAACTGTTGAGTCCTTCATACTATATAGTGTATCACAACTGTTGCAGTCCTTACATACTATATAGTGTATCACAACTGTTGCGTCCTTACATACATATAGTGTATCACAACTGTTGCAGTCCTTACATACCATATAGTGTATCACAACTGTTGCAGTCCTTACATACCATATAGTGTATCACAACTGTTGCAATCCTTACATACCATATAGTGTATCACAACTGTTGCAGTCCTTACATACTATATAGTGTATCACAACTGTTGCAGTCCTTACATACCATATAGTGTATCACAAATAAATATACCAACTGTTACAGACTCATACAACCTTTTAGATGTATTAACAATTCAGTACAACTATCAACGTGATTCCTTTATGTCTACTTCTTCTTCTGCGATCAACTTCGCTAGACGACTACTCGGTATGTGTCATAAACAGGGCGGCGTGCTCTTGAGGTCTTCACCGGTCCCCATAGTTTATTTGTAGGGTTGTTTATGTTGGCCAGATTCCTGTTATGTCCAAAATGTGAATAATTAAATACAACAAAATACATCTCAAGAATACTTTTACCCAGTGGCGGCTCGTGCTCATTTTTGTTGGTAGGGCCAGACACAAATTTTCGGGAAAATAATGGTTTTAGGTTAGGTTATATTTTAATGTATAAAATAATAAAAACACGTTACACATTATTTTGGGTGGTGCCCGGCCCAACTGGCCTTTAATGTCAGCCGCTATTGCTTTTACCTCTGAAGTCGGATAAGGCATGCATATATGGCGCTGGACACTGATAATAAGAAAAGCAGGTTTTCCCATAAAATTTAGAAATATCATACTAGGTGTCCTGACTAAGTCTGAGTTCACGGCGTGCGAACGACAAGAAAAAGAAGAAGACGAACAACAATACCATGTCATCTTTCACGATTCTCAATTGATTTACTTACAAGTGTGCTCTTTCATAAAATAGTGAAAACATCTCACGTTATTAATCACTTGAAGCAAAATTATGACAAATATTTGAAATCAGTCAGTATGGTATATTGTCTAATGTAGGAACGACAATAATAATCCCGCTTTAGAAATTCACGCAAAAACTGCAATTGTAACGTTTATGTCCTATTCTAGTCATTAAAAAATACGACACTTTTTATCCATTATGTTTTCTATGAAAAGTTACAAAATAATAAAAACATTAAACATCATATTGACGTTTCAGTTTCATGTTACACACTAAATACCTGAAAGCTATTTCTCCTGACGCAGTATTCAGGCAGCACAGTCAATAATTACAGTAAATGGTATAAGCTAGTTTTTGTATCACACATGCTGGAACTTATCAAATATCGCAATATAGAATACAAAGTAAGAACAACAATTGACTCAACAAGGTCAAATGAAACATACCAGAGTTGAACAAATCTATTACTGCCCTCTAAGTTCCTGTCCACTCGATCTTTGATGCCAGATCCACAGACAAGAGCGAAAGTGCTACCATCAACGATGGCGGGCGCTAGGTTTTGTCAACACTCTATTCCAGTCATCTTTCTACAGCCATTCTAGTGTTTTCGATCCTTTCTTGGCTGAGCCAGGTGCTTGTCACTAACTTAACATCGAACGGAGTATGGTATGGTTTTTTGTATAGTCACTGAGAAGTTATTAAATAATCATATTCGTATTGCGTAATCATTATGTAACGTATATGTCAGTGTCATTTTAGTTTGAACTGTGTATTTTGCGATTGCGATGTGTTTGATGGAGGTATATTTGCCAAAACTTCAGCTGTTATGATTTGTAAACATTGCCTTACTTAGTGTTAGGTTTATCCTCTGCCATATATAGTTATGAGTTTAACTGCCAAGTTTTCTATTCTTCATAAATAAACTAAGGATATTTGTCAATACATATGAAGGGAATACTAACTAGAAGATGACATATATATATATATATATATATATATATATATATATATATATATATGACAGACAGACAGCAGAAGATAGAAGATAGATAGATAGATAGATAGATCACCTGACGACATTAGATCAACATTAGAAACTGTTTCTCTCATTGTGTTTTATTTCGTGTTATTCTCCAACTGAAATGTTGTTTTTATTTTTTTATTTGTTATCAGGACCTTATGTTTCCTTGTCATGTTTGGTATGTCCTTCACTGACACACAACCAATACTTCACTGTTATGTTTGATATGTCGTCTACCGATACACATCTAAAACTTTGCTGTTATGTTTGGTATGTTCTCTATTGACACACAACTAACACTTCACTGTTAAGTTTGGTAGGTAATATCCTTTATTTCTCCATACCTCGTCTTGCTACCATCGTGGAGGTATGACACTAACACTTCACTGTTATGTTTGCAGGTAATATCCTTTATTTCGCATACCGTCTTGCTACCATCGTGGAGGTATGACACTAACACTTCACTGTTAAGTTTGGTAGGTAATATCCTTTATTTCTCCATACCTCGTCTTGCTACCATCGTGGAGGTATGACACTAACACTTCACTGTTATGTTTGGTAGGTAATATCCTTTATTTATTTCTGCATACCCGTCTTGCTATCACTGTGGAGGTATGACACTAACACTTCCCCTGTTATGTTTGGTAGGTAATATCCTTTTATTTATTTCTCCATACCTCGTCTTGTTACCACCGTGGAGGTATGACACTAACACTTCACTGTTATGTTTGGTGGTAATATCCTTTATTTCTGCATACCCGTCTTGCTATCACTGGGGAGGTATGACACTAACACTTCACTGTTATGTTTGGTGGTAATATCCTTTATTTCTGCATACCTGTCTTGTTATCACGTGGGTATGACACTAATTCACTGTTATGTTTGGTAGGTAATATCCTTTATTTATTTCTATACCTCGTCTTGCTATCACCGTGGAGGTATGACACTAACACTTCACTGTTATATTTGGTAGGTAATATCCTTTATTTCTGCATACCTGTTTTCTACCATCGTGGAGGTATGACACTAACACTTCACTGTTATGTTTGGTAGGTAATATCCTTTTATTTATTTCTCCATACCTCGTCTTGTTACCACTGTGGAGGTAGACACTAACACTTCACTGTTATGTTTGGTGGTAATACCCTTTATTTCTGCATACCTCGTCTTGCTATCACGTGAGGTATGACACTAACACTTCACTGTTATGTTTGGGGGGTAATATCCTTTATTTCGCATACCTGTCTCTATCACCGTGAGGTATGACACTAACACTCACTGTTATGTTTGGTGGTAATATCCTTTATTTCTGCAACCCCGTCTTGCTATCACCGTGGAGGTATGACACTAACTTCACTGTTATGTTTGGTAGGTAATATCCTTTATTTATTTTCATACCTCGTCTTGCTATCACTGTGGAGGTATGACACATACCACTTATGTTTGGTAGGTAATATCTTTATTTCTATACCTCGTCTTGCTATCACTGTGGAGGTATGACACTAACACTTCACTGTTATTTTTGGGTAGGTAATATCTTATTTCTGCATACTCTGTCCTATCACCGTGGAGGTATGACACTAACTTCACTGTTATGTTTGGTAGGTAATATCCTTTATTTATTTCTCTATACCTCGTCTTGCTATCACTGTGGAGGCATGACACTAACACTTCACTGTTATTTTTGGGAGGTAATATCCTTTATTTCTCCATACCTCGTCTTGCTACCCCCTGTGGAGCCAGACATGATAGAAAAGGCATGAATATAAAGAATATGACTACTGTCTGTTAGGTTCAACAGGTGCAATGTAGCATAATGAAATATACAATGATTTTCGGGAGTAAATAGACAGCGACCACAAAAGTCAAACTATAATATGGATGTGACCTTCATGTCACTAGTATATAGAGCAGCTCTGTTCAACGTGGCGCCCACGGGCGCCATGGCACGCCAGGTATATTTTCATGACGTCCTATTTTACTCTGCGGCTTTAACGTTAATCAAATATGTCAAGAAAAGACTATTTTACTCTACGGCTTTAACGTTAATCAAATGTTAAGAAAAGACATTTTTCTGGAGGATTTTGGAGCATTCAAAGTAACACGTTCATCCTGTTTTTGCAATCTTTTTAATTTTATAACCATTCTACTGCATTCTAGCACCACTCTTTGATTTTTCACTAGAGAAAGCGCCGGCATTTCAAATATATTAATATTGTATATTCCTCTCGTACGGTTATACGTTACATAGGGTCTGCAAGTAATTTCTCCATACCGTTCAGTCATGGACAACTCGCTCAATCTCTTCCATGGAATTGAGTTCAATATCTCTCTTGTCTAACTCAGCAAAGTTTGTTTCAGTGTTCCCCTTGGGGTGTCCTCTCTTTCGGTAACCCTTTGTCTCCCACTTCTATGCCTGCTTTGATATTATTTCATCATTTCTTCTCAAGGTGTGTCCAATATATCTCCATCTTTACCTACTTATAACAATTGTTACTAGTGGTTGACCAGATATTTCTGATTTCATAACTTTTCCTGAATTTGTAATGTGCATGACAACAGAGCATATCCTATAAAACTGTCCCCAGTATGCAGACCTGAGAAGGAAAAGGTGACTCACATACACCAGCGCACAAGACAAACTGTATGGCGTGGCTGATAATCTGAGGCAGGCGGCGGCCTTTATTAGAGAATCCAAAATCCCAATCTAGTGGGTACAACATCAGTACTAAACTTCATCAAGAAATAACAAATTAAATGGTTCGGCCACATAAACATAATACCAACAGACAGTGCACATCAAAGAGCTATGTTGCTCCGATACAATTCATACAAAGCAAAAGGCCGGCCACGAAAAAGAGGGACCTCAGAGATAACAGAGGCGATAAAAGCACTCTATTTATGAAGCGCACACAAAGGCTCTTCTAAAATCTCTTCTTATCCTGACGATGTGATGCAAAACAGGAATTGAGATAAGAAAGAAAGAAAGGGAGAGCGCAGAAGAAGACGTAGAAGAATTCGTCCCATTTTATGTTCATTATTTTTCGCAGACATCTATTGTCAAATGCATTCAATTTACTTTCTATATATTTAGTAATTTTCCAAATCTCGCTGGCATATGTTAGGATTTATACAACATTGAAGATTTGTTGGCTTAATTTTTCTACGGGGTGAGGTAGCCAGCCCCACGTTGACCCTACTTAGTCGCTTCTTAGGTAGACAGTGCTGTTCTATGGCTCGGAAACATGGAAGACAACAAAGGAAACTATCAGAAAACTGCAGACTTCCGTAAATGGATGTTTACGTAGAATAGAGGCACTGAGTTGGTATGATAAGATTACGAACGAGGAACTCAGAGAAAGAACAAAGCAGATACCAGTGGAGAAAAAGCTCAAGAAGAGACGCTGGCGATGGATAGGACATACATTGAGAAGACCGACCAGAAGCATTGCAAGACAGGCACTGTTTTGGAACCCGCAGGGAAAGAGAGTAGGGAGACCTAGACAGACCTGGAGAAGAGAGCTGGAGGCTGATTTAAAAGGATAGGTAAAACATGGAAAGAATTGGAAGGGATGGCAGAGAGAGGAAGAGCTGGAAGAAGTTTGTTGAAGACCTGTACTCCGTTGGGAGTTGAAAGATGAAGGAGATACAACATTAGTATTGAAAATTCTTCATTTAGTTTAAAAATGATATTAATATAACCAGTGGCGGCTCGTCATTAAGGGCCAGAGGGGCGGGCCCCACCAAAAATAATGTGTAATATATATTTATTACTTAATAAATTAAAATATAACCTAACCCAAACCCATGATTTACCCAAAAATGTGTGTCTGACTCCACCAACAAAAACGATCACGAGCCGCCACTGAATATAACTATTGTTATTATTATTGTAATAGGAGTAATTCAATCGTCACATGGCGCCCACGCCTCCACATGAAGCAATCATATGTGCCCCAATATTTTAGAACAAGTTGTATAGCACTGACTTAGCGTAACTCTATTCACAGCCATTGTTCTCTCAATAGTTTTACCTCATAATATTTACATAGCTATTCTAGAGAACTCGAAGAAAACTAACTGATGCTGCAAATAAGAAAGTTAAAATTTAAGTATTTTGGACATATAAAAAGACACGAAGGGCTGGAGTAGACCATCATGGAAGGAGGCATACCAGCAAAGAGAAGAGGAAGACCACGGAGAAGATGGATTCAGGTTGTAACTGATGGTTTGAACATGACGGCTGCAGAGGCGGGACATCTGGCCTGTAGAGAGAAATTCGGAGGATTGTTGGGGTGGTAAGGTTCTGCTCAGGCTATTTATGATGATTTTGAGTGATATCAACAGGGAAGATAATCTTTCACTTGGAACGACTTCATAAACATTAACGATTAATTCCCCTTATTTTTAGTTTAGTTTAGTTTAGTCGTCAGATCATCATCGCCGCACGTCGAACCAGTTAGTTCATAAGTACTCCGATCTCCTCCGCAGTATGTCTCTCACCGTGTGGCTACTAATTAAACCGGTTCTTTGTTGGTTTACTATTCTTCTTTGGCTACCAGCGCAGTGTTCTTGTCTAACTACACTGCATTTGACTTGGTATTCTTGCAGTCTGATTAGTGTTGTAGATTTACCACTATTATTTGAATCATGTACACGTCCTCTATCCTTTAGGGAATTAATAATATCAGTATGGTTCATTGTTCACCCGCTTTTTACAGCAGCTATACCTGCAAGCATTTTTTAAAAATACATGCAAACCTATAGGCGCGTTCATTTCCCCTTACATCTGCATTCCCTGGCACAAAAACTAAAATTGATTTTTGTCTGCCTTGACTTCCTTTGCAACTCCCCTTATTTTTATAACTAGTTACTACCTTACAGTATCATTTGGCTTCAACTTGTTCCTTATGAACCCGTGTAAAATAAATTGTATCATTTATTTGTTAATTGAGTGTTAAACTATCATGAGTCAGACACTAGTGTTAAACTATCAATGTAGTCAGACACTAGTGTTAAACTATTAATGTAGTCAGACACTAGTGTTAAACTATCAATGTAGTCAGACACTAGTGTTAAACTATCAATGTAGTCAGACACTAGTGTTAAACTATCAATGTAGTCAGACACTAGTGTTAAACTATCAATGTTAGTTAGTTAGTGTGTTCCTTTCGTGCCAAAGGCAGCACATAGGGCAGAGATTTTAGATCTCCGTGTGATGCGGTTCGTTTCTAGCAGTTGGAAATCTTGTATGGTTTTGCATCCCAATAGTTTACTTTCTTGTAGGATTGTTCTTCGAAGAGGGGTCTTTCTATCAATGTACTCAGACAACAGTGTTAAACAATCAATATACTACGATAATTACGAGGAAGTCAATAAGTAAGCCACAAATGGCTGTAGAAAAATAACTAAACATGATAACAACTTGAAACCAGTTTATTTTTATACATACATTGTCCCTTTATTTCTCAGCATAATTTCCACCAACATTGATGCACTTATCCCATCTTTTTATCAATCCTCCCAAACCGGCTGCATAGAACTGCGGGCTCTGTTTTCTAAACCACGTTTTCACTTCACATTCAACTTCGGCGTCATTCGCGAAATGTCTTCCGCCAAGGTGGGTTTTCAGTGGATCAAAGGTGGAAATCGTTAGAGCTAAGTCTGGACTGCAAGATGGATGTTCCAGAACTTTCCACCTTAGTTGGTTAATTTTCTCCTGAGTTAATCGAGCCGTATGTTGTCTGGCATTGTCATGAAGAAGCAACACTCTTCTAGTCAGCAGTCCTGGGCGTTTTTCGGATTGTATCATGACGCATCAATAGAACTTCACAGTACGATTCAGAAAGTACGATTCAGAATTCACATTGTCCCCTTTCTTCTTGAAATTGGTTAAAAACATCCCTTGACAATCCCAGAACACCGTCAGCATAACCTTCCCTGCTGATGGCGTATCCTTGAATTTTGGACACAAGGCGAAGAAGGATGTTTCCACTGCATTAAAGCTCGCTTTGATTCGGGCTGTAGTGATGCACCCATGTTTCATCCCAGTAACAATCTGTTCAGCATGTCTTCTTCATCTTCGTATCGACAGAGATGATGCAAGGACAGTCCAAATCGGTTAATTTTGTGTTCCTCCTTCAATTGTCTGGGTACCCACAATGGGCTCACTTTCTTAAATTTCAATCGATCATGCATTATGCTGTATGCTGAACCATGTGAGCACCCTATTGCAGATGCTATAGAGTATATCGCTACTCGCCTGTCACCTCTAATCTTCTCCTCCACACGCTGCACGGATACTTCTGCTGCAATCTCAACAGGACAACCAGATCGGATTTCATCAACAATTTTAGAGCATCCTTGAGAAAGTTATCTATCCAGCTATACACCGCTTTACGGACAAACATTTGTCAATATAAACAGGAAGCATTTCCTAATGAATGTCCTTTGCAGACAGTATTTTGCCCACAAAAAACGCACAACAGCACGTTGCTCTTTGGTTGTACCCTCTGTAAGTACAGTCGCGATTTTATTTATGCTCTGCGCATGCGCATGAGACACCTAGCGCCACCTGACGAACGGGAATATAAAGTTCGATGTTGCTGTCACCTAATGACACCTTTAGAAAACACCAACTACATTTTCCTACCATCCCACAGAACTGTGTGCACTTATTGACTCGCCCTCGTAGTTTCAAACTATCAATGTAGTCAGACATGTTCAGGATGCAGTTTTAGCAGGGGATTCAGAAAAGATACGATTCTTAATTTCACTACGTACTTGGTATCTAATTAAAGGTTAACGAATTGTGGACACATTTCTTTTTAAATTTTTAGAATTAGTTAAATAGCTTTCAAGTTATGATGGCTTAAATATCATTAAATCTTCTTCACATGAATGGTTTTCATTTTCTTGAAATTAACAGTTCATGATAGTTTTTACATCATTACTTTGTCAAATATTTACCAATCGTCATGTAATTTTGCATGTTTGTTTACAATAGAACTGTCTATAGCGTATAGTATGGGCATACCAATATCTTAATTATTTTCATTTTTATGTTTTTTCACATTGACAATTCATTTTAAAACCATAAAAAATATAACTTTCAGGTGGCCAAAAAAGGAAATATATTAAACATATACTATTTTCCATACTATTTGCTAAATTCACAAACTGTGTTTCTGTGTGTATGTTGTTTAATTTTGAATGAATTTGACTACCATTTCATAAAAATGTGTAATATGAAAATTAAATACTTGACACATCAAACACATGAGTGCCTAGAGAAAATAATTGTGAAAGGAATGGTGTCTGAAACAACAACAAGAGGAAGACCTAGAAGACGATGGGTGCAGGATGTCATTGACGATCTGAGAATGACTGATGCTGACACCGGCTAACTTGCACAGAACAGAGAGTTTTTCAGGACTGCTGTCATGGGAGCCAAATTCTGGAAGGGACAAGCTACTTGATGATGATAATGATGATATATTTTACACATGTCTCAATAATTTTTCATGTGAAGATTCTCATTCACCTTCTCGTATACGATGAACCCCAGAGACAAATACGTTATTAGATAGTTGAATGATTTGTTAAGTGTATCTGAAAATGTGGGATCACAATCTTTAAAATATAATTTTTAAAGATTATTTTACTAACGGCACCCAATTTCTGCTAGAACTGCCCCTTAAACGGATGTAAAGCTGTTGTGACTTTTCAGCCTTATTGTTTATTACAAAAGAAAGACAAGAAAAGAAATGAATGTTGACAACATATTTCTCTCGTGTTTCTCCCACACTCTGGTGACCTTTCATTCTGTCATATTTTGTTGAAACACAAATAAACACCATACTGCCTCTTCATTTTTCTCAGTTTCAAACAAATCGGAAGTGTGGTTTCAATTGGATTCCATTGAATGAAAATGTTGTGTGAAATATATTATTTTCATAGGCGGATAGACTGTTTGTTCTGTGAAGGGGTTACAGATGTAATTTATTATTACCGTAAACATAGAAAACTACGTTATTTCTAAATGGAAACTAATTTAGCAACAGAAGTAAATCCTCACTATAAATTATGATTGAAATTTGGACACGCCAAACAGTGTCGTCTTCCTGGTAGAGAGAGGAGATATATGCCTTCTAACCAACTTCTCATTTGTACGGTGAGCAAATGGACTTTAGGGTGGCTGTTGCAGCGGAGGATGAAACAAGTTTGAGAAGGCTCAATGTACCACAACGTCATGGAATAACATAACGTAACATATTTAGTTCTTGTTACTTCTAAATTTTACTTTGTTTGAAATGTTTAAAATAGCATATAGTACAATAGTATGACTTGTTACACAACGACTACACACAATAACAGTAACAACACAGTGTTTTTAATGTGTGTCAATATAAGACTAAATGTATATTTGTCCTGGGCAGGCTTCTTTTTTCTTCTAACGCTCCATATCGACCACTTGTTAACCACTTTTTGTGATTTGTATGTGATCTGAGTCTAACGAGTGATTGTATTTTGTGCTATTTCTCTGTTCCCTTTGAGAGCTCCGGCAAGACACGGGCGCCAGGTCATGCAACCAAAGGAGTTGGAATATCTCACGAACATGTTCTGTCTGCACCACATTATAATGTTAAATCCTGTACACATGCAACGAATAACTGAGCATACCCAGTTGATAACGAACATCAAAAGGGTTGGAAAACTTTATAACTTTCCCACCGAAGAAGGAATACGTTAGCACTAGCATGTGTTGATACACAGTTATAGAAATCAGATATGTATTCATATGAGAAATATATGCATCAGAGATGTGTTTGCATCAGAGATGTGTTTGCATCAGAGATTTATCAAATGCATCAGAGATGTCTCGAATTAGTCTATGAGATATATCTTATCAGAGACATGTCTTATCAGAGACATGCACGTATCAGAACTATGACTTATCAGAGACATGCAGTATCAGAACTATGTATTACAGAGACTGTGCTTATTCGAGACATGACCGCATCAGAGACATGGATGCATTAGAGAATGACCGCATCAAAGACATGGTCACATCAGAGACATGTATGCATCTAAATTGCAACAAACATTTTACAAAGTAAGATATTGCTAAAAGGGCGAATGTTTTATTCGCAGTATCTACAATTGACGGTGTATACTCTGATTCGCATTAGTATACTTCATGCACTTAAGAACACTTTGCTCTTAAGAAGAAAAAATTTTAAAAATATTCTGCTTATGAAAATACAGCCATATTTCTACAAAAATATGGAAATATATATCTTGTGTACCGTTTTTATCTTCTTCTTCTTTTCGATCGTTCTTCACGGCCAATTTTATCATTTTTTTGTGATATACAATTGGTCCTTTGACAAGAACGGAGTGATCTACGTTGAACGATTATGCGTCCGTGGTGACTAGACCCGTCCACCCGTTTCCAACAGTTTTAATGATTTGTTACACTATTCTGATGGTACTATTTCCTCAACTCTGATTATGCACACACCAAAATCTTTGTTCCTGAAGTCTTATTTTTAGAGTACACATTTTAATGCAGCATCAGATCACTTTTGTTTTATCAGAGTGTGCAGAATTTGAAATAATATTTGATAAATTCGCTTCCTGTATTCTATAAAAACATTGCAACAAATAGCATTAAATTACATTATTAATAATGTTGTTTTATTCAAACATTATGACACCACAAGTTGAATGTTGAAAAAGTGTTGCTGCTAGAACGGTTTGTCTAATGGCATATTGTATTATGGAAGTTAACTGGTACTGCCAGACGGTTAGACTGAAAACACCTATAGATGACATTACATTATACAAGCAAATATTGACTCTCATAGATGTGGTCCCATGAACAGTATTTGCGAATGTTGTCAAGAAAGGTCTTTTTTGACACAACTTCAATCTGACATTTTTATGCAATGATGCATGACAGACAAAGTAACATTGAATGCATTGAGGTCAGGGTCTGATATTGAGCACTTAATGAAAGGACAGTATGAAATGAAGACAAAGTTCTTTTTTTTATTTGTTCTTCTTCTCTTCCACCATTTACTTCTTTATAGAAGTGTTGGGGGTGAAACGTAGTGATCTTGTGTGTGCTTTTTTAAGGCACTTTGTAAGCTGATATTCATGTTCGTAAGGCTGTTCTTGATGCCGTCGTTCCATCTTTTGCGTGGTCTTCCTCTTGCCTTGTACTCATTATACGTTTTCTGTGTCGCTCTCTGTGGTAGGCGATACCAGGGCATTCTGGTCAGTGTCCAAACCATTTAATATGTTTTTCTTTTATGAATTGCATAACTGGTTTCACATCCAGTCTCCTTCTGATTTCTTCATTTCTAATTTTGTCTCTTATTGTCATACCTGCAGCTCTTCTAAGGCACCTCATCTCTGTCGTTATAATTTTCCGCCGATTAGCTGCTGTTATTGGCCATGTTTGACACTGGTAACATAGTGTTGGCCAGAAAATCGTTCTTATGAGGAAAGTGTTATCAACCACAAAAAAGAACTGGATCTGACATTAAAAGCACACAGAGTAATATAGGAATTGTATTCGGGACCATTCAGAAAGTCCGCTAAAAAGTCCAAAACACCATCAGAACCACTAATATAATTTACCACAGTTGTGTGCTATCAGTGTTACTGTACGAATCAGAATGCTAGAGAATAGAACAATACATGATCAAAGTGTTCTCCTTACATACAATTTCTCAGTAAAAAATCTCAAACGTGTTCTGACCATGAACTGCTTACACTGTCAGCAAGAGAAAACCATCAACCAAAAGAGATGCTGGAGATGTATCGGACATGTATTACACATGGAGACTAACTCTGTCATGAAGATTCCACTAAGATGGACACCAGAGATTGAACAAAAAGAAAGAAAACACAAAACTATGTATAGATGAACACTAGAGCACGTACTGAAAGAACTGAATCCTAGATGGCGCAAAAAACAGATTACGGTCAAGATTTTTTTTAATGGCAAGTTTAATTGCAGACCTTAGCACAGAGGGTTATTTATGTATATCTAAGATCTAATTTTATTATTACAACAACTAAAAAGAAGATAAGAGCCGTGATATCACAACAGCTAGAGCACTGAAAACTGAAATCTTTTTAGTAGTATAGTATACTATTGCAATTGTAACGTCCATCCAGGCATTGAATGAACAGATTAGATTAGATTCAAAATTACGTTGTGCGAATCATTCTTGTATACACAGGAAATACAGCAGCAATGGATATAAGATTACTACTTGACTATTTTAACTGCTGAGATTAGAAAGTAGATATACCGAGCACGTTCATAACTACATGCTTCGCTGACATGGAGCATATACTGTTATGTTATGTTATGTTATGTTACGCGATCTACGACATGGCACATTGGGCATTCCCATTCGTGCTCTGTCCTCCGTTGCAGCAGCCATCCCAAAGTCCATTTTCTCACAGTACCCATGAGAAGTTGATTACTATATCTTCTCTCTACCACGAAGACGACACTGTCTGACATGTCCAAACTTAACGCCTAATTCTCGAACTCGTTCCAGTGTCTGAGACCCGCCATGTCACACAATTGAGAGCGTACCGCATTGATGATATCGGCTCTGTCCATACTTCTGTCCACTTATTTGGAGCATATACTGTATGAGCAAATAGGTAGGAGAAAAGCCGCCACATGGGAAAACAGACAGGGAAAGTCATGGTAGGGTCTAGCAAGAGTTTAATTCAACTTGTGCGCGTTCTAGAAGATGTATAACCTGGATACGAATGGGTGAAGGTGCCGACGGACTTGCAGACCTCCATCTGTATCTTTTTCACACTCTACAGAGAAAGTACAAAGAAAAACATAGTGGTTTCAGAGTTGTAAACGTTGGTAAGCTATAATTTTTAATACTAACTAACAAATGATGCAAACGCGCGATTACAGGATAACAATCACAGTATCTCAGTTCAGTCCAGCCTCAGCCGATTTCCAGAGATACACTGGAATGAAAATTGTGCCAGCATGACTTTGACTTCATCACCTATCGTGTACCGTTTTTCAAAGAAAAATATATCAGTTTGTATTCCCCAGTATACAGCATAGTTTCAAAACGGTTTCTTTCCTTTTGTTTACAACTGCAAATATATTTAGATATATATGTATATATATGTTATATAATTATATTGTTGAACATCTGTTATCTCTGTCCGATGTACGCGATGTGAGTCTGAAGATTCATATTTCTTTCTTTAGCAACTGATAGCTATACTACCCGGATTTGTTAGAGAAAATTATTCCCATCAATGTCACTTAAAATATTCTTCCCTAAAACGTGATCAATTGTTAATGACATCCACACTATTGCGTTATAGGGGTTGACTTGAGCAGTCAAATCTTTGACATGTTTTAGAAATATAACCTCCCAATGTGAATCTTTAACAATGTTGAAAGTTTCACTAATTTAATATTCGCTAACATTTTTCATCAAAACTTCTATGTTCTCACCTGTGTTGTTCCCTTGTCCACATAATAATCTTGTGCTTTTTAATTTGCTTTACTATCTCCCTTCCACCGTGAACATCTATTATTGCATAATGTGCTTGTCTTATCTCTCTTTGATCGTAAACATCAAATTACCTTAATGTGGTCTCTAACTTCATGAAATCATAACTTGGGAATAAAACAACGTAGAGAGCTAAGAATAGTCTCGTTGCACTATAAATTCCAGACTGAATAAGTTATACAAATTTCATTATTTCAGAGTTCAACGCTCGAGAATTTTTCTTTTTCTTGAGACAAATAAACGCAATAATTTGGTGTTTTATAACTAAGATAAGAGTGCATAACTTTCCTGGCAAACACGAATTAGCTACTTTTCACTTTTTAACATTTGCTGCCAAACTATTTATATACACACAATTTATACTTGTTTCAAATGTATATAAATTGTCAGTTTGTGTATTATTTCATTTCTTTAATAATGTACTACGATGGGGACCACTGTTGGTTCTTTTTCGCCTTTGCAGACGTTAGTGTGTAAGTTGTGCTTCAATGAGGGAAAACTATATTAAATTACAATAATGCATGTGACTAGCAAGGTCAGTATACATCAGGAAGATAATTGTCGACAATGTTTGCACGAGACAGTGCTTCAGAAACAATGTTGCCACACCATTCTCTGAAGTGTTTCTTTAGATGTTCAGCTTTTAAATGTTCAAATGCTCTAAAGATGAAGAATTGACTTTATTGTCCCGGGTTTTCTTATATGCCTCGGTATCTCTCCGCAGAAATAGCACGCTACTTGATGAGAGATGTGTACAAAACATGAACAAAGTAGTTCCGTCAACAGTCATAAGGATGTCTGGAAATTGCACTCGTGAATAGAAACTGAGCTATCTGGGTCCACTCTCGATCTCCCCCTTTATATATTGCGCTATATACTCTACATGTTCTATGAATCACCTTCAAAGTCTGTATCATACATATCCTTCTTGCAAACATTCTTACAATGAAGCAGAATGTTGATTCGAGATCTCCTACCCGCCTGCAAATCCCTACAGAGGAGATCTTTTGATATTCTACCATCCTAAATCAACCAAAGTGTGCCATGCATTTTAGTCTAGGGAGATTTAACACGGCGATTATTGGTGTAGTACTTGCTCTTTCCAACATCACATAGTTTGTGATCTTTTCTTGCCATCTAATGCCAGCGGTCCTCGAATTATTATTACAACTACTATTAATACTTACCTAGTATTTAAATTACTATAGGATGACTTTTAAAGTTAAATCATGAATAATTTCTTCTTCTTCTGTGAACGCTCCATATCGACAGCATGTTAACCACTCTTTGTGATTTGTATGTTATCTGAGCCTAAAAGCGATTTACATTGTGCTAGTAATGCGCCTACAAGTAGGTCAGCACAACCAATTTCTGCAACGCTTTTTATTTATTAGGGTAGCTTACCTAGATTCCTACCTTAGTAGCCTCTTACGAGATGCATTGTAGATCGCAATGTTGCTATTCTTTGCTTCCCCCGTGAAGCTCCGGTAACACACGGGTGAATCTTTCAATATGAACTACTCTCTCTCTCTCACTCTCTCTCTCTCTCTCTCTCTCTTTCTCTCTTAAATCTCTGGATATCAAACTAGACATAAATAATTATATATATTGTGAGACATGTTACAAGTGTAGCATCTCAACGGCAACTTTTTTTTCCTTCATCCTTGTTTAGTTATGTTAAACACAGACTCATGTGAGACGATACATCGCAGATGTTCAAAGTAATATTAGCACAAATCCAGGGCATTAACTTATAGTAGGAAAAAAAATATCTGACAAAGCATCCCTTCTTATTCCCTGTCTATCGTTAGCGGATAAGACATCCAACAGGCAAATGGGGTGCCGAATCATCCAATGCAACTTGATCAAACGTGAGTTTGAGCGGCGTGTAGTTGTGCCAACGTTCTCACTCGTGATCGTAGTGTAGAGTTGGGAAGTACGTTCTTGTACTACTCTTACAGGTTTGTTTCTGTCTGTCTTTTAATATTACTCATTATAATAGGTAATTATTGTGTAATTTTTTTAATTTAACGACTCGGTAATGTAACATTATTTTGTTTACATAATTAAAGCTTTATTTTGTTTTAAAACGATACAGGCGTACAAACATCGGCAAGAGATGTGCAAGAACTTTTGAGAATATTACGTAGAATATATTTTAACATTTCCCTGTTTGATTCTATCAGGCACTAATTTGTTTAAGGGGAATAAAACAATTTGACAGCAACAGTTAGCCATTTGATATTGCAATTAATTAAACTGGTGTAAAATATTGTGTGTCAGTTTCTATGCACGGACACTTTACGACCCTATATGGCACGAAGTTGCTAGCCTGTCTATAACTTTGAGATTTACTGAATTTGCTAATTTTAATCAACGACCTTATGTGTCTTAAATATTTATTGAAGAAATTCTCATTTGAAAATGTGAACAATTATGGAATTTGTTGTTGCTGTCCGATCTCTATGAATTCAGGTGTAGTCAAATATGGAATGTTTAATATGGCATATATGACTGATTTTTGTGCGAAGGCTTGTTTTCTTTAGCACTAGTGTTGCTCGCCATTCAGGCGAGTCTTACTCCGACTTTATAAGTAAATTACGGGGTCTCTGTGGCGTAGAGATTTGGCGCCTTTCGTTCCAAAGCTTCTCAGTTCGCTCCTTAGTGACGTCATCAGGATATTTTTACACAGATTTCTGATCTAAGTGTAGGTGAAATCCAGTTCCTAGTCATATCGGAGATGGACGATAAAACGTAGGTTTCCGTATTCAATTTGAGCACGTAAAAGAACCTTTGGCAATTTACAATCGAGAAGAGCATGATGGAAAGCCGCTGCCGAGGGAAAATTCGAAGAAAAGATTAAAAATAAAATTCCTGCAAAATATCTTCACAATCTTCAACATTACATCGGGGACACTCGCCGGTTCAACGGAGTTCATGCACTACCGCTGATATCTTCCTGTGTAACAAAGAGATCGGAGCACACATGGCTACTCACCGAAGTGCAATGATGATGATCTTTTCAATCAATCAATCAATATAGGTTAATTATGTAATAAGGTATACGTACCTGCTTCTGTTCACTGCTATAGGGAAGTTTAAAATAGATACGACTATTAGAGCTATTATTTGAAGATGTCTTAGACACACTCGCAATAGTTGAATTAACGACTCTTGGATGCTTGAACTTTCTGACATTCGCATCTCCGCAGACCATTCTAATTCAACCAAACTTCAATTGTCAGACACTCTAAATTCTAAATCATGAATTCATGAATTGTCTAGATCAACGTTTCCCAAAGTGGGCGCTGAAGCGTTCTAGGAGGGGGGGGTGGTGGTGATAGTGGGTTCAGAAGAATTTTGTGGGTATTCAGGCGATTATGGGTCGGTGGCTCCTTAAAGAAGAAATTTATAATAACTATTTTAAAATAAAATATTTTCGTGATTTTGCAATTGAATAATCATTTAAAATTTGAATTCTGCATTTAAATTCATCTTATGCCCATCTTACACGATCAATTTTTCATCAATTTTCTATTTTATGTATATAATCATTTGAAATTTGGCCATGTATGACATAAATATATATCAATTTTCTATGTCAAAGAGAAAATCTAGCATGTATATATGTTGGGGGTGAGGTGGGACGTTGGCAAATTTGTATAATGTGGAGGGGGCGGTACAAAGTTTATGTTGTGCAAAGTGGGCGATGGGCCAAAAAAGTTTGGGAATCTATGGTCTAGATCACACACACACACACCACATACATGGGCAGAGTGTCGGATTATTCTAATCCATGTACACTTAAAATGACTAACACACATAGAGAACTGCGGATCAGTATAATCCCTCAACGATTTCATTGTCTGAAACACATATCTGAGATCACTCTAATTCTTGGATATTTCAATCCTCTAAATCACACATATTTATAGGACTGTGTGTGTTCCGGTTCTTTTCTTACACGTGAACATCTTAGCGACTTTGCGCAAACCCCGCACCGGCGAGGATCTCCGATTAAATTTGGAAATAATCTTTCAGCGAGATTCCTAATAAGAAAATGAGAAGATGAATAAGCTTAGTAATTCTACATGTGAATATTTTATTGAAGAATTTTTGATCTGAATATTGAAATTATTAATCTGATGAAATAAATAAAATGTATATATGAATACTGAAAAAACCCAGTTCAAACCATATATGAAAATAAAATGTATGTATGAATACTGGGGAGAAACCCAGTTCAAACTATATATGAAAATAAAATGTATGTATGAATACTGGGGAGAAACCCAGTTCAAACTATATATGAAAATAAAATGTATGTATGAATACTGGGGAGAAACCCAGTTCAAACATATATGAAAATAAAATGTATGTGAATACTGGAGAACCGTTAACTTTGAAAATAATGTGTATGAATACTGGGGAGAAACCCAGTTCAAACTATATATGAAAATGAAATGTCCTTCAGAGTAAGATATCACAATTAATCACTTTTATGACACTAATCTTCAGATGGCACAGCTGTGGTTGCTTGCATTTGTTGTCCTGGTGAACTGTTCGCTTATCAAGGTGGACGCCGTCGCTACGGACCAGTTTTATCCATTCGGTCCCTTCAAAGGAGACGAGACTTTGGAACCTGGAGATGACATCAGTACCGAGGAAATCAAACTAGAAGAGACAGTTGTATTCTTCAACAACTCCTTTCGTACAATCTATGTGAGTATCTTCATACAGTTACACATATTAGAACATCATTCTTTCATACAATCTATCCGAGTATCATTATACAGTTACACATATTAGAACATCATTCTTTCATACACTCTATCCGAGTATCATTATACAGTTACACATATTAGAACATTATTCTTTCGTACAATCTATTTGAGTATCAATATATACATATACAGACTGTACATATTAGAACATCATTCTTTCGCACAATCTATGTTAGTATCATCATACAGTTACACATATTAGAACATCGTTCTTTCATACAATCTATGTGAGTATCTTTATACAGTTACACATATTAGAACATCGTTCTTTCGTACAATCTATGTGAGTATCTTTATACAGTTACACATATTAGAGTACTTTGTTTGTACGTGTTTCACATATTAGAGCAACATTCTTTCGTACAATCTCAGTTAGTATCATTATATAGTTACACATATTAGAACATCCTTCTTTCGTACAATCTATTTCAGTATCATTATATACATACACATACTGTATACCGTAGGCCACACTATGTCTAGATCATCTTATGATATGTGTACACAAATATGTACATAAACGTGTATACTGTAGACAGCATTGCAAACCTTACTTTATCATCAAATAACTTGTCCTGATCAGAGTTTTGCCACTCTAACCGTGCTTTTGGAACTCTTTCTCTCTCTCTCTCTCTCTCTCTTTCTGTCTCTCTCTGTCTCTCTCTCTCTCTCTGTCTCTCTCTCTCTCTCTCTCTCTCTCACACACACACAGGCACACTGTCCCGTCTCTGCAGCCGTCATGCTCAAATCACCAGTTACATTCTAAATCCATCTTCTCCGTGAACTTCCTCTTCTCCTCTTTGCCGGGATGCCTCCTTCCAAAATGGTCTAATCTAACCCTTCGTTTCTCTATATATATCCAAAGTACTTCAATGTTCTTATTTGTAGCATCAGTCAGATTTCTTTGATTGTGAGTTCTTTCTAGATATATACATATTTGTTCTTTTCTTCACAATGTATAAATTGTAAACCTCACTTCACAATGTATAAATTGTAATCCTTACTTCACAATGTATAAATTGTAAACCTTACTTCACAATGTATAAATTGTAAACCTTACTTCACAATGTATAAATTGTAAACCTTACTTCACAATGTATAAATTGTAAACCTTACTTCACAATGTATAAATTGTAAACCTTACTTCACAATAAATCAAAATAAACCTCGAACAATACTTAACCATATTATACGATCGATATCATATTGGTTATTGTTTCACTTTTATTGATTGGAAATTACATGTGTGTGTGTATCAAAAGGGAAAACGTAAAAAAACTACAGCCAGTTTATAACATATAGACAATGAACGTTAATTGAACAAGCTCACAATAGCTTCATCCCAACTACCTGAAACAAGTGTATGGTCTTGGTCTTGTGCTATTGTTCCAAGCAAACAATTAAAGGAAGTAAATCTCCAGACGGACGTTCATCAATACATGTCTCCGTCATAAAACTAGGTACACTATTATTTGAAAAAGATGAAAAATAATTGATTTATGTGAGAGGCCGAATCAGCAAACAATTCAGGTGAAGAATAAGAAGAGAAAGCTCCGACTGATTGGACGAACGCTCACAAAATAATAGAGAAGTATAACAAAGTATCATCATCATCATATAGCTTGTCCTGAGCAGAATTTTGCCACCCCAACAGTCCTCCGGAACTTCTTTCTCTCATAGGTCAGATGTCCCGCCTCTGCAGCCGTAATGTTCAGACCATCAATTACATCCTGAATCCATCTTCTCCGTGGTCTTCCTCTTCTTCTCTTTGCCGGTATGCCTCCTTCCATGATGGTATTCTCCGGTCCTTCATGTCTTTTTATATGTCCAAAATATCTCAATTTTCTCTTTCGTATTTGTAGCATCTGCCAGTTTTCTTTGATTTTTAGTTCTTTCTGGATAGATCTATTTGTTCTCTTTTCTGTCCAAGATAAACGGAGAATTCTTCTATACTTATATTCGAAAGCACATATACGTTTTTCACTGCTTTATTAAATGTCCATGTTTCATACCCATACGTTGTCACTGGGAATATGCATGCTCTTAGTATTCTGATCTTTGTTTTCTTATCAGTTCCGCTCCATACTGTTTTTAATTGTTTAATTTTTTTGTAAGGCCATGTTTGTTCTTTTAATTTCCTTCATCCCATTTCCATCCGTTGTTAGTAGTGAACCAAGATATTCAAAACTGTTCACATTTTCTACTTTCTCTCCATTGATAAAAATATCATTTGTCATGTTCGTTTTATCTGTTGTCATTATTTTTGTTTTTGCTACATTGAGATATAGATTTTGTTTTTCGCTTTTATCTTTCACTTCTCCTAATAATTTCTCAATCCCTTTTGTGATGTTGACAGTAACACTGTCGTCAACGTATCGTAGCTCAGGTATTTCTCTTCCTCCGATTATAAAAGGATCGCATTGTTCTTTTCCGCTACCTTCTGTAACATTGCTCATGCTGCATATATGTTAAACAGACAAGGTGACAAAATGCAGCCTTTTCTCACTCCCTGCCTTATGTCAAACCAATCTGATGTATCATCGCATGTTCTTACAGCCGCCATTTAATCACTATAAAGTTCTCTTATAATCTGTATTGAATGTAATGGAAATCCCATTTCTCCCATAATCTTCCACAATTCATGATGTAATCAAATACATTTGAGTAGTCAATAAAGCATGAGTATAGATCTACATTATACTCTCTAGATTTTTCTATGATTGCTCTCATGTTAAATATATGGTCACGTGTACCTCTGTTCCGTCTAAACCCCGCTTGTGATATGTTGATATTTTCTTTCATTATCCTATACAGTCTTTTCATAATAATTTTTAATAAGATTTTACTTGCGTGGCTAACCAATGCCACTGTTCTATAGTTGGTACATAATTTGGTGTCTCCCTTTTCACGTATTGGGATAACTATTGATCTTTTCCATTCCTTTGGCCATATTCCTGTTTCCCATACCTGTGTGCATATTGCATGATATAATTGTATGCTTTGCTCTCCTCCTGCCTTGATAAACTCTGCTGAGATATTATCACATCCTGGTGATTTTCCCATCTTTAATATTTTTATTGCCCATTCAACTTCCTCTAACGATGGTTCTGGCTCTTTCTCTGTGATTATTTCAGTGTTCGCTCTATTGTCCTTTTCTCCTCTGTTCATATACATTTTGCTGCAATATTCTTTCCATCTGTTGAGAATTTCTGCTTGTTCTGTTAGGGTTCTTCCCACACTATCTTTTATTGCATTTAGTTTGGTTTAAACGTATACATAATTCAGATATAGAATATATAACGAAGACTAGCAGAAGAGGATCATCATCGTCAGGTGACTTGCCGGCTGGCGTAGGCGATCATGGATCTCCACAAATCTCTGTCTCTGGTGTTTGCCATCATCTCAGATATTGACGCTCTTCCGTGCCATGAAGTCAGGATATCCATAATTTTCTCTCCCTGTCTTCCTCTGTCTCGTCTACCCTCGATTTTACCGGTTGTCAAAATGTGTCCAACCTCTCTTCCTCATCACATGTCCGAAAAATGATGACTGCCTTTTTCTTATATTGATAGGCTTTCTATGTGTCCTGGGATCATTCAACACACCAACATTAGTCATTTTAGCAGTCCATGAGATTCTCATCATTCTTCTCTAAAACCACAAGCAGAAGAAGATGCTAATTCTGAAGAGCATGTCACACAATATAAATAAATGAATTGTTTGAGTTAACAACGCTACGTTTTACAGTGGAAAAAATATCCTGCAATAAAAGCAAGAAATGTTTTGATTCTTTTTACAGAAGGTGTAACAGTACAAATAAGCATTATAATTAAACAGGATGTTAGATTTTTTTCCGGTAAATGTCATCACTGAATAATTCGAGACCAGTGAAAAGTGTTTTTGCCACGTTAGGGTCGGTTTGTCCTTCCAGCTATATATTGTCTGGTACAATATATTGTCTGGAACTCTACTGTCTGGTACAGGTAACAAGGGTACAAAGTTGTACTCACTTCAGGATCAACTCTACACGATCTGTATGCGCTTCTTCTTCTTCTTTTGTCGTCACACTGCTACCAGGTTGTTGCCCAGTGTCGTGGTTTTCTGTTTTTGTCTTGCGTTGTTCTGGTGGCTTGTGTGATTGTTATCTTTGCTCTTTCACAGGATTCTGCTATGCCATCCAACCATCTTTTCCGTGGTCTTCCTCTTGCCTTCTTTCCCGATGTTCTGTTGTAGAAGACTCTGTATACAGTGGAGTTTGGATGCATTCTTATTAAGTGGCCAAACCACTTTATTCTTTGTTACTCTATATAATTCAATCACGGTTTCGTGCCAACTTTCTTTCTTATGCTGATGTTAGTGATTCTGTCTTTTCTTGTGTTGTTGGTAACTTTTCACAGGCAACTCATTTCACATGTAGTTATTTTTGTGACTGCGCTTTGCTCAATGTCCATGTTTGGCTCTGGTAACACAACGTAGGTATAAAAATGATGTTGATCATCTGTTGCTTAGCTGCTTGTGAAATTTTTGGGTATGCGCTTGCAAATATTAAATAAATAGGTGCAAATAAACGAGTGTAAGACGTAGCAATGTTTGAATGTTATTGTTGATATCCGAATCTAACTGAATATAAATTGAAATAAAATATGATAAGATCGAGATGTGCATTAAATATTAAAACTAAGTTCTACTGGGAATATAGTTTCTTTTTTTTATTTAAGAACTGTAGGTCTCTACTGCTTTGTAACAAAGAATAATGTTGAATTACATAAAATACAGAAAACGAAAACAGTGCATCAACTGATACTGAACAAGTACAGTTCAGCAACTGTGAGCTGATGAATAAAATCAGGGATCGGCAGTTGTGAAGTGGCAAGAGTCAGTCAGCACTGCTAGTTATGATGTTAAGATTTCGTGTATATGAATATAATATGAACAAGTTTCTAACTGTTCCTCAAAGTACAACGTTACTCTATTGGAGAACTGAGCCAGCTTTCCCAATGACTGAGAACAAGCACACACACATTCATAGTGTGATGTTGAACAGAATGTGCCTCTTCAGAAAAAGGCTTATCCAACTCCACCCTGACCTCTTTCCCACCAATTGTAGATAGAAAATTATCTTGGTGAGACATGTTCTAAATATTTCAATTCTATGTCTATATATATATATAATATCTCTTTTATAAATATTGCATTATGTCAGATCTGTCATTCAACAAATCAGACCGATAACCTATGGAAAAATAATAATCAGATAATTGGAAGTGTACACCTAAACATATATACCCAATGGAATACGCTTGTAATGGAACACTAGATAGAGAGATTAGGAGTCGAAAAGTATGCTTTAAAATTGGAACTGAAAATGTGTATACAAAATCAGTCTGGCATGTAACATAACACTTCTTGATACAGTAGATACAAAATAATTATTTCGCTTTATTGCATTTGTCGTTTTTCTACAAGTCACGAACTAGTCACGATAGAGATGAAGTGTCTGCGCAGAATGGTGGGTGTAACAAGAAGAGATCGGTTGAGAAATGAAGACATCAGGAAAAAGGTGGGTACAGCATCAGTACTGAACTTCATCAAGAAACAACAAATTAAATGGTTCGGCCACATAAGCAGATTGTCAACAGACAATGTACCTCAAAGAGCGATGCTCTCCAATACAATTCATACAAAGCAAAAGGTCGGCCACGCAAAAGGTGGACCTCAGAGATAACAGAGGCGATGAAACACGATTTTTATGAAGCGCACACAAAGGCTCATTCTAGAAATCTCATCTTATCCTGACGCTGTGAGGCAAAACAAGAGTGGAGAAAAGAAAAGAAAGAAAGTAGTTTTTCTAATTATTTCAAATATAGCCGGCTGCACGTGCTTGTTTTATTCATATTTCAACGTATCTTAGCACCCACTGCAATCACTCCCACAAACTCCCATTCAGCACTTCAGTTTCGCTGTTATTATCTTGTGCCGGAACAAAGCCCAAGTATGTTTACGATTACTTATCCGCTGCCGGCAGGCGTGAGAACTATTTTCAAAGAAACCAGTGGAAGTTATTCCTCGTGAGTTTGAAGACAAACAATTGAATGAAAAGGTAAAACTTTCTGAAGTCATTGCACGTAAAAATCTACACTAAATCTTAATTCTGTCAGAAGTCTGTGTACATGTTTGCAATAGACAACGCAAGTGTGAATGTGATTGAGCTTGTCTGTGTGAATATAATATTGACAACAAATCATGTATAAACGTGTACACACTCACACACAAACATACACAAACACACGCACTCAGAGATGTATATATATATATATATATATATATATATATATATATATATATTTATCATCATCATCATTGGCCTCTATGTCTCAGGAGACAATAGGTCTTGCGTCACGTAGTATGTTCTGCGCTGAATCACAACGGTTCTTGTGGCTGTAATGGCCTATTCTGGAGGGGTCAATCCTTGTCACAGTTGTGCAGGTAAAACTGGAGACTGGAGCTGATACATAGGATGTTCTCTCTGCCCTCTGTGCTCTCTTTTGCCTCCACATTTGATGTTGTTTTTCTTCTTTTCTTTTTGAGCCGCCCCTCATTGGCGCTCGCCATGCTTGCCTGTCCTTGACCAGCCTCTCCCAGTGTTCTTTGTCTATGCCGCATGAAGTTAGATCACGCTTGCAGGTGTCAATGAAGCGTAATAATGGGCGCACATGCTGTCTAGCACCAGATGCGAGTTGACCATATAGAATGTTCTTTGATATTCTATCATCGCTCATACGGCACACGTGTCTCAGCCATCTCAGATGTCGCTGACTCAGCAAGGTGTACATACTTGGAATGCCAGCACTGTCCAGGACTTCTATATTGGAGATGTGGTCTTGTCATCGGATGTTATATATTCGCCTGAGACAGCGCATGTGGAAGATGTTGTGGCGATGTTCTTGTCTAGCATATGTGGTCCATGTCTCACTACCATACATCAGAGTGCTGAGAACACAAGCCTTATATACTTGTGTCTTGGTGTTTCTTGTGAGTGCCATGTTTTCCCATACACGCTTTGCTAATTTAAACACAGCAGTGGATGCCTTCCCAATGTGACTACTAATTTCATCATCGAGAGAGAGGTTACTGTTGATGACAGAGCCAAGGTATGTAAAGGTGTTGACTACTTCAAGCGTATGACTACCAATGTTGATAGATGGGGCTCTGCTAATATCCTAGAACATTATATTTCTTTTCTTCAGGTTGATGGTCAGGCTGAATTCATTTGCTACTGCAATAAATCTGTTCATGAGGTGTTGTAGCCCTTCCTCTGTGTGTGATGTTAATGCTGCATCATCGGCAAACAGAAGTTCCTTGATGGTGACTCTTTGGACTTTGGTCTATCTGATTTTGTGTGGAGAAATATTTAATATATATATATAATATATATATATATATATATATATATATATATATATATATATATATATATATATATATTTTAATATATATATATATATATATTTTGTAATAGGAGGAGGAATTTTGGTGATCCGGTTGTTATTGTTTGGCTTGCTGGTAACTATTAATCTAATGTCAGATGACAAAGGCCGGCATGTCGTTGTAATTAATCTTTATTGTAACACATCCGTCTTCACATATATTTTAGCATAGGTTTCCCAAAAGTTTTCGGGCCACCGCCCACTTTGCTCGTCTATCTTTCTTTAGGTCCGTCCTCACCGGCTAGTCATATCAATTTCTCTTTGTCAAGCTCATGTCGCACTATTACGTTGTGGTTCTTCGTCGTGTTCTTACTAATAGTCTGCAACCTTTGGTGTGCAATTGTCTTCTATGCTGTCAGTCCTACTGTCTGTCCTTTGTGCTGTCATCGTCTGCCCGTCGTCTCATATATATATATATATATATAAAATAAATCGATATATATATAAATATATATCGATTTATTCGTAGTTACAGGTGGCCATTTGGCAAGTGTGTTACTGTGAAGACTACTGAGTTTGCGTTTGTTTCTCTTACCTTCAAGTTCATATTTAAGTTTCTTTTCGAAAGATTACGTAATATTGTTTTCCATATAATTCTACCATCATCTAGTTTTTGTTCACATTTGTTAGGACCGAAAGAAAAGTTCTTCATTGAAGCCTTGCAGACATTCTTGTATCTGAGCAGTGGTCTGCATTGAAGCCTTGCAGACATTCTTGTATCTGAGCAGTGGTCTGCATTGAAGCCTCTTTCCTTCCAAAAGTTTGTAGAACTTTCTTGTTGGGGTATGAGGCTTTTTTTTCATTCTTCTCACATCTGAGTCTTTTACCGCTGAGCAATCCTATGTACATATACATATATATATATGGAAAATGAAAATCGTGGCATATCCTTTACAGGACTTAACCACCAACCGTATTAAACGAGTCGTCGATTTTCGAGGCACCACTTATACGTTCAGTAGTTTCATTGCTATCTGAAATGTGAGGTCTATTTTTACCGTTCTCTTCCACGGGAACAAATTTATTTCCAAACTGTCAGTAGCAGAGTATGAACCAGGTACACTTGGCTTGTGATCGAGTTCACTATCGATTAAGCTACAGATGCCCATACACACACACACACATATATACATATATATATAGATAATTACGCACTCATTCGTCGTATACTCAAAAAGGGTTCTAAAGTTTGGATATGCATCCTTGTACACAGTCGTCAGGACTTGATGACATAAATGTGTTGTAAATTTTAGAATGTATATTACGTTACTTGTGGGACGGATTAGCGAAATGCGTAAGTATTCTCATTGAACTCAAGAGAATTGTGAGTTCATATTAAACTGATATGTTTAATATATATCAACTGCATATTGTGTGCCTTGTGAATCTATACAACTAAACTTTACTTGCTATTTTACTTTCACTCAAGCTTAAATCGTATTATAGTTACTTTTTTCAAGATGTTAATACCTAGCAGCTACTTTCAAGAATGCACAACTTTATTAAAATTGTCATTTTTTTTTACTACCAACACTAAGACTCTATTATTAGAAACGATGACATGGAAAAACAATTTTCCAACGTACGTGCACAGTGTAAACACTACTTTTATTACAAATGGTAATGCTCATGTTAGTGGGTAGTAACGTGTCGAGTCAGGGGGTTATCACTTCAAGAAATAATTATGACGGATAACGTACGGTAGTCACTCTTTCAGTTATTATTCTCCAGATCTTTTGCAACATATTTCCGGAAAAGAATTCTCACAGCTGTCGAAATTGTCTTTCCTCCAGAGCAGGGCTATCCAAAGTGTGTATATATTAGTGCGTATCTGACTAATGACTCTGGAGATGCGGGCGTCCTGTGGCAATTCGATATCCTCTTAGTATCCCGATTGACACATAAGGATTCAACAAGAGACTTCCACTGTTGCCGTTCTGCTGCCTTTCTACCAACCGTCTCCCACGTCAGGTCACACTCCTTCAACTCTCTCTCTCCACCGTTCTTCTCTATGTTTCCTTTGGACGTCCAGGTCTTCTCTTCCCATCCGCTGTCCATCTGAGAGCTGTCCTAGCCAATGCCCCAACTGGCATACGACACACATGTCCAAACCATCTTCACCTTCGTCACTTAATGATGGTCTCCAAGGATGCACAGTTTGTTCGTTTCAAAAGCTCCTCATTTGTATTTGGCCAGAAAATTTGCAGGATTCTTCTTAAGCCTGTGGAAATTGCAGTAATAATACTAACAATATTAAAAATAAAGTAATATTAATTGTAACACTAATTACAAAACAGATAAAAACTTAATCATGACTGAAAGTTTAATTAATTTTTTTAAATATTCGACTTAAGAAAAAAATGAATCATACTGTTATTCGCAAACACATTTTTTTGTTATCTTTAAATTATGATTAATGTTAAATCTGGAGGAGTAAAATATGGTACCAGGGATGTATCACAGAAAGTCATGGTGCCCGCGGACACTGCGTTGAACAGCAATACTCTAAAGAAACTAATCTCTTTACAACAAATTCCAGGGGTTCAGTTCTGTCAGCTGCTGTCATCATTGTCTTCCCGCCCCAAAATAAGTTTTTTTTTTTTTCAAAACAAAAATAAATCACGTTTATGAGACAATCGATAAGTATATTGACATATTTATGTTTGACTTCCACAGGTCAATCTTAACGGTCATGTCTCGTTTGATTCCGAGATACCAGACTATCGAGCTGACCAGACCATTCCATTTGGTTTATACCTAATAGCTGTCTTCTTGGCGGACATTGACACCAGAGCATCTGGGCGAGTCTATTACAGGTAAGCTACCAGAAAGGTGTATTCATCTGGTCAAAATTCACCTGGTGTGTTCAAGTTTGTGTTGTTTTTTCTTTTTGGTTTTTTTCGATCCAGAAGCATTTGAGCTTTCAGCTCTTCAACTCGGTGCCAATGACATCGTAACCCTTCGGTTCGGTGCAACGAACACCGTAAATCTGAAGAACCTGTGGTTTTTGCTAGCCCACAGAAATGAACAGTACTCCAGGGGCTTGTCACCCGTCGTCCAACGCGTTATGAACACGTTGGGCAGGCAGGCATTTGTGTGGTGTAAAGAAGGGTGGCATTTTTTAGAAATTGCACATATTAATATTTACAGATATACAATCGATTTAATGTTTATTTTATATTTTTATTTTATACGTGATTGTTTATATATATATAAATTATTCAGATGTATTTATCTTAAGGATGCTCGTTCCAGTAATAGCTTTCACATGTATATATTTCACAGGTGTCTCTGAGACCATATGATGGATATATTAGCAATTCTTTTATCACATAATGCTCCAATCTTCTTGATCTTTTTCTCTTCCTCAGTTGTATCTTTCCTTGACTGTTTTTCCAAGCCTTCGTGTAGTTCTATGTGATCAAAATACTTCAATTTTCGTTTTCATATATTTTGTTTAATATATATATGTTTAATTCTTGTATTATGGATTTGTTTGTGCTATTATGTGTCCAATATATTTTAAGGATTCTTTTTAGATGCAAGAACGTTGATATCAAACCAACAACTGAGACTAACGAAAAACGTTACGTATTTGGGTAGCTCGATAACAGCCGATGAAAGAATCAATACCGAAACACAGCAAATATGCAACAAAGCAAGTCAAATCATCGACAAAATGACGTCGATACTCAATTGCAAATATGTATGTTTACACACAAAACGAACCTAATACAATTCCATCTTCATAACAATTTTGTGATATCAGTGTCAAAATTGGACGCTTACATCATATGAAAAAGGATAAATTAAAGCAACAGGGATCAAATGTCTGCAAAAAATAGCGGAAGTAACAAGGAGAAAAGATCCCAAACGAGACTATTAGAGACGTCGTAGGAACAACACCAGTGCTAAAGCATACTAGGAAACAACAAACTAAATGGGTTCGACAATGTAACACAGTTGTCGTCCAGCACTACACTACAACAAGTATTACTATTCAGAAACAAAAGTTGCCCTTTATACAGTTACACACAAAAAAGATTGGATCGAGTTGTATTCAAGGAGAAGAAGTAGGAAGGTTAATAAATTAACACACAGGCCCTTGATAATTTTCAAAATAGCATAAATATTAGGAAACTAACATAATGTAGACAAATAACCAATACATTTTGTTGGCAAAAATATTAGAAAGAAAGTAGGAACACTAACAGAAAAGTGAACAGAAATAACAATAAGTGAATAAACAGCAGAATACTATTGTGTTGTACTTGATTTTTATGAATGATCTTTTAATCAAAATTGATTTTTTTTTTACCGTGGTATCTTTGTCAAAGTCTTTATGTAGTGTGCTGTACAATTCGTCACTCATGTTGTTTCGTTTACTTAATAAAGGCCTTTTGGTCGAAACGTTGCTGTGTATTGTCATTGTTTTTGTATTTTGTAAAACTACAGTACTTTGTTATTACGTGATTCGTCATTCTACATAGTTTTACTGCAGTCTCCATCTATATTGATTTTACTTCTTCAATATCCAACTGATATGGTTAATCGCTGGAATCTGTTGGAGATATTGCGAAGGAGATCGGAACACCTATGAACATGTCATGAGTGCAATGAAGATATTGCAAACTGAAATTGAAACGAATATAAGAAACAGGACATGCCGTGGTTACATTATAGTCTGCTTTTGATATGAAGACATTACTTTAATTCATTTGATATATAAATATGTACACATATTGATACTCGTATATAAATAACAAGCATTACTTCAGTTGGTGATGACTGACAGCTGCTATAAAGTGAGGGGATGATAAAAGTAAACCGTAGATGTCAATTGACGATAGTAACTCGGGTAAGACTTATAAATCAATTCTACATAGGAATGAGTTAACCGTCACAGACCTTGTGTTTTGCTGATGAGTTCTCGTTATCAACTCTGAGAAAGATATTGCTACTTATATGTACATGTTTTCTATGGTGTCTGCGATATGTCTGACTTATTATTAAAATCATGAAAACTAAGACTATGTCTCACCAAACCCCTTTTTCCCAACCCTACAGAAGCAGTATCATGATTCAGGATATTCAATAGTAAGCACTAGCGCCTCCTGCCACAGGAAACTTTACTTATGTTGACAGCATTCTATCCAGAGAGGCAAACATCAACTTTGAGGTCAACAATAGAATATTCAAAGCCAGTGTTGCATTTCGAGACTACGTTTTACCTAGTGGGAGTAGATGGCGATAAACATCGCCACAAAACTTAAAGTTAGCTTCCATGTTCTACGTCAGTACGACAAAAACAGTTTATACCAGACGCGCAAGAAAACTAAACCAATTTCACAGCCGACTCCGTAGATTGCTCAAAATAAAATAATAACACACAATTTTCAGATACCGAAGTCCTCATTAAGGTCAAGAATCCAATACTCCACACTCTGTTGCAGAAGACCCAGGTGAGATGAGCCAGACAGGCTGCACGAGTGCTTGGTAAATGCATCCCAAAACAGCTGATTTATTGCTAGCTAGATGGGGTAATGGACTGGATGATGAGTAGAAAAAATACTTTAAAGACCCCATCAAAGTGTCTCTAAACCGCTTCGATATAGACACAACGTGCTGGAAATTCCTCGCACAAGTTCAGCAAATGAGACACTGCAACACAACAAAAGAGCCCTTAGCTGACATTCGTCGTACTACTGAAGAATGGGTAAAACGAACTGAGCAAAATGACAGAATACACTCACAAGTACAACCCTGATCATGTATGTCCTACATGTGGTAGAGAATTGCGTTCCACGTATTGGCTTCTCTACAGTCACCTTCGCGCACACTAGAAAAGTGCAACAACACATCACTTGCGATGGACGACTACAATATGTTGATTAACGATTGTAACTCAAGTAAGAAACATATGTCGATTAACAAAAGTGAGTATGATAAGACATACAAAGCGATAACGAATTACCTATATCGCACCTGCCGAAATAATACTTCTTCTTCTTCTTTTGTCGTCACACTGCTACCGGGTTGTTGCCCAGTGTCGTGTTTTCTGTTTTTGTCTTGCGCTATTCTGGTGGCTTGGGTGATTGTTATTTTTGCTCTTTCACATGATTCTGCTATACCATCTAACCATCTTTTTCGTGGTCTTCCTCTTGTCTTGAAATAATACTGTCAATACATTTATTAAAAGTTGAATGCTTTGTTTTCAGATCTACCTCAGAATTTGACCTCATTCAGAAAGCTGCCATAGAAATCCGTTCCAACTTCACTGGTTTTGAAAGCTTTATACCTTCATCTTTGTTCATTGTCACGTGGGATCGAGTTGGTTACTATAACGAACAAGCAGATAAAGTAAGATTCTTTTTCTTCTGTTTTCTTTCACATGCGGAGATGTACAAAGTTCCATATTAACAGCATTCATCTTTTATATTTATATAACAGCCACTTCATCAGTAAAACACTCTGCAAACATAAAAACAGCCATGTCATCAATAAAACACTTTTAAACCATAGCATTTCATGAGCAAAACATTATGTTAAAAAAAAAAACATGCCACATGTAAAACATTCTACAGATATTTATTTTTCCGATCCAGAAGCACTTGAGCTTTCTGCTCTTCGGCTCAGTACCCATGGACATCGTAACCCTTCGGTTCGGTGCCACGAACACCGTAAATCTGGAGAACCTGTGGCTTTTCTGCCCGCCCGCGCTGCATATATAAAAGCAGTAGACATCTTACTCGTCAAATCACTATGTATGTGTAAACAAAAATTTCAGTTATAAAGCATGCCCAAATCACAAGTAAAATATGATCACAACATAAAACAGGTCGGATTGAAATTTGATTGGTCATATAATAAGGAAACGCCTCTTCTAATATTCGTGCCAAGAAAACAACTAACAATAGTATATCAAATTCGTCTGTACCAATAACGTAGACAAGTATCTAAGAGCGGTGACGAAAGTAATTGTAAGAACTATTTTCTTGCTGTATTTATGTGAATGAGAATGATGATAATACGTTTTCATGTAGGTGATGTTATGTTATGTTATGTTATGCGATCGACGTCATGGCACATTGGGCATTCCCATTCGTGCTCTGTCCTCCGTTGCAGCAGCCATCCCAAAGTCCATTTGCTCACAGTACCCATGAGAAGTTGATTACTATATCTTCTCTCTACCACGAAGACGACACTGTCTGGCTTGTCCAAACTTAACGCCTAATTCTCGAACTCGTTCCAGCGTCTGAGACCCGCCCGTGTCACACAATTGAGAGCGTACCGCATTGATGATATCGGCTCTGTCCATACTTCTGACCACTTAGTCGGGGCACTGTTTGCAAGAGAGTCAGCACGCTCATTACCCCGCACTCCAGCATGTCCAGGCGTGTACAGCCAAGTCATTTTCTTGAGATGTGATCTTGAGATGTGATCTGATGTGTATTTGATAGAACTACTAATGTACATGCGCTGAGAGAGTTCACTAACAAAACAAACGTTCTAACAAACACCTGAAGAAATCGGTCATAGTTGTTTTCTCATATAATGCCAACTAGCTGGCGTCTGTTGCTTAGAGGTTAGTGACTCGGTCTATTAACCCCGACGTTCTGAGTTCGAATCACGCTACGGACAGTTTAGTTGCAAATTGTTTCGCGTGGATTTTAACAAAAGGACGATGACACCACCCGTTCAGAAAGCAATGGCAAACTACTGATCGTAATAATGCCTAGAAAAATCACAAACAGTGTTATAAGCTGGGGTTGATTCGCAAAGTCATGTAAAGAATATACAATTAACTTTTAATGCCAACTAGAAGTTAAATATTGTGCCAGTGGTGAATATTACTAAAGATAGACAAAAGACGAGGCAAGAGAAGATACAGAACAGTCTTAACATGATGGCATAAATGAGTATCGACAACGATGATGATAGCCAACAACAGCAGATCTCTGTAGTGTAGAGGTTACGTGATCGTCTTCGTGCCAATGGTAGTAGGTTCGCTCCTCTCGTGGAGCCATCTGGGTATTTTCAGAGATCCCTGATCTCAGTGTAAGTGAGATCGAGTTCCTAGTCCTATCGAAGACGGACGATAAAACGTAGGTCCCGTGTTCAATTTGAGCACGTAAAAGAACCCTTGGCAGTTCAAAATAGAGAAGAGCAGACTGGAAATTCGCTGCTCGTGCAAAATTCATTGAGAAGATTTTCATTAGATAAAATCTACAAAAATATCTTCACCATCTTCAAAATTACATCGAAAACCCTCGCCAGTGTTACGAACTTCGTGCACTGCAGCAGCGATCTTCCTGTGTAAGAAAGAGACTGGGACACACATGGTTACTCGCCAAGTTCAATGATAATGGTCATATCAATCAATCAATCAAACAGCAGGCACGGCACCTTACCACAAAGATGAAGAATTGGACAAGAGGGGAGATAATAGCTCTTAGTCGAGGTAACAATGTGGTCAGGAGGGATAATAACTTATTATAATAACGATGAAGATAAGGATGAAAGTGATGATAATTATAACGAAGACTTCTGTTGTCTTTTTTCAGCTCAACACTTTCCAACTGGTGTTAGCCACAGATGGACAAGATTCTTTTGCTTTCTTTCACTATTCGGACGATATGCAGTGGACCACATCACAGGGAAAATTTAAAACCACTTACGACGATATCCCACCTCAGGCTGGATTTGATGGAGGAGAGGGAGGCAACTTTCTCACACTGTCGGGTTCTGCAATGACTGGGGCGTTTGTCCAGTGAGTTGTCGTGTTTTAATTGTATCAAAAGCAGCGGTACTATACGATTAAGTTATATTTCTTTTGTGGCTGCAATAAATGCATATAATATTATCAACGTGTAACACTGTATGTTCCTGCATGCGTACTCACAGCTTCACATGCAGTTTTTAAAGCAGGCTTGTCAAACGGCTCCCACACATATTGAAAAGAGATACTAAAAACATCGGTTGTATGCAGTGTCATTGATAGGTATTCGAATAACAAGGCTACTTTGTATCAATGCCACTCCATTATACCTCCCATGGACGCAAAAGCACATAGAGATAAGCTCGCACCTTCAAGGTCAGGAAATACAATGTCCGAAGCCTACCCCCTCCTGCCAGTGGGGCATTCCGAAACAGACTTGTTTCAACAATGAAATAAGAATCGACATCAGCTCCGCTGCGGTGATGACGTATTTAATGGGGACATACCTGCTAAAGGAAATTATGATTTCCGCGGTGAGGACGTATTTAATGGGGACATACCTGCTTGAAGGGAATCTGATCTCCGCGGTGAGGACGTATTTAATGGGGACATACCTGCATAATAAAATCATGATCTCCACGGTGATGTCTGCTGAGGAAATATTTGCATGAAAGAGAATCAACATCATATTCGCAGTGGTGACGTCTACAGCAGACATATCGAATTAAAAAGTATCAAATCTTTCATTTTCAGCATGTCTCGAGGTTGCAAAAGAGTTATGGAAATGAAAAAAAAACTCTCTAACACGTAACCGTGTGCCATCTGTAGTCGTCTAGAGACCAGAAGACTCGTGTAGAAGCATCCCCCTCAGAGATTCTTCTTTTATGTAATGCGAACAGATCTCATACCACTGACCTATAGCACGCTCCACCCAGAAACAATAACCTGGATACATCTTCTTCTTCAGCGGTCTCTGGTCATGCGCTTAATTTACTCTGGACCACAAACTGGGCAGTCAGTTTCAGGTCTGTCAGGTTTCTCCAAAGCTTAGTTTTCAGGTCGACTGGGTGTGGCCACATGTTGCTTCTCAGCTCACCCAGGAGAGGACAGTCTTGCAGGACCTGGATAGAAACCGTGAACTTCATTGTCGTGCACGTTGATAAAGTGTTGATAACTCGTGCTTCGTCAGAGATAATCAAAACCAACAACAGCATCTTATCTAGACGGATTGCATACACACGAATAAGCATCAACATATCAACAAGAAAATCATCTACCCAGAGTCTCTTGAGGTTACACAAGAAGTTAAAATAGCCAGATGAATATCTTCATGAATTCTTCAATAGCACTACACATTTAACTTTTAGTGTTCTGAATTTAAAAGGCATCAAATAAAAACAGGTGACAGAGTTACAAAATACAAAACTGATTTCGAAAACATTGATTTCGTGTTTCATTATGTTTTTTTTTGTGGTATTTAGTTTACTACTGTTTACTCTATATTAGTTTCATTATGTTGTTTTTGTGGTATTTAGTTTACTACTGTTTACTCTATATTAGTTTCATTATGTTGTTTTTGTGGTATTTAGTTTACTAATGTTTACTCTATATTAGTTTCATTATGTTGTTTTTTGTTATTTAGTTTACTAATGTTTACTCTATATTAGTTTCATTATGTTGTTGTTTTGGTATTTAGTTTACTAATGTTTACTCTATATTAGTTTCATTATGTTGTTTTGTTATTTAGTTTACTAATGTTTACTTTATATTAGTTTCATTATGTTGTTTTTTGGTATTTAGTTTACTAATGTTTACTCTATATTAGTTTCATTATGTTGTTTTTTGTTATTTAGTTTACTAATGTTTACTCTATATTAGTTTCATTATGTTGTTTTTGTGGTATTTAGTTTACTAATGTTTACTCTATATTAGTTTCATTATGTTTGTTTTGTGGTATTTAGTTTACTACTGTTTACTCTATATTAGTTTCATTATGTTGTTTTTTGTGGTATTTAGTTTACTACTGTTTACTCTATATTAGTTTCATTATGTTGTTTTTGTGGTATTTAGTTTACTACTGTTTACTCTATATTAGTTTCATTATGTTGTTTTTGTGGTATTTAGTTTACTAATGTTTACTCTATATTAGTTTCATTATGTTGTTTTTTGTTATTTAGTTTACTAATGTTTACTCTATATTAGTTTCATTATGTTTTTTTTGTTATTTAGTTTACTAATGTTTACTCTATATTAGTTTCATTATGTTGTTTTTTGTTATTTAGTTTACTAATGTTTACTCTATATTAGTTTCATTATGTTGTTTTTTGGTATTTAGTTTACTAATGTTTACTCTATATTAGTTTCATTATGTTGTTTTTTGTTATTTAGTTTACTACTGTTTACTCTATATTAGTTTCATTATGTTGTTTTTTGGTATTTAGTTTACTAATGTTTACTCTATATTAGTTTCATTATGTTGTTTTGGTATTTAGTTTACTAATGTTTACTCTATATTAGTTTCATTATGTTGTTTTTTGTTATTTAGTTTACTAATGTTTACTCTATATTAGTTTCATTATGTTGTTTTTTGTATTTAGTTTACTAATGTTTACTCTATATTAGTTTATTATGTTGTGTTGCTCCTTCGAGGATCCATAATATTTACCAGTATTGTTCAGTTAGTGTTATTGAGTTACCTAGTTCCTATTAGACATGTAGGTCTGTATTAGTTTACTAAAGTTACTCATGAGAAGACCAGCTGGTAGCCTTGCCAGGCAAAATTCATTACCAGTTTTTGTTTAAGTCTACAAAATATTCTTACCATCTTCTAAATTACACTGAGACCTCGCCGCTGCTACGAGTTCGTTCACTACCACTGAGATCCTTCTGTGTGAAAGAGATCGCAACACATGTTACTCACCAAGTGCAATGATGACGGTCCTATCAATCAATCGACCTATATTATATTAGTTTAATATCATAGACCAGTTTGTTTTTGTTAAACCTGTACAATGTTGGGATGTATCATATTACATAATACTAGAATACACCTAAGAATCATAATTATCTTGCAAAATGTGAATACATTCACTAATAAAAAAAACATATGTTCATGTCTAGATGGTGTGTATTATTAGATACGATTATTTCCTACATAATATGATAACGTTCATTTAATGTGTGTTCCCAGTGGATCCAACGTGAACATCCCTGGTGTATGGATGCACCAAATTGGTAACACAGGCAATGGAAATATCAAACCAGCAGATATTAATATTGGAGAAGGTGAGTTCGTTCTGTACATTTTTATTATAATACAAATAAATGTATGTCAAGATCAGATAAACCTGAGGCTGGAATAGCTGGATAGTTATTCTTGACAGACCGTTATTTTAGGAACGAAAAAAATAACGTTCTTGCAATAACTTTGATATACACGAGATAATGTTTGCAATAAATTATTTTTGTTTTGTTAAAGTTGAGTTATTTTCAGAATTTTACGCAATTACAAATGATTACTTTCTTTATTAATGAAACAGCATCAAAAGGAAACTGTTAACAAAACGAAATATAACAAAAATACTAAATAAACAGTTTTATATTTATCTGACAAATTGAGAATAATCAACGTTACAGCGCTTAGGACACTCTAGTGAGCGTTTATTGAAAGGTTCATTGACATCAGAGAACTTGCACAGTAGCACCAACGGTGAAATCGAATTTTCCAGTAACTTAGAAATTTCTTTATTCAGTTTCAGCTGGGTAGAATAGGGAATTTGCTGGTTTTTTTCGTGGGTCTGCTCGCTATGAATTCATCCGTAGTTATGGCGCCTAATATGAAACCTCAGACTAATTTTTTTGCGTAAAGGCTTGCTTGCCTTTTCATCAGTGTCCGTCCCCATTCTGACGAATCTTACTTCGACATCAGAAGTACGTGTGATTTAAATCATCTCCTGTAGTCTAACCATGTGATAATTTTGGTCTAACATGGCATCGAACCCTGGAATTTCTCCGGCACGTGGTCACTAGCGCAGCGTGTTTTCAACTTCACTATTGGCATCCTCTCGAATAGGAAATTAAAAGACCGTAGCCTATAATAAATTCACGTGACGCTTCGATTAGAGTAACCAATCGCTCAACATAAAAACGTGTGTGCGACACGAGGGCCCCATATCAATCATTCTCTTCTTGTGTATCATGAAATGAGTAATGAGACAGATAGCATATGATGCTAATAGAGAATTACGATGGGCAATGGCACAGTTAGAATGTGTAGATAACATTCTATTGCTGGCCAACTCCTATCAACATATTCAGGAAAAGACTGCGCAAGTTCAATTGAGCGTAAATCGTGAACGTAAAGAGACTGAAGTTATTGCAATAAATTTAGGCAACAATGCACCCATTGAAATAGAAAACCAAAAGCTAACAGCAGCAAATACATTCATATTCCTAGAAAGCATAGTAATACACGATGTCTTCTTCTTCTTTTTCTTTGCGTTCGTTCTTTACGACCAACTTTAATCACTCTTATGATATGTTTGATCTTTGCCAAGAACGTGTATACGTTGCACATTGGTTTGGTGGCCCCTAAACGCAGACTTTTACATGTTTAGGACATGTGCATCCGATTTCAGCCAAACCTCCTTAGTCGCCTCTTACGACATGCGTGGCAGGTAACAGTGGTTCTATTCTTTACACCCTAATTTTTGGGCCCCGGTAACCACTCGGGCGATACACGATGTGGGTGCCGGTGACAGGCGATATCAACAAAAGAATGGACATAGCAAGAATTATTTTTGCTAATCTAACCTGACCAGTGCAACACATCAACCAAATTAAGGATACATGGGCGTTGCTTACTTTAAATATCTGTGTAGTAATCTGAATGCTTGAAAATAACATAAAACAGTTTCTCGATCGCCGTTCTTTCATGCACCATGTCTGAGAAATATTCTCAGAATATATTGATCAAACAAAATAAGCAATCAAGACGGCGTGCTCAACCTATTCAATCAGTATTACATACATATAGTGATAAAATTAGCAAGAAAACTGGCTAATACTACAAATAAGAAAGAGAAAATTGAAGGATTTTGGATATATAAAAGAGACAAAGGGCTGGAGAACGCATCATGGAAGGAGGCATACCGGCAAAGAGGAGAAGAGGAAGACCACGGAGAAGATGGATTCAGGATGTAACTGATGGTTTGAACGTGACGACCGCAGAAATTCCGGACTGTTGAGGTGGCAAAGTTCTGCTCAGGACAATCTATTTATGATGATGATAAGTGATAAAATGTAGGCACTGGAGTTGGATATGATATAATAGAAACTCCCATGCAGTGGTCTCCGGGCTAAAACGAAAGATAGGCCAAAGACAATCTAGCAGAAAACAGGGAAGACGGGGATGCACAGTGTGGGTCAGACTTAAGGCACCCTGTGAAGGATGGACCGAGCATGGTGACTAGATTTTATTGTTGCTCTCACAAACACCACAAGGCGTGTTGGTCACTGATTGCTTTGCCATTTGTGTGTCCAGTGGAAAGAAGAAAAAGAAGAAGAATAAGGCACAGGTTTATCGAAACATGAATTACGTTAGATGACTGATTCATGTGCACTAACGACTGTGTCACGTACTCTAATGTAAAACTGTGAATAGAAAACATGGATAAACTACGAAACAAAGTTTATGATAATTAGGACTTTGGTGTTAGTGCAGCGTGACAATTTATTTTCTTGACTATCAATTTCTAAACGACTTAAGAAGATGATACAGAGTTACTCAATGAAGTACTAGAATGTAAAAAAACACTAATATTTTCTCATAAGTTTGTACTGATGTATATCGTAAGTGGGAAAAAAAATACTTTTTATCTTTTTTTATCAGCGTATTTACTGTTATTTTTTTTAAAAAACGAAACAAATTTCATAGAAAGCACATTATACGATTTCAACATGACATCTTTGTTAAAAAAAAAAAAAAGCACATTTGCTAAGAACTGTAAAGTCTCAGTATTTGAATTAATGAATTGCATTTTTATTTTGATAAACTCTTACACTGCCAACAGTTGTCGGTATTCTAACGAAATAAATGCACAATTACAGCAGTGTAACTTCACACTGGATTATCACAAGCCAGCTCTTTATTTATGTATGTTTTGAAGAACATCGTTACATATATTTCTACAAAGTGTTGATTGTTTGGATCGTAGAGAAAGTTTACAGCAGTTGTCGCTTAAACTTCTCATCTTCTATCACTATTGCTTAATCAAGAGTGTTTCAACACTGGTTTTTCATTAGTTTTGTAAATGAACCCATTGAAGGAAGTAGACGTTACACGTTTTCATACATGGAAATGTAGTTATCAAAGACAAGACTTATCTTGTTCAATGTCACGGACATGTCACACATATCTTATCGCATGTAAGGCATAGACCAGTATGAGAGTATGAGTGTGTACCTCTTCTTCTATCCTTTCTTTTTTTAACCCTGGTTGGGGCGAAGGTCTTCAACCATGTCAAGTCTTTCTACTCTAACGATCTCTGGCAGCTCCTTTCATGTCTTCGATATAGCGCTAAACTCTACCTCCTAATCTCATTTCTCTGTGTTTTTGCCTTTCTTTCTATCGTTTATCCAGCGAGCTCAATGAAAAAGCCCTTCTTGTTATATCTTCCTCGGGTTTTCTCACGGTATATTCTATCCAGCGTCAGCCTTTTTACTTTACTTCTTTGCTCATTGGAATATGTCTCGTTCTCTCCTTAAGCTCCACACATGTTACTCTCTCTCTCTCTCTTATACCACATCTGTGCAACTATTCTGTACAGACATCATTTGATGAATGTTTGCGGACTATTAGTTATTTCTTCAGTTGTTCTCTATGTTTCTGACCCATATTGTAGAACTGATTTAACGTTGGAGTTAAATGTTCTTATTTTGCATACTGTAGAACTGATTTAACGTTGGAGTTAAATGTTCTTATTTTGCATACTGTAGAACTGATTTAACGTTGGAGTTAAATGTTCTTATTTTGCATACTGTAGAACTGATTTAACGTTGGAGTTAAATGTTCTTATTTTGCATATTGTAGAACTGATTTAACGTTGGAGTTAAATGTTCTTATTTTGCATACTGTAGAACTGATTTAACGTTGGAGTTAAATGTTCTTATTTTGCATACTGTAGAACTGATTTAACGTTGGAGTTAAATGTTCTTATTTTGCATACTGTAGAACTGATTTAACGTTGGAGTTAAATGTTCTTATTTTGGTTCTTACTTTCATTTATTTTGACTTCCTCAAAACTCCCTGGGATTAAAAATATTATTGCCTTTTGTATTCTTTTTCCGACATCTCTATTTCTCCCTCTTGATCTACATTGCTACTCAAATATGTGTATGTTTCCACCCCTTGAAGTGGAGTTTCACCCATGGAGATCAGGTTTTTTTATTCTCATCATATATTGGTTTATTCTCAACACCTTTATCTTCCTATATGAATGTTGAGTCACAGTTGTAATGACCTCCGATCAAGTATGTTTAGTTTATCCTGCTTCTGGTTCCGTGCGTGGAACAGAAGGGCTATATTATCAGTCAAGTCCAGACCGTCAAATTGCCTTTCTTGTCTTGTGGTGGTTACTGTCACTTTTGTAATCCTGTCCATTGTAAATAAGAAATAATGAAGAAAATAATAAGGTCAAATTCTCTCGCCTCTCTCGCGATCGTTCTTAAGCCGTTTTTATCATTCTATTGTGATATATTTATCGCCCAGGCATGCGTCACGGAGAGGTCACTTCGTGGTCGACTTTGTTGAAACATTGTGATTCAGCACAGAAAATACTACGTGATGCAACACTTATTGTCTCCTGAGACAAAGAGGCCAATGATGATGATGATGTGATATATAAACAGCCAAACATCAGAACGGGATGTAGGTGCACAGCCTTCAGTACCAATTGGAGCTCAAGTGCTTATCTTTCGGTGGTGTGTCTCGGTTTTAACCAGCGTTTGTGTACGGTTCGCTCTCCTAGCCTTTGCTGTCACAGCCAAAACCCACAAGGCAGCAGGTTGCTATTGTCTTTCAGGGCAGTGACTGTCGTGCTTGCCGCTGCCGTGCCTGCCGCTGCCATGACTGCTGCTGCCGTGCCTGCCGCTGCCGTGCCTGCTGCTGCCGTGCCTGCTGCCGCCATGCCCGCCTGAGAGCCCATCCGTTTGCTCTGGTGCCAGCCTCACCATTTCCGACAATTCCAATCGTGCTCACATTTGCGTGTGCGGTTCCTGCCTGGGGCTTATTCACGTGATATAAATATACTTGAAGCTATCAATGAATGACGTCTGCTTGTTTGGTATGTATGTACTCTTGTGTGTATGTGCGCGGTTGTTTCGTCTCATATATACCAGCACAAATGTTAGTTGTCTGTGTTTGTGATAGTACTGCTCGAATCTAACCTATTTCCCCATGTTATGTAGTCGATACTATTGGAAAAACATAACAAAGCGAGGCGATTTTTTAAGAGAGTTAGCTGGCAGTGGTCTTCATGTTTAGACGATGGATACAGGGAGAAATAAGGTCGTGGTTCAATTTCAGTGTTTGGCAATTTTTTTCCGAACGCCCCATATACCCGTTCGTTGTCTACTTTATTTACCATACCGCGTGATAATATTGAATCGTCAGGGCAGTAATAGTGTGCAGCTGCGTTCAATTCTAGTGAGCCACCCGTGTAGTCATAGTATGCAGTTGTGTGCGGTACCAGTCTGTCGCTCTTGTAGTCATAACGTGCAGCTGTGTACGATACTAATGTGCAGCTGCTTGCGATACTAATGTGCAGCTGCTTGGGATACTAATTTGCAGTCGTGTTATCTTCATTGAGTAGTCAGTTATTGTACTATGTTGCTTCATACAAACATAATGTGCGGTTTGGGGAATTGGACAGTCATATTATGCTTCCATGTTTAGTCGTAGTGGACTGAGGACAGTCACCGTGTGCTAATTCGAGCAATTATAGTGTATTGCTTAGTAACTTTGTTTTCAGCTGTTGTATGAGCAAGTACAAAAGCATATGTACAATAATTATATGCACTGCTAAAACATAGACGCTGTTCTACACACTTTTTCTTTAATGGTAACCAATTGGTGTTTCTTATAAAGTGTTTTTTCAAGCTGATGTAAGACTTTTCAAAACAATCTGCCCCATACCGTTCCCGAGAGAATTCCGTGTGGTAGGTAATGATACAGCAACCCTGCTACTAAAAGGAGGGCAGGTCCTCTTTAATGGTTACACAATATAATGCAATATCTAGGAGTTGGAGACTGCGTCATTTTTCTGCAGTTCTCTTGCATGACAATCAGAGTTATGTCACAGTGTTAAATGCGTATCTTGCACGTTGACATTGAAAAATACAAAGCAAAAGGTGGACCTTAGAAATCAGAGGTGGTGAAAACATTATTTATAAAGAGCACACAAAAGTCCGTTCTATAAATCTCTTCTTATTCAGACTCTGTGAGACAAAACAGGGTTAGAGAAAAGAAAGAAAAAGGATACTTGCACATGTGGGCCAACCCTTGTGCTCACTTGTTGAACACATATTTCGTGAAATGAAACACAGCTTTTTATTGACGACTGTAAAAGTTTACATTCTATGTGTGCCGCTATTCCGCACTGCTTCTGTCATTATACATAACCACATTTGAAGATCATCAATTGCTGTTTTTATTCATACAGGAAATCGTATATTTTTGTTTCAGCGATATTCTTTAGTTATATTAAATATCTTCAAACTGCCTGTTATCAATAATAATGTTATGTACAAATGTGTTGCTTTACTATAATTTATTATAATAATTATTTATATATGTATAAAATATCATTACAGTAACACTGTTTGAGGTCGAGACTATGCAGGACAGCTGTTTTCAAGCATCATCACTGTGCCATTCTAATGCTCAATGTATTGATAATGATAGAGGAGTCTGTTGTGTCTGTGTACCGCCTTTCTATGGTAACGGCCGTCATTGTCTGGAACCAGGTGAGAGTTGTCTCATTATATTATATAATATAAAAATGCATGATTTATTCAGCTTCCTTTTGAGTACTAATTTTCTACAAACGTATGTCATTCTCTCTCTCTGCGTTCCCGTTATGTCATTCTCTCTCTTTTGCGTTCCGTTATGTCATTCTCTCTCTCTCATGCGTTCCGTTATGTCATCTTCTCTCTTGCGTTCCCGTTATGTCATTCTCTCTCTCTCTCTCTTGCGTTCCCGTTATGTCATTCATTTATGACATTATTCGTCCGTTTTCATATTTTCCAATCACCTCAATATTCATTTTAACACTTCCGCTCTGTAATTATTTTTGTTTTACCTATCATTATATGGACGCATCTGTATTGCAAATGTATACCAAATTAGCCAGTATACAGGCTTTGCGTCATCTTAAGACGTAACGCGAGCCAGCATATCGGCTCAGATATATGAATGGGTTAAACTCTCTTCATCATTGGTTTTCTTTCGTTCCTCTTTTCGTGTGGGTTGCAGAACAAGATCTGCCTGCCATACTGTTTACTGGTTTTTTTTTAATATAATATATTGTTCTATCCAACATAAGTGTATCTTCTTAAGTTCTACTGATTCCACTGGTACTTGTATCGTTAATACTGAATTGCACGAGTTCGTCATTAGCACCTTGCTATACCATTTCAGCCATTCTATTATGTGCAATCACATAGGTTAATTTAAGAATTCAGAATATTCGTTGACAATTGTTGGAGTTGTCATTCTTATGTTTCATAGCCTTATCTAAGAACTGATTAGACATTTCAGTTCAATATCTTAGCTTAGTATTGAACATGATTTTCTTTTGATTTTCAAATATGTATCACCACACTATAAAATATTTTTGCAGTTTGTATTCTTATTTTAATATCATGTGTTCTCTCATTCTTTTCTATCTTAATACCAATATATAAATGTGAACTCACCCACATCATCTAAAGCTGTTTCTTCTATTATAATCAATTACTGATTGCTGCTTTTAGTCTTCAAATTTTTCTACTTTCTTTGTGTATGTTAAATCCAACATGCTTCGACTTTTTTAATATACTAAATATATTTTAATCTTCTTCTTCTTCGAACGCTCCATATTGACCACTTGTTAAACTACTCTCTGTGATTTGTATGTTATCTGAGCCTAAGAATGATTGTACATTGGACCAGTTATGTGCCTACACGTAGGCCAGCACATCTGATTTCTGCTATGCTTTTTTTTTACTAGTGTAGCATCCCTAGGCCCTACTTCAGTCGCCTCTTACGACATGTTTTGTAGGTTGCAGTGTTATTATTCTTTGCTCCCCTTGAAAGCCCCAGCAACACACAATTTTGAATTTGGAATCAGTTATGTGAAAGATAGATAGATCATCTATGAAATCCAGGTTCTCAATGGGGCCAGTCATAGTAAATGAAATTTCTATTGTCTAATACTTTTGTATTCATAATTCAGTTGACAGTCAGTAAGAAGATAAATGATGACAAGAGAAATCTAAGACAATCCCCCATTCTTGTATCAAATGTTTTTGTAAGTTGTTCTTTGTAGAGAATTCTATATTTCATTAATTTGTATGTTTTCCTTATTAGATTAGAAACTTGCAGGGACTTCATAATACCGCAACAGCTTGCATATTGTTGTTATATGTAAGCACTGAAAAGCTTTTATTCACCCCCATGATTGAAAGAGATGGGTGTTAATAAGAGATTAGTGTGGTAAGAAAAGAACGGTACAACAGGTATACGAGTAGGCCCATCAATCAAAATAGAACTGGTACGGTCAGTAGCTGAAAGCTGATGGAGATATTGCGAAGGAGATCGGAGCACCTATGGACATGTCCGAGTGCAATGAAGATATTCCAAACTGAAACTGAAAAGCTTTTAGCATAGTACACAAATCCAATGTAAAATGGAGAGATCTATTCAGGCTTTTTTTTACTATTATGCACAGTGTTGGAGTCTAGTATGCGCAGATTATATATTTTCTGAAATATGTCTGTTCTTTTCTCAACTGATTGTCAATTTCTACCAGGTGTTCCACAGAAGGTCAATGGACGTGTATATGGAAACCTGAATGGTATTTCTCTGAACGATGACTTGTTAATGCACACATATGTGGTAACAACTGATGGTAGGACGTACAGTGCTATTTCTCGAGTTCCATCCAGTCTTGGTGCAGCAATACAGACTTTGAATTCCATTGGAGGAATCATTGGCTGGCTTTTTGCTGTTCCTGTGAGTACGAGGGCCTCTAATGGCTACAGTTTTACAGGTAATTGTAGATTTTACTGTTAACATTTTGCTATTACTATGAAATATCTCTTGATAAAATCAGAGACTTGTCATTAATTCTTACAATAGGATAGACTATCTGACCAAACTTTCTGGCATTAACAATTTTTCCATAATCTATCTCATGAACCAAAACATTTTAAAAATAAAATGTTGACAAAAACAAATTTATATATAATTCTTTGTAGAAAAATTCTTCAGGTTAATTTATAATATAAATCACTCATTTCTCCACATTCAGAGATATTAAATAGTACTATAATGTTTAACATAAGAAAGTTATAACATATTTTGTTAGATCATTAACAATGTTGTTCTAAAAATAACTGTTTGCCAAAACATGGTTTTAGTTTGCCTCATTCTGAGAATTAAAAAAAAACATGTACTCTGTTCATAAAAAGCATCTACAGGTTTCTTGTTTCTATAAAACTATAATTTCTCCTTATAGTGTATCCCAATATCTCTGTTTTAAATAATTGTGTGTCTTCACTTTCTGTCCCATTTTCCCAAGCTTTAGAGCTTGCATTACATAGTGTGATTTCTGTCCCTGTATGTTCATTGTTGAAACATTTTGCAGTTGTTCCATTTAGAAATATTGTACTTGTAGCTTTTGAATATCACTTTTTCAATGAAGGGATTAAATTTACATTTGAAGTTGTATTTCTGCATCTCTCTTTTTCTCTCTATCTCTCTTATTCCTATAGGTTGTTTATAATGCAATGTAAGTTTTTCATTAAAGTTTCTGTAGAAAGTCATTTTTATAGATTTCAGTTGTTAGCTGAATTGTTAACACATTTATGCAGATGATAAGATTTTGGTGAACACAAAACACCACTTTATAGTATCACATCTAATGAGTTATACTGTAGCCAGACTGGATTGCTCCTAGGGAAGGCCATCTGAGCTGATTCATGTCCATATTTCTGCATGGTTGTTCATAATGTTTTAGATCAGACTTTGTCAAATGTATTTGTTAAATTTCACAAAGATATAATATATATATATATTTTATTGTTGAAGTTCATATACATAACATGATTGTTTAAAATGTGCTAGGTGATGCTAAAATATACTTTATAGTATTTATGTATGAAGGCGTGCTGAAAAGTGTTGCCTCCAATGTTATATTTATAGTAATATGTAATATCGGACATTTCTGAATAAATACAATTTTCAATAAAAATGGCTGGCTTGGCTACAATATCAGAAGGAGCTGCCATGGATCGAAATGACATTCTTCACGCATTGAGAGAGTCCATTCGAACAGAGGAGTTTCAGGGCTGTGAATCCCACTCGCTGACCAGATTGAAAGAGATGGGTGTCAATATTGGTGAGCCCGAAAAGAACGACATACTAAATATGGAAAGATATTGATTAATCAACATCGAACTGGCATGTTGGGTCACTGGACGCTGCTGGATTTGCTGGGCGGAGATCGGAGCACCTATGGACATGTCCGGAGTGCTTGATGATAGTCCTCATATAACTGATAACTGATACAATTTTCTAAAATTTCATGCATCACCTCTCCACTATGATTGACCTTGTCCACAGAGAAGCTAAAATGTTTCTGTTCAGTACAATGGGAATGGAGTGTTGAGACAAGCAGTTGAAACAGTGCGCTGTCATTGAATTCTTAACAGTGGAATATGTTCCTGCAATTGAATTTCACAGATGTACCCAAGCCGTTTATGGTGATCAGTGTCTGGGTGTGAGTGCATTAAGATGCTGGGTAAACCTGTTCAATGATGGAGAATACCAGAATACCATCATAAGCAATCACAACATTGTGCAAAGGTGCAGAATCTTTTGAAAAGAGACTTAGGCATAAGATGAAAGGCAAGAGATACAAGCTCAAACTCAGAAGCTGTCACAGTAAAACACTTTTCCAATTGACCGTCTGTAAAGACGAAAAAGGTCAAATATATATCAGATGTTCAGGGATAATTTGTTGCCTTCAGTGTTTGTAATCCTATTACTTGTAAGTAAATGAAATTGAAATTCAGCCAAGCATGAGAAAATTGTCAGAGCTTATGAATTGTTGCCTTGTTATCTAAACAGGTGGTATTTTAAATAGAACAGCACGAGTCACATTTCAGTCTCCAGACAGAGGAGAATACGTGGTGAGAATATATCAAGTTTTCTCTGGACATGACTCACTAAATAACATCCACATGGAGACCAGGATTGAGGGCAACTTACCAGATATTCCTGTTGGTGCTACAGTATCTGTAGATGATTATAATGAAAACTACAAAAGAACAGCTCCAGGTATGTAAGTTAGACTTGTTTTAGTCACATATTTATTTTTAAAGATTGAGGATGGCAGCAGTAGTAAAACCATGGAGAACTGAATGCAAAAGATGCAGTGATAAATACAGAATGAATGAACAAGCATAAAAGATAATAAATGTTCAATAAATGGAGAACTGAATGCAAAAGATGCAGTGATAAATACAGAATGAATGAACAAGCATAAAAGATAATAAATGTTAAAGTTGAGTGTGACAAAAGCAATGAAATATTTCCAAGAGTTAAAACTGTATAAACAAATGTTGATTATATCTGTATGATAGACAATTTATGTTTACTAGCTTGCTTTAAAATTATTGATTGATTGATTGAAAGGACCATCATCATTGCACTTGAGTGAGTAACCATGTGTGCTCCGATCTCTTTCTTACATAGAAAGATCTCAGCTACAGTGCACGAACTCTGTAGCACCAGCGAGGGCCCCGATGTAATTTTGAAGATGATAAAGATATTTTGTAGGAATTTTATTTTTAATATTTTTCTAATGAATTTTCTCAGGCAGCATCTATCCAGCCAACCTCTCAGTTTGAACTGCCACGGTTCTTTTACGTGCTCAAATTGAAACAGGTATCTACATTTTATCATACGTCTCTGATAGGACTAGGAACTCAATCTCACCTACACTGAGATCAGGGATCTCTGGAAAAAACAAATCAGTGATATAATTAAAAAACATATTAGTAATGCACTGCAAACAAACCCACATGATATATACAAATTATACATTAGTTATTATGCAAATAAACAAATTAAGATCAAAGATCGCTTTGCAGCCTTCTGGCTAACATCAAAATGTAGTGCCCACTTGACCATGGCCTAAAGGTGGGAGCCTTCATTAAAAGCCAAATGACAAAATAAAACCACTTAAACAAACTCCATGCGCTTTCATTTGAAAGAAGGACAACGTTTGGAGTTTTACATGTTTTTACGTCCATTTGTACTGGGTCCACCAGTTGTGATCATTCTGGGTAGGGCCCAATGAAAAAAAATGAAAAGAATTGAAGTGTGCAGTAGAAAAAAAAAAGAGCTTGATATGAAAGAAACAATATTAATGTTGACTTCATGGCTAATAATAGTTGTACACTAAGTTATTGTTATTGGTTACTAAACTGACGTCATTGCACTCCGGCAGACCCATAGGTGCTCAGTCTCCCCAACAGATATCGAAGAGTATGCATACTGATGGTTCCTGTGGCTCGCTGATTAAACACACATCTCACTCTGCCTCTCAGGCATCTAGTTCGACTTGAACAACGGATAACTCCAAAATGCCTAAATCGCTTGATCGATTCAGCATCAATTTTAGTGTCCTCATCCAACAGAGAGTCGTGAAGAGACCGAAGAATAGCCCCCTTATCCATCTAAGTACACTAAGTAACAAAAGCATCTAGACTTCAAGCAAGCAATCTCATTAACTGTATTTTTTATTTGTATAAATAGGTACCATCAAGTCTTTCATAGCCCGTTCATATCGAGTTAATGATGTGGCCTACCGTTATACATGGGACAACACCATCACCTTTGAAGAATGTGAACACCAAGCACTTATAAACTCCAATGATGTATTAAGACTTTCAGTGACTAGACATTATGTCAAACACAGCGAGCATGACAAAGTCGTTAGGTTTGCTATGACCTCTAAAATTGGAATATTCTCAGGTGAAATATTTATTGTGAAATATTTATTGCATTGTCTGTTATATACAGTTAATAGCAGAACTACAGTTCTATATCTTCTCTTTATTATTCTTGATCTTTCTATCTTGGTTTGCCAGCAAGCAAAGTTGATTATACTCTTTATAGATTTTACTTTAATTAGATCAGATTTAATCTTCTATTATGTACTTTTGATCAAACAACTGCAAAGCAGTCATAGAAGTGGATGGCAAATGGTTCCAGAAGGAAAGGCTGCCCTGGAAAACCCTCAAACTAAATTGACTGAGAGAGGCAATAAATATCAGACTTAATTTGATCAAAGAGATTGAATGAGTTTATCAAGATAGAGCAGTATGGAGAAATTGCTGGCAGACCCTATGTAGCATATAACAGTAAGAGAGGAACACAATACAATAACGAAACATTTAATGATTATTACATAACCACATCTTTATGTTTTATTCATACTTATTGCTGTCTTTACCCCTTTCCTTGTCACTGATCTGTATTTATAGTATGGTATTCAAATTAGTGTCATGTCTCTTTTATCTGTCTTAACATATTATATGTCAATTATTTTAGTCTTTCATGAGGACTGCAGGGCTTTTGACACAACGACATCGAGCATGACTATGGAGATCACCGCTGCCTCCAGGGCTCTGTCATGGGTGGTTGAGCAACAGGTTACCCATACGATCATCATATCAGACTCGATGAATATGCTTCAACTGATTGAATCTGGAGGTGTGCGTGTGGAGTGGGTGGACATCATTCGGAGTGCATCTCGGAAAATGACTTGGCTGTGCACGCCTGGACATGCTGGAGTGCGGGGTGGGAGTGCTGACTCTCTTGCAAACAGTGCCCGACTCAAGTGGGCAGAAGCATGGACAGAGCCGATATCATCAATGCGGTACGCTCTAAATTGTGTGACATGGGCGGGTCTCAGACACTGGAACGAGTTCGAAATTAGGCGTTAAGTTTGGACATGCCAGACAGTGTCGTCTTCGTAGTAGAGAGAGAAGATATAGTAATCAACTTCTCACGGGTACTGTGAGCAAATGGACTTTGGGATGGCTGCTGCAACGGAGGACAGAGCACGAATGGTAATGCCCAATGTGCCATGACGTCGATCGCATAACATAACATATTTTAGTCTATTTTATTATTTTACTTTTCATTCATAAATTGTGTACTTCAGGGCATTTTGTATTTGTTTTTTGAACTGTTTATTAAGTTTGTTAACTACTTTTCTCTAAGCCATAGCACAAAACTTTCCAAAAGTTGTAATCTTTATCATTCTCATTAACTTTCTTCAACAATTTTGCTTGTTTTCATAATTTTTGACTTTCATATTTGAATTGACTAATAAATTCTACCAACCATTAATGTTCTTGTTTGTTACAGGTTCTGATCAATGTTCTGAAACTTCCCAGAAGTGTGATCAGAATGCAGACTGTGTACTACATGGAGACTTGTACAAATGTGTTTGCAGACCAGGATATACTGGTAGTGGGGAAAACTGTGAAGGTATGAGAGTATAGATTCTGTATATTAATACAGATATTATATGTGACTCTCAAGTTTGTATGTAAATGTGAACTTTGTGTATGTGAATATGTACATTAATTGTGACCACCAAGTTTGTCTATGTCAATTGTAAGCAAGATAGGGACATAGCTGGCTTGACAGAATTATACAACTTTCTTTTTCTTTAAAATGTGATAAATGAAAATCAAAAGCCTGCTTTTGAATCCATATCTTAACTAGCTGCTCAAATTAGAGGACTGTCGTGAAAAAGACATGGGTTGTTTTACAATGAATACAAGCAGTCTCACTATGAAATTCATGGCAGTAACTGAAGTGATGGTGCGGCTGGAGTCATAGACTTTTATCCATGCATGTTTTCTCAGTGACCCAATGAGTATGCTCAAGAAAATCGAAACATGTTGGGCTCGAGACAATGGTTGGAGTCGTTGAAGAGGTCTAGGCTGACAAAAATCAGTTTTTTTTTGTGCCAGGGCATGCAGGTGTAAGGGAAAAAAAATGGATCGATAGGCTTGCAGGTATGGTTGCTGTAAAAAGCAGGTGAGCAATGGACCAGACTGATATTCTGAATTCCCTAAGGGAGAGAAGATGTGTAAACGATTTAAGTAATGGTGAATTCACAACCCTAACTAGACTGCAAGAATACCAAATCAAATGTGGTGTAGTTAGACAAGAGCACTATACTGGTAGCCAATGAAAAATAGTAAACCAACAAAGAACCAGTGTTGTTAGTTGCCACACTCTGAGAGACATACTGAGGAGGAGATCAGAGCACTTATGGATTAATTGGTTCGATGTGCAGTAATGATAATCAAACAACTAAACAAAGATTTAAATATCCAATATTTTCAGGAATATTGTCCTCTTCTAACATATTCTGTTCCTCCTCGTTATCTTTTATCTGATGTTTTTAGGGCACCTAGATTTTGAAATAATGTTACTTTATTAGTGCTCCTTTCCAATAATTTGTCTTCAGGATTCTATTTTTCAGATATAACCCATCACTTTTATTGTTTTGCTTTTAACTGTCACCTTTGCATACACTTTTTTCTACTACAAAATCAATCATTATCTTGGCAAGATTCCATGTGCTAATACTCTGTTGCAGAAGGTGCAGCTGAAATAAACTGGTCATATTGCTTGGGAGGCTTATCAATTGGTTTCCCAAAACAGTCTCATGTAGGAGGGGGGGGGCTGATGATTGGTTGATGAACAGAAAAATGTTAAAGTTCCACTAAAGTGCTTTGATATAGACACTTTATGTTGAAAAAATCCCTTGCACAAGATTGCCAAATATGACAATGTAACAACACAAATGGAACTCACATAGCTGAGAATCATCATACTCTTGAAGTGCAGAGAAAGTGCACTTCGCGAAGAGACAAACACACAGTGTCCTCATGTCTAACCTTGATCATGTTTGCCTGACCTGTAGTAGGGGGATTGTGTTCCAGGATTGAACTCTCCGCACACATCAGAGATGTAACAACACACATCTGAGTTTGTTGTCATCAGTGTTTGTGATGAACGGTGATTATTATTATTATTAATGTCATCAGGATATATTGTTGTTTATGTTGTGTCTCACCACTACTATTCTGGTGTTTATAGTCAATAAAAATGGGGTTGCCTTAGTAAACTCTCCTAACATGTTAAACAATTTGTAATGTGACTTTATTGCTATAAACAGAAAGTTAAAAAAAATAATGTATGATTTTATTAGCACAAATCACCCCCATGTATTAAGAATGTATTATAGTTCATATTTACATTCTGCTTCTATATTTTCTCCATTCAGTTTAAAACAATAATGCTTTGCATCTTACAGCTGATGTCAGATTATGTGGTCAGAACTTTTGTGACAGTAATGCCAGATGTGCTTTGGCTCAAGATACAAATCAGCCTCAGTGCATATGCAATGATGGTTTTCATGGAGATGGGATTAGATGTGTTATCAAAGGTTAGTTATTTTATTATATTCAACCAGATGACACTAATCATTTGCTATTTTTGTGTGAGATGTGTTTTCATTACTGCACCAATATTTTCAAAAGATATCTTGGTCAGAAAAAGAAGTTTGACCATGTTATTAATTATCTTCATTATGTAGGTTCTCATAGCTTGACTAAATTTACCCCAAATGAACTATGTGTGAGCTAAGTTTTTAAAATGTGTTTGAATGAATGCTTTATTACAAATTTGTTTTGTTTTCAGAAGTAACAGTTTTATCTAAAAAAAGGTATACCCTTAAATGAAAGTGGCAGTTGTTTTTATGGAAACACATTATGGTATTGCAAGAGAAAGTCAACATTATCATACTAGTCAAAGCCCTAAACAGTGAAGAAACATGCGACAATGAAATTATAGTTCCCCCCAAAAAATTATCTCTCTCTGTCCTTATTCCAGATCTTGTTTTGTCATAGGTGCAGTGTAATAATTTAATGGTCTTATTTCTCTCTTGAAGTCATCAATATCTATACTAAGTTGGCCTGAATTGGTCTTTAATGTGATTATCTTTATACTGTATCTTTCTTGTACATTATGAATTTAGAGAGTGTATGTAACACCTATGGCAAGTAATGCAGATATCACACTGGAATTTAAAATGATAAAAATAACAGAGCAGTTCACCTATTTAGGTAGCAATTTTGATTGCACAGGAAATGTTTAAAAAAATTATGATACAAATTGGCAAAGCAACATCAGCTTTTAAAAGTCTAAATAAAATATGGAACTGCAAGTTATATAGTATTAAAACTAAATTACGAATTTTCAATTCAAATGTTGTATCAATCCTAACATATGCCAGCAGAGTTGGAAAATGACTAAAGATATAGAAAGCAAGTTGAATGTATTTGAAAATAGATGTCTGCGAAAAATAATGAATATAAAATGGAACGAATTCAGAAGAAGTGATGAAATCAGAGACATGTCTGGTCAACCACTAGTGACAACTGTTATAAGAAAGAGAAGATGGAGATATGTTGGGCACACCTTGAGGAGAAATGATCAATGAATATCAAAGCAGGCATTGAAGTGGGATGCAAAGAGTTCAAGAAAGAGAGGTCGACCTAGAGAGACCCTGAAATGAACTTTGCTGAGAGAGGCAGGAAATATCGGTCTCAGTTCCATAGAGGAGATTGAGCGAGTTGCCCAGGATAGAGCGGTATGGAGAAATTACTTGCAGGCCCTATGTAACGTATAGCGGTACAAGAGGAATTATTATTTTATTATTATTATTATAGTGTATGTGCTACTACAATTTATTTTAATGTCTGACTTTCTTTTTCTTTTCATTTTTTGTCTCTGCATTCCTATTACGCTTGCGTTTTCTTAAGCATATCTTGTGTGGCCTATGATGTTGCATGTTCCAATAATGTCTGTAACTACACTTACCAGAGACCAACTGCAATAATGCTGACATTTGTGCAGTGAATGCACAGTGTGTGTATGATGGGAATCTCAGACAGTATTACTGTGAATGTATGGATGAATTCAGCGGAGATGGCCTGTCATCATGTGAAGCAACCTGTGGGTATATTTGCTTTTACTTATATTTTTTACTGGTACCTATACATTCTTATTTATAGCCTTTCATTTCATATTAACTTTACATTTAATTGTACATACACATAGAAAAACAAAAATGTTAAAATATTTGAATATGCTAGAAGAATGACACATTTCCTTGATACACTTAAAATAAACAGGTCCCAGTTTGATATACACAATGAGACTAGAAAACATCACCTTTTTTTCAAATTTATTAAAATGATAGGCCAAAAGTCAACAGATTTAAAATGCATTCTATGATAAGGGTGAGATAATGTTTACGTATATTTTGTCTCCTTGAATTTGTATTAAAAATATCTACCACCAGTTGCAATTCATGTATGAAGACAGATGCATCTCTTTTTTAACTGGAAAGCCACAACAATTTGTATGTATACTATCAACTTATGTATGGACCGCTAAATTGACCAATGTTGAGGTGCTGAATGAGATCAAGACACAGAGAAAGCTTATCATCAATATAAGAAAGAGGCAGTCATCATTTTTCGGGAATGTGGTGAGGAGGGAGGTTTAGAACACATTGTGAAAACCCTGGTAAAATGATGGTAGACGAGACAGGGGAAGACAGAGACAGAAAATTTTGGATAGCCTGACTTCATGGCATGGTAGAGCGTCAACATCTGATTTGATTGCAAACACCAACGACAGAGATTTGTGGAGATCCATGATCGCCTACGCCAGCTGGCACTTCACCTGATGATGATGACTGTCAGCTTTATCAGCTGATCTTTCTTTAAACATTCTAGAATAAGTTAACTTTTAGTTATTTTTGTTCATGAATCTTTGAGAAACACTTATCTGACAACAAGCAATATGAAGTTGAAAAAGGTGTGTTTGCAGACATCTTCCATGAATTCAACAAAACTCAGTAAAAACAATCATGTTATTATTAAGCACAGTGCATGTTAACTGTTTGATCAGTGTGTTTACATTATTCAACAGCAGCAGTCTGATCTATCTTTTACAAGAGATATGTTGACCTGTCAAAAGTCCATTCTTTGTTTGGAGATTTGAATTATTTTCAACATAACTTATGTTCAATTTTCTTCTGCAGTGAACACTATTTTGTAACAGAAGAACTACATTTTGCAACACTACCAGCAGAACATTAAGTTGATTGCACACAATCTGTAATTTTGAGAGTGAAGATTAAAAAATATAAATTGTCATCTGAATTTTCACCAAATTTACCAACAATTAATTTTGACCATGTTTAAACAAATATTTGAAAAGATCATGAGTTTCACAGTTACATGTTGTAGATTCTAATAAATATATGGGATGATAAGGAATTGTCATGTGAGCAAATCTGTTATTTGTTGACTGACTGTAAGTTATCGTTGTTTGAAGGGTAAATGACTGGGCATGCTGTCAGGTGTAATTATTCTTGTCCTATTGTCCTGAGTTAGACATGCTACTATATATATATATATTATTCCTGTGGATAGCCAAGTAAAGACATACCTTGCATACCCTAATAATGTAGTACTTAGTTAGTTAGTTAGTTTATTCCTTTCGAGCCAAAGGCGGCACATAGAGCAGAGGTTTTAGATCTCCATGTGATACGGTTCTTTGCTAGCAGTTGGAGATCTTGTATGGTTTTACATCCCAATAGTTTACTTTCTTGTTGGATGGTTCTTCGAAGAGTGGTCTTTGGTCTTCCACTAAATGTAGTACTACTGTAATTTATATTCAAATGACAAAATGTGAAATGTCTTGATACATTTGGCAGGTGCTTTTTTCTATCTGTTTTTTTATACTTTTGATACTGACAGAAGTACAACAGACAGATTCCTCCTTTAATCTCAGCTATTTTTTATCAGTGGTGTTGGTTTCTACTTTTTCACAGCAACTGGATGTGATAACTGTGACAGACATGCCAAGTGTGTATCTGACAGTGTCAGGAATACACATGTTTGCCAGTGTGATGCTGGGTATACAGGAGATGGAAAGCAGTGCACATTGATTGGTAAGTTGTGAATATCTACAGTAACAGAATGCTAAACATGATAGTGTTTACAGTGCAGTGTGATATCAATTACTGCTGTTATGTTGTATAATATTTGCTGTTATTGTGGTAATAACAATGTAAATCTGGCTTTACCAAACTTAACTGATTCAGTACCAGGTTTTTCACCTCTGGAGGAATTATTTTTAGCTTCAAAAATATTGCACACATACTTTAGTTAAATTAAAATATTGTTTCTAAATATGATTTAAAGTTGAACTTATTATATATCAAATTAAAGATAAATGATTGTACTTTCATAAAATATATATTGTATGCGAAAATATAATGTTGTGTTGACTGTGCATGACAAATATTAGCATGTAATAAAAAAAAATTAATTGAAATTGTGAGAACAAAAATCCAACTTACCAAGGGCCTTAAGGAACAATATGGTGAATAAGTCAGTGTAACTGCTCTCTTTATATAAGTAATCCATTTATGAATACACAAAAATTAAGAAAATATTGACAGAATATATGGTTTACTAACTGTTGAAATTAGCAACACGACCATCTTTGAAGAAATTTCCATTAAAAATTGTCAAATTGAAGATTTCACATACTAAACATTCATGTCTCATAATATATAATCACATACAGTGGAAATTATAGCAATATTTACAGGAATAAAGAACTAAAGTATATGAATAATAGTCCTAACATAGCAACTATATAACTTCTCTCCAAGTAGACTGTGTAGGTTGTCTGAATCCTTCTTCTTTTTGTTGCAATCCTACTGGAACCTGACTGGGGCAACGCCCTCTCGCACTGGTTGGGAAACACTACTAGTATTATTTAAATTATTAATAATCGACGTATTTAAATCACAAACTTCTGTGTCATCAGAATCAGAAGCTTCACTATCTTCACTATCAGTATCTACATCTTCATGCAACCAATCTTGCGCTTCTGCAGCTGTAAAACGTGCAGAACGAGCTGATAACAAACCATTTCTAGACTCTGAATTGTTAGACATTATTTTTTAACCACAGGGTAACTTGAAAACGAAAATTAAACTTGGTTTCACTTCTGATTCTAGTCAAAACCACGATGTTGTGATTTGGTTATCGTTAGTACTTCCTTTCTACTTAGTTTCCGGTTGATATAAAACTACAATCGGAGTGAAAATTAATAAAAACTCAACGAAATAGTAGCCGTCTTTTAAACAACGCTTGGGCCAGAGATAAGAAATATGTGCACTACAGTGTTCCACGGGACTGAATCAGTTAATTTATAAACTCTGAATTGTCATTATCAAATTTAATCAAAGGGGGAAACAATGACAGGCTATAAATAATACAAAATGCATAACTATTAGATGTACAGCTTGGATATATCAGGCCTGTTATAAGTAATAAATGTTTTTAACTAACTGTAGAGTTGCTACTTATAGTAGAAAAGAAAAGAATAATGGTACATCAAAAGCATAATTTTCCACATGTAATGAACATTTAATTATTATATACACCATAAAAAAGTGATTGCTAAAAAGAACATGTAATCACAAAGTACTGTAGTTTTACAAATTACAAAAACAATGACAAAATACAGCAACGTTTCGACCAACAAGGCCTTTATCAAGCAAACGAACAACAGGAGTGACAAATTTTAAAAAACATATATGGACGACTACATACAAACGTTTCTAATGAAAATCTGATGATTGGTTGGTGGACATCTATTTTGTTGATAAATAGAACAATTTTTTCTTTTGTAAGAAATGTCTTACAGCGCTTTGGTCTCATTTTTTGAGAGTACTCTTAATGAAGGCAGCTTGCCCGAGGTTGTCACCACACATGTGCAGGTCAATGGTTTTATTTTCTTCCCAAATGAAAACACTTTTTACCTTATCTAGGGGTCAAACACAGAATGTTTCCATTAGGAAATTCCTTCCTTTTTAACCATTCAGCCGCATGCCGTAACATCACTCATATTTTTTCTACCCATTCCTAACATTGTCATCATTTATCTTTTCTACATTTTTCATTTATTTCATAATGGGGCTTTAGTCATCAAATCAAATCCTCTGCAAACTCAATTGTACTTTGTAATGAAGATATGGAATCTGTGCAGACATTAGAATATGGTGCATTCATTGTTGTTTTCTGTTACTGGGCACATCTTTAAAAAAATACCATGAAATCTAAGAGCCATTTTAGTATATATGATACATCACTGTTCAACCATAGAATCTAGTTTATTGTTTGGAAACAAGTATCTAATTTATTAATTTTTGTTTTTTAAAACTGTATGACTAGATAAGTATAATTTGATCATCTAAAATGATATACTTTAACGATATATGTTGTTCTCCATAATAATAAACCTTAGCATTTGAAGGTGGTTCATTCACTTTCTTGTTATTTTACTTTTTTGACAAAGTACAGCAAGCAATGTGTCCAGTTACATTTGGGTCACCTGTAGCACACTGCATCAGGAAGAAATCTCTGTGTCATTTGATTGCAATGTCAGAAGTCTAACAAATTTATTACACCAGTACTCTAAAGTATGGCTACATTGAATACTTAAATTGAGAAGCACAATATACTTTTTTCAAATATTAATTTATTTCAGCTTAAGTGTACATTCATGAAACCATTGCTTGAATGAAAACTTTCTCACTATTTTTCCAACTAATCATATTAAATGAAATCTCAATATTTTCTAGATACCTGTGCTAACTGTGATCGTAATGCCAGGTGTGTGTTTAGCGATGACATCAGTGACTATATCTGTGTTTGTACACATGGTTATGAAGGCAGTGGGACCACATGTCAACTGCGTGACTGCAGAGAACATCCCTCTATTTGTGATCCTGATGGTGGTATTTGTTGGTTTGATGCTAACAGGAACTTCAGTATTTGCAGGTGTAATTATGGATACAGAGGTTTGTTGATCCTGTTTGCTATCATATCTCTTCACATTCAAATTATTAGCTGTATCAGTAATGGTTATCTGATTAACTTCCAAGATTTTTTCAAATCTTGACAGAATGTTTTTTAAGCCAAAATATTTAGCACATGATAACTAACTAAAATACATTTCTAAATATTGTTCAAGTATAACATATTATATGTATAATATGAAGATGTCAACATCACATATTAAGGTGATCTTTATGGCAAAGTGCTTAAGGTGTTTATCTGTCATTCTGATAGTAGTAGGTTGGAATTTGGGCAAAGTTTCATGTGCAATTTTTTCATGAGATCCCTAAGATTGTTGCTGGAGCTACAAAGTTCATGCTTTGTGCAACACTCTTGGTAAATGGCATGACATGCCATTTCTGACAACAAGGACGGGGCCATATGTGGAAACCCGGTTCAATTAAGTCAATCCTTCACTTACAGACATTTTTAATAACATATTATATGTCAACATAATGGGATCGACTTTATAAATATATTAACCGCAGTGGTAAAAGTTTTGCAATGTTAACTTTGAAAACAGTAGCAATGATTTAAAGCAAGTTTAACATTTGGTAGAAGTAAAATTCCACTTACTCTTGTATGTCAACAGTTATATTTGAAAGAACAGTCCAACTGCTTTTTATATAGATAATTCATTTACGAATTAACACCAATTAACGAAAAGGGTGGAGACTGCAGTAAAACTTGGAAAAATAGGTAAACACGTAAAAACAAAGTACTACAGTTTTACAAATTACATAAACAGTGATGATAAACAGCAACGTTTCGAAAATTCTTGTTGTATTGTTTGCTTGATAAAGGCCTTTTGGTGAAACGTTGCTGTTTATCGTCACTGTGTATGTATTTTGTAAAACTATAGTACTTTGTTTGTACGTGTTTCACTATTTACCAAGTTTTACTGCAGTCTTCCTCCTATTTCGATATTCGTCGCCATATTGCTGCAACTATTCGTTGTGGCGTAGTAGGTAAGATTTAATAGTTATATTTGTTGTGTATGTGCATTTCCCGTTCACGTTGGTATTTGGTCGTCCATTTGTGTTTCATTTTAATTTGTCACTCCTGTTTGTTCGTTTGCTGTTTATCGTCACTGTTTATGTATTTTGTAAAACTGTAGTACTTTGTTTTTACGTGTTTACCTATAACACCAATTAAGAAATTTGAATCAATTACATCATTTATGATCTGTTATTAAACTGGTACCATTGCTATACATGACAAAAAATGATAATAAAAATTGTGACAATAAAGATAAAAACATAACTAGGGATAAAAATTATTTTTGATGTTTCCATTTTTAAATTCCCGAAGTAGATAAATGAAATGTTTTAAAACAAGTTGTAAAAGAGAAATTGAAATAGCTGCATTGATACAAATATAAATCAATGTTGTTTCTGAATATTATTTTCCAGGTGATGGACTCAAATGTCAACCAACTGGATGTGATGTGTATGATGACTGTGACACAAATGCAAAGTGTATCACTGATGGCTCCATATTTTCTTGCCAATGTAATGAGGGATATATTGGAGATGGTAGAAGATGCATACCACAGCAGCCAAGTAAAAACCCCACTTTTATCTATATCAAAATTTGGTCCTAGATTTTAAGTATTAAATGATGTTCTCAATTATGGTATTGCTGCACTATGGGCACAAACAAACCCATACTTCAGTACAATATTAAAGATCATGCTTGAAGATCTAAACTTCAAGAACCTATGAAGTCAATAAAGGCACGCCTGCATAGCAAAGGGACACTAATCAAACAGTAAAGTAGGCTTTCACTCAAAAATCAGTCAAAAGTGCCATACCAGGCTATTATGTCCGGAGTGCTATGATGATAGTCCTCATATAACTGATAACCAGGTGTCATGGCTAATGCCTGAATTCACAGTGGGCGATCGCAGAAGGAGAAGAAGTACCATATTGAAGTATTCATTGTTTATTTGAGGAACATCTTCAAAACACGTTGGACATGTCCATAAACACTCCAGTTTTCTCCAAAGCGTGTCTTTCAGTGTATTTAGAATAACAAGTTCTGTTCTGTGTTGGTTGGGGCATCTACTGGAGTTTCTGTATGGTTTTCCCATCTTGTTGCACCAATTGGCATGCCTAGTTTGCACAGCTAATATACAGAAAACCCTTTATCTTCTTTGATGAAATCTTCAGTGCATATTCTTTCTTAGAGCATTGATGTCTACGCCCGAGTGGTTACCGGAACCCAAATTTGGGGTCTAAAGAATAGAATCACTGTTACCTGCCACGCATGTCGTAAGAGGCGACTAAGGAGGTTTGGCTGAAATCGGATGCATGAGTCCTAAATGTGTAGAAGTCTATGCATTTAGGGTCTACCAAACCAATGTGCAATGTATACACGTTCTTGGCAAAGATCAAACATATCACAAAGAGTGATTAAAATTGATGGTAAAGAACAAACGCAAAGAAGAAGAAGATTGATGTCTAATATCGGATGAACGCCTAATATAAAAGACTTAGAAGACGCTATTCATGACATCCTGTTATGGCCTTAATTTTATGAAGCAACCAGTAACCAATGTTAATTTGGCCTCTTGTACAATATAAATTTTCAATTTTATATATATATTATATATATATAAACATTCCTAAATAAAATTTGACTGCAGCATTGTTTCTGGTAATTAAGTCATATGGAAAGAGAAAAAATGATCTAATAGTAACACTGCAGGATAATACCCCTGGTCGTGAATCAGTGCTTGAGAAAGTTGTATATTTTAAAATTATAGATTTGTGTTTGAATCTCTTTATGAAAAGCTTAGAATGAGATAGAACTGACCACCTCAGTTGCAAATGCTAATATCTAATACTACAAGATCTCAAATATTACACGCCACTGTGGTATAATATGCTGTGGGATTACATTCATCATTTTTCTATTTTGCAAGAAACTAAAATGTTTAAATAAGATTGCATGTCCGATGCATTCATTATGCTTTGTTATTGCTGCACTTGGCTCTAGATTTCATCAAGTTTGACATTTGTTGCAAAACATTATTTTTCAGTATCAGGCTGCAATGTACTCAATGACTGTGACGTCAATGCTAGATGTGCACCTGACACTGACAATCAACACCAGTACATTTGCAGATGTAACCCTGGATACCATGGTGATGGCAACACGTGCTTGCTTAGGTGTAAGTTATATTACAACATATTTTGTACGGGTGACACACTGCCTCTATTCTTTTGTCCAAATATTTTTATTATGCTATAGAGAGGTTTACTCCATATCAGGTGGGTTTTTTGTGCCTCTTTGGAGGACAGCTTTTATCATTATTATCTGTAAATCATCAAGTTGCTACCATTTCTTTATAATATAATAATAAAAATAAATCTCATAATCAATTATGGTCATAGAGGGAGGGGAGAGGTGAAATTGTCAAAACATGAAGATTTCTCTCTTATATGGGTCAGACGGGTGTGTAAAAATCCTTTCCTCATGTTATCAGCTCATGATTTTATTTACATTTCTGTAATAGAAATATTATAAGTATGTCATTGAGATGATCTGGGTTTTCTCCCATAACCACTGCTGTCCTTTAGCCTGTCATACAATTTTTAACTTCAACATCAACAATCTAACCTGCTGATATAAAACTTCTTGTATTTGTTTTAGCGGTTCCTTGTAACCAAGTAAATAACTGTGACCGTAATGCTGAGTGTGTGTATGACCCTGATATACTCTCCTACACATGCAGATGTACCAGAGGCTTTGATGGTGATGGGCTTGTATGCACAAGGAAAGGTACGAGAAAATAGTTGTTGACTTTCTGGAAGCACTTTAGTTACTGAAACAATATCATTATACTCGGAGCAATGTCGTGTGTGTACAGTCTCTGCCAGTAGATGTCAAGGAGTATGCATGCTGATAGTTAACTGGTTACACACATTCCTTATTCTGCTGCTCAGGTTTCCTATCCTTTGCTTACGATGTGCAATTCCAAACTCATCAAAAAACTACATAGATTCAACATCAATTGTTCAAGTCGAACTGGATGCCTGAGAGGCAGAGGGAGAGGTGTGTTTAATCAGCGAGCCACATGAACCATCAGTATGCATACTCTTCGATATCTGTTGGGGAGACTGAGCACCTATGGGTCTGCCCGAGTGCAATGACGTCAGTTTAGTAACCAATAACATCAATTATTGTGTCTCGATTGAACAGGGGGTCGCTGAACAACTGAAGGACATTCCCCATCTCCATCTTTAATTCTACAATGAACTGTACTGTTGATGCAAGTCTGTATGCTCTCTTATTATTACAAACACCCACATGTCCAGAACAGTAGGTTCTTGTAAGCATCCAAAGGTTGGAGGTCTCAACAGTATTTCTATTAAAACACAGAGTTGATCCAGATTAGATGCTTCAATGAAGGAATGATTGTCCAGTAACTTTTCCCATTCAGATTTCACCTGCAATGTTTTAAAACTAACTACACCATAAAAGATTGCTACAAATTTTATATTAATATAGAGAATAGACTATACTCTGACAGTTGCTGAACTCGGTAACATGATTGCTGTAAATATGTTTTAATACAATAACAAATTTGTGTCACTTAAAGTTTTACAATATTGAAAAGCTGGAACCTATAAATTTGAGAGAAATAATGAAACTAGACTAACAAGTTTGGAGATCATATTGGTTTCTTTTTCTGCAAGTCAAAATATTCTAATGTGAAGTAGTTATTGTGTGATTGTATTCTGAAAGTTTAATTACATTTACAAAAGTTTATTTTAGAGATGTCAAATTAACATTTCAAAACTTTTCTGTATGTGATAGGTACTATATAGTACATGTTTAACTGACTTCATACATTTCCACATTCATATGTTTGAAAAAAGAAAGGGAACCTTAAATAATAGGCAAACAGACATGGAGACATTTGGAAGCCATGGAGACTTGATTTTGTTAAAGAATATTAAGAATATCATGAACTACTCAAAGAATAGATGCAGATGTGCTGAGACAGGTCAATGGAAAAAATAAACTACCGACTAACATCTGAAAGAGGCATTCATAACTTTGGGGAATGAAATGTAAAGATAGAAGTTGGAACACATTCTGACAGCACAAATTATTGCATTGAGTGTGTGGGGATCAATGTTAGCCGACCTCAGCAGACATTGTACCTGTTGATGTTTAAGAATGGGGTCAGCTCTACTGAACACATGCAGTCTGCAAGTTATTACTTCTTGTATTGAATTAATTAACTATCGCTTTCAGAAGTCATTGACTGTCGTCGCACACAAAATATGTGTTCAGCTGATGCAGAATGTGTGCAGGGTGTTGAGGACGCCTATGTCTGTGTATGCAAACCAGGCTTCCGAGGTGATGGAACATCCTGCAGTTGTAAGTATTTCATTCACTCCAAAAGTTATTCTTATATTGATATTGATAATTTAAATATGTTGCTGTTGCATGTACTTTTATTTATGTATTATGCTAATCTATATGCAACATTTGTGTTACTTTTAGTAATATTTGAAATGAATGCAAACTAGTTTCTAAAGAGTCATCATCAAACAGATGGGTTTTTTTACTGGCTTTAAGTTAATAGTAATCATTGCTTGCGATCATGAAATTTACAAAATTATACTCTCTAGCTAGTAGCATCATTGTTGTTGATGTGTATACAGGTTAGGAGCAAGGCTGTTTTTGGGGGTTTTATACTCACCTGCTATGAATTTAGGCATAGTCAGGACGCCTAATATTACACCTCTGACTCATTTTTGCATGAAGGCTAGCTTTCCTTAACATCAGTATCCATGGCCATTCAGACCTTACTCCAATTTCTACATATTTGTTATTAAGATCCCCAGCAAAGGATCAAGAAACCTGTAGTCCAACTGCACACTGTCTGCACACCAAAAGAAGTTTAGCTCAAGTTGGCCTTGAAATTTGAAATTAGCACAGCTTGTAGTTACGGCATAGACCTGCGTGGTTTGGACATGTGAAGAGACATAACTCACTCTCCTAGACTATCCTACAGGGAACTGTTACGGAACAGTTGAAGGTGAAAGAAGGAAAATCCTGGTTTTACAACATCAAGAGCTGGTCGGGGCAGAGTTTCTTTACACTTGCTCGAGGAGTTGAAGAAGAGATTCATGGTGTGCTTTTGTGCTGATGTTCTACAGTGACACCCTAGACCTAACGTTAGGGCTTATATATTATTATTTAAGCATGTTAGAATTGCTATCAAGTCTCATTTGCAAAGTAAAACCAACAACTTACACTAACCTATTTGCAAACCAGCAACATCAAAGCTACTAACCTTTATACAAACAAGTAACATCCCAGTTGCATACCTTCATATAAATAACTAGCAGCATAGCAACAAGTAACATCCCAGTTGCATACCTTCATATAAATAACTAGCAGCATAGCAACAAGTAAAGCTTTATTCAAGCCAGTAAAACTGTTACCTGCTGCTGTGAGTGAAGAGTTCAACAGTTTAATATAAGGGAGACCACTGTAAACTGAATATCAATAGTGAATGATAAAAGAAATGATTTATGTCAGATTAACAACAAGATAGGCTAAATTAATTTTCAATTGTTGAACTGCATCATCATCAAGTGTATGGCTTGTTCAGATTTTTTATCATGGGTCTCCACAACTATCAGTCTCCAACATTGCTGATCTAATCAGTTGTTTATGCTCTTTCATGGTATATTGTCAGGCAGTTCAGTATCTTCTCTCTCTCTCATTGTCATCGTATATCTCTCTTTCTAACAACTTCTTTTTTTTTACCACTGTGTGTTCTAACACAAAAAAATGATGACTGTTTCCTTTAGATGTTTGTCAGAAAGTTCCTTTTTCATTAACTCTTCTCAAAACATCTACATTAGTCCATGTGATACTTAATATTCTTCTGCAAAATCATGCATATGTTGTATACATATTTTTTCTTGTCTGATTGTCAAGTTGATGATATAATGATTTTAACTCTTTCCACGCTTTAAGCCGCACACTGCGCCATGGGGAAGTCCGTTGCACGCTTTTAGCCACACACTGCGCCATAGAGTTGCTTCCTTATAAGAAGTCTTTCTAGTTTTACTTCTACTATTTTACTTATACTACTTTTTAACCTTGTTATTCTATTGGGTTGCCCAGTTTTCTTCAATTTAGTATATAATAAGATATATATGTTTATTTATTGACAAGTAGTTGGGATCGTAATTTTTAAATTTTTTTTTACTTCCCTTGAATTAACTGCTTAAAAATTGAGGGAAAAAAATGGGCGTGGAAAGAGTTAAAAAGTATGAGAGATAACTACAGTTGCTGAACGGAAACATAAATTCCAAGAAGATTGAGGAGTTAAAATTATAAGTTTTTTTCTTTGGATGTGAATCCTCTACATTGAATGTCTATTACCACATGAATCTCTTGATGTTTTGTGCAAGAATAAGATTTTCAGAAGCTGTAATAATTTATGATAAAGCAGACAGTGAGCTATGTAATCATGGTGAGAAAGGTTACTGTCATAACACATGCCTCATCTCATGGTGAAGTATGATTTAAAATAAAAGGTTTTTAATAAATTGAATTTAGAATAAATGTTTTTCAGTCCTGTATTTACAGTTTTCTTTTCCCACAGCTGTTGTCCATGAAGGGAACTATCTAATTTATGCTCAGGGTAGCAAACTGATGAGGATAGCCTCAGAGACAAGACCTAGGGATTATGGTCAACAAGTTATTTATATACCAGGTAATTACATTGCATACATGGTCAGAAGTGTTGTTAAGAATTATGAAAAGATGGCAAGAGGGAAACAATGAGAGATTGGTTATTGGTTACTGAACGAACATCACTTCACTCTGGGCATCTCTGACATCCATTTCTGCTTGCACAATGTGTAACTATAAACTACTTAAATAACTGGATAGATTCATTACAATTTTTAGTACATTTTTCTAACAATCGCCAACAACAAAAAAGGAACCCTCCTTATCATCTTCAACTCCCACCGATCGATGCTATTGATGAAAGCATGCCTTTTTTCTCATTATTGCAAACACCAGCATTTCCAGAACAGTAGATCTACATAAGCTTCTGGAAGTTCAAAACCTCAATAGACAACATCCACCATACCACAATCTACCATACGAGGGAGAGTGCTAACTTTCCTGTGCTCAAGGACATTCCATCAAACAATAGAAGTCGGTAGTAGAGATGAATGCTAGATTGATAACACCATCTGTATTCTCAGGTATGGACACTAGTTAAGTTGGGAGGTGGTCATCTGGAATAGACAGGTCAAAGTGTAGTAGAGCCTGACTCAAAGTGCCTTGCCTATATTCATTTGCTTTACCCCAATCTTTCAATCGAGCATTGAAATCACCTGCTATAAAAAAACTGTGAGCCCAGAGCATCTGGGTTCTTCAAGAAAAATACAGTTATCTGTAATACAGAGTTGGTTAACATGGGTATACACATTATAGATTTGCATACCTGATCAACATCAATGGCAGTACAATAGAACAAGTACAGGAATTCAAGTACCTAGGAAGCATATTTGCAGAGGATGGAAGACTCGACAGAGGGATAGAAACTAGAGTCCAGAAAGCAAATGCAATAGCCTACCAACTAGTGCCACTACTTAGACATCCAAACATCTCACTGACAGCTAAACAACAGTTGATCAATAGCATCTTCATACCCACTCTATGTTACCAATGCCAAAATGGACAATGAATAAGAAACATACACAGAAAAAGCAACATGCGAAATGATATGTCTCCACAAAGTCACCAACAACACAAGAATCGACAGAGTAATGAATACAAGCATCAGAGAAAAGCTTGAAACAAGACCGTGCTTGAATTATACAGCGAAACAGGGAATGAAGTGGTTTGGCCATTTAGTAAGAATGCGAACAGACCAAACTGCCTATAAAGCTTTCCACAACAGAATATCAGGAAGGAAGGCGAGAGGAAGACCGAGAAAAAGGTGGACAGATAACGTAGTTGAATTCTGCCAGGGGACTAAGAAAACCATCACCCAAGTCACCAGAGAAGCGCAAGACGAACACATAAAACCACGACACTAGGTTAACAACCCGGTAACAGTGTGCTGACAAAAGAAGAAAGAAAGCTGATCACAAAATGTTACCTAAATCCCCTGTAATTCCACACACTTAGTTAAGAATCATATGTACCAAAACAGTTGTGGTGTCCATATTTCACATAGATAGCCTCTCCTAGTCTTCTGCATGGTTCACTGGGAGGGGAATAATATTTGAATGAGAGAAGTCATAAGAAGCAGAATGAAAATAGAATTACATGAGAAAATTAAGTCAGACTAAAATACTTCAAATTTGTTTTTTCTTATGTAGTATACAATTTTAAAAAATGAAACAACTAAGTAGAAGGAATAAATGAAAATAATAATGAAGGAACAAATGAAAAAATAAAAATGTTTAGATTAGAAAGAAGTATATGGGATGTTGGAAAAGAATTGATGAAAAGACATAAACATATAAAATTGTAACTCAAAATAGTGATCAATATAAGGCAAGAATGTTGATAGACATAGATAAGAAAGCAATCAAAATGCAGTTTGTCCAATGCAAAATGTTACTCTCATCGCATCCCTAAAATGAAAAATGTGATCTCCAGCCAGTTCTACTTTTCTCTCCATCATCATGTTCAGACTTCTTTAATGTTTGGTTTATGCTGTTGTCTTGGTAACTACCTGCCTCATTTTACAGGAATCATACTCTCCATTATTGTTCTTTGTAACCCACTGTGACATTTAATGTCAACAAAATATTTAAGTTTCCGAGAAATGATGTTGTTAATGAGCCAATCTTCCTCAATGTTCAGTTCTAGTAAGATGTCAATATTTTACTTATGCTTAGTCCTGAACATTTTACAAAATTTTCTGCAGCATTTTGTTCTAAAAGATTTGATTTTCATCTCTAATACTTGCGTTATAGTGCATAATTTACATCCATGTGTTACCACAAGAAAGATGTATGTCCTCAGAAATTTTAGTTTCCTTGCTTGTGTTATGACATAATGATCTTCAGATTAATTATCTTTTGATTTGCCATGGCTGGTCTGCTTAAGATTTCTTTTGTACAATCTCCATTGTTGTTAATTACAAAGTCAACGTATTCAAAATTTATGAAATTTTTTTGTCTTAATTATTGACGATAATTTTGGTTTGACAGTTGTTTGTGTGAGTGAACTTTATCTGAGAAAAACATTCTAGTCATCACTGTGAGAAAGCAACAGACATGCAAATATTTTGCACATATATCTTCCAGGAATGTTAGCTGTAGGAGTGGACACGGACTGCCAGGAAGGAGAAGTTTACTGGACTGATGCTGCAATGGGAGTGATCAGGCATGCTAAGTTGAACGGTTCTGGTACCGAAACACTTGTGAAAGGTATGTCAAAATGATCAACAGCTAAAATTACAATACTTATGCAAACTTATTCTTCCATAAGTATCAGTTATTCTTCCATCATATATATATGGAACTGCAGTAAAACTATTTGATTGGCAAAACACGTAATTACAAAGTACTGTAGTTTTACAAATTACAAAAACAATGACAAAATACAGCAACGTTTCGACCAACAAGGCCTTTATCAAGCAAACGAACAAACAGGAGTGACAAATTAAAATGAAACACAAATGGATGACCAAATACAAACGTATCTAAGGAAAATCTGGAATAAAACGAATAACGAAATAAATGTAACACAAAAACACACATAAAAACTAGAAATAGAAAGGAAAAGAAACAATGAAACATCTAGTAAATATATAACTTGAATACATGCAACATATACCCATATAGATTACAAAGCAGGGGAAGAGAAAGTACTAAGAAGCATAAGAATGGAATATAACATGAATACATGCAACATATACCCATATAGATTACAAAGCATGGGAAGAGAAAGTACTAAGAAGCATAAGAATGTAATACGTTGAGCCGCGTGGTCGCAAGGTACCATACAAAGAAATCAACCGATTCTCCAGAGCAAATCGACTGCGATCATCCAAGGAACATGATCGGATGGCTGTGACCTTGACATCGTGAGCACCTAAATGGCCAGTGTCATTGAAATGGGTGGCTACAGGGGTCACAGAGCATTGGCGTATGTCGCGTAAGTGTTGGGCGAATCAGCCACTGAGCCTCTTGCCTGTCTCGCCGATATAAGCCTTGTTACACCGCTTACAGATAATAGCATAGATAAGATTACGGGACTCGCATGTGAACCCATCCTCAATAAGAAACGTGCCTAAAGGAAAAGATACAGTACGCGTCTGTATCACATAAGCACACGTGTTGCAACGCCGACGCACCACTGGACAGTGCCAAAATGAGTCTGGATATTGGACTTAAGGCGACTGTGTACCAACATATCCTTAAGACTTCTGTCCCGTCTGTAAGACACCAAAGGATAGTTGGGGAAGACAGAACGGGTCTCAGGATCTGATCTAAGGAGAGACAGATGACGGAATAAAACATTTTCACCAGGGAACTATGGGGGTGGTAAGTTAAGATAAGTTTTACTCTGTCAGAGTTAGTAGTCCTATGCTGACTGGTAAGGGCCTGCTGGCGAGTGATTTTCTGAACTCGATGCATAGCCGAGACAAGCACCCTCTCCTGGTATAGGCGCCTACGAAAGAAATCAAGCATCTCGCGAGCTCTCTCAAGAAAATCATCGTCCCTCACTACAAAGGCGATGAAGGCGTAAGAGCTGCCAGAATGGCAAAGAGTCACGACAAGCCCGGGGATGGGAAGAAGTATAGAGGAGAAACTATGTGCATCAGTAGGCTTGTAATATACTGATGTATAGATAGTGGATAGGCGTAAGGTGATAGTAATGTCAAGAAAGTTGACACAAGTAGTGGAGATGTGAGAAGTAAAACGAATAGAAGGGTTGAAAACATTAATGAAATTAATGAAGCGTGACAAATCGGCTTCAGGCATATCAGTGATGCCAATACAGTCATCAATGTATCTGTGATAGACAGACGGAAGGGGGCCATCATATGTAGTCCATACTAGGTGTTCAAGATAGCCCATGAAAAGACAAGCATAACTAGGTCCCATTTTAGTACCCATGGCAACCCCACTGATCTGCTCAAAGAATTGGTCATTAAACTGAAAGGAGTTAAGAGTGAGAACTAGTTCGCAAGACGAAGGAGAGCAGAAGTTGACACAAGTGGATTAGTTCTCCTATTGAGAAAGAACTGGAGAGCTATAAGGCCGTCAGGAGCATGTAGCATGTCTTTTGCAGTAAGTTGCCATCATCACAGCCTGTCTGAAACACAGAAGACTTAATCAATAGAAGTTTGGTAACATTAACGACATAGCACTTTGTTTAAGACCATATTGAGGCAACAATTTTTAGAGAGATTGGTGTCAATATTGGTTACCCCCAAAAAACCATACCACATTATTCTTCCACTAACTCTTCTAAAGAAAGGTCACAGCGCTTTTAAAGTCTGCATCAGGAGAGATCGACCAGGACCAGGACAAAAATTTGCAAAGGAAAAAGTGGGCAGAGTATTACTCCAAACCGTACTCCTGAAGATACAGTTGTCAAAACTGCTCTTAACAGACAGTCTACCAGTGAGGATAGATCTGGATGAAAAACCATCTGTGAAGAAGCTGAGAAATGTTATAAAAGGAATGTCATTAGCAAAAGCTCCAGAAAAAGATGCTATCACAATGAAGCAATCAAATGTGTAGACAAAATCCTGTTACAGCACCTGCATGACCTCCTTTGTTAATGCTGGGATGAAAGGGCAGTATCTCAATATATGAGGAATGCTAATATTGTTACTCTGTATAAAAATAAAGGTGACAGAGAAGATTGCAACAACAAGAGGAAATATCTTCTATGAGTACTGTGGGGGGAAAAAAGCATGTGTCATCCTGAACAGATTAAAAAAACCTTGTTGACAATGTGTACCCATCGTCGTAGTACAAGTTCCATGGAAAAAAAACTTTAGACATGATCTTTTCCTTGTGGCAGATGCAAAAAAAAGTTAGTGATAGAAAACAACACAAATCACTCTTTAATGCCTTTTTCGACCTTGCTAAAGGTCTTGCATTTGGTCTGATCAACAGAGATGGACTATTCAAGATCCTGCAGAGGGTTGGCTGTCCACCAAAGCTGTTAAGTTTGACCCAATTCTTCTATTAGTATATTTAATAAACAGATCAGCATGATGGTTTAACATCAGAAGAGTTTAGTATCAACAGTCAAGCAAGAATCTTTTCATGCTTCAACACTGTTCAGAGCATCAAAAACATATATCTCTAGAAGGTCTCCTCTCACCAACATCAAAACATATATCTCTAGAAAGTCTCGCAAAATTGGCAGAATGGAGTTAAAAGCTTGTTCTTTGAAATGCTACAAATAATGACTATTAAATCTGCATATATTTTATTATCTATCTATATCTATTACCAGGTCTGAAGTCACCTGAAGGTATTGCCATCGACTTCATAGCTAGGAACATGTTCTTCACTGATTCTGAACTGGATACTTTACAAGTCTCAAAACTTGATGGGTCTTCTATTAAGACATTAGTCAGCACTGATATGGTCAACCCAAGAGCAATTACCTTAGACATCAGTAGGGGGTAAGAGACATTACCATAAGACAAGGGACAAGTATTCACATACTATTTTAAATATTATATTACAATGACAACAGTATATTTTAGCTTATCCAAGAAATCAATGTTAGATTTCATACTCAATAATTTCTATAACTAATTACACAGAGTTTTAAATTTAAAGCAACTATACTGATATTAATTGTACACTAGTTATAATATTTGTTGTATGTGTTAATAATTAAACCAGCTTTCTGCGTCTTTTGCACACAAAAAAGTGTATATCTTCATCTAGCATTAATATTGACTTGCAGAATGGAATAGCAACATATATATGGCCAGTTGAGCTGTATGATTCAGAAACATGGACATTTAACTAAAAAAGATCAGATGAAAATTAAAGATGAGAAAACTAGTGGCGTTTGTTATATGGTGCTATCTAAAATATTACTGTGTGAGAAACATTATAGAAAGAAAATGTAGTTAATCTAATCATCAAAATATACGATTCAAGCACTGCACATAACACATTCAGAACATACAAGTCAATTAATGAATCTCTTGTCTTCATGTAGCATGTCTTTTGCAGTAAGTTGCCATCATCACAGCCTGTCTGAAACACAGAAGACTTAATCAATAGAAGTTTGGTAACATTAAAACGACATAGCACTTTGTTTAAGACCATATTGAGGCAACAATTTTTAGAGAGATTGGTGTCAATATTGGTGTACCCCCCAAAAAAACCATACCAAATATGAAAAGAGATTGATTAATCAACATCAAACTGGTGTGTTGAGCCGCTGGACACTGTTGGATTTGTTGAGGTGGAGATCGGAGCACCTATGGACATGTCCAGAGTGCTATGATGATAGTCCTCATATAACTGATAACTGGAGGTGACAAATGAGGGCAAAGAGATCAAGAAAAACACAGGGATGTAATTGGAAGAAAAATAGTAAGAAATAAATGATAGCAGTTTTGCAGAGAATGCCCTCAGAGCAAGGAACATATTTTTGTGCAAATTTATTACATTCAACAATGGATGTGGAGATGGCATAAGTTGGTTATAATGACTAGTCTGTGATTAACATATCCAACTTTTCTTCTCACTGGATAGACCAGTAGACTATAGATACTCAATCTCTTTAAGCAGAGGACAAATGGTGTGCCTGCTGAATGTTCCTGTGGCTTGTTTTAAATTTATTTATCTTAACAAGTCTCCATGACTTTTCTTCATTGTACATTAAAATGTTAACTCTTCTAAATTTTAGAATCTAAGTAAATAGGGTAAGTCACTCATGGATGCTCATATATCTTCTGCTTGAGTCTGATGAAAACATTCAGGTGAAAAACTGCAGTTACTTTGTCTTCAATGTGTAATAGAAACGAGTGTTGTTTGCAATTTAAACATGACCATCAAAATAGTTTTACATTATTGCCATCAGAACATCAAATCAAAGTGTGGCCAAAGAAAAGTAAAGTTACAATTGTTCTTTTCTTCTGTAAATAAATCTTCTGTTTTTAATCTGAGTCGCATAATTCAAGGTGACCGTTTCACTAAGTACTTATGTTGAATAACTTTCTTCCACTAATCTGATGCCTTGATCTGAACGCATGTTATGATAGGCATATTGTCTGCATTTGTGTAACTTTAAGCACAAAGTCCTGACTCTAAAAGTGAAACAAATTGTAATTACAGGTCTGACTTTACCTATACTTTGTGGCAGTAAGATTGACTTCACTGTCTCTATTCTTGGTATTTCTATACTATTTCTAAAAATTCGATTTAATCAACTTATACTCCTACAGCAGAATATTTGTCTATTGATATTCATGTTTCTCATTGCTTAACAGGGTAATATATTGGACAGATTGGAACAGAAACCATCCACAAATTGAGCGGAGTAACATGGATGGAACACAGAGAAAAGTATTAGTCACTGAAGGGCTCAGACTACCTAATGGACTGGCTTTTGACACATTCTCTCAAACACTTTGCTGGGGAGATGCTGGTTTGTATTTAGATCAAACATTTCTAACATAATGTGTTAATAAAAAGTTGCTATAGTGCGTTTCAAAATGATTTACCGCGGGAAAATTTAATATCTCTGCAACCGCTTGACCGTAATTGTTGTAACTTTGCATATGATCTAATGATCGTAATGTCCCGAGGTTGATATTTTTTTTTACTCAATAACAAATGTATGGTTTAAAATTTTCTTTATGTAAAGTATATAAAAGTGACCCTCCTTAGCCAACCATATAATGAGAAGTATTACCCTTCATATTTGTGAGATGTTGCAAGTTCCACGACTTGCACGTTTTTCACGTGGTTTTCGCGATTTAAATCGCTTTATCGCACTTTTAAAAAATGTATAATGATCCTTCCGGTGTGTTCAGTTACAATTTACCGGTTGTGTTTTCAGAGCATAGGTGTATTACAAAATGTTAGGCTCATCAAAGTGAGTAAACACTTTATATGATTTATATAATATGAGTTGTCTCACCCTCCAAAATTCGAATTGTACATATGCCTATGCCGAAAATATGTGATTTTTAAATTTACGGTAAATTATTTTCTTCCAGCACCAGATAATTACTAGGTTTGAAAAGATCACAGGAATTCGCCATTGCAAGAAAAGTACACTACCTGCAACATTGAATTTTAGACAATCGTTGGGACATCGGAAATACAACACCACATGCAAAAATCACGTTCATCCATGCAATGAATATGGAGATATTTGAGGTCAATCGTTGACCGAACGTTTTGAAACGCACTATAGTAATATGAGATTACTATATGTAAATCTAATGTTAAACAAAGTGACAATTGTTCTGTAGTAATTTGTCATATTACTTGTGCTGAGATCTCAGTGATAAAAGAAGAGCCTTCCTGTGAAATTAGATTTGTTCACTGCATATTATTTAATACTTATATCTCATGTGAGTTTTAATCCAACATTTTCATTGAGAAAAAGCAGTGATAAAAAATTAAGAGCACAAAAACAGAATCTACAATTCATTTTATAAACTGACAAGTAACTATTTATGACTTGGGAAAAGTTTCAAGGGAAAGGAATTTGAAAAAAATTGTATCTCTTGTTCCAAATGGGTTTATGCTTAAAGAAGTTGAAAAAAACATGGCTACTATTAGCAAAAGCAAGAAATGGGGTCATATACTTTCAAACACATTAAATATACATAAAATAGTTCTGTAATTGAAAGTATGCTTTGCTGTTGAAGATCTGTTTATGTGATAATCATTGAGAATGCTGCAGTGATATCCAATAGAGTAATCAGTTCTGGTAACAGTAGACTTGTGCACACAATAATGGTTTTTTTCATACAGTAGTATGTTAAAACCCCATGGACTGCTAAAATGACTAATGTTGAGGTACTGAAGGAGATCAAGACACAGAGAAAGCTTATCATCAATATAAGAAAGAGGCAGTCATCATTTTTCGGGCATGTGATGAGGAGGGAGGTTTAGAACACATTGTGACAACCGGTAAAATCGAGAGTAGATGAGACAGGGGAAGACAGAGAGAGAAAATTTTGGATGGCCCGACTTCATGGCACGGTAGAGCATCAACATCTGAGTTGATAGCAAACACCAACGACAGAGATTTGTGAAGATCCATGATCGCCTACGCCAGCCGGCATGGCACCTGATGATGATGAGTATGTTAAAGTAATTGATTGGGTAAGAAATAAAGAATTTGTCTATCTATTGATGTTGTTGAGTAAATAACTTTATGCTTACAGTATTTTCTATGTAATTTTTACATATCATTTCAGGAACACAAAGCATAGACTGCATTCGCTCAGATGGAGAAGGTCGCAGAGTTGTCTATGATAAAGCAACATATCCCTTTGATATAACTTTCCTCAATAACATCATTTACTGGACAGACTGGGAGAGGTGTGTTGAGGATGCTGTCATTTCATAATTTTGTTTCTATTGTTACACTCACTTCTATGACAACTGTTGGATGTTGGAGTTTGGATTTTTTAATTCCTGCAAAAACATTTTTATCTGCAACTTTATATATATTCTTCTTTTTTATATCTAATCCTGGTTTGCCTAGTTGCAGAATTATGCTATAGTGATATAAAAATAAAACAAAGACCTTAACCCTTTGCTGCTACATACTTTCTGAAGGCTGAGCTAAAAATAGCTACTCTTTGTTTCTATGTCAGAAACGTGAATGTACGCCTATAGCAGTGATAGTAGCAATGTATAACGTGTTAACACATCTTTAGCCCACAGAGGAGATATAAAAATAGACGTGTTAATGCATCTTTAGAAGTGAATGGGGAAAACGTATATATACGTCCTTAGCAGCTAAAGGGTTAATATAAATAGTAATAGGGCTTAAATATTATCTATCCTAGAGAAAAGATTATAATGCTAAAATAAACACAGCAATATTGAACCAAGTCTTAATTGTTGAAATACTTGAGCACAAAAATAATATCTTATTCATGGTAAGAACAAATAGCCATAAAGAGTAAATACTAACAAACAAAACTAGTAATAAAGAAAAAAAATATTTTACAAAAGATTTGTATCAATTTTTTTAAATGCTTGATAATATTACATTGCTTGCTGCACAAAGTATTTGTTTGTGACAGATGTGAGCAAGGAGCACAATTAATAGTCATTCATGGGCTTAGAATAATGGATTCTAGAGAATAATGTAAGAAACAATTTCAAAGTATAAAATGTGACTAAAATAAACATTTCAAAAATCTTAAATAGATACTCCACTCTCATGCTCACGTTCTGAACATTAAAAAATTATAAATTATAGCAAATGTTATAATATCGAAACTGACTGAAGCAGGTATATATATAATAGTAATGAGACAGAATATTAAAGACTGTTGTTTGAAAGCATATTGCAGAAAATTTAACATAGTTTCTGGTATGTGAACATCAGGGATTACATTATTTAGAGATAACTGTTATGTTCTCCAGTTAGTACAGCATTTGATGAATCTCTTTTTAAGTTAAGTTTTCAGACTTTTTAAAATGTTATTTTGTTAAAAGATTATTGAATTTAATTAGTTTGTCTAAAGTTTTCCTTATATTATTTTTTTTTTTTTAATTTATTAAAATTCTCAACCAATTTTTAAAAACATTAATTTAATGTTCCAACTAATATTGCTTCACTAATATTTTCAAATATTTGATATTTTCTAGGCGGGATATACCAAATATTAATCAAAATGGAGGTGAAGTGAACCAGGCTTTGAAGCAAGCCATTGGTGGCAATGGTCGTGTTTATGGTATTACAGCTGTTAAGGATTATTGTCCAAGAGGTATTCTATAAAGTTCATTTGATAAAAGATGTTTTATGTCAGATTTTGAAGATAAGGAATTCCTATATTAATATAAATTCTTGTGTTAGTTTCTGTGCTTATTGAACTCACCTTACAATACTATGAGCAAATCATAAAGTTCTTCCAGAAGAAGGTATAGGATATATATTCTGATGATTCTTGATGTTCATTGGTTAAAAATAGGACTTATTTGGCCATGCAAGTTTTCAGTCATGCTGGTAAAACATTTTCTTTCAAAATTCTCATTAACAGTTTTACTGTGTGGTCAATTGCTGTGTTATCAATCAACGGGTAGCTAATCAGCTGCTGTATATATCTATCTCAAACACTCTCACTATTTGTGCTTTTTAAACTATCCACTTTATTACTGCAGTTGCAGAATCAAGGTACCACTAGAAAAGTTGATTTCTTGGATGGTTTCTTATCAATCCAATTCAGTCCTGCAAGTTAGGATGCATCAGCAAGAGTCAAGTTTATAACATAACAAATACAGAAATTGATTGTTAAATGCTCATCAATATTGTTAATGATTTTATTTTATCCATTAATTTTTCACTGCCAAAATATGTGTTTTTACTTACTCATTAGGTCTACTTGCCCAGTTGGTTTACTTGTTCAGTATGTTTACTTGCTCAGTATGTTTACTTGCTCAGTATGTTTACTTACTGTATATGTTTACTTGCTCAGTGTATGTTTACTTACTGCGTATGTTTACTTGCTCAGTATGTTTACTTTCTCAGTATGTTTACTTGCTCAGTATGTTTACTTGCTCAGTATGTTTACTTACTGTGATCTTACTTACTCAGTGAATTTACTTGCTCAGTATGTTTACTTGCTCAGTATGTTTACTTACTGTGTATGTTTACTTGCTCAGTGAATTTACTTGCTCAGTATGTTTACTTGCTCAGTATGTTTACTTACTGTGTATGTTTACTTGCTCATTGTATTTACTTTGCATTTTTACTTTGTATATTTACTTACTCTCTATTGTACTTACTCAGACATTCCACTTCTAAAATGGGATGTAAAGGGGAAATGTATTTTCATTTTCATGAAACTTCAATACATGTTTTTAATTGACATATTCTTTAAAGTGATCATATTATCATGTCATTGTTTTGGTTTTTTTCTTAACAGTAAGAAGCTCATGTGGATTTAACAACGGTGGATGCAAGTATCTCTGCTTGGCGTCAGCAAATGGTGGTCGAACTTGTGTTTGCCCTGATGGAGTAGATCCAAGAATTTGTCAACAGTAGTCATGGTTTATGTATCTTCTTAATAGGGAATAATAAAGATGTAGAGAACTGTGGAATACTTTTTGTAATGTCTACTTGTTTCTGTATTTTGAATATTCAGTCAGCATAAAATAGAATTGTGTATATAGATTATGTACTAGCTGTAAGCAATAAGGATACAAAGTTTATAGATTAGGATAACTAAATCAAACAATGCAATGGAGAACCCATGAAAACAAAATAAACACCATTTTTAAATAAAATGCATAGACCACACAGTTTTACAGAGAATCCATAGAATTGAAGGGAACCCACCAATTTCTAGAGAATCACAAAATTATTATTTATGAATAATTTAAAAGAATACACAATTGTTGGATTAACCCTATTCTATTGTAATTATTAAATATTGTTATGCTTGTACTAAATTATTCAGTATGTTTATTAAATCTTTAAGAATTTGCAAGAAAATAAAAGAACAGCAGAGATGCACTACCATACTGGATTTATAAGATGCCATTGAAAATTATTTGATAGACAGTTCGGTGGTTGGTAAGACACAGGCCTACATCATAGTTGAGAGCCCAACGATTGCACACTTAATAAACTAGGGTGTGCTTAGATTCACCACTGTAATTAGTGTTATAAGTCATCATGTTTACACCCTAAATTGAATAGGTCATGCAAATTTGGGTATGCATGTAGTTGCTTTGATTGAAAGACCTCTTAAGCATCTAGTATAGTATACCAAGTCATGGCAAATTTACAGTCCATAGAATACACAGATGTTATAAAACTTTGGTATTGTTCACATTATGGGAGGCCATAGCTTGGATGGTTTTTACTTAAATTTGTCGACATTATAGAAGGACATAGCTTGAATGGTTTTTCTTAAATGTCCCCACATCATGGGAGGGATAGGTTGATTGTTCAACACATGTAGAGATTTAAGTCTGTAGAATACTGTGACATTTGAAAGGAAAGATCACCATGAAGTTCTAAATTGCATGTTGTATTAAAGTTTCTGGAGGAATCAAAATTATGCAGTTAAACTGCCCTTTGTATAAATTATTATTTCATGTACAATAGCAGTCAGTTTGCATGTTGTCCAATTTATTACTCATTCAATCAATATTTTTGGTTCCATAGAAGGTGACCACAAATGTTGCTTCCTGGACTATTTTTCTTTAAATATATCTTGCTTTATTCAACTTTGTAACATTAATTTGTTACTACTTGTATCTTGTCTTTATCCTGTCAGAATTTCCCGTCAGTGTCTTATACATTATTCTAGTTATAAAGTTTCTCAATGTTTATGTATCTACTGGCATGAATCTTAATTTCATTTACATTTTTTTTTTTTTTTAATTCTACCATATTTAAATCTAATGACTTGCTCATTTTGCCTAATAGCTCATGATTTGTCTTTAGTATGTCTTTAAGTATAAACTTTCTATATTTCTCCTGTGTATTTTTAACTAGTATTCTTGTCTCTGAGGATCTCTCCAAACATCACAACAGCTTGAATGTTTGGGTTAACAATCTCAAGTATAGTCTTTTTCTTTGCCTCTTTAAGCTTGCATGTCTTATACCAAAATAATACTGCTTGTTTGTATTTGCTACTCTTGCAGTTGAATTGAGATAAGCTTACTCATAGCTCAGAAACAATGTTACAAACTGTGAATGTTCTAGAAACTTCGTTCCTCCAGACATTGATGTTAGTTTATTGCAACAATTATTAGTATAGAGTTCATAACTTTAAAATTCTGAACATAGCTGCATGATAACAAATATTTATATAACCAAACTGTTCATATCTAGATTGTTACTGTGTTTATTTAAATGTAGTTATAGTGATTATGCAATAAATATTTGATGACATAACTTTTACTGTGTAGGTTTTAATAAATAAATTAATGTTGTACCTTTATCAGTTAATGCACAGTCAAGGTGTTGTATTTATTTTGTTATTGTTTATTGAATTATTGGGGCTTAAACTTCTCTGTGTTCTTGCTCATACCTTGAGACTTGTATACTGTTGGTGAAGGTCTGCAGGTTATTTATATTTTTGTTAATATGTGAAACTCACACATTATTTTTTACTTGTTAAAGTTCCATCACTGCATTCCAGGCAGACCCATGTGTAATCAGTTGTTTTCAACCATGGACAAAGAATGTACATGCTGCAAGTTCCAGTTGCATGCTGGTTGCATACACACTGAGTTCGCCCCTATTCATACTTGTACACCTTTATATTCCACATTGTTGTAGTTTCAGGACTGCATCCTCATCAAAAACTGCGCCTATATCTAACAGGCGATTGTTAAGAGCCATCAAAATCTTTCTCATGTGCATGTTCATTGTCATCCCCACAAGGACTCTATCATTGTCATCAACATCCAAGCGACCAGGTCAATATAATCATATATATCTTCCAAAGTTTGAGGATTTTATATATGTCCCCAACTCATGCTTGAAACATTGATTCTGAATCATTCAAAGCTTGACTGAGAGTCTGACACCCACTTGAAGGTAACAGTAGCAGCTTCAATCTCAATTCATATACTATAGATTGCTGCAGAGTAAGCTTCACTCTGCTCTAAAATATTTTATCTATGACTGAGAAGCCCCATCCTGATTTTTTGCATTGAAATGCAGACCCATCAATGTAGAAAATAACATCACCTTCTTCAGAATTGTCAATGTTCAACTGTTTGATTTTGAGGTGTGCACAATTCTATGTTTTATGCTGAGAACTATTATGTAGTGGATGTCTTTTCTCACCACTAACTTTCATATAGACTTTGGTTTGAGTAATTGAATCAGTAACAGTAAATATCAAACCTATTTTCATACTGTGTGATATATTAAGAAATATGATGTTGAGCCTGTATTTTCATTGACCAGCCATGCACAGTAAGTGAGAGGTCAACATCAAGGCAAGCACTTTACTTCTCAGTGTGTCTCTGATGCCAAATTAAGACTGGGTCAACTCAAGAGTCGTTGCATCCTCAATACCATCTAGTAAAATAAAAGAGGTAGAAAGGAAAGTGGAGTGAAAAAAGTACGCAGAGACAGAAGGTAAAAGAGAAAATGCATTAGAGATGAGAGGTAGAAAATAAAGGGGAGTTAGATCATAAAATACAAGACATGACATATTACTCTAAACATAAACAGTCACATTGTTGTTGTTGTACACTAGATAATGAAATAAAATTACAAGAACGGGAGATTAGAGTTGAAAGTTAAGTCCTTCTTAAATAAAAAGTAATGCCTGGAAAAAATACAATAGACCTACCTGTCAATTTTCCTTCCCGTGTGTCCCTGCTTTTTTTAGAAACACAGCTCTGGCCAAAGACGAAGAGGCCCTAGTCAGTCAAAAATCCGGTCTCCTGGACTTGTGAGGTAAAGATACAGTATTACTAGCGAGGAACCCTGCATAAACCCTTCAGATGAGCATTACCCTCTGTTAAGCGCTGTTTATCCAAATTTCCATCAAGAACATGCATACGAAACCAACTTTGCAAAAACTAAGGTCAGATTGAAAACCCGGCAAAAAAAGAGTACTGGAGAAGCAAGATATTCTTGGCTTACAAGTCATTGAGTAGAAGGAAAACTTCAAACAAACCCAAGTAGCGAAGACTTGCTAGTTCAGAACGACAACCAGTTCTCCTAGGAAAGACAGCTTTGACATCTAACAAGTTCTGCCTTGCAGTCAGACTCTGGGTAGTCGGTAATGAACATTATCCCAACAGAGGTGCATGTTGAAATTGGATGCACTGGGCACAGCCTAACATAGCAGAGCTACAACATTCCTTTAATTACGAGTATAACGCGTAATATAATAAAAAGTATCTGCCCTTGTAATTCAGACAGGCGGTGAGAGCATCAGACACCCGTCCCTGAAAGGACCGAACATGGGCACCTATTGGTAAATCCTACTGTGTTGTGAAACCAACGTACAGTGAAGTAAGAAAAATCTGGACAGCAATGGCGGAATGCGGGAGGGCCATTCAAAGTCAGAACTGTTTGATTCTGAACACGACTTTGCTAGCGCATTTCCGCGATGTTTGGTCAGGTATTTTCCGGTTTCGTTTGCCGAGCTACTGAGTTAGTGCTTGAGCAACGCTGTGAGTTATGAATGTTAAATGGAATGCTTTTTACTGTGTCAACCATGCGCTTGTTGTGTGTATTCAGAAAAATACCAGCAAAATACTAAAATTAAAAATATTGAGAGCTTGCATTTTCCCAGTGACCACTTATGGTTGTGAATCATGGACTATTACACAAAAATTAAAAACGAAAATTCAGTCCTTCGAAACTAAATGCTACAGAAAGATCTTACGAATACCATGGACAGAAAAAGAAAGAACACTGATGTCCTGAAAGAATTAAATATTAAAGAGAATTGGCTGATAAACAACATACTATACAGAAAAATTACATACTTTGGTCACATCAAGGGTCACGATGGCCTGGAAAGAACAATACTAGAGGGCAGGGTCCCAGGACGCAGAGGCAGACCAAGAAGAAGATGGCTACAAGATATTAAAGAAACCATGAACATGACCATCGACGAAGTGGGTGAACTTGCAAGAGACAGAGTGAATTTCAGATGTGCTGCAAATAGAGCAACGTCCTATAAAGGATACGCACCTTGATGATGATTCAGAAAATGGCGGACAGTGATTATGAGAACAAGCTCAATCTGCCGTATGCAGTTATATTGCGAGTGCAGAAAGCTGGATTTTGTCGTGATTGATGTTCCTTCGACAAGAATTGCTATTCAAGTGATGAACAGTTTTGTGTTGCTACATTAGCGACGGCCATATGCATTTTATGCGGTGCAGGTTTCTTTTGTGGCGGTACGCGGCTGTTTCATTCTGGAATTAGTTCACACAGGAAACATTTCACAGTTGTTAGCATTTGGTGTGATTTTCATTGGCACAGGAACGGAGCAATTATGGGGTGACCCATTGCAGTGAAGCTGGAACCGTACTTATGAACTATGAACTATAAGAAAATAACCATTAACATAACACAATATATTTTAATATATTATAATTAAATCCATATGGCGCCCGGACGAATAAAGCACTTCTAACAAAGCGTATGTATGAAAATCAAATTGATGGGCATGCATCCAGGCAATACATCTTATATCAGTCATAGATTTCCTTCACAGAATATCAATCCTTCAGACGGCAGAAAATAACATAGAAAAGGATTGAGTATAGTCAAGATAGTGTCTGTAAACACCGATTATAAAACATAGACTATAAAAAGTAGATAAGTGTCTACATAATAAAGAAACAATCATACGAATATAAAATACGTATGGTCAACCACATAAACATATTACGCGTTCAGAGACTAAAAAAGGGCCTCCATAGTTGGCGACTTCAAATACCACTCTAAGCACTAAGGATAAGCAGAAACATATGGTAATGGAGATGAAGTAAAAGATTAATCAACAACAGTAAACCCTCAACTCTCCCCTTTCCTCTCTCTCTCTCTCTCTCTCTCTCTCTCTTTTGTTCCTTCCTCTACCAATAGAACATAGGACTGCAACTCATCACTAACATTTATATTATTTGCTCAACTCAGCGTTCCTAATGGTACCAAATGATGAGGATGTTTATAACAATATGTCAGTTTTTTAATGCAGTTTATTTTTTAAAAACAATGTGTTTTGATTTGTGCTGCGAGCCCTAACCCAAACTCCCGATAACTTGTGAGCATATTGTCCCATAAAAGAGACGGTCGAAAATATAAATTGCTGAAAATATTCTAAGAACATTAAACTCCACTTTAAGTACCCCGTCTATTGAGTTAAACTGTAGCACAGTGACAGATCTGGTTAGTCACACCCGACGCCTCAATAGCTGAAGCATGTGCCTGCCCCATTTTATTCTTGCATGGACTCAAATATAAGCCATGTTGCTACTGTACACACTACTGTATTACATTTATTGCACCTGCTACCAAAACAAACACCAAATTTATGAAGGAACACGTTCACAAATAACATTTCTGATCTGTTATGTAATTTGTATAGGTAATGCACTGTCGCTGAGATATTTCTGTGTTAAGAAAAGAGATCAGAACACATACGGTTATTCACCGAAGTGTAATGATGATGATAGCTCAATCAATCAATCAATAACCCAAATGTCGGCAAAGTGTAGCATAATACAGCTCCCCACCTGGTGTTTCCTTGACAAACAGCACATGGTGGGAGCGTTCATTTGTACCTCGTCCGATCTTTTCTTGCTCAGGCGCAGTTCTGGGTTTGGGTGTTTCCTTGTTTAGACAAAACGTTGTGTCGTTGGTCTATTTTTACTTGTTTACAGAGAAAGAGAGAAAGAGTCAGAGACGTGTAGCGTTATGTTACCCTTACAGCCTTCTATATGCGCTTGTTGACATACTGAAGACGTTAGATGTAATTCAAGAATTAAAAAATTACCGAGTATAAATTACTAAAATATACCACCTTTCAAGTCTATTTGAAAATTATTGTACGGAATACCGTTGAATTAAGAAACAATTTTTTCGACGTAAAATGAAGTGATCAGGGAAGAAGACATCCCACGATCAGCTAACCGCTTCAACATTTCCTTTCCTATCCGATATCATCTCTAATAGTGTTGTTTTTCGTTATTACTCTCTCTCTATTTATTTATCTATCTCTCTCTCTCTCTCGTTGGTCTATGTGGTATAGAGGCTAGGTGCTCGCCTTCTGTGCCAAAGGTACTCGGTTCTTTCCCTCGTGGAGCCATCTGGATATTTTTCCAGAGATCTCTGATCTCAGTGTAGGTGAGATTGAGTTCCTAGTCCTATTTGAGACGGACGATAAAACGTAGGTCCCGTGTTCAATTTGAGCATGTAAAAGAACCCTTGACAGTTCAAAATCGAGAAGAGCATACTGGAACGCCGCTGCTCGGACAAAATTCACCAGAAAATATTTAAAATAAGAATGTCCTACAAAATATCATTACCATCGTCAAAATTACATCGGGGACCCTCACAAGTGCTACGGAGTTCGTGCATTGCAGCTTTTTCCTGTGCACGAAAGAGATTGGAGCAAGCGTTGTTACTATCCGAAGTAGTGCAGCTATGATGGTTTAGTCCATCAATCAATCTCTTTCTCTCTCGCACGCTACTACTTACTTCCATCTTGTCTACTTGTTTCTGCTCTGAATGAACATTTAGTAATGTGTGTTTCATATCAGAAAATACTGTGGACAGTTTGGTTGCAAATTGTTTCGCGTGGTTTTTTAGAAAAGGACGATGGCACCACCCGTTCAGAAAGCAATGGCAAACTACTGAACGCTATAATGCTTAGAAAAATCACAAACAGTGTTAAAAGCTGAGGTTGATTCGCAAAGTCCTGTAAATGATATGTAATTAACTTTTTTTTTTACCAGAATAGATAGACTACAAAACGAGGACATCATAAGTACATTTGGCATAACATCATGCACCGAATACATTGAAAGACAACAAATGCAGTGGGTTGAACATTTAATGAGAATGGAATATAACCAACCACCAATAGCAGTATACAATAACAATAGATCAGGTAATAGATCAACGGAAGACCAAGAAAAAAAATGGATGGACAATATCGAGACCACACTAAATAAACACCAATAAAACACAATAAGAGCGACTCATCTGGCACTGGAACACAAATTAAAGCTCCACCTACGCTTAACGCACGAGTGGACAGCCAATTCCATCACTCGCTTGGGGAACGACAGTAGACAATAATTTCTTAACTTGAAGGCCATATTGTAGAATTCTGAGGGCATAGAGAAAATTGGGAAGAGAGAAAGATTATTTGGTTAAAAAACATCAATAGATGAACAGCCATTTAACAGTCTGTCAAGATGTAACATCAGGCAAGGAAGAGAATTTGCTGGAAATTTTTTGAGCCAAACTTGGATGTGATGACTGCACACGATGATGATTTATTATCTGAACACACACAACCAAACATGTATTCAACATCCCTACTGTAAAATGTGAGGCAAACATTTCAAACGTGTTACAGACGCCATTTCAAAGGTGTGTTGACCAAATCGCTGCAACGTTGTGTATTGTCATTGAGAAAAGTTGAAGACGGCCTAAGCAAGTGTTGGTGTGTTCAAATATCTCTGCTCTAGGTTGTAGTTGACTAGTTAATGTCAATTGTATTGTAAAAGTGCAGGTGAATTTCTTGTAACTGGCTACCGGTGCTTCATTTTAAGATAATGCAAAGTACTGTTTTGTTCAGGAAGTTTTTAAGTGCTGTGTTAATAAGTTAATGAATTTCAAAGAATGTGTTTTATTAATGAGTTTTTTTCAAAATTATATTTTATTAAAAATATTGCTGTGTAGTGTTTTGTTAGATGTCCCGAAGCGGGGTTTCACTAATGAACTTCGGTATCAGTGTTATATTTAAGGTACCTTAGCGTTGTGCTATTAATGAGCTTTAAAAATTAAAATCTAACTTCTGCAGGAATTGTTTCTTAAGGGTTTATACTACTGACAGTTGGGTCATTATAGCTTATAGATATCGATTTTCAAATTCATCATATTATGTTAGTATTGCATCTCTACAATCAAATTATGCAAAGAGTTTTTATTTATGATCCCGAAAAATGCTTCAAAATTATTTTTCAACAGCCCTACCCTCTAAGAATTCGCTATAGAAAATGTCTTAAATTATCTTTCTTTTGTCCCTAGATACAGTGTATGGCATTCAATTAACCTAATCGAGTCATGTATCATTGTAAAGCTTGATCTGAGTACTAACAGATATATTAGATCTAATTAGGCTAGGCAATGACTGTATGCTGTAACGGACAATTTCCTGACACTTTAGACTAAATTCACATTATATTTTTAAAACACAGTTTTCTCCCATTTGTAAATTTCGTTAACGTGGTAATGTACGTTTTCCACCATGAAAGAAATCCTCAAGATAGCAATATGAGATTTGACCCTGACATATATATATTAATATTGAAGCCGTTAGACAACAGAAAATGCACCTTTCTCTAACAAATAAATTTATATGAATTTTTATGAACCAAGGGGTCCTATTTTGGCCGTAAATTGGGTATGTCTTATTCGTTGCATCCCCAGAGATCAATTACATGTTACAGAACAATTTAAAGTTATCAGCGGCCCAGAATATTGGTATATTTAGGTTGTGCAGTCAAAAAAAGTTGCAATTGTTATTTATTTCACTCTGTTTGGAGACTGTACGACGTTGTTTATAATCCAACATGGCTGCCGTTTTCATGGCAACCCGATAATTTATTAATGCGAAAGATATCTAAATTTTCATTTTAGACCACTCTAGTAGTAACTGCTATGTATCACATAATTTTATTGAGAGATAAGAAAGTTGAGAAGACCTCTACCATAAGCTTCAAAGTGTTAAAATTAGTATTCCTTACTATAGTCTGTCCATTAATTCGTGAGCACGTTTGAAATTGATTTTCTCGAAAATACCTGTTGGATCTCAGTGATTTTTTGCAAGCAGCCTTAGAATATCCATGACGCTAGAGAAATATTTTTTTCAAGAAAATTTGATGTAGTTTGAAATATTTCTTCTTCAGGTTATATTAAATCAACCTCACCGGATTGTACACAATAGTAACAGATCTACGGTACACAGACGCGTTGTTCTAAATATACATTATGGTAACATTGAAATATCGTGAGTAAACAACAATTTCACGAATTCACGTGCACCTAACCCAGTCGACTTTGAAAGCGGAAAGGATATGACGTTATAATTGGGATACCGTTGTATAGTTATAGGTGTATCTCGCTATTTGTATGAAGCTATTGTATCATATTTGTTGGCTTATCAAAACTGACATTGATATCACATTCATAATGAGTCTGAAGTGCACATTTATAACAATGCAGAAGGTTACAGTTTTACTATACCAACACTTCCGTAGGGAATCTAAGAGAGGTCATCTATATTGCGATATTCATAACCTGAGAAACGAACGCAACTGGCGCTGGTCTGAATAGAGAATCCTTTTCCCGATGGATTAAACAGGACACAAAGTGCACTAATGTCAAGCAAGGAAGGAAAAGAACAATTGACGACTTTGACATAGATGTCATAAGACGGGAGCTCTTGAAAATGTTTGCGACAAATCAACTTGTTACTCTCAAGAAACTGAAATTAAAACTGCAATCAGATTGCAGCATAGACATTTCTAAAAGTTCTCTATGGAAAATTGTAAGAGCCGCCGGCTTCACCTTCAGAAAAACTTTAGGCGGCAGGAATATTATTTGTGAAAAGCCACATTTAATTGCTGCCCGAAGTAAATACCTGAGGCAGATCCGTGAGGGGCGGAGGCAAGGCTATGATATTGTATATTTGGACGAATCCTGGGTCAATGCTCACCACACCAATGCTAAAGAATGGCAATCAGTATACGGTGAACAGAAAAGAAAAATACCAAACAGCAAAGGCCAGCTTATTATACTAACACATGCAGGAAGCAGTGAAGAAGGTCTTGTCCATGACGCTGGACTTATTTTCCAATCAAAAGTACCGACGGTAGGGACTACCACACAGAAATGAATGGACATATTTTCAGGCACTGGATGGAGAAAGATCTACTTCCAATTCTAAACAGACCATCATGCTTGGTAATGGATAATGCATCCTATCACAACGCAGTATCAGCCGAAGACAAAGTACCAACTGCATCAAATACAAAAGATCAAATTAGGACTTGGCTTGCTAAGGAAAATGTCAGCTTCGATGATACATATTTGACCGGAGTTGTTGACCTGGTGAGGATGACAAATAAGACAAAGGTGTTTCATATTGACAAAATCATTGCGGAATACGGCCACACGTCTTTGCGACTACCTCCATATCATGCTCACCTCAATCCGATAGAGCTTGTATGGGCTAAAGTAAAAGAGGGAAGTTGCCGAACAGAACAGGACGTTTAAAATGTGTGATGTTGAAGTTCTGACACGTGAGTCCTTCTCAATGATAGACATGCAGTTCTGGAAGAAGTGTGTTGAACATGTGCTCCGAGAGGAAGACGAGTACTGGCACCGAGATGGATTACAATTTGTCCAGCCAGTAACAATTATCAACCTCATGGAATCGTCAGATTCGGGATGATACAAATCATATTTTGATTACAGACTGAGAAATAGCAACGTATACATTTCCATATCCAAATGCGTCTACCATCATACAATTTGTGGTGAAGTTAAGACACCCTGGGGTCTAATGGTGACCGAAGGGAGGACTAACTGTTGCATATTGTATCCAAGTTCACGATTGCACATAAAGGACAACACACTTAATTACTTGACCTATCAAGTTAATATGGAGATACACCTATGAATAGAATTGACATGGACAAATTCTAAGGATTACTGTAAAATCTAAAATTTGAGCCCCGTATTTGCAATTGTCATAAAAGATCAAAGGAATTCGCCGATGTACAAAATCCGTAGCATCTATGGACTACTGGTTAGCTTTATTTTAGCGTCATGGATATTCTAAGGCTGCATGCAAAAAATCACTGATATCCAACAGGCAGTTTTCGAGAAAATCAATGTCAACCGTGCTCACGAATTAATGGACAGACTATAGCAGTGATATAATTGGTACTTTAATAATGCATCACATTTCAAGCAATGGGTTGTGACGTCTTTAATACAAATCATAAAAGAACTGTGTAGGGATCAGATTTCAGCTGTAAGAACGTACGAGACATATTAGATGGCTTTGACTTGAAACGAGTCAAAAAGGTTGTATTCTGTCGCCTTGTTGTCTTATAGGCTCAACGGCATGAGAAATGTTACAGTAGATAGCGAAAAAACAACTATATGATCCTGATGTAATCGGAGGAAGAGAAATAGCTAAACTAAGATATGCTGTGATCGAGTATTACTATCAGCATCACACAAATGAATTGAGAAATTACTATAGTGCTCTGCAAAAGAAAACGAAAAACAAAATAAGTATCGCAATGTAGCCACACACAAAAAAACATAATGACAATTGGTAAAACACACGTGATAAATTACATTTTGATCAAGAGAAAGAAAATAGAATAAGTAAACAGTTTTGAACATCTCTGTTCACTGTTAACCAGATATGAAATGGATTGAGGATGAAGGAAATCAAAATACAAACACACATAGACCTATAAAAACTTAAGCGACTAAACACGATATGGAAGACATGGAAACTAGATATGAAAGAGATAATCACAAACATAGATTCGTAGAAAATAAACAGAAATCACCAAATATATTTGTTAAAGTGGATCAGTAACGTTAAATAGAAATATACCTAGAGAAAATAATAGACATTACAGGCAGATTTGTTTTTCTTGGAACCAACATGAGAAAAGAAAATGGACAATTGTAACAGTGGGTTAGTTATAACCAGAAGAAGAGACAAACAAACTGACGAGAAGACGAAACTGAAAGAAAGTGAAAGGCCTTTTCAAACTTGCATTTAACACAAACAAAAAACAAAACGATGTACCTCATACATCAACCAGCACAGAACGGGATTTGCTAAATTTTACACTGAAACACATGCTTAGGAGGAGATCACATCAATTATGAACATGTGCGATGAAGATGATCCTCAAATGAACAATGAACATATTTACCTCAGAATGTCCTGCTTAACATTATGCACCTAATGTTATTGTATTTGTTCTTGGTAAAAACTGTTCATCATCACCATCAGGTGCCGTCTCCACGTCGAAGGTTGGCTGCAATGAATCTCCAGCATCCTCTGTCCTTCGCCTTGGCGTTGCACACTGCCAGACTGTAACCTGTCCATTTCTTAAAGTTTCCTCCCACTTATCTCTCGGTCTTCCTCTTGCTCTTCCCCTCAACTTTCCCCTCTAGTAAATGTTTTATCATGGTGTCATGTCTTTGTATGTGCTCAAAATACTTTACTTCTTTGAATTTTATTTCTCTTAATAATTGTTTCTTCATGCCTATTTTTCCTAAAACTTGTTTATTTGTCTGTTTTTCTGTCCATTTAAAACTGTTACATAAAAACTGTTACATAATATCAAATGTTGCAGTTTTAATGGCCCATATTGCATTTTTATTGTTTTACGCGCTTCTGCACAGATTAATGGCCACCATTTCATTATTATTGTTGTTTTACGTGTTCGTTCCTAAATTACATATTGATAGACAGTGAGATCAGATTATTGACACTGATACAGATTTTCACTGGTAGGTTAATACTACTGTATTCGAACTGTTACACGATCTAGCAAGGGATAGCATTCATCTTGCAGCTTCCACACAGTAGAAATTAAACATGAAGCCTGTGATTGAATTGCTGAAGAACTTTTATGTGCAGAGAATCGTCGTGTACTGTGCCATTGCATTCTTCAGCTTGTTCGTCATCATCCCTCTAGGTGATCTAAGGGTAAGGTAGATTGCAATGTGTGCTTTATATTTGTTTTTTTTAATTACTATTTTACATTTTACAATTGTCATACTCGTGTATGTAGACTATTTTAATGACATGGTTCAGTTGGTTTTTTTTATTTTCAAATAAGAAAACGGTGTGTGGTGTTTGTACTATGTTCTTTATTTTTTAGTTTAAAGTTTGTTTTTGCTATTTCAGTGTTATTCATGCTAGTACCTTTTTGTTGATTTTCTTTGAGTTAGACTTGTTCTTATTAATGTCTTGTTTTGTCTTGTTTTTTTACCTTGAGCATTTTGGAAATGTTCCACTGCGTTTTCAGGAACATCTTCTGCTTTGAGGACAGGGTGTTTTGTATTTTAAAAAATAATATCTGCTCGTATCTTTATTACTCTGTGCTAATCTTACATTTGGTATTGTTCTCGTGGACGTAAGTTTGGTGTGTCCGAATTGTTGATAGTCTGAGTATATTATTCTCAGTGTAACAAATGATTTCGTTCATTTTATTTTTGCCGCCCGAGTGGTTACCGGGGCCCAAATTTGGAGTGTAAAGAATAGAACCACTGTTACCTGCCACATGTCGTAAGAGGCGACTAAGGAGGTTCGGATGAAATCGGATGCATGTGTCCACCAGGAAGGCTAACCCGAAACAAATGCTTGCAGAAAACGGATGCACCAGGTCGTAAGGCGCATAACATGGTGCAACGACCCCTCACAATGAGGAATGGGATAACGGATTCTACGGTCGCCAATCTGCCTCGAGATTTAGCCACGCAGTAAGAATGTCAGACCTGCCATCATGAGGTGGCCAAAACTTACTGCGGGAAGAGGTCGGCACAAATGGGAAGCAGAAATCATAGGAATTATATCCTACAGAAATGTCCCAGTATGCAGACTTGAGAAGAAAAAGGTGGCCCACTTACAGCAGCGTCCAAGACAAACTGTATGGCGTGGCTGATAATCTGAGGCAGACAGCTGTCTTTATTAGAGAATCCGAAATCCCAATCTAGTGAGAACGCAGAAGAATAGAAAGAAGATTTTATTCTTGCTGATTATGGCTATTTCTGTTGAAATACATTTGTCATTAAGTGGATTTAATGTAGCTTCTTAGTAAACAAGTGAGATATGCCAACAGGAGCATTGTTCCTATCAGGTCAACCAAGCGGACAATCATGTGCTCTAGATATGATAGATAGCCCAATGCTAACAATTCTGCTAAGGAAAACGAATGCCGTTATGGAAACTGCAAAGTAAGAAAAATGTGTGGATGTCTAGCTTTCTTTAGATAGATTTCCATTCTCAAACTAAACATCGTGGACCAAAAACCGAAATATTCACAAAATAAATGAGACTGCAGTAAAACTATTTGATTGGCAAAACACGTAACCAAAAACCGAAAGAATTCTTGTGTCTGTAGGTCATGCCTTTCAGAGGTCAAAATCAAATTAAAGATGTAGTTCTGTGAATGTGAAGACCATGAGAGAAACAATCAAGACTACCCAGGTAATACGTTTTATGCAGAATTACTGGGCATATATATACGGCACCAGCTATTCCAAATGGGCAGGATTCGGACCTATCACAAATAATACATGCAACTATCATGAATTCTGGAAGAGATGACAATTAACACTACGACTAAGTCGCACTTATTTGAAGAAGAGATCAGCAAGCATCTCTTAGAATGGAACTCAGTCAATGAAAGAATGATAACATCATGCTTATATGAGAAACATACAAAACTCATTCCATCATTTAAATGTTGTGATGTCCCCAACAAATAAGTTTGAAGAAGAGATCGGGCAAGCATATCTTAGAATGGAACTCAGTCAATGAAAGAATGATAACATCATGCTTATATAAGAAACATACAAAACTCATTCCATCATTTAATGTTGTGATGTCCCCAACAAATAAGTTTGAAGAAGAGATCGAACAAGCATATCTTAGAATGGAACTCAGTCAATGAAAGAATGATAACATCATGCTTATATAAGAAACATACAAAACTCATTCCATCATTTAAATGTTGTGATGTCCCCAACAAATAAGTTTGAAGAAGAGATCGGGCAAGCATATCTTAGAATGGAACTCAGTCAATGAAAGAATGATAACATCATGCTTATATAAGAAACATACAAAACTCATTCCATCATTTAATGTTGCGATGTCCCCAACAAATAAGTTTGAAGAAGAGATCGAACAAGCATATCTTAGAATGGAACTCAGTCAATGAAAGAATGATAACATCATGCTTATATGAGAAACATACAAAACTCATTCCATCATTTAAATGTTGTGATGTCCCCAACAAATAAGTTTGAAGAAGAGATCGAACAAGCATATCTTAGAATGGAACTCAGTCAATGAAAGAATGATAACATCATGCTTATATAAGAAACATACAAAACTCATTCCATCATTTAAATGTTGTGATGTCCCCAACAAATAAGTTTGAAGAAGAGATCGGGCAAGCATATCTTAGAATGGAACTCAGTCAATGAAAGAATGATAACATCATGCTTATATGAGAAACATACAAAACTCATTCCATCATTTAAATGTTGTGATGTCCCCAACAAATAAGTTTGAAGAAGAGATCGGGCAAGCATATCTTAGAATGGAACTCAGTCAATGAAAGAATGATAACATCATGCTTATATAAGAAACATACAAAACTCATTCCATCATTTAAATGTTGTGATGTCCCCAACAAATAAGTTTGAAGAAGAGATCGAACAAGCATATCTTAGAATGGAACTCAGTCAATGAAAGAATGATAACATCATGCTTATATAAGAAACATACAAAACTCATTCCATCATTTAAATGTTGTGATGTCCCCAACAAATAAGTTTGAAGAAGAGATCGAACAAGCATATCTTAGAATGGAACTCAGTCAATGAAAGAATGATAACATCATGCTTATATAAGAAACATACAAAACTCATTCCATCATTTAAATGTTGTGATGTCCCCAACAAATAAGTTTGAAGAAGAGATCGAACAAGCATATCTTAGAATGGAACTCAGTCAATGAAAGAATGATAACATCATGCTTATATAAGAAACATACAAAACTCATTCCATCATTTAAATGTTGTGATGTCCCCAACAAATAAGTTTGAAGAAGTTTGTTTTTTTCTCGTTTTCCCGCTATGAATTCAAGTGTAGTCAAGATGACTTATATGACGGCTCTGATTGCGAGACGGCTTGCTTTCCTTATTTATCAGTGTCCCTGGCCATTCAGGCGAACGTTACTCTGACTGCAGAGATAAGTAGAAATTCTGCCCGAGTGGTTACCGGGGTCCAAATTTGGGTGTAAAGAATAGAACCACTGTTACCTGCCATGCATGTCGTAAGAGACGGCTAAGGAGGTTTGGCTGAAATCGGATGCATGTGTCCTAAACGTGTAGAAGTCTATGCGTTTAGGGGCCTACCAAACCAATGTGCAACTATACACGTTCTTGGCAAAGATCAAACATATCACAAAGAGTGATTAAAATTGGTCGTAAAGAACGAACGCAAAGAAGAAGAACAAGTAGAAATTAAAGACACATCCTAAGAACGATTTCATTAACTGGTGGATAATGAATCAGCCTACCATGGCGTATTATGGGATGTCTAAATACAATCATGGGAAACAGCAATAGAGATCAAGAATTGACAATAGAAAAAAAAGAGAAATCTGACAGTATGACAGAACATGAAATCTCTTGATTTCTATCAAGAAAATCGTGTCATATGAGACACACCATTTGTCTACAGATATATACACAAGCTAACATGAACATCCACAAATAGAAGAGTCATAAATCAGATCTACCACGACATATATGGCCAATAGATCAATTTCAAAAACCCATGTTGTTCTGATAAGTTTTCAGCGCTTTGAGATACTTCGAAGATGATATTTTATAAGCATTGTCTTTCTGGTCATATTGTGACAAATATGAATCAAACCCATGTTGTTCTGATAAGTTTTCAGCGCTTTGAGATACTTCGAAGATGATATTTTGTAAGCATTGTCTTTCTGGTCATAATGTGGAAAATTGAGTGTCTACGCCGAATGCTAGAAGTATCAAAAAGAGACCGGTTTAGAAATGGAGACATCAGCAAAAAAGTGGGTACAATACCAGTACTGGACCATCAACAACAAACAAATTAAATGGTTTGGTCCCATTGCAGATTACCAACAGACAGTGCACATCAAAGAGCAATGCTACTTGATACAGTGGATACAGACAGATTACAAGAGACTGATGCTAAATGTGGTTAAGCATGCATCAAAGAGCAATGCTACTTCGATACAGTGGATACAGACAGATTACCAAGAGACAGTGCACATCAAAGAGCAATGCTACTTCGATACAGTGGATACAGACAGATTACCAAGAGACAGTGCACATCAAAGAGCAATGCTACTTCGATACAGTGGATACAGACAGATTACCAAGAGACAGTGCACATCAAAGAGCAATGCTACTTCGATACAGTGGATACAGACAGATTACCAAGAGACAGTGCACATCAAAGAGCAATGCTACTTGATACAGTGATACAGACAGATTACCAAGAGACAGTGCACATCAAAGAGCAATGCTACTTCGATACAGTGGATACAGACAGATTACCAAGAGACAGTGCACATCAAAGAGCAATGCTACTTCGATACAGTGGATACAGACAGATTACCAAGAGACAGTGCACATCAAAGAGCAATGCTACTTCGATACAGTGGATACAGACAGATTACCAAGAGACAGTGCACATCAAAGAGCAATGCTACTTCGATACAGTGGATACAGACAGATTACCAAGAGACAGTGCACATCAAAGAGCAATGCTACTTCGATACAGTGGATACAGACAGATTACCAAGAGACAGTGCACATCAAAGAGCAATGCTACTTCGATACAGTGGATACAGACAGATTACCAAGAGACAGTGCACATCAAAGAGCAATGCTACTTCGATACAGTGGATACAGACAGATTACCAAGAGACAGTGCACATCAAAGAGCAATGCTACTTCGATACAGTGGATACAGACAGATTACCAAGAGACAGTGCACATCAAAGAGCAATGCTACTTCGATACAGTGGATACAGACAGATTACCAAGAGACAGTGCACATCAAAGAGCAATGCTACTTCGATACAGTGGATACAGACAGATTACCAAGAGACAGTGCACATCAAAGAGCAATGCTACTTCGATACAGTGGATACAGACAGATTACCAAGAGACAGTGCACATCAAAGAGCAATGCTACTTCGATACAGTGGATACAGACAGATTACCAAGAGACAGTGCACATCAAAGAGCAATGCTACTTCGATACAGTGGATACAGACAGATTACCAAGAGACAGTGCACATCAAAGAGCAATGCTACTTCGATACAGTGGATACAGACAGATTACCAAGAGACAGTGCACATCAAAGAGCAATGCTACTTCGATACAGTGGATACAGACAGATTACCAAGAGACAGTGCACATCAAAGAGCAATGCTACTTCGATACAGTGGATACAGACAGATTACCAAGAGACAGTGCACATCAAAGAGCAATGCTACTTCGATACAGTGGATACAGACAGATTACCAAGAGACAGTGCACATCAAAGAGCAATGCTACTTCGATACAGTGGATACAGACAGATTACCAAGAGACAGTGCACATCAAAGAGCAATGCTACTTCGATACAGTGGATACAGACAGATTACCAAGAGACAGTGCACATCAAAGAGCAATGCTACTTCGATACAGTGGATACAGACAGATTACCAAGAGACAGTGCACATCAAAGAGCAATGCTACTTCGATACAGTGGATACAGACAGATTACCAAGAGACAGTGCACATCAAAGAGCAATGCTACTTCGATACAGTGGATACAGACAGATTACCAAGAGACAGTGCACATCAAAGAGCAATGCTACTTCGATACAGTGGATACAGACAGATTACCAAGAGACAGTGCACATCAAAGAGCAATGCTACTTCGATACAGTGGATACAGACAGATTACCAAGAGACAGTGCACATCAAAGAGCAATGCTACTTCGATACAGTGGATACAGACAGATTACCAAGAGACAGTGCACATCAAAGAGCAATGCTACTTCGATACAGTGGATACAGACAGATTACCAAGAGACAGTGCACATCAAAGAGCAATGCTACTTCGATACAGTGGATACAGACAGATTACCAAGAGACAGTGCACATCAAAGAGCAATGCTACTTCGATACAGTGGATACAGACAGATTACCAAGAGACAGTGCACATCAAAGAGCAATGCTACTTCGATACAGTGGATACAGACAGATTACCAAGAGACAGTGCACATCAAAGAGCAATGCTACTTCGATACAGTGGATACAGACAGATTACCAAGAGACAGTGCACATCAAAGAGCAATGCTACTTGATACAGTGGATACAGACAGATTACTCAAGAGATCAGTTGCACATCAAAGAGCAATGCTACTTCGATACAGTGGATACAGACAGATTACCAAGAGACAGTGCACATCAAAGAGCAATGCTACTTCGATACAGTGGATACAGACAGATTACCAAGAGACAGTGCACATCAAAGAGCAATGCTACTTCGATACAGTGGATACAGACAGATTACCAAGAGACAGTGCACATCAAAGAGCAATGCTACTTCGATACAGTGGATACAGACAGATTACCAAGAGACAGTGCACATCAAAGAGCAATGCTACTTCGATACAGTGGATACAGACAGATTACCAAGAGACAGTGCACATCAAAGAGCAATGCTACTTCGATACAGTGGATACAGACAGATTACCAAGAGACAGTGCACATCAAAGAGCAATGCTACTTCGATACAGTGGATACAGACAGATTACCAAGAGACAGTGCACATCAAAGAGCAATGCTACTTCGATACAGTGGATACAGACAGATTACCAAGAGACAGTGCACATCAAAGAGCAATGCTACTTCGATACAGTGGATACAGACAGATTACCAAGAGACAGTGCACATCAAAGAGCAATGCTACTTCGATACAGTGGATACAGACAGATTACCAAGAGACAGTGCACATCAAAGAGCAATGCTACTTCGATACAGTGGATACAGACAGATTACCAAGAGACAGTGCACATCAAAGAGCAATGCTACTTCGATACAGTGGATACAGACAGATTACCAACAGACAGTGCACATCAAAGAGCAATGCTACTTCGATACAGTGGATACAGACAGATTACCAACAGACAGTGCACATCAAAGAGCAATGCTACTTCGATACAGTGGATACAGACAGATTACCAACAGACAGTGCACATCAAAGAGCAATGCTACTTCGATACAGTGGATACAGACAGATTACCAAGAGACAGTGCACATCAAAGAGCAATGCTACTTCGATACAGTGGATACAGACAGATTACCAACAGACAGTGCACATCAAAGAGCAATGCTACTTCGATACAGTGGATACAGACAGATTACCAACAGACAGTGCACTCAAAGAGCAATGCTACTTGATACAGTGGATACAGTGGATACAGTGGATACAGTGGATACAGTGGATACAGTGGATACAGTGGATACAGTGGATACAGTGGATACAGTGGATACAGTGGATACAGTGGATACAGTGGATACAGAGCAAAAGGTCGACCACGTAAAAGGTGAACACATGAATAGCATATGCAGTGAAAAACACTGTTTATGAAGGGCACACAAAAACATGTTCTATTATTAGTGTCTTCTTATCCTGTGTGGCGTCTGTGGCCTAGGGGTTAGTGATTCGATCTATTAACCCTGACGTTCTGAGTTCGAATCACGCTGCGGACAGTTTGGTTGCAAATTGTTTGCGTTGATTTTAACAAAAAGGACGATGACACCACCGTTCAGAAAGCAATGGCAAACTACTGAACGTATAAGTGGTGCCTAGAAAATCAACGACTCGTTTACTGTGGTTGATGGCTACGTCCTTTAGGATATGCCACGATTTTCATTCTTATCCTGACGCTGTGATGCAAATCAGGATTAGAGACAAAAAGGGGAGGGGGTGAGGAATGAGCAACTGAACACGCATGCATGATATACTATAATATATATGTATATCGGTCATTGTCGGTGCAGAGATTGTGGTACACAAATAACATATCCACAATTGTTACAATAGAAATTACAAGGAACATTCAACGGTTTGTTGAGCTAGGATAGTAGAATGTTTTTATTGTGTTGACTGTTTTCTCAGACGTTTCTCTTCCGTTTTCACACATTCCATTCCATTTTAGCCACTGGTTGTACAAAGACAAACTTTGGTTTGATTGATCCGTGATGTTTTTTGACAAGCTTCTACGACAATTAGAAAAAATAAAAAGAACTATAATATTATCAATGACAAACTCTTACAAAAATGCACCTGAGCACTAATCTTAGAGAAAGTTTACAACTTTTTAGTTTGAAGCACGCCAAATTGAGACTACTGTGTTACTTTAAGATAGTGAAAGATTTATATCTTTGAGAATATTTCTGTTGTAAATGTCCAGATTATGAAACGTTTGACTTTTTAGTTTCTGCATAGAGTAGGCCCTACTGAAATTTTAGTTTCGTAATTCTGCACTTTCCAAATTATGTTTCTTCGAACCCTAAACAAGTACGAGATTCGGAATTGGTATTTTTTTTTTTAAAGTTTTTTTTTGCTATTTAAATTAATTCAAGAACATTGATTTTCTTTTAAAACTCGTATTTTAAACTTTGTTGTAAATTGCAATTGAAAAATAAGTATGAGTTTGCTCTTATTTTTCCATGTAACAAACTTCTTGCTATAAAAGTCCGTTCAAAAACTCATGCCCACAGTCCAATGCGAATTGTAGCAAAACCATCTATTCCACAGTTGCGAAACTTTGCACACAATCTTAGAATTATACCGACGTAAATTTCTGATGGAAGAAATTGCTATAGGAAACCTGGATTTTGTGATATATAGGTTTCCTTTGATGTTGGCGGCATATTTTGCAAGTCTGATACAGCATTTTAGTTTTTACAGTAACGGCACACATATGACATTTGATGTCAAGTCTCATTCAAAGGCGTATTATCCCAGCTCATACATGTGGGCTAATGTTGATACTGCAATGGTGTCATGAAATAAACAAGAAATGTAGACATAGTTGTATTATTGTGTTTTTTTAAATAATGTCGGAAATGCGCGTATAACATTAATAACACTTTTTGCATTGTAATAAATTTGCACTTCAAACTCATTATGTATGTTAAATTAATGACTGTCAACAATATATAAGTCAACAATATTACAAAATAACTTCACACTAATTTCGATATACGCCTTTAACTAAATGTCCGTTTCGCACTTATGACGTCAATTCTTTACCAAGTTCAAGCCCGAGTCGTTATAGTGGCCGAAAAATGCAAGAACTTTTCCAAAACCGTGAATTTCGCCCTGAATGTTGCTATTTTTGTCATCAATGTATTAAATTGCTGTAAACATGAGTTTTCTTCAACCATGCCAACAAAGGCGTTAAATATATAGCACAAAGAAGGAAACTTCTAGATGGTATGATTGTTTGAATGGCAAAAATATTTTGTAGCGTCGGGAACATGTGTAGTTCACATGCAAGTTTTCGAATTATTTCATCAAATGATTACAAAGATACAAATTTGTATCTGTGGGCATGACAAGTTGAACGGACTATAATATTATTTGCCCAGAGAAAAGCATGTTTCTTAGTGAAAAATATTATTTAAACTATGACAATGCTACAAGAATCGTAAAACATTCTGACGGACTTTTGGATACCTCTGAAATGTTTAAATAATGTTGAATAGATCACAGTAATGCAAATAAAAAATGAGTATTAGTTACATTTGGTAAATAAATAGACAGTAAATAGATATTTGGGGTCTCTGGAAAAAACCATTACCAGACACTGAATTATTTTTTTATATATAAGAATGGAAACTTGCCGCATACCAAAACAAGTGTTGTTCTGTGAACTTTTTGAGGGGAAGAGGCACCAGGACAGACGCAGACTACTGCTCAGATATAAAGATGTCTGCAATGCCTCAATGAAGAACTATTCTATAGGTCCCAGCACATGGGAAAAACTAGCTGATGACAGAGTTGTGTTGAAAGCGATATTGCGCAAGGGCGCAGAGTCTTTTGAGAAGAGACCTTTATATGAGCTGAAAGACAAGAAAGAAAAGCGAAAACTCAGAAATTGTTACAGTAAAACACTTGCTAATTGACCGTCTGTAAAGACGAAAAAGGCCACATTTATTTACCATATTCATTGCTTCCAGTGCTTCACCTGGAGTTCATAGAATTCCTTATTCACAGAGTTTGTCAAACAAATTTAGTCCCACAAAAAAAAAGTCATTAATGATGTGTTGAATCTATTCCTTGTAGACAAGACTTTAGAAATCATTTCAATACAAAAACGACAATAGACGCTCAACTCATTTCTCGGTGATTCGATCTTTCTCATTTACTGTATATTATAACCATAGCCCACACGTTCGATGCTTCGTCCGTTCTTTCATCTACTTCGCCGTACTATTACAGCCGGTCATGCGCTTTACAATACTAATGTACGTATATTTAATTAAGCTTTCGCTCATTTCACTGTATTTATGTGCGTGCGTATAGGAGTTTCTCTCTTTCTCTCTCTTTTTTCTCTCTTTGTATATGTATAAAGGTCACTTCGTGGAAGGTCCGTGGTCGACCAAACCACAGCCAACTCTAATATTAGTTTATATTATATGAGTTTATAGTTGGCTGTGGACCAAACCAACACAGAGAATGACATTTGTTAGTTTTACGTCCAGCTCAATTGACGTAGGGCATAGAGAATAAATAGCTATGTGTTGCCGGCGACGTGAGATAATAAGTTCATAATTCATAACTCAAGACGGGCAGGCCCCTGACAATAAGGTACTATCCCGCCACAGTTCGCCTGCTTCAATGGGTGCTTGAAACTCAAGGTATTACCTGAGAAGTAGACTGTAAGGCCACACCAATCAATAATAGCAAAATCAAGAAGGCACCAGCTCTTCGTTTAGCTAGCTGGAATGTAGAGCAATGTGGTTGCTTGCGCTAATTCTCTCAATTTATTTACGATAAATGAAAATATGTTATTTCATAATTGGTTGTTTAGTCATACAATTAAATAAAATGCGTCTCCACATCAATGTTTGGCTGTAATAGACCTCCAATATTCCCCGTCTCTTGCCTTGATATTCCATTCTTTCAGGCTGCAGTGTATCATTCTCTTCATGTTTCCATCAAATTTGTTTCTCACTTGAGTTCACAAAACATATGTTTCTTGATTAATGTCTTTACTAGATACTGTCTGTAATACCGCTTTTTTGGGCGGTGTAGAACAGGGGGGACGTGAGCATGTGGAATGTAATAGCTGCATTTCTGTTCAGGTTAGCATTTTGTTCTTTATGTCCCCTACAGAAAAAATTCCTTGGCCTTACCGGGTATTGAACCTGGGTCTCCCGAATGGGAGCTCACGCCCTAATCCATTCGACTAGACGCTTCTTGGTTACTATCTTTTCAAATGTGAGGTCAGCAAATATAACACGTCTTCAAAATGCGCGTCTGTGGCCTAAAGGATAGTGACTCGGTCTGTTAACCCCGACGTTCTGAGTTCGAATCACGCTACGGACAATTTGGTTGCAAATTGTTTCGCGTGGATTTTTACAAAAGGACGATGGCACCACCCGTTCAGAAAGCAATGGCAAACTACTGAACGTAACAATGCCTAGAAAATCACAAACAGCGTTAAAAGCTGGGGTTGATTCGCACAGTCCTGTAAAGGATGTGCAAATAACTTTTTTTAACTTCAAAATGCGTTCGTTCTTGTCTGAGTGACTTATTAATTTTGTTTTTACATGAGGCTGATGATGTTTTTTTTACATGAGGCTGATGATGTTTTTTTTACATGAGGCTGATGATGTTTTTTTTTTTTGTCTTTCAGACTCGGTTCACAGATCACCGTGACTCGCAGTGCATCTTGTACTCCGACGTTGTTTTCAACATAACTAATCCTCGTGTGCATTACTTCAAAATCCGTTTTGGTGAGCAGGAAGTTTGCGAGTACAGCATAGCAGTCACATCTTTGTTCTGCCTTTTATATTCGATATCTGCTGTGTTGTTGAGCTTCTTCCTGTACCGCAAAGACAATGCTGAAGAGAATAAGTATGTGGATGTTTTGTCGTTATATGTAATGGCTACTTCTCATTACTATTGTGATGCTGATAGCAGTAGCGTTGCTTGTAGTCTTGTGTGTCCAGACAATGTGCATGTGTTTCTCTGTGGCTAACTCTCGTTGTAATAATACACTAATGTGCACATAGTGGCAGACATGTCCTCACAGAAACAGTAATAAAAACGGTGACGAGATATACATATCGATAAAAATGACATGTGGTTACCAACCAGGCAAACTAATGCGTCACATATAAAGGACCTTGCAAAATAGTGTTTGATATGTCAGTGATCCTGTTACTTTGCCATTATCATTTCATTTTGTGATGATTATTTGTAAAATGCAATTACGTGTAACATGTTTACATTTGAGAACTTCAAGGACTCTACGGAAGCATATCTCTATAGCACATATTTTACTCTTAAACACAGTTAAACATCATGTTTTGTACGTTTGCAAGTACTTAGGAATTGAACTCTCTACATTGCTGACTGAATCCAGCACACTGAAATTGTGCTATCTATCTGTAGATTGTCATTTGCAAACTGTCTCTCCCAATATAGCACATGAAAGACTCGATCTCTAGCCAGTTCTCCAGCTACTTCCATCGTTGTTACCGTAATGTTATGTTGCCGTCGTCTTGGTCTCCTGACTCGTCTTCCAGGAACCATGCCCTTCATTATTGCTTTTCTAAACAAAATGGGTCGTTTAATGTGATTAAAATATTTAAGTTTCCGAGACGTGGTAGGCCTACTGTTTATGAGACAATGTTCATCGAAAAGACACCAGAAAAGACAGTCACCAACATCAGCATAAAAAATAAAGTTGGCACAGAACCTTGCTTGAATTACATTGATAAGCACAGAATGAAGTGGTTTAGCCACTTAATAAGAATGCATACAAACTCCACAGTATACAGAGTCTTCTACAACAAAACATCGGGAAAGAAGGCAAGAGGAAGACCACGGAAAAATGGTTAGATGGCGTAGCAGAATCCTGTGAAAGAGTAAAATAACAATCACACAAGCCACCGGGACAGCACAAACAAAACAGAAAACCACAACACTGGACAACAACCCGGTATAAGTGTGACGACAAAAGAAGAAGAAGAAGAAAGAAGAAGTTCATTGATGTTTACATCTTCTATTATCGAACAATATGGTTCCCTGAATGTTTTCCTCACGAGGTGGAGCAAGGTATGTGATATCTTCACTGTGGTATTAAAAAAGACAATCTCTGCTCAGTGTTAAATGCTTTTATTAAGTCAATGAAGAGCAATGTGTCGTGGTTTCATATGCTACTACACTTTTTTCTGGAGCTGCCTGAAGCAGAAAACCAAGTCAATGGTGGACCTGTTTGGTCTGAACCCGCCTCCTGAATCCGTCTCATTTTATGTTCTTTAATTGTCTCAGACATATCAAATGCATTCAATTTTCTATATTTATATTTACTTTCCAACACTCGCTTGCCTGTATTAGTGTAGGATTTGGACTACAGTTGAATGGAAAATTCGCAATTTAGTTGTAAAACAGCATAATTTGACATTCCATATTTTAGTTAGACTTTTTACAGTTGATATTTTGACAATTTGTAGCATAATTTTTGTTTACATGCTTGCTTCACTGGTTTTTTATGCAAGAGTAGTATTTCCAAATTCCATCTTATTTTCAAACAGGCTGGACTTGGCCCACTACCTGTTCTTCATTCATATTCTAGTCGAGGTTGCTGTGATCATTCTTGTGCTAGTGTCAGCATGCATGATCTCTGCAGGGTTTCAACACCTATGTGGCTCTCTCACAGGTGGGCTTGGAAGTATCAAAAGGTAAGATATGGGAGTAAGCAGATAGTTTTCTTAATATAGTCAGACAGTTTTTACCTTTGCAGTATAGTATGTGTCCTTGGTTAAAAAAAATAGGAAAATAAACTGATGTAAAGTACAGGGCCGGGCTATGATGCAGAGAGGCGGCTGCATCATGCGACGCTGTAAGGGGACAGTAATAGCAGCGAAATCAAAATACAATTTGAACAATTCAATAATTTAAAATATTTACGCAACACTTTTCTATATTGGTCTATGTTATTCCTATATCGATGTATACGATTTATGATTTATCGCACGCCTCTGCCTAAGCGTTTTCAGTACTCTTTGATTTCGGTTTCTGATGCAGGTATATCGTTGGCGCGCCTTCACCGAAAGGCTTTTGATCTGACAGCGCGAAGCTACTATTTTGGTTTGTAATATACGCGCGGCGGCTCCAAAAGCTGATGCGGCAATTATCACAAAAGACAATTCCACGCGTTACGTGTTGATAGTTCTGCTTTGAGCTTACAATTATTGACACTATTTGATTTTAATGTTTGTTTGTCTTGAGATGGGGCAAGTAGCTGTGCTGCAACTGTTTTTGAGATGCGTTTATCTGACATCCGCGGCACAACATGTCTCACCTGGGCCTTTTGCAACAGTGTGCTGATGCTTAGCTTTTTGAAGATTTATTAACTGAAATTTTGTTCTGCCATTTTATTTTGAGTAGTCTGTGACAGTAATGCAGTATCAGTGACAGAACAGAGTTTCAGTAATAAATATTTTGAACTTTTTCCAGTTGCAAAGATGCACAGAATTTTGTAGACTGGCGTGGCTATGATGGAAGCAACTTTTACACATCTTTGTCTGTTGCCACAGTGAGTACTCATTAAGCAAGTCCACTTGTTCCAGCAGCAAGTTATTTATGTGCAGAATAGCATGCCCTGTTCAACTGTGTGATATTGCATTATTACTGTCAGTTGTTATTGACTTTATCATATGTCGTACTGTGTGATCTATAATACTTTATTTCCCTGTATCATTATGTTACTCCTGCAACATTAAATTTTGTATCATCTCAAAAGATAGTTTTCATTTTTCTATCTCTATCTCTTTTTTGGTGTGGTGTCCCTGGAGTTTTATTTAAAACTTTGAAGATTCTAGCTGGTGACAATATATGCAATTTAATGAAGTGAAAGGTCTCTACTTGGGGTGGGGAAGGAAGGGGGTGGGGTCATCTCTCATAGATGATTTATTCTCTTATTACTGTGAGTTTTAAGAAAATGAATATCTAATTTATGCTGCAAATGTCTCCCTTGGTTATAAATCTTTATCACTCAAATTATTTTATGTATCTCCGAAATGTCTCATTTTCCATTAGCGTTAATGTTCAAGACAGGATATTGGAAATATTTTGCAGCTATTACTGATAGAGATTTCTAGCATTTATCACAAAGATCAATATCAATAAGAACAGTCTTGTCATAACTTTAGATGCATGTTTCAGTGCAAAAGTATTGCTTATAACAATTGTCTTCTTACACTTATCACTGTTTAACTTTATCTGCTTCCAGAAGATATTTTTAGATCAACATAAAGAGCGGAGACTTCGATCATTTTTTTCCATTAAACAGAGAGGTCAGTTGTTTATCAGATCAAGAAGTATCATTCAGCAATAGTAGCCCATTCTCTCTTTCTAGCTCATCTGTGAAATATCAAGGAAACTAGTATCGTTGATCTTCATAGCAAGGGACAACAGCCAATACATCATTTATACTAACACTTTTTTCCTATGATATTTGAGTTACTTTTACTATTCAGTTACTGTTCATCTACTTTCTGATGTGCATTAAGTATTTATTTAACATTTGCTTACTATTTCATTGCTAATGATGTCTATTAATTAACTTGTTATTTTTTTTTATGTCAATGCATAGACATAATAACACCATCAAGAATGTTCTCACTATGTCTACATTTATATTTTCAGCAATCCCTTATTTTGTATTAATTTTGTTAACTTTCCTTACCTAAAGATATACCTAAATAAATTATTTCTTTATGTGTAGAGAGAAATTTTTTGTGCATTCAGTCTCTCTCTTGACTTTGTAATTATTCTTTTTATATATCCAGGGGACTTAAAATTCTTCTCTAAAACCACATTTCTGTAGCCTTTCCTGATTTTCTTGTTTACATACTTTATTTTATTTGGGCTTAAGTAATATTCTCCTGGAAGAAGAATGAGAGGAAGACCTAGGAGACGATGGGTGTAAGATGTTATTGACGATCTGAGAATGACTTCTGCTGACGCCGGCCAACTTGCACAGAACAGAGAATTTTTCAGGACTGCTGTCAATGGGAGCGAAATTCCAGAAGGGACAAACTACTTGACGATGATGAATATTCTTCTATATGACCTTTACATATGCCTTTGGGCTTAATATAGGCTTTATTAAGGCAGTTACATCAAAAATGAACTCACTTGTCAGTTACAACTATCTGTTTTGATCCAAATTGTTTTTATAGTTAAACTCCACATTCGTTAAGTGTGGTTTTTTCTTATTACTTATGCGCATAAAATGTAGTCAAAATATTTATTGTCCTAAATTGTTCTTGATGAAAGTTCAAATATACCATTAATTTATTCATTTCAGGCTGGTAGCTGGTTTCTATTTGTCTCTTGGTTATTTCAAGGAATCCTTGGCATTTGGAAGCTGTGGATGCTTAATATGTTTAGTTTTATACCGTTGTCATTCTGCAAAAAGTGAACATAAAGATGGATGTGAAAACTTATTGCAAGATTCATAGTTTTCAGAGAAAGCTGTTAACCAATGTTAATCATATACTCATGTTAGAAGTGACTTCCATGGTGGAATCTAATTACATTTGCCATCAAATCCATTTGTCTTCATTTCTTTTTATTTACATGAAGATGTTTTTTTATTATTGCTGTCCGAAAGCTGTTGTTTCTTTTTCCATTAACAATTAGTATATACATTAATGACTTCTCACAAGATTACTTTAGAACAGCCCTTTCTTCACTACAAGAGCGTCTGTAAACAAACAACATTTAGGATAAAATATAAAAAATAATACCCGTTAAAGTCGAAACTGGAAGGGTGAGATGAAACTGGGTGGAGGTATCGGATAATAATATGCTGATTATAATGCATAAGCTGAGAAGAGCAGGGAATTGACAGGTACAATAGAAAGTAGAGTCTGAATACTATTCAGAGAAATAGTGAATCCAGACTTGAACTACTTTGCTTATAAACAGCATGTCTTGCACGAAGCAGTAACTTTTACAAAAATCTTACTTTGGGCGCTGCATGCATTTGTTAGACTAACTGAATGAACAAGCTGTGAACAAAATGAGCTGCTCTAACAAAGGTGATCAAATAAAAACAAGTAGGTAAAAAGGAAGAATAGATTTGCCCTTCAAAAATACATTATTTTAAATATTAGGGTAGTATTTATTCTTTGCTGAGACATTTAACACTAACTTATTTTACCATCAATGGTAAATTGTATTGGCTGCAGTACTTGTGTCAATGGAAAAGGCAGCATTAATTAACATCAGTTTTCATACAAATTCTTATAATTCTGATTTTTGTCCATGAGCACATTTTTATATGGACAACAATTTAATCAGAATGTAACTGTTTAAATCAATTATTTTATTTTTGTAAATTAGCAATTGCATGCCTAATCCATCCATGTGTGCATGCACCATTTTAATGCAAGAAAATAAAAAATTATAGATGCTAGGATTGAATTATCCGTTAAAATTTACTGTCTGAAATGTTTTTTTAGTGTATTTTATGTTATGTTTACTAATCTTCATATTTGTTTTAAAATAAATTGTATTACAAATCTTCTGGAGGTTTGGCTTATGCATGAAAGTTTAATGTGATTATTAGTGCAGTCCCAGGAGTGGAGCAGTATTTTCTGCAGATGGAACTCTGATTTGGCTCTCTTATAGCCTCAAAGACTAGCATATCATGAGCTAGGCTGCATCTACCATAGATGGTACTTTGCTGGTGTTGTGTAACAGATTTACTGCAGATGGAACTCTGATGTGACTCTCTTGTAGCCTCAAGTACTAGCATACCATGAGCTAGGCTGCATCTACTATAGATGGTACTTTGCTGGTATTGTGTAACAGATTTACTGCAGATGGAACTCTGATGTGGCTCTCTTATAGCCTCAAGTACCAGCATACCATGAGCTAGACTGCATCTACCATAGATGGGACTTTGCTGTGGTTGTCTAACAACCTCAACAATTAACTAAAGATTAATTAAAGAGTTGTTTCCCTCCTATTAGTCAGGCATAGGTCTTCAACATACTTCACCATGAAAGATGTTGCATTGAACCATGCCTCGCTGGCCAGACCAGTCTGCTACCAAAATACTCCATACCATGTAAAGGTAAAACAAAGCTTACAATAATGTGTTATGTGGCCATGATAAGAATACTTATACATTTCTTTGTGTAAGTGATACAGCCAAGTTTGTATAAAATAGTTTGTAACGTATTTTTAAATAAATGAATTATTAGCTTTTGTGTTATTTTACACAATTAAAACAAAATTATGATATTCTAAATTTGCATAGAATGTTATAATTTCTTGACATTAAATTATTATAATAAAAATTATTAATTATACTCATCTGCAGACTTTACTCCTAGTGCATTAGCTTTGTTTATTGATATGTTTAACTCTTAGTGGACAAGGGCAATGCTATGTTTTTACAAGCCATTTGTATTTACAATAAAAAATGCCCTTTAGTGTGGCTCCTGGTAAAAAGATATCTAACCCAAAGTCATGTAGCGTGGCGTTTGGTCCACAAGGAGTTAATGAATGAAGTAGTTGCAGTAAAATATTAAACTTAGCAATAAAATTCGCCACAGAAAAAAGTAAACATTTTGCATGCCATCTTTTCAGTGTTTCACTGTCAAAGGAAGTTTCATGAGGATTATATAACAAGCAGTTCTGTTGCTACAAAGTTTAGCATCATCTGAATTGCACACTATTTGTCCACAGCATTACATTGTGTGCATTTATATCTTGCAATATGAGAAGCCATGTTGATATGATACTTACATTGGTCTTTGAGATGTGGAAGTTACAGTGACATATAGCCCAGTCTCTCTATTTTAAATACAAAGGCTCTGCACAGTTCAGTTTGGTTCTCCTGATCAACATTTTCACACATTGACAAGTCTATACATGCTCTATCATCTAATACAACATTGATCTCAATGTTCTCGAGTCCACTGTACCCAAATGATGTTGATTGGCACATCTTCTCTCTTGACCCTGCAGACAGCACCAGCATGCATGTCTATGCTTAACCCCATTTCAATTAGACGGTTCAATGTCTCTGATTTTGTGTCAACATATGTGGAGCAAAGAACTGAAATGGCATCCATTGCAAAAGGGAAAAGTATGGACAAAGCAAACCTCATAAATGCCCTCTGTTGGATGGAGACAATTGTAGCCTGTGCAAGCGTTTATTCAGACTGCTATGCTCCGTCCTTGCCTGTTGAGTGTATGATAGTCATCACTGGATAGTTTAGGTTGGTTTTTTTTGCATGCACCTGCCATGAATTCAGGCCTATGAATATGACTATTAATAAGTTACATTGACTGATTATTTCGTGAAGGTTTCTTTCCTTTTCACCAGTGTCCCTCATCACTCAGACGAACCTTATTCCAACTTCAGAGGTGTGCACACTGAGAATATATGACCCAAACTGGACTTGAAAGCGAATTTCCCGATATGTGGTCCCTGGCACATGTTAGCAACTTTGTTATCGGCAACCCCAGTTCCTTGCTACAGGCTAGGATAGCTTTTTTCTTTTCAAAGTATGTTATTTTATTTATTCTACATGTCTACATCATGTGATCATCATGAACAACAATATTCTATCTCAGCATCATCAATGATATTTTCAGTACTAAAGTCTTATATTTCTTTAAAATTTCCCATAGTCTTTTCAGACTTTAGGGTATCTCTCTCTCTCGCGATCGTTCTTAAGCTGCTTTTATCATTCTATTGTGATATATAAACAGCCAACCATCAGAACGGGATGTACATGCACAGCTTTCAGTACCAATTGGAGCTCAAGTGCTTATCTTTCGGTGGTGTGTTCGGTTTCAACCAGCATTTACTGGGTTCACTCTCTTAGCCTTTTGCTGTCCCCAGCCAAAACCCACAAGGCAGCACTCTTTCTATTGTCTTTCAGGGCAGTGACCCGTAGATGACCAGCCCTCCCGGGCTGATGAGCATCATCTGCCCAGAGACTTTAGGATATGAAGTCACTTCACATTTCTAGGTCCTAGTGTGCAGGAGGTAGAAAAGCCAATCCCTTTCCTCATATGTGGAACATCAAGTATAGGAGTGAACCCACAATCCTCTTGTGTCTGAGTTGATAGGTGAATGCTTATGCATTATACTAATTTAATCTGTCCTGCCAAGTCTTACATTACAAACTATATTTCGTGCATCCATCAAATAACACCATATTCTAACATAAAGACTTCACAAACATTTTCAATAGTATATTTTATTACATGTCAAAAACACATTTAATTTTATATAATTTTGGATTATTCCATAATATAAAAAGTGATGATTGTATACAGATGTAATATAAAATAATACTGTAAATTATTATTAAAGATGTTTTTGAAACAAGATGATATTACTGACGATAACTTTTCAAGGTCTTTTTTAATTGTGATAAATTATATGTTCTATATTGTAAACAGATGTATGCTTCCACTTCAGGACAAAAAGAGAGGATTAGTGTGGTCATCATAAAAGTTTGCAACAATTTTATATGACTTTATCTTATGGTAATATCTAATGATCTACATTCCATACAGAGTATTCCAAGAATTTAAAATGTTCTCACATACACCAGGGAACCAACAAGACTAAACAACTTACACCAGGAAACCAACAAAAGACTAAACAAATCTAAGTTACAAATTTTTTCTACAGCTATAATAATTGGTTGCATGTGTTGAGATGCAGCACTTTAAAGATAAAATTAAAAATTAAAACAAAATATCTATCGGAGACACAGTTGACTATGTGACTACTTGTTGTCACTTCAATGGAATCATAAAATAAAGTTATATCAAGTATAAGGTGAACCAAATGCAGAATGTATCTAGTAAATAGAAATATAACCCTAATATTGTCAATTTATATCCTTTTAAGTGTGAACATTCTATTCACTCTTATCAGAAGGTGTAATTTAACCTAAAATAAAATCCCCTGATAGCAAGTAGTGGAATGATCTTGAGATATGAAGTGTCAGCTGTGATCTATGACAATTTCATGCCGGACAAACAAGCAGACATGATTCAAATAGCAATTATTTCTTCGAAGAATGGGGTAAAACAACATGTGCTCTCTTTAAAATATCACATATGTTCAATAATAGAAACACTAAATAAATAAATTGGTATAAAATCTAGTCACAAAGAAGAAAGTGTTGGTAAACAAACAAGCCTGCTGTATTGCAGTCAGGGTATGAAGACAGAAAGACTATGATTGACAACCAAAAGAAAATATTTTACAAGATCTACCATGACAGTGTCAGGTACAGTGCAGAAAACTGGATAAATCATGATGTACATATAAGTAATCGATATAAGGGAAGACTGCAGTAAAACTATTTAGCAATGGTGTCATTGCTACATATAAGTACAGAAACATAGACATGCAAAAATAATATTTGTCCTTGGGGAGCTGCTCTTATCTTGCAAATCTGGGAAGAAGTGATGTTGATCTTTTAATGAACTGCCCCCAGATCTGGAGAAGTCATGATGACAAGCTGGATAATCTAGAATGACAAATGGTCTGAGTGCAGAAAAAGAAGAAGAGGTAGAAGAAGAAGAAAATAACCATTATGTTCACAATCTATATTTTTAAACATTTTAAATATTTTTATATTTTGAAGGAGTAGATTTAAATTTTTATGAAATTTAAAATTATTTAAAAAGTATAATGATGGCACATAATCTCGATTTCAGATCTTAAATTAGTGTTTTTTCTCCAGGAAAACTGCTATCACTTAGACATGAAAATTATGTCAATCTGACATTTCATTTTAAAACCTGGACATATTCTACAAAGAACAAACATGATTTAAAAAAAGTAGGTTAACAGTTTTATACAGGATATATAATTATAATGCCTATTATTTGCTATAATAACATAATAACTTAGTAGAATGCAGTTCATTTGTTGCTGCTCTAAAAGTTGTTGATGTCACAGGCTAGAAAGAAGAGATATAATTTGCTATTAAAATTTACCAATAAACTTTACACAATTTTCAGCTAAATTTATTGTTATATAACACATACAAAACTCACAGATTTGTTATGCTTAAGTAGCAATGTGATTCCTTAATTACATACCATGTTTAATTATAAAAATGTGCAGCACTTATAGGAAATGATGTTTACCCTGTATGGAGGATGTCATGTTAAGACAATTTAAATTAATTCAATTTTTTTAGCCATGATTTTTTAAAAGAGATATTGTAATAGACATACATTTGTGCATAGAACTTTACCTTTTAATGTTAACTTCCTGAAAGACAATATTGATTTATAAATCTTTCTCTAGTTTATAATATCAAGTTGATGTATTTATGCACAAGTATTAAGACAAAGTCTAGTGACGCGCAAACAGCTTACTCCCTTATAAAGATCACAAAACTATGAAAATATATTGTATCTGGTAGATGTTCAAACAGTGATGATTTAGTCTCTAATGAAATTACTGAAACATTAGTGAATTTATGAGTATTAGACTAAAATATTAGTCTAAATAGATTATTGTGTTGCATCAGTTGTGACACTAGTCAATCTGAGGGTTGTGCAGGAACAAATATTCCGCCTGAAAAATAAGAGCATAATATATTATTAGAATGCATTAGTATTTAAAGCAGTTATAAAACCCTACCACTTTCATTTCTTTTAATGTGTTTCTGTTGAAATTAAATTATTTTCTCATACCGTCTCAGAGCACATTAGAAATTGGCTCTGGTCTCTCATTGTTCATAAATGATAATGAGTACACTATTTTATTCTTTCAGAACAGTTTCTGTGTTTCTTTTATGCACTGGTACACATAATTATGACTAAATAAGCAATCCAAGGATATCTGAAAATAATTAATGTGTATGTGCATCCATTAGTACATGCATGTGTGTTTATGTGTGTGTGCAAGTGTGTATGTAGGACTTTTTACTAAATATTAGTTATTGTTAAGTTATATTCAGTAAAACACCAAACTGACCAGATAATCAATGGGATCTTCTGGTCTAGTCTTGCAGCAGTCAATGAGACCCTGGGTTAAAGTGGGCATTACATGTTTCATTAGGTAATTTCTCAAGGGAATAGACTGAGCCTCCAGCAGTTCGAACTCCTCTCTTTTTACTTCTGTGAGACGGTGGGACTAAAAACAGAAAATACAACTTAATGAATGTTAGGTCAAAATTGATCAAGGTCACCATAAAACTTACATGTAAAATTACACTAAAATTTATTAAACTATTATTAGTAGAAAAATAACCGAAATTTTGACGTTTTAAAAATGATAACAACAATTTAACCATAAAAAAATATAATTTCCCATAGTCATTTCAGATATTATGGTATGAAATGCCCGTCACTTCCCATTTCTAGCCCTTAGTGTGCAGGAGGTTGAAGGGCTGATTTCTTTCCTTTTGTGTGGAATGTCAAGCATGGGATTGAACCCACAACACTCTTGTGTTTGAGTCGATAGACGAACACTAATGCATTAGCAATCCCTCCCATAACACATTAACTACTGCATTGAAAAACAAACTGTGGACAGATTAAATTTTGCTCACCTTTCATTCTGCAAGTGTACATAAGAATTAAGCTATAGTTACATTTTTTAAATGAAATTTGATGAATGACGTGTAATTTTGCAGACAAATTAATGTACTTTTATTGCAAGAATGAAATGAAAATCGTGGCATATCCTAAAGGACGTAGCCATCAACCACAGTAAAAGAGTTGTTGATTTTCTAGGCACCACTTATATGTTCAGTAGTTTGCCATTCCTTTCTGAATGGGTGACGCCATCGTCCTTTGTTAAAATCAACGGAAACAATTTGCAAGCAAGCTGTCCGCAGCGTGAACTCAGAACTTAGGGTTAATAGACCGAGTCACTAACCCCTAGACCACAGACGCCACTAAAGCATAAATTATAAACTGGAAATGATCATAATCAGCAGAATAGCAGCAATAGAAATATCTTTGTGGAATCCTTATGTGTCAAACGAGGACAAAAAGGATATAGATATAGAGGATCATAATGCATTAGGGTAAATTTGAGCTAATTTGACAATGGAATAAATCATGATGTAGTCTTTGACACATGGTCAAATGGAACAGATGAACAGACACAGGCTATATCACTTGGTAGTTAATGTGTTAATAAATAAGCAAATTTGAACATACAGAAAACCAAATTAACTATGTCATAATACAGAGAAACTGGAGACTCAATCTTGTGAAGGTAAAGAAAGGCACATAAATAGAGTGAGTTACCAATAATTCTGGTCTCAAACGGAGGATTATCTCTAGAACTAACTCAGCTTCCAAAGAGAAAGCATGGAATTTAAACCAATTGATCAAAGTATTATCTTGCACAACAAAGCAAAGGCAGGCTTCATCAGACAAAAGTGCATGAAAGAACTGGTATGAATAGTGCCTCACTCAATTGAGAGAGAGAGACACCACAAAACTGTGAAACCTAACAAAAACACTAAATGGGAACAAGATGAGGAAAAAAGTTTTTCTAAAGACAGACTAAGATTCTGTGTCTGACTAAACAGTTGCAGACCTTTTGGCAAGTTACTAGCTCAAAGACATACTTTAAACTTTACATGGAATATGTGAGGTTCTTGAACCGAAACACTGGACATACTATCCAAACCCTGAAGAGCATGTATGGAAGTGTCAGGATTGATCTCAAAAGACTCACAAAGTGAGACAAAACATAGAATATGTTGTTTTTCTATGATCTTAAAGTGCCACAAATACTGTATAAAAATGATTGAGCTGATTCTAGATTCCTTACTCCAACCGCAAGTAATAAATAAACTCTCTTGCAGTGTAAGACACATGAACTAACTTTAGAGCAGATGTAACATCAGTTCATGCAGCTGAACAGTCTTATAACAAATAGTGCCACCTATAAACTTTGTCATTCTAAATAACAAAAAGTTCATTTTTCAAGTCATCCTATACTTAAAATAAAACATGGAAATTCATCCTGAAAATAAAACTCAATATTAGTTTGCTGTTCAGGGGACTGCCTAGAGTAGTTGATAGTAGCTCGCCTGCTAGCTGAGACGCCTCATAGCTCGGGTTCGAACCTACTGTCCGGCATTTGTTCGAGTCCCTGGTCTTACTCAGGACGATAACGTGAGTATCTCTGAAGTCAGAGAAAATCTGCCTGTATGGCGAGGAAATACTAATTACGAGTACATTGAGCACACGGCTGCCAGTGTAAAGTAATTTACAATGTGCACGCTGCTGCCATTGTAAGAAATTGAAAACGGATTTTCACGCAAAAAGTCATTTTCAAGATCAAAACTTGAAGTTAAACATGGAAAATGAAAAAAAAAAAAGTTTGCTGTTCAGAAAAATAAAACTGTTCTTGCAGTGGATTCCAGCTTATCACAGCATTTCTCAAAAACAAGAAGTCATGAATTGTGAAAAACTGGAGCAAATCTAAAGCAACTTCACTTGTATCAGATTTGCAAATAAGTAAAGACAATCCTGAAACAATCCATGAAAATTTAAATGAAATGTAGTAAACGAAGACTAAAACCCAAAGCAAGACCAGCATAAATTTGGCTCAAATGAAAAGCACAGACAAATATATTTAGACTCAGAATGGAACAGTGTAGTCTCGGAACTCTGGTATTCAATGATAAATGATAAACATGGTACTTTTTCAAAGCACAGTAAGAAATGAAAGGCAGATTTTGACAAAACATCCCTTTATCAAGCAAGGTATGAACAAAATCAATACATGAAATGGGTAGACATATGGTTATTTCTGTGTTATTCTGTTTTGTCTGTTATTTCTATGTTGTCTGTTGATTACACAATCTAATTTCATATGTATATTCCTGTCTTCTTCTCCTTCTTTGCGTTGTTCTTTACTACCAATTTTAATCACTCTTTGTGATATGTTTGATCTTTGCCAAGATACGTTGCACATTGGTTTGGTAGGCCCCTAAACGTATAGACTTCTACACTTTTAGGGCACATGCATCCGATTTCAGCCAAACCTCATTAGTCGCCTCTTACGACATGCGTGACAGTGATTCTATTCTTTACATCCCAAACTTGGGCCCGTAACCACGGCGATATTCCTGTGTTGGCAAACAACAAACTTCATTTGCAATTGTGCACATATTACTGTTTTTTGTTGATTGCAAGTATTTACTTCAAGTGCATATTTTGGTGTCTTTTGGTCAAAACATTGACAGTACATGCTGATGTCATCTGTAAAACTTTCATAGCTTCAGTTTTGTTTTAAATCCTTCATCAGGCCAATGTACTAGTTGTTAAAGATTATGATTTATCTGATACAAAAACTTGACTTAAATTTATTTGCTTACCCATTCCTCCTGTCTTCTCTTTCTTTCATGCAACTCTTCAGCTTCGTGTTTCTCTCTGTCAACCTTCTCTTCTTCTTCTTTCTTTGCTTTGACTTCTGCTTCAATCCTTTTATTTTCCTCTAATTCTTCTACTGTTGGTCCTGAGATAGATAATAAATATTCAAACAAGTCATAGTTAAACACTGAGGGAAAATCAATTTCTTCAGTTTATATAAATACATTTCAATATTTGCAAACCAAAGATGTTCCAATATTACTGCGGGTTTCTTTCATTAGCCTGTAGCATGCCAATAAACATATATCAATTTGCCAAACGATCAATCAACCAGTAATGTAGAATTATATCATATTAACTCAATGCATCCAGTCGACTCTCCCAACGTAGAAAACAGTTCTCTCATTATGCCAAAACACGCTGCCAACGGCTAATTTGGGTCCATGCACGTTTTGTTTCACTGTTCAGCTACTATACGTCCCACACTGTTTATGTTTACAGAATTCAACCGGCAGATAACTCCCATTTCATTCATATACTATACGGCATGGCAGAATTTATTTTAGAATATTTATAAATAGTTTTATTCGCAAATATATTTTTCCTGTTGTGAAAAAAGTGAACTTTCGTGTGAAAAGTTTAGTTACAAGATGTTGTTTCGTCCTCCACGCTCGCTTTTTGTGCCGAACAAGCCATCTGTGACAAAGCAGACCACATTATTACCTATTATTGTAACTTTGAATGCTGTTGCAGAAAATGGTGGAAGAAAATTAACTTCTCGTTTGAAATCGCTCAGTATAATTCTTTTTATATTATACAAACTTTCACTTCTCGGTAACAATAATTTACTAAATAAATACTAATTTACATATACAGGGTGGGCCCAAAAATGAGAACACTGTGTAAAAGTAATATAATTACATCAAAATTGTTTTAACTGTATCAATAATAGCTTCAATTGTTTACTCATTTACTTACTTACCTATTTAGCTATATGATGTTTTTATTTCGACAATTTCCGGGCACAATCTTTGATTTTTAATATGACAATTGTTTACATCTGCAGGTTTAAATTTGTTACCAAGAATGACAAAAATTACTGCGGAAGACCATATTCTGATTAAACGAGTGGCGTCAATGCTTAGAAAAATTGAACATGATTTCTAATTAGCTAAATACTTGGCAAACAAAATTACATGAAACAATATAATTAAATTAAATAACATTTCTAAATAACGGTATGTTAGCGATGTTCTCATTTTTTTGGCCTACCCTGTATAATTATTTATTATCAGATTGTTCAGAATTTAATTCTGCATATTTTTATGCCAACAGTATAAATCTAGCTTACATAGAACTAAAGTTATAGGCATATTTCCAAGATCACTCCAATTTGAAAAATTTTGCTATGAAAGGTGTTCTGATTACCCCCCAACATTTTCTAGGACACAAAGAGTTACGGTAGCTTAAGAACCAAAAATTGTATTGGAAAGTGTTACTGTAAATTTAACATTATTTTTGCAATGAAATAGTTCTTCGCATGGTCTTAAGCACTTGTGCAATTTAAGCACATATTTCCTGTATGGTGAGGAAACCAATAAAACGGTAAGCAGGCTTTCACGCAAAAATCAGTCAGAAGCACCACAGCAGGCGCCACGGCTACACCTGAACTCATAGCAGGTGAATGTAGAAGAAGAAGCACATTTTCCTAATGTAGCCCACATCTTATGGTCCTTAATCAGTTAAAAGAAGTCATCCACTGTATTCTTAATAACACTATGGTGAAGAAATCTGAACATTAAACAGGCTGCAAAAATACAACATTGAAGCTTTGGAGATTCACAGAAATGTTGGACACACTTCAAGGACACAACAGCAAACAAAATAAGAAAATCATACAAAAATAGGGATGCTAGGAGAATTATTGATAGATATCAGAATAGACAAATAGAATATGTTGTACATGTAAGAAAACCTGAATTAAAAACACTATATAAAAAATCAACAAGCAGCTGTGAGTGTAGATAATGAAACATCAGACTGGTTTGGCAATGGCCAAGGGGTTCAACAGGGTTCCATCTTGTCACCTAATTTATTCAACATATATGCAGAAAATATAATGAGAAATGTTAGAGAAGCTGAAGATAAAGAACAGTCTGTTAGTTCTGCAGTCTACATTTTGCATGGATGACCTTTTGTTTTGTATCCACTACATCGAAGTAGCAGTGCTCTTTGAGACACACTGTCTATTGATTACCTACTTGTGTGGCCAAACCATTTAATTTCATGTTTCTTGATGAAGTTCAGCACTGATGTAGAACCCATTTTTCTCCTGGTGCCTTCATCTCTAAACCAGTCTCTTCTTCATACTTCCAGCATTCTGCGTAGACTCTTCATCTCTATCACAATAAGTTCTCTTCTATTGTTTGATGTCAGCGTCCAGATTTGACACCGATATCATAATGTTGAGAGAAAGATTGTTTTGTACAATGCTCTTTTTTAGTATTCATGTTGACATGCTCGAATTTCAAAATTGGTGTCATTTGTCCTATGATTTGATTTGCTTTATTGCATCTATGCTAGATTTCATTAGTTTTTTCTTCATTTTCTGAAAAATTATCCCTTGGTATATACCTTGTACCTTTCATATCTGCTAATTCTTACCATTTAAATGTCACTTCTGTAATTTCTAATTCATTTGTGTTATGCAATATAAATAGAAACTCACCATAGTTTCTTGAACCACCAAAGATTTTCTTGATCTTTTCCATTGTGTCTTTCATCATTTCTGATTTGTCCTTTGCAATATCTAAAAAAGGTGGTAGGTTCTAGAAATTAAAACGTGTAGAAAACTGATATAATTAAAAAGTGTCCTATATTCTGAACATACAATAACAGATAATGGAACACAAGAAACAAAAATCATAAAAAGAATGGAAATCATCTAAACTACATTCAACACTGTGAGACATATATTGGCATCCAAACAGAAAAATAATAACATTAAAATGAAAGTTGTTTAGTGTTATACTAATCTTTGATCCCTAATGCTTGCAGCCAACGTTGTCAGTTATAAATGCACCAACTCCTTGTTGCTCTGTCATGTCCTAATTCAAGCATCAGTGTCATCTTTAACTGAATAGCTTATAAACATGATGTTCGTTTACATCACCTCATTGATCTCAGATTTGTTGACTACAGAAATAACTGTGTCACCTCAGACTCAGATTCTCATGACCAAAGATAAAGATGTGTGTTCCTTTTGTGAGCAGGTAATGAATTTTTAAAAAAGTGGAGGAAGAGCCTTGAAAGGAACCACATAATGTAAACTTGGATAATCTCCATATTATAGTGCAAGGTTAGTTGATTACATGTATCCTCTGTGACCTTGGTGAAAGACTGAAAGCTTTGAAGGGATAGATGCTCAGAATATAATAAATATATTCTTTTTTACTTTATGTCAGAATCTGGCACTGAGTATTAGAAAAAAGATTCAACCCTTTGATTATATAGTAAAGATTAGCATTGAAGGACACAAGGTAAACAAATATAAGTTCATGAATAAATTACAGATAAAAAGACTAATGACATCAATAATAACATAGTATTTTGGAAGATTAATATCGTAACAGAAAGAATGTTGTGTTTTCAAATTAATTACAAAGAAAGGATTGTGGTTCAATTATGCAAACAGTCTTCATACATAAGATAAAAAGGATCCAGATCTCCACATACTGGGCTAGAAATATGAACTGAGATATGTAAGTATAACATTTAAAAACTGTCATTATAGCATTTCTTTATATTGAGAGTAAACTGAGATGTATTGGACAGAGGTTACTGTTGCTTGTCAAAGCTGTGTCATCAAGTGTAGTCACTGGTTTATTTCCCCAGAAACAACTTTTAATCTTACTGAGGATCAAACACTGATGTTTAATTATGAAACACCAACACATTTAACCTATTGGTCATCCACCCTCTAGTATACAAATAGAAAACTTTAAAATTTAAATATTTGATTAATAAGAACATTTTTTAAAAATACAATTAATGTATTCAGTTATAATATATAGACAAACACTATCTCTCATACCAATTTTCTCTGGTAAAAACTCCAGCTCATCAAAGTAACTCAGAACAGTGTCTTCATCATCAGTGTTCAGTAATCTGTATTCTTGTAGGCGACGTAGTAAACCTTTTTCTGTGTTGTGGGTATTTGCAACAACTGACTCTGGTAAATTCATGACACGTTGTTTGAGAAAGTCATCAGTAGCTTCCAAGCTGATGACAAATTCTGGTATAATTGTTGCGTCATACTTATTGGTCTCATCTTCATGAGCTTCTTCCTCGCCTTCTGCAAAAACTATAAAGGACAGTGGTTGGAAGCTGTAATCAAATCTGTGTTCATAATACAATGCTATTTCATATTTTACTTATTCTTTTCATATATTTTTCCTCCAATTCAATCATTTCTTTACTAGTCTTAACTCTAACTACCACTCTCAGTTTTTATCATCAGATTAAACAACCAAAGGAGGCCATTGATAGTCAGTCACCTGAACATATCTCTCTACTGGATACTGCCCCTCTAGATTTAGTTGGGCCAACTTAACTCTTAGTGGACCAAGCGCCACGCTAAGTGGCGTTTGAAGTGACGCGTTTTACATTCCGCCACGCCAAGTGGCGTTGACAAACGTGAAAGCCTTGTAAATGTGACTTTGCCCTGGTCCACTAAGAGTTAAGTCTAAACCTTGATATTTCAGTTATTTTGTTCTTAAACTGTTCTTCTTACATGTCTTTTTTAACATCTTTATTTTCTCTGCATATCTAAATAAGTGATTCATCTTCACAAATACAAAACTGTAAACAAACCTGCAAAAAGTTCCTTTGCTTGAGAAATTGTTTTAGGATATCCGTCTAATATGAACCCTTGATTCTGACATGGCATGGATTTTAATCTGTCACGGAGAAAACTAATGACAAATCGATCATCGATGCGACCATCATTTTTCTCCCTGCTCTCATTGATTTGCTCAAGCATCTCCTGGCGATCAGGCATACCAGACTCCTCATCATCCTCATTCTCCTCAGCATGTGAGGTGTGACGTTTTTTAGCTCTCTGAAAGTTATGTTGAGTGTTTGATCAATTATATAAATCAAGAAAACAATAAAATAGTCAATCTTGAGACATACAATGGTTTTTATTACATTAATATGCAAGCTATACTTTTATTTAGTCTTTCAAAGAGCTTCAAAGTGCAAGTATCATTATTAAAGATTATTTAAACTAGTTTGATATTTCTCTTATTATTGGTTGATAATCAAGATGCATAGAAAGCTTTAAAAAGATAGGGAATAAAAAGTACAATAATATCAAGGAGCAGATAAAAACTCAGATCACAATCTGTTAATAAACAAGATGTATAAAAAGTTTTAAAAGACAGAGAATAAAAGGTATAAAGATCCAGAAGTGGAAACAATGACATTAAGACATTGACATATAGAAAAACGTAATTGATTGAAAGAGAACCAATTATAAAGTACTGACGAAAGGAAAAAACACAGAAAAATATAGAAGAAAATTCAAATGAGAAAACAGATACAAAATAGGATTGCTGAAGATTAATTGCATGCCAAATGTGAGCAAATGCCAGTCAAAAAATGAGGGACAAAAGAAAAATCAAGTATAGATGATGGAAAAACAATTGGATAAAATGGCAGAAAGAAAGAGAGAAAATAACATGAGAATGTGAAAAAAAACTAGATAAAGTAATCAGAAAGATGTGCAGACAAACAAAACAACAATAGATAGAAGAAATTCAAGAAAATAAAAGAAATGGAACAGAAACAAAATATAAGAAACATACATGAAAAAAATATAAAAAATCTATAGAAATAAAGATACAGCATATGAGACAGGACATATCAAAAACAAACAAAAATAAAAATATGTCATGAAATATAGCTATTAGAAAGATGGGAATATGTAAAGATATTTTCAAAGGCAGCAGAGGTACCAGACAAAAATCACATATACTAATAACCCAAACATTCTCAGACCAGAAGTAGAACAATAAAAACAATTAAAAGAGGAAAAACTACACAATATTAAAATTGACAGATGTCCAGAGAGAGACTTTGGGCATCAGCACAATTACAGATCTGTGTGCTTAAATATACTAAGTCAAGTGCACTAAAATGCACCATTTATAGAAAAATAATCATTTTGTCAAAAATACTCTAAAGATCATGCAAGAGAGAATAAAATACAATGATTAGAATTAAATAGCCAAAAAATATTCAGTTTTTGTAGGAGCTGTGAAACTAAAAGAGCAATTTTGTGTCTAAAGAGCAGAAAAGTGTAAAGAAGTGCAAAAAAGCATATATGTATGCTTTATAGACTACAGAAAACCTTTTGACAAATTTCAAAATGAGAAAATAATCTAGTGTTTTTGAAGAAAAGCTTTACCAGGTACTATTGCAATTAATTTTAAAATAAGGAAATGGAATTACCAAGCTTTTTTTTATGCTATTAATAGATCACCTTTATCATTTTCTTCTGAAGGTATACAGAAAGGAGAATTACAAGAATTCTGAGAAAACTTCAAGGTTAGTTAAAAAAATGTAATTTTATGGGGAAACAAATAGCAGAAAGGTATATGAAGCTCTCATAGAACATATACACTAAACAACAGGGAGGATAATTCATAGAGATGTAATATGAAATAGAACATTCAGTTGGTTAATGTACATATTTCCTGGCCCCTTTACACCTGCCTATTTTTTTCTATTGCATAATTAGTAATATACCTCCTAAAGCCAGCAATGATACTGTATGAAATTTGCATTAAATTTGTCTAAAAAGTGAGTCATTTTTATGATGTGGATTAAATAAAGCTGGCGATATGTTTGCGATATAAATCAGAATAAAACTCTGCAACATTGGTTTAACTTACTAGGTTCCTTAACCCTTCGTCAATGACCTCCTGTATCGAAATATGGTGAAGTTTGAAAATATCACACAGCTGTTTGGTGACTGTAGTCTTCCCTGATGCCGGAGGACCCAAGATCACTGCTCGAAGTGGCTTTAAAGAAACAATATTACGGTGACATAAAATAGCAATATTTTTAGAGACCTTACAACCTTCAGTCACTTAAAGAAACAAACTTGAATCCTAAACCTTATCTAAATTTTGCTTATAGTGGATAAATCTTTCTAAAAAAAAGAGTTTATCCTGTTCTACTTATGTTTGATAATATGTACTTGAATTTATGTTACAGTTCTACCAAGACAAACTCCACAAAACGGCTAAACAATGTTAGGTTTTACACTTGTTTAAATCAACTTAAGAAAGCTCGGGTGGTAAAATATGCAGGACTAAATATAAAACTACCGTAGAATTTCAATTTTGTATTTATCATATTCCACATGTCATGTCACAGCACTCCAGGCAGATCACTCCAGGTGCTCAGTCTCTCCACCCCCACCCCAACAGATGTTGAAATGTAAGCATACTGATGGTTCATGTGGCTCACTGCTTAACCACACTTCCCTCTCTGCCCTTCAAGCATCCAGTTCTACTTGTACAATGTTTAATTCCAAACTCCTTAAATCACTAGATTGATTCAACTTTTGTAATTTATATTAACCAGAATTAAATTAATACAAGAAGTAGAAGATCTCTTTCAGATATCTGGCATGGTTTTATCGTTTTACCAACCAACATGAATGTCTGAATATGTCATATAAACTTCAAATTCACATTTTTTCAATTGAATTTTTAACACACTCCTGTTGCGATTTTGTTATAAACAACACATTTCTTGTCCATTAATAATTTTTTCAGTTGTAACTTATTCGTATATGGATTATCTACAAAAAAATAGCCGTTAGAGTTTATTACCCAAGATATTGCAGTTGGAGGCCTTTAGTATGTGGTAATTTTTATCACCAATTTCTAATTGCTTTTTGCATCATGCTTGTACTTTTTTATTCTGGAAACATCTCTGCATTACATTTACCAATGTAGTCAACATATTTATAAAGTCCATTCATTTCCCTTCAATTGTAATACAATAAGTTATACTTTAATCGAAATGAAGTGTTCCTATTTCAGGTCAATTAACATATGTGCCTGCAATTTTTAGACAAAAAAATAATCCTGTCCAGGGGCTAAAATAATGATGTAGTGAATCAGTTCATGTTGTGAAAGTTGAAAAATTGAAAGTGTACACTTACGACTTGTGTAATCTAACATAATTGCATAGATTTTTTAACTGAGACTTCAAGAAAATTATCTTCTAAATTTGCATTGTAAGTGAACATATATTTACAATCATGTTTATAAAGATGCACAACAGTCTGATGAATAATGTTAATAAAAGTAGTACCTGAAGACTCCTAGAATTTTTATATTCCTTGATGATTGATTGAATGTTGTCAACAATGCCTGCTTCAGATACCCAGTTGATGTGCATGCTTTCTTTGACAAAGACAGCATCCATTTTAAGATTCACCAGCAGTAAGTCAAAGTCTGCTTGCTAGCAATTATAAAAAAGAGAGTAGGTAATCACTGCTTTAAAAATATAATTTTGGTAGAATTATGTACTTTTTGATCAAGAAGTATTGAGACAAATTACAACTGTTCATAATAGTGTTCTTTCATTCCTATGCCATTATTTTTTTCAGTTGGTCTACTTGTTGACATTGTTTATTCAAACTCACTATAATTGCAAGATCATGTTATGTAAGGTACAGATACTGGGGTATACTATATTTAAACAATATATTGAAGGTATAAACAAAATGTCAATTTAGTCTGTCCTTGCACTAAGTAAAACTAAATTACTTCATGTTTTGTCTTTCTATACAAGATACAGGAATAAAGATACTATAAATAAGTGAAATGCGTTGGATAGTTGCAGGAAAAATATGTTCAGGCAATTTTAGAATAATATATACAGGAGGAAGCAATCATGGACTGCTAAAGGGACTAATGTTGAGGTGCTGAATGAGATCAAGACACAGAGAAAGCTTATCATCAATATAAGAAAGAGGCAGTCATCATTTTTTTCGGGCATGTGATGAGGAGGGAGGTTTAGAACACATCGTGACAACCGTAAAATCGAGGGTAGACGAGACAGGGGAAGACAGAGAGAGAAAATGTTGGATGGCCTGACTTCATGGCACGGTAGAGCGTCAACATCTGAGTTGATAGCAAACACCAACGACAGAGATTTGTGGAGATCCATGATCGCCTATGCCAGCCGGCACTGCACCCGATGATGATGATAATATTAGATGCAGAAAGAGCAAAAATTGTGAAAAGATTCTGGACAATATCAGAGAGAGTAATGTTATTGAAATTAAATGATGCACAAGTAGACACTAACATCATATAGATATATGCACCAATGACAGATTGCACAGAAGCAGAACTAGAGAATTTCTACAAGCAATTACAATCAGCTTTGGAACAGTGCAGGCCTCATGAGGTGACAATTGTGATGGGTGACTTCAATGATAAGATAGCCTCTGAAAAAGTAGACAAAACAACTGCATGATGTGGCTTTGGGGAGGAAAATAATAGGGGTAAGTTGCTAATAGAATGGGCAAAAATACAGGACATGATAACTGGCAACACATAGTTTCAACATTATTTGAGAGAAAGGACATGGGAAGTCCATGTAATGCCACGTATAACTAAATAAACGACAGATTTAGAAATGAATTGCTATAGGGGAAAACAAGACCAGGCGAAGATTGCGACAGTGACCATGCACTACTGGTGGGGAAATTAAGAATAAAATAAAAGAAGATAAAAAAGGGCACAAGAAGCATCAAACCAAATTCAACTATATTCAAGACTAACATTAAAGTCAAAAACTCATTTAAATTCATTATACAGAACAATAAATCTGTGGAAAAAATAAAACAATGGAAAAACAATGGCAAATGCTTAAAGAACCAATCCAACAAACATCTTAGGAACTAACCCCAACAACGTGTCAATGAATTTTTTTTAAATATACAATGAAAGACATTCTGGAATTAATGGCAAATTGAAGGGAAAAACAAACAATAGATCGGAAAATTACAGAATCAATAAGGAGATAAAACATAAATGTAAAACAGCAAAAGAAGAGTAGTTAAAAGAAAAATGCAAATAAGTGTTCTTTTTCTTTATTATTTTTTTAATTTTTAATTTCAAATAATTTTTGAAAAGATTCTGTTGCATTTAGTATGACCAAATCAGATGAGCCAGTTTTATTCTTCTCTTACTTAATTTTAAGCATTCTTAAATATTATTAAAGTCTGCTGAATGCTTTTTCATTGACTTTTTATATGTGTCTGGTTAACTGTTGCAAATCATTAATAGAAACAGCTTTCCCAATCTTTAAGATTTCCGGTATTTTGTAGTTTCAGAATTATATTTCAGTGCACCTCAAAGAGCAATGTTACCAGTACAGTGGAAACAAAGCAAGAGTCTGTTCACGCACAAGGTGAATCTCAGAGATAACAGAGGTGACGAAAGACACTGTTTATGAAGCGCACACAAAACCCGTTTTAGGAATCTCTACATATCCTCAAGCTGTGAGGCAAAACAGGATTAGAGAAAAGCAAGAAAGAAAGGATTATGTTTTGATGACATACAGAGTTTAAAAAATGCTAATGATTGCAATAAATATTGTGCAATATTCAATAACTTTACTAGTTAGATAATACTTTTATTGTCTTGCTGGAACCTTTACAAATGAAATTCTTATTTTATTGATTGATAAATTATTTGTTCAAAAGAACAGTAAAGCAGCTGATGGTTACAAAATATTAACTATACAGAATCTATGTGCTTGCTATAACATGCTATTTAGAGGACTTCAGTTTAATTGTTTTTTCTTTTATTAGTCACAACTTTTACTTTTTACTAGATGATTTGTCTCTGGATTTGTCTTAAGGATTCGTGTCCTTGGTATATTTTTCTTTTCACAGCCAACAGAAAATTTAACTTAAATGTTATAGAAGGGTTATTTGAGGAAGGATGTCTGGGTAGCAAATCCACAATATTCTAAAGCAGACTGCAAGTAATGGCCTCGCAGTCCAACTCCATCAGATCCGAGTAGCGTCCGAGTGGTTGCCGGGGCCCACATTGGGATGTAAAGAAAATAACCACTGTTACCTGACATGCATGTCGTAAGAGGCGACTAAGGAGGTTTGGTGTGGGGCTAGCTACCCACACCGTAAAAAACACTAGATGGCTACAGAACAGAAAGTGAACCAAGTAAAAGCTGGCTGAAACCGGACACATCGCCGAAGGATAAACATCAGAGCTCTAAATGGTGCTGAAGATGTGACGTAAAACACACCAATGCTAAGGCTGCATCAATCAGATTTCCACATGAATAGAATTTATAGGGAGGTATGGTACATCGGTCTGGGCGGTGATCGAGAGAGAGATCCAAGTAGAACAGTTTCTGCTGCTGTTCTGTCACATCTGCAGAATGAGAGTTAATGGACTATTGTGACAAACATGCAAAGTCAAGAGCCAGGAAACTTAACCTTCAGGTGACCCAATGTTCACTGGGAGGAAATTATTAGACCACTTCTGCAGAGAGCAGAACCAGACCAGACGAAACCATCAAGTACGGTTGTCGATCTCGACACTTTTTGGTGAAACAGAAATGTCTAAATTTTTGTGTTTTTTTACTGTTTCTTTTGCTAAGCTTTATACGATTCACTTGAATTGCTGTGAAAAATGCATTTTTCTTTAGTTCAAATTGCAACATTTATTTTTAACAGGCTCCTTTAATCCTAGAAATGTCTGAAAATGAAATGAGTTATTTTGTGCACAACTGCTAAATACTGTATCCAACAGAGTGTCCATTTTTTCTTTCTTTTGCATATGTTGTCAGACATCTTTTTCTTTTTCAGACTGTATACTGTTACGGGTAGTGAGCTTAATCACAACTCAAGCGTACCTGGTTCAAACTTCGTAGCGGCAGTTTGGAAGCAATTTCATTTCCGTGGGATTTTATGAAAGGTAAAAATAGACCTCACCATTCAGAAAGCAATGGTCAACTACTGAGCGTATAAGTGGTGCCTAGAAAATCAACGACCCATTTACTGTGTTTGATGGCTAAGTCCAGAAAAGAATATGCCACGGTTTCCATACTACTGTATTCTGTACAAAATCTGGTCATTAATTTGCTGTTATTTTTTTTTGGGGGAGTTATAATCATTAATCAACTTCAAAACAGTCATCAGTGATTACGAATATCCTTGTTCTTGAACATTTATTTTCATTAATTTATTCACATTTTTTTATCTAAAGTTTATATATTTAACAGCTTAATTTGGCATTGAAACAAGGAAGAATACAATTATTCAAGAATTCAGTATAGTCAAAAAAAATAACACTAATTTGGTTCTAAAGAAAAGGGCAGAGAAAAGATTATAGCTACCAAATTATTATACTTTTTTTTAAACAATTGAGTCTACCCATCAAAATTGTGACACATCCAGAAACTCTTCTTTAGTTAGTGGCTACTATCAAGAACACTGTTTCATGTTTGCAGTTTTTTCAGTTTTTTCAACATGAAAATTTGATAAAATTCATCTTTCAGAACTCAAATGTTCTTTGTATCTATTAATAAGCTAAAAGCATCAGCAACAGAAAACTAAAACAGTAACTTCAGTAACAACTTAGAAATGTGAGTACCCATTTATAACTACGTTGGTGTTGGTGTCAAATGAAACTCATTCCCTACATATATTTTAACTTAACGCAATTACAAGAGTAAACCAGTGAGTAAGTCACAAATGGCTATTTTTAAAAATAGGAAAATAGATGCAAACTTGAAAACCATATCTATTATACTTTCATCTCCCTTTATTTTTTAACATAATCTCCCCAAACATTGCTTCACTTATTCCATCACTTTATCAGTTCCCAAATACCAGTCCTATAGAAGTCTATGGGTTTGCTGTCTTATTCACATTCATACCTCACATTCTACTTCTTCATCCTCAGCAAAGACACTGTCACCAAGTAAAGTTTTAAGCAAACCACAAAGGTGGAAATCACTCAAGGCTAGATCAGGACTGTAAGTCAGATGTATAAGAATATTCCATCCTAGCTTATTCTCCTAAATTAATCAAACAGTATAGGGTCTGGCAGTATAATAACTGTGAAAGCAGTCTGAAATTGAGGTAGCACAGCAATCAATTCCTCTCCTGTTCAACTGAAGGTTCACATATTTTCCCAATAGTATTTTCTGCCTCGCTCCCATCATGATCTGCCTCTCTTGAATATACACCATTTCTCCTTATTGAGTTCTTTGTGGAGGGGATGTTCCTTGTTTGCGTTGATTTTTAGATATGGTCAACCCTTTCAAGTTTCAATTCTTTGAGCAATAGTGGGAGGTCAAAAGGAACCCTATTGCCACTACTGGTGTATCTTTGGTACATCCCAGAATGATGAGCATAGCTTCTGAATTCTTTCCAGTCTCACTATCTGCATAGGACTAATTGTGAGGACAGTTTACACAGAAACATAAAGCTCAATGGTTATGTCACCTAATGACACTTTTATAAAATATCATCAACTATTTTTCAACTATACTATACCATTTAGTGACTTACCTACTGACTTAACCAGGCACTTATGTCTTAAGGTAGATCTCCCCTCGCCAAATGACAAAAAATAATGACATTTGCCATTTTTAGTTAACCAATACAGGATAGTGATGCTCCAATTAATTAAGTTGACATAGCATAACATCAATATTGTATTCACTAACCTCTATGTCCTTGCAATGTAAACGATCTTCTTTAGACATGTATGTAACTTTTTGTGAGCCCAGGTTTTGATTGATAGATTCACTAACCTCTAAGTCCTTGCAAAGTAAAGCCTCTTCTTTAGACATGTATGTAACTTTTTGAGAGCCCAGGTTATGACTGATAGCCTTTAGTTGGGAGTGAAAAAAATTGCAAAATAAAGTTTTCATTCCACATTTAAAGTTAAAATTAAATCATCATGTAGTATGTCTTTTACAGAACTTTTGCTCTCCTCACAGACAGCCGAAAAGATTCTCAATCTCTAGATAATACTTTCACCACCTCCATTGGACTCCTCATGTTCATCATGGTTTAATATCCTGTTGCCACTGTTATCTTAGTCATCCCTTGCTTCATCTACCAGAAAGAACATCCTTCATTATTGCTCTTTTTAAACTACTTTGACGCTTAATGTAACCAAAATATTTCACTTTCTGAGACATACTGTTGTTCATAAGCCAATGTTCCTCGATGTTCAATTCTGGTAGGATCTCTATATTTTCCCTATTCTCTGTACAGGGCATTCCCGGAGTGTTACTGTATCACTTTGTTTCTTCTTCTGCTTCTTCAAATGCTGCATATTTGCCCCTTTTTAAATCACTCTTTGTGATCGGTACATGATCCAAGCCTAAGAGCGATTGTACATTATGCCAGTTATGCACCTACAAGTAGGCCAGCACATCTGATTTCTGTAACGCTTTTCATTTACTAAGGTAGATTCCATAGACCTCCGCCTCTTACGACATGGCTTGTAGATAGCAGTGTTACTATTCTTTGTTCCCCTTATGGACCCTGGCAATATAAGGGCGAGCACTTTGTTTCCAAAGATTATGTTTTGTTCTTTAATCTTGAGTTATAGTCCACACACACAATCAAACACTAAACCAAGACATAAAAATTCATAAAAATGTAAAAGCAAAATGAAATAAACTGCCAGGACTGAAGATATTTTAAAATCTGAAATTCTTTGATTCAAACATAAACAATACATTTTGCATGAAAGAAATACCAGAAATAATATTTTTCTACATTTCCATTGGCAGTTTATCTACACCACTGCAGTCAAATTATTTTTGGTTTATGTCTAGTCTGCATGTAATGGACTGCCATGGAAAATAAATTACTTCGCTTGATTCTTCTACTTCTTTTGTCGTCACACTGCTACTGGGTTGTTGCCCAGTGTCGTGGTTTTCTGTTTTTGTCTTGTGCTGTTCTGGTGGCTTGGGTGATTGTTATTTTTGCTCTTTCACAGGATTCTGCTATGCCATCTAACCATCTTTTCGTGGTCTTCCTCTTGCCTTCTTTCCCGATGTTCTGTTGTAGAAGACTCTGTATACTGTCTTGATTTAAGACAGAAAATTACAATGAACTTGATTTTGCAGTGTTTGGCAAACCTACTATTCTCTGATTGTATATCTAGTACATATTTCAGCTACCAGATAATAAATGCAATTTTTCATATTTTTTGCTCAGTCTCTATTCCTACCAATATAAATGATCCAAGTAAAATCTTACAAAACTCAAAAATGAAAGCAGCCACAAGTTTGACACAGAGACTGATTTCTCTCCTATACCATTTATCAGTGATTGACCATGGACTTGACATATACATAAATCATGGTCACAATGTAAATACTAAAAAGATATCTTTTTGTATCACGATATATGAATAGTCCTGGAATGAATGAGACAAGGTAGTAGTGTTTGCTTAGGTTTATGTTCCAAAAAAAACCGCACTGGTCCAAAATAAATCATGTATGGAAATTACCATAGATGAGTAAACTTCACTGCACAAAATTAATACTCACAATATGAGTATAAGAATCAATAGAGCTGTTATTGCTAACACCAATACTAATGTCAATTAGACAAGCAATTGGTTAAAACTGTCATCTCATGGGAATAATGGATCATTATTGATTAGAATAATACAAATGTTTTTTTAATATGATCTGTGAGCCTGGTACAGTAGTGGTACTAGTTAACAATGTGCCAGAACGTCACTCAAGAGTAGCAGAAACTATTTAAATTTGCATTCTCATACACAGTGCTGTTGTCTGATAAACTTCATTTTTCTCTGCAGCTACCTGAACCTCATATGCTAACTCAGAAGTCCATTCCGGATTTCTCCCTACACAGCACAAACTCATCATTAAATACAACAGTCATCTTCTTTTTTTCCTTAGACAAGGTTAACAAAAGACTTAACGCATGAGACTTTTTGTGCCTTCTTGTAGGACAACAACAGAATCTCTCCAGTGTGCTTGACCAGTCCTTTGCCGGGTGACCCAAGTCTAACCCACACTATAATCTCCACTTCCACTGTTCTCTACCAGGTTGTCTTTGGTCTGTCTGTCTTTCTGTCTTCCCACCACATGGAATTTTTGCGATGGCATCTGAATCGCTTCAGAGTAAGTATCCGCAACATAGTCATGCTTATACCATAAACCTTAACACATGCACTAAACATGAAAGAATTCAATAATAAAACTCAATTAACATTCTCACAGTGAAATGTTAATTTTCCAATGCATATTTTGTGTATTTATAATTTAATTGATTTGTGAATTTAAAATTCTGGTTTATTCTTGTGAATCTATGTAAAGATATAAACCAAGTGAATACATCACATGCCTTGACAATGTCCTCCTGTGTGTTTTGAGAATCATCCTTGGCTAAAATGTAGCGAACCTTTGGTCTAGCATCAGCTACATTCTGGATCACTCTAGGAATATATTAAAAGAAATGTGTATTTTCATGATGCAACAAAATCTTCAATAATATATAATAAAAATAATATTGTGGAGGTAAACTAAAAAAAATTACACAGGCAGACAGAAGAAAAGCTGAGCTGCTTAGCAAAGAAAGAGCTTGTACAAATTTTACTTTGTATTGGCAGAGGTGTAATAAAGAAATATCTTGAGACAAATGGCTACCAGAATGGTCAATAATGTTTTCTGAGGATGATTTATTCAAGTATTTAAATTTTAATGTTTTACTTATAGGCCCTAAAGGTTTCATTTTGACTAACCTTATATAAATAAATTATATTTGTCCTTTAAAGTCCCCTATAGTACTAGAGAGCATGAGAAATGCTTTTACAGTCTAATATTAATGAAGGTAACCTCCCAACTTCTCTTGCCAGTGGTGATGAATAGGCAATATACTTGTGCTAAAACACAGCTCTGGGGTCATGTATCCACAGATACATATCTTCTGTCAGTGAGAGAGTGGTATAAATTTGCCTTGACAACCAGAAAAGATTCTCCAAAACAGAGATTATGTCTCTGTCATATGGTTGTTGCAGGCAAGTGAAAACAACCACATCACTCTCCCAAGAAAATTCATGGATCAAAACTGTACGATTAACATGCAAGATGTTATATTGGGTTCCATAGAAATGTCTCGTCCGGTAAATATGATCATGTACTACAGGTGAAACTGGTATGTTGTCCGTCTGCTGTTAGAAAATATCAATATTAAAAACATAACAGTGCTCAATGGAAATTTTAATGCTAAGATTGATAGTGAGCAAGTGAAAAGTGTTACTGGTGGATATGGACTTGGCAAATGTGACAAATGACAAAAGTGACTTCCTGGTAGATTCAAAACAAATATTTAAATCAATTATATAAAAATATGCAGAATATAAAAAGCAGAAAAATAAACAAAGTATACAAATTAAGAGAATGTGTAAAATGTAAAGAGAACAGAAAGACACCTTATTGTAGCAAAGACTTACGCAGCCAGATCTTTGATGTGTATTGTTGGTACAATGTTCTTTCCATCTCCAAAACACTGCAAGGCAGGTGCGTTGTGCCAGGCAGCCTACAAAAAATGAAACAATTGCAATGCATTATAAACAATCAGGAGGAAATGTAAACCATTTAAAGTATCTGTTCTGCTGCTGCATTATGTATGCAAGGCATCTTGGAGAATTCAAATGAAATTTGCTTATCAAATTTGAGAATTTTACAAAAATAAGATTACATTATTTATTCAAGATTATTCTTTTATTACTGCAATAATGAACTTTCTTACATTTAAAACTATTATTAATTTTTTTTTAACTATTACAATTAGTACAATCTCCAACTTTCAAACAAAAAAGATTTTCTGTAGAATTACAACAATAAACATTTAACCCTTTAGCTGCTAAGGACGTATATATACGTTTTCCCATTCACTTCTAAAGACGCATTAACACGTCTGTTATTATCTCTCCTCTGTGGGCTAAAGACATGTTAACACGTTATACATTGCTACTGTCACTGCTATAGACGTACATTCACGTGTGTGACCTAGAAGCAAAGAGTAGCTATTTTAGCTCAGCCTTCAAAAAGTATGTAGCAGCCAAAGGGTTAATAAGTGAATCCGCTAGTCAAACACAGGTACTGTCACATCTGCAACATTAGGCTCGGTATCAAGATAATTTATCAAGGGGTATGATATGAAGAGTGTGTGGGTAGTGGAAATATCTTGCTTTATGACAACATCTCCTTGCAAAGTTTTAGTCCTAGTTTTATTGTTATGAAAAGAGTATTCCTCTGTTGAGCAAGTCCTTGGACTAGCTAAATATCTGATAATCCAAGAATATCTGTCTGTGGTGAAGAGCCACATCTTCCCTGATGTGGCCTCTGGGAACTGGACTGCATGAGCTTACAGGAAAAAACAGTGAATCTAAAGAAACAAACCTTGAACAAACCTAACACCATAAGTGCCCCTCCCCACATCTACCACCATCAATCCCCATCCTGTCTCTCTCTCAGTCTACTGGATTAAACCCTGACTATGGATGAGGTAATCCAAAAGAAACATTTGGCAGTGCAAGTCATTCAATAGATGAAGAAGATGTTGGGTCCACCAGTGTGTGGACATGTCAAAATTCATATCAAGATTTGTCTGGAAAGCACACCCAGGCTCAAAAAGAAAACTACTTTTGAAAACTCAAATGTTTTGTGGGCAGTGTAATGAAATAAAAGAATATCAACAGAACCAAATAAACACCATGCTCATGGATTAGGTGAACAAATCCAAATCTAAAACCTTGCACACTGGAGACCTTTGGTTCCTATCTTAAATACTGGATTCATGCATACATACATGATTCCCCTTATAAGTCTATGGTGAATGCAGGGTATGACTTCCTTATAATGTCCACTGATATGCCAACAAGTAAACTTTCTGCTGCTTGCAGATCTTTCTGCTACAATCATGATGCAGAGATGTTGACTATATTAGAAACACTTTCATTATTCAACAAATAACAGTACAAAACAACACTCCCAAAGAAACCAGTTTTTCTCAGTATCATGATATGTCCATTAGACACTTGAAAATTGGATTCCAGCAGCAGAGAAAACCATAACAAGTATACAAGATGTCATAAACCTACTGGCATCTTATGACATCATGACAACTCTGCAGTGGTTATCAGGCTACAAAGGTGTAAGAAGCAATGAAAGTGCTGACATATTGGCAAAGCAGGGAATATATACAGCAATCAAACATTCCCACAAACATTCAAACTGTACTACATGTTAGACTGTAAGGGCCCTTTATACAAACATGCCAGAACCAAATACAAAGGATAAAACCAACAACCCAAAAGAGACCAGAGTACAATATTTAGGCCGCATACTAGACATATACCCTTCAACAAACATCCACAGTGACCACATGCTATACACTATACTGCCAAAACTGCAACAGACATGATGAAAAGACTGCAAAACACAACATTATTGATTGCTCAACATTGCAAGATCTATACAAGCAGCTAGTACTACCAAATTTCTCTATTGCAAATACCCAATATGGAGACACAGAACAACTGAAGAAGATGCATATATTTCACTGCACAAAACAAAAATTGTGAAATCTCATAACTCTGGGGATTGGGAAAGTAAAATAAGTTCATTAAGTTACATCATTCATACCAACCTTGAAAAGATAATGAAAGACGTTTTCTTCTGCTCCATATGTCAAGCCTGAACAAATGACATAGGTCAACAGCTTGGCCTTGTTCTATAGAACAAATAGCAACAGCAACATTCATATTTTCCATATCTTGTTTTTTAAACTTCTAAATGTACATCTGTTAACTTCTGAGGATGAATGTTGGATTGTAAATACTACACTTGTATCAAAAGAACAATTCAAATTAAAGAGAGTGCCTTTAAAACGTTCAAATCCACTAATAATATAAAACATAAACAAACATGAGCCCTATACATTACTATGAGTGTATTAGATATAGTTTAAGAACCCTGGTTCTCTTTGTGATAGAATTGTTCATACTCAATTATTCACCAGAAAAATGTATGCCAATTGAACTTTTCATTTAAAAGTTCTTTTCTAGGTGAATACTTTCAAAAAGGTTTCCTGTTGATGAAACTATCTAATCTAGTTAGTTAGAATTGATATCTTTGTTCCCAGAATGCCCCAAAGGTGATAAATTCCATACTCTCAATATCCTATTCCTGTGCCATTTGACACATAAGGCTTTCAAAAACGATTATCTTTCTTGCCGTTCTACTACATTTCTATTAATTGTTTCCCACCTCTGGCCACATTCTTTCAATTATTTTCTTATTTCTCTTCTCCATGTTTCATTTGAATGTCCAGGATTTCTTAACCTCTTACAGCATGATTCCACACATTAAATATATCCTGATGCTTTATTAACTCTTTCCATACCCTAAATGTTACAGAGGTTTGATCGCAAATGTTTTACGATACCAGAAATTTTGCCTAAGTATATCATAAAATCACTGGGAAACATTTAGAAGTCTAAAGAAATCAAATCTAGAACAAAAATTAGGATATTTAACTCTAATGTTAAAGCAGTTCTACTGTATGGGTCAGAAACATGGAGAACAACTAAAACAATAGCGCATAAATTGCAAACATTCATCAACTGGTGTCTGTGCAGAATAGAGGGAATAAGATGGTACGATAGGGTCACAAATGAGGAACTTATGGAGAGAACAAGACAGATTCCAGTGAACGGACAGGTTAAAAAAGACGCTGGCGCTGGATAGGACACACTTTGCGAAAACCAGAGGGGAATATAATAAGAAGGGTCCTTGCCCGGAACCCGCAGGGACAGCGAAAGAAGGGAAGGCCGAGAAATACATGGAGACGAGATTTGGAGGCGGAGATCAACAATATAAAGAAGAGCTGGAGGGAGCTGCAGGAGATAGCTAGAGATAGGAAGACTTGGCATGAGTTGGTTGAGGGCCTATGCCCCAATCCGGGGTAAAAGGCAAAGAGAGAGAGATATCATAAAGTCCCTTAGATTTAAAAGTAAGTTATATTTGCTCCTTGTCTTCCAATAGTACTGACATTTTTGGATGAAGTGGTGTGCAGTTTTTTTTAGCAGTCTCACCAATTTTAAACTTTACATATGTGGCTTCTCTATGCACTGCATTTTTTTAAGCCTATGCATTTATCAGTGCTAGATTATTTTGTGCGTGTCAAAAAAAGAAATAGAAAGACTCCTTTTATTTTTCTTGTACAAAATCAAGAGGATTTTAGTAATGTTTCCACAAAAAAAGTCACATGGAGAAAATAAGAATGTGACTCAACAGAAACAAAAAAACTATATTAAACATTCCTGTAGTATAAAAACATTTTTGAACTTGAAAGACAATAAATAAACAGAAAATTTTGATAAAATTACAAAATTTTTAAAATTCGTCTGAATAGAATATTGTTTTCAACTGAATAGTGACTGCAAAGAAAGATAACAAATAAAATGTTCATTTTCACAACTTAAATATTCAGAACATTTACCGTTTTTCCGAGCTTAATTACTGTTTTCTCAGCACTGATATGTTCCTTAAAGTTTGGATGAGGTTTTCTCTTCCGATAATCTTCCTCAGTAAATGGGATATCTGGTTCTTCCTAACAGTAAATAGTAGCAAAGATGATACATTAGTATTTATATTATACATTAGAACAACAAATAAAATAAACCATTTTTTATTAAGGAAGTTCTCTTTCAACTACAGAACACATACATTAGTGCCAGATATACATCAATCATATCTTGCATTGAGAGAGTCTTTCCGAACAGAGGAGTTTCAGGGTTGTGAATCCCCAGCCGCTAACCAGATTGAGAGAGTGTGGTGTCAATATTTGTAGAGCCAGAAAAGAATGTCATACCAAATATGCAAAAGGATTTATCAATCAATATTGAACTGCGTGTTGGGCAGCAGGACGCTGCTGGATTTGTTGAGGAGGACATAGGAGCATCTATGGACAAGTCTAGAGTGCTATGATGATAGTCCTCACATAACTGATATAGTTGATAACTGATACATCAATGATTCTATAGTATTGAACAAATTGAAACCTTTGAGACTTTGAATCACAGCAAATGTAGTAAAACAACCAGTTAGTGTACTTTTGCAAGAATTCATAACATACTGCATAAAAAAGAAAAATACTGAGGTAATAAAGGTTCAAACTCAACTCATCCAGTCAATAATATTGTACAACTGCAAGAGTGAGATGTGAATGAAAATTATATTGTCTATAAAATACTCTCTCTAGACATTCCCTTCACTAACTCTTCTCTATACTATAACCATCGTCAATTTCAAGGCATATCCATTTATGTTAACTTAACTGCAATGAGTATTATACTATCATTATGTTTTTTACAATAATTATAATTACAATTAACTTTAAAATATAGTAGTAGTAGTATTATAATGATAATCTTACTTACTTAGTGGCTCCTCTTCTAACATGGAGTGTAGAGACCATGCAGAGAGAACAGCAAATGATTATATCAGCTATCTCTCTCTTTTAGGCAGGTTCAAGTTCAAGTATAAGTCCTTGAGAGACCTTTCAATGTTGTTCTTCAATCGCACTAGATCCCTAACTATTGGCTTGCCATACTAATCTTAACAATTGGGTCCAAGTAGGACCCAATAATCAAAAATTATTTTGTTAAATAAACTTCATTTTGTGTATTGTAGTTGATCACATTTTACAAGATAACTAAATATGGCAAATTTATTTTGAACTTAACTCTTTCCACGCTTTTAGCCGCATACTGCGCCATAGAGTTGCTTCCTTATAAGAAGTCTTTCTAGTTTTACTTCTACTGTTTTACTTCTACTACTTTTCAACCTTGCTATTATATCGGGTTGTCCAGTTTTCTTCAATTTAGCACATAATAATATATATACGTTTATTTATTGACAAGTGGTTAATATTTTTTTTAACCTCCCTTGAATTAACAGTTTAAAAATTGAGGAAATAACTCTGCGTGGAAAGAGTTAAAACATACTATGCATTTCATAGTTTCTTATTTCCTGCTTTTTACAGCTACTTCTTTCAACAAAAGTTCACTATGTGCTAAACTAATACATACTGGATCCAATGATTTGCTCTTGGCCCATGTCATGCATGTAGATATGAGGATAAATATTTTCAACTTTTCTATTTTCTCAAGATCTGAGTGCATTTCTGGCAAAAGAAAAATAATGAATTATATTTATTTTCAAACTGTTATCCTGATTGAATTTCTGGTAAAAATATAATTTGATATTAGAAAATTCAATACACAATTGTTTTTCTTAATTAGTTATGAATGGTTGGTACTTTTCTATCTTTCTGACTTTGCACATGAAAGTATGTAGGTTGTGTTCTAAATAGGTAAAAACTACAATTCATAACAATGACGCACATGACTAGAAAGATCAATCTGCACCAAGAAAAGTCCTACATAATTATTGCAAGAAATCCCATCTCATGTCCTTATGTGTCTCTTCAGAAGTTCAGCTCTTAAACTCTCTGCAATAAGTTTCTTCTTTCTCCTAATTTCTTTCTTGATCTTCTGCCTTATTACACTGAGATCTATAACTTTCTGCTTACAAGAACCAACTTCCATGTCCGTATTATGCATACCACTCCTACACACATTCCTATGTCAAAGCAGAGGGTGGTCCAAAATCTCTTCTACCCATCTGCAATTGTCCATAAAGGAGAGCATTTAGCATTCTACTACACTTCATCTTTCAAATGTGCCCCATCCATCTCCATCTACAAAGAATGAACATGGAAAATACTGTTGCAATACTTGTTCTTTCCAATATTTCATTATTGGTGATCTTATTTTACCACTTAATGCTAAGACATCTATGAAGTAATCGCCTGTGGAAACTGTGTAGGTGCTTCTTCTGATGAGAAGGTGAACCATGTTTCAAATAATATGCATATTTAGGACACATGTCTGGTACACAAGGAATTTGAACTACAAATAAATATATATATATATATATATATTTACCTGAAATAGCCCAAACTGCTTCATCAATCTGATCAGGGTCTTCTGTGATGTCATATATGATTATGTCACATTCAGCCAGATACTCATAAAGGTGATCTTTGTTTTCAATCTGTGTGCAAGTAAGTAAATAATATCAATACAATGAACACAAGCTGCACATGTTGAAGTTCTAATACATATATTATGTCAATATTTATATACAACCTTTGACTTTGTATCAGTGGCATGCCACTTCTACACAGTCTGCCTAAGAAATGTGACAAACATCGAATGGCAAAATAAAATCCCAGATACCATGGTTCTCAGTGGAATGGTTCTCCTTAGTATCCATACAATCTTGATGCAGTTTCAGAACCATTGGACAGGTCATGTAGCTTGCATGTCAGACCATTGACTGTCAATAAATACTTCTACCTGGAAAACTGCAGAAAGGCAAATGTTCCCACATTTTAAAACATCCCCTGCCAAAGTACACAAGCTTCTTTCAGGCTACATTGGGCTCATAATCAACTATTCTCTTATTGAGTGACTCCATCTTTGTTATCTATTGCGTGAACTGACTGATGTCAATCACTTGTGATGGACGAACATCTTAAAAAAACTTTACATACACACATAAAAAATAAATATATACGAATAAATCAATAAGTCCCAAATGGCTATTAAAAAAAAATTAACTTGATATGAACATGAGAACCATTTATTATTGTGTGTTTTTTTTTTATCCAGAAGCTCTTGAGCTTTCAGCTCTGGGGCTCGGTGCCATGGACATCGTAACTCTTCGGCTCGATGCCAAGAACACAGTAAATCTGGAGAACCTGTGGCTTTTCTGCCAGCCTGCAGAATTGAACCACACTCACAGGGCTTGTCACCTGTCGTTCAACGCTACAAACAGCTAGGCAGGTGGGCTATTATTGTGTGTACATCCCCCATTATTTCTCAACATAATCTCCATAAACATTTATACGCTTTTCCCATCACTTTATCAATCCCCAATATCTGCTTCATAGAAGTTTTTGGGCTGCTGTCAGAGTCACACACGTAACTTATGTTCAAATTCTTCTTCATCAGTAAAAAATTACCACCAAGGTGAGCTTTTAGCGGACGAAGAAGTGGAAATTGCTTCGGGCTAAGTCAGTGGCTGTAAGTCAAATGTTTAAGACATGTCCACCCTAGTTAATCAATTGTCTTCAAGGTTTTCTCAAGTCATATCTGGTCTGACATTGTTATGAAGGAGTAGTACTCCTCTAGTCAGCAGACTTTTTTTTTAAATTGCATTACAAAACATTAACAGAACTTCACATTACTATGCACCATTCACATTGTCACCTTTATTTAGGAAATGGAGCAGCACTCCTTTCGAATTCCTTAAACATAGTAAGCATAATCTCCTTGCTGATAGTGTAACTTGTCAGCTTGAATGTTTTGGCTAAAGGTGAAGGATGTTTCTATTGCATTGAAGCATGCTGGGTTTCTGATTTATTTCTAATGATGCACCCATGATTTGTCCCCTGTAACAATACTGTTAACCATGTCTTTTTCTACATCTGCATACTGGGTGAGCTGTTCCAAGGAAAAGTCTATTTGCGTTCATTTTGTGGTCTTCAATCAATTGTCTGAGTACTTAAATTGAGCGCACTTTGCACAAATTCAACAGATCATGAATTAAGATATAGGCTAAACCATGAGAACATCTTAATGTAGTTGCAACAGCCTTTTGTTACTCGCCTGCCATCTTGAATAATCATCTTTACCCACATTACAGATGCTACTGTCACAATCTGCACAGACCAACAAGGTTGATCTTCAACAATAATTTTTAAAGTCTTTGAGAGAACTTATAATCCAGTTTTATATTGTCCGCTCATGACAACTATAAAAACTATCAGCAACCATTTACCAACCATTTTTCTCATATCATTTATGACTTACTGACTTGGCCTCAAATATATAAAATTATATATATTTGTAAATGTACAGATCAAGTTTTAAAGTTTTCATTACACATTCTGATTCATTTTCAAATATAATTTGTAATTCAACTATTACCACAATTTTTATATCACTTTATGAAAGAATAAGAAGTAATGTTAAAATATATTTTACTTGTATTATCTCTTTGGCAAAGTCAGTCTTTTGTTTATCTTTGCTCTTTGCTGTGCCAACAATCTCATAGCAGCCTTCCCTGCTTTTGTCTCCAATTGAGCTGCTAACTGACTTGGCATCTTCATCATCTTCAGCTGCCTCCAAACTGGCACCAACCACACAACGAGAGAGATACTGTGAATTATGTTTAAAAATAAAACATGCAATTAAATTAGTAAGTACTAAGATAAACATAGAATGCATTATTATTTATATAACTGCATGCTTACATCAGTAAAAGATAGAAATAACAATTCAGTTCCCTTATTTGGGTAGCAATTTTGATTGCACTGATAATGCTAAAATAGAAATTGTGATATGAATTGTCAAAGCAACATCAGTTTAGTTTTTTTTTAATCTAAATAAAATATTGAATCCAATTTGAAAGTTATAAAACTAAATTTTCAAATTCAATGTTCTATCAATATTAACATGTGCCAGTGAGAGTTGGAAAATGACTAAAGATGTAGAAATTATGTTAAATTTTGAAAATAGATGTCCTCGAAAAATAATTAACATAATAAGGGATGAAATCAGACATTTGATAGCATACACATAAAATATCTTTGGTGTATTCTAAGATGGAATGAAATTCCACTGTGTTTTATAAACATAATGAAAAGCTGCTACAGCAAATTCACATGCAGTGTTGAAACTTCCAAACTGAAGTTTTAAGTACAAACAGTTATGCTATAAGGATGTGTAATATCAGCCCTATTATTCAACATTGTCATAGCCTGAGGGAAATGTAAAACAACTGAAGATAAGGCAACAGGTATCAGAGAGACTATGATATTCACACTGGAAGACCTAGATTTTGCTGCTGACATTACACTTCTATCTCACATGCATAAAATATCCAGGGCGGGCAAGATTTGCTGCATTAACCAGTACAACCAGATGGTTGGGCAGAAAATTAATCAAAAGAAAAGTTCATATTTTACTGGGCTGTGTTCAGACTAGCAACTCAAATATAATTGTATTAAGTATTGTTACAGAATCTGCAAATTAGATGCAACTCAAACAGTACACTGTACCTAGCCCATTGGAAACAAAAGTGTTTAGCAGCTGTAGTAATAGCTGTTGATGTAGACTGTAGTAGTGCAATAGTAATAGTAATAGTTGCAGAATACAGTGCTGCGTTTTCATATAGAAGACACATAGTGTCAAACAGATACCAAACGATAAGCGCAATTTTAAAAAACATTCGACGCACGATTATAATCTCGAATGGAATCATATATCCTTGTTATGATAGCTCTTGGCGACTAAACACAGGATAGGCAAAAAATATTTTGGTAACATATCGTATAAAATATATTATGTAGATGCAAGACAAATGGTGGTCAACGAAAATGATGAACAACAGAAATAACAGAGGCAGTGAAAGACACTATGTTGACCATCAAAATTCAATGATCATGTTTATAGAAAAACGCACACACAAGAGTCCGTTTATAAATTTCTTCTTATCCTGATGCTGTGAGATAACCCAGGATTAAATAAAATAAAAAAGAAGGCCTGCACAATTTTATACAGTTTACATTACCCTGCCGATGTTTTTGCCATGGAAGCTATCTAGGTGGTTCATAAATATCTTTTTCTTCCCTGCTTTATCCGCAGGTTCCTCTAAAGTCGCCATCTTGTTTCGAAATGTAACCATGGGAGACGTAAACATCCCCTGATGTGCGAACTCTTCAGCAGGTTAAAAAGATATCCATCCATGTTCAATAAGTCAAGCGACGACAATAATCGGCGAAACTAAATGATAAAGACATTTTAATGGTTTTTCTGAGTCAAATAATCTTTCTTTTGAGCACATCCCGAATGATCCATTTAATATTTACTTTTATACCAGGGCGTGTGGGAGTACACGGCAATCACCGCAATGATGATGGTGTGGTCCTATCAATCAATCAATCAGAAACGGCATTGAGTTTAGAACTATACGGTGTACACAAGTAGACCTGGATGTTTGAGTGACAGAGAGAGAGGAGTGTGTTTAACCAGCGAGCCACAGGAACCATCAGTATGCACACCCTTTGACATCTGTTCAGTGCCGTGCTATGATACAGAGAGGCGACAGAGAGAGGAGTGTGTTTAACCAGCGAGCCACAGGAACCATCAGTATGCATACCCTTTGACATCTGTTCAGGGCCGTCCGTGCTATGATACAGAGAGGCGACCGCATCAGGCGGTACGGTACGGATGGGGGGCATACGCAGCAAAATCAAAATTTACAATTGAAGGTTTTTTAAGGAAAAACATTTAAGAGGTGGAGTTTCGAAGATTTGCATCATACTGAGAAAATATACCGCACAACCCTGGGTCAATATGTGCTCCGATCTCATGCCCAATATTTTTACCAACGTGTAACAACTAATCACACCTGTTCTGTGTTGATTTATCGATAGCCTCGTTCCTCAAACAAAGTGTTTGTCTCTGGCAGTTCCAATTTTCACCTCCATCTCTTTCGCTCTGGATAGGGATGCAGATTTATAATTGTTTTCAGTTATCTTCTTATGGTGCCTTGCTTTTCTTATGTCATTTATGATATCTGCACTATCCATTGACTGTTCTTTCTTGACGTCCACTGTTGTATAGATCAGACGATCTGCACGCTCATTGCCGTGATATTGGTTACTGAAATGACATCACAGTAATCCGTGCAGACCCATAGGTGCTCAATCTCTCCAACAGATGCAGGTTAGTGCGGTGTATTTTCTCAGAATGATGCAAGTCTTCGAAATGCCGCCCCTTAAATGTTTTTTCTTTAAGAAAAACTTCAATTGTGATTTTGATTTCGCTGCTTATGCCCCCTCCTTATGGTGCCGCCTGATGCAGCCGCCTCTCTGCATCATGACACGGCACTGGTTCGATGTGCAGTCTTCTTCTTCCTCGATCTTTCTTCGCGACCAATTTTATCATTCGGGTTGTGATATATAATTGATCTTTTCAAGACCGTAATTTACGTTGTGCGATTATGCGTCCATGGTGACTAGGCCCGACCACCCGATTTCAGCCAGCTGTTTATTTACTTGGGTAGCTAGCCTTTACGATCATCTTTTTGCGGAAACCTTTGTATGATCTGAGCCATGGTGTTCGGACGTAATCTTTCTCTGTGTATGATGATCGACGTCCGAAAAATATTGCCCTTAGTCAATGTTAGGGGTTTTTGCCAGTCAAGCCTTTGTATTATCGGCATTACTTTTCTATCCATGGTGAGTTTGTTCCTGAGTAGGAGTATTCTTATCAACTTCACGGCCCATGTCGACACGTGGCAATTTGCAAGGTTTTGCTCTGCATTTTCCCTGTCTCAGGAAAGCACTGGGCTGCGTACAGATATTCTAGAGGGTTGTTTCAATCGGCGCTAGTAAAGCAACTGAGATTTTGCGCTCGCCATCATCACCCACCTCAGTTCTTCCGGGGTGTTAGTTAATGCAACAGTACGCCGTTGTCCAGGCAGTCGTTAGGGATCACCGCCTCATCTTCCGGGATGTTAGGCACAACCTGCCGTTGTCCCGAGCAGTTCGTTAGGCACTAAAACGCAATTTTGGAATTTACGCTCGGCTTACTTTACCCAAAAGATTTCTCTGCGCTTGGACTCATGTACGGAGTTTATCGCAATCTTCCAATTTATCGACACGATGCGTTACAGTGTGTTTCAGAAGCACTTACCGAGACCTTTGTTTTGTACTGAGTTCAAGCCACTGCTCTGCTTTCCAGTTTTCACCTGCTCATCTGGGTGGGCCGCTCACCCTTACGTTTTCCACGCCTTCCCGTCGCCCTATCAAGAGCACCTAGCGCGTCTGCCCTGTTTTTCGACTCAGCCGAGACTTTTGGTTCGTTACGCATCGTTCTTATTTATTTTTGACACACAGCTGTCAATTTGCTTGCGACCCTTTATTCCGGGGGAGTTGTGTTTCCTTCACTGACAACAACTGTTTCTAACGTTTCTGGGTTTTTTTCACCGTGCACACATTCACAATGTCTCTAGCTTGTTCGAACACAGAGCTAAATTCCACGTGCAACTCAACCCAGGGCCCGGCATATCGAGTTCTACGGAGAAGAGAGAGTTAGAGCTATACGGGCCTCGAGTTTCGCCCCACGTGGACCCACGTCTCTTCGTTGGATGCATCTCTCATCCCTTTAATTTTGGTGCGGTCATTCACTCCGGGGAATTTGCATTCGTTTGCAGACGACTCGTACACGGCTGTTTCTTACTTTTTGGCAACTTGGGCACGTTTTATCGGACTTCGGCCAGGAGATGCGTGCATTTTGTTCGTAGATTTGGACCTGCATTGCTTTTTCGTTCTTGCACTATACTACCACTACCTGTAGCTCTCCTTCGATCCCTGTGCCCCCTTAGCTAGACCGGAACCAAAGTCTGTTACCAGGGTCACCACGTGGAGGTGGGGCACAGGGTTTTGATTAGTGCCGGCTCACTAATCCTGGAGCAGCCCCGTTAGCCTTTGACCCCGTTCGATGTGCAGTGATGATGATCCGACGACTACACTAAACTATAATGCGAGTTTTCTGTTTGTAAAAGTTTACAACGTCCGTACAAATCTGTGACCTATTGGGCACAAACTTTGGTCGAAATTCGGATGTGCTTGTCCTACTTACCGCAGGGACTAAATGGGACGCAACGTGCTCACTTTTTCGGCACAAACCACACAGATCATAAAGAGTGATTAACTTGATTGATATGAACGAATCTAAACAAACTATAATAATATGTAATTTCTGCACAGTTTATGAGTGTGTAGCACGATTAGCAATCATTCATTGGTTGGTTTCTACAAGTTCAGAGGTCATACTATACAACGTCTGTTGTTGTGTATGATCCAGGTTAAAGGTTGAAGAGATGGACGTGGTTGTTGTTGGAAGTTGTAATACAGACTTGTCAAGGTAATATGCTATACGAATGAGATAACTGTCACCTTTAAAGTACTATTTAATTTGGTGCCCTCAAACATTTTGATTGATTTTAGTATATCTAAAATGTGTGCATTTGTAGCACTATTCCAAAGTCTCTTCTCATAGTCTGAAGTCTCAAAGTTATCAAACTAAGGAGTCAAGTCAAAGAGACTAAGAGAGGCCAGCGCAGAGTTTTGCGTTATTATTTAATAGTTGAAATACTGAGTTTAAATTGTATTAACATGTTATAACTTATACTATGTTCCTGAACACCACCGTTCAGTATATAGTCATTTTTGGTAAACGAAGAACAACTTGTACTAGAAGTGTGATCCTGATACATTTGTTTAGGTTGGTGTATAATCTTCAACTTTCAGAGACTGAGGTTCATTGCTGCAGAAAGACATCTCTTTGTATCATCTCTGTTCCTAAAAGTAGATTGTATAATCTTCAACTTTCAGAGACTGAGGTTCATTGCTGCAGAAAACATCTCTTGTATCATCTCTGTTCCTAAAAGTAGATTGTATAATCTTCAACTTTCAGAGACTGAGGTTCATTGCTGCAGAAAACATCTCTTCTCCTAACCTCATCTTCCCATATGTTGACTTCTAGTATTTATAGGCTTACTTCATAGTTATCGTTTTCTTGTTTGTTTTGCCTCCTGGTCTTTTTTACCATAATCTTTTTTGTATGATATGCCTATGTAATTTTGATCTCTGTTCTCTGCCATTCTTTCAATATGCCATAGCTATCTATACCTCATATATTCTATTAACCTTCATGATGGTGGTAATTAATGGGGATTTAAACAAATTATGCATATCCATATTGTTTCTCATTATCACTATAATTGCACTATATAATATATAATCTGAACTGCAGTTGTCTGTGTTCTATATATATTAATGCAGGTATTTTGTTTTGACAGCACTCGGCTGACGTGACAAAACAATGTATATTTTCTATAATTTAAAGGTGCTGAGTAATTGTTCTGATATTCTACAAATAATTATATGTATAATATTTCTTAGTGAATCTGTAGGGATTTAATCTGTAGAGGTAAATATGGGGGAATTATCCACTGCACAATACCAGCTACCATTAGATTTGTTAATACCACGCAAGAGGGATTCTCCTATGATGATGCTCGTCCATCACGGGTGATGATGACCACACAAATTTTCTTCCAAGGGAATGTAGTTGCGTTATGTTTGTCTGTGTGTGCGTAGATGACTAGTGAGCCCGATACGGGCTTGAAATGTTCTTGTACAGTGTGGGCAAGGTATACTTGCACTTGTGGGGAGTTTTACTGCCTTTCTATTTTGACGTTTTGTTCCATCCGTGCTGTTCTATCTGCCTCGCAGGCGAGGAACCGTGTCGAAGAAGTGTGCGCCAGGCTGATCTGTCTTGAGCAACATTCTCCCAGTTGTTGACATTTATGCAAAAGATTCTCCTATAGTACTTTGCCAGAGGGTTTCTCCTATAATATCCGTGTTATTTAACATCTACACAGCATCATACAAAGATAGAACAGCCAGATTTCATAGCACAGATCATTGGAGTGTTAAAGGTATATAATGAAAGGGATATCCTGTTGATAGCTTAGTAACTGTATGATGGACAAGAACACAGCATAGATGTTGAATCTATAGTGTTTTAAGAAGCTTACATGATGCACTAACATGGCTGACCAGAATTTTTAACATAGCCTGGGAGGCACAAGAGGTTCCAGATGACTGGCAGAGAGCTATTATAGTCCCAATATGGAAGAACAAAGGAGACAAAAGAGAATGTGAAACATACAGGGGTATCTCTTTTGAGCCAAATAGGAAAAATGTTTGCAAAAATATTGGAGCGAAGAGCAAGACATATATTATAGCCCCAGTTAAGCAATAGCCAGTTTGGGTTTAGGAGGGGTAAGAGCTGCACAGACGCAATATTTACACTAAGACAGATCTGCGAACAAACAATTGAATACAATCAAAGTAAACAGCTAATATTTATAGACCAAGAAAAGGCATTTGATAGAGTAAACAGGTGCAAACTATGGAAGATCCTTGAAGAATATGGCGTCCAAGGACAACTATTAGGTAACATCATGGCCTTATATCAAGATAGCCAGAGTACAGTAAGAACTACAGAAGGAATGACCGACTGGTTCGCCATTACATCAGGTGTTAGACAAGGTTGTGTCCTTTCACCACTACTCTTTATCGCATATATGGATAAAATAACTCAAGAGTCGAATTCAGATAATGATGAAATAAATGAACTGCTTTTTGCAGATGATCAGTGCCTGATACATCAAAATGAACAAGATCTACAACATCATATTGACACTTTGAACAATAATTGTGTGAAACATGACATGAAAATCAACAACACTAAAACAGAAATAATGAATATGGGAAGAAAACATAATAATCTAGACATCCATGTCAATGGCACTAAAATAAACCAAGTGAAAGAATTCAAATACTTAGGAAGCATATTCACAGAAGACGGAAAACTAGATAGAGAGATAGAGGCTAGAGTACAAAAGCAAATGCTGTAACCTACCAGCTAGCCCCATTGTTAAGGCACCCAAAAATTTCACAGGCAGCTAAGAAACAAATGATCAACAGCATTTTTATACCTACTTTGTGTTACCAGAGCCAAACATGGACATTGAGCAAAGCGCAGTCACAAAAATAACTACATGTGAAATGCGTTGCCTGAGAAAAGTTACCAACAACACAAGAAAAGACAGAATCACCAACATCAGCATAAGAAAGAAAGTTGGCACAAAACCGTGCTTGAATTATATAGATAAACAAAGAATGAAGTGGTTTGGCCACTTAATAAGAATGCATCCAAACTCCACAGTATACAGAGTCTTCTACAACAGAACATCGGGAAAGAAGGCAAGAGGAAGACCACGGAAAAGATGGTTAGATGGCGTAGCAGAATCCTGTGAGAGAGCAAAGATAACAATCACACAAGCCACCAGAACAGCGCAAGACAAAACAGAAAACCACGACACTGGGCAACAACCCGGTAGCAGTGTGACGACAAAGAAGAAGAAGAAGAAGAAGAACATGATGTATGAGCAAGGCTGGACACATTAGAAGCAGAATGGGAAGTGCGTTTGACTAGCGAGTCACATAACCCACCATCATTCATACCTTTGACAGCTGACTGTGCACCTATGGATCTACTGGAGTGTGCTGAAATCACTTCAGTAGTCAATGAGGATGATCTTTGTATTATGATAGTCTAGAGAGACAATATATTTAGCACTCTTTGTGCGAGTTTTTGCTTTCACCTGATATGCTTCATATCAGCGAGTTGTCTGCTTGATAAAGGCCTTTTTATCAAAATATCCCTGTGTTTTATTATTGTACGTTGTAAAACTACCTTACTTCATTTTTACATGTTTTCCTTTGTGACAAATGCTGTCACAAAAAACAACATACAAATCATTTCAGGTGACTTAAAAAATCTATTATGCAACATTGTTACTGACTATTGCAAATGTTATGGGTCATTTTAATTTTGCACACATTTTATGATTGTTCTATAAATGGAAAAGTTACTTACAAATATTAAATGTGTTTACATTGTAAAAAGTACACATTCATGAACAATTTCTAGCAAGCTGCCAATATTGTAATGAATAAATCTCTGAAAGTTGGTTTCCATTTAGAGCTTTTGTTGATTTTACAGTTTAAATATGCCTGTATGACCTTATTGATCATTTTGAGTAATGTAATTTGATATATATATGTAGCTTAAGCGGTAGTGAGCTCGATCACAGACCCATGTGTACCTGGTTCAAACCCCACGGTGGGCAAGTTTGGAAGCAAATTTGTTTCCGTGGGATTTTTACAAAAGGTAAAAATAGAATGCTCACCGTTCAGAAAGCAATGGCAAACTACTGAACGTATAAGTGGTGCCTAGAAAATCAACGACTCGTTTACTGTTGTTGATGGCTACATCCTTTGGGATATGCCACGATTTTCATTCATTTTTCATATATATAATGTGTTATATGCAAACTATGAGAAAATATAAACATAACATAGATCATCTGTGATGTTTTAACAGCTATGCATCTCATCTTCCTAAAGAAGGAGAAACCTTGATAGGATACAAGTTTGAAACTGGTTTTGGAGGGAAAGGGGCAAATCAGTGCATTGCTGCTGTAAAACTTGGATCTAAAGTTGCTATGGTTGGAAAAGTTGGTATAATTATTTTATTTGTATGTGTTACCAAGTAGTTGCTGTGTTGCGTTTATATTTGAGAACAGTTTGACATGTCAACCCTTGCTCATCATATATAATGCCAATACAACATTAATAGAAAACAAGAAATAAAACAATTTAAATTTTTTGTCACTCTAAATTATGTATTGGAAGACCAAAAGACATTGTCATGCTGAAATTATAAAATTACTGGGAAAGTCTCACAGACACTTACAATAGCACCCACCAAAAGAATATAAAAAACATGACAGAGGAGTTGACTAAGCCATTCTTAGTTAGTTAGTTAGTCTTTCCTCTTGGGCCTGTGGGCGGCGCATAGGGCAGAGGTCATAGCTCTCCATGTCTTGCGGTTCGTTGCTATTTGCTTTAAGTCTTTAATGTTTACTAGGCCCATCGTTGAGCCTTCTCTGGTGATGGTTCTACGGAGAGTCTCTCTTGGTCTTCCTCGTTTTCTTTTTCCCTCTGGTGTCCATATGAGGGATTGGTAAGGGAGTCTTCTCTCATCCATTCTAAGTGTGTGGCCGATGTAGTTCAGCGGCGCTTTCTTATAAAATTTGAGCCATTCTTGAGAATTGCTAAATAATCTATACCTAGTGCAGCAAGAAGAACCTACATGCTATTCAGAACAAATAAAAGATACAAAGACTTGAACAAGAACTGGGATACAAAGACTTGAACAAGAACTGGGTTTGTCAGAGAACAAGCACAATCAGAGTGAAATGCAGTCCAAGATAGACCTGAAGGTGGATATAAGAGGGTAAAAAAATCAGCAAGATAGAGCTGGAAATTAAAAAAATGAAGTTTTAACGTAGATAGAGTTGGAACTAGGCTTTGAAACTTGTGAAGAACTTGAATCACAGCAACTGGCCACCAATAACAATAGAACACAACAAGAAAATGCATACTGGTAAAATTTAGTTAATTGCATATCCTTTACAGGACTTTGCGAATCAACCCCAGCTTTTTAACACTGTTTGTGATTTTTCTAGACATTATTGCGTTCAGTAGTTTGCCATTGCTTTCTAAACGGGTGGTGCCATCGTCCTTTTGTAAAAATCCTCGTGAAGCAATTTGCAACCAAACTGCCCGCAGCGTGATTTGAACTCAGAACATCGGTGTTAATAGACCGAGTCACTATCCACTAAGCCACAGACGCCAACATACTGGTAAAAGAGCAGCAAATATGTATTGTTTTAAATATGCAAGAGTTGGCCCAGTCTAAAATGAGTGATAGTTGCACAAGAATAAAAAAACAATTTTGAACTTTAGATTGAAGAAATGTAAATATTAAACTCTCTCAAACAAAAATCAAATTTATTTGCCATGTTAGTCTAGTAAACTTGTTTATTTATGAGAAAAAAGTTGTTGTTTGTTTAGTAGGGGATTAAAGCCTCTTTAAGCCGAGGCACTCCCTTTCAACCTAAGGCGAACCTTTTATTGGTTATATCAGAGCGTGTAGGCCAACAAACATGAAAATAAGAATTAACTCCTTTCGGAGAATCCAAGAATATAGAGAAAAAAAGTATCATTTTTAGTTGAAATTATAGTAATGTATCTGTCATTTCAGCTTGGTAATGACATATATGGAGAACAACATTTGAACAACTTGAGAGCTTACAATGTGAATTGTGGCAAGTCATATACATCATTTGTGCTGTTTTGTTTGTATTATTTTCTTTATTGTTCCCAATTCCATTTATTTATATATCTATACTGACAACCATGGGCTCCATAAGTTAAGGAGGGGAGTGCCATCCCTGGAAAATGGATTTTTTGGTAACGTTATGAGAATCTGGTCTTATCCTGTTCTGTGTAGTAACATTTTTTTTCATTTTGTCTCTCCCTGGAAAATCTTCCATTTATGCCCAAGCTGACAACCTGATCCTCCTGGGTGAAACCCCTCTTCAAGAGATAGAATTATACACATACTTGAGCAGCAATGTAGACAAAATGAGAGGAACAGATAAAGATGTCATAATAAGAATACCAAAGACAAGAGCAGCTTTTTCACATTGGGAAATTTTTGAAAGTCTAAAGAAATCAAGACTAGAACTAAAATTAAAATATTTAACCCCAATATTAAAGCAGCTCTGCTGTATGGGTTAGAAACATGGAGAATGACTAAATCAATAACTAATAAATTGGAAACATTCATCAACTAGTGACTCTGCAAAAAAGAGGGACTGAAATGGTATGATAGGGTCACAAATGTGGAACCTATGGAGAGAACAAAGACAAATACATGTGCATCAAGAGGGGATGGAAAGATACCTGATGCTGATAGAGCCCACCTTGAGAAATTCTGAGGACATAGAACAAAAATATTCCTTTTCTGAAACCTGTAGGGCAAGGGAAAAAGAGGGTGGTTTAAAAATACACAGAGATAACATTTGGAAGCAGAGACTAACGGTATACAGAAGACATGGAAGGAACTGCAAGAAATATCTAAATATATGAAGACTTGGCATGAGTTGGACGATGTCCAAATATGGGTTAAAAAGACATTATTTATTTCTTGGTAAATAAATTTACTTACCTGGCTTATATATATATATATAATGTGATATGTTGATGGAGATATGTTGGGCACACCTTGAGGAGAAATGATCAACGAATATCAAAGCAGGCATTGAAGTGGGATGCAAAGGGTTCAAGAAAGAGAAGTCGACCTAAGGAGATCCTGAAGCGAACTTTGCTGAGAGAGGCAGGAAATATCGGTCTCAGTTCCATGGAGGAGATTAGCGAGTTGCCCAGGATAGAGCGGTATGGAGAAATTACTTGCAGGCCCTATGTAGCAGTATACGATCGAGAGGAATTATTATTATTATTATATATATATATGAACTTACAGATCACATGAGCATTGTTGATGGCGTGTCCACTGGTGTTGCTGCAATATCTGTTGCTGATAATGGTCAGTATTTTTATATATTTTTCACTTTTCATATTGTTGTGTTTAACCCTTTAGCTGCTAAAGACGATATATATCGTTTTCCTATTCACTGCTAAAGACGCATTAACACGTCTGTTATTATCTCTCCTCTTGTGGGCTAAAGACATGTACGCGTTACTGTCTATACATTCTACTGTCACTGCTATAGGCGTACATTCACGTTGTGACCTAGAAACAAAGAGTAGCTATTTTTAGCTCAGCCTTCAGAAAGTATGTAGCAGCGAAAGGGTTAAAGAGTTGAATATATCCAAATGCATCACTATTTAACTCTTTCCACGCTTTAAGCCGCACACTGCGCCACTGCGGAAGTCTGTTGCATGCTTTAAGCCGCACACTGCGCCATAGAGTTGCTTCCCTTGTAAGAAGTCTTTCTAGTTTTACTTCTACTATTTTACTTATAGTACTTTTTAACCTTGTTATTCTAATGAGTTGTCAAGTTTTCTTCAATTTAGTATATAATAATATATATATGTTTATTTATTGACGAGTAGTTGGGATCGTTTTATTTAAAAAAAATTATTTTTGTTTACTTCCCTTGAATTAACTGCTTAAAAATTGAGGCAATAAATGGGCGTGGAAAGAGTTAAGATTGTCTCAGAGCATGTTAGTATTGCATTCAGTAATTGTGCTCAGGTAATGTCTGGATATCTGTCACTTAATGCGATAAATTTCACAAATAGTTGCATGGAAGAAGTAACAATATTATTAGAAATAAATAAGTCGCTTTTTTCTTTTCTTTTAGGTTCAAACAGCATTATCATTGTTCCGGGAGCCAACAATAAGTTAACTGTTGCTGATGTGAAAGCAGCAGAATTAATGCTATCAACAGCAAAAGTTGTAGTTTGTCAGAATGAAGTACCACAAGATGTATCTCTAGCTGCACTTACACTGGCCAGTAAAAATGGTGGCAAGTACTCCGGAAGTAGTGTTTATTCAATAAATGACCCTATTGTTTGTTTGACCACTAAAATCAGTATGCGCTTCATTTTGTTTTAATTGCCAATATAATTTTTATTGTATGATTACTGGCCACAAGTAAACTACTTATTTATTTCTCATTATATATAATAAGAACTTCTACTTGAACTGAAGTAAAACTTGAGGTCCATGAAAAAGCATGCAAAATTCATGAAGTGAAAAACAGTTTTTTCAGGAACTTTGCAAGAAAATATCACTTAAGAGGTTCTAGTTCCTACACAGATACATGAATGGAACATTAAATAACAGACACATTAAAGACTTTCAGACTGAAGACCAGACATACCACAGGTTGGATGAGGACAGCAGTAGGACATTTCTTGAAAGATACTTTAAACAAACCTGCACACAAGACCTGGACAATGGTGAGCAACATATTAGGCACCATGACTATGCTTGAATTCATTGTTGGCGGACAGGATATATTTTAACCCACCAAGATGAACACTATTAGTGGGGGTGGGTGTCTTAGGCAAAGTGGTTAAGACGTTTGCCTGTTGTTCAGAAAGTATTGGATTTGAATCCAGACAGAGTCATATCTGCAATTTTTTCATGAGATCCCATTGATTGTTGCTGTAGCTACGGAGTTCATGCTTTGTACAACACTCACTGCAGATGGCATGCCATTTCTGCTAAAAGGGTAAGAGCCATTTGGGAAAAACCAGTGCAATTAAGTAAATTCTTCGCCTTTGGACCTGCTTAAACACTTAGGGAAGAATATTTTTGTAGTATAATTTTGTTTTTTTTTACATAAGAACAATTTTGTAATATAATTTTGTTTGCTGTACATCCCAAAATGTGTCTAATTTATTATTTTAATGTCTCTGAAGTAAATAAAAAACAATGTTATATTCTTTCATCTTTCAGTGAAGACAGTTTTTAATCCTGCTCCTGCAGAAAATAACTATCCCGCAGAGCTCTTCACAGTTCCTGACATCTTCTGTCCCAATGAAACTGAGGTTTGTTTTTTCATATTATAACAGTCACCATCTGTCCTTTAATTAATCTATGCAAGAACCTCTATATAAACAGTCAGTGTACAGTTAGAACAAACACAGGTCTATCAGAAAAGTTCCATGTTGCATCAGGAGTAAGACAAGGATGCGTACTATCAATGCTGCAGCTCATCACATATATTGATCACATCTGTAAAATAGCTAACACCAGTGCAGGGAACAACCTTGGGGAACTCTTAAGTGAATTTCATTTTGCCAATGATCATACAATCATATCAACAACAGAGGAGCAGCTACAGCAACACATTAACAGACTCTAGTTATCAGTTATATGAGGACTATCATCATAGAACTTCCAGACATGTCCATAGGTGCTCCAATCTCCGCAAATCCAGCAGCGTCCAGCGACCCAACACGCCAGTTCAATGTTGATTAATCAATCTCTTTGCATATTTAGTATGTCATTCTTTTCGGCTGCACCAATATTGACACCCATCTCTCTCAATCTGGTCAGCGAGTCGGATTCACAGCCCTGAAACTCCTCTGTTCGGAAAGACTCTCTCAATGCGTGAAGAATGTCATTTCAATCCATGGCTGCTCCCTCTGATATTGTAGCCACTACTCTAGTTAACATAGACTGTAGTTAACAAACTGTGAATACAATATGAGAATAAACATTGACAAAACTGAAGTAATGACATTCGCTAGAGAGGAAAACGCTACCAATATCCATTGACGAACATCTATTAAAACAAGTCAAAGACTTTACATACCTAGGCAGTATTTTTTAAGCAAATGAAAGAATAACTAATGAAATCCAACATAGATGCAATGACTGTTGTCGTAACAATCATAATTGTGAACAGGGATAAAATATCTTGTGCAGACAATCTGTGACCTCACAATGTCTTGTCTGTCTAGACACTCAGTAAAGTTTCTCCAGAACTAGTGCCCTTCCACAAATCTCTGAGAATGTCAGCTTGATGGTCTGGTATAAATTATCAGTCTCCATAAAGAGACAAACCTGAAGTAGATGTTGAACTAAGGTTTCTGCTGCATCGGTTGACTTCATCACTTGTTTTGGAAGCATTTCCAGCCATAGTAATATGTGAATAACAAACCCTCCCAAGCTGTGACAGCAAGACTGCAGCATCATCACAGAGTGGAGGAAAGGCGTGGCAGATTGGCAGCAGACAGGGTACTGTTTGTCTCCAGAAGGCTACCCACTCACTCTTCTCAAACATGGACAGCAAAGTAAACATAACATCTACACCAAGTTTAGCAATATTCATGGACTTAGGCAACTGGTACTGTGTACACAAGTTAGACAGAAGTTGTATTCCAAAAATCTGCTTGCTCCTCTGTGGTTGTCCAAGTAGTTCTGTAATGAAGTCCAGACAGATGTGCATGGATGGGACACCTGCTACCACCAATGGTATCAAAGTACTTGGATAACTCTGAAAGTGAACTAGCCTTGCTAAATTTGGACTTGCAATAAACACTTGATGGATGTAAGAGAACACTAGATAATGGATCTCTTGTAGATTATAGAGTTCACTACTGGCTTGCTTCTTTTCACTTTCCAATGGCAACAAGTAAAATTTGAACAATGGTGCTCTCTTGTGTAGCCAACAAAGCCATCTTTAATTCTTGATGATCTTTTTCTTTCTCCGTGATGCCTGTATCCATGACATGGGAGTTGATATATACACGGCATGCCTGTGTATCATCATCATCAAGGTGCATATCCTTTATATGACGTTGCTCTCTTTGCAGCACATCTGAAATTCACTCGTGTCTCTTGCCAGTTCACCCACTTCGTCGATGGTCATATTCATGGTTTCTTTAATATCTTGTAGCCATCTTCTTCTTGGTCTGTGTATAGGCTGACAATATCCTTAGAAAAATTTCTAAAATTGCTGGACATCTGAACACTCGTTCATCACATCGTAATACAAAAGTGGATCAAGAACAAGATCCTGCACCACTGTGAGGCTGTCTTGAATGCTGATTTCTTCACTGGCTGTAGGGCATTCACTGTGCTCAGTTGCAATTTCCTTGGTGTAAATCCGTGGAGTTTGAACCAGACTTTCTTCAGGTCCAGAAGACATCTTGGGATTCCTTCCTCCAGTAGTTTAGGAAGGTCAACCACTACTGCATCCAGACACTCCCTGAAGATGATATGTCTCCAACACTGAAAAGCTACTCCAAGAGTATGATGGCTCGGATGTGTATGAGCTTCAGAAATGGCTTCTAGTACACACTCTGGTTTGTCACCACTGGTAGTTGTGAGACTAATACACTTTCTATCAGGTTGCCACCCAGTTTGGATCTAAGTTGTTGTTCTTTTTTTCATGTCTTGTTCTAATGCATGGAAATCAATAGAAAACATATCCATGATGATGTTGACCACCACAAGCCTAGAGAGTACAGCCAACACATCTTTCATAGTTTGATTTCACTGCACACTTCCATCTCACGGTGCACATAGCACCATTCTAACCAGACCCGGCAATACCGGATTCAAATCTGCGTCTGAACAACCGCGCTCAAAGCTTCTGTATCCATAGTTTGCATGGTCTTAAATGGTTACTTCAAGTTCCAACGTTTTGTCTTTATAGTTAAAAGCCTCTGCAATATCAAGAAAGTTGAAAAAATTTTGCAGTTCTTCCATCGCAATGCAAAGTGCGTCCAGGATCTCATATGTGTAAACTGGACATTCAAATAAATCTGCTTATGATAGTTGGCCATCTTCTGCTCTTTGACGATATAAACAGCTCACTCAACAACAGCCTGATCCGCTGTGCTGGGTCACTGCCACTTCTCTCAAGCTCCAAGGTCAGGTCATTTGGTAGTTATGAGATTAATACACATTCCATCAGGTTGCCACCCAGTTTGGATCTAAGTTGTTCTTTTTTAACATCTTGTTCTAATGCATGGAAATCAATAGAAAGCATATCCACAATACTGTTGACCACCTCAAGCCAAGAGAAAATAGTCAACACATTTTGCCTAGTTTGCTTTCCCTGCATACTTCCATCTAATGGTGCACATAGCAGCATTCTAACCAGACCTGAAAATACTTGTCTCAAATCTGCGTCTGAACAATCACTCAAAGCTTCTGTATCCATAGTTTGCTTGGCGCAAATACATGCTGTTTACGGTACTTCAAGTTCCGACATTTTGTCTTTATAGTTAAATTTGCTTAGATTTTATTTAAACTGTAGCCATTGGCTTGGTATAGTAATGTCTATTTTGTGTTTTGAGAGTTATCCCTGTAAAATTTCACAAGTCTTATGGATAACTTTAATAGGACGATCTCTGGTCACCATGAGGTAGGCAATGACGCTCGGAAATGTTCCAAAATCAAGGTGGCTGTTTAAGAGTTGGTGCTTTCTGGTTAGCACGTGGTTGGCGATAACATCCTGCAAGATTCTACCTATGGGTGGCTTCTTCTTCTTCTTCTTTGCGATCGCTTTTTGATGATTATACCGTTAGACGCGTTCTTATGATGAAATCGACTGTTGTCTGGAGCTCATCTCTAGTGCCATGTAGTTTTGAATGTAGTGTTGTGTTGTAGGGCCAGCATTCCTTTCTTGGGAGGACATACAGGGGCAGTCTTGCAGGACATGTTCTGTGGTTTGTTCATCGGAGCCACAGGGGCACAGAGGGGTTGGGGACAATCGCAGCCTGTGTAGGTGTTTGTTCAGTCTGTTATGACCTATCCTGAGTCGGAAGATGATAGTCTGTCCTTGTCTGTCAAGTGTGTGGTAGTCATCGTTGGATGTTGTAGGTTCTTTTCTAATGTCCATGATAGCTCTTTTTTTCAAAGTATGTGATTTCATTATCTATTTGTTCACATTCTGCTCCCTTTTTAGCAAGTTTGTCTGCCTTCTCGTTACCTGGCACTCCGCAGTGTGATGGTACCCACTGAAGTGTAACTTTTTTGTTGGTAGAGATCTTGCTGAGCTCTTTTCTCAGGGATGGATGGTTACTCTGTAGGGCTTGCAGAACAGATAGCGCGTCTGTGAAAAATACCACTTGTTGGCAGTCAGAGTTGGAATTATTGATCATGATTGCGGCCTGTAGTAGTGCTTGAGCCTCTGCAGTGTAGTTTGAACAAAATTTACCAGTTGGCATGTACTTTGTTTCGGTGAGATTGTTGGGATATGTAATATAGATACCGGCCCCTCCGTTCTTAATTGCATCTGTTGCAGATCCATCGGTGTAGACGTGGATCCATGATTGTTTAGGGTAGTTTTCTTGGATCATGCACATAGTGGCTGTTCTCTTCTGCAGGTCATTGTGTATTTCTCCAGTTGTGATTCCACTAATTGTTGTTATGATTTTTGCTGTATCCTATGGGTGGCTGACGACAGATGACATTCTCTGATCAGCACATGGTTGGCAATAATGCTCTGCAATGTACTATATGCTGGATGACTGACGACGATCTGTGGTCAGCACATAGTTGGCAATAACATTCTGCAAGATTCTACCAGATAAGTGGCTGACAATAGTGTTATGGTCTCTGATCAGCACATGGTTGGTGATAAGGCTCTGCAGTGTACTATATGCTGGATGGCTGACTACGATATGACAATCTACGGTCAGCATGTGGTTGGCGATAACGTTCTGCAAGATTCTATAAGCTGAGTGGTTGACTAAATTATGAAAAGCTCTTAACAAACTTGGCTTTTAATTGCCGCACTCTTCGATATTTCTAAACAACCACTGCTATTCACTGTATGAAACAAATGCATGGTCTAAAAATAATATCTATCCTCGGTATGCTGCCAATCCCCGGCCAGTCTATCCTGTCTCCTCTCCAATGTCTTGGGGGAGCTGCCCGATCTCTCGTCCCCGCCATAAATGGAAGTTATCGCTCTGTAGCGATATCTGGTCACGTGACCGTAAGGGAGATCACTTGCACTTTTTTTCTTTCTCTCCTGATACATTTTTCAGCCCCACATTTGTCTTCCCTGAAACAAAGTCCAATAACTCTGTCTGTCGTAGCTATTCTGTTTCATTCTATCTATCTATCTATTCTCTAATCCTGATTTACCTCACAGCTTCAGGGTAAGAAGAGTTTTCTAGCACAGGCTTTTGTATGTGCTTCATAAATAGTGTCTTTCGTTGCTTCTGTTATCTCTGAGGTCCACCTTTTGCGTGGCCTGCCTTTTGCTTTATATCCACTGTGTCGGAGCAACATTGCTCTCTGTGGTTCACTGCCTGTTGGTAATCTGCTTATGTGGCCAGACCATTTAATTTGTTGCTTCTTGATAAAGTTCAGTACTGATGTTGTACCCACTTTTTCCTGATGTCTTCATTTCTAAGCCAGTCTCTTCTTGTTACTCACAGCATTCTTCATAGACACTTCATCTCTGTTGTGACATGTTTTCTTCTGTCATTTAATGTGTCTTCACAGAATACTAGGAGTATCAAGAAGAGACTTGTTCCCAAAATGGTACAATACGATAGCATAATCATGTTCCAATCAATAAATACAAATATAATAGTGCAACTTTCAAAACTGGTAAATCAAATAATTTTACTTGAACCAAATATTTTTCTGCTGTAGCAGCTGTTTCAATATATTGGTAATTTGCAGTAAAGTCATCCAGTTAAAGATATTCTATTAGTCTCTTCAATTTGAGATGTCAGTACCTTCCTAAGCTTAATGCATGTGTAAGAAAACTGCATGAATATTAAATCGAACATTATATCTACAATTATTGGAGATCTAAAAACTAAAGTTGTTCACTTTTGAAACCATTTTGTTTTTTTGCAAATGCTTATAATGCAAATGTTAATGTTCAGATTAAATACAAGTGAAAACTGTTGACTTTTATAAACAAATTAATGAACACTTTGGTAGTACTTAAATAGTTTATATTTATTAATTTGATTGGGGTGCAGAGAACTCTCATGCTTCGCATAAGGAGTCTTGAAAAGGAAACACTGATCAAGGCCTTGTATTGTCTTGACCATGTACCTGTAGTACAAACTGAAAACAGACTTGTTATGTCTAACTAAACAATGATCAGCAAGATCTCTAATGGGATTAACCTGCTGGAGAAATATCTGCAGGGAGGGAATCAGTTCTATCTATAGCATGTCTTATGGTTGAGAGTCACTGCAAAGATTCTTCCATAATATAAATAACAAGCTCATGGCCATGTACCCACCATCAATTTGAGTCAAGCAGCACTTTGCAACCTGGAGTCAAAAGTACAATCTCCACTGACTAGCACAGAAACAAGAATGCAAACTCATACTCTCAATGTGATTTCAACAGTAACAGTAAAATTAATTTTGTTTCTTTGTTAGTGTGAACTGACATATATATTATTTCACTTCTGTCATCTTCAGGCAGAGATATTAATAGGAAAAGAAGTGAATTCAGTGGAGGCGGCTAATTTGGCGTGCAAATTATTGATAGAGACTAAGGGATGCAACTCTGTCATTATCACACTTGGCGACAAAGGTGCAGTGTATCAACAAAATAAAGATACAGAGCCTGTTTACATACCATCTATTGCAGTCAAAGCAGTGGACACAACAGTAAATTTTACAATAATATTTCTGAGAGCACTCTTTAACATTAAACATTTCACCAAGTATCTTATGTATATCGTTATAATTTATAATTACCAATAATATAATATCTATCTAGCCTGTGATGCAATCTGCGCTTAAGACAGAAACAAAAACATGCTATTCTTCTCCGTTGTTAGCTGTCCTCTATATTGTTTTCCAGCTGGGATTAATTTCTTTCAGTTCCTGCTCTACTATTCTCCTTCAAGTGATTCCTACCAATGGCCTGATGATGAGGAATACTATAATATAGTAATTACTAATTCATTGAAATTGGAATTCAGTTAAAACATTTGAAAAGTTTTTTTACATTTTTGGTATGTTCTTTATTTTTTTTTTATCTATACTCAGCATGTGTTTGTTTGATGCTGCTACCCCAGCATTTTGTTTTTGCTTCCTGGTAAACAACAGCTGTTAATCGGTGGAATTTAAATCTTCTAAGAAACATGTTGCTCTGAATATGAACAATTTAAAAATTAACACAAATATACAAAGTCAAGGTTTTAACAAGAAGGTCTCTGTTAAGATGGAACAAACAAGAATAGAAAAAAATGAACAACAGCTTGACTGTACTACCTTTGTTATATGGGTGGCTAAGGCTACCTTTGCCTTGCGATCTGGAGGTTGTAGGTTTGAATCCAGATCATGTCATTCTGTTCACATTTTTTCTAGAGAATCTTAGAATTGTTGTAGGAGCTACAGAGTTTGTGCAATACTCTTGGCAGGGGCATGCCATTTTGCTGAGAGGATGGAACCATATGGTAAAACCAGGCACAATGAAGTCAATCCTTCGGCTTAAGAACTTTTAGACATTTGGTACTCAGCTTTACTACAGTCTTTTTGGCTATCGATTTCTGACTATTTTACTGGAATGATCTCTTTTTCCATCATCTCTGTGTAATTCTTCTACTTCCTTCATTCTTCACCAACCTCTTGTTAATCACTCTTTGTGGTCAGTGTTTAATTTCTCCTGTTTTTAATTCACCTATTCTTGCATTCAGTTTATTCTGGATTAAATTGACGTACAATCACAGATTTGTTTTTATTCAAACTTTTCCCTCTTAAGCTCACAAGGTAGATTGTCAGGAAATAATATAGTGCTTCTTTTACATTGATTTTTGACAGTGTTTACTCTATGACCCTATACTCGTGTGTGTATATATGCACATATATAGATATATATAAACACTAAATATTAGCATGTCTGTTTCAGGGTGCAGGGGATTCATTTATAGGATCTCTGGCATTTTTCCTGTCTACTCGACCTGACTTGTCAATGGTTGACATGATTCGAAGAGCTGGTCAGATAGCAGCAATTAGTGTGACAAAGCCTGGAACTCAGAAAAGTTTTCCTACAGCAACTGAACTCTCACTTGATATTTTAGCTTGAAGATATTTCATTTTAACCAGATGCATTGGGTAACAAGGACAAACTCGCGTGGTGCGTTGTTTATGAATATTCCTAATCTTGACTCATTTTGAAGATGAGCTCAAAAATGACCATAGAAATGCTGGATTCATTTTTATTCCCACTAAATTTTATTATCTTGGGCATATCTTATGTCTGGTCAACCACTAGTGACAACTGTTATAAGAAAGAGAAGATGGAGATATGAGGAGAAATGATCAACGAATATCAAAGCAGGTCATTGAAAGTGGGATGCAAGATGCAAAGGGTTCAAGAAAGAGAGGACGACCTAAGGAGACCCTAAAACGAATTTTGCTGAGAGAGGCAAGAAATATTGGTCTCAGTTCTATGGAGGAGATTGAGCAAGTTGCTCAGGATAGAGCGGTATGGAGAAATTACTTGCAGGCCCTATGTAACGTATAACGTACGAGAGGAATTATTATTATTATATCTTATGACAGACTTTTTGATATGTGGAATTTTTTTCAAATGTGTTGACCAAAATAAATTGGAATACCTCTTGAAGAAATCAGTTTATATCTATACATAACAAATCAAATGGACCAGCACCTTTCTTTTTTTTCTTGATTATTAAGTGCATCAAGTGATGACTAGAAGACTGAAACACTTCTGTTACAGTTGGATCCTTTCGATGATTAGATTTTCTTTTGTTGCAATGTTATCCTAATCTCTATACTTTCTTAGTCACTTCAGAATGACAGGCAAATGTCTTATATTTCATTCCTCAATGTGTATGATGCCATTGTAGGCATTTGTATTCTTTCAGAAGACCTGAACCAAATCAACTTAATGCATTCTTGCAATGATATGCTTTACTTTTCATTTATGCGTATTCATGAGATTACTGGCAGCATGCATAACCATCCACAACTCACTTATCATTCCCCTTATAATAATTGAGCTCATTTGCCAGTAACAAATGTGCATCTGTATTGATTACTATGAAGTCATAATACCAGCATTGACAAATGAGATTTTATTAGAATGAATATTTGAGGGGTTGGGAGGTGGAGTCGAGGAATGCCAAATTTATTTTTAACGATTTCAAACAGGATAACTGCAAAATCACAAACAAATTTATAGTTTTGATAAATTTTTCTTATTTTTGCAATGTTGCATGCTCTATTTAAAAGAAAGTTGCATGTGTGACAAGCTTTGGTATACACATTTTTCTGAAATATATGTCAAATATATAAAATTTCATCTCACTTTTGGGGATAATTATTCTTGTATATCATACTTAATCAATAACACAAAATACTGGGCAACAACCCGGTAACAGTGTGACGACAAAAGAAAGAATCAATAATATGACATACTTCGAAAGGAAATGTTGTCTATGCTTTGTTTACAACTACAGGTCCTGAGATTTAGGATGCAAAGACATATTTGCAGAAAAATGTAATTTGTGCTCATCAGTATTAATTACAATTGATTTATAATATATAATTGTTTTATAATTATTTATAGTCTTCTTTCTTCTTCTTCTGCATTCTCACTAGATTGGGATTTCAGATTCTCTAATAAAGGCAGCCGTCTGCCTCAGATTATCCAGCCATGCCATACAGTTTGTCTTGAACGCTGGTATAAGTGAGCCACCTCTTTCTTCTCAAGTCTGCATACTGGAGGCAGTTTTGTAGGATATAATTCCTATGATTTCTGCTTCCCGTTTGTGCCAACCTCTTCTCACGTTTTAGCCACCCTTGTGATGGCAGGTCTGAATTCTTACTGCATGGCTAAATCTCTAAGGCAGATTGACGACCGTAGAATTTGTTATCCTATTTCTCATTGTGATGGGTCGTTGCACCATGTTATGCGCCTTACGTCCTGGTGCATCCGTTTTCTGCAAGCATTTGTTTCGGGTTAGCATTTCCTAGCGGACATGTGCATTCGATTTCAGCCAAACCTCCTTAGTCGCCTCTTAGACATGCGTGGCAGGTAACAGTGGTTCTATTCTTTATACCCCAAATTTGGCCCCGGTAACCACTCTGGTGATTTATAGTCTTAAAATGGTCTAAAGGCAGAGTATTAACTTTATTGCACAAGGTTACCCCTTATGACTTGGTCACTGTCCCCATAAATGGTTGGTACACAACCTGTTGGTATACCAACAAAGGAAACAATCAGAAAACTGCAGACCTTTCTAAATGGATGTTTACATAGAATAGAGGGACTGAGATGGTATGACAAGATTACGAACGAGGAACTCAGAGAAAGAACAAAGCAGATACAAGTGGAGAAATAGCTCAGGAAGAGACGCTGATGATGGATAGAACATATATTGAGAAGACCGACCGGAAGCACTGCAAGATAGGCGCTGTTATGGAACCCACAGGGAAAGAGGAGTAGGGGAAGACAGACCTGGAGAAGAGAGCTGGAGACTGATATTGAAAGGATAGGTAAAGCATGGAAAGAATTGGAAGGGATAGCAAGAGAGAGAAAGAGCTGGAAGAAGTTTGTTGAAGACCTGTGCTCCGTTGGGAGTTGAAAGGTGAAGACACCACCTGTTTAGAATATTGCACAAAGCATGAACTCTATAGCTTCAGCAACAATTCTGATGGATTTCAAAAATGCATTTACCAGCAAAACTTTGCTGCCTGGATTCAAACCCATGACCTACAGAGTGCAAGATAAACTCTTATCCGTATTTCCACAGACTCCAATTTTTCTATTTATTATGTATGAAATGTGTCTATATATATTAAACCATATTAAACAGTGTTATATATTAAACATAACAGTCTTAAAGTATTGCAGTCTATGTCAATGTTGTAGTGTATCAAGCTATTTGAATAAATGTTATTTGTCAAATGTTTTAATTTGTAGCTCATTAATTGTTTGTATGTATTTAGATTTGTGTTTTATAGCAGGATCATAGTGGAATTTGTATTATTTTTTAAGAATATAATTTTTTTCTTTTCTCTAATCTAGTTTTCTTCTATCATTTGATGTCAGTGTCCAGGTTTGGCACTGGTAACATAATGTTGGGAGAAAGATTGCGTTGAACATTGCTCTTTTTGTGTTCATATTGACATGTTTGCACTTAAAAATTGACGCCATTTGTCCTTTAATTTGATTTGCTTTGTTGCATCTGTGTTGAATTTCATTAGTTATTCTTCAGTTTGCTGAAAAAATGCTCCCTAGAGATGTAAAGTCTTTGACTTGTTTTAATGGGTGATTGTCGATGGAGATATTGGTAGCGTTTTCCTCTCTAGCGAACGTCATTACTTCGGTTTTGTCAATGTTTAAGAATATAACAATCCAAGATTATTAACATGTCATTGATGGAAGACTAGAACAACACAAGGTTATTAACACAATGCATCCTAACTGCGACAGGATGTTTCAAGATGATCTATTGGTTAATGAACTAACATCACAGTACTCCATGCAGATCCATAGTTGCTCAGTCTCCCCCAACAGATGATGAAGGGTATACATACTGATGGGTTATGTTGTTTACTGGTTAAACACACTTTTCTCTATTCTCTCAAGCATCCAGCTCTACTTGTACAATGTGTAATTCCAAGCTCCATAAATCGCTGGATTGATTCACCGTCAATTTTAGTGTCCTCATCCAACAATAGGTTGCCAAGTGACCAAAGAACATCCCCTTTATCCATCCTAAACTCCCCAACAATCGATACTTCTGATGCAAGCAATGTCCGCTCTCTATTGTCGCGAGCACCCGCATGACCAACATAGTAGATCCATGTGAGTCTCTGGAGGGTGGAAATCTCTAAGATGACATCCACTTATACCGCAACCTGCCACTCGGTCGCGGTCTACAGGTCTCCTGAAAAGATCTCACTTGAATGAGCTAACCCATAAGGTCTCCAATGATTGAATATATCGTTAGATTTATATGCCAGTGGTAACGTGGTTGTACGTTAAGGGACATAATCTATGCCTATGTTGTAGAGGCCATCTGGCAATTTTTGGATTATATCCCTTTGACTGTTAAACTTTCTTAATCGCGTGTCCTATTGTAACAAAGATGGTGGATTTCAATGTCGGATCGAAAATCAAAAATTCGATTTTATTTAATTTTCAAGCTAATATTGATCCGATTTCAAAACTGTTTCTTTAGTTGATCCTAAACTGTATGGGCGGACAGCACATCCCAACACTAAGGAATATATAGTAGATTACCAAAAAAAGGGTGATCTACAAGAATGCTCGAATTATAGAGGAATAATGTTCCTGTCTGTACCAGGTAAAATAATAAGCTGAATCATCCTAAAGAGACTCAAGAAAGCTACAGATGCAGTACTAAGAGATGAAGAGGAGGATTTGGGCACAACATATCCTGCATGGATCAAATATCAATGCTGCGTATCATAGTGGAGCAGAGCATCGAGTGAACTCATCCCTCTATATCAACTGTCGATTATGAAAAGGTATTTGATAGCCTAGACAGGGAAACACTGGAAACTGCTACGGCATTACGGCGTCCCCCAGAAACTAACTAACCTAACAAAGAAAATGTATGAGGAGACAATGGGTAGAGTACTGCACGAAGGAAAACTGGCAGAGGCCTTTGAAATAAAGACAGATGTGCGACAGGACGCTTTTTATCACCCTTCCTTTTCCTGCTGGTTATTGACTGAATAATGAGATCAACAGCCAGGGGGAGAAGTGGAATACAGTGGACCCTGATGAGTCAATTGGAGGATTTGATTTTTCAGACGATCTAGCACTCCTCTCCACAGCCATCAACAGATGCAGAAAACAGCTAAACTGAAACAATCTCCAACAACTGGGTCTGACTATTCATGGGGAAAAACAAAGATCATGAGATACAATGCTAATTCCAGAGACCTGATTATACTGAGAGGATTCACCATTAATGGAGGTGACACATTTACATATCTGGGAAGTGTTATCAACATTCAAGGTGGCTCAGATGAAGATGTTAGGGTTAGAATACAAAAGGCAAGATCAGCCTTTGCCATTCTGAAGAACATATGGAGTTCAAGAATGATCAGGAATAAAACTAAGATAATGATATTTAACTCAAATGTCAATGCTGTCCTTCTATATGAAGCGCCAGACTAAGGGGAACACCAAAAAGGTGCAGACATTCATCAATTAATGCCTGCACAGGATACTTCATCTGCGATGGTATGACAGGACTATAAACAGGGAACTATTTGATAGAACAGGACAACGAAAGGTGGAACAAGAGATAGGAGCAGAAGGTGGCGATGGATAGGACCAGAGCCAACTATAAACTTGTACGTCAAGTTATCTAGAGTTGGCTGTGATAGAAAACACACTGAGGAAACCCCTAACAGCATCACACAGGTTCTCGATGGAACCCCAGGGCAATAGAGGTAGGGGAAGACACAGGAACACCTGGAGACAGGAGTTGGAGACGGAATGCAAGAAAATGGGAAGAGAGTAGAGAGATCTCGAAAAGATGGCCTTGGATAGGCGGACTTGGTAGGCCTTAATTGCGGACCTATGCTTCCATAGGGACGAAGGGTGAAGAAGAAGAAACACTTTACTAATAATATAAGCACTAATTAGGTCGTGTGTTCTAGTGCTTTTCAAATTTCATATTGGGTATTATACTTAACCAACTTCTGCCAGGTCGTGTCTGTGCAGAATCCTGGATTCTCGACGTCGCACAATACCATTTGTACGTTGGTGAAATCTCCAGAAAAATTGTCGGGATTTTTCAACGCACAGAATATTGCAGAGTTCGTCCCATTTAGCTCTCTTATCTAGATTTGCGCATGTCTAAAAGAGGACTGTTGAACTAACTTAAGGGGCATAGACACCAGACCATGTACGTATATGCTGCGGGATCATCATAGGGTTCAGTGGCGGCTCGTGATCATTTTTGTTTGTGGGGCCAGACATACATTTTTCGGAAAATTCATGGTTTTAGATTGTTATGTTTTAATTTATAAAATAATAAATACACGTTACACATTACTTTTGGTGGGCCCGGCCCCAGTGGCCCTTAATGACGAGCCGCCACTGATAGGGTTCCCTTCTATCAATTGGACTTTTTATCTACACAGGAAATGTAGCCAAAATCCAGTCAACTGGGTTGGGCTGGACATTGACTTTTACAGATGACATCCTAATACATATGACTGTATCGCATAGACAAGAAATGATCGAAGACATTCAAGAGATACTGCATACCATCTGAAGTTAGTGTGAGGGGTCTCGTTCTCATGTATAACCTGAGAAGGTGTCATTGTGAATATGAGATGTATGCTTGACATTCTGTCACTGCGTTTCCGACATGCCCAAGCCAAAGCATTTATGATGGTTACTGCGGATCAGATACAACCACTGCACAAGATATTACTAATGTTAAGGACACGAGTCGTGGATGGATCCAAATGAGAGTCAATTTACCAGATTACCACAGTAACACGACCCTACCGAAAAGGGAAGTATGAATTCCGGTAGATGTTAGCATGGTCAACATACATAATGCTATTATTACTCTTGGATGTAAATGTAGAGATCAGGGCAATATGAAGACTGAACTCACAACAATAAAATAGCAGATAACGTAAGTAATGATCGCGTAGTATATACCTATGTATCTGTGTGTCGTGGTGCTCTAGTGAATCGTAAACACCGTGCATTCATTTCAATCAATTCTAGCATGAAACTGGGGGATAGTTGCTCTAATTCTGGCGATTTGGTGTCTGGCATAACAAAAAGCTAGGCGTGTAATAATAGTCATAAATACTCGTTAAATGTGCTTAGTGTAATCGGTGCTGGCTAGCTTCGTACTGAATGGGTAAACAGCATTCAGTAGTCCTGTCTCACGAAACTGTTTTGGTTTTACATACATTGACATGCAGGAGTGAATGGAAATGAAAGAGTAGATAAGTTATTTGGAACGGCTTATATTGCAAGTCCAAGAAGTATAAATAAGACGGACATCTAAATAGTCATCTGCTCCACAAAAACTGTCAACACAGCGCTTTATTCCCATTTCTGAGACTATGCTGTGGGGGGGGAGAGATTTTATTAGGGCAGTGGAATTAAGACCGCTTGTTCGAATCTGTCACAGCGCGTGTACAAGTTACCGGTTTAATTTACTTCCTAACAGAAACTGTTGACCTTTCCAAAGTGTCGAACACGGAATGTTTCCATCAGAAAAGATATGTGTTAGTAACAACAGAGGCATTTAACCACCTGTTTGAAATCGGGACTATGTGAGGACATGCACGCCTGTGCTGGATAGAGAGAGAAAATATGCAATCTAACTTTATTTGAATAAAGTGAGCTAGAGAACATTGTGATGTCTGTTGCATTAGAGGACGGAGCAGGCGATGACTTGTTCAATGTGCAGAATCGAGAGAACTCAGCTGAACTTTTCTATACAAGAATATTCATAAATTATAAGGGGGAGTTACACGTATAGTATTTGTAAAGAACGTAGATTGTGGGAAAGTCAAAACACAATGAAATATTTATACAATACTCATATTAGCAGGAAAAAGTTTTACATGTGTATACATGTTATGACAAAGCGCACCACGGCAAAGGGCAAAATGCTATTTGAAGACGAAACAACGTGCCATATAGTACTATACAGTGGCAGGATATATATAATTCGCGATCACCCTTAGACTGATGTACCAGATTTACCAATAAACCTCATTCGTGTGGAAATCTGATTCATGCAGCCCATGGGTGGGTTTAGTCACATCTTCAGCGCCATTTGGAGTTCTGATGCTTATCCTTCGGTGATGTGTTCGGTTTTAGCCAGCGTTTACTGGTTCGTGACATGATATAAAGTTAACAACATATTTCGTAGACCGTATTGAAATAACACAACTTTCACCATGTTTTATGCTTATCTATTCCAGCTTGTTTAACACATGCTATAGGTCAGAAAAAGATTACTGCTACTTCTGCGTTCATCCTGTGTTCGCCACTGTCGTAATTGTTAATTTCTATTGATTATTGACCCGATCTCATCTTACTCGATATCGAACCATATGTGTACAGTCTCCATACGCGCTATCACAGTTTTCTATAATTATTGTACAACTTACTTAACATCACATGGCTCAAATTACTCAAAAATCACAGAGTGGTTTATAAACTGGTTATACCCATGATACTCAGTAATTGAAATACTAAAGCAGACGGAGTAAGGAAGCTGACCGCGATTGGAGATTGCTCTACTGGGGAGGTTAAACTCTCATTCTCCCCACCGAGATTTCTCAGTTGACTTCCACTTCAATGTAATTCAGAAAAATTCTTAACTTTTCCTGAACTTAGCATAAGTGGAGTCAAGTGTCTAGTCATATTGACGAAAAAAATGCAGTGCAATTACAATTTAAAAATCGAAATAAAAGTATTCTGTGTGCGCATCGAATGTACCAGCAAGAAAATATGAACACCATCATCCAAAAAAGACGCTGGAGATGAATCGAACATGTGATACGCATGGAGACCATACTATCACGAAAACTGCACTGAGATTGACATCAGAGGGTAAACGAAAACATTGAAAACCCAAAATCGCATGGAGGAAAATAGTAGAATAAAAATTGAATTAAATGAATCACAGCTGAAACACAATACAGAGGATGACTAAGAACAGAGAATAATGGTATGTATTTGTTGCTGCCCTAAGCGTCAATGGAGTCACAGGCTAGATAAGTAGAAAGTTAGAGAGAGAAATTTGAGAAGTAAATAACAGTTAAATTTCATTCCCACTTGTTTGTTTGAGTTCGTTTTTATCTACCAAGTTAATCACCACTCACTGTGATCTGTATAATTTGCACGGAGAACGTGAGTACGTTGCGCCCGTTAAGCTCCGACGGCATGTCGGACTTTCGCATCAGGGTTGGCAATTTGACCTTTTTAATGCCAGATTCGCAAATTTCGCCTTTTTTAAAAGAGGTTGGCTTTACAAGAAGTGTTTGGCCTTTTGGCCGATTTTGAGCCTTTTTATATGCAGCAAACTTTTTTTTCTTCTAAAAATGTATATAATCCTTGAGAGCAAATTGATATATAAAAACCACGTATGTGGTTTTATTGGTTAGGTTGGTATTGTTAAAAACATGCTTTAGGCAAAAACACTAGAAAAAAAAATTATGGAAAGTTACATCACTTTATTTGTTCTTTTCCTCCTCCTAGTTATGCACTGCAGTCCTGTTATCTGGGTTTTTTCGTGTGGAATTTCGGTATTTTGCTAGGAATCTTTAACTATGGCGACAAAAAATGGAAACAATCATATGACAGTAGTCATAAATACAATAGCAAATTATGAAGTGACTTTTGTATAAGTCAAAAGATCTTCTGATGGATCACAAAACTTTTATTGTTAGTTATGCCACTGTATCGTCTTGCCTAAAGCTAGTGGCCTCGCTGCTAATGAAAAATCTGAAAAACACAAACAGAGGACTCCATCAACAGGACAGAATAAACTTCAAGTGGAGAAGGCTCCTACTTTCAAAACAGAGCCCTATGATAATTTTAAACCAAGTATCAAGGCATTTATTTGCAGAACTACTATTAATGTATATTGCGGAGAAAACATCAGTGCAATAGAAGAACAATACAGAAAAATAATTTGTGTTGATTGGAAAGAAGAAGTCCCATTTAAGAAAGATGAATTTTTAACCAACAGTAAAACATTTTGGATTGCTGTTCTTCAACACGAGTCATTTCAAGAACTTGCCACCTTTGCTCTGACTTGTTTAATAACTCCATTTAGTAATGCTATTATTGAGAGGGTGTTCTCTCCTGTATCATCAGTCAATACAAAAGCTAGAAATAGAACGCAGCTGCAGCTTCTTGAGGCGATATTGAGAATAAGACCTGCTCTTATCTAACAAATCTTGCCAGAAATTTACTGCACCCCATAATGTGGTAAAGAACTTATCTACTGACTGCAAACCCCATAATGTGGTTTTTAAGAACTTGTACTATCTGACTGCACCCCATAATGTGGAAAAGAACTTATCTACTGACAAAGTGCATGGTGCTGGTTTCAGTGGTTATGCTAGTGATGACCTTGATTTAGAGCTCGTCTATGATGTGAGTGAAATAGCACAGTGTTTTCTTCTGGCTTATTTTTGGCCTTTTCCGGCCAGTGTTTGGCCGATTTTTCTAAATTTTGAGTTGGCAACCCTGATTCACATCCGAATATTGATCAAAGTCTATGCATATTACTCAACAGGATGTGCATTTGTACAGACGGGTACTATAACTTACTAACAGAAAATCCCACTTTAAAGAACCACATCTGGGGTTATACTGTACCATGGCATCAGATCTGGTTGGTCGTACGGATGCAATAATCAGAGCTGATACAATACAATATTCGAGAGAACGAACCCGAATAAAAAGCGCATAATCAATTAGACATCTTGAACTGAAAGGGGCAGAATCGCAGCTTTGTTAACATATATATCACATGCTTGCGCTAAAGTCACTAAAACAGAAATAATCCCAAAAAGTGTGTTACATGTGTCAGTGTGGTTATCTTGATCGAACAAGAATAGTTTTAGTCCTGCATTTAAAGTACACTCGCATACGACCGTGGAGCCTGAAAACATCAGATATGCCATTCATTCAAATCGAAACAGGCAGTTTTGGATCTTTCAAACAATGGTGTTGGAGTAGACTTTTGACGGGCACGACGTTTTTAGTCGTTCTATCACTTAAATTACTCTGAAATCAACTTTGAGCGTTAAGTTTTTCAAATATTTATTTTCATTTAAGATGCTATAAATATCATATTGCAAGCAGTTTTTTTTTTTAATTTAGGGGATTAAAGCCTTTTAAAGCTGAGACACGTATATTTCAACATAAGAACGAGTATATTTTTTGTTTGTGGTTATATGATATCATGTTGGCCAACAAACATTAAAAAATGCATTTGACCACCTATTTTACATTCCTGGTATCTCACGGCATAGTTTTGTAATTAGACTTCAATGTCTGAGCAAGTAGACAGTCATATAACATCTATGATATTAACTTTATACATTTAAAATAATATTTGCATATTAACCTTATACACAAAAATGTCATGATCCATTACTCAGTTATTATAAAATAAAATTTAAAACAAAGATATAGCGTAAAATAATATAGAAAAGTACTGTTTCCGGATGAGTTTTTTTTTTTATTCGTCCAAGTTTCCACCGGCATGAGCATGAAGGTTTTTCATTGGCTGTCGGTCAGATAATGGTGTATTTTACATAGCGATGTTTTCTATAGGCGCCTGCCCTTAAGTGTGTGTTGTCACAAATGTTATGGCACGAGGATTCAGACTAGTTTTTATATGCTTCTGTTTACATCTGTGGAGGTACACATTGTTGCGCTAAAACTTTCTATTAGTTCAAGTGCTCACCTTCAACAATGATGTTTATAAGCGTTGTTTCTCTTTGAAGTCTTTGTGTCAGTCTCGATCTTTATTATTTATAAGGAATATTATAATATCAAGTTTCTGTAAGAACAATAACACACAGTTTCAGTGAGTTAACCTCTAACGAAAAGTAATCCGTAATGACAGTAAATGTCCGTTGATTGAAATGATTGGGATGGGGTTTCAGAATAGTTGATATTATCATGCAGTTCTGAGTTCTTCAGTATCATCAGTATGTTACTATAAATCATAAAATGTATGCGTTTTACTTTTAACAACAACATTCCATTCATTTTCATATTTTTACATTAACATTACATTGCCTTATGAATTCTAATTAGTAATTGTATTATTATTGTGTTAATTAAGAGTAAGAGTGACAGGGGAGGGTCTTGAAAAGACGTTTGAGCTTTCTAAACTTTGTTTTTGATTCGTTTTAGTTATTAGATTAGACATTAAGTTATTAGCTTAATTAAATACATCCAGTATTAGTATTAGTTTAAAAACGTTAAAATTACCATATCACATTCGCTTAACTCAGCCTTATGGCATTATGATTATCACTGTCAATTGTAAATATATTATCATATGCATACATCAACTAACATCTGCAATGGCCCTCATGGTTAATGGTTATATTATATTATTATATATTTATTTACTGACTTACATGCATGAATGCATTGAATTCAATATTCATTCTTCTTTGAACGCATTATATCGACCACGTGACATGTTAAACCACTGTCCACTCTTTGTGATTTGTATGTGATCTGAGCCTAAGAGCAATGTATTCATTAGCCTTTTAGCCTCAACAAACAATTCAGACATGTGGCTGTTTTATTTCAGCTAGTGTTTAGACTAGATTTCTATGTACATTGTAAGACTACATTTGGATAAATACTGTAAACAATACATCTTTAAATTAAAGCTACATTTATGTTGCATACCTAGACTATGTTTAAATTGTAGTGACATTTATGTTACAGATCTGTGTTGCTATAAATCTCTGTTTAAACTATAGTTACACTTATCTTACAGATCCGTTTTTAATGAGAACTGAGTTCATAACATTGTGCTATATCAAAATTATACATGCTTAGATTTGAGCGGTGTATTGTCAGAGAAAAATAGCAGGATTACATTGAAGTGAACAATTATTATCTGAAAGTATGGTTATGCACCTGCATTGTGGATATCTGTGTTTTGGTTAATGACACTGAGTATGGCCAAAAATCAGCTTCGGTTTAAGAGGAGCTGTAATATTTTTACATTGTATTCCTGATGGCCGACTCGGAAAAATTGTATGTTCAAAGCCCACTTGTGGTTTGGGTAAGTAGACATCTCAATCATTATTCTTTTAATTAATATTATTGTTGATAACACTTTTTCAACCATCATTAAATTTGACAAAGGTTGCAGAGAGGGAAATCCAGTAGCTTTGAATGCAGAAGTCAAAGTCATTATCGATGAAAACTGCAATGCAGACGACGTTGTGATTTACACGGATGGATCGATAGTTCGTCACAAAAACTCTGCATGGGCCTTCTCTGCAAGCTCATGTGGCAGAATGGTCAAGGAAGCCAGTGGTGCATTTAGTATGACAACAAGCAGCATGACAGTGGAGGTACTGGCGGTGACCAATGCACTATTCTGGCTAGAGTCACAAAATTACACTCATGCGTGCATTCTTAGTGATTCATTGAGTATGATCCGAAAGGTGGAGGCCGGTTCGGTGTGCAGGCAATGGACTAAATCACTGCAGGCGTCAACAATTTGCAGAATTACACTTGTCTTTGTTCCGGGGCACATGGGTGTGTTGGCAATGAGAGAGCAGACAGACTGGCTGGCTCTGCCGCTATATCAGAGGGCCAGCCAATGGACAGAGCTGACATCGTGAACGCCCTCATAGAGCGTGGACGCAGAAAAGACCTTCATCTAAACCAATCCACGTCAACTACTAGATTGCGAGAACTGGGTTTGAAGATTGGTGTGGCAAGAAAAGAACGGTACAACAGGTATACAAGTTGCTCATCAATCAAAATCGAACTGGTACGGTCAGTCGCTGGACGCTGTTGGAGATATGCAGAAGGAGATCGGAGCACCTATGGACATGTCCTGAGTTCAATGATATGAATATTCCAAACTGAAACTGAATTGTTGATTATTAATTATGCTATTTAATTTAGCAAAAAATTAATGTTAATCAGAAATAAATTAGTAAAAAGTGTTACATGTCAGTGGAATGGTTTAAGTTGGAATATCTTCATTACACTCTGGAATCTCCTTTGCAAGATCTCCAACAGGTCCAGCGACTAACTGTACTAGTTTGATGTTGATTGATGAGCTTACTTGCACCTGCTGTGTTGCTCTTTTCTGGTCACTTCAATTTAAGCTCTTGCAATGTAGCAGTCGAAGTAGATTGGTTTAGATGAAAATGACCCTCCCTTATCTCACTACCCTGGATGTTGATATTGAATTCCTTATCCAGGTCTTCCATGTCCTCATTTGATCAGTTGCTTATATAATGATATCAAATACCATCAGGACCTGAGTAGTGTTGTCCTGATAGCCTCGTAGTGACACACATTTCTTTATCCAACACCGCATCACTGTACAGCTCTGCTATATCCCTCTGGGTCATCGTTCTTATCACTTTGGTCTGTCTGTTTTATATAGCATCTTGGGGAAAACTTTTCCCCTACTCTCAATCGACTTCTGCCAGGTCTGGTCTGTGCTCTGGAAATCCAGGATACCTCAGCGTGCACAGTGCAGTTCACACGCTAGTGTAGTCTCCATAACATTGACAAGTATTTTTCAGCGGACAGACTACTACAGACTCAGCCTACAGTGGTGTTCTTAGCTAGATTTGCACATACCTTAAAGTACACGGTTATTCTCTGCTACATCCTTTTTCAGATCCTTGGTTTATTCAGGTTGTGTACTGGTGGCCCTTTGACTTTCTCTACAACTTAAAAGTTTATCTCTTGTTCAGCTGGGCTTCAGTACTTTTTTTTATTACACCACGGAAACATCAAGTTTCTCTGTCTATTTCAAGGAGCTCTGATTTTACTGTACCTAATTTTGCTGATATTGTCCTGTCCTATAGTGTCATACTGAAAACTATGCCTCCATGATGTGTGTTTCTAGCCTAGGATCATGCACAGACAGTGATCAGTCATAATACTCTAGCACACTCCATTTGTAAAGTGAGAACAAAGTGGAAGTGCCAATGTCAAACAATGACACTATCAGAGCATTTGGTAAACTTGCTGATCTGGTTGCTCTGCCATCATTGATTTTGTATTGTCATTGTTTTTGTATTTTGTAAAACTACAGTACTTTGTTATTACATGTTTTGTCATTTTCCATAGTTTTACTGCAGTCTATCGATATTTCATCATTGCCAGCCGCCGAGTGGTTACCGGGCCCAAATTTAGGGTGTAAAGAATAGAACCACTGTTACCTGCCACGCATGTCGTAGAGGCGACTAAGGAGGTTTGGCTGAAATCGGATGCACGTCCTAAACGTGTAAAGTCTATACTTTAGGGGCCTACCAAACCAACGTGCAACGTATACACGTTCTTGGCAAACATCAAATCATATCACAAAGAGTGATTAAAATTGGTCAGTAAGAACGAAAGCAAAGAAGAAAAAGATCATTGCCAGCAGAATGGTGATTTTTGGTAGCCAGATTTCAAAGAACAGACACGCCCGAGTGATTACCGGGACCCAAATTTGGGATGTAAAGAATATAACCACTGTTACCTGCCATGCATGTCGTAAGAGGCGACCAAGGAGGTTTGGCTGAAATCAGATGCATGTGTCCTAAACATGTAGAAGTCATGCGTTTAGGGGCCTACCAAACCAATGTGCAACGTATACATGTTCTTGGCAAGATCAAACATATCACAAAGAGTGATTAAAATTGTCGTAAGAACAACGCAAAGAAAAGAAGAAAGAGCAGACACAGTGAAACGTATGAATGACATGTGATAGATACATCACATAAAGTTTGTTCATATTTTTAAAGGAACATTGCTGTTATATGTTAGTTCATAATCATGATTGCATTTTTTAGATTGAAACATTCAAGGCGAATGATGGGCACCCTTTGGAGTATCAAGACTTGGTTGATGGGGTTTTCCTTAATGATGTCATGCAACAAATGTAAGTGTAAAACTGTCTATAATAATTCAAGTGTCTAAGATTGAAATATATTTATAAACCTTCTACTCACAACAGAAACCTCACACAGTGATCAAACTTGCCAGTTTCTTACACTTTTTGTATTGTATATTTGGTTACCTCCTTTTATTTTAGCAGCAGGTAGTTTTTGTTTACAGACGCAGTGAACATCTTCACATTGGTAGTTTAAAATCAAACACAACTAAATATTTTTGGTATTAAAAAAGTTTTTTAGCCCACACTATGAATTAAGACATAGTCATGGTGCATAATATGGCACCTCTGACTGATTTTTTGCATGAAGACTTGCATTTCTTATCCCCAGCATTATCACCATTCAGGCGAGCCTTTTTATGACTGCATAGGTACTTGAAATTTAGAACTCCAAGTAAAGGATCAGTGTCTTCTGTAGTCAAACCGCATACCATATGCATACATAACATTTTAGACCTATTAAAAATTTTCTTCTTCTACAACCACTCTCAACAGCTACACAACGTCTGTTTCTTCTTCTACAACCACTCCCAACAGCTACACGGCGTCTGTTTCTTCTTCTACAACCACTCCCAACAGCTACACACTCTGTTTTCTTTTTCTACAACCACTCCAACAGTCTTCACAACCTCCAGTAGTCTTTTTCTACAACCACTCCAACAGCTACACAACGTCTGTTTCTTCTTCTACAACCACTCCCAACAGCTACACAAGCTGTTTTCTTTTCTACAACCACTCCAACAGCTACACAACGTCTGTTTTCTTTTTCTACAACACTCCAACAGCTACACAACGTCTGTTTTTCTTCTACAACACTCCAACAGCTACACAACATCTGTTTTCTTTTTCTACAACCACTCCAACAGCTACACGTCTGTTTTTCTTCTCACAACCACTCCCAACAGCTACACATGTCTGTTTTCTTTTCTACAACCACTCCAACAGCTACACAACATCTGTTTCTTTTCTACAACCACTCCAACAGCTACACGATGTCTGTTTTCTTGTTCTACTACCACTCCAACAGCTACACAACATTGTCTATTTTCTTTCTTCTACACCACTCCTATACTACACAATGCTGTTTGTCTGTTTTCTACTATAGTCTCTGTCTTCTTACAGACACCCGATCGCTACAAGCTGTTAACCACTGTGTGGAGCGATGTTTCTGTCCATTCATAACTAGGTATATGGTCAAAAATTAGAATTTTACACTGTAAGTATGCACCATCTGTTCTTTGTTTTAATAATATGTCTAAACAGCTTATGTCATCATTTATCATTGACAATCTATTGTTTTTTCACTTCCCTTTTCACCATTTAAAATATTGTTACATATTTTATCACAGTACAACAACAGTGGATATTGAATTCTTCTACAATCAAAAACACATTGCTTTTCTTCAATCTTTTAAAAGTGTTATTTTGTTTGAAGATATCTAATCATCCAATTTTGTCCCTATATCTACTCAATGAACAATCTGATCAAGGAAATTTCACAATAACTCTCAAACGACCACCACCATCTCTGAGGATTCAAAGTTAAACATGGTACTTTTCCTGCCTGCTGTTTGTTGAAATCAGAGTGTTATTTTCAATCTGGAGGAACTCGTTATGCCACAATTGTAATATAGAATAAAACAAATAAATAGACAGTAAAAAGGTATTTAGGGCTTCTGTAAAAAACAATTGCACAGTATTGAAATTGAACCACAAACCATTTGTATTTAGACGCCATGGAGATGAGCAGTTTTAAGACCACGACCAGCTAACTCTCCCAAAAAAGAAAGCGCCACTTTGTCATGTCTTTCATTAGACAAACAGGTCACTATGGTTAAGATATATAAATCTCCTTACATGGCCGTAATAATTTGTCCCTCTTGATAGATAGTCAATCTTTATAATTATTTTATAATGGCATACATAGGATACAAACGTTGACTTAATTTTCAAGGTTATGGCGATGATGACATGTTATGTTTGTCTCGAAAAACAATGGATATAGTTGTGCTTCAGGGGGGTATATGAGGAGTTACTGCTGCCTACTAGCAACATTTCTTACAGCCGAGGGAGGAGTGTGTTTATCCAGCTAGCCATGAGACCATCAGTATGCATACTCTTCTATATCTGTTGAGGGAGACTGGACACCTATGGGTGTGCCCTGAGTGCAATGACATACGTTTAGTAACCAATAACATTTCTTACAGACAGCTGTCTTAGCCTGATGTTATCAGTTATCATATCAATATCTTCTAGCCTGTAGATATGTCATAGTAAAAAGAAAGGATTAATGGATCAAATGGGGTTACTGTTTTATTAGTAGTACACTAGTAAAATTAATTCCTTTGAACAGAAAGGATCATGGTTCAATATTTTATCTACAGCCTTGGTAATATATGTACATATAGTGAGCATGCAGAAAACAGGTAATGGTTATTAATAAGAAACTGGAAACACCCCAATACAATATCAAAATAAATAATGCTCCACTGAAACAAGTCTGTCGGTTCAAATATATGGGAGCATCCATAACATGGATTGAAGATGTACAACAGAGATTAGAAGTAGAATAGCTCAAGCGAAAACAATTTATATGAATTTGAAAAACATGCTTTGTGTGAATTCACTGCCAACGAAAGGGCGCTGGTAGCAAAGCTAGTAACACGCTTCACTAGTAGACAAATGTCATGCTAATTCTGGGGCTCAAGCCCAATTTGGACCCCAAAAATGTTTGGTGTGCATACTGTGTGCGCTGTTGGACTACCGGTTTCCTAATCCTTTTCTTGGGGATCTAAATTACACTGATGATAAGGAAAGCTAGCCATCGCACAAAAATCACTCAGAAGTGTCATATTAGTCGCCTTGACTACACCTGAATTCTTTCATTGTGGAGGAAAAACTCAACCTACCAATGACACTCGAAAAGAATACCCCAGTCTTCACGGCAGTGAATCATGGACAATGAGCAAGCAATCAGTAAGATGCACTAAGTGCAGACATGTGGCTTGACAGAAGAATGTATTAGCATTTCTCTGTTTATCTCGATGTCACCAGTTTTTTGTTTATGAGAGATGCTGCACTTATCAGCGTTGATGCAGGCACACTATCGGTTTGTCCATGACATTAAGCAACAAACATGCCGTTGATGTAAACCAAGAAAGTGTGGAGGACAGAACCCTCCTCCCAGGATGCCATTACACAATATAATTTTCTTTTCTTGTGGCCATATAGATGAATGTTATGCAATTGTGCTTTTCCCCCGTCTGTACATCCTACCATTTATTCTGCAATTTGTCAGTTTCTTCAGAAGCTCTTCTTTCCAAATATTGTCAATAGCTTTCCTTACATTTATCCATGCTGCCAGTACTAGTTTCTTATTTGATAAAACATCCTCAATCTCTTTGGAAGATAAGTACTTGGTCTTCGATAGAGTAATATTGCCTGAAACCCGATGGCTGTTGCTCCAGAAGATTTTGTTTGCAAAGAACTAGTGATGATGACGGGTGCTCTGTTGTTTTACAACCGTATTGAAATATCAAAAGAGCACCAAATGGAATCATTTTATGGAAATTAGGTATGATACCTTGTAACTTCCAGATATTAGAGATTTAGTGATACCTTTAGAACAGGATGCAATAAAATAAAACACCACTAGCGCACCAAATCCAAGATTAGCATCTCTAGTCTCTTGTTATTGGGAATTAGTTTCAGTTTGGAATTAGTTTCAGTTTGGAATATCTGCATTACACTATGGACATGTCCATAGGTGCTCCGATCTCCTTGCAATATCTCCAACAGCGTCCAGCGACTGGACTAAACCATACCAGGTCGATGTTGATGGATGAGCCTACTCATATACTTGTTGTGCTGTTCTTTTCTGACCACTCAAAGCTTGTCATTGGGAATTAGCTTATATGTCAGCAAGAACATGTCCTTCAAAACTGTCAGCTACATATGGACTTTCCAAGAGAAACTTGGGTAGAGCTAAAGTCCTGAAATAGACAGCAGTCTATTTCAGAGAATCCAGAATAGCAGTCTAAAATGAATGATGATCGGAGAATAAAAGTATTGTTACCTATGAAACATTGATCTTGACAGCACTGTTTAAACAGTCGGTAATGTAACTCTGTTTGCGAGGAAATTAGTATGCATTCCATTGCTTATATAACATTAATTCTACCGTTATTAAGTATACCATTCCCCCAGCTCATTCTCTTTGTTGTATTATCTGCGGAGACTAATGCTTGACTGCTGTCAATATGGTGTAAGCTTCATTTGATCTCATTGACTTTAATGTAACCATGATTCATTGTGCACTCATGTCTAACACAGGTTGCCAACCGTCTGCTGCTGTTCTTAGTTTTCTAGCTTTTGGTGTCTGTTCTAAAGACTTGCTATTTAAATGTATTGATCAATATGTGGACTGTGTTGCAAACACTACACTATTTGTGATTTCAGACCGGCACGTATTCAGTATTTATTGATTCTGACAGGACACAAAACTAACAGCCATTAGTGTAACATAGACAGTGTGAACTTTTCACACCAGTCATACAAGGGAGGTAAACAAGTTAACGATTAACCGAACAGCTATTGTAACGTGGTCACTGATGATCTCTTGGACCAGTGTCGAACGTCGGAATGGAGATAAAACTCCCAAAGTTAATTATACGGTTGGATTACATATACGACTCTAGATGGGTGACTATTCCCAAGTGTAGACTCGCTGTGCTTACTGCTGGAATAATTTCTACCTACTCGTTTGTGTGCATAGGGGAAATGATAAACATCTAAATCACATGAATAAGAATTAGAAGAGATCTTAAATCCATTGATATATGAATATACATTGAAGCCCAGTAGATAATCTAAACTAAGTGCTTGATAAACTAAGCCAGACGATGCAGAACTTATGCGGAGGATATGCTGATCTATCTGTCTATCTATGTAATCTGCTTCCATTTCTGTAGCTAAGAGTCATGGAAAGGAATTTTTGGTAATTCGGCATCCGACTAACGTAATTTATTACAATATAGTCAGTCCCCTGTGGCTGTAGTATGATGGCTCTAATGTCTTCTTGAGCGTGCTCTTGTTTCAGAACTGCGTTGATATAGCTCTTTGGCGGGTATTTGATGTTCTTGCATTCTGACGAGATGACCAAACCAAGGGATCTTGTTTTTAGATGAATGTAGCGATGAAAGGATAGTGTTCCTACTCTTTGACTGATAGCTTCACTTCTTACTCGTGTAGTCTGCATGTCATTTGTAGATCGTCACTATCCTCACAATCTGCACGAAAGACTCATCTCTAGCCAGTTCTCCCGCCTCCTTCATTATAGGGTTCAAGGTTTCCCTTATGTCCTGTGTTGCGTCCTCGTACCCTAAGAACGATCCCCTCCATTTTTGCTCTCTCTGTCTCTCTAAACCATTGTGACGTTTATTGTGTCCAAAATATTTCAGATTGCGAGACATATTATTTATGAGCTGCTGTTCCTTGATGTTCGGGTCTTGTATGATGCCTATATTTTTTCTTTGTCTAGGGCACTCTAAGAATTGTTATATAGAATTTTGTTTCAAAACCTTCGATTTACGTAATTAATGTTTGTGTAATTTAGAGTTCTCCATGCCAACTATTTCATTTCACTAAAACTTTAACGGGAATTCAAATCTGATTGCTTCCTTTGTCAGTGGTTAACGTGGAAGTCTAACAGTAAATCTAGGCGTGTCACTTCTCGAACACTAAGTTTTGCACCAAGACTTTCTTCCAGACGTTGTCAATGATCAACGAGTTCTAGTCCAATAAATGATATCAGTAATTAATCATTCCAGTGAAATGTGTTGCACTTTCGTTGATAATCCCCGAGGAGACAGCGATCTGACACAACCAATTTCTCTCTTTATATATGTGTGTGTGTATATGTATATACAGCTCCTACTAAAGCATAGATCTTCATTAAGCAAACCTCATTCTTTTGTCTTGTGCTATCCATTACATGTCTTCCCAATCAATTTAATATACATTTTGGGATCTCGTTTTCATTCTTTTTTTTGGGGTCATCTTCTGTTTTATCTTTATCTGATCATTCCATACAGGATCTTTAAATGTTTTTCTTCTCGTAACTGTTTGTCTAGGGGGTTTTCTTTTAAAAATATTTTTGTATCCAGAAGCACTTGAGCTCTTCGGCTCGGTGCCATGGACATCGTAACCCTTCGGTTCGGTGCCACGAACACCGTAAATCTGGAGAACCTGTGGTTTTTCTGTCAGCCCGCGGAATTGAACCGCAGTCACAGGGGATTGTCACCGTCGTCCAACGCGCTACGAACACGCTGAGCAGGCGGGCTAGGAGGTCTCTATGGCGTAGGGTTTAGGTGCTCGACTCTCATTCTAAAGGTAATCGGTTCGCTCCCTCCCTCGCAGAGTCATCGGGATATTTTTCAATGGATATACCTAATCTCAGTCTAGGTAGGATCGAGTTCCTAGTCATATCGGAGACGGACGATACAACGTAGGTCCCGTGTTCAAGATGAGCACGTGATTTAACCCTTGGCAGCTCGAAATCAGTCTGGAAAGCCGCTGCCCGGTCAAAATTCATTACAAAGATTAAAATTACTTCGGGAACCCTCGCTGGTGCTACCGAGTTCGTGAACTGCCGCTGAGATCTTCCCGTGTAAGAAAGAGATCGGAACACACATGGTTACTCACCAAAGTGTAATGATGATGGTCCAGTCAATCAAAACTTTTAGTTTTTGATATCTTTGTTTCCATTTTTTTGTGGGTCTCCTGTTTATCTTTCTCTGATCATTCCAGGATCTTTGAATCTGCGTTCTCTCATCGTAACTGTTTCTCTATGACAACTTTTGTTTCATGGTGGGTCTCCTGTTTTTTCTCGATCTTTGGTCTCTGAATCTGTCGGATCTGAATCTGCGTTCTCTCATCGTAACTGTTTCTCTATGACAACTTTTCGTGTTTTCATTTTTGTGTGGGTCTCCTGTTTATCTTTCTCTGATCATTCCAGGATCTTTGAATCTGCGTTCTCTCATCGTAACTGTTTCTCTATGACAACTTTTTGTGTGGGTCTCCTGTTTATCTTTCTCTGATCATTCCAGGATCTTTGAATCTGCGTTCTCTCATCGTAACTGTTTATGACATCTTTAGTCTATTCAACATGTCCTTTATTTTCCTCGATAATACATTGTTTCTCTGCAGTTGGTCATTCATTAACTTTTCTTTCTTTGACAGATTTACAGATATCGTTATTTTCAGCATGAATACCAGGATCTTTGAATCATTTTCTCTCCCTCTCTTTTACAAAATTAGCTTCTTAATTAAACATCTGTATTGACTTGTCACTGTTCACTGTCTCTGCTGTCATACTGCGGTCCCTCCAGTTAGTGACATATTTGCAGTCCTTGATTCCATTTAAGGAAGTCCAAACATAACTGAAATTCCAACATCTGTGTATATAGCGCGGTAGCGAAGCCGCGAGATTTCTGTTCAAAACAGGACCAGCTTTGATTTGAAAACAAAAGGTCATATGTGATCCTGCCTGTCAGTATGCTGGCCGTACAGAAGGCATTGCTATCTAAACAAAGTAGTTATTCTGTGGACAGAGGTCGCAGCAACGACTAAACAATGATAATGAAAGATGTGTTTAATGATAGACAAACCCGCGCGTGGAGAAACAGGAAGTGAACTTTGACATGTATCTATTAACACTGACTTATGTTGAAGAGAAATACACGAATTACAAACCATAAAACTACCCGTTGGTGAAGTATGGAAAGTAGATTTAGCAGAGATTAAATAAGAAGGTAATTACATAGAAGGCAGAATTGACATAGCACACGTAACAATCGTGAAAAGACGTAAATTTGCGTGGTTCGGGCATGTGATGGGGCATGACTCACTCTCCAAGATTATCCTACAGTGAACAGTTGAGGGTGGAAGGAGGAAAGGAGGGCAGAGAAAATCCTGGTTTGACAACATCAGGAGCTGGTCAGCACAGAGTTTCTCCACACTCGCTCGAGAAGTTGAAGACATATACTCATGGCGTGCTTTTGTGCTGATGTCTCCACGACGACGACCCTAACGGGTTATGGGCTTTATTATTGTTTATATTATAACAACAAAGAGAGATGTCTTTAGAGAGAACATAACACAAGGGATCACTGCTCGTTCGCAGATAGCCTAGTCATATGGACATTCGAAGGTTATACGATCACCAGGGCCAGAAATCGCTGAAGAAGAAGAAGATAACCACTTAATAAATGATGAGATGTCAGGCACGTTCCAATCAATCACGTGAAAGAATTTGCCTAGGAAAATACAATTTAAAACTTTAAACCAACCACAACGCCCGTTTTAAAACAAAATGGATTCTTGTTTGCAAAGACGTGTTGGTAGTAGTCGGTGACTCAAGTTATTTACTAGTAATACACTGAACTAGTACTAAACAAGCACTAGTGCCGTTTTCACTAATCTGCCGCGGAGATGAAAAAGAAAGCCATCGATTGTCTCTTGTGTAACGGAAGTAGCTAACCAGTATTTCATTTTTTTTTATTTGGTACCAAAAAAAAAAAGAACCACCGTCTTTTCTCATTTCCCCCTCCTTCCCCGTTCTAGGAAAAACAACCCCGATGACAGACACAGTGTTCCTGGCACTTCGCTGTTTCCGTGGTAAAGAGATATTATAAGCTCAAAAGTTCTTTCTGGATAGAAGAATTCATCCATCCGTATTCGCTTCCACTCTCATTCGTGTTACTGAATTATTTCAATTCTAGTTTATTTTTCTAGCTATGCTTGTCTGTTCATTGGTTGTCTTGAATACAGGTATGGAGTACCTATGATGGTCCTCGTCTGTCGGTTTATCATAGATACATTGATGGCATTACCATATGTCTGTCGCTGGTTTGTTTCGCTTCATCGATTTCACTTTTTTTTTAAATGCCGATATTCTTTCTGACCATAGGGTTGGAAGCAGGACCGTGCGGTATATTTTCTCAGTATGATGCAAGTCTTCGAAATTTCGCCTCTTAAATGTTTTTTCTGTAAAATAACCTCCAATTGTGATTTTGATTTCGTTGCTTATACTGCCCCTCTCACGGTGCCGCCTGATGCGGCCAACTCTCGGTATCATAGCACGGCCCTGGTTGGAAGTGTCTGTCTTTTCATTTTACTAGACCCTAGTGGGCATGAGGGTCAATTCCTTTCATCACATTCGGAACGTCGAGTGTGAGATTGAAACCACAACACTTCTGAGTCGATAGGCGAAAACTTAACCCCTAGCGCTAATCCGTCATACGGATTAAATCATCAATTTCTCTAATGATTTTCATTCTGTATTTGGTTTACCTCTCACATCTCTACTTCTTGTGTGCTATTTGGTTTACTTCTCACATCTCTACTTCTTGTGTGCTATTTGTGTACTACACAAGAACACTAATGATGTTATGGGCACGAGAATTAAGCAAGGCATGTCGTGGATGGCCCAGGCTGAGAGAACAATTAGCCAGGTGACTACGGTTGCGACCCTACCAAAAAGGGAAGAATGGATTCCAACAGATGGTAGCATGACCAACTATCTCAACGTTATCATTACTCTTGGAAGAGAATGTAGAGATTGGGACAACATGAAGGCTGATCTCGCAGTTAAGCAGCTGATAGAAGATAATGCAAGGGATGATGATGTTGTTGTATATACCGATGGGTTGGTTCAACGTGGTGAGAAGTCCGGCTGGGGTTTCTTGGCTAATGCGCATGGTAGGGTTGTTGCAGAGAGAAGTGGGGCGTACAGGACAACTACTTCTAGTATGAGGATGGAGGTTGAGACCGTTACTGCCCCCCTCCATTGGATCTCTGGGACTTTATTTACTGGGGCAGTTGTTGTATCTGACTCTCAGTCGATGCTTTACAAGATCCAGAAGGGCAGTTTTCGGTATAAGTGTATGTCGTCTATAGAAGTTTCTAACCTCCAGCGGCTTACGCGGATATACTGTCCTGGGCATGCAGGTGTTTACGGTAATGAGAGGGCGGACAGGCTTGCATCAACAGCATCGATTGTTGGGTAGTTGAAGATGGATAAGGGGGACATTCTTTGGTCTCTTTGCGACTCTCTGTTGGATGAGGACACTAAAATCGATGTTGAATCGATCAAGTGATTTAGGCAGTTGCAGTTTGGAGTTACCCGTTGTTCAAGTCGAACTGATGCCTGAGAGGCAGAGTGAGAGGTGTGTTTAATCAGCAAGCCACATGAACCATCAGTATGCATACTCTTTGATATCTGTTGGGGAGACTGAGCACCTATGGGTCTGCCCGGAGTGCAATGACGTCAGTGTAGTAACCAATAACCAATATTTGGTTTACCTCTCACATCTCTACTTCTTGTGTCAGTTATCTGGAAATCTAATTTTTCTGCTCTCCTAATTGACATAAAAAAATATCCACCATTTAAAAACTTTATTTGTATTCATAATATGGGTTAAACAAAAAATGTATAGCCAATTAAATAAGCTTGCTTAATACTTGTGTAGTTTATCCTGGTCAAGGTGATTCATGGTTGTTTGACCAGTGATAGTGACCTATAGCAAGTTGCAAGCGTTAAATACTAACTTTATTTTGCTATTTAGAGTTGCAATATTTCTATGGTTATGTATTTTTGTTCCTAGGATGTCCTTCAACAACTGCTGGTTATACGTCTTCCCAATGTCAGTGTCATCTGTCGCGAGCCAGGGAAGGGTAGGTCTTGCTATAGTCTCTTCTCACCATTTTCATATTGTTATATCAGATTGTAGTAGTAAACTTACACACCGGCGACACAGGTCCTATACTTGTATTCTACAAATCATAACAGCCATGCAATTTAACATCCTTCTGAGTGACTGAGCAGCACTCTTCAAGAAAGCACTGTTCACCTCCATGGCATGAGAATGGGAAGGTACCCTAAACATTGCCTGCATTTTCTCCTTTATCTAACCAGATAACCGCAGCTGGTGAGTACCCTGCTTCAGCGGACGAAGTATGGATAGAAAAAGAAAGGATAGTTTCCCCCCTTTATTGCAAGGTGCACAGAATGTACATACTTTCCTTAATAAAGGCTCTTAACACAAACGGATAGGAGAATCAAACTGTTTATTGACAGAGAACTGACCAGATACAAACTTAACAAAGCATCACTGAGCAGAACCCAATTTGCATGCTAGGTCACCTGCGAAAAGGGTGCAGATCATACTCTTCTACTGGAGATGAAGAAAACAAAAAAAGACTATCAAAACAACAGATGTAGGCAAGTTTGAGGAAATCCCGAAAGCAAAAAAATGACTACCTCATAATAGTCAAGATCACCCTTCTTTATTGCAGGAAATATGTCACCATTTTCAACTTCCTACCTTAAAAGGATCTATTGGACACATCCTCACTCAGAGTATTGGCACATAATTTACTTTGTATATATTAGGATAAACAACATACTATACAGACAAATTAGATACTTTGGTCACATCAAGCGTCATGATGGCCTGGAGAGAACACTATTAGAGGGCAAGGTCCTAGGATGCAGAGGCAGACCAAAAAGAAGATGGTCACAAGATATTAAAGAAACCATGAATATGACCATCGACGAAGTGGGTAACTGGCTAGAGACAGAGCGAATTTCAGATGCGCTGCAAAGAGAGCAAATTCCTATAAAAGATACACACCATGATGATGATATGTTAGGAAGGAGGACTTGGTGAACCCAGATTCTTGGATGATAGTTTTAAAATCCATAATTATAAAAAGAAATACATAAAGTAGAAAAGATCATGTCAGTTGTGATAATTTATGTACTATAAAATGCAACATAAATTTATCACAAAGAACAATATTAAACTAAGTCCATCTATAATGTGTTAGTAAATTATGGCTTTGTAATGGACACTTCTTGTTTCATAATGGTTAATAAATACCAACTTCACTCAAGTTGCTGTTAATTGCTTCTTCAATCAGAACTCTCTAAAGTGAGACAAAAAATATAGAATTCTATGAGTTTACGCTTATGTATTGTTACTGCATTTAAGATTATATGATGACTATGTTATCACTGTTACTGTTGTATTTAGACTCTTACGCTTTCTGCATTTTTTAACTGTAACTATATTTATAAGTATGTTATGTCTTTATTTTTGGACTACTATTGTACTTAAGACTTGTAATTTCAGTATTTATCAACTGTTATTATATTTAAGTAGATACAAAGCAAAAAATCGTCCACACAAAACCTGAAACTCAGAAAAAACCGAAGCTGGGAAAAACACTATTTATGAAGTGCACACAGAAGTCCGTTCTTGAAATCTCTTCTTATCCTGGCGCTGTGAGGCAAAACAGGATTAGAGAAAAATATATTTAAGCTTGTAATTTTAAGTATTTTTTGCCTATTAGTGTACTTATAAACTTGTATGATATCCTTAATTTTTTACTGCTACTATATTTAAGAGCAGAGCTTGTGACCGAATGGTTAAATGCGTGCTCAACCCCTTGATACAGTCAAAAGCCTTTCCTTCGTCGAGAAAATAAAACAGATGACAAGCACACTCATGGTGACAGCTTCAGGCAAACCGCTTTAATTTCTTTATCTACAATCCCCTGGTACTCTCCAAAATGGGACAAAACATTATACTGACTATTTAAATATGTATGCAATCTGTAATTTTTTACTGGTACTATATTTAAGATTTAACATTCTCCAATACTTTGAATGTCATAGTCTTCTTAAACATAAAAAATGTTGTTCCCATTTGAAGATATCACTTTTTTGATAATCTTGTTATAAAAAATATCACTATTTGGATGATATCGTTTTTACAAAATATCATCATTTGCTATTGCTGTTGTGATATATCACTATTTAATGATAATGCTGTGTATAGAATTAACTGTGTATGTCACATTATGCAGATATATTGCTAGTTGCCATGATAATCGACTTAACAATTGTAAGAGTTTTGACCATCTCTTTTCTAGAAGTCAGCTTTGTGGAGATACGCAAGGCCCTACTCTTAATCTTGGGCTGTGCTGTTCAGTGTGAGCAGAAAGAGACCTTTATTGATAAGATAATGTCCATGGATATCACAGCTCAGACAGAAATAGCAGAGAATATCAAAGAGGTTAGTGCTGTTATGCATTGTCTGGTTACTGGTGACATTTATTTTAGGCTTCTCCAGGACAGCTTTTCCCATAATTATGACACTTTGTGATAGATGAAATTTTTGTAGAGTGTAAGATGCCCTGTTCTTTGTTGGAAAATTCTGCTCTGCTCCTGCGTCTTTTTGTTTGTTCAATCATTTTTGTATATGTGATGCATTCAATCCAACAAAATTATTTCGCATAACCGCTTTCAACCATTTATCTGTGAAAATGTTCTAGAATAATTGTTTAGTGGTTAGGTTTCTTTCTTACACAGGAAGATCTCAGCGACAGTGCACAAACTCCGTAACACCGGCGAGGGTCCCCGATGTAATTTTTAAGATGAAGATATTTCTGTAGGAATTTCATTTTTAATCTTTTCTAATGAATTTTGTCCTGGCAGTGGCTTTCCAGCCTGTTCTTCTCAATTTTAAATTGCCAAAGGTTCTTTTACATGCTCAAATTGAACATCTCGATCTCACCTATACTGAGATCCCTGGAAAAATATCCAGATGGCTTCACAAAATATGATCATATGTTATTTCTCTGTTGCTCTTTATGGTGCTGTGACTGCAGAATATAAATCACATAACATTCTAGTCAATCTTCTCCACAGGTTACTGATGACTGTGAAACCATACTTCCCATCCAGAGACCAGAGTCAACAGTCAGTTCCAGCTCTTACATAGACAAAATGTTTTGCCATCTGTATCGACTTATCCAAGAAAGAGATGAGTGTGCTGAGGTAGTTTTTGATGTATTTTTGTTTATATTCTAGTTACCTATATTTGCATTTAATGAGAACATTTTTCTGAGTTTAATGTTGAGATTATCATTGTAAATATACTGTGATGGAAACTATTAATTTTAGATCTTATGAAGTTATGCAAGGAGGCAAGACAACTGGCAACAATAACTGTACTTTAAACATTGGAGGGGGAATAGAATGCTGTTGTGTATGCCTTTGGGTTTCTTCTGCATGTTTGTGGTTACTCAGTTCATAGGACAGGGTCGTAACTGAGATTTTAGGACAGCAAATTCTAGTTTAATGATTGAAACAAATAAAAAGTACCATTTCACCCTTCTGGTTATCAGATTAAACTCTAAGTTCATATGTCATCAACAGAAACCTCCAACATTCATGAACTTACATTATATGCTGTCCTGAAACTGCAGGTATTCACAGTATTACAGTATTGAAAGGGCTAAAGTAGCCAATGTTGATACCTTAGATACACAGATTTTTTGAAGTCACTTATCAACCACCTGTTGTACAATAGCTTGATAATAAATTAAGCATTAATCTTGAGATTATAAAATCAACCTAACACAAATAGATAGGTAAATCTGAGAGGAGAGATAAGTATGAAAAACAAGTAAAGTGTAGAAACCCATTGTTATCTGCTGAGGAGACTGACTACCTATGGGTGTACCCAGATTACAATGAAATTTGTTCTGTTAGCCATTGATGAGGTGCCTTAGAAGAACTGCAGAAGTGACAATAAGATACATGATTAGGAATAAAGACAACAGAAGAAGTACAAAGTACCTTAGTTCCAAACAGCTTACAAAGTACCTTAGTTCCAAACAGCTTATAAAGACACAAAAGTTACAAAGTACCTTAGTTCCAAACAGCTTACAAAGTACCTTAGTTCCAAACAGCCTACAAAGTACTTTAGTTCCAAACAGCTTACAAAGTACCTTAGAAACATACTCCCAACACTAAGATCACTACACCGTCCTCACCTCCTTATCCGTCCCAAACAATTCTATAAACAAGTAGGTAGTGGAAGTGACGAAGAGAATCACTGCACAGAAACTTGACAAGCCTCATATATCATGACTGAATTGATATTATTGAACATTGTTGTTATACCTATGTACACTGACTGTATTAATAATGTTGGATACTACACAATTGATATAATTTATATAGTTGTGTAAAGTGTCCCAGCTGTTGAGATGTTTCCTAGGAATGTTAGAAAGTGTGTTATATTGTTGGTGATCAATTCCTGTAGTGCTTCCACATTGTTTCAGCTGGCATTAGAACTGGGGCAGGAACGTGACTTTTACATGTCCCAGGCAGAGGGAAGGCTCATCGTTGATGCTCCACAGATATCACCAGACAGGCACCATGTGGCTTTGGAACTGGCAGAATGCAAGGCAAACCTGCGACAATTACGGCAGGAATTGTAAGTCACCTGTTTTCTCAGTTAAACTGCTGGTCTGTTAATAAGTTTTACTAATATTGTCTCAGACTGTTGGCAGACATGTTGATGGAACACCAACTATGTAGAAATATCTAAATGCATAAAGTATCAAAGCAGTGAATGAGCAAGAAATACCACATTGCATAAGGAACCATTATTCTTGAACATCTATGATAAGCAAATACTGAAATGAGAAGTCTTTAATAGCACCAAACTGTGCTATTTAAAAAAAAGATTAATCAGCAGCAGTAGATGCGAACCATGTAACACAATATCTTGTAGTTACAAATGTCAGCTTACAGTTCAAAGTATTGTTGCTTCTACTCATGCCATGGGATCTGTTTAACCACCAGCTATTTTATACCTTTTTAACTAGAATCTATTTCATCATTGCTTGGGTAAAATATATCTGCATTTAGAGTTAAGAGATTTATTATTCTTTTGCTTGTTCTCTCATTGTTGGATGGTTTGAATTGAAAATGGGAAAATTAGATTATTTCTGGGTTGGAGGTTCCACCTTGAGACATTGCACACCCCACTAGAAGTTTTTGGAGTTCTGGGTCTGTTTTTTCTTCTTTGCATTTGTTCTTATCAACCTAGTTAACCACTCTTTGTGATCTGTGTAGTTTGTGCCAAGAACATGAGTGCATTGCACATCATTTTATACCCACAACATGTAGAGGGGCAGGGGATAAATAGTGAAAGCTCATTTTTTTTCTGGAAGTGCGTATAGTAACAACAAACTGTAAAACTGGATAAAATCTGCAACAGTGCACTCAATATTTTCCATAGGTGCTTAACCCTTTGAGTTAGTTGAAAGTATCGGCAGAATATTACTTACACAGTAGCTCTGGCAACCAACTATCAATTTTAGCTGAGTGATGGGAATGAAATGTACCAGGAATTGAATATATCACATTGGTGGAGAGATTCAACTCACTGGTACTATGTTACACTGACTTCTAAATATAATGTAGTGAACTGGGAGACAACAGAGAAGTATTTCCTATACTATATATGTATAGCTTATAGAAAAGACACTTGCGCTGGACAGAACACCTCTGGAGAAAATTAAAAAGGAATATAACAGGAGGGAGTATGAGGCGAGTTAGGGTGAGAAATATAAGGCCATTGTTAAACATGTTGTGCTTGTTCTAGTGTAAATATATATTAGTTTCTTGGTCGTATATTTTGTTTGTCATGGTAAAAACCTTTTATTTCAGCAGTATGTTCTTGAATTTGTATGTAGTTCCTGTTTCTATTTGTCCAGAGAAGACAGACAAGAGCGGTTATCAGACATCAAAGATGAATTACAAGAAAGTCTGTCAGTTAGTGCTCAACTGAAGAATGAGGTACCAGAATTTCAGTTATTCTTATTATCATACCACAGAAAAGTTGAGTGGTTCAATTACTATATCAGTGTTATTGTGATGTGGTCAACCATGTCTGCAAAGGTAGACTCTAGAGATTTCTTCTGCATGCAATAATTTTGATTCTTGTGACTTTTAAATATTGCCTAATGTAAAATAGATTGACAGAGGAACATATCTTTTGAAGGTATATGGATAAATTTCTAATATTGTTTACATCAGATTAAATATGGAGGTAGTTGTATATCCTTGATATTATCATTTGATGATTTGATTATAAGATTTAGTCAACTTTGTAATTATTCCAGAATTCTATGCTGGTTCAAGAAGCAAGAGCAACACGATTACTTCGGGATGAGCTAGACATCATGAAAGAAAAGGTGAGGGATAGCCTTTTTTTAAAAAATAAAAATTTCATTTCTTTATTTTACTCAAGTTCTGATAGTGTCTCTGTTTCGCATCCAACTGCAAAGAAGAATAAACTTTGGTTCTGGTTTTTTAAATTAATTTTTCATCTTTGATCATTCCCATCTTTACCTGATAACACTACACACACTACTACCCAACAACACATGCACACCTCACTATACATACTAAATAATAGAGAGCTCAAATGTTTCTTAATTACTTTGTTTTTGTCAACTTGGATTATTCCCTTTTTTTTACTCTCACTCTCTCTTAGATAGTATATGCCTTTAATTTTTCACTTAAAATTTATCAGATAAAAACTGCTATGTACACACACCACATGCACACAGTCATATACAGTTACTAGCAATAATTTTTTGCCTAGAAGTCAGTAATTGCACTGCTTATTTTCTCTAAATATCGTGATGCTTATAAAAAAGACACTGAAGCGGAATGCACATTTTTTTTTTACCATCCAATTAATGTAGATCTTGCTTAAAAGTGAACAAAAATAAGTGCTTATTATAACAGCACGCAGTAATCAACGTGGACATCTGTTGTTTAACGGTAGTGAGCGTGATCACAACCCAATAGTATCTGGTTCAAACTCCGTGACAGGCAGTTTGGAAGCAAATGTTGTTCTCATGGATTTTTATGAACTGTAAAAATAGACCTCACCATTCAGAAATCAATGGCAAACTACTGAATGTATAAGTGGTGCCTAGAAATGCAACGACTTGTTTACTGTAGTTGGTGGCAACATCCTGTGAAGGATATGCCACGATTTTCATTTTTCAGTAATCAACAAAACAAACAATGAACAGTGAGCTTATAGTTTTCACACCATGAGAGCATTATCACTTCCACATGTTGAACTTGCACTGCAAGAAGGAATGTTTTCTTGAACATGCTGTACTTTATCAACTTCCATGTCTGCATCATATCTGTTCTGTCACAAGTTCTTAAAAAAAATACAGTGACTCTTTAACTTATTAATTTACATATTGGTATCTTCACATTGCGTTTTTGTTCTTCTATATGTTCAACATTTGTTTCATTTATTTCAGGCCTCAAAAGTGGATTTGTATGAAAAGGAAATTCTTAAATACAAGGAAAGATTGAATGAATTTGAATTTTATAAAGCAAGAACAGCGGTATGTATGTTCTTTGTTATATTATAGATCTATGTATGTAGTAGAATTAATGCCTTTTTAAGCATGTAGTTACACTGGTTTTTTTTTTTTGCTATTCCCATTTAATGATGAGTGAAACTTTGTAGCATCTTCTTTGCACCATTTGTTGCAGTTCATATTATTCTCTGGCCATTACGCATAAGTATAGTCTTTGGAGACTTACTTCAGTCAAGCATAATACTGAAATCGGTTTGCTACTTCTTTCCAGACCAACTGGACTTTAATCTTGTTATCTTCACTTAAAGACAGGGGTAATCATAAGAAAGACCACTCAGCATCTTGCATTTTGACTGTGTTCAAATTAGGCCATGTTTACATTACATGGCTCAGAACAAATGTTGAATATGTGATCAGTGATGGTGGGGTTATCACAGCTTTTTGTTACAATGGCTATCCTTTTGGCAACAGTCTTAGACTCTCAGTCCCACAAGTGTGGACTGTTATATTGCCAGGAAATCTCTGGATATTTTAGACCACTGTAAAGATAGCAGAACAGTCATGGCTTGCAACCTCAATACACTGTCTAATGTCAGACTGCACTGCAAAAACGAATGATCTCGCATTCGTACTTTTGTGGTCAAGAGAGCCATCCTCGTACTGACATGGTAATTCTGGGATAATGCACAACTTGTTTCATAAGTAAAACCAGTACTTTTATTGAACATCATCTAACTTTCTGACATATGGTTCATCAACTTGGAACCATCATGGACATACACATAGGACAACACAATCTACTTAAGCAGCAACTTATTCTCTGCTACACTCTGAAACAAACTTCATTCTCCCCTCTGCTGCCTGCCCTTCACCCTTCCTTCTCGCAACCATTTGTGTCACTATCTGTTTTAATGTGTGTCATGGCTTGATGTGTTTTTCCGTAAGGTCAATTCATTGCATCTATTCATCACAAAGATGTGTACATTCTAAATGTTCCACTGATGCAATCTTATACATTTTACTGTTTGGCTGTCAATTCTGAATCTTTGCACGCACATACATACTAACAAAAGGTAAGACCAGATATAGAAAAGATTACTAATGATATGATACTACACACTGGTCATGAAGCAAAGACAGTGCATCTGAATTTCATTAACAGAACTCCGGCAGAAGTACACTTCCAAAAACATTGCTAGTTGCCACCAGTAAACTAATCATAAATGGAAATGAACTATCCGAAGAAACTAGAAACTATAGACCAGTCTCACTGACTTCATGAATATAAAAACTCAATGGTGAGAATGGTGATCAACAGGTTGTATTGGTGCTGGAAAGCAACAGGGTAATTGGCAATAATCAGACTTGCTTCAGAAAATGTTGTAGAACAAATGACCAACTATTTCTGGCTGTCAAAAATACCTGAGATGTTTTCTGAAGATTGCAATTTCCACAATGCCACCATTACTTTTGAAAGAGTATGCACAAAAGTTGGGACTACTATAAAGACAGGACTCAAAAGTCAGTACTATAAGCACTTAAAGATTGCCTTCAAACTGAAAACATAACAATAATGTATTGATAGAAACAAATGATAAACTGCTGACATCATACAACATCATAAACACTTTTCACTTAATACCAGCAGTCATCGGCTTTCAGGGCAAAGGTAATGCAGACTAGCAAAACTAGAAGTAAGTATAGAACAAATCAGTAATACAGCCAACAAGCAGACAGTTTAACCATGACTCTAGAACAGCCTCAAAGATGAATGGCTGATGCAATGGGCAAAAGGTTCTGCTGATGTTTACAGAGATTACTGATCCTGACAAAATTATGGCATCAACATACTGTGGTACAGGAAGCAGAGCAGAATCTTTCATTTAAGAACAGGACATAGCAAACACTTAAACGTAATAAATGACTCACATGAGCCAAATTGCAGCATTTGCACTTATCAATATGACACTGCTAAACATATACTGTTTACATGCACAAGACTCACCACAGAAAGAAGTAAACTATTGCCAAGAATTGCAAACAGCATCACACAACATCTACAAAACACATGCAGTTTTTTTACTTTTCCTGGGAGGAAGCTATCAACCTTGCACTACTAATTGTCAACAACCAGAACATTTAACAAAACCTTATCTTTGCAAGCACTAAGCAAGCTGTTATTTGTTAAAATCTTGATGTAAAATGTTGTTGACTTACAGGAGCTTAGAGAAGATAATGCTATTCTTGAAGAAACTAAGGCTATGCTTGAGGACCAACTCACTAACAGTAGAAAAAGAATAGAAACTGTTGCAGAACTGGAATCTGAGCTGGGAAGGTACAGACAACAAATAGAAGAACTTTCCAAGGTCAGGTTTTATAGTTTTCTGAAAATATATTATTTGTTTTATTATATCATTTATGTATTCTCTGGGCCCGTTTTAGACATCTCTTCTTGACCTGATGCTGTGAGGCAAACAGGATTTGAGAAAAGAAAAGAAGTATTCACTGATTCAGACAATTTGATAACTCAATTGATTAAAAGTGAGCACAAAGAGTTTTCTTACAAGAACCCCAGAGGAAGCAACGGAAGTAACGAATATGATCAACAAATAAACAGATACAGGTATAGAGCTTCGAAAAACAAATAGAACTATGCTTGAGGACCAACTCACTAATCGTAGAAAGATAGACTGTTAGCTGAATCTGAGCGAAGGTACACGCAACAACCAGAGACTCAATCAATAGCCATTCATTGCTCATTTGGTTGTTACTTAATCGTCATGTATTCTGGCTTAGACATCTCTTCTGACCTGACGTGTGAAGGCAACATGTTTGTATGGAAAGAAGTATCACTGATTCGACTTTGATACTCTTGATTAAAAGTGCAATTTCCCATGATTTCATAGTATTTATTTTTTGGAATTGAAAGTTTACCTATGCATTGGCATGTTTGTAATAAACTAACAGTTTGTCTATGTATTGGCAAGTGTGTATTTGAACTGACAGTAACTGTGTAATTAAAACTTCATGTATTTTGATCATACCTTCCAGGACAGAGAATCAGATAGAGAAAAGATTGAGTATTTGACACAAGAGCATGCTCAGTTGGAATTCCAGAGAAAGACCAGCAAAAATGAGAGTGCCAGCCTAGAAACAGAACTGTCAGTAGCTAGATCTAGAATTGGTGGTGAGTTTAACACAAACTGATATGATCTTTGTTAAAAATGCTGGAATTCAGTAATAAATAGTAAATATTACAACAGTCATAACCAGTGAAGGTAGCAGACATAATTCACTGTTGTTTGTAATTTTTGTTACGTATTTTACTAAATAAACTAAGTTGTATTTCAGTTGCCATCATCTTAAGATCTCTATCTACACACTTGGTTGGGTGGTAGATTATTTAACCTAGTCCAATTGAAAAGAGAAGGCTAGATAATTAGGTAGATGCTATTTGCAGAGGATGCTCCTTTGCCACACGCACATAGAGTAACAAAACTTCCGATCCCTATGACCAGATTTGTGATGGGATGTGAATATCTTGGACTTACCATCAGCCTAAATAAGACCAACATAATGGTCCAGGTCACAGAACCGCCACATATAAACATTTGTGACTACAAATTGGGGAGGTTAAACAGCTCATTTGGATGCAGAGCGGTGAAAGAGGATCAGCATGGGTTTATTAACCATATCCATGCTGTTGCAGAGAATGTGGAGTAATAGCATGCTGTACATCAGCATCAAGGTTACAGTGTACACAGTCTGCATGTTGAACACATTACTATATGATAGTGAATCGTGGACCTGCACACATCACAGGAGATAAAAATGAATGCATTCCACATATACTTCCTGAAATTTATACACAGGATCTTCTTGATTGAAAGAGTAACATAAAGTGAGGTATTGAAATATGATGGATTAGATAGTTTAACCTCTTATTCCCAGCCCTTCAGAAAAAGTTACTACCGAAATCCCAGGGCAAGGGAAATAACCCAGCAACAATGAGAAGTGCTCGTGAAATAAAATTCATAACAAATACAATTTATAATCAATATTTGTGATTTAAAGTCCAATTTACAGTTAAATGGATGAGATACTAGTTTGTAAACATGTATGTTGTCATTACCATGCAAGTTGGATGTAAAAATTATACAAGTGAAGAAATAAAAATTAATGAAAATATTGAACGTATGTTTCACTCAAAATGTCAGTTTTATTGAGGATAAATGTAAATTGAAAGGTTGAAAAGCAATCTTCCTAACAGAGGTTGATTTTACATGTGGGGCAGCTATCACTTGTCTCCACACACCTTCGTGGTGCAGTCCTCATCTTCATTTAGAAACACTAGACGCGGCTCTGCATTCTGCCAAACAGTAGAGTTGAGTCCGTTGATGGTTGGCATGAATGGGGTTGATCAGTTCTGCAGTATCTGGGAGTTTATCAGTCCTGCAGTTGCCTAGCCTGAATGTTTGTACGGGCATGAGGGTCCTCATACAATCAAGACAGAGATTCAACCTTGCACATGTCCATATTGTCCTCATGGAACGAATTTGGAATTGACATTGAAGTACAAATATTTGCTGATACTTTCAAATCTATTTCTTGACACTATATCTGACAAAGCAGGCACATTCAACAGTTTATCGGTAAACCAAAACATTCTCTGTAGTAAGGTAACTGGTGAGTTCGACACATATAGTTTACATAAAGAAAGATATTGATGTAATGAAAACGAACAATGAAGGATCTGGATTTTTTGAATTTTCATAGAGCAAATTATTTGGTTAGCTCTGTCCAGTTCTAAAAAAATACCTCGCGTAAAAATCGAGCGTGACGTAATGACGGTAATCACAAATAGAGAATATTCTGAATCAATGTCATTTGCAGAACCTATTTCTTCACTAAATTGTTCGATATTGATAGTGCTCAGCTGTTGCGACTATTCTCTCTCAACTTTACAACCTGGGTGGACGGAGGGAAGCGGCGATGTTCGCATTCATCGACAATCGTAATTCATCGTAACTAATAGTTACGCAAATCGTCTAAACACTAGAACTAGCATCGTAAATTTTCGAACGCAAATATTGAATTAATTATATATCAATCCGATTTATCCACGATCTCGCCTGCAAATTTTCCATCAACTGAATCATAAATCACAACAAGTTTTCCAGAAAATAAAAGGAACTTTTTTAAAAATTCACCGATAAAATTCCACTAACATTGGAAACGATGGATTTCTAAAATGACAGCAGCCATTATCGGCAATGACATCAAGGCTAAATTTAGCGTGTCTATTCGCAAGGAAAGATATAGAAAAATCATTTAAAAGGTATATACCCGCAGGCGTAACGCCGCTATGGGTTTATACCGATAACGGCGCATTCGCCGCTATAGGAATAAGAGGGTTAATCACTTGTGCCATATTCCTAAGAATATTGTGTACTTAAAGCTTGCTTCCAGTAGAAGAACTATAGGATAATCATTTATTTGTTACAAGGACATTTGCAAATGAGAGTTGAAGACGCTTGACATATACACCAATTCAGAAAGAACTTAACATTGACCGGTCCAACTGGTAGAAGGCTTTGAACACTGGTATAAGAACTGGTGAAACCAAGCTCAGACACCTCGCAGATATAAAATATGCCAAGAGAAACCAGAAAATCTTACGAAGCTCCCTCATAGACTGTGACATCTGGCAAACTTCCAGACAAATGTTGTTAATGTTTTGCTCATATGTATTCTTTTGGTCTTGTACACAAGGTGAATAATCAACAATCTGCAACATATTCTGAAGTATTTGTGTATAAATGTAGTTTTTGTTGTTGCCTATTTTGTTAAGATCTAGGGGTCTTGGTTTGTGTGTTTGATACTTCAGGATTTCACCTCTTCCTGCGAAACATCTCCATGCGCTGAAACTGGATATTATTGTCTTGGGCACATTGTTTAGGAATAATTAAACCATTACCATAGACAGCTCATTTCACACCTTGCATTTTATCTTATGTGTATCTTAGATGTCTTTGTATTAGACTATATTATTATATTTCTTCATTTATTGGTACTATTTCCATCTGTCTGCAGATATAGGCTACACCCTGTCAGAACAACTTTCTGAGACATCACATACTCGAATTCTGCGCCTGGAATTAGAAAATCAGCGTCTTGCATCTGTAGTTGCTGAGACAAAGAACAATGCACTCTCACAGAATGCAGAGATATGCCTTGAGCTTGAAAAAGAAAACCAGAGACTATTAAAGAAGGTATAACAGAGTTTATTCACTTTATCTTTGATCATTATTAAGGCATACATCTGCCATGTCTTTTCAAACTGTCCAGTGCAAAACAATCAACTACACTTTTTTGCCATTTTCTCCTTATATTTCTGATGTGAATGTGTAGAAGAAAATTGATAATTCTTTCTCCTATCACTTTGTGATAGAATAGTTACAAGGATCTCAATGTTATCAATGTTAACTTGGTTAGTCAGGACACATGTTTTAGATACAAATGAAAGGAAACAATAACAATTCATGAAGAAGGATAACAATCACACAAGCCACCAGAACAGCGCAAGACAAAACAGAAAACCACGACACTGGGCAACAACCCGGTAGCAGTGTGACGACAAAAGAAGAAGAAGAAGAAGGTACTGATTTCTGGGTAGATAAATATGATTCATTGGGTCTTCAATATGCCTACCAATCTGTGCAGGTCATGCTGCTAAGACTTAACAGAGAATTCATGACTTGAGAATATCATAGTCATCATCAGAGCTGCTCATGTTGATGTCTAAAAAGTATTTTATTCTATGGGTCAAAACAAAATGATTGAAATGTTACCACTGAAGGATTGTAACTATAGATAAGTAGATTAGAAGGAACATAAATGAGAAATGACCCATTTCAGAGAGAGAAATATAAAGATAAATAATTTGTTTCAAATAAATATCAGTTTCTTTCCCAATCAATTTAAGAGTAAAAAATATCCAAATGATTCATGGATAGAAATCTCCAAATATTATTCCTTTCAGAGTAAAAAATCTCAAAATAAGTGATTCATTTCAAAGACAACATCAAAATAAAGTATTAATTTTAGAGACAGAAATAGACAAATATTATTCATTTTATATAGAGAGAAATATTAAAATAAAGCTCAACCACAAAACATAATGATTTAAATTGTTTATATCCTAGAGAAAAGTTCATGTTTTGTTCCAACTTGTTTTTTTTGAACAGATAGAAAAGATCCAATCTAGTGCACATGAGTCTTCTCAACAAGTGATTCAGATAGATAACGAGTTGTCCTCTGTCAGAGAGGAGAGAGACAAGTTATTGAAATCTTTAGATACTGCAAACGATAAGTCAGAGCAACATATTCGTGAGTTGGAGAGAGAGATCGAACAGTTGTCTCAAGCACTGCACCAGCTCAGAGAGAGAAGCGAGAAGTCTAATGATCTTAAAGTAAGATAACTTATGTGACTGAGCTTTTTAATCTATCTTGCTTATGTTATTGTTTGCTTCTTTGTTTACTCTATGACATCAAGTTCAGCTGAATATCTTCAAAGAAACCAGTGCAACCCTTACTTTATCAAAATCTCCATGGCACTGGTGGCTGCTATATCAAGACTTCTCTACTCTCATATGCTCACACCCTTATAATAGAAGTTTGGAAGTCATTTTGCTGATGCCAGTCATTCTCATCACAAACTCTATTTTGCTTGTTGAAAGTGTGATATCTCAGTCTGTTTAGACCTATGCAGATTCTGAAGATTAGAACTGACCTTTTTTTTCCTGAACTGGTAATACGTATTGTTGCATATTATATACCAAGGTTTACAGAAGTTAACACAGAACATAATATATATATTTACTAATATTTTCACACAGCGATTGGGAGGAGACATTTCTTTGAGCACACATATATAATCTGATGTTTATGTTTCACTATGTGAGAGAAGTCCATTTTGTGGATCATGTGTTTCACCTATAAGATTACTAGCAATCATCTTCATCATGACATTATTATGATCAAAAATCCAGATATGCTTATAAACATGATATTCTACACACATCTAAAAATGAAAGACATGACTTAGTGAAGCTCTTTTTTTTAGAACTTGCTGTCTGTGTTCTGAAAAACACTTGTCTGAAGAACTAGGCTACTGTAAGAAATAACAGTTTGTGGTTCAAATCCTGTGTTTGTTAATTATTTTTTCCAGAAGCCCCTAATTCACTGTTTATTTATTGATAATGTCCTAATGGAACCTATTGTTCAGTGCTTTGTTTGCAGGTGTATGTACAAATTAAGCTGCAGTTTCTTTAATTATTAACCAATTTTTATGAGTAATATACCATTTTGTAGGTAAATGAATTTTCTTTAAGTTAAATATAAAACAAATACACAGTGGTGCTCCCAGCAGCTTATGGGAGCCAATCAGTTAAAAGTGATTTGGATACAATGAAGGCTGATAGATTTAGTGTTTGATCTTTAGAACCATGAACTTGATGACATAATTGATTTATAATAATTTACCTTCCTGTGTTGAAATGTTGTTTTTATTTTCTTCACTCAGGTGAAAGATTTAGAAAGAGAAAATAAACGTCTTCATGAAACAGTTGCAGGTAAAAATTCCCAACTAAATAAGCTCGAGTTTGAAAACCGACAACTTCATCGATCTTCTCACCAGCTGCAAGAAGTGACGCACAGAGTTCAAGAGCTGGAGCAAGAAAATCAACTTCTAGAGAAAGAGAATGCTGAGCTGCATCATAAAGTATGTGTTTTTATTATATATATATATATATTCAATATTTTTGTTCATTTATTTGGACAGACATATTGATGTTAATGTAATTAGTTCATACAATCTTACTCCCAACATTATGCTATTAGTGCCAAACTTGGACACTGATATCAAACGATATAGGAAAATTAGTCATGAAAGAGATGAAGTGTCTACACAGAATGCTGGGAATATCAAGAATAGTCCGGTTTAGAAATGAAGACATCAAGAAAAAGTGGGTACAACATCAGTACTGAACTTCATCAAGAACAACAAATTAAATGGTTTGGCCACATAAGCAGATTACCAACAGACAGTACATCTCAAAGAGCATTGCTGCTCCGATACAGGGGATACAGAGCAAAAGGTCATCCACACAAAAGGTGGATCTCAGAAATAACAGAGGTGGTGAAAAACCCTATTTATCAGACGCACACAAAAGCCCGTTCTACAAATCTTTTCTTATCCTGTTGCTGTGAGAGAAAACCTTACAATAAAACTCCAGAGCGTAGAAATAAAACAAACAATTGAGGCCAAATACTTAGGAGCAATTTTCACAACAGATGGAAGTATCGATAGCGAAATCAGCAATCGTTGCACAAAAGCTAACCAGGTACAGGGACAGTTAACATCACTGTTACATAAAGAGAAACCGCTAACAACTGAAGCAAATCTCATAACGATTTTCTGGCCAACACTATGTTACCAGTGTCAAACATGGCCAATAACAGCAGCTAATGAGCGGAAAATCATAACGACAGAGATCTCTCTCTCTCTCTTTTGCAATCACCGTCAAGCCCGATGTACCAGACATCCCCATAAATTCTATTTATGTGGAAATCTGATTCTTGCAGCCTTAGCATTGGTGTGTTTTACATTACATCTTCAGCACCATTTGGAGCTCTGGTGCTTATCCTTTGACGATGTGTCCGGTTTCAGCCAGCGTTTACTTGATTCGCTCTCCGTTATATAGCCATCTAGAGTGTTTTTTACGGTTTGGGGTAGCTAGCCCAACTGCCAACCTCCTTAGTCACCTCTTACGACATGCGTGGCAGGTAACAGTGGTTCTATTCTTTACACCCCAATTTGGGCCCCAGTAACCACTCGAGCGACGACAGAGATGAGGTGTCTTAGAAGAGCTGCAGGTGTGACAATAAGAGACAAAATTAGAAATGAAGAAATCAGAAGACAGAATGTGAAACCAGTCTTGCAATTCATAAAAGAACAACAGATTAATTGGTTTGGACACCTGACAAGAATGCCCTGATATCACCTGCCACAGAGAGCCACACAGAAAAATTATGAGTACAAAGCAAGAGAAAGACCACGCAAAAGATGGAGCGACGGCATCAAGCACAGCCTTACGAAAACGAATATCAGCTTACAAAGTGCATTAAAACAAGCACACACAAGATTACTACGTTTCCCCAACACCTCTATAAAGAAGTAAATGGTGGAAGAGAAAAAGAGATGTTGTGAGGAAAATCAGGATTATATAAGCACTACTTGTAATCAGTTATATGATGGTTGTACGCATGCAATAATTATTTCTTGAAATATCTCAATCTATAATATATCAATAAGCTATCATCATAACTCTATTTTAAAAAAAACAGATTTTGTTACAGAAACTGCTATAAAAATATGACATAATGTTAGGAACAGTTTCAACACTTTATTCTGTTAAGAGCTCAGATTCTAAGAACTGATATAAATAATAGTGTTTAAGTTGTATCCATGTAGTTCATAGGAAACAAAATGGAATTTGAGATAGTAAAATATGATACATCAATGGATTTGTATACATGTACACAAAGTTAGCAGATTGAATAACCAGATAGAGAGTATTGTTAACTTTTAGACAAAGGCTGTCTGATGTTGGTGTTTGTTTGCATTCATTCTTATCAACCAAGTTAACCCTTTGTTTGTGATCTGTGTGGTGTACACCAAGAAAATAAATACAATGCATCCTTAAGGCATGTGCAACAGGCACATCCACATTTCAGTCATGGACTGTCTGATAAGTCAGCATATACCTATGGTTTTTATCTAAACAAGTGTTGTATTGTATTTATCAACTTGAAGGTAACTACTCTTCAACATACATCTGATAAACTTGAAGCCATTGAGCAGGAAAACTCTGACATGGGTGTGGAGAATCGTAAGCTACAAAAAACAGTAGAAACCCTTCAGGGAGCAGTTCAAAGAAAAGAACAGATTGAGCAAGATCACATGTGCCTCACTCTAGAACATCAACGTTTGCAGGTATAATAAATATGGTCCTGTTCAGCATGAAATCATTCAACAGTTATGTCAATAATAACTATACATTTCTTCTGGTGCACACATCTTCAACAAACATACACCATTCTTTTGTGTCTTGTTATTATTGTTTTCATGTCTTCAGAGTATATTTAAATGTCTCAACTTCACTCTCTTTTTTAATGATTTTTATCTTCCTTTTGCTCATTCTTTTTGTAGATTTAAGAACAAGACATATTTTGTTATACTGTCAACATGTCTTCTTAATGTATTTTTTATTGAGCATTGTCTTATCTTTATCTCTTTTTCTATTGGTATCTGATTCTTGCTATCATTTTCTCATTAGTAATCTAGTTGCATCACTCTATCCTTTCTCATGATATTTTGTAGTTTCTGTTGTCATTCTCAATATAACTAGGCGTACATAAGGCATATACATGTTATTTTAATTCAAGATCCTTAGCTTTGAGTTGCACTCAATTTTCATATATTTATTTCTCAGTGCAATAAAAGTTCATATTGCCATTTGCATTTTTGATTTCCTTGTCAGTTCATCCTTCCTGTTTGTGTTCTTTCTTTCTATATCATCTGCATGTCATAGTTGACACATGTGTGTTCTTTCTTCTCTATATTAATATATTTCATATTTTAAAAGAATTGACCTAATATGTACTTAACCTCACAGAGGATGATGGAGACACTAAAAGTAGAATCAGATAGGGCACTTGAGTTAGAATCTGAAAAAGATGATCTGAACAAAGAACTTCATCAAGTGAGAAAGTTGCTGGATGGTCAGAAGACACAAAAGTTGAAACAAGACCAAATGGAATTTGAGATCATAGATATGGCAAATGAGAATCAGGTAAGGAAAACATTAGTGTTTGTTCTGTCATCACAACTACTGTAATTAGCCGTTATGTGATATTTTGAAGTTTTATTTCAAAATCTGCACAGTATCTTGACAATTATTTCCAGTTTTGTTTGGATACTCTCTTGGGCAATAGCCTGTCATTATAAAAGGCTATAGATTGGTTATAGAAGGAATTGGACGAGAGAGTGAGATCGAACTGCGCAACTCTTTCTCACTTTAAACCAAATCATTGCGCAAATCACCATTTCATCCATCCACAAGAACATTTCAAGCCCGTATCGGGCTCACTAGTCATCTACGCACACACAGACAAACGTAACGCAACTACATTCCCTTGGATGAAAATTTGTGTGGTCATCATCACCCGTGATGGACGAGCATCAGCCTGTCATTAAGTAGTATTTTCAGAGTACTCTCTTGTATATATAACAGTCATTTAGTAACACATTTTTAGAGTACTCTCTCAGATATATGTCATTTAGTAACACATTTTTAGAGTACTCTCGTATATATAACAGTCATTTAGTATCACATTTTTAAAGTACTCTCTTGTATATATAGCAGTCATTTAGTAACACATTTTTAGAGTACTTTATATATAACAGTCATTTAGTAACACATTTTAGAGTACTTCTCAGATATATAACAGTCATTTAGTAACACATTTTTAGAGTACTCTCTCAGATATATAACAGTCATTTAGTAACACATTTTTAGAGTACTCTTAGATATATAGTCATTTAGTAACACATTTTTAGAGTACTCTCTCAGATATATAACAGTCATTTAGTAACACATTTTTAGAGTACTCTCTCAGATATATAACAGTCATTTAGTAACACATTTTTAGAGTACTCTCTCAGATATATAACAGTCATTTAGTAACACATTTTTAGAGTACTCTCTCAGATATATAATAGCCATTTAGTAATACATTTTCAGAGTACTCTCTTGTATATATAACAATCATTCAGTAACACATTTTGAGCCAATAATAGTTTTTTGTTCTTGTGTATTTGTAGCGTTTGCAGAAAAGTTTAGAGGTAACCATGCGACGGCTTCATCAACTAGAAGAGGATAATATGGACATAGAGACGGATAATGAAAAGATCAGCAAAGAGTTAGAAACTCTGAAGGTGACAGTGAAGAGGTTAGAGTGTAGGGACACAGAAGCCTCACATTTAGAAATAGAGGTGCAGCGACTGCAGAAAGACAAGACATCCCTAGAAAAAGAGAACAGGTAAGAAGCCAGCAGAGTCGGGCAGTCATATGTAGATAACTTGCATTCATTAACATTCAAATAATTTAGTTAATACTTCTGATCACACCTAACCGTCACCCTAGGTAGTGCTAGATTGATTAAACATTTTGATTGTTTTCAACATTTAAATGCAGACAGCAGTGTACATTCCTATAGCTCTTGTTGTAGTTATAAATTTAATGTAAAAAATGATAAAGTTCTGTATACATAATCTCATACAATGTGCAGTAGCACTTAATTACTACTTCCTCTAATAGGTAGCTTCCCCTTTGATCCCTACTCACTTGATCACAAAAATTAACTGTTAGAGTAGCTGATGAAACAGAATAGTTTGAGATGTAAAGGGAAATACGGCAAGTTTGCTCATCCGCCCATATATACAACATCTATGCAGAAAATATAACGAGGAACATCAGATATGACAAAAACCGCACACATTTTTATCTGTTCACAAGTGATGAAAATATGATTCCAGACCTCAGATACAAAGATGACATAGTTTTTCTTTCTTATAGTGTTATAGTATTGGAACAGCTGATCTTTTCTATTAAAAAACACAGTGATACTTTTACTGAATACAAAGAAAACTGATAGTGTCCACTAAAGAACCATGGCACATATAAACACTGGAAAGATAGTAAAAGTGTTGAGAACATGCATTTTTCCTATGGTAACATAAGGATGTGAATCGTGGACTATTATACCAGCATTACAGAAGGGAATCAAATCGTGTGAAGCAAAGTGTTACAGAAACAATCTTAAAACATTCTGGACAAAGAAAAGATAAAATATAGATTCCCTTCAAGATCTGAACATCAAGGAACAATAGCTCATAAACAATGTCATATGTCAGAAACTGAAATATTTTAGTCACATTAAACGTCACTTTGGTTGAGAGAGAGAGAGCATTAATGGAGGACATGGTTCCTGGAAGAGGAGGCAATCAAAACGACGGTGACAGTCTGAAATAAAGAACATTTAAACACGATGATACAGGAGAACTGACTCGATATGAAGTTTTTCAGGAGCTTTGTGATGAGAGCAACATTCTGCAAAGAACATGTTACATAAGGAACCTATTTAGTCAGCAACAATTTACAGTTGATTGATAGGACTATCATCATTGCACTTGATGAGTAACCATGTATGCTTCAAACTCTTTCTACACAAAAAGATCTCAGTAGCACTGCACGAACTCTGTAGCACCGACTAGGGTCCCCAATATACTTTAGAAGCTGGTATAAATATTTTGTAAGAATTTTATTTTAAAAAATCTTTCTAATGAATTTTATCCAGGCAGCGGCTTTCCAGTCTTCTCTTCTTGATTTTCAACTGCTATGTATTCTCTTATATGCTAAAGTTGAACACAGGACTTACTTTTGTCATACATTTCTGATAGAACTAGGAACTCGATCTCAGGGATCTCTGGAAAATATCCTGTTGCCTCCTGAGGAGTGAACCGAGTACCTTTGGGGCAAGAGGCGAGCACCTAACCACTACACCACATAGACCCCTTACATCTGAATCTGTTGAAGCATCAACTTACTGGCCATGGTCAGATTTGGTTGAGAAGCTAGTTAGCCATGCAGAAACTCCTCTTATTTTGTATCAGAATTTTGAAACCTTTATTGCTATGTGTCTGGGATATTTTCTCTGTATGATTATTGTCTCTTGTAGGAAATGAAATATTCAGCAAGATTTTGTTTTTTGTGTGATACATTTTTTATGTTTTCTATCATTTCTGTGTCTCTGTTTCTTACAGAAAGCTGAAACAAGTCTCTGAACTAAAGGAATCATCACTTGATGATATTAATGCCAAGTTCATGAGCTTGAATCAAGAGTACAAATGTGTGAAACAGTCTGTGGAGAAGATGAAGGAAACATGTTACAAGGTGAAAGACATGGAAAAGGAGAACAAGGAACTTTTGCAAGAATTGAACACAGATAGGAGGACATTAGCAGCTCTTAGAGAGGTATTTCATAGCTCAATGGCGGCGCTTAGTGAGGTATTCCATGGCAGCTTGTAGTGAGATATTTCATGGCAGCTCTTAGTTGTTGGTATTTCATGGCAGCTTGTAGTGAGATATTTCATGGCAGCTCTTAGTTGTTGGTATTTCATGGCAGCTTGTAGTGAGATATTTAATTGCAGCTTGTAGTGAGGTATTCTTTGTAGCTTAGTGAGATATTTCATGACAGCTTATAGTGAGATATTTCTTAGCAGTTCTTACAGAGGTATTTCATAGCTGCTCTTAGTGAGGTATTCTGTGAGTGCTGTTAATGAGGTATTCCATGGAAGCTTGTGTAGAAGTATTCCATAGCTGCTGTTATTGAGGTATTTCATTGCAGTTGTTGTTCAGATATTTCATGGCAGCTCTTAGTGAGGTATTCCATGGCAGCAATTAGGAGGTATTCCGTGGTAGCAATTAGGAGGTATTCCATGGTAGCATTTAGTGAGGTATTCCTGTAGCTCTTAGTTAAGTATTTCATGGCATCTCTTACATAGGTATTCCATGGCAACTCTTAGTGATATATTCCATTGCAGTTCTTAATTCTGTAGACATGTAACGTACCTACTTCTTATAAAGATGATTTCAAAAGTCTTGAAACACTAGATCTTTCTGATGATAGTTACCCTAAAAAAAACAATAATGCATCATGATCATTTATCAGTTGTTTTCTTGTGCATGATTTTTCTTTACTGGGTTCATATGGACTATGCCAATGGATGAACAAAATAATATATCAAACTGTGAAGTGAATTGACCTCTTTAAATAATCATTTGTAGGACCTTGTGAATGAAAAGATTCGCTCCCAGGAGCTAAGCAATGAGCTGGATCAGCTGACTGGTGAGTTGGAGAAAGTAGGAATTGACACAGAAAAACTGACCAAAGCTGAACAGACCAATGATGCCAAGTAAGTCAGAGCAAGTTCTTTTTGTTTGCTCCTTAATTAGCGACATCCTCTACTATAGTTGACATTGTTGTAGGTAAAAAATAGTCAAGGCATTCTACTTTCTCAGGTAGTAGCAGATGATAGTTTATTGTAAGTAATAGTAACTCTCACACAACCATTTGTTGCCTTTCATTAAATGTTTATAGAGGACTGTGTCTCCTTTTTTATGCCTCTCATTAATAGAACAATCGTGGACAAATGTCAGCCCATGCTTAAGATAAATGTAGAAGTGTCTTATGGCGCCAGTCTAATATAACGTTATTGCGTTTCTAGTTATTGATGCATATTGAGTATTCTTCTTGATAGTCACATGCATCCTTGTCATGCATTGTAGTTGTTAACCTTTTTTGAAGCTCAATTTGTACACCGTCATGACATAAGTCAACTTTGACGGCCTTCTTATGACAATCAGATCTGATGCCATGCTACAGTATAACTCTAGATGTGGTACCTTAAAGTGGGGTTTTTTGTTTTAAAAATCGTAGTCACCTATAAGGATAAATTTGTGTCCTATTGGATAATATACATACACTTTGGCTGAACTTCAGATATGTCTGTTTGACATACTGTAGAAGCCTAATGGGTCGCAACATACTCACATTCTCGATGCAAACAACACATATCTCAAAAGGGATTAACTTGGTTATTTACACACAAAAAAACAAAAACTTACACACTACTATCATCTACAATGACAGTAAGGTTCCAAAAAACAGCTACATTATTTTGGCACTGACTGAACCATTATGTGAATTAAGAAAAGAGATTCTTTTATTCTTCACATTCTTTAAAATGTGTGTGATGATTTAAAGTTAAAAATACTTGTTAGCATTTACATTTGTCCTGAACCAGACAAGTTTAAAATATCACTAATATTTCATATTTTCTTAGTCGTTACAAAGCCCTGGAGACAATGATTCAAGAGACCTTAAAGAAGAGTGGTGAGTTGAAAGAAGAGAAAATCAGGGCACTAGAAACAAGACTAGATGAGTCTAAAAGTAGGAACTTTAAGCTTCAAGAAGATCTCATAGTAGCAAAGAGAGAAAGGGAAGTATTGAAACAGAGGTTAGAAGAGGAAGAGATTGTAGTCAAAGATGCTGTTGCCAACAGGAAGGATGGAAACCAGAGGTAAACACTTTGTATAATTTTACAGCTTTTTTATTCATCATCATAGAACTCAAGCAAATCAATGTGCTATTGATAAAGTTACTACTACTACTAAACCTTGTTGTTTCCATTGAAACATTTGGTTGCAACTGTCGCTTATCTGTTATTACGAATCATTTGTTTATCTGTACTCTCATTATGATTGTTTTGATCATCTCCACTGTCCCTTTGATTTGTTTGTTCAGCTGTACTGTCATTATGATTGTTTTGATCATCTCCACTGTCCGTTTAATTTGTTTGGTTATCTGTACTCTCATTATGATTGTTTTGATCATCTCCACTGTCCCTATAATTTGTGTGTTCAGCTGTACTGTCATTAGGATTGTATTGATCATCTCCACTGTCCCTTTGATTTGTTTGTTCAACTGTACTGTCATTATGATTGTTTTGATCATCTCCACTGTCTGTTTGATTTGTTTGGTTATCTGTACTCTCATTATGATTGTTTTGATCATCTCCACTGTCCCTATGATTTGTTTGTTCAGCTGTACTGTCATTATGATTGTTCAGCTGCACAGTCATTATGATTGTTTGTTTAGCGGCACTGTAACTACATTATCATCGTTTGTTCGGTCACTACGGTTGTTCTGTTCATCTGTACTGTCTGTTTGGTTTGTTTGTTTCAGTTATAAAATTACATATAAAAGTTTTATATCATTGTAATACATGAAATGTGAGTGAACGATTAATGAACAGAAGACATTCCAATCAAGTTGTATTTAGCATACAGCTTCTAAACAACATCACTTGTTTATAGTTGTCTTTTTTTCTGGAATAAGTCTACATTGGTTTTAATTTTGCATGTCAGTTATGTCAAGTCAGCATCATCCAATGCAACAAAAGAAATTCTTCAGCTCAAAGATCATTTGGTGGAGCTTGAGCGTCAGGTTTGTCAATGTTTATATTTTCATAAACTTTCTCATTATCTCATCACATTAACAGTTATAGTCAAATTTATAATTGTGTTGTTAGATAGTAGTCATTAATAAAAACATTAAAAAAGTGTGATATATTGGGGAAGCAAACGTCTGTAGCTCAAGCGGTAGTGAACTCAATCACAAACCCAAGTATACCTGGTTCAAACCCCATGGTGTGCATGTTTGGAAGCAAATTCGTTTCCGTGGGATTTTTACAAAAGATAAAAATAGACATCAACATTCAGAAAGCAATGGCAAACTACTGAACGTATAAGTGATGCCTAGAAAATCAATGACTCTTTTACTGTGGTTGACGGCTATGTCCTTTAGGATATGCCACAATTTTCATTTTCATATTGGGGAAAAATTATTGGTATATTGGAAAAACACAGTGTCACTAGACAAGTCCTTGCACAAAACTTGCAAGGAAACCAGAAAAGGGGACATTCTAAACAGACCTGAGTTCAAGTCTTCTTGAAAAACTGAAGGATGCTGAACTATCCTGGAAAGCCATAAAGAAAACCGCCAAAGACCTGAAAAAGTGCATAAACAACTGTTGAGATTCTAAGCTCCGCGAGGAGCGGAGAGGACTAAATGAAATAGTATATTGTGGAATACAGTGTTAGGCCCATATTATTTATTTGATCAACAGCACACAATTTGTGATAATTCTTGTACTGCTGACTATAGACAATGTAATATATATAACTAATGGACAGTTAGCAATTCATTGTTTTAGGCACTGTGTATATGATGTCTGTTGTATAGAAACATCATCTGTATTTTTGTGTCTTGTGTCCTTTGCTTGATAGAGACCATTGGTAGAAATGTCGCTGTATCTTGTTTTTGTACTTTGCAAAACTGCCGTATTTCTTTTTTGATTTTTAAAATAAACATAATGCTACAGATCTTGTGTACAGCTGACAATAGACAATATAATATCTAATTAGCCCCACTGTTCTGATACTTGTTTGACTGGTACACCTATGGGCGTGAAGCATGGACATTTAACAAAGTAGTAGAAAAACATATATATACTTTTGAATATAAGTGTTACAGAAGAGTCTTCCATGTATCATGGGCAGAGCAGAGAACAAATAGGTCTATCCAGAAAGAATTAAAATCAAAGAAACTGGTTGATGATACAAATAGGAATGAGAAAAATGAAATATTTTGAACATATAAAAAGACATGAATAGTTGGAGAAGACCATTATGGAAGGAGGCACCCAGTCAAAGATGAGAAGAGGAAGACCATGGAGAAGCTGGATGGAACATGATGGCTGCAGAGACAGAACATTTGGCCCACAAGAGAGAGAAATTCAGAAGAACTGTTAGAGTGACAAATTTGTGCTCAGGACAAATTATTTGATGATGATGATGATGATATACAGTACAATATCTACATATTTCTGGATACATTGTATAAAGTTGACTTATAAAAAATAACAGATCTAAGAAATACATATACTACTTACTATTTTTGTAGACCAAGTTTGTTCATAATAGTTTTCTAGTGAAAAATAATAATTTTAATATTTACTTTTTAAAAAATCAGAATGCCACCTTTCTGGCAGAGACTGACAACCTTCGCAGCAATAACCAAAACATAAATGAACAGTGCTATAAGTTGGACACACAACTATCCAACCTCAACTTCCAACATGCAACACTTCAAGGCCACTATTCAAGCTTACGAGAGCAGCATGCTAAACTTCAGGTAAGAACATATTTTTAAATATATTTCTTGATAGTATTTTCTTGTTTAGAACTCCAAAAATATGCAGTGTTATATTTTATATGTAACCAGAAAAAAGAATAGTACACAAACTGTATTCATCATCTGCAGCTGTTAGAGAAATTGTAAATAGAAGAGAAGTGGAATACATTTTCTATCATTGCTTAACATATCAATGAGATAAGCTAATATATTTGTATTCAGTATTCATCATTGGGTGGTGCTGTGGCTTAGGGATAGTGACTCGGTCTATTAACCCTGACGTTCTGAGTTAGAATCACACTGCGTACAGTTTGGTTGCAAATTGTTTCGCATGAATTTTTACAAAAGGACGATGGCAAGACCCGTTGCAGAAAGCAATGGCAAACTACTGAACGTAATAATGCCTAGAAAAATCACAAACAGCGTTAAAAGCTGAGGTTGGTTCGCAAAGTCCTGTAAAGGATATGCAATTCACAGACACATTACCTAACATACAATAACAATACAAGATGCACTTGTTCATACAATTCATGTGCACTTATGGGTGTGCATTGAATGCAGAGATAGATTTTTGTCAGTTTTTTTTGGGGGGTAGTAAATAGATATTATAAACAATAGAGATGGGAAAATGAGAACATGCTAACAATCAAGTGAAAGTATAGCCACAATTTCTGCTACTAACAATTCGTAATATTCCTGGTCAGGTTGAGTACACCACTTTGCAAGCTCAGATCAGCTCAGGTCTGTCCCAGCAAGGCATACTGAAGAATCAACTGTCACACATGGAAGCGGAACATGAGAACATAATCCATAAGTATGAGAGTTTGCTGAACACTCATCAATCTCTGGTCTCAGATCATGAGTCCTTGCAACATCTGCATGAGCAGCTGACTGCACAGTACGAGTCACTAGTATCTGAACATGGCAGTCTGAAATCTTTGAATAAGTCTGTGAAAATAGAGATGAAGGATCTGCAAGACCAGATTGGAGTGTTATTGCAGGTAATTTGATAACTGACAAGGCAACCTGATTTAGTTATAGTTAACAATGATCAGCTTTACTGGCTATTGTTTGCGACCATGTTGTTTACATTTATTTTAATATATTTAAAGATTCGATTGGAGTAGTCGGGTGTTGAGCAGTTTACACACTATTGTGCCAGTCTTGAGGACATGGGTTCAAACCCTACTGAAGTCAGGTGTATTGTCTTTCAGACTTTCCTAACCTGCTTGTCATTCAAACATATACAATGGTTAATGGGTACTTACAGGCACTTACATGCATAAATGAGAATAGAGACAAAATACTTGTTGACACAGAGAATGCCTTATGGTGACTATTTGTTCATGTTTCAGTGTTTAGTATAGAGTTTAGTATCACTGTTTATTCATGTATCTGCAAGCTTCCTTTGCGTATTAATATTTGAACTTTCTTTTAATATCTTGATATTTTGCATGACACTCTGCTGTATAGGGCAAAGATGATGTGAATAAACTTCAAGATGAGGTAGAAAAAGAGAGAGATCGGATGAAGAGAGAAGTCCTGTTACTTGGTAACATGCAATCAGATTATCAGGTCCTACGGGTAGATCACAGTCGACTCAGGTCAGCCTTTGATAAACTCAGCAATGATTACAGTGATGTGCTATCCTCCCATAAACAGGTAACAGATTCACATTTTCTCTTTCTCTTCTGTTCACCATAGTTGTGGTTCAGACATATGTAGAGCAGAGAGTAAACCCCTGCTAACATAAGGCTGGCAAGCTTAGGTAAATGTTCTCATAAATCAGACAACAACTGACATGGGAATCTCTCATTCTAGTATTGTTAGATAAAGATGAATTCATTTTAAAAACAACACAACATGCAAGAACATATTTATATTAACCCTTTGCCCTCTAAGCCAATATACTGGCTCGCAGTATTTTTTTCAGATGACACAAAGCCAATATACTGGATACTTCAGTATACATTTAAACAAAAATGCATCTAGAGGTAACAACAAAAATTACGGGCTAAAATGGTTGTCACAAATTAAATTTAAAGCTAAGAAATATCAGTATTATTAGCACTTTTCATCAGTAAATAACCACGGATTCTTAGAATTCAGTTAAGCTGAAATAAAGCTTATAGCTTCTATCAAACATATATAAAAAGCCCCCATTAAACAAGAAATTTTTGATTTCCCAACTGAGCTTGTTGGCCCTATTTAGCATTGATCACAAGCAGGGTTACATGGACCACATTGTGACTAGCAATCTATGTTTGAAGTGCATCGTGTAAAGACCTTGTTGAGATCTGAAATTGTAGCTGGTGAGAGACTTATGAAATAATGGGAATAAGTTTCAAACATTGGTCTCATGACCTTGGACTAGTGAAGAAGAAACTAATATAGCTGTATAATTTTACAGTTATCATTATGTCTTATTGGTTTATATTCACAGTTTAGTTTAGTTGACAGATCAGCATCACTGCACATCGAACCAACTATTCATAAATGCTCTGATCTTCCTCAGTATGTTCCTCAAAATATTGAAAACATAGATCAAATACATGTGCTGAACTGGTTCAGAATTAATTAATTTCTTGTGTATCAAAACTATGTAGTAATGTACAATTGAAACTTAGTAGCAAAGGAAATTGTGAACTTTACATGAGTGACACACAAAGAATATTTAATGAGTAAATATTTAATGGACAAATTTTACATGACAGTGTCCTAGAGTTTAGAGATGTGGAAAGTGTGTAATTAACTCAAGTAGTAAATCAGTTATTCTAGAAATGATAAGTTTGTTATGCCGTCCTTAATGAATGGTGATAATGCAACCGTAATGCTTAGAAGCTTAGTATGTATCAGTTGTATTGTTACAACAGCTATACTCTGCAGTTCTAATATTTGTGCAGTTCTAATATTTGAATACATGAACTGTGTCTTCAGGTAAAAACAGATTGCAACAACCTTCAGCTCAGGGTAACAGAACTGCAAGGGGAGCTTTGTGAAGCTAGAGAAAGTGTATCTGTGGCCGACATGGAGTTTGAGAAACTTGAGAACAGAATGGAGGCAAGATATATGCAGTTTGTCAGTGACAATAAAAATTTATAAAGACAGAAAAATTGTTTCTTCACCGTGGAATAAATTGTTTTAAACTTGACTAGTAACTTCAGTAGAGACTAAAGGAAATTATTTCAGGAAAGTTAGACATTGTTAGTGGTACAATGTGTCAGAAAATACTCAAAAATTATTGTTAGAAAACAAACATAGAAAAAGACAGATAGATAAAGAAATAGAGAAATGAGAGAGAGAGAGAATTAGTCTTGTGTGTTATTCCACCCAAATAAAAAAGAAATTGCTAACAAATTCTCGTTTTTTTATACATTAACTGACTAGCTACTGAATTGAAAAATGGGTTGTGGCTGAATTAAATTTAGGTCCTATTTATTAACAGATTTTTATGAGTAATATACCATTTTGTTTTTATGAAAATGAAGAACACACTATGCATGAACTCACTACCAATGACACTGCGAAAACGAGTACTCAATGCTATATTGAACCAATTTTTATGTATGGCAGCGAATCATGGACACTGAACAAACAATCAATACGATCATTGGAAGCCACAGAGATGTGGTTTTACAGAAGAATGTTGAGAATTCCATGGACAGCAAAGAAATCAAACGTGGAGGTTTTAAATCAGGCCTGCACACAAAGAAACCTTATCAAAAGAATAAGAATTCGACAATCAAGGTTCTTCGGGCATATAATGCAAGAGAAGGTTTAGAACATTTGGTGACTACAGGTAAAATTCAGGGAAGGAGAGATCGTGGAAGACAGAGGGGGAAGATGTTGGATGGCCTGACATCATGGTTCGACAAAATATCGACGTCAGAACTGATTACATGCACCAAGCAAAGAGAGTTGTGGAGAGACATGATCGCTACGCCGGCAGGCATGGCACTTGATTGATTGATACCATTTTGTAGGTATATGAATTTTCTTTAAGATCGTTCTAAAACATATAAATAGCGGCTCTTCCAGCAGCTAGTTAAATCAGTTAAATATCTTTCTTCTGATAATTACCAGTGGTATGTCCAATAATAAGTTATAAAAACACAAGAATACATAAATTAATTAATATTTACATTATTAGTAACGTGTTTACATGTAGTACACTTCTTTTTAGGCATATTGAAATAAATGAATCACCCATGTGGTGACAGGGCCCACAAGGGAAGCAAAGAATAGTACTACTGCGACCCACAAGGCATGTTGTAGAAGGCGACTGATGTAGGACCTGGGAAGCTACCCTAGTAAATAATAAGCATTGTAGAAATCGGATGTACTATCCTACTTGTAACTACATAACTGGCACAATGCACAATCGCTCTCAGGCTCATATCAATATAAATCACAAAGAGTGGTTAACAAGTGGTCGATATGGAGAGTTCGAAGAAGAAGAGAATAAATTGATACTGTGGCCTTGTTTTTTATTCACTGAAGCAAAGTAAATATATGTTTCACCCTCATGTAATTGATGTCTCTATTCTGTCTATCATTTCATTACTGCTGTAATAAACAGTACTATATTAATCAATTATGGAATCAAGAATACAATACTGTTTATTTGAATACATGCTTCTTATGATGTTCCTAGACAATCTATCACATCAATGAGAGAATTGAGAATGAGAACCAAGCCCTGCTTATGCAGATCAAACAGCTACTCAACCAGAATCAAGAATTGCTTACCCAGGCACTTAACAGCAAGGACCATTTTGCTGAGGAGGAGAAAGCTTATTTGTAAGTTGGTCATTTCACTTACAACTTCCCATGTTTTAGGACCATTTAAAAAAATTTAATTCATTAGATGTTTCAATGAGTATTCATAATGAATTTTTGCTTCCATTTGATTTGTGGAAGTAACTCTTATTATAGTCTGTCCATTAATTCGTGAGCACGTTTGAAATTGATTTTCTCGAAAACTACCTGTTGGATCTCAGTGATTTTTGCAAGCAGCCTTAGAATATCCATGACCTAGAAAATATATTTTTCCAAGAAAATTTGATGTAGTTTGAAATATTTCTTCTTCAGGTTATATTGAAATCAACCTCACCAGATTGTACACAATAGTAACAGATCTACGGTACACAGACGCGTTGTTCTAAAAATACATTATGGTAACATTGAAATATCGTGAGTAAACAACAATTTCACGGGAATTCCGTGCACCTAACCCAGTCGACTTTGAACGCGAAAGCATATGACGTTATAATTGGGATACCGTTGTATAGTTATAGGTGTATCTCGCTATTTGTATGAAGCTATTGTATCATATTTGTTGGCTTATCAAAACTGACATTGATATCACATTCATAATGAGTCTGAAGTGCACATTTATAACAATGCAGAAGGTTACAGTTTTACTATACCAACACTTCCGTAAGGAATCTAAGAGAGGTCATCTATATTGCGATATTCATAACCCTGAGAAACGACGCAACTGGCGCTTGGTCTGAATAGAGAATCCTTTTCCGATGGATTAAACAGGACACAAAGTGCACTAATGTCAAGCAAGGAAGGAAAAGAACAATTGACGACTTTGACATAGATGTCATAAGGCGGAGCTCTTGAAAATGTTTGCGACAAATCAACTTGTTACTCTCAGGAAACTGAAATTAAAACTGCAATCAGATTGCAGCATAGACATTTCTAAAAGTACTCTATGGAAAATTGTAAGAGCCCCCGGCTTCACCTTCAGAAAAACTATAGGCGGCAGGAATATTATTTGTGAAAGCCACATTTAATTGCTGCCCGAAGTAAATACCTGAGGCAGATCCGTGAGCGGCGGAGGCAAGGCTATGATATTGTATATTTGGACGAATCCTGGGTCAATGCTCACCACACCAATGCTAAAGAATGGCAATCAGTAGACGGTGAACAGAAAAGAAAAATACCAAGCAGCAAAGGCCAGCGTATTATACTAACACATGCAGGAAGCAGTGAAGAAGGTCTTGTCCATGACGCTGGACTTATTTTCCAATCAAAAGTACCGACGGTAGGAACTACCACACAGAAATGAATGGACATATTTTCAGGCACTGGATGGAGAAAAATCTACTTCCAATTCTAAACAGACCATCATGCTTGGTAATGGATAATGCATCCTATCACAACGCAGTATCAGCGGAAGACAAAGTACCAACTGCATCAAATACAAAGATCAAATTAGGACTTGGCTTGCTAAGGAAAATGTCAGCTTTGATGATACATATTTGAAACCCGAGTTGTTGCACCTGGTGAGGATGACAAATAAGACAGAGGTGTTTCATATTGACAAAATCATTGCAGAATACGGCCACACGTCTTTGCGACTACCTCCATATCATGCTCACCTCAATCCGATAGAGCTTGTCTGGGCTAAAGTAAAGGGCAAGTTGCCGAACAGAACAGGGCGTTTAAAATGTGTGATGTTGAAGTTCTGACACGTGAGTCCTCTCAATGATAGACATGCAGTTCTGGAAGAAGTGTGTTGAACATGTGCTCGAAAGGAAGCAGTACTGGCACCGAGATGGATTACAATTTGTCCAGCCAGTAACAATTATCAACCTCATGGAATCGTCGGATGATACAAATCATATTTTGATTACAGACTGAGAAATAGCAACGTATACATTTCCATATCCAAATGCGTCTACCATCATACAATTTGTGGTGAAGTTAAGACACCCTGGGGTCTAATGGTGACCGAAGGGAGGACTAACTGTTGCATATTGTATCCAAGTTCACGATTGCACATAAAGGGCAACACAATTAATTACTTGACCTATCAAGTTAATATGGAGATACACCTATGAATAGAATTGACATGGACAAATTCTAAGGATTACTGTAAAATCTAAAATTTGAGCCCCGTATTTGCAATTGTCATAAAAGATCAAAGGAATTCGGCGATGTGCAAAATCCGTAGCATCTATGGACTACTGGTTAGCTTTATTTTAGCGTCATGGATATTCTAAGGCTGCATGCAAAAATCACTGAGATCCAACAGGTAGTTTTCGAGAAAATCAATTTCAAACGTGCTCACGAATTAATGGACAGACTATAGTAGATATAGGGATTTTATATTATTATCATCTAGTAGCTGAGCTAGTGACCCCATGCAGTTCTTGGGTTCAAAGCTGAACGAAAATTGTGGTATATCCTTTTTACAGGATACAGCCATCAACAACAGTAAACGAGTTGTTGATTTTCTAGTCATCACTTATATGTTCAGTAGTTTGCCATTGCTTTCTGAGCGATGATGTCTATTTTTACAGTTGTAAAAATCCAAGGGAACTAATTTGCTGACAGACCAGCTTGCAGCAGAGTTTGAACCAAGTACGCTTGGGTTTGTGATCGAGCTCACTACCGCTTAAGCTACTGACACTCACCTACAGCTCTTTACTGTATCATATTTGATCAGATATAAATGTTTTTGACTTCTACAGTTTACTGTCCATTGAGCTGTTGCGTCGAGAACTTTCTCATTTTATTTTGTTTTGTTAGTATCTTTTGAAAATTGATGCAGTTATTGTTTATGAGTGCAGACCTGTATTACTGTGGTTGAAGGTTGAAGAAAATACACACAGATTACTAGATGTTAAGATTTGATAGTACTACTAACAATGTTGTTTTTTTTCTTTCAGAGAAAAGCTGTCAGAGTTACGTCGACAGAAGGAACGTTTAGAAGAGAAGATAATGGAGCATTATAAAAATCGGCTTTCACCAAAAAAGTCAGTTGCTATATAATATATGCACCACACATATCTGTTCTTATTGTTAAATTGTTTATGTGTGATTCATTATCGTATTCATCTTTACGCAAGCATGTTCATGATATAGCATATATAACTTATGTTTGGTAGTGGTTAGATGAGGCTACTAAAGAACAAGTCGGTCTAATGAGAATATATGTTTGTTGTGGATTTATGACAATATATTTTATATTGTTTCGGGACAATATATTTTGTGTTGTTGTTTCATAACATAATTTATGCTGTTGGCTGTTTTGTGATATTTTTGTGGAACGTCTGGCAGATTGGATTAGAGTGCAGCTCCCATGTGGGAGACCAGGTTACGGTCAAGGAGTTATTTCTGTCTGGGACATAAAGAAAATCATAACCTGAACAGTTTCATGCGACTGCACTAGCCATGTGGCCATTAAATTCTAGGGCATATGTCGTTTTCTCCCGGCAAAATGATAGCTGTTTCATTTTTGTTTTGACTTTTTATGTTGTTGGCTGTTTTGAGACAATATATTTTATGTTGTGGGCTGTTTTGAGACAATATAATTTATGTTGTTGACTGTGTCATGACAATATATTTTATGTTGTTGACTGTTTCATGACAATATATTTTATGTTGTTGACTGTTTCATGACAATATATTTTGTGTTATTGATTATTTAACTCGTTCCATACCATGCATGTTACTCAGATCTGACTGAAATTGTTTTGGAACACCAGAATTTTGTCACATAAAGGCTTTGTGTTAGCTTTGTATTCGATATCCCATTCTAAATATCATCCAATATTTTACAGATAATTAGATGCATATAAACGTTTATAATAATCTAAATGCTAAATTTAAAATATGGGATGGGAAAATGGAAGTGGAAGGTAACAAGAGAAAACAAGTTACAGAAAATTGTTAATATTTCATCTTACTCCAATCTGAGATCTATATTGGATTGTTTGTAATGTGAGCTGTATACATTTGCTATCTTGAAAAGATCAAATCACAATGAGGGTCAGAACAAGGAAATAATCACTAAGTATAACCTCAACGTTCTGAGTTCGAATCATGCTGCAGACAGTTTGGTTGCAAATTGTTTTGTGTGGATTTTTACAAAAGTACGATGGCACCACCCGTTCAGAAAGCAATAAAGTGCTTAAACTCTCAAAGAAAGTGACGGTCACAGCGTTGCCACAGGCAAATATTCAAATAACTACAGGGCAGAGGCAATAAGAACAGCGGCCGAAATGATCCTAGAGAGAAGAGGCACCTCTCGCAACAGAGTCGTGATATTCACCGATGCTCTATCGGTCATCATGACACTCAAAGGTGTAGGCAAAACAGATCTGAATGAGCTCAAAGCGACCCTTGATGAACTAGAGCGCTCTCTCAAATGCACCATCATTCAGTGGATACCATCACACTGTAATTTAAACGGAAACGAAAAAGCCGACAAACTAGCTAAAGAAGGCGGGCGACTACCTCAGACTGATCTCGAGATCAGTTTGAGGAAGCCAGAACAACCATCGGCTGGCACTACAGAGACAAATGGACAAAAGATCATCCTCACCACAACAACAGCGACGGATACTATGGTCTGTCTCGTAGTGAACAAGTTGCCATACTTCGCCTCCGTACTGGACACAACAAACTCTGTGCCCACATGTTCCACAAATTTAAATTTGACACAACAAGCCTGTGCCCTGCAAAAGGTGGACATGACAGCAGAACACATTTTGCAAGATTCTCAACTGATAACAGGTATAAGAAAAGAAACCTGGCCCCAAAACACAGAGCTTCGCAAGAAGCTGTACGGAGGAATGGAGTCCTTTAAAAACACGGTAAAATTCATGAAAAAAGTTGGTTCATCTGTCTAGGCCAGGATCGCAAGAGAGAGAGAAAGCGATAACTACTGAATGCAATTATGCCTAGAAAAATCACAAACAGTGTTAAAAAGCTGGGGCTGATTCGCAAAAGTTCTGTAAAATATATGGAATTAACTTTTTTAAGTATTATGAATTATTCAATCTTGATGTCACAGTGTTAACAAATTGTGAAAATTAATATGTCTGTCAAGAAATATTCTCTGTAAAATGTCTTTTTTTTCCTGCAAAGACTGTCACTCATTTTGATTAGTAATTGCTTTTTATGTGCTGCTGTCTGTATATCAAAAGTTGGCTGCAATGGATTTCCTGCAAATTCTGTTGCTTGCCCTGATAGATGGTCTGACAACAGCCTGTCTGTCCACCTACTTCAGATGTTCTACTATGAAGTATATCGTTATCCTTCCTAATAATCAGTCTATGATACACATTGAGAATGTCAAGATACTTTGTAATGTTGATTGTTTATTGTCAATATATTTTATTCTGGGGATGTACAGATTTGTGTATTTGTTTGTCTGCTGCCAATCTTACACTATTTCAACTATTGTATGATGATTATATGATATATTCAGTTCACTTGTAATTCTCCATTTCAGAAAAGGGCTTGGTGCTCTGATAGCTCGGAAAGCTCGTGGAATTATCTCAAGGGTAATTATTTAAATTTTATTAGTACTTACTTGCTGTGTTTATGAAAATTGTCTTAACCACTGAAGTCCTAGTTGCATTCCGATATTTGCTGCTTATTTTCTAAACTTTATTTGATATAGTGTAACGCAGTTAACTATGACATATTGTGTTATGTGAAATAACTGATTTTCTTTTATATGTTTTAAAACCATCAGTGTTTATTACAAATTATATAGACTGAACAACTGATGGCATACAAAATACATTCAGCAGTAAATGACATTTTCAGATTATAGTTCTTTTTTTATCAATAAGAAAAAAGTTGAGTTAGTCAAAACAATATTTTGGCTTCTGTTAAAGAAAACTTAGGAAAAACGGCAACTAATAGAGGCTTAAATCAAATTGTTCTTTTCCTCATTTGTGTTTGTCCTAAAACAACCACTTGTTAACCACACTTTGTAATTTATATGTGGTTTGAGCCAAAGAGCATATATACTTTGTGTGCTAGTTTACAGTTGTCTATGCTGAAATATTTGTGCCCTTAGACCCAGTACATCTGATTTCAAGAAGCAAGATATTCAAGTTTGTCTCCCTTGCTCGTAACAATCTTTGCATAGACTACTAACATCTATGTGTATGGGCACATATTTTCATTTACTCCAGAGTAACTACTTTTCAACCTATCCTTTGAGAAAAATAAAAGCATGGGCATGTTGTCCTATGGTTTGCAGCTGAGAGACAGTTCCAATTAATAAATATGCATCTAATTTTTTTGGCAACACATATTTGCATCACTGTATGAAATTAAGAGTTCTCACTCTTTTAATTTTCCTGTGAGGAGTGCTAAAAGTCAGCAAAAGTATGTATGCTGGGATCAACAGCACAGACAGATCAATCAACTGTTTGACACATATCTCATTAGATGCAAGGCGGCAGAGGCAAATTGTTTACGTCTCCTGCAAGGGATTTAGAGTTTTCGATCTATATTCTTTTCTAGTCATGGGTACAAAAACTGTAACCATCGACAGAATTTGCTAAGATCAAACAGTTAGACTGTCAGGGTGACAATAACACACATTAATGATATTCATGCTACGTATGCCAGCCAGCAAGGCACATGATAATGATGTATAAGCTCAGCTTTACCTAACTTTACTGTAGTATAATTTCTAGATGTAGAAGTTTAATGCTTTCATTAATTGATGTCTCCCCTGCCTTGAAAGTCTTCCGCAAATACAACATGTGGTCAGGTTTCCCTACAGAACACCTATTGCAACAGTTACCCAATTCTGAGAAGAGAACAATTTATATGTGGCCATCAGAGGTATGTGGCGTCTGGGGCTTAGCGGTAGTGAGCTTGATCATAACCCAAGAGTACCTGGTTCAAACTCCACGGTGGGCAGTTTAGAAGCAAATTACTTTCCATGGATTTTTACAAACTATAAAAATAGACATCACCGCTCAGAAAGCAATGACAAACTACTGAACATATAAGTGGTGCCTAGAACATCGACAACTCATTTACTGTGGTTGATGATGACATCCTATATAGGATATGCCACGATTTTCATCGATATAATTCCTGTTCAAACTATTCTGAAAGCCTTATAGTCTCGGACTGACCAATGCTTTCGTTGCACATATTTGTCTCAGGTCTCCACAGAACTTCATCTTGAAACTAATTTGTTACTAATTTTCTGTGTATATTGAAAATTGAGTATACCTTATCTCTTCATGTCGTGTATTCAAAGTGAAATTGGTGCATTGTTTCTGAACTATTGGCAAACGTACTTTTTGTATATGCATTGTTGCCAATCTGCTTATTACTGATACTAAAAACTCATGATTGCCTATGTGTACTTGCAGGGACCAAGACATAGCAAGAGCAGAAACAATTTGTCTGAGTTGTTAGACAATTCCTCTCAAGGCTCTGGTTCCACAGAGCCAGTTAATGATGGACACCAATTGCTTGGTAAGTTGTATACCCAGACATAGTCATTATTTGTGTTCATTATTTGTGTCAAAGTGTTGATGTTTATTGGAAGTGACTTCTGTTTTTCCACAATTGTTGTCATTAAAAAACAATGAAATATATTTCATCTTACTTCAAGTATCTGCCATCTTGGTCAGCATTTATATGAATGCATACACTGGTGATGACAGACTGCTGAAAGATTTATTGATTGATTGATAGGACTATCATCATGGCATTGGGGTGAGTAACCATGTGTGCTCCGATTACTTTCTTACACAGCAAGATCTTAGAGGTAGTGCATGAACTCCATAGCACAGATGAAGGTCCCCGATGTAATTTAGAAGATGGTACAAAATATTTTGCAGGAATTTTATTTTTTAAAATCTGAAAATTATGAATTTTGCCAGGGTAGTGGCTTTCAAGCCTGCTCTTCTCAATTTCCAACTGCCAAGGGTTCTTTTACATGCATAACCGGAAAATGGGACCTATGTTTTATCGCCCATCTTCGAGAGGACTAGGAACTCAATCTTGCCTACACTGAGATCAGAGATATCTGGAAAAATATCCAGGTTGCTCGATGAGGGAGCGAACCAAGTACCCTTGAAACAAGAGGCGAGCACCTAACCTGCATGCCATAGAGAGAAAAATGGATGAGAACTTCTTCAGGCAGACCAGAAACATAAATATCCTTATCTTTACATTTTGGACTTCTTGTTTATTGGATTTATTGAGACATTTAATGAGTTCATACAAGTTGATTGACTTGTTGATTAGTACACAGTGGCTGAGAATACATAAACAATTAATGATAAATCAAAACAGTGTATTTAGTTAGTTTTTTTGTATTTTTGTGTGTGTGTTTTCACCCGCTTTGAATTCAGACATGGTCATATCAACTAATAAGAAACCTCTTGCTGACTTTTACATGAAAGTCTACTTTCCTTATCACCAGTGTTCCTCATCGTTCAGGCGAGCCTTACGAACCTTCATAGGTACTTGTAACTTAGATTCTCAAGTAAAAGGTCATGGTCTCCTCTAGTCCAACCATGTACTGTGTACACACTGAGAATATTTGGGTAGTGACTTGAGCACTGGATGTTTCACGACACATGGTCACTAGCACAGAGTGTTATGAACTTGACTGTCAATGACCCCAGTAAGGAGTTTGAAATCACATGTTGTACTAACAGGACTGGATACCGGAGAGGCAGAATGAGGGGCGTGTTTAATCAGCTAACAACAGGAATCATTTGCATTCATTCACTTTGATATCTTCTGAGGTAGGCTGAGCTTCTATGGGTCTGCCCAGAGTGCTCTAAATCATTTCAATAACTAACATATTAAATGACAAACTATTGTCAAATTTGGGACTGTTGGAACGCATGAGTAAATTGAAAATGCATGGTCCTTTCAATATTTGTAATTATTTAATGAACACAAAACAGTTTGATTTCCTTTAGCCAGTAAAAATTGACATTGAGTGAACAAATGAGTATCTATCAATATTTTCTATTGTTAAAGCATAAGATTGTGGTAAGTATTCCATTCTTAATTTTGTGAGATGTACATTGGAGAGGGGGCATGAGTATAGTGGATAACTAATCTCACATTTTCAATTTATTTACTTTTCTATCTACTTAAGATGACATTACAAGTCTGCTGTCAACAACCTCATCATTTTCAACAGGTTCATACATTTCCTTTTATTGGTTTAAACCTTCTGTTTGTTTGACTTTTGTTTGTAGTTGTTTGATCTTAAGCATTTCATGTCATGTTAATATGATACATGCATGGGCTTACACTTTTGACTGTTGCACTTAATATTGTTTTCAGTTTAAAAATTTTTTTTTAAATATATATTATCAAGTTTATATTGAGATTTTAAAATTTTCATTGCATGAAATTCTACTTCTTCTGTCTAGTGATAATTCTGTTATTTTACTGCTTCTATTTTGTAATAATTCTGTTATTGTACTGCTTCTGTCTTGTGATAATTCTGTTTTTGTACTCCTTGTGTCGTGTGATAATTCTGTTATTGTACTGCTTCTGTCTTGTGATAATTCTGTTTTTGTACTGCTTCTGTCTTGTGATAATTCTGTTATTGTACTGTTTCTATCTTGTGATAATTCTGTTTATGTACTGCTTGTCTTGTGATAATTCTGTTATTGTATTGTTTCTATCTTGTGATAATTCTGTTTTTATGTTAACTGCTGCTGTCTGTATGTTCATTTTCTATATTTTGTTGAATATAATTTAATTAACACTCCTTTATTGAACTTAATTTGTAGTTGATTTTTGTTTTATTTTTATTTGTTTTATTTTTATTTGTTTTATTTCAAACTGTTCAAAAGATACATTTCTGCATGCAATTTGTATACAAGGTATCTGTTGAGATTTCATGTATTTATTTTAGTAATACTTAAAAAAATATAGACATGATGTATGATATTTGATATATATATATATACTTTAAACTGTACATGCTAACATAGAAGTATCTAGAGTAATTGTTGAAAGAAGGAGATATTGTTTAAACATACTGTAGATGTCAATGATGTGATTTTAGATGACATGTGGTTCATGTGCAGTGCTGTCAGTGTTTTGGAATATTTGTTCATGTAATGGTTTAGCATAAAATATTGTCAGTATATTAAAAGTTTATTTTCACAGAAAGATTTAGTGTGCTATCAGTATCTTTTTAAAAAGATTTAGGGAGTGGGGTTGTCAGTATCTCAGAATCTAACATGTCTACTCAGTAGACCCATCATAAAAAGGAGACAGCTATTCCGTCTATTCAGTAGATCTGCCATATAAAAGGAGTTAATGCTTGTGTTATGGTACATGATTCACAACCATATGTTGTCACAGGAAAAATGTATGTCCGTAGAAGTGTCTTTTTTTTAAAAATTATCTTATAACCATATGGTCTTCATACTAATTAGCCTCTAAATTCTTTTGTACTCATTGTTAATTATATTTTCTTGTGTCTTGTATATAGAATGTAGTATATTTTTGATAATGTCTTGATTCTTTCTAATAATTCATTATTCCTTTTTCAAATTTGAGCTATGCTCTTGTGTTTATCTCTAATGTTGATTTGTTTATCTGTATGAGTGTTCTTAAACAAACAATATAACATATTTTTCTTAATAACTATCTAGATATAAAATATATTTAATAACCTGGTCTTATATATTTATATAGGTGCCAAATCCACAGAGGATGTCAATACATCTGCCAATACTGGTGTCTTACACCGATCAGGTTAGTTGAAAGTTTTTGTATTAGATACATATCATGATTTCTAGTCTATCATTTTGATTATAGTTATTTATTAGTATACTCCTCTCGTACTGTTATAGGTTACATAGGAACTGCAAGCAATTTCTCCATACCTTTCTATCCTGAGCAACTTGCTCAATCTCTTATGTGGATTGAGTCTGATATTTCTTGCTTTTCTCAGTAAAGTTCATGTCAGGGTTTTCCTAGAACATCCTCTCTTTCTTTCACCCTTTGTTTCCCACTCCAGTACCTGTTTTGTGATTCTTTTATTATTTCCTTTCAGAGTGTGCATAACACATATCCATCTTCTCTTTTTAATAACAGTTGTTACTAGTGTTTGACCAGAAATTTCTCTGATTTCATCACATCTCCTGAGTTTTTTCCATTTTATGTTAGTTATATTTTTTACAGACATCTGTTTTCAAATACATTCAACTGACTTCATATCTTTAGTCATTTTCCAACTCTCACTGGCATATGTTAGGAAATTTAAAAGAACATTGAAATGGAAACTTTGTAATTTAGTTTTAAAACTATATAGCCTGGATTTCCATATTTAATTTAGACTTTTAAAAGCAAATATTTTTTGCCAATTCATAGCAACATTTGTTATAGTTATGTCATCTTATATGCAATTGACTTTTGTGTTGTCTTTACCTACAAACTGGACATGTTTCAAAACTGGTGTAAAAGTTGTCAAAACCTTTCTCTCTATTATAATCAGCAACTCTCTTTAGGTCAGTATATCTGAACCCCAATGTCTGAATGGGACACCCCCCAACCTTACTTCAAGAGTAGTTCAAATATACTGTTCATTAAAAAGTAAATCTGTCTTACTCTTTCATTTAGAGATATGTATATGTCTAAAAATACCATGTTTAACTTGAAATATTCATCAGCTTATGATAATGTTGTTTAATTTTGTTTATCAGATGGTCAGAATAATAGCATAGAACAAATTAATCTGAATATTAAATAGGAAATTGAAGAAGGATTGTCAATACACTCACGAAACAACTCACTACTGTAACCTGTCATGCTCTTGACTCAAACAGAAAATAGAGAGTTGAGCACACAGAAAACTTACACAATAACGTCACTAGTGACAGCCAAGCAAATAATCCATTACAGAAATCACTGCTGCTGCACTCTTACACGTACAGCATTCATTAATTTCTTCATGACCTTGTATAGTATTAGTTAATATTTACATCTTTGTTCATTCATTAGACCCATGAGTTCTTTGGTAAGAGTAGACATTTGTTGGCCATTGTCTTTTCAGGGCATCTGAAAACCATCAATGATGTGGAGACCTGTCCAACTAAAATGGTGACTACACCAAAACCTGGCAGTAAGATCAAAGTAATATCACCACCAGTGTCTGAAACACTGACTGTGAGGGAAGTCAATAAGTCTATGTTGAATACAGCTGATAGTAATTTAAGTGATGACTCTTGTGCAGATGAGGTTTGTTTTTGGTTTTTTTAAAGTATCACTAAGACAGTAAGTCATTTTATGTCAGAAGTAACACATCAATAAATATCACTTTGAAATGGTAACCATCTAACACCAGTTCAAAAAACTGTGTTATCTTGGTTCCATTGCCACTGCCATCCTTTCTCTTGATGGAAGAAATCAACACTAGTATAAGTAGTGTGGATACTACATTCGGTAAACTATCAAAGAGAGACTGTGGGACAAAACAAATTAAATTTTCAGACGAAGATTCAAATCTATCGAGCTTGTGTAATTAGTTCTTTACTCTCTCTCTCACGATCACCGCTTAGACTGGTTTACCAGATTTCCTCATAAATCTCATTCATGCAGCCTTAGCATTGGTGTGGTTCGTCACATCTTTAGCGCCATTTGGAGCTCTGATGCTTATCCTTCGACGATGTGTCCGGTTTTAGCCAGCGTTTACTGGATTCGCTCTCCGTCAGCCTTTAGCTGTCCCCAGCTGACCTACAAGGCAGCAGGTAATTAGTTCTTTACTATATGGCTCAGAAACATGGACAGCCAACTCAAGGCATAAGAAGAGACTTAACATCTTTCACCATTGATGTCTCCGCAAGATTATGAACATCAGGTGGTACAACAAGATAACTAACTCTGAAGTACTGCAATGGGCCAACTTGTCTTCCAAAATGGACATGCTCAACAGTAGAAGACTAAGATGGCTAGGGCATGTGAGAAGAATTTAACAATAACCTCATACACCAACAGGTGTTCTGTGAACTTTCGGAAGGAAGAGGTACCAAGGTAGATCACTGCTCAGATAAGGTGTTCAGCAAGAGCCTCAATAAATAGAAATTTGCCAGTCGCATTGCATGGGCTATTTACTATTAAACAGGTTCTGATTTAGCTTGTCACGTCACATTTCTTCATCGCCCTTCACGCACTACAATTACACACCATCACACAACCTTGACCTATACTACGTCATAACTGAACCTTCTCATTTCCATACATATATGCCAGATTAGCTCAATTCACAGGCTGCTTTTAAGTTGAACACCCTGTATAAGGATGTCTGCAAGACCTCAATAAAGAACTTTTCTATCAGTCCCAACAAATGGGACAAAAATGAGCTGATGGTTGAGTTAGGTGGAAAACAACATTACACAAAGTGCAGAATCTTTTGAAAAAAGACTAATGGATGAATTGAAAGGCAAGAGATACAAACGCAAACTCAAAAGTTGTCATTGTAAAACCTTGCCAATTGATCGTCTGTAAAAAGAGACCTTATATAGTTGTTACTAGAGCAATAGAGCTAAACATAATTTTTAATTTAAAAGGAGACTTTTAAGAAAGCATAAACAAACAGCTGATTTGAAAAAGTTTTCTAGTATCTCATAGTCATATTATTAGTTGAAAAATATCAATAGGATATAGTAGTTAATTATCAGTACATCAAAGAGACATAACCAAAACTTGAAGGCAACATATACTCATTATTTTCATTATAAACGACACTGAAATGTGATTGAATTAGATTTATCATTACTAATCAACTTTGATATGTTTTAGTTATATATATTCGTTTTATATATTAGTTTATATATATTCAATGGATTGTATTTTGATTATATTTGAATAGTATATGTCACATTTGTATACAATAAGTGGTGGGTCTTATGAACCCCAAATATTATCTTCTGCTGTAAACATGATTATTTTATTTATATTTGAAAATTCTATCGCCAGTTGAAGTCTTTAGAGCAAGTTCATCGTCGTCTGTACAATGATAGTGGATCTCGAGGTAGCAGTGAACATTCGAGTACTGGCAGTGGCAGGATTCATCATCAGTGGCAAGTAAACCAGCAATATTCACATGATGGCATGTACCTAGGCCACTTAGACGTATCTGATGCAATGTCAGTATCCTTGATGTCACCAACAGTTTCAGAGTCACATCCATCAGAGATTTCAATCGGAAGTGACAATGATAGCAACAGCATAACTTTAAGTGGAGTTCATTCTGACCAAGTCATCACACCATTTTCTAAAAGTCACACCCGCTCCAATGTTGAAGGTCGTGTCTCATCATCCAGACTTGGGGAGAGAGGTTTCAATCATCTGCAAACAACTGCTTCTGATCTGAACACTGGTCGGAGACGGTTGTCAGAAAATAGCCACAGAAACTCTGGATATGAACTTTTATCTTCTGCCAGCAGCACAATTGGGGATGAACAAGCTTACTTTCTCAGATCTCAAACACATTTACCAACCAGTCAGACTTCTTCATCACATTTTGTACATCATCCACCCAGTCACTCTCCATATCACCCTCCAAATACTTACAAGAGACAGAGCCAAGAGCAACGTCCAGCACCAACATACCCACCACCACCAATTCCTGCCAAAGAACAACTTAACAGCATGACCATTTTAGCGCCAGATGCTGATGAGTCACCTTATACCCATTATTCTCGGCCGTATGACCAGTCATTTAGTAATACAGATCACCATGACAATACTTGGCACAAAGATGGCAGAAATTCTGTAAGCAGCTCAGACAGTGAAAGAAACAGATCACAAATCATGTATGGAGAAAATATCTCAGTGTCTTATCAACAATCACAGCCAGGAATGTCTTTCAATAACCAGCATCAACAAATAGACAGTTCAGCTATAATGATTGACTACACAGCACCAAGTTCACAAGTGAATGACTTGCCTGATCAGAATAAACCCATCCGTCATGTTCGACCAGCAAGTGCCATGGATCAGTCTTCACATATCAGATCTGTTAATTCTAGACCACCTGTTGATGTTAGATCAAGACAACATCTGCACCAAGGCAGACTATCTGATCATGGAAGTAGAAGAGATAGTAGTGGACATTTACTAGATACAAATAATGTTAATAACTCTAGTAGTAAGTACAACCAGCCACATGTTACTGAGAGACCCAAGTCAGTACCACCTCATCTGTTCTACAAAACTGAAGACAAACATTACGGTCAGGAGAGGGATATTTATGGTTCTCCTACACATAGAAATAGAAATGTGGTAGAAATCGTAAGCAAAGACATGTTGAGAGAGACACCTGATAGGCGAGATCCTAGAGAGACAAAGTCCTTCTCAAATATAGGTTTCATTAGAGAACCAATTCGATCTAGTCATCAATCAGGTAGTCAATCACATGAGTCACAGAGCTCAAGACAGTCCCACCAACAACAGCATTTACCTTATCAACAGCAGCATTATATATATGCCAACAACATTGATCATTCGTCAGTAAGTAGCAACAGACAGATTGGAAATTGGAGCTCACCTTCATTACCAATGTCATCATTGCCTTTACAGCAGCCCCATTATTCTCCTCAGACAGCTTCATATCCTACAAGAAACCTGACAGGATCAAGATCAAACTCTGTGGACCAGTTTTACTTGCACAAACTAGACTCATCACCTTTGGTTCATCAGGAAGAGGATTTTTATATTTCTGGGCAGCAACAAAGCAGACTGGGTTATGATCCTGACATGAAAAGACATGCTGCCAGTAGGTCCTTGGTTAGATCGCAGTCCAGTAGGGCATATGTCCCTGGCACTGCATCCACCTCCGGTATTGCACATGGTGTATCATATGGTCAACACAGGACACCAGAGAGATGGAGTCTTCAAGCAGATCAACATGATAAAGATGACCAAAATGGATCATCTGATTGTCAGCATGATCCACTTTTTCATCCTAGTGATCACCTGTTAGAATCTTCCTCAAATTTCCAAAGAAGTACTTATGTTGCAGACAGGAATTGCAGGCAGTATCGAGGAAACAATGAATCTAAAGATATAGCAGTGCCTTCTCTTCCTGAGGGTAGTTCTTATTCCCAGTGCCAAAAGCTTTCAAATAGTAGCAATCATACCATTCCACCACAACGGAATCATTCTCATAATTCATCCCAGTACCACAAAGCTAATGGTCCATCAAGCTCAGATTTTGTCTCACATGAGCCGAGCAGTCATTTTGGTGGATCACACCTACACCAGTCATCACAAGAACATGATGTTAAACCACAAGGAAAACTATCTAGTAATCACCAACATAATATTCCATCAAATATACCTACCACAGCGGAACTAACCTCTCCAGATCACAAAACTGGCAGTTCTCCATCCCACCACACAACCTCACAACTATCTCCACAACCAAAACATGTTCCTCCCAAATCAGAGAAAGAGTTAGAAGCAGAACAGACAACAAACACAAATGCTATTTGGTATGAGTATGGCTGTGTTTAATCTTGTCTTAATCAAAATATCTATTATTTAGACTTGAAGTTGACAATACATAAGTTTCCCTAGATATTCTACACTTAATGATCTAACTGTACAAGATGCTTTCACAGAATTAAACAGCCTTCCCTTTCAGAAACAAGCTTAGTATGTCAGGTATTTGAAACCACACGTCAAAATCGTGTCTTTAATAACCAGACTTGATAGGTTATTCATTTTACAATCAAAAATAACAAAGAGCAAAAGCCTACAAATATGATATTATCACCAAATGTGCAATACTGTATTATTTGTTACATTCCACTGCTTCTTCTAAGAAGAAGAAAAAATAATTAATTATTTATTACTTGAAGTGAAGGTTTTTGCATGACTTTCTGTGTGTAAATAGATATAACAAGATAGATAAAGCTGAGTATTAGTACATTTCTGTGCACAGTGGCTGCATATGTGTGCTTATGGATATATGATCCATGGGACCAGTGAGTGATCTCATTGACATGATCAGTATGTTAAGTTGAACATTACCATTGTGGCAAGTTAGACATCACCATGTCAGTTGACATCACCACTGTGGCAAGTTGAACTTCACCAGTATGTCAAATTGAACGTCACCAGTACTCAAGTTGATATTATCACTGTGGCAAGTTGGACGTCACCAAGTGGTCAAGTTGGATATTATCACTGTGGCAAGTTGAACTTCACCAGTATGTCAAGTTGGATATTATCACGTGGCAGAGTTGGATGTCACCAGTATGTCAAATTGAACTTCACCAGTATGTCAAATTGAACTTCACCAGTACATCAAGTAGGATATTATCACTGTGGCAAGTTGGACGTCACAAGTATGTCAAGTTGGACCATTGTGGCAGGTTAACATTGTCAGTATGTCAAGTTAGATATGATAAATATATCAAGTTGGACATGGGCAATACATCAAGTTGTACTTGTTTAGTATATCAGATTAATTTGGCCATTATGTCAAGTTCAACTTGTCACTAAAACCAAATTGACATCATCTCAGAGGGATCCCATCAATTGTGCTTGAAAATTGCTGTGTAATAATTGACCTAACATCACAAAGATAAAAGTTTCTAATTTTAAGTCTAGAAAATAAACCTGGTATAAGATAATCCTCTTGTTGCTTGTGATTGTTTATTGACTTCTCTTCTAGTTATGATGTTTACAATCTGGTTACCATTGTGTTATCTCAGCTCTACAGAATCAGCAACTTCCAGAGTTGTATGCTTAGATATTTCCTTTTGATTTATTAGTATGACTTTTTCTATTGGGATTCACCATGTTTCTGCAACCAGCAGTGAGAATTGTGTATTTGGTTGGCATTCATTTACAATGTTTTATCATTGTGACAAATTATTTTCCATAATTCTGAGTGTTTTAATAATTAGGAAAACTTAATTTTAATTGTGAGTGATTTATAATTATGAAAACTAAATTTATTTTAATTTTGATTATTTTATAATTTTGAGTGATTTATAATTATGAAAACTAAATTTATTTTGATTATTTCATAATTGTGAGTAGCAATTGATGATTTTTTAATCATGTAAAGCTATTTGTTGTAATTTTCAGTGTTTTTTTTAAATTGTGTACTGTTATTTGTCTTAATTTTGAGTTTTATAAATATGAAAAGTTGTGCTAATTTTGAGTTTTTTTTATTTTGAAACACTATTTGTTTTAATTCTGAGTTTCTTATAATTGTGTTATTTATTGAAATTTTCATTGTATTAGAAGCTGTGTGAACTGTTTTATTATGCTCTTATATTCCTTTCTCAAGAAATATAAAGCTATCACTACAGTTGTTTCTCTACACTGAGGTACTTTTTTTCTCCCTCTACTTTGGTAGTGCTGTTTTATGTTTATTACACACATCAAAAATATATTATGTAAATAGTTTCTATCTGTCTAGAAAAACTATGTGTCAAACCATTACAATTTAATTTCACCTTCATATGAACATACATTTAATATAATACAAACAGTTATGCTAGTTTAAAGTTAATTAACAAAGACAATTCACTGGCAGAGAATAGATAGATATAGACATCAGCTGATACTTGAGATGTCATAACAATAGGGACATTTAAAAAAACATTTTGATAACATGAAGAGCTGATGACAAATATAAAAAAAATTAATTTCCCATAGCCTTTTCAGATCTTAAGGTACGATGTACCTGTTACTTAATATTTATAGCCTTAGTGTGTAGGAGGACCAATTCCTTTCATCATGTGGGGAACATCAATTGTGAAATTGAACCCACAACTGTCTGAGTCGATAGATTTACACATTACACTAATCCGTCCTACTGATGACAAGCACCATGTTATATATTGACATTGTTAGAGACCTTACAGCACTGAGCTGCAGCTGTTGGAGGTCTGATGGTCGTCTTTTCTTCTATATCTAATTGAGCCAGGTAATGATCCATTCAGCTTGGATGACTGAGCTAGGAAGTGAACTAAACCTCTTTCAATTGGAAATCTTGCATTCGACACTGAACTGAACTTCTTCAAGAGAATGATGACAAGAGCAAATATATTTGGATAGTTTACAGATGTCAACATCATTATATGTGATGAAGATTGGAGATCATGAGGGGTCATCAGCAACAATATCTGTGAAGAAGATTAGAGATCATGAGTGGCCATCAGCAATAATATTGTGAAGAAGATTGGAGATCATGAGGGGTCATCAGCAACAATATCTGTGAAGAAGATTGGGATCATGAGGTCATAGCAACAATATTTGTGAAGAAGATTGAGATTATGAGTGACCATCACAGAATATATCTTGAAGAGATTAGAGATCATGAGTAGTGATTAACTATGTTACATAGCACAACATTTGAAGCTAACATGTTAGTCATAATAGTTCTCTTTGCACAGAGATACTCAGTTTATGATCAGGTTTTCTGTAATTACGTTATTGGATCCTGTGTCAATACTGCAAAGATATTTATTTATGAATTTAGAGTATGTTTATTAGCACAAGTATCTCAAACTATTTATATATGTGACCACACAGTTATTTATATGTGAAATATGTGTGTGGTAGATATTTTTTTCGACCCAGAAGCACATCAGCCTTCGACTCGGTGTCATGGACATCGTAACCCTTCAGTTCAGTGCCACGAACACCATAAATCTGGAGAACCTGTGGCTTTTCTGCCAGTCCGCGGAATTGAACCCGCACTCACAGAGGACTTGTCACCCGCCTTCCAACGTGCTACAAATGCGCTGGGGCGGGCGTGTGATAGATCAATGATCACATAGTTATTTATATGTGAAATGTGTGTGACAAGAGAAGAAAAACTTCATGTATTTCGATGTAAAATATGTGTGACCTAAGGGAAAACTGACCTGCATATTAAGATGTGTGTTACCAAGGGAAGACTGGCTCCAACATATTGAGATGTGTTTACCAAGGAAGACTGACTCCAACATATTGAGATTATGTACCAAGGAAGACTGGCTCCACATATTGAGATGTAGTGTTACAGTGAAGAAGAACTCACGGAATCTTCCACTATTGGATTTATGTGTTACAAAAGGAGACAGACTGGCTCCAACATATTAGAAGTCTGTTACCAAAGGAAGATGCTCAACATATTGAGATGTCTGTTACCAAGGGAAGACTGGCTCCAACATATTGAGATGTATGTTACCAAGGGTAGACTGACGACACCACCCCCTGTCTTTCCTCCCCTCCCCTCCCCCAAATTAAGATGGATGTTACCAAGGAAGACTATCTCACACAGTCTGAGATGTGTATTACCAAGGCAGACTGACTCCCACAGTCGGAGATATATGCTACCAAGGTAAGACTGACTCCCACAGACTGAGATGTGTGAAGTGTCTCTGCAGTGACAGGAAACTGAACTCACCTGTGATATCTTTGCACACTGTGAGTTTGTTTTTGATTTGCACTGTTCTTGTTGCAAAACAGCCATCCTGACATTTGTATTAGATATGCTTGATACAGTAGTATCTTAACATCTGTTACCATCAACATCGAATATTCTCAGGAACATGACTACCATCTATAGAAGCTTTTATAATTTAGGGAATAGTTATTTGTATTAACTGAAGCCTTTCCTAAATTTCCTGACAGTGATGTATTTATGCTGACAGTGTATCATATTTTTAAAACACATATAATGAATTTCATGCAACGAATTACTATCTCGCATTGAGGTTCTACTGGGAAGATATGCTTTTAGAAATTGAAGTTTGAAATGGTCTTATGCCATTCAACTGTGTTCTTTTTTAAATTATCTGTTTATATATTGTGTCAAAAATGCTTTTCTTTGGATTTGAAGTTGTTTTTTTTTTAATGCATACCTTTTTGGTTGATAGATATGACATATTTACCTATAGATTTTCCTGATCTACATTTATTTGTTTAATTTGTCAATTTCTAAACTACTTTCTTATTTTTATAGCCTTTACACCACAGGTTGTTATGATAAGTGTTTGACTATTGTGCTTCATAATGACAGGAAGACTTGAACTTTCAATTTCCGTCCTTTGTCTACTTAACGATAAATGTAAGGAGCGGTGATTATTATATGAGTGTAAGAAATATAGTAGAGCATTGTAAGCTATTACATTAAATGATGTTTGATTGTTGTGATTAAGCTATGACAGAACTGTCTGGCTGACTGTTTAATTCATCATGTTATTCTGTGAGATGAAGCAAGTAGAGTAACTAACCGACACATTTTTAGAAGAATAGTTAATACAGTATAATTAATTCAGGCAGCACTACATTTAATTATACATGTAGGCAGGCAGAAAGGAAACATTGTTGACCATTTTATAGATATTAGCACGGAAGAGATCATCAAAAGAAATCAGGTACTAGAGCCAAGGGAAGACCAAGAAAAAGATGGATAGACAATATCAAGACCACTCTATTTTTAAACATGGATATAACACAACAAGGGCGACTCATCTGGCCCTGGAACATAAATTAAAGCTCCCACCCTACGCTTAACGCCAAGAGTGGACAACCAATTCTATCATCCACCTGGGGAAAGACGATAGATAATAGCACTGAAGATCAAACAACTCTTCTATCATAGTCTTTCATCAGCACAAGATCTGGTAAGAAGATTATCTACTAAAAGTCATTATCAACATTCAAAAATATAAATTTGTAAGTACAAATTAAAATATATATTATGACAAAATTAATTTGAATATGTAATTCAGAGGTGGCCATGGGGATAGTTACTCAGTCTTTTAACCTTGACGTTCTGAGTTTGAATCACGCTGGGGACAGTTTGGTTGCAAATTGTTTCGCATGGATTTTTACAAAAGGACGATAACACCACCCGTTCAGAAAGCAATAGCAAACTAATGAACGTAATAATGCCTAGAAAAATCACAAACAGCATTAAAAAGCTGGGGTTGATTCGCAAAGTCCTGTCAAGGATATGCAATTAACTTTAATATCAGAGACAATTATCCATTTTGTAGTCTAGATCAAATAATAAATGAGACTGAAAGATGCCAGCACAGACAATTGCTAAAATATGACATTTGGTGAATACATTAATCTATTAATAAAGGTAGGAAAAGAAAGGTTATGGGGATAGAAGGTAAGTGCAAAAAGAAGGAAATCAATATAAGGAAAGACTGCAGTAAAACTGTATAGCAATATTGAAACATGCAGAAACAAAGCACTGTAGTTTTAAAAAGTACAAAAACATGTTTGCTGTATATTGTTTTTGTACTTTGTTTTTATGTATTTTGCTGAAGAGAATGAAAACACAGTACACACCAGGTAAAGGTCAAGGTAAAATTGTCTAAGATATTTAATCCTTTAGACTTGAGCAGTCTCATCTTGTTGACCAGACAGTTTACAAGAAGTTGCTGTCATGAGAACAACACTGTTGACGAATGTCTGTCTGGTGTCGTTGTGTCCAGTCATTGAATGCATAACAACTGAAGAATTTCCCCTATCATAGATGACTCAAGCATTCAGCAAAAATGCCACATTTGTTCCCTAGATATTTGATTCATATACTTGCATTGTATTTTTTGTTTGCAGAAAAAGTCATGATCTATGAAATTAATATATAAGAATCTGTGAGCTTTCACCAAAGTTGTAGTTTTATTTTAGTAGTCAAATTTACTTTTAAACCTGCACTATTTATTAATCAACTAACAAACATGGCAGACTTTTGAATCCTAAATGTTAGTTGTTTAGTTATATATTTTATTATCATATTTAAGGCTGTGCAAACAACAGCTTTTGTTCATGCCACAAATCTTTACTGCTTTATTTCAAAGTATACTTTTCCCTTGCCTGTTCTTGAAATATTGCTTCCATTCTGTGTGTTATTATGTCTACCAGATTAATATAAGATTTGCTTTTGATATCATTTTGTATACATAATTTTTTTAATTATGAATTTCTTATTGTTGTCTATAAGCTATCTCATTTTTATTATGAAATAATGTTATAACGTACACATTACCTACCACATTGAAAGAGGAACTGTGGTCAAATTAATTTTTGTTCATTATTTTCACTCTGCATGTGTATGTATATATCAATTAATATGTATATTTCTTATTTAAAAAAGCAACCTATTTGACCAATGTCATGTAATTAATTTTGTTGACAAATAAATGTAAATTTATGACTAGCTAACAGAATGTGAAAGAATCAATTTGGAACCGGTAACAGTCAGAATATGCTAATCTAACCATGGAGATCATTTGACAATGAACAGGGCACAATAGACTGAGGTACCATCTGTTTAACAAGTATAAAATAGGCCCATCTGACATATGTACATGTGGCACCAGCAAGATGACAGAGATACACATACTGCAAGAATGTCCAACGTACATGGAACAGAGAGAAAACACATGGCCAATCCCCATATCAGTCCAAGACAAGCTATACGGAGATGTACATGGACTCCGGTTGACCACTAACTACTTTAAAAGTATACAAATCGATGTCTGAAAACGTTGGAAGAAGAAGATTTGACAATAAAACAAATTATGATTGTATTTTGCAGCACATGGTCAAATGGGACAGACAAACGAATACAGACTGCAGCTTTTGGTAATTAATATGTTATGTGGACATTTCAGAAAAGATTTTCATTTGTCAAAGTAGAAGTCTGTGCGCCTCATGGCAATGTACACCCCATAACGAGGAGTGGAGACTCCTGATGTAAAATAAAGCTCCAGAGAACCTTTCCAAAACTTCATAAAAGAAAGAAAAGAAAATCAAAATTTCTTAGGATTAGAACAACAAAACATTTTGTAAAATATCTAGCTAAAGATGTTTCATAATCATAAACCACACAGTGATAAGAACAGATACTACCACATTGTGAACCCACATGATTTATTTGAATAGATTCTTACACAAATATTCTCAGATCATCCTCAAAGCTATTGACACAATGACATGGCGAATAGAATTTTACAAAAAAAGGAAAACTTGAGATGTTGTTTAAAAAAACAATTTTAGATATCATGGTTTTTTTTAAGTAATCAATGTCTTCTATGGGAACGTCTGGCCGAATGGATTAGAGCACGGCTTTCATGCGGGAGACTTGTGTTCAATTCATGGTAAAGTCATGGATTTTTTCTGTTGTGAGCATAAATGAAAAATCCTAACCTCAACAGTTTCAGTGACTGCACGAGACATGCGGCCATTAAATTCCTCAGGCTCTCATCCCTCCCGTCCTATGCTGCCCTAAAAAAGCGGTATTTACAGACAGTATCAAGTTTTTTTTTTTTTTAATGTCTTATATCATATAACCAAGACATGCAGAAAAAAAAGATATATTGACAAGATAAAAATAGGATTATAGATGATTGTCAACAAAACAAAAGAACTGAGAAGACAATTTTGTTTTATATTGACAAGTTGTCAAGCAATTGGCGGTGTGTAAATGTAGACTTTTGACAAATTGTTTGATTGATGATATGATCATGATCACTGCACTTCAGTGAGTAACTATGTTTGCTACAATCTCTTTCATACATAGGAAGATGGATTGCGTTTTCAAGATTGCGGCTGAGTGTTGTGTATAGTGACGGCGCTAGTAAGTTCACGCCGTCATACGCGGCACCGCCGCTATGTTTTGTAAACATTTTCCCGTTGCCTTGCGGGGCGGTTGTGTAGCAATCAAAGGCTAGAGAATGCTAACCTGAAACAAATGCTTGCAGAAAACAGATGCACCAGGCCGTAAGGCGCATAACATGGTGCAACGACCCTCACAATGAGGAATAGGATAACGGATTCTACTGTCGTCGATCTGCCCCAAAGATTTAGCCACACAGTAAGAATGTCGGATCTACCATCGTGGACAAAACTAACTGCGGGAGGCCCACTTACACCAGCATCTAAGACAAACTGTATGGCGTGGCTGATAATCTGAGGCAGACGGCTGACTTTATTAGAGAATCCGAAATCCCAATCTAGTAAGAACACAGAAGAAGAAGATACATAGGAAGATCTCAGTTGAAGTGCAGTCTATAGCACCGGTGAGGATACATGATATAATTTTGAAGATGATGAAATTTGTGGAATTTTTTCAATCTGTTTTAATGATTTTTGCTTGCCAGCGACTTTACAGCCTAATCTGATTGATTTTCAACTGCCAAGGATTCTCTTTATGTTCTCAACTTAAACACTGAATCTACTTTTTATCATGAATTTTTAATAGGACTAGGAATTCTATCTCACCTATATTGAGATCAGGGATCATTTTTAACATAGCCAGATCCTCCACAATGGACGCTAGCCAAGTATGTACAGTTTTCAAAAGTATGTTTGAAATCATGTTGTAGTGTACAAGAGGGAGATGTACATGGTTGAAGTATGATGGTAAGCTGTATGTGTGAAGTTAACATATGATGGTAAGCTGTATGTGTGTGAAGTTACATATGATGGTAAGCTGTATGTGTGAAGAAACATATGATGGTAGGCTGTATGTGTGAATGTACATATGATGGTAAGCTGTATGTGTGAAGGAACATATGATGGATGGTAAGCTGTATGTGTGTGACAGTACATATAATGGTAAGATGTATGTGTGTGACAGTACATATAATGGTAAGATGTATGTTGTGAATGTACATATATGTAAACTTATGGTAAAGGTACATATGATGGTAAGCTGTATGTGTGTGACGGTACATATGATGGTAAGCTGTATGTGTGTGACGGTACATATGATGGTAAGCAGTATGTGTGACGGTACATATGATGGTAAGCTGTATATGTTCTAATTCATTTTGGCATTTACATTACAAAAAAAGACGATGACTAATTCCTTTGGATGTTTGTCAGACTATTCCTATTTTCATTAACCTCTATCAAAACATATTTTGTAGTCCTTTTAGAAGTCCATGGTATTCTTAATATTCTTCTGTAAAACCACATTTCCAGATTTTTCTTGTCTCTTTATTGTCCAAGATTTACTTCGATACATCGGCTTGGATGTATCTTTAACCATATATTTTCTATCTCATGCAAGCATTTGTTGCGTAATATGTACTTCATTTTCTGGAACGTTTAACTATCTCAGGCCTTTAATCTTCATTATTTCTGCCCTTCATCTCCTACTTATTTCCTGTCTCCCACTTATCTCCTATCTGTCTTCTATCTATCTACTATATGTCTCCTATTTGATATTATTAGGATGTTGAGATACTGAAATCTTTGAACTTGTTTAGTCTTATTTTCACAGTAAGGTTACTCTCAGGATTATATTTCTTCGATATGACTATCACTTTTATCTATTTGCTATTTAAACTGGGAACTTTTGTTTTCTTGGTTACTAAACTGACATCATTGCACTCCGGGCAGACCCAAAGGTGCTCAGTCTCCCCCAACAGATATCGAAGAGTATGCATACTGGTGGTTCCTGTGGCTCGCTGGTTAAACACTCCTCACTCTGCCCCTCAGGCATCCAGTTCTACCTGTACAACAGGTAAAATCTAAACTGCTTAAATTGATGGATTGATTCAACATCTATTTTAGTGTCTTCGTCCAACTGGCAGTCGCGTAGAGACTGAAGAGCATCCATCTTCAACTCCCCAACAATCGATGCTGTTAATGCAAGTCTTACCGCTCTCTCATTACCGTAAGCACCTATCTTCCCAGGACATTAGATCCTTGTAATCCTCTAGATGTTAGAAGTTTTGTCTTCACTTTTATACACTTCATTATCAAACATTTTCTGAAAATCTTGTTCACATTTTGCTATTAAGATAGTGTTTCATATAGAAGTGTAAAGAAAAAGTATATATTAGTAGAAACAATCTTGTGTTATTCGAAATATGGTTTCTTATATTTTGTTTACTTTGTTAGTGATGTCTGCTGCTCGTATTAAACATTGCTCAAAGATAATTGTTTGAGAATTATTTCAATTTATTGAGATATTATTGTTGACATGTTTCACAGACAAGGTTATGAAAAATATTAAAGTATTGAAATCTTTATCAATCAGAGCATCATATATTCAGTTGTCTATACAATCAGAGCATCATATATTCAGTTGTCTATACAATCAGAGCATCATATATCCAGTTGTCTATACAATCAGAGCATCATATATTCAGTTGTCTATACAATCAGAGCATCATATATTCAGTTGTCTATACAATCAGAGCATCATATACCAGTTGTCTATACAATCAGAGCATCATATTTTCCCAGTTGTCTATACAATCAGAGCATATATTCAATTACATTCACAATGATGATATTACTCTTCTATCTCAGACGTATAAAGATATCTAGAAATAGCTTTGCTGCCCTTAACCAGTACAGCCAGATGATTGAACGGAAAATCAAGCAGAAGAAAACAGAAATAATGACTCTGAACATGGTCAGCACCAGCCAAACTAGAAGATAAAAATCCTTCTAAATAGAACTGCTTTCACATATCTTGAAAGTGTTATCAACCACGAAGGAGAAGCTGTATCTGACATTATCAGACTAAAGCATGAAGTCCATTCATGGTCCTTTCAGACGGTCTGGAAAGGAACCAAATACAGCATCAGAACCAACATTAATATATACTGCAGATATGGGCTTTCAACTTGACTATACGGATCAGAATGCTGGAGAATGACAGAACAAGATATGCTTAAACTCTCCACCTTCCATACATTGTATCTGCAAAACAATTTAGCTTGCTGTGGCCAAGAACTATCTCTATATCCAAGAACAGCTTACATAGTGTCAGCAAGAGAATATGAGCACCATCATCCAAAAGAGACGTTGGAGAAAAAATCTGACACACAGCTATGCATGGAGACTTAATTCTGTCACGAAAACTGATTCATTGATTGGACCATCATCATTGCACTTCGGTGAGTAGCCATATGTGATCCGGTCTTTTTCTTACACAGGAAGATCTCATCTGCAGTGCACGAACTCCGTAGCACCGTCGAGGGTCCATGATGTAATTTTGAAAATGGTGAAGATAATTATGTAGGAATTTTAAATCTTCTCGATTTTGAACTGCCAAGGGTTCTTTTTCGTGCTCAAATTGAACTTGGGACTTACATTTTATCGTCCGTCTCCGATATGACTAGGATCTCTGGAAAAATATCCAGGTGGCTCCAAGGAGCGAATCTGGGACCTTTGGCACGAGAGACGAGCACATAACCTCTACGCCACAGAGATGACAACTGAACTGAGATTGACACCAAAGTTTAAGAAACCTGAGCTGAGATTGACACCAAAGTTTAAGAAAACTGAACTGAGATTGACACCAAAGTTTAAGAAAACTGAACTGAGATTGACACCAAAGTTTAAGAAAACTGAACTGAGATTGACACCAAAGTTTAAGAAAACTGAACTGAGATTGACACCAAAGTTTAAGAAAACAGCTGAAATTGACACCAAAGTTTAAGAAAACGATTTAAAGGGTTTTAAATCCGAAGGATTGACTTTATTGCACCGGGTTTTACCCCATACGGCTCGGTTCTTCTCCGCAGAAATGGTACCCTCCCTGTTGAGAGTATTGCACAAAGCACGAACTCCGTAGCTCCAGCAACAATCCTAGGGGTATCTGGAAAAAACTGCACTAGTGAACAGAAGGGCGCTGTCCGGACTCGAACCTTCGACTCACAAGGCAAAGGGCTTAGCCACTGAGACCCCCAAACACGGGAAAGATCCAAAACCATATGTAGAAGAACAATAGAACAGGAACTGAAATAAAATAATCTCAGCTAGAACGAAACAGAAGATGGAAAAGGACAGAGAAGAATAAAACTGCATTTCTTTATGCCGTGTCACAAGCTAGAGAGAGAGAGAGAGAAGAAGAGAGAATAGAAATAGAAAAAAATATGCAATTATTAATTTTGTCTGTCTTCTCAGCATAAATAAAATATTCGAATATGCAATTAAAAGCAGCATGCAGACAGATTTGAATGAAACAAAACCAAAAAAAACAATATGTTTACTCTTGCCAGACAATTGAAGTTATCAATTATTACCAACACATTATGAAGTTGGACACAGCAAAATTAATGGAACTGCTTTTCTTTCTTAATTTTGTAAACTTTTCTCAGCTTGTATTTCAAGTTTAAGTAACCAAATTATTAGAATGGAATTGTAATGTTCATCAGATAAATTTGCTTATTAGTTTATCTTGGGAATACTACATTATTGAATGTGCCTGTACATACAGCAAGTATATATAGTATCAATAACTGACACATATGAACAAGTCAATCACTTAAAAGTTAGAAACTGCTCAGACTGTAGTAATATAATCTCACTGACTCTTACTTACTTATTCCTTTCTGCTCCTTGTGAAGCATGGGACCTCAACAGTTGTCCTCCACTTTTCCCGGTCTCTGGCTGCTTTCTTTATGGCCTCCCAGGATAGTCTAACATCCTTCACTTCCTCAAGAAGACTCCGTCTCCATGTCTGTTTAGGACGTCCCCTTTTCCATTTTTCCTGCAGGTTCCACTCAAGAGCATGTCTCGCCTGTGTCTTCCGTAGGGTATGCTTGATCCATCACCATTTTCTCTATAACACAAACATAACATGTACGTAGACCAAACAAAAGTTATACAAGTAAATAAATAAAAAAAAGTAATGTTCTAACGAAGAAGAACAATTTAGAGTTAGAATACATATTATCTACAGATCTGTTGTATCTGTTCAGTGAAAATATTTTGAGTTCCGTAAATGAGATAGTTGGAATTACAGAAGGTGGACGTAATATACTATTTCTTCTTCCAACGCTCCATATCGACCGCCTGTTAAACACTCGTTGTGATTTGTATGTGAGAAGAGCAAATTTACCTTGTGTAAATTATGCGCCTACAATTAGACCAACATATCCGATTTCTGCGACGCTTTTTATTTACTAGGATAGCTTCCTTGGGCCCACACTTCAGTCACCTCTCATGACATGCCTTGTAGGTCTTAGTGTTACTATTCTTTGCTTCCTTTGCGAGCACCACAACACACGGGAACACACTTGAGATAATGCTGACGACACTGTTCTTGTATGTAATAAGTTATTTGTTGTGTGAAATCAGAAGACTTCTTCAGTGCTACTACATATTTGTTTTCTGAATCTACACAAAGACAAAGCTCATTATCAACAAACGACACATAGACAACCATCATTATTCGGAGAATATGTCATGAGAAGAGCACATAGTGTCAAACAGGGACATCAATAGACGACTAGACATATAACAACAGAGAAAGAATATTCTGGATAGTCTAAATTTATGACAAGTAAAATGTCAACATCTAAACTGATATTATATAACTCAAGACAGACGTTTGTGGAGATTAATGATCACTTCTCTAGTCGGTATGGCACACGATGATGATAACATGATCAAATATTATGTGTCTTATCTTGTACTATATTTGATTATTCTCTACCTAGTTACATAAATCGTGTTGTGTTGTTTATACTTAGTAAGAACAAATAATAAGATTATGTCATCATCATCAGGAGCCGTGCCGGCTGACGTAGGCGATCATGGATCTCCACAAATCTCTGTCGTTGGTGTTTGCTATCAACTCAGATGTTGACGCTCTACCGCGCCATGAAGTCAGGCCATCCAACATTTTTCTCTCTGTCTTCCCCTGTCTCGTCTACCCTCGATTTTACCGGTGTCACGATGTGTTCTAAACTCCCTCCTCATCATATGCCCGAGAAATGATGACTACCTCTTTCTTATATTGATGATAAGCTTTCTCTGTGTCTTGATCTCATTCAGCACCTCAACATTAGTCATTTTAGCAGTCCATGGGATTCTCATCATTCTTCTATAAAACCACATTTCTGTGGCACTCAGAGATTTTTCTATCTGTGTGTTCATTGTCCATGACTCGCATCCGTATGTCAGTATTGGTTCTATGTAGCACTGAATAACTCGCATTCTGATCGGGATTGACAAGGACTTGTTGCAGATAATGCTTCTCATTTTCAGGAATGATGTTTTCGTTTGTCCTATTCTGCTCTTTATTTCTAATCGGCATCTGCCATCTGATGTTACCAGGACTCTGAGGTATTTAAATTGTTGCACTTGTCTTAGATCAGTCCCATTTACTGTGATGGTGCATTTTGGCAAAATCTGCTTTTTAAATATTAACATAACTTCTGTATTCTTAATATTCAAACTGAATCCTTTGTTGTTACTTTCTGTCACAACCTTATCAACTAATTTCTTGAGCTCCATTTCATTTCTTGCTATTAAGACAGTATCATCAGCGTATCTCAGGTTATTTATGATATGTCCTCCCACAGCTATTCCAGGAAAATCTCCAGGAAAGATTATGTATAGCCTTTATTAGACACAAATAGAAACGCTAATATTGGCTGTTGTCCACCATTTTAAATTTCAAATTGGGAAACAATATAAATTATTATTTCCGTCCGTTATTTTCTAGGATTGTTGCTGGAGGCACGGAGTTCGTGATTTGTGCAATCATTTATGAGGAGATTGACCCAGAGAAAAGGGGAAACACATTGTGACGAAGTTTGTTTCTTATTCGGTGTTTAATAATCTGTTAAACACAACTACTCTCTCTCTCTCAGCTTTTCTCTCTCTCTCTCTCTCTCTCGCACTATTTCTTTTTATATAAATCACACCTTTTGTTTATTTGTTTTCTCTCTTTCTCTGTGAATCAGACAATTTATTGTTGTTGCTGTCTCCAGTATCGTCTGTCTTTGTTATGCACTCTCTAGTATCTTTTCTCTCTCTCTCTCTCTCTCTCTCTGTGCCTCTCACATTGTTTCTGTCTACATCAATCACACAATTTATTTATTTGTCTCTCTCTCTCTGTGTAAATCAGACAATTTATTTTTGGTCCCGTCTCCAATATCTTATGTCTTTGTTATGCACTCTCTAGTATCTTTTCTCTCTCTCTCTCTCTCTCTCTCTCTCTCTCTCTGTGCCTCTCACATTGTTTCTGTCTACATCAATCACACAATTTATTTATTTGTCTCTCTCTCTCTCTGTAAATCAGACAATTTATTTTTGGTCCCGTCTCCAATATCTTCTGTCTTTGTTATGCCCTGTCCAGTATTTTCTCTCTCTCTTTCTCTCTCTCCGGTATATCTTCTCCAGTACCTTGTCTCTTTGGTGCATCATGCCAAGTACCTTCTCTCTATCTCCGGTATGTGTTTTCCAATATCTTCTGTTTTGTTGTGCCCGTTCACCATCTTGTCTCTTTGTTGCATCATGTCCAGTATCGTCTCTCTCTCTTTCTCTTTCTCCCTACTTCTCTATGTTGTTTCTTCTCGAGTTATCTAATCATACACGGAAGTTACACGTGTAGCGTTACCCATCACCATATTCCTACCCTTTCAACATTATATTCTGTAATCGTATGTGCTCTTGGGACGTTCAGAACTCATACTAACCTATTTGTGTTCAAGTCTTTTCAGATTAGTATGGATCTAGTAACCTATCCGACATATGGTTAATCTCATATTAAAAATCATTTACTTTCCCCACACTGAATCTTCTTGTAAATACCAGGGCTAGGTATACCTGCTAGTTTGTTACTCTCACATATTAAGAAGCCGTCATATCGGATATGAGATCATTTATACTTCCGTGTTCCTCTCTCTTCTCTCTCTCTCTCTCTCTCTGCTCAGCATCTAATCACCTTAAATGACACATTTACCCGACAATTTCCCTACATTCTAACCCATATGGTAAATAAATAGACAGTAAGTATTTAGGGCCTCCAAAATCAATTTCCACAAACTGTTATTTTCTACACAATGTAGACTAACGTTTTTCAGACCACAACAAGCTATTTTTTTTTTTTAAAACATCTTAGTCTTGCATTTTTTAAATAAAGTTGACTACAGGGCACATATAACCAGTTCAGATTCGAACAGTGCTTTTTTTTTTAAGCTGATTTTCGGTGTTTTCAACGATCTCTCGTCTATCTGTCTCATTCCTACATATTAAGATGTTATCTGCAAAAAGTCAATGTTTGACCAATCCGGTTGGCTGTATTTTGACTAGATTTGCTGTGTAGAAATTGAATAATATGGATGATAGAGTGAAACTCTGTTGTAATTCCGGGCATAAAAGGATAGGATCTAACGTCCATGTTTCTAAACGTAGCGCAACGGTTCTCTTCATCAAAGAGGCAGATATCCAGTTTACCAGCGAAAGGATTCACCCCACATTTTAGCAAAATGATTATCATGACTGAAAAATCTAATTTGTTATAAGCATCCTTCAAGTCAATGAACGGAGCAATATCTTCTTGCTTGGATTAGAATTCCTCATAAACATCGTAAGCAAACGTGCCAGCATTGTCCCATGTCCCTTTCACTGGCCAGTAGCTACCCAAAGTGTAAGGGAGGATGTGGTCTGTCTCCAGTGACACATTATTGATCCCTATCTTCTCCAGTAATTTATCATAACCAATTTGCAAGATCAGTATGCGGTAGCTGATGAGCAAGTTGTGATTCTTCTCATGTTTATGGAGCGGTCAGTTATGTTATGTTATGCGATCGACGTCATGGCACATTAGGCACCCCCATTTATTTATTTATGTTATTTATCTCTAATAAAGACCACACTGTTCCTACTCTGAACTGAAACTGCTAGTTCCACTCATTTGAAGCTAAAATCACATGGTGACATGTCTCTCAGAGCAGAGTCGACGCAGACGTGTTATTTGTTTGAAGATAAAAGTTGAGATGCCTAGCTGTCTCCAGTGAAAAAGCAAAGGATGGTGTTGGCACGATCTACTATATTTATTATAGAGTAGGTCGTGGTGTTGGCAAGCAGTAGAGTTATTTTAAAAAAAAAACTCACTATTGCATAACCTTAGAGACATTGTTCTTAGAGCTACGAAAAAAATTAAACATACGTTTTCAAAACTACTTTTTATTCGTGAATTTGTGATTAACGTTAAAGCCGGCGGAGAAAAATAGGGCCCATGAATGTATAATACGAAAGTTGCTATGTACAGGAGGTGTGAAGTATGCACACAATTAAAGCTACGTCACTATCATCATAATGAGAACTCGAAGTTGTCCAATTATCTGTTTAGTCTTCATATGTTAATTGTTCTCAATGTTAGCAGATGTCTTTCATTATCTTACAAAAAACAATGGCTCCGGTTTATTCAACACGCAAGAAAACACAATAAACATAAATACAGATCTTCAAACAGGAATAACACTTTCAAAGATTAGAAATGCTGTAAATATGGCTCCATTTAACAAGTCACCAAGCTCAGAAAATATCCCTGCCGACCTACGCAAAGCAACTAAAGAGGTCGGAATAAGCTGGCTACACAGACCATTCAACCAAGTCTGGATCACACAAGAAACACCAGAAGATTGGAGGATTGCGATAATAGTTCTTATCCGGAATAAGAAAGCTAGCAAAATGGATTGCACGAAATATAAAGGAATAGCGCTACTGAGTCACACCGGAAAAATATTACGTACAGTACTCGAAAAAAGGCTGAACCATACCATCGTGCCACAGCTCATGGCTCAACAACCAACAAATTGGATTCCTGTAGAACAGAAGCTGTAGCGACGCAATATTCGCCCTCATGCAGTTAGTGGAAAGGCCTGTCGAATCTGATAAACACCTACACGTTACGTTCGTGGATCTAGAAAAAGCGTTCGACAGTGTAGATGTGAACAAGATGTTGAAAGTATTGTCAATCTATGGAGTTAACAACATGAGAATAAACATGACAAAATCGAAGTAATGACATTCACTAGAGAGGAAAAGCACAACCAATATCTCCATTGACAAACATCAATTAAAGCAAGTCAAAGACTTACACATCTAGGAAGAATTTTTTCAGCAAATAGATGAATAGCTAACGAAATCCAACATAGAATCCAAAAGAGCGTTTTTCAACACAATCTTTCTCCCAACATTATGCTATCAGTGCCAACCTGGGCGCTGACATCAAACGATAGAATAAAACTAGTCAAAATAGAGATGAAGTGTCTACGCAGAATGCTGGGAGTATCAAGAAGTAAGCAGTTTAGAAATGAAGACATCAGGAAAATCAATGTGAGTACATCAGCTCTGAACTTCATCTAGAAACAACAAATTAAATGGTTCGATCACATAGCCGATTACCAACATACAGTGCGCATCAAAGAGCAATGTTACTTCGATACATTGGACACAAAGCAAAAGGCCATCCACGCAAAAGGTGGGCATAAGAAATAACAGGGGCAGTGAAAAACACTATTTATGAAGCGCACATAAAAGCATCTTTTCTTATCCTGATGCTGAGGATTAGAGAAAAGAAGATATATTCTGAGCTAACCGATTTTACGTAACTGGTAGTGCGTGACATACGTAGTTTTAACATCTATCATCTTGTATTCCACGGGGATTAGGTTATCGATTGGCAGTACTGTTACGAGACCGTCAAACCGAATATTATAATGCTAACGCTGCTGACAGCAACCAATCTTAAGAAGCACAAAGCGGCAGATTTCTGTCGTTACTGTATAATCATGTGTAAATATCAACAAATCCACGTGCTGAAACGCTTAAAATAGAATTTGGCACATAGTTCACTTCCGGCGTTATAGCAGAAACCTGTTAGAAAACAAAATTGTTTACGGGGAAAGATCTTCAGCATATTTACAACGGCTGTACAAAGTCAGGGGTTCTGCAGCAAATATGGATGCAGCAACTTCTTCGTCCGTTAGATCAGACTACACCGGTACTGTTACTCTAGAGCTGAAAAATGGTAAGTAGAGAGGAAGTAGTTTCTGATATGTAACGCAGTTTAGTGATCTGTGACAAACCTGGCAGGTAGTGCTTTAATGTAGTAACTGCGATGATAACGCAAAAGCGTTTGCAAGATATGCATAATTCAGTATACAAGTATTTTGAATAGCGGCTATAATTACTGTTTAGCATGTTCAGCCTGCCAGACTCACACAAGTCTTGCAACGGTAAACTTCTATCGAGCGTCGACTTTTGTTTGTTAGCAGCTTCGATTTCACCAGTAAAGGTTTCATGCAGCAGACACCGCGACTTCTTTGATCTGACTAGTCTACTGTAGACTACGTTTGACGCTTTTTTTTATATCGATCTATGTGACCGAATTCTGCAGTGAAAGGGGATAGAAGTTTCTCATCATGAGACTTTATGCCCAACCCCTAAATGTTTGTACAACATAATAAAGAACGACAAAAAACATTTGTGAACAAAATCAATGACTATAGATTATGTTGCCAATTCAATATGTATTGTTACAAGGGTCTTCTTTCAACACTATTAGTATTTTAATCAAGCCAGCATGTTTGTCAAACGAAACCTATCTCAACAGTCTCATTGTTAGTATCATATTAATAAATCAAATTAATTTGTGTTGATACATGAGTATGCGAGGATTACTTGTCTAACATGAGTGTGTTACACTGTTACATGAACACTTTATAGTTTACCTCTTAGTATATGTATACTAAAACCACTTATTTTACACACCATTTTTGAAGACTCAATTTTAAGGTGAGGGTGTCCTAACAACATCCGTTATAACTTTCTTATGTTCAGAACAAAACTTCAGACAACAAAGTGTGCACAATTTAAAGATCTATTTAAAAACACATCAGTTCTTTAGAATATCTATTTATACACAACATATTCATGTTTTAACATTTTCTGGCAGAAGATACTAGTTTAATGACTAGTTGAACATATGACTCGCATGAAAAACTAAATCACAGCATGAAAAATTATATGTACAACTATATGTAAAATCTGCTATAAATAATACAAATGGATAGGTAAACTACATTTTGTGTCACGATTCTGTGCAAAACAGACATTAGGCTTATTTACACAGCTTTCATATATATATATATATATATATATATATATATATATATATATATATATATATATATATATATATATATATATATATATATACTAAATTAAGTATATATATATACTACAATTACATCATGGCCTTTGACTATGTATAAATGAGAAATTGTAGAACAATTTTAGGGACATGATTATCACATTTGATGCACTTAATAGAAACACTATACAATGTACAACAAGCAGCTGTTAAAGGAGCTGGCAAAACATCAGAATGATTCATGGTGTGAAGGGGCATAAGACAAGGTTGCATCCTCTCTCCATATTTATTTAACATCTATGCAGATTATATAATTAGAATGTCTGGATCAACAAAAACCACACACGTTTTGATCTATTTATAATTGTTGGAAATATGATTCCAGAGTTAAAGATATACAGATAAGACAGTTCTCCTTTCAAATAGAATCAAGGGATTGGAGCAGATAATCTTGTCTATTAGAAAACACTGAAGTCCAGAACATTTTCCTTAACTCTTTCCACGCTTTAAGCCGCACACTGCGCCACGGCGGAAGTCCGTTGCACGCTTTAAGCCGCACACTGCGCCATAGAGTTGCTCCCTTATAAGAAGTCTTTATAGTTTTACTTCTACTGTTTTACTTCTACTACTTTTCAACCTTGTTATTCTATTGGGTTGCCCAGTTTTCTTCAATTTAGTATATAATAAGATATATATGTTTATTTATTGACGAGTAGTTGGATCGTAATTTAAAAAAAATAATTTTTTTACTTCCTTGAATTAACTGCTTAAAAATTGAGAAAATAAATGGGCGTGAAAAGAGTTAACTCCTTGTGGACTAAACGCCACACTAAGTGGCATTTTTCTATAGTAAAAACACATGCCCTGGTCCACTAAGAGTGAATACAGAAGAAGTTAAGATTATGTACTCTGACAAAGCAAATTGTAAACCAAAAATTACAATCAATAATGAAGAAATTGAAAATGTTACAAATTTGGAATTATCCTGGCTCTATAATTAACAATGAAGATGGTGCAAAATGAGACTAGCCATGCCATTTCAGAGGGTGGCTAGTATGAAGAAACTATGACATAACACAAACAGGGAAACAAAAGTAAAGCTTCTTTACATTCATTTCCTCCCGTGTGTTGCAGGGGCTCGTAAGGGAGCAAAGAATAGTAACACTGTGACCTACAAGGCATGTCATAAGAGGCAACTGAGGTAGGGACCTAGGGAAGCTACCCTAATAAGTAAAAAAGCATTGCAGAAATCAGCTGCGCTGGCCTACTTGTAGATGCGTAACTGGGACAACGTAAAGTCGCTCTTAAGCTCAGATCACATACAAATCACAAAGAGTGGTTTAACAAGTGGTCGATATATATATAACGTTCGAATAAGAAAAGACATTAATTTTTCCTGTGGCAACATATGGAGGGGAATCATGGACCATAACACAAAGAACAAATTCAAGTTTTATGAAGCAGCGGACTATAGAAAATTCTGAAATGCCCTGGATAGATATTAGTAAAATTATAGATATCCATGACCTGAAGATCAAGGAACATTGCCTCTTAAATAACATCTTGTTCTGAAAACTTAAATATTTTGATCTCATTAAACATCACAGTGAGTTGTAGGAAACAATAATGGAGGACATGGTTCCTGGAAGATAAGGCAGGGAACAACCAAGCGATGTCAAAGACATTACATTACATAAAACAGGACATTAAAGCAACCTTGAACAGGATGTTTGAGGAGGCGGAGAATTTGTTAGACTGATAGTTTTTAGGCAAGTTATGATGAGAGCAACGTTCTGAAAAACATGCTACATGCTATATATATATATATATATATATATATATATATATATATATATATATATATATATATATATATATATATATATATATATATATATATATTTCGGGCATGTGATGAGGAGGGAGGTTTAGAACACATCGTGACAGCCGGTAAAATCAAGGGTAGACGAGACAGGGAAGACAGAGAGAGAAAATGTTGGATGGCCTGACTTCATGGCACGGTAGAGCGTCAACATCTGAGTTTATAGCAAACACCAACGACAGAGATTTGTGGAGATCCATGATCACCTACACCAGCCGGCATGGCACCTGATGATGATAGATATATATAAATAAATATACACTTCATCTCATCTTGTACCTTGTACTGTTGAGGTGTAGTATAGGATACTGAAGAAGATACTCTTATGAAATTATTATATGTAGGTGTTCAGTTACTGCTTTTTCCATCAGTCCAATGCTTTCATGACCATACTCTTTTCCTGTTTCTGTTTACTCTGCAAGTCATTGCCTGTTGTAATATACTATTAAGATACTATTTTATTGTTAAATTTTTCAGTTTGCTTGTAAGATTATTTGTGTAACAGAAAGGAGTAAAAAAATACACTGTTACCAGGTTGTTCCCCAATGTCATGGTTTTCTGTTTTTGTCTTGTGCTGTTCTAGGGGCTTGGGTGATATTTATTTTTGCTTTGTGATATGATTCTGTCATAGTTTGTCCCATTGTTCATGTATGGTAAATCACTAGTAACAACTGTTATAAGAAATAGAAGATGGAGCTATATTGTGCATACGCTGAGAAGAAATGATTAAAGAATCACAAAACAGATATTTGAGTGGGAGGTAAAGGATTCATGAAAGAAGGGATGTCCTATGGAAACCCTGAAATGAACTTTACTGAGAGAGTAAATGATCTAGAGAGGTGAGAAATATTGGACTCACTTCCATAAATAAATCCCCATTATGCTAGTGGGATTCAGACTTGAATCAGAGTTGAAGTGGAAGTAGACTTTTTCTAGCAATAATAATGTTGCCATGTTCATTCATTGTAAGACTTTGTTATATTCATTCATTGTAATATTTTGTTCTATTCATTCATTGTAATATTTTGTTGTATTCATTAATTGCAATACTTTGTTCTATTCATTCATTGTAATATTTTGTTATATTCATTCATTGTAATATTTTGTTATATTCATTCATTGTAATATTTTGTTATATTCATTCATTGTAATATTTTGTTATATTCATTAATTGCAATACTTTGTTCTATTCATTCATTGTAATATTTTGTTATATTCATTCATTGTAATATTTTGTTATATTCATTCATTGTAATACTTTGTTATATTCATTCATTGTAATATTTGGTTATATTCATTCATTGTAATACTTTGTTCTATTCATTCATTGTAATATTTTGTTATATTCATTAACTGATTCAGTCCCGTGGAACACTGTAGTCACATATTTCTTATCTCTGGCCCAGCGTCGTTTAAAAGACGGCTACTATTGCGTTGAGTTTTTATTAATTTTCACTCCGATTGTAGTTTTATATCAACCGGAAACTAAGTAGAAAGGAAGTACTAACGATAACCAAATCACAACATCGTGGTTTTGACTAGAATCAGAAGTGAAACCAAGTTTAATTTTCGTTTTCAAGTTACCCTGTGATTAAAAATAATGTCTAACAATTCAGAGTCTAGAAATGGTTTGTTATCAGCTCGTTCTGCATGTTTTACAGCTGCAGAAGCGCGAGATTGGTTGCATGAAGATGTAGATACTGATAGTGAAGATAGTGAAGCTTCTGATTCTGATGACACAGAAGTTTGTGATTTAAATACGTCGATTATTAATAATTTAAATAATACTAGTAGTGTTTCCCAACCAGCTGCGAGGGCGTTGCCCAGTCAGGTTCCAGATGGTCGTGTTGCTAATTTGCGAACAGTTAGTAAACCATATATTTCGTCAATATTTTCTTAATTTTTGTGTATTCATAAATGGATTACTTATATAAAGAGAGCAGTTACACTGACTTATTCACCATATTTTTCCTCAAGGCCCTTGGTAAGTTGGATTTTTTTCTCACAATTTCAATTAATTTTTTATTACATGCTAATATTTGTCATGCACAGTCAACACAACATTATATTTTCGCATACAATAAATATTTTATGAAAGTACAATCATTTATCTTTAATTTGATATATAATAAGTTCAACTTTAAATCATATTTAGAAACAATATTTTAATTTAACTAAAGTATTGTGCAATATTTTGAAGCTAAAAAATAATTCCGTCCAGAGGTGAAAAAAACCTGGTACTGAATCAGTTAATTGCAATACTTTGTTATATTCATTCATTATAGGTTATATTCATTCATTGTAAGATTTTGTTATATTCATTAATTGTAAGACTTATATTCATTCATTATAAGACTTATATCCATTCATTGTTAGATTCTGTTATATTCATTCTCTGTGAAACTTGTCCATATTATATAATTATAAGACTGTGTTATATCCATTCATTGTGAAACTAGTCCATGTTCAGTCATTGTAATTAGGCAGATTTGATATCACTTTCAGAACAGGATAACTTCCAATGAATTTATCATCTAGAAAAGCAGATACCCTAAAACTTGTAATTTAAATATATAATATATCATAAGGAAATATATTCTCTTTCTCTCAGAAAATTACTGCTGTACATATGTGATTGCCTCTTCTTTTGCCAACATTTTAATATAATATATCAATTTGATTGATTTTTTGCTGAGAAAGCAGTGACCATCCTAAGACTTTTAGTATCTCTAAGTATAGTTCACCCTTAACTGGAATTGGTGAAGATCAAATAAGCTTTCTCTGTTGATACTGTGTTAAGCACTGATGGGACAGACGACCAGCTGTAATTCTGTCAGTACTTACAGTTAAATAGAAGTTGCTATCTTCAGCACAACCACTGTATTAGCATCATACAAGAAACTGACAGCAATGTTGCTCTTACAACCAACATGAAACCATGAAACTCATGTCTTGTTAAGTCTTGCATGGGGGTTATGCTATATACATTTATGGATGGTTATAATTTGTTAGCTAGATTAACCTTTGGAGAGCTCTATGTTATCTTCCATGACACCTGCACACATGCATCAACACACACAACAAACATATATACGTACACATTTGAAAACTCGGTTATACAGTAGCATCGAATTTAGCATCTCATTTATGTCAGTTGGAGCACATAGATGTATGTATCATTACAGCAAATAATGAACTGATTTCATGGGGAAAATACATTGATTTATCCTAGTTTTCCTCTCTTGTTATATGTTGATTGTTTAATGTTTGTGTTTTGGAAGAAGGATGCTGTTGATAACTAGTGATCGCTATTGGAATCTAATGCCAAGTTTTGTTCTTAGTGTTGTGTAAATAGCGGATTTGTGTATGTGTAACTTTTCTGACATTTCACCGTGTGCTGCTGTGAAGTCGTTATCGTCAGACTGCGTCCCGGATATTTCAACTCCGTTCTGTATATACCAGACGATCTTTACCTCTCATTTTTTAATCTCTCAAATGTCTTCTTCTTTCTCGAATCCTGTTTTACCTCACTGCATTCGGATAATAAGAGATTTCTAGAACGGGCTGTTGGTCGCGCTATGTACATGATATCTTTCACTTCCTCTGTTATTTATGTGGTCTATCTTTTGATGAACTTTTGCCTTGTATCCACTGTATGTGATTAATTAACATTGCCCGTTGAGACCTACTGTTTGTTGATAAGTGTGCAGAGTTAAAAGTAATCTTCTTTTGCGGAGATATGTCAAGAAATCGTCGAGCCCTGCACATAGTCGTCTCTCAACTCACCATCATCATCATCATACGACCGCCCGAGTGGTTACCGGGGCCCAAATTTGGGGTGTAAAGAATAGAACCACTGTTACCTGCCATGCATGTCGTAAGAGGCGAGTAAGGAGGTTTGGCTGAAATCGGATGCATGTGTCCTAAACGCGTAGAAGTCTATGCGTTTAGGGGCCTTCCAAACCAATGTGCAACGTATACACATTCTTGGCAAAGATCAAACATATCACAAAGAGTGATTAAAATTGGTCGTAAAGAACGAACGCAAAAAAGAAGATCATCATACGACTTGTTCTGAGCAGAACTTGCCACCTAATAGTCCTTTGTAATTTCTCTCTCTCTCTCATAGGCCAGATGTCCACTCTCTGCAGCCGTCAGACTCAAACCACCAGTTACATCCTGAATTCATCTTCTCTGTGGTCTTCCGCTTCTCCTCTTTGCCGGGATGCCTTCTTCCATGATGGTCTTCTCCAACCCTTCGTGTCTCTTTGTATGTCCAAAATACTTCAATTTTCCCCTTCTTATTTGTAGCATCAACGAGTCTTCTTTGATTTTGAGTTCTCAATTCCTACCCGTTCTAAATCTATTTTCGTATTCTTTTGTGTACATCCCACTAAATACAAGACACGGGATGCAATCGATGCTCAGGTTTTCCCATCTATAAGCTTTTTGTGAAATACTGGGTCCTCAACATGCTACACCACATTGCAGATTTAGAATTGTATTCCTTCGTCGTGGTCATTCTATGCCTAAACTTTGACGAGATAAGTTACCACAATAGTTTCTAATTTCAGGATACGCCATTGTGTACTTACGGATCTTATTTAATGATCAGACCATTTCATTCACACAATGATAATGTGGATTCCTGCCATGCTTCCATGGAAAGAGACATTTAATTACTGAAATAGACGATATGATGTATAGTCGTCGTCTTATTTTCAGTTAAGGTTGTCGCTAGAAGATTCTTCTAGGCTGAGGCGCAGTGGCGGCTCGTCACTAAGGGCCAGTGGGGCTGGGCCCCACCAAAAATAATGTATAACGTATTTATTCTTTTATAAATCATTTGTTCGTAATTATAACTTTTAACGTGATACTAATTAGCGTTGAAATGAGAATATATAATGCTAAATTATCACATACAGTTTGAAATTCAGCGTCGTTTCTTCCTAATTAGTATACTTTACGCATTTCTAGCGCACTTTTTTATGACCAGTAGAAATGTGATCTATTTAGACAATGATTTTTGCGAAAATTGTTGTCTGACCCTACCAACAAAAATGATCACGAGCCGCCACTGCTGAGGCCGCTGTCATAGCTATCGCTCCGTACGATGTGCAGTTTAAAAATAAATGGTATCCTTAGTAGAAAACAAATTGCAGATCTGAACAGGGGGGTAAACTCGCATCGTCATGTCTAAGATACATGTGTACTAACCATTTGACCACACTCTCCTCATCAGTTACAGCTGCTACGTAACACACTGATACATTTCCCCCATCAAACAAATACATCGATTGTTAAAATACCATAATTTCTGTTTGTTTTTCAAGAGCTACCTATCCATGTTTTATATTTGTTTGTTTCTTCTTTTCTTCTTCAACCCCCAGGAATTATGTGTTTTCACCCTTTTTCTTTATCTTTGAGCGGGGAGTACCTAGCTTTCTTGCAGACACAGAAGGTTTGTTTCACTGTTAATTATTTATTTTCTCTGTCTGTATACCTCTATATAATTCTTGTAATTCCTATTCCATTGTTTCCTAATTTGAATCTACCTGTATATTTATGTTTCGCCCACTACCTAAAGATAACATCACGACGCACATATATGCTTGGGTAATAATAAGGATAATAATTTTTTATAAAACATCGTAACCTGGTCCAATATTTTCACTTGCTCGGGACTTCTCTATAATTCTTGTAGTTCCTTTTTTCTACATTTCATAATGTAGCAGTTATCAGTTATATGAGGACTATCATCATAGCACTCCGGACAGGTCCATAGGTGCTCCGATCTCCGCCTCAGCAAATCCAGCAGCGTCCAGCGACCCAACACGCCAGTTCGATGTTGATTAATCAATCTCTTTGCATATTTAGTATGTCGTTCTTTTCGGGCTGCACCAATATTAAAATCTGGTCAGCGAGGGGGATTCACAGCCCTGAAACTCCTCTGTTCGGAAAAACTCAATGCGTGAAGAATGTCACTTCGATCCATTGCAGCTCCCTCTGATATTGTAGCTAAGCCAGCCAATCTATCAGCTCATTCATTACCCCTAACTCCTGCATGCCCAGGGACAAAAATAAAGGTGATTTCTCTGATCATTGTCTGTACCAGTACCTCCACCCAGTTGCGTCTCACCATACCTGATTCGACTTTACGAATCATGCTCATGGAGTCACTGAGTATGAAAACACGAGAGTAATTGTGAGATGCCAACCAGTTCACCGCCTCCGTAACCTCCCGAACCTCCATTGTCAAACTACTTGTGGTTGTTGCGTAGACCCCACTGGCCTCTCTTATTATTTTTCCTCCTGAGCGTGCTGAAAAAGCCCACACACAGCGTTGTTGGCGAATGACTGAACCATCGGTGTAAATAACCACATCTGTATCATTGATGATGTCATTCAATAGAGCCTCCACCTCCACGTTTAGCAGTGATAGATTATTTTGTTCGCAGTTTTTCTTAATAGATGTAATAACGGTGAAAGCAGTCTGAAATTGAGGCGGCACAGCAATCCATTCCTCTCCTGCTGCAATTCCGGAAGGATCACATATTTTCCTAAGCGTATCTTCCGCCTGACTCAGCCATAATCTGCCTCTCTTGAGTCTACACCCTATAATGTAGCAAGTTTTATATATAATAAGTACACTCTGTTGTTACACTCATTCACTCACACACACTGTTCTTGTTATAATGTAGATGTAGATGGTCTCTGTCCATGTATTGATGGTAAACACATACAATTGTTGTTTTCCTATTACCATGACCTGATTACAAACTAGAAATGAGCTTCTAACTAGGAACGCAATGCATTTGCTGTATACAGCACAGCGTGTGCGTGTTGGTCGGGAAAATGAATCTACTGAAAGATCTGCTCTCTCATCTTATAGCTCTGTTTTTCACATACACACGTACACATGCTTAGTCTCTCTCACGAACACATACACACGTACACATGCTTAGTCTCTCTCACGAACACATACGCTCGCACACACACGCTCGCACACACACACACACACACACACACACCCACACACACACACCCACACACGCTCGCACACACACCACACGCTCTCCCACACACACATATACACACATATATCAACATCGTAGTAGGTAATATCTGTTTAGAAATCTCTTGTAAAAAATACGTTAGTACAGCGAGTTATTCTTATTTGTTGTAGTTGTTGTGTGAACTTGGTTTGTCTTGTTGCACAAATGTTGATTTCTTTGCGATATTTTAGAATTAAAAAAAAAAAGTCTCACAGTTCATCATCACACTTTCCACCTTACACGTAATTTGTTTATAGACACGGAAATGGTTTCTAAACAAACTTATGCATTACTTACAAGTATTGAATGAAACATTTTCTCTCCTTGGTTTGATGGATAGAACGATATGTTGAGTATGTACAAATTGTTTTGGATTTATTCTGTGATAATCATGAACCAACTATATCAATATTCACGAAAATGTGAGAGGGAAACAATGTAATTGTGAATCATGTATTTGAATTTTGTTTTGGTCAAGTTATTTGTAAAGTACTCAATCGTCATCGAAAGAAGAAGAAGAAGTAAAGTACTCAATCAATGTATATAAACTGTCCCGTAGCCTTTTCAGATCTTAGGGTATGAAGTACATGTTCCCACATTTTTAGGCCTAGTGGGTAGGAGAGCCAGTTCCTTTCTTCACATGTGGAACGTCGAGTGTGGGATTGAACCCACAACCGTCTTATGTCCGAGTCGATAAGTTACCCTTACGCATTACGCTAATCCATCCCAAAACACAGTTAATTGTTCATTATATATATATATATATATATATATATATATATATATATATATATGACAAATTAAAATCGTGCATATCCTAAAGGACGCAGCCATCAACCACAGTAAACGAGTTTAAATATTGATTATATTTGTAGGTGCCATTGACTGGGTGATGCGAAAATGTTGCAGGGGCGAAACTGGCATCGATTGGGTAGAAAATAGTCAACTAGAAGATTTGGATTTTGCAGATGATATTGCCTTGTTAAGTGAAACAACCAAGATATGCAAAGAAAACAGACAACTTGTCATCTATAGCATCAAAAGTTGCACTGCAGATAAGCTATGAAAAACAAATATAATGAAGACACCTATGGCAAGTAACGCAGATATCACCCTGGAATCTAAAATGATAAAAATAACAGACCAGTTCACCTATTTAGGTAGCAATTTTGATTGCACAGGAAATGTTAAAAAAGACATTATGATATGAATTGGCAAAGCAGCATCAGCTTTTAAAAGTCTAAATCAAATATGGAACTGCAAATTATATAGTATTAAAACTAAACTACGAATTTTCAATTCAAATGTTGTATCAATCCTAACATATGCCAGCGAGAGTTGGAAAATAACTAAAGATATAGAAAGCAAGTTGAATGCATTTGAAAATAGATGTCTGAGAAAAATAATGAATATAAAATGGAACGAATTCAGGAGAAGTGATGAAATCAGAGACATGTCTGGTCAATCACTAGTGACAACTGTTATAAGAGAGAGAAGATGGAGATATGTTGGACACACCTTGAGGAGAAATGATCAACAAATATCAAAGCAGGCATTGAAGTGGGATGCAACGGGTTCAAGAAAGAGAGGTCGATCTAAGGAGACCCTGAAACGAACTTTGCCGAGAGAGGCAAGAAGTATCGGTCTCAGTTCCATGGATGAGATTGAGCGAGTTGCCCAGGATAGAGCGGTATGAATACGGCTTGCAGGCCCTATGTAACGTATAACGGTACGAGATAAATTATTATTATTATATTTATTATAATAATAATTATTATTATTATATTTGTAGGATATCAGTTTAAATATTGATTATATTTGTAGGATATCAGTTTAAATATTGATTATGTTTGTAGGATATCAGTTTAAATATTGATTATATTTGTAGGATATCAGTTTAAATATTGATTATATTTGTAGGACATCAATTTAAATATTGATTATATTTGTAGGACATCAATTTAAATATTGATTATATTTGTAGGACATCAATTTAAATATTGATTATATTTGTAGGACATCAATTTAAATATTGATTATATTTGTAGGACATCAATTTAAATATTGATTATATTTGTAGGACATCAATTTAAATATTGATTATATTTGTAGGACATCAATTTAAATATTGATTATATTTGTAGGACATCAATTTAAATATTGATTATATTTGTAGGACATCAATTTAAATATTGATTATATTTGTAGGACATCAATTTAAATATTGATTATATTTGTAGGACATCAATTTAAATATTGATTATATTTGTAGGACATCAATTTAAATATTGATTATATTTGTAGGACATCAATTTAAATATTGATTATATTTGTAGGACATCAGTTTAAATATTGATTATATTTGTAGGATATCAGTTTAAATATTGATTATATTTGTAGGATATCAGTTTAAATATTGATTATGTTTGTAGGACATCAATTTAAATATTGATTATATTTGTAGGATATCAGTTTAAATATTGATTATATTTGTAGGATATCAGTTTAAATATTGATTATGTTTGTAGGACATCAATTTAAATATTGATTATATTTGTAGGACATCAATTTAAATATTGATTATGTTTGTAGGACATCAATTTAAATATTGATTATATTTGTAACAAGGTCATCAGTTTAAATATTGATTATGTTTTTAACCGAGGCATCAGTTTAAAAATTGATTAGCTAAACTGAGTTTATGTTCTTCAACAAATGAAGCCTCATTTGTCACACTGCCATATTGTTGTGACTGACGGATGTGTGGTAACTGCACTGAAACAGCAGCATTACACAATGTACTGTTACAGAAGATCGAATGGATTAGACACATGTCCTATCTGATGACAGTGTTGTGTGGAAAGCGACATTGCACAAGGGCACAAAGTCTTTTGATAAGAGACTTAGGGATGAACTGAAAGACACGAAATGAAAACGAAAACTCAGAAGTTGTCACAGTAAAACACTTGCCTATTGACCGTCTAAAGACGAAAAAGGCCACATATTTCCAATTAATTTGAAGCATTCTCAACAAACACAAAACATAATTTAAACATTATGATTTCATCATGTTATTTTGAATAGCATTTTATACTATAGAAAAATGTATTAAATAGAAATTAACACTTTCACTCGGTAATTTATTTTACCTTCAGACGCATTTACTCGTACTTTGCAATGTATACAAAATGAGCTCGGCTTTTCGCCGTGTTAAAAAGTACTGTGAGCCAGTATATCAGTTCAGAAGGGTGAACGGGTTAAGAAATAAACTTGTCACCGCCGCACACCGAAGCCCTACACTCGCTCACGCACAGACACACACACGAAGACATACACACATATGACATGACCCACATATATCGGTTGTTGTTGTGTATTATTCATAAAGATAAACACGAGTTATTTCAGATATGTTGCACCTGTAACCGTCTTACAGCACTCACATATTCATATATACATTAGTTGTTCTATATAAGGTCATATAATGTTATATAATATAAGATTATATTGTTCTATAACTCAACTTCATCACTGAATTTATAGTCGATTGAATATAGATCTCAATTCTGTCGATGACAACATGCATAGATAGGCTTTATATTTTTCCCGATTCAGAAGCAATTGAGCTTTCAGCTCTTCGGCTCGGTGCCATGGACATCGTAACCCTTCGGTTCGTGCCACGAACACCGTAAATCTGGAAAACCTGAGGCTTTTCTGCCAGCCCGCGGAATTGAGCCGCACTCACAGGGGGCTTGTCACCCGTCGTCCAACGCGCTACGAACACGCTGGGCAGGCGGTCATAGACTTTATATAAAGATTTACACACTATCTTAGTAAGAAATAGAAAGGGTGACATTATATGTCAAGTATTTACTTAGCTCGAACGACTGTGTTTTATAAAGATTTGAACGGTAACGAAGATGTAGTATAGTCATGTTTTTTCTCTAGTTGTTATGTCACGATGCTCGTGTTATGTATGTTAAAGACGAGTGTGAGCAGACGATAAGCTTTATAATCTTGATGTTAGTCTAGCGTATCATTTCGACCTAGCTGCTGTACATGTTGCACGACTTCATGAGTGGTTAAGTGCATATACTTGGTTGGAAATGACTACTATAGCTTATTGTTTGGTTAGTTTTTTTTCTACTTTGATATCTACACAGGGACACTGTTGTAAAGTGTATACTTAGTGTTGATGTCAAGGTTTTTGTATACTTTTTCACGTTAGAAAATATATCTTATATCCTCTTCGTGTCCCGTTTGATACATAAGACTTCCACAAGAGATTTTCCATTGTTGCCGTTCTGCCGCCTTTCTACCAATTGTTTCCCATTTCAGACCACAATCTTTTAACTATCTTTCCACAGTTATTCCCCATGTTTTATTTGGACGTCCAGTCCTTCTTTACCCACACGCTGCCCATCGTAGAACTGTCATAACCTCCAACATTCCAACATCCGATAACATGTAGATTTGGGCTCTAGTCGTCTCGATGGAGACTTTGTTTCGGGTTTGATCTCCATCCTTCATGAAACCAGTTGCCTAATTGAACTAGCTCACTTTATCCGGTGCAACAAAGTTAGATTTTGCTTCCATTTCCCTAACACAATGTTTTATTTTAGACGAATAAGTTGTTAAACCCTCTCCTTCCCCCTCCCAACCTGGAGAATCAGTAGGTCACATTTTGTCTGCTCGTTATCCTTCAACTTGTCCGATATCGGTGTCGTTACCAGGAGCAAAGCTCTTATCAGCATAACTTTTCAGATCATGGACTTACACAAGCTTCTCACCACTACAAGATAGTGACCTAGTGGTGAGTCGTTAGAACAATAATGAATGATAAAACATGTTCAGTGAGGTTTTCAACAGTTTGATAAATAATCTCTATGAAATAGTACTTCTTCTTCTTCGTTTACCATCAGTTATGCAATGCTCAGCGGTGTGCGTCAGGAGGTTGGATGTCTCCATGAATCACCAGCAGCAGATTCTCACTAGTGCCTCACAATTTACTTTCCAAACTCGTCGTCTGAGGTCATGCTAGAGGTCTCACGTCTCCAAAATAGATGGCAAGTCAGCAATATGTATTCAGATGACTCGGGATTTTTTGCATGAACACTCTCCAGTTTGTACGAATTTAATTTTGTAGAGATAGAGGTGTAGTATACCGAGTTCATTGTGGAGTAAAAAAAAAAGATAGTTGTTTTGTCTAGTTTTAAAACTTACTTTTGAGAGTAATTACTACATGTTACATAGAGCCATGCACATTTGTAGTTTTCGTTGACAAGTGTTTATGATTCCTTCAATGATATTTTGTAGGAAAAATGTTGGTTTTTTAGTGCCTGCTTTTGCCCGTCTATTAGCTGCCTCATTTCCCACATTACCACTGTGAGCAGATATCCACTGCAGTGATACTTTGTTCTTACTGAACAGCTGATTCAGATGTCTTATTGTTCTTATCGTTAAGTGGGGAAACTCTGTAAAAATGTATGCAAATGATGAATTCTTAGGTTTTTGCTGGAGTTACGGACTTCGGGATTTGTGCAATACTCTCGACAGGTGGCTTGCCATTTCTGCGGAGAGAGAGACAGAGACATATCGGGTAACCCGGTGCATTGAAGTCAATTCTTGGCCTTCAAACAAATGATGAAAGATGAGAACATGAAGTAAGCAAGTTTCAGAAAGTACAACAACAACACTGGACTAAATGGACTTATCAACTCAACAAAATACAGTCAATGTTTATAAGATAGTTGATAAATGTCAGAAAGTACAACAACAACACTGGACTAAATGAACTTATCAACTCAACAAACTACAGTCAATGTTTATAAGATAGTTGATAAATGTCAGAAAGTACAACAACAACACTGGACTAAATGGACTTATCAACTCAACAAACTACAGTCAATGTTTATAAGATAGTTGATAAATGTCAGAAAGTACAACAACAACACTGGACTAAATGGACTTATCAACTCAACAAACTACAGTCAATGTTTATAAGATAGTTGATAAATGTCAGAAAGTACAACAACAACACTGGACTAAATGGACTTATCAACTCAACAAAATACAGTCAATGTTTATAATACAGTTGATAAATGTCAGAAAGTACAACAACAACACTGGACTAAATGAACTTATCAAGTCAACAAACTACAGTCAATGTTTATAATACAGTTGATAAATGTCAGAAAGTACAACAACAACAACAACACTGGACTAAATGAACTTATCAACTCAACAAAATACAGTCAATGTTTATAATACAGTTGAGAAATGTCAGAAAGTACAACAACAACACTAGACTAAATGGACTTATCAACTCAACAAACTACAGTCAATGTTTATAAGAATGTTTATAAAATCCATGATGACCTAGATCAGGGACGAAAATGTCGGTGGGTCGAGCATACACTGCAGAAGACACAGTTGAGTGTCACTAGACAAGCACTTGAGTGGAATTAGTAAGAGAAACGGTAAAGGGGACGCCCTAAATATACCTTTTGTATGGAGTCTTCTTGAGGAAGTGAAGGGTGTCGGATTATCATGGGAAGCCACTATTTTAAGCAGTTAGAGACCTGGGAAAATGGAGGACAACTATTGAGGTCATATAATCGTAAAATAAAATTTCCCGTAGCCTTTTCAGACCTTAGAGTATGAAAGGCATTTCACTTTTCTAGTTTCTAGTGTGCAGGAGGAAGGAGGACCAATTCCTTTCTTCACATGAGGAACATCGAGTGTGGGATTGAACCCACACTCCTCTTGTGTCCGAGTCGATGGGCGAACGTTTACGCAATACGCTAATCCGTCCCACTTTGAGACCCTGTGCTCCACGAACAGTGGAGAGGAATAAGTAAGTAAGTAGGTTTGTCAAATGGTACAATAAAGTTTATCATATCTGATTGCTCGCCTGCCTAGCGTGTTCGTAGCGCGTTGGACGACGGGTGACAAGCCCCATGTGAGTACTGTTCAATTCCGCTGGCTGGCAGAAAAGTCACAGGTTCTCTAGATATACGGTGTTCATGAAACCGAACCGAAGGGTTACACTGTCCATGGCACCGAGCCGAAGAGCTTAAAGCTCAAGTGCTTCTGGATTAAAAAAAAATCCTATCTGATTAAGTATATGTATTTTTGGAGCATATGTATTATGTATGAAGGAGCATATTTATTTAACATTTATTATTCTATTTATTATACGAATGGGACCGGGTTGTTTAAAACAACGAGTCCCATGTTGTTGACTCATGATTGAGAGATATTTATCGTGTCTTTTGTGTTTCTCAACTCAGCTGTTTATTTATTTCACCATAGATACGACTAAGTGAAGCTATTTTTTTTAAACTAGCTGGTTGTGGTCGGAAAAACGCTCGTCTGCATCGCTAGGCGAAGGGACCGTAAGAATAAGGTTGTAGTTTCAAATCCTGTGTTTCCGGAGGAGCCTAATAGTCTATTTATTGACCATATTCGCTGACTCCGGTGCTTTCCCTAGGATGTTTTTCAAAACTCGTTCACAGTCACTGAGATCGCAACATTAAGCTGACTAGCACTTTCTCTTAACCTATATTCAAGTTAACGCACGACGTGAGCTTGTATACATGGAAGTTGAAGTGTATTCTTTATTGACAATCTTTTATATGTTCATGTTATATGTACACATGTCATATTATAATAACATACCGTACACATTTCATGCTAATATTTAACATTCTTCGATCAAGACATGTATATATGTTCCTCATACTAACTGTGTTTATGTATTACTGGTATGTTCACGATTCGCTTCTAAATGTCAATATTGACAATATTATACACCGGGCGGGACACTCCCTTTCTTACTACCGTGACAAAACATGCCTTTCATTTTTGGATAATGTTCTGCTGTCACTGCTACATTGTTTAAACTTGAATCTCTTATCTTCTTTTATTTGAAACAATGTGCATGATTCTTGTTAGCCTGGCCCATATGTACACATTTATTATCGTGTATTGATTGATTGATTGATTGATTGCCATATATTGACACTCTCTAAATGTATTTCATGTCTTGTAGCTTACATTGTATGTCATGTACCTGACAATACAGTAGATGGTATTCTCCACCGAACAGTCGTTGCGTGTGAGCTTATTTTTTTCCCCTTTGAAATAGCTAACTAAAGCACACATAGAAATATAATTATGTAGTACTGTGCCGTGCAGGTAGTTACTCAATTATTCCACTAATTATTTGAGAAAATTGTAAATGTCATGGTTTTTTTTTTTAATTTAGATTTTGATAGTGTTTATTTTTGCCCTCGGCTTAAATGTGGAAGAGTCAACCTAACCAGACTAAGACCAAGAGTTATATCTAAACTTTCTTCTTCTTCTTTGCGTTCGTTCTTTTCGACCAAATTTAAACACTCTTTGTGATATGTTTGATCTTTGCCAAGAACGTGTATACGTTACACATTGGATTGGTAGGCCCCTAAACACATAGACTTCTACACGTTTAGGACATGTGCATCCGACCTCAACCAAAGCACATTAGTCGCCTCTTACGACATGCGTGGCAGGTAACAGTGGTTCTATTCTTTACACCCCAAATTTGGGCCCCGGTAACTACTCGGGCGATGTAAACTTTAATAAGATAAGTTGTTATTGACTGAAATTGTGTTTTCTTCTTCTTCTTCTTCACCCTTCGCCCCTAGGGAAGCATAGGTCCTCAAGGCCTTCCAAGCCCGCCTATCCAATGCCATCTTTTCCAGATTTCGCCACTCTCTCCCCGTTTTTTTGCGTTCCATCTCTAACTCCCGTCTCCACCAGGTGTTTCTGGGTCTTCCCTTACTTCTATTGCCCTGGGGTTCCATCGGAGAGCCTGTCTCGCGATGCTGTCAGGAGGTTTCCTCAGTGTGTGTCCTATCCATCGCCACCTTCTGCTCATTATCTCCTGTTCCACCTGCCGTTGTCCTGCCCTATCCCACAGTTCTCTGTTTGTGGTCTTGTCATACCATCTCAAATGGAGTATCCTACGTAGGCATCTATTGATAAATGTCTGCAGCTTTTTGGTGTTCACCTTAGTCGTTCTTCATGTCTCCGCTCCATACAGAAGGACAGACTTGACATTTGAATTAAATATCATTATCTTAGTTTTATTCCTGATCATTCTTGAGCTCCATATGTTCTTCCAAATTGTGTTTTCTTCTTACCTTTGTTGTACGTAGATCGATAGTCATCTTGTATCTTTATTACGTTGTTCTAGTTAGTGTGTAAGATATCTCTGATTGTGTCATTTAGATGTGTACTAGGTCATTGATGTCTGTAGATGACATGTGCAATGTTTGTTGCCAGATTTGCATCATCACATTGTGATTATCTGTTAAATGGTTAACTGAGTTTGATGAAGCTGCGGTTTATTGAAATCAGAATGTTCTTGAACCAAGCGTAGAGTATAACATATATAATAAGATAATAAGTACTGCTAAAATGACTAATGTTGAGGTGTTGAATGAGATCAAGACAGAGAAATTTTATCATCAATATAAGAAAGAGGTAGTCATCGTTTTTCGGGAATGTGATGAGGAGGGGAGGTTTAGAATACATTGTGACAACCCATAAAATAGAGTGTAGACGAGACAGAGGAATACAGAGAAAGAACATTTTGGATAATCTGACTTCATGGCACGGTAGAGCGTCAACATCTAAGTTGATAGCAAACACCAAAGACAGAGATTTGTAGAGATCCATGATCGTCTACTCAAAAAGAGAAGATGGAAATGGCTCGGACATGTTATGAGAATGAGACAAGACAGAGGAATACAGAGAAAGAACATTTTGGATAACCTGACTTCATGGCACGGTAGAGCGTCAACATCTAAGTTGATAGCAAACACCAAAGACAGAGATTTGTAGAGATCCATGATCGTCTACTCAAAAGAGAAGATGGAAATGGCTCGGACATGTTATGAGAATGAGACAAGAAATGCCTGCAAGGATAGCCCTCACTTGGACACCAGGGGGAAAAGAGAAAGAAAGGCAGACCACGGACAACATGGAGGCGCATGATGGAGGAGGAACTGGACACCGCATCTCTGACGTGGGGCTCTGCGCTGAAGGTTGCACGGGACAGGAGAGCATGGAAAGTCCTTTCTGAAGCCCCATGTGTCACTAGGCATGACGGGATTAAGTAAGTAAGTAATGATCGTCTACGCCAACCGGCACGGCACCTGATGATGATGATGGGAAATATTCGTAATCTGCTCAAAGAGTAATATGCACTTTTGACTGTCCAGTTATTTTGAAGAAGATTCTGCACTGTTGACTGTGTCCAAAGTACATTAAGCTCGGTTCTAATGTAAATTAAATTAATTATTAGTTTGTGTTTCTCAGAAATATGGCAGTAGAGCATGTTGATATTTCTAAGCATGAAAGCAAATGAGATTTCAAGTTATGTTTTAGATGCTTGTATTATAGACATTGTGACCCGAATAGTTGTACATTAGTTGCTTGGTATGTATTTGTTTCCTGGCTTCACTTGTGTTGTTGGTGTACTGTTGCTTTGGTCCATTCTAGCTGGCTGTTATTCATTGCAATCTGAACTTGAATGCAGCGTCTCATTCGCTTCCTTTCGACATAAACTGTCTTGTTTTTAACATATTTCCATCCCTCCCCAATCATTCTCTCTGCCAATCTCACTCTCTTAGAGTGTCTGACAGTGTACAAGGTATAACTACTGCTTTTGTTGTGACCAGGATCATAGTCCGTGAATAAACCAAACAGAAGTGTCAGAACTAAGCCACATTCTCGTCAGTCTAAAAGTGTCTTATCGAGTTTTACCCCATATGGCTTGGTTCCTCTCCGCACCAAGTATTGCATAAAGGACAAACTCCGTAACTCCGAGAACAATTATAGAAGTCTCTTGGAAAAAAGGCACATGGGAACAGAACTACGCGGTCCGAACTCGAACCCACGACCTTTGAAACGCAAGACATCGGTTTAATCACTTAGCCACATATATCTCCTAATTTTCTACAGTCTTTGAACATGAAATAATAACAATTAGAAAATATGACATGGAAACATCAGCTATATAGAAATTTAGTGACAACGAGAATGCTCTATCGTAAAATAAGCAGATGGAAACAAAACTAAAGATCTTAGGTTTCATGATAACTAGTGAGTAGATAAAGTGCTGAAATACTCACTGACGTTTAGCCACAAATTGTTCTGAAATCATCAGTGATAGTAACCATTCTAGTTAGGAATGTTACAACAGTTTCGAGCCCTTTCGCTGCTACATACTTTTCGAAGGCTGAGCTAAAAGTAGCTACTCTTTGTTTCTATGTCACAAACGTGAATATACGCCTATAGCTGTGACAGTAGCAATGTATAACGTGTTAACACGTCTTTAGCCCACAGAGGAGAGATAATAACAGACGTGTTAATGCGTCTTTAGAAGTGAATGGGAAAACGTATATATACGTCTTTAGCAGCTAAAGGGCTAGTGAATGATTGTTTAGTTAGTTTCAATCACTGAGATAGTACAAGTTTGCACTTTTTTTAAAGATAATAGTATGGATTTTTGTTGGGTGTTTATGTTGTATTATGGTGGCTCGTTTGGACAACGTAAACTAGTGATTCCAATATTTCTTTTTACAAGTCCCGTGTTCAAGTTGAGTATTTAAAAGAACATTGACAGTTGAAAATCGATAAAAGTTGGCTGTAAAGTCGCTGCCCAATCAAAATCAGTAAGACATAAACATGTATACAAAAACTTCCACCATTTTCAAAGCTACATCGGGACACTCGTCGGGGCTACGGAATTAGTGCACTGCCTCTGAGATCTTCTTGTGTAGGAAATAGATCGGATCATACACGGTTACTCATCAAAGTGCAAGGATGGTGGTTCTATCAATCAATCATTATTTCTTCCAACTTCCAGATGGCTGTTAGGACTATTTGGAAGGGAGAGAGGGGCGTTTGCAATACCTCGAGCTATTTGGAAGGGAGAGAGGGCGTTTGCATACCTCGAGCTATTTGGAAGAAAGAGAGGGCGTTTGCAATACCTCGAGCTATTTGGAAGGGAGAGGGGCGTTTGCAATACCTCGAGCTATTTGGAAGGGAGAGAGGGGCGTTTGCAATACCTCGAGCTCGACAATTATTTTCCAGAGATGATTTTTGCATGTCTGTTTTTGAGTGCGCAGAAGATGAAAACGTGTATTCCTTCCTAACAGCCAGGCATAGGTCCTGAACATCCTTCATAGCGACATAGACCATGTCGATCCTTGATTCTTGATTATAGATCTCTGTTTTAAGGATGCATTACCTCAGTACTGTCCAACGTTTGTATATATTGAGGCGCAACTGAGTGATGGTTGGGGAAGCACGGTCGCCATGTGATGATTGCAATACTATTAGTACTAATAATAACAAAAGGTATGTTAATATAGTTGAGATGCGAATATCTCTCGGTGATGAAGCAATGGGTGAGACTAGTGGGCAGTAGAATGGTTACAGTATAAAATAAGATTGCAGAAGTTGGAAGATTGTATTGATGGAAGTGCTTTGAAAAAAACTGAAAAAATAGTTTTCTGGAAATCTGATTAATGTTAAAGTCGGCAAGGTCAAATAGGGCGCCATGAGTGTGTGACACTGGCGACGTGGCGCAAGCGGACCCCGCGTTGGATAAAGCTGCATTACTTGAATGTGAAACACTGTCTCTAGACCCGTGTGTTACCCTGGAAAGTCTGAGCATCTAACTTTTTACCGATCATATTCTGCTTGACATGTCCTCACAAAATCTTTAGTTTGTCATATTTATCAATCTCAAGTAACTTGATCGTCTCACAGCAATCATTGTTTGCTATCAAATGTGTCTTCTCTCCAACAACATTCCATTCATACGTCTTTTCAAATCGGTCTTGAATACTTTCATTGATCTTGTTTGCAACTGGGAAAATCCTGAGATCGCTGACCCACATTTCTGAATCAGCTGTCACCGTTATCTGTCATTCAGCCCAGGTGTAGAGAGCACATCTTCATACCACTACCTTCTTATTTGGTCGAAAGCACTCGGTTATCCGTCTAGTCTGTGTGCACATACCAGTTTGTAATGTCGGCAACTTGTTCACTACCTAACTGGGTCCTACGTCCACGTTCTCATCTTCTATCAGTTATCATCCTTCAGCCTTATTGTTTGACTCTACATACCTGCTCCCTCAGATATCGGTGACGTTCTCTTAATCCTATTATTACAACTGACATTTATTCTACCTAATTATAGTCTCAGACACTACCTTCAAGTCTACAACGCAGCTTGACTAGAATTAGCAATAATATCAGACACCAGTGACATACATAAGTTCTATAGCTGTACATGAAGGATGATGTCTGGCTGCTTGTGTTCGTGATATTTATGTACATGCTACATTGCATATTTCGTTATATGTTTATTGTGTATTTAGTTATTAAGTGATGTCTGTATGATATGTGGGCTTTTTTGTTTTCTGTTATATGCGTTTGAATGGTGCTGACAGATAACATTCGGATGATATTTCCTAGGTGTTTTAACAGTAGTGTTGAGTTCTAATATTATTCTAGTGTTTATTCTCGATTCTTATATATAGAATAACATTAGAACTAGTGTTGATTGTTCATTTATAAGTGTTGTTATATCCTACCAATTGTATCTTAGTATTACCTTTGCTCTCATGCCTTCTATCTTTCTTTCCAAAATGCTTTTCAACAGTATGTCGTATCTCAGAATATTGAAATTGTCTAATTTCTATCTCACAGAACAGTTATCTTTACACTACTATAGTTCGTTTCAAAATTCGTGAACACACGAAGGTTTCATTTGTACGAAATCTACCTGATGGATAAAAGAAAGTTTTTGAAGGCAGTCTTATATACCTCCCGACCTTTTACGTATTCATGTTTAACTAATTGGTGGGTAGCTTAATTGACGCAAAAAACACGTTTTTGTTATATCATTTGCATAAGCACAACAAAATGATAACGAAAGTTTAAATTTACAGTAATACACAAAATGGTGGCGAATGTTTGCAAATGTGTATCACTAGTTAAAGTTAATTGCATATCCTTTACAGAACTTTGCGAATCAACCCCAGCTTTTTAACGCTGTGATTTTTCTAGACATTATTACGTTCAGTAGTTTGTCATTGCTTTATGAACGGGTGGTGCCATCGTCCTTTTGTAAAATCCACGCGAAACAATTTGCAACCAAACTGTTCGCAGTGTGATTCGAACTCAGAACGTCGGGGTTAATAGATCGAGTCACTATTCCCTAAACCACAGACGCCACCATATCCCTAGTACATATTATAAAAAGAAGGGTGACATAGTGAATAAATGATACCTTCCACTTCTATAAATGAAAATAAATGTTATGTACATACGCCAATGACAGTCGTTAGGATACACTGTGAACTGATTAATTCCAGAGGATTCCTGATTTTGACTTGCGCTGAATTGCATGTGGAGCACGTAAATGCTTAATTATAGACAGGCTTGACAATCGTACTGTAAAACTTTGACAAGTATACAAAATCAACATCGCTGTTATTTTAGTAATAACATATAATAAAAATCTTACAACACTAAAGGTTTGGGTGGGTACAAAGTACTTTATGAAGTTCGTATTCAGAATTGTTGCCTATATAACAATGAAAAAATCAATCATTTCTGGCAAGTGGACGACTTTATATCGGTCGGTAAAGATGTTCACGAATTTTGGAACGAACTATAGTTGTTGAAGTACTTGTTGATTAGTTTTCGTTTCTTCCCATAACGTACGCCCTAACTTTCTGTATTTACACTTTTCACAAACTTTAATCATCTCTCCATCTCCATCATAATAGAACTCACTATGAATAGATGGCGTTCTAACCGCAGCATGGGCGTCTACAGAAGTTTGTCCAATGTAGGAACAAAATGAACAAAATAAAGCTTAGTTGGTACTTTAGTGCGGGGAAATGGAAAAGACCAGATTCACATAAAACTTTTTTTTATCAAAGATTCATTTTCCAGGTGGTGGCACTTGCCCTCACCCCATCCACCCCGCCGTAACGTATGGAAGCCCATGAACATAAGATTGACAGCGTAGGCTGTGTGTCCCGTACAAAGCAAACATGCAACACTCCAGTTTCAGACAATCAATTCTTCGTTGGACTCGACAACATTAGTCAGATAGTTGTCCATCTTCTCAACACTATAGACTCAGTAACATCCATAACCATTTGGTATAGCAACTTTTAAAGTTAAGTTAATTGTATATCCTTTACAGGACTTTGCGAATCAACCCCAGCTTTTAAAGCTGTTTGTGATTTTCTAGGCATTATTACGTTCAGTAGTTTGCCATTGCTTTCTGAACGGGTGGTGCCATCGTCCTTTATAAAAATCCAGGCGAAACAATTTGCAACAAATTGTCAGCAGCGTGATTTGAACTCAGAACGTCGGGTTTAATAGACCGAGTCACTATCCCCTAGGCCACAGAGGCCAGCTAGCAACTTTTACGTAAACAAAATAAATACAAGAGCAGAACTATAATATGTATGGTTGCCATATTGACTAAACAGTTACACCATTATCAAGATTATACATTTTCAAAGATAGTTATATTATAAAATATATTCGAAAGAAGCACTGTGTCGATCAGTTTGTTTCAGTAGATGTCTCTGTTGTTGGTGTCACAGACAAACAATAGTTGATGACGTTTAGATTTTGTTGTATGTCATCATTGGTTTCACAAACAAAAATAGTTGACGACAAGTTATTTTGCACACATGATGCAGAAAGAACAGCTACATCCCAAAATAGAAGTCGTGTGGTTTTCTTCTAGAGCACTTAATTTTTGCATATAAACTGAATAATAATGACACTTAAACATCATGTCCCGGAAACAGAATTTTTCCCCCCAAATTAAACGTCATAGTGGTTGTGTTTTTGGTGTTGTTGCTTTCGTTTACCCGCTGTAAATTCAGGCGTAGTCATGGTGCTTAATTTGGCAGCTCTGATTTTTGCGTGAAGTCTTGCTTCCCTTATCACCATTGTCCCTCGACATTCAGACGAGCCTTACTCAGACTTCAGAGTTAAGAGTGGTTGTACAGAAAATAGTAATAGATGACATGGTTTCTAGGAGACGAGGCAGTGGGCGACGAAGAAGACGATGGCAATAGTTCATTAAAGAAACATTGAAATCTTGCTAGAGACCGAAAGTTCTAGAGGCAGTCTGTGTTGAGAGCGACGTACTGCAAGGGACAAATTAGATGTTTATGAGAGGGGTCTCTATGGCGAAGTGGTCAAGACGTTTGTCTTGCATTCTGAAGGCTGTGTTGAGAGCGACGTACTGCAAGGGACAAATTAGATGTTTATGAGAGGGGTCTCTATGGCGAAGTGGTCAAGACGTTTGTCTTGCATTCTGAAGGCTGTGTTGAGAGCGACGTACTGCAAGGGACAAATTAGATGTTTATGAGAGGGGTCTCTATGGCGAAGTGGTCAAGACGTTTGTCTTGCATTCTGAAGGCTGTGTTGAGAGCGACGTTCTGCAAGGGACAAATTAGATGTTTATGAGAGGGGTCTCTATGGCGAAGTGGTCAAGACGTTTGTCTTGCATTCTGAAGGCTGTGTTGAGAGCGACGTTCTGCAAGGGACAAATTAGATGTTTATGAGAGGGGTCTCTATGGCGAAGTGGTCAAGACGTTTGTCTTGCATTCTGAAGGCTGTGTTGAGAGCGACGTTCTGTAAGGGACAAATTAGATGTTTATGAGAGGGGTCTCTATGGCGAAGTGGTCAAGACGTTTGTCTTGCATTCTGAAGGCTGTGTTGAGAGCGACGTTCTGTAAGGGACAAATTAGATGTTTATGAGAGGGGTCTCTATGGCGAAGTGGTCAAGACGTTTGTCTTGCATTCTGAAGGCTGTGTTGAGAGCGACGTTCTGTAAGGGACAAATTAGATGTTTATGAGAGGGGTCTCTATGGCGAAGTGGTCAAGACGTTTGTCTTGCATTCTGAAGGCTGTGTTGAGAGCGACGTACTGTAAGGGACAAATTAGATGTTTATGAGAGGGGTCTCTATGGCGAAGTGGTCAAGACGTTTGTCTTGCATTCTGAAGGCTGTGTTGAGAGCGACGTTCTGTAAGGGACAAATTAGATGTTTATGAGAGGGGTCTCTATGGCGAAGTGGTCAAGACGTTTGTCTTGCATTCTGAAGGCTGTGTTGAGAGCGACGTTCTGCAAGGGACAAATTAGATGTTTATGAGAGGGGTCTCTATGGCGAAGTGGTCAAGACGTTTGTCTTGCATTCTGAAGGCTGTGTTGAGAGCGACGTTCTGCAAGGGACAAATTAGATGTTTATGAGAGGGGTCTCTATGGCGAAGTGGTCAAGACGTTTGTCTTGCATTCTGAAAGCTGTGTTGAAGCGACGTTCTGTAAGGGACAAATTAGATGTTTATGAGAGGGGTCTCTATGGCGAAGTGGTCAAGACGTTTGTCTTGCATTCTGAAGGCTGTGTTGAGAGCGACGTTCTGTAAGGGACAAATTAGATGTTTATGAGAGGGGTCTCTATGGCGAAGTGGTCAAGACGTTTGTCTTGCATTCTGAAGGCTGTGTTGAGAGCGACGTTCTGTAAGGGACAAATTAGATGTTTATGAGAGGGGTCTCTATGGCGAAGTGGTCAAGACGTTTGTCTTGCATTCTGAAGGCTGTGTTGAGAACGACGTTCTGTAAGGGACAAATTAGATGTTTATGAGAGGGGTCTCTATGGCGAAGTGGTCAAGACGTTTGTCTTGCATTCTGAAGGCTGTGGGTTCGAATCCGGATCGCGTCGTTCAGTTCACATTTAAATTTTTTTATGGAGATCTCTAGAATTGTTGCTGGAGCTACTTAGTTCGTGCTTTGTGCAATACTCTCAGCAAGTGGCTTGCCATCTCTACCGAGAGAGACGGAGCTATATGATAAAACCCTGGGTAATCCTTCACATTTATATTTTTTCTGGAGATCTCTAGAATTGTTGCTGCAGCTACGTAGTTTGTGCTTTGTGCAATACTTTCAGCAAGTGGTTTGCCATCTCTACCGAGAGAGACGGAGCTATAATGATAAAACCCCGGGGCAATCCTTCACATTTAGACTCATCAGATTGTAGATGATTATTCGCTGAGTAATACACAACTAAAGATAACACTCAACTGTTAGTTACTTCAACCACATATCATCTGGGACCAGATCATCGTTGGTTATTGTACATAGTTTTTTTTTAAGGTGTTGCACATTGTATCTTGATAACTTTTTAGCACTCTCTCTTCAGCGCTAAATGTTGTAAGTAGGCCAAAGTAATAATGTTAGTTCCTGTTAATCTAGCCAGCTTTTAAACTCTCCTATACCAGGCCAGCAGACAGGTATATCATATTATGCAATCTGTCTGTCTCTCTCCCTAACTCTCTCTCTCTCTTTCTCACACTCCCTCTCCATGGTCTCTACCACTGTCCAACATTAGTTACAAGTTAATGAAGTAGTTACAAGTGTAACTCCTAGTTGTATCTCTACTTTCTCATGTTCTGTGAAGTTCACAACCCTAACCAGTTTGTCATAAGGTATATTTTCACCAGCAGTCTGCTTTTACAGGGTGTTCAAGATAAAAGCAGCCTCGTCGTTAAGGAAACATCGTCGTCAAGTGAGCTAATCCGGCATATGTTTATGAAAATGAGAAGGTTCAGTTATGACGTAGTATAGGTCAATGTTGTGTAATGGTGTGTAATTGTAGTGCGGGAAGGGCGATGAACAAATGTGACGTAGGACGAGCTAGTCAGAACCACCGGTTTAAATAGGAAATAAGACACAATGCAATAGGTAACTGGCAACTTTTGATTTATCACTCGGGTTGCTTTTATCTTGAACAGCCTGTATAATATCCATGTCTGCGTTGTAAACATTTATGTACCAGTTCCATGTATCTTGCTGACTCTTCTGACGCGTATCTTTTATTTCACGCCATCGAAGGACATCTGATTGTCATAGTTGTGATATCGTATGTGATTGTGATAGTTGTTATATTGACTATGTAAATTAGCACGCGTGAGGCTATTATCTACTTTGTAAATCCATCAGATATGGGGCCATGTCTATTTGTGAATCTGGTCTAGACCTGCTACTGTGATGTACGATGTCTATTTGTGAATCTGGTCTAGACCTGCTACTGTGATGTACGTCCTATATTGAAGCCATCCAAGCGTTGTCAGAAAGTTAAATGTACCGAACTGGTGCACGCCAGTGAGACATAGGTAGTGTATGGCGACACCACGCAAGAAAACTAACATACTTTCACAGACGTTGTCTCCGTAGATCGATCAGAATAAAATGGCAAAACAAAATTCTAGATACTGAAGTCTTCACGAGAGTCAAGATTCCAAGTATCTCAACTCTGTTGCAGAAGGTCTAGGTAAGATTACGGCTACGTTCGAATACCTGATACAGCTCATCCCAGAATAGCTGTTATATGGCGAGCTAGATGGAGACAAACAACTGGTTGGTGGACGGAAAAACACTTCAAAGATACACTTACAGTGTCTATAGAAGCAACATGATGGGAACTCCTTCTACATAATCGCCAAGTGTGAAGCTGCAACACCACAAGAGGAACTCACAAATCTGAGAATCGTCGTACTGCTGAGAGAGGAAAAAACGAGCTACGCGAAAGGATAAGACACACACCACTTACATGTTAAACCTTGATCAGGACTTGTGTTAGGAGATTGGGTTCCAGAATTCTGCAGTCACCTCCGCACACACCAGAGAAGTACAACAACACACGTCTGATGCTGTTGTCATCATTGTTTGCGATTGACAGCTATAAATATTTGAATGTTATAGAAGCCTTTATGTCAGAAGTTTGTATGTCAGAGTATAGACAGCATGCACAATTGTTCTATTTGTGGATGTGGGTCACATATGTTGTAATTATACCTAGAGCATAAGTCATTTTCGCTTAACCTTATTCCTATCATGATTGGAAGTGGCTGCTGGCCAAATCTAATTACTTTTCTTTGCTGACATGAGCATTTGACACATGTTACGAATTGTTACTGCTAGTCTGTGCTACCTTCTGTATACACTTTCAGACGCCAATGTGATTATTTCAATTGAAATATGTGGTGCCTTTTACAGTCGAACCAGTGCCAGATAGCTATATAGCAGAAGTAGCAAATACTAAGGGCTCCTTGTTTCTGGAGGCCTTGCCCCTAGAGCAGAAAATGTTTAACTTGTAAAATTTCGATTGAAATATTTTTTTTCAAAACCTAGCTTTTATCAATAAAAGATTAATTTTCCTGATAAATTTTAAATTTTAATTTCTCTAGCTCTTGAAGCAGGAAGCTCTTGAGCTGCAATTTGGGGTCAAAGGCGCATGGGGACAACGCTGCGCCAGGGTTAGTGAAAGGGCACTAATCAAGACCCTGTCTCCCACCTCCACGTGGTGATCCTGGTAACAGACTTTGGTTCCGTTCTGGCCAAGGGGGGTAGGGATAGGGGAGAACTACAGGTAGTGGTAGCAGTGCATGCACGGAAAAGCAATACAGGTCTGAAAATCCCTGAACAATGCACGCATCTCCTGGCCGATATCCGCTAAAATTTGTCCAAGTTCCCAAAAGTAAGAAACAGCAGTGCATGAGTCGTCCGCGAACAAATGCTAACTCCCCCGGAGTAAATGACCGAATTAAAGGATGAGAGGTGCATCCCAAAGTCGAGACGTGGAGCGAAACTCAGAGCCCTGTGCACGAGTCAAGCTTCGTGTCAGAGCAGTCCCGAGGTACGGCAAATGGGATCGCAAATATGAGAACACAAATGCCGCAGCAGCACCCCGGCCGATGGGAAAGGCTGCACTCGAAGGGATGAGTGGTGCATCCCGAACGGAGAAGAGGGCTCACATGGAGCGAAAATCGGAGCCCGAGGTACAGTAAATGAGACGGCAGATGTATATGCTAGGCCTCGAGTTGAGCTGCACGGGAGCCCACATAGGGCGAAACTCGTGCCCCATCACAGGGATGGGGCACGATTTAAGCCCAGGTCGGACAGCTCAGGCAAACTTGAGCAAGGAGAGAAATGACGGTGACGATGAGGCAGGCACCAGGGCAGAGCGAGCACGCATGGGGTCGTTGCACGATTGGGCTCACCGGTAGGCAGAAGTGCATGGTACGGCAGAGGCGCTGCAGGCACGGCAGAGGCGCGGCAGGCTAGAGATTGTGCGGACCACCTGAATGTGCAGAAAAACTGGAAAGCCCAGCAGAGGTGAAGCCAGTGCGCGTTTCCGCTCGCAGGAAACAACTGCTGCCTTGTAGTTTGATTGGGGATAATCAAAGGCTAGCGGAGCAAACCGTACACACCACTGGACGGGTGGCAAACCAAATAGTCCATAAAAAGACCGGTTAGCTGGGCAGATGACACATAAACCCGGGAGGGCGGGTCATCTAAGGGTCGCTGCCCTAAAAGAAAATAGCAACATATTGCCTTGCAGGTTTGCCTGGGGACAGCAAAAAACTAACGTAGAGCGAACCCAGTAAACTCTGGTTGAAACCGAACACACTACCGAAGGATAAGCACCAGAGCTCCAAATGGTACTGAAGATTGTGAACGTACACCCGTTCTTGGTGTTATGCTGTTTATATATCACAATAGAATGATAAAAACGGCATTAAGAACGATCGAGAGAGAGAGAGAGAGAGAGAGAGAGAACTGCAATTTTATAAACTTATGATGGATAATTCATTAGAGTCGTGTTTCTCAAATGTAGAAATAGTCTTAAGAATTTACTTGTCTTTAATGATTACTAACTGCAGCGGAGAGCGTTCTTATTCAACATTAAAGTGTATAAAAAGTGAGTTAAGGAACATGATGGTACACGGTCATCTAAATAACCTCACCTTAATGAACATTGAATGTAGTTTTCTTAGAGAAATTGATTTGACTAGTGTTATCTCTAAATTTGCTCACATTAAATCGAGAAAAGTTTGTTTGTAACAGTTATGTGTCATTTTATTATCATACAAAACCTAGGGCCTTATTGTAACATTTGCTCAGGCTCCGGCAGGCTTAAACCGGCCCCTTAAGTCTGACTATTGCTTCTTGTTCCCATTTTATTGACCAGTCATCTGGCAATGTCAATCTTCTTTTCTGGTGATATAGATATTTTCCAATTTGTTGATAATATAAGAGACAAAGAATATAATATAAGAAGAAACCAAATAAGAAATAAGGAAATTAGAAGAACAGTCAGAACAAAACCTGCTATTAGATTCATTGACGTCCGAGGGGTTACCGGGATCCAAATTTAGGGTGTAAAGAATAGAACCACTGTTACCTGCCACGCATGTCGTAGGAGGCGACAAATGAGGTTTGGCTGAAATCGGATGCACGTGTCCGCTAGGGAATGTTAACCCGAAACAAATGCTTGCACAAAACGGATGCACCAGGCCGTAAGGCACATAACATGGTGCAACGACCCTCACAATGAGGAATGGGATAACGGATTCTACGGTCCCAATCTGCCTCGGAGATTTAGCCACTCAGTAAGAATGTCAGACCTACCATCACAAGGGTAGCCAAAACTTACTGCGGGAAGAGGTCGGTACAAACGGGAAGCAGAAATCATAGGAATTATATCCTACAGAACTGCCCCAGTATGCAGACTTGAGAAGAAAGAGGTGGCCCACTTACACTAGCGTCCAAGACAAGCTGTATGACGTGGTTGATAATCTGAGGCAGACGGCTCCTTTATTAGAGAATCCGAAATCCCAATCTAGTGAGAACAGAAGAAAAAAAGATTTATTGAAAAAACAGAGACTCAAATAGTTTGGCCACTTGGTGAGAATGAACCCGAATACACCAGTTGCAAGAGCGTACAACCTGAAAAGAACATGGAATCATCAAGAGGAAGGGGCAGAACAAGAAAATGATGGGTTGATGGAGTTACAGACATCTTAAAACTCCACAATACCACCGTAACAGCGACTGAGCTGCACAATCTCGGAAACCGATCATCAGTTAAACCTGCTAGGCGTAACGGCAAAAAATCAGAGAAGGACAAAAGAAAGAAATCAAGTTGATAATATATCTGCTCTTGACAGCGTGAGATTTAATAGATAAGTAGTAGAGAAGTCGATGAAATCAGTTCGATTTCAAGATAATATCATTCTGATTATGAAACATCTGTTAATATTTGACAGGAGACGGATTACTTAGTTTGTGTGGCTGTATGAAGATCTGATATTCATAATAACACATGCCGTACGTGATATATATATTTGATATCCAACATACAATATTATGTTACACACAAAAACTGTCAATCGCACATATTCTCCTGTTTTTATCTCCCGCAAATATATTCTCTCTCTCTCTCTCTCTCTTTCTCTCTCTTTCTCTCTGATGTTTGGTTGTAGCAAGTTGTGGATACTAGTATGAGGTTGTTTATATGTTTTATATAAGACAAAGCGATGTCTGGTTGTAGCAAATTGTGTGTGTATGCTGCTGTATATAATATAAATATGATGCAATGTCCCGTAGTATTTTCAGACCTATGGTATGAATTACATGTAACTTCACTTATCTGGGTCTTAGTGTACAGGGGGTAGGAGGGATAATACCTTTCCTCACATGTGGAACTTCGATTCTAGAATTGAACCCACCACCCTCTTGTGTTCGAGTCGCTAGGCACTTATTTTGCTAATTTGCAAAATATTAAAATTAAAAATACTGAGAACCTGCATTTTCCCAGTGGCTATTTATGGTTGTAAATCTTGAACCATTACACAAACAGCAAGAATGAAAAATCTAGTCCTTCGAAACGAAATGCTACAGAAAGATCCTACGAATACCATGGACAGAAAAAATGGAAGAATACTGATGTCCTGAAAGAACTGAATGTTAAAGACAATTGGCTGATAATATACTATTCAGAAAAATTAGATACTTTGGCCATATCAAGCGTCACGACGGCCTGGAGAGAACAATATTGGAGGGCAAGGTCCCAGGATGCAGAGGCAGATAAAGAAGATGGCTACAAGATATTAAAGAAACCATTAATATGACCATCGGCGAAGTAGGTGAACTGACTAGAGACAGAGTGAATTTCAGATGCGTTGCAAAGAGAGCAACGTCCTATAAAGGATAAGCACCTTGATGATGAATCCATTCCACGTATATAATATAATCTTTTTTGACAGAATAGTTGTTATGAGTGTATCATGTCCTTCAATAATTTTATTTTATAATTGTCACCGGCACTTTAATCTAGCGTCCGATTTCAATCTTCAAAGACATGAAATATGCATATAATACACACTCAATACATAGTAAATAAAATATACATCTGTAAATGAAATGTCATTTCGATTCCATCGCATCACACCAGAGTACTCTAAGATTCTATCAGACGTCATTAGATCATGTATCCTCTGTTTCCTCCAGCGTTGCTTCAACTTCACATATGATTATTTCCTCTTCAATTTCCGCTCCTTGCTGTTTCCAATCAATTCGGTTGTTGATTTAATATGTCTGATTTCTTCTATGTTTCCGGTCATTTCTTCTGTTTTCTTTTGTTGAATTCATTTATCAGAGATAGTGGACTAAAATATTTGCAACTTCATCTGTCCAGCTATTTCTGGAGACAATTTTTGTTCTTCCAACGCTCCATACCGACCACTTGTTAAACACTCTGTGTGATCTGTATGTGATCTGAGCATAAGAGCGATTATACGTTGTGCCAGTTATGCGCCTACAAGTAGCTAGCACATCCGATTTCTGCGACGCTTTTTCTTTACTAAGGTATCTTCCATAGTCCCCTACCTCAGTCACCTCTTACTGATTCGCTGATACAGTTTTACGAAACCAACCCCAACCCCCTTCCTTCCCCACTTTTGCCTATCCATAGTCACGGATGTTTATATTCGGAGATTCTGCACACTGGACAATCAGAGTGGTTTTATTATTAAGGATAATTATTAGTCTAAAAAAATGCTTACCGCACTAGGGAAAAGGAATGACAAGTCAGTAGATGGAACGATAAGAGAGTTTTAGCAAAGAACAACATATGATAAAAGCCCATGCATGTAGTATGCTTAATGGCTAGGAGAATGACAAGTCAGTAGATGGAACGATAAGAGAGTTTTAGCAAAGGACAACGTATGATAAAAGCCCATGCATGTAGTATGCTTAATGGCTAGGAGAATGACAAGTCAGTAGATGGAACGATAAGAGAGTTTTAGCAAAGGACAACGTATGATAAAAGCCCATGCATGTAGTAGACAGAATGGCTAGGAGAATGACAAGTAAGTAGATGGAACGATAAGAGAGTTTAGTAAAGAACAACTATGATAAAACCCATGCATGTAGTAGACTTAATGGCTAGGAGAATGACAAGTCAGTAGATGGAACGATAAGAGAGTTTAGCAAAGACAACTATGATAAAAGCCCATGCATGTAGTAGACTTAATGGCTAGGAGAATGACAAGTCAGTAGATGGAACGATAAGAGAGTTTAGCAAGGACAACGTATGATAAAAGCCCATGCATGTAGTAGACTTAATGGCTAGGAGAATGACAAGTCAGTAGATGGAACGATAAGAGAGTTTTAGCAACGGACAACGTATGATAAAAGCCCATGCATGTAGTAGACTTAATGGCTAGGTGAAGGATGCTGTTTTATTTCAAAGTCGACAAACAATCTGAGTTATCATAGAAAGACAAAATGTCATTATATTTAGAGAGTGCATCCAGAAAACTGTTCTTCCTTCCTTAGATAGACTTTCTTGTCTGATCTGATAATGGATAAGGCATCATACTACAATAATGCGACACAAGAAGACAAAATATGAAAGTCATCAAATACAAACGATGCAATGAAGATGTGGTTCACACAGGAACACATTCTATTTAATGAAATCTACCTGAACCCAGAATTGATGTACATTGTAAAGCTGACATACAAGACATGATGATGTACGGAAACATACAAATCTGAAGTGGTTATAGCGGATCACATCAGATCTGGAGAAAACCGAGGGGAAGCTGCAGTGGTACTTAATAAATTGGCGTTTTATGACAAAGACATGTATGTATTTTATCACATAAGCAATCAAAATAAATAATTAAATTATAAAACTAACAAAAATCCAACGTTTCGACTGTAAGTCTTTCTTCCACAAACGTTTTATATTGACAAGTTAATGTAGGAGTTTGTACATCGATGTTTGAAACTGCTAACGTAAACATTTACACTTAAACCCAATAAAACTAGGCTGGACAAAAGTTACAGAACAAAAAATACTCAAGATGTCAAGAAACTCGTATATGTGCAATATCTTCAAAGAGAAAAAAGTTAATTGGAGAAAGGATGATTTTGTTGTTGTTGTTCAACAATCATCATTCTCCTAAACTGGTTAGACAGTGAATAAGCTGAGAAATAGACTCTATGCACGATCTATTCAACGAACATTGTTATTTGACAATTTATTTGTTATTTGTATATCTACAAGATAGAATTATTGTAATTATGCGTTAAAAGTGTAGAAATTCCTCAAGCGACAAGGAAGATACGCCTATGGCTTAAAAAAATAATGCTATTTGTGCAATTCAGTAAATATATTTTGCAGGAAACAATAATTATATTGTGTCAAAAGTACAAAGAAACGTACGTATTTTAGAAAGCTATACATGTAATGTTCAGTCTATTGCACTAAGTGTAATGTTCAGTTATATTTACTACATGTAATGTTGTATGTAATGTTTATTTTCACCACGTGTGACATGAAATGCTTGAGGAAGGCAGTGGGGGTCACCAGGAAAGATAGACTACGAAATGAGGACATCAGAAGCAGAGTGGGCATAACTTCATGCACAGAATACATTGAAAGACAACAAATGCAGTGGTTTGGACATTTAATGAGAATGAAATACACCACAAATAACAGCATACAATAAAAGAGATCAGGTACTAGAGCTAAGGGAAGACCAAGAAAAGGTGGATAGACAATATCAAGACCACACTACATAAACACGGATATAACACAAAAGGGCGACTCATCTGGCCCTAGAACGCAAATTAAAGCTCCATCCCTACGCTTAACGGCAAGAGTGGACAGCCAACTCCATCTTCCACCTGGGAATAGACAATAGACAATGTTTAGTTTATTTGTACAACGAGTAATGTTCGTGTGGTATTTACTACATGTAATATTCAGTCTATTGTGCTAAGTGTAATGTTCAGTTTATTACTACCACGTCTTTTGCTCAGTCTATCTGTACTAAAATAATAATAATAACCCGACGAACGTTCAAGGGCAATAATTCTCCATACCCTCATCTGAGCAACTCGTAATCTCCTCCAGGGACTGAGACCGTATTTACTGCCTTCTCAGCAAATTATTTAGGGTCAGGTACTATAAATCTGTTCTGGTATATCTGATTCGTACTACAGTCAGTTTTATTAATGCAGACCTGCCGTGATATGATACAACAAGCGCCGCGTTGTTCTATTAATGCAGGACCGTGCCGATATGATCAACGAAGCGCTCATCCAGGTACTCTAAAGCAGTATATAGCAGCGAAATCAAAATCACAATTGAAGGTTATTTTAAAGAAAAAACATTTAATGGGTGGCATTTCGAAGACTTGCATTATACTGAGAAAATATACCGCACATTCCTGTATTTATGTGTACCACCTGTAATATTAAGTTGTTTTTCAAATATATCTTTTTGTGTTACGTACAATATTTAGTTTATTGACATAACATACATATTTAGTTTACTTACACAGCGTGCATTATTTACTTTCCTTAAACAATGTGCAATATGGATTTTGTTTATCTGTACAATGTATAATATATAGTTGACTTATGCAATGTGCAATATGGATTCTGTTTATCTGTACAATGTGTAATATATAGTTGACTTATGCAATGTGCAATATGGATTATGTTTATCTGTACAATGTGTAATATATAATTGACTTATGCAATGTGCAATATGGATTCTATTTATCTGTACAATGTGTAATATATAGTTGACTTATGCAATGTGCAATATGGATTTTGTTTATCTGTACAATGTGTAATATATAGTTGACTTATGCAATGTGCAATATGGATTTTGTTTATCTGTACAATGTGTAATATATAGTTGACTTATGCAATGTGCAATATGGATTTTGTTTATCTGTACAATGTATAATATATTGTTGACTTATGCAATGTGCAATATGAGTTTTTTTATCTGTACAATGTAATATATAGGGTTGACTTATCAATGTGCAATATGGATTCTGTTTATTGTACAATGTATAAAATAAGTGACTATGCAATGCAATATGATTCATTTATCTTACAATGTGATAATATATAGTTGACTATGCAATGTGCAAGTTGATTCAGTTTATCTGTACAATGTATATATAAGTTGACTTATGCAATGTCAATATGGATTCTGTTTATCTGTACAATGGAATATATAGTTGACTTATGAATGTGCAATATGGTTTGTTTATCTGTACAATGTGAAATATGTTGACATGCATGTGCAATATGGATTCTGTTTATCTGTACAATGTTAACTATAGCTTGATATGAATGTGAATATGGATTTGTTTATCTGTACAATGTAACATATAGTTGACTTAGCAATGTGCAATATGGATTCTGTTTATCTGTACAATGGTAATATTAGTTGACTTATCAAATGTGCAATGGATTCGTTTATCTGTACAATGTGTATATATAGTTGACTTTACAATGTGCATATGATTTTGTTTATCTTACAATGTGAATATATAGTTGACTTATGCAATGTGCAATGGATTCTGTTTATCTGTACAATGTGTAATATATAGTACTTTTGCTTGAATGATTCTGTTTATCTGTACAATGTGTAATATATAGTTGACTTATGCAATGTGCAATATGGATCTTGTTTATCTGTACAATGTGTAATATATAGTTGATCTATGCAAGTGCAATATGGATTCTGTTTATCTGTACAATGTAATATATAGTTGACTTATGCAAGTGCAATATGGATTCGTTATCTGTACAAGTGTAATATATAGTTGACTTATGCAATGTGCAATATGGATTTTGTTTATCTGTACAATGTGTAATATATAGTTGAATTATGCAATGTGCAATATGGATTTTGTTATTGTACATATTACATAAAGTTGATTATGCAATGTCAATATGATTTGTTTATCTGTACAATGGTAAAATAGTGACTTATGCAATGTGCAATATGGTTCTGTTTTTTCTGTACAATGTATAATATATAGTTGACTTATCATATGTACAACATGGATTCTGTTTATCTGTACAATGTATAATATATAGTTGACTTATGCAAGGCAATATGATTCTGTTATCTGTACAATTTTAATATCAGTTGACTTAGCAAGTGCAATATATTCTGTTTATGTCAATTTGTAATATATAGTGACTTATGAATGTGCAATATGGAGTTGTTTATCTGTACAATGTAATATATAGTTGAATTATCAATGTGCAATATGTTTGTTTATCTGTACAATGGAATATAGTTGAGTTATGCAATGTCTATGGATTTGTTTATCTGTACAGTGTACATATAGTTGACTTAGCAGTCAATTTGATTCTGTTTATCTGTACAATGTATAATATATAGTACTATGTGTGCAATATGGATTCTGTTTATCGGACATGTATTAGTATATTTGACTTATGCAAGCTGCAATTGGATTCTGTTTATTTAATGCTATAAATAAGTTGACTTATCAAGTCTATGATTTGTTTATCTGTACATGTGAATATTAGTGCTAAAGTGCAATATGGATTTTGTTATCTGTACAATTGTACATTATAGTTGACTTATGCAATGTCAACTGATTGTTTATCTGTACATGTGTAATATATGTTGACTTATGCAATGCATATGGATTAGTTATCTGACAATGTTTCAGTTGACATGAATTCATATATTTGTTTTATCTGTCAATGTAATATGTGACATAATATATGATTTTTTTATCTATCGTACAGGGTATTATATAGTTGACTTTGCAATGTAATATGGTTCTGTTTATTTGTCAATTGTAATATATATCTGACAGCAATGGCAATTGATTCTGTTTATCTGTACAATGTGAATTATCAGTTGACTTATGCAATGTGCAATATGGATTCTGTTTATCTGTACATATATAGTTGACTATGCAAGTGCATATGATTCTGTTTATCTGTACAATGTGTATATATAGTTGACTATGCAATGTGCATTATAGTCTCTGTTTATCTGTACAATGTGTAATATATAGTTGACTTATGCAATGTGCAATATGGATTCTGTTTATCTGTACAATGTGTAATATATTGTTGACTTATGCAATGTGCAATGTTCAGTTTTTTACTCAACATACAATATATAGGTTACTTACTTACAAAATGTGCAATATTAATTATCATTGTGTCTATTAATACAGCATGCCATGTTCATTCTTTTGATAACTTTTTGTTCATGTGCAGTTATCAGTGTATCAGGGTATCATTTATATCACGTGTAATATTCATTTCATTTGTATACAACAAAAGAGAAACCCGCATAGCTGAGAATCATCGTGCCGTTGATGCACAGAGAAAACGATCTGCGCGTGAAGACAGAACACACAAAACACACATGTCTAACCTTGATCTTGATCATGACATGTGGTAGGGATTCTGCTCTAGGATAGGACTCACACCAGAGAGGTGCAGCGCACAGTCTGAGATCGTCGTCATCATCGCTTGCGATGGACGGCTATTATTATTTCCATAACGTGCAGTATTCAGTCTATTTACACTATGTGCATCATTCAGTCTATTTACACTATGTGCGGTATTCAGTCTATTTACACTATATGCAGTATTCAGTCTATTTACACTATGTGCATCATTCAGTCTATTTACACTATGTGCAGTATTCAATCTATTTGAATACATTTGTATACCAGTCTACTTGTATCTATTCGTACAACGTGCATTATTCAGTCTGTATCTACAACGTGCATTAACTAGTCTATTTGTATCTATCCGTACAACGTGCATTATTCAGTCTATTTGTATCTATCCATACAACGTGCATTATTCAGTCTATTTGTATCTATCCGTACAACGTGCATTATTCAGTCTATTTGTATCTATCCGTACAGTGTGCATTATTCAGTCTATTTGTATCTATCCATACAACGTGCATTAATCAGTCTATTTGTATCTTTCCTTACAGCGGGCATTATTCAGTATATTTGTATCTATCCGTACAGCAGGCATTATTCAGTCTATTTGTATCTATCCGTACAGCGGGCATTATTCAGTCTATTTGTATTTATCCGTACAGCGTGCATTATTCAGTCTATTTGAAACTATCCGTACAGTGTGCATTATTCAGTCTATTTGTATCTATCCGTACAGTGTGCATTATTCAGTCTATTTGTATCTATCCGTACAGTGTACATTATTCAGTCTATTTATATCTATCCATACAACGTGCATTAACCAGTCTATTTGTATCTATCCATACAACGTGCATTATTCAGTCTATTTGTATCTATCCGTACAGTGTGCATTATTCAGTCTATTTGTATCTATCCATCAATCATATTCAGTCTATTTGTATCATCCACATATTACCAGTCTATTTGTATCTATCCATACAACGTGCATTATTCAGTCTATTTGTATCTATCCGTACAGTTGCATTATTCAGTCTATTTGTATCTATCCGTACAAGTGCATTATTCAGTCTATTTTATCTATCCATACAACGGCATTACCAGTCTATTTGTATCTATCCATACAACGTGCATTATTCAGTCTATTTGTATCTATCCGTACAGTGTGCATTATTCAGTCTATTTGTATCTATCCGTACAGTGTGCATTATTCAGTCTATTTGTATCTATCCATACAACGTGCTTTAAACCAGTCTATTTGTATCTATCCGTACAGTGTGCATTATTCAGTCTATTTGTATCTATCCGTACAATGTGCATTATTCAGTCTATTTGTATCTATCCGTACAATGTGCATTAACCAGTCTATTTGTATCTATTTGTACTTGAAGTAATGTTGACTTTTGATATCTTCCTTTACTCCTTTTCCTTTTCGTTTCATACATTCCGTCTGTCTTGTTTTTGGATGCAAAGAAAGCATGTCAAGCTCAGCCATTTTGTGTTTTCCAAGTACCTGCAGTTGTAAGTCAATAGTTCTTCAAGATAACGGTTCTTTGTGCGATGTACTATGCTGGCTGTGCTTTACTTGAGAGTGCGACACTTAAACAAGCTGCTGCCCGCTTGCTCGACTGTCCTTGTCGGGACAGAGTTAACGGAACAGAGGGGAGGCCATAGTCTAGTTACAGTATACTGCATGTTACTCTTTATAAATGGGTAATATTTGATAGCACCGCTGCTATAGTTTGGCGACTGCTGTTTAGCTTGAAAGACTACTTATGGCAGTAAGGGGGAAAATTAAGAATTTGTTCAAATTGTTTCTAGAGAGATTAAATAGTAAAGACCATATAGATTTCTAATTGGGAAAAATCGAAGTTGATTCATTGATTCACTACAACATTTGTTAACAGAAAACATTTGAAACCGTCTAGGATGTTGTTAATTTCATTGTAACATGTGATTTACTTGAGTTTGATTTGATTTAATGTGGTTAGATTGTATATGACTCTGTAACATTGAAAAATGTTCTTGCTTTACTGGTGTTTTACTCCAGTTTCTACAGAGATTTGGCGAGAGAAGTACAGGTTTACGTTTCATTTGTAGCCAGTGTAATACATGCAGACAAAGTCTATCAGCTTAATAGTGTCATGTACATCTCGAGAGACAAAAAAGTATAACAATCTCGTGCGAAGTGTTGAATTAGTTGCTGCTGCTCTATCTCAATCTCTGTGATTTTCTTTTTCAATCAGAGATCTGCCATAGTCTGACTTCATCTGTTCATAGACCAGTGTTCATAGCATGCTTCCATCTGGACCTGTCTCTTGAATACTCTTCCTAGTTTATTGAAGTCATAGTCTACGTCTTCACGACTCGTTAGTAGACGTACGTGTATCGGTGGAAGGATTCAAGTCAGATCTCCATACAAGATATCCTTATAGATTCGCTTACCCTACCTACATTGGTATATGTTATCCAGACAGCGTTAGCAGACGAAAGTGGCATTCTCAAATTCTCAACACATTTCAACACTTCATCAGTGTTTGTTATCCTGCTACTCCAGGCGTTCCAGTCACCTAAATTTGTACGCAAGTTTGCTTCCGTGGATTTTTACGAACGGTAAAGATAGACCTCGTCGTTCAGAAAGCAAATCTGCATGACTGCTGGGAGCGAATCAACAATCTTTTTTTTTCAGCATGTCTCCCAGGTTGTAAGAGAAAGATGCAAAGCCTCCTCCACCTTGGTAAATGACCACGCAACTTTTGACATTATACCAACGGCCACATTAAGTCAAGCAATTCTTTGAGATTTAAAACTAAGCTCTGACAACCTACCACGTTGGAAAGAATTGCCATGACCTGAAGTCGAAAAAACAAACACTACTATGCGTTAAATAGAACAAAAGTAATATCTTATAGTGAGTGCATCGAGATCATAACAGTAATAGTATGTCGCTGTGTACTACTTGATTTGAGACACCGCGGGCAAGCAGTAATAGAAAGCGAACAATGCGTGTAGGGAGCAGTAATGGAAACAGCTGATTTGCAACCTTACTTGTGGTAGCATGTGGTATGCACTGAACTTGCCAGTTAGTAGCGAACTGATCCTGGCATTCTTTCAACATCATTAAGATAAAAGAACAGCAAATGAAGCATATTTATACCAGATTACAGAAGTGTCGTTTAATGATAATTTTGTGGGAAATAACGTCTACACATTTTGGATATTTCATGTGATAGATTCCAAGGATAAAGTAATTTGGTTCCACATGATCAATTTTCTTAGTTTCTTCTCAAGGATACAAGTAGAATTGTCCATGTTACATGCACAAATGATAACATTAGATAGCTTAAAATAATTATCTAGTTGCTTAGAAATGCTTGTTCCAAATTCACTAATTTGTTTCAAAAAATTAGATAGTTTATTTCAAAGGACAAGCTAGGTTTGCTGCAAGAGATAAATTGTAATTACTTCTTACAAGTTGATGCGGTTTATTAGTCCAGAGAATTAGCTTATACAAGAGTATAACGTGTTGTAAATAGTTTATTTTCAACTACTATTTGCCAAGCATTTATGTTATTTTATTCATCTGTTGCCTTTGTATGACCGCAAGGGGTTAGTAGCAGCCTCTATTATGTTTCCGTTTTGTTTTCTTTTCCTAAAGGTGAGATAGTATTATTCATTTGTCTGTATAACTTCCTAGTTCTCATCGATGTGTAACATACCCATACATAAGTCAGCAGCGATGTCTATTGTTATTGATGATTATCTTTTGTATAGGTATATTGCCATTTTATTATGCATACTGTGTGTGTGTGTTTGTGCTTTGAACACTGACTGAATGTGAGTACTACACACACAGCTGACAGCTTAATGTGAGTAACACACACACACATCCGACTGATGAATGTGACGTACACACACACCACCGACTGCTGAATGTGGGGTCACACACACACCACCGACTGCTGAATGTGAGGTACACACACACACACACCACCGACTGCTGAATGTGAGGTACACACACACCACCGACTGCTGAATGTGAGGTACATACACACACTACCGACTGCTGAATGTGAGGTACACACACACACCACTGACTGCTGAATAGGAGATACATACACACACACACCACCGATAGCTGAATGTGAGGTACACACACACACACCGACTGCTGAATGTGAGGTACACACATACCACGATTGCTGAATGTGAGGTGCATACAATACACACCACCGACAGCTGAATGAGGTACACACACCACTGACTGCTGAATGTGAGGTATACACACACACAACTGACTGCTGAATGTGAGGTACACACACCACCGACTGCTGAATGTGAGGTACACACACACCACCGAAAGCTGAATGGGAGGTATACACACACCACCGACAGCTGAATGTGAGGTACACATACACACACCACCTGACTGCTGAATGGAGGTCATACACACACACACCACCGATAGCTGAATGTAGGTCACACACACACACCGACTGCTGAATGTGAGGTACACACATACCACCGATTGCTGAATGTGAGGTGCATACACATACACACCACCGACAGCTGAATGTGAGGTACACACACACCACTGACTGCTGAATGTGAGGTATACACACACACAACTGACTGCTGAATGTGAGGTACACACACCACCGACTGCTGAATGTGAGGTACACACACACCACCGAAAGCTGAATGGGAGGTATACACACACCACCGACAGCTGAATGTGAGGTACACATACACACACCACCGACTGCTGAATGTGAGGTACACACCACCGACTGCTGAATGTGAGGTTCACACACACACACACCAACGACAGCTGAATGTGAGGTACACACACTCTAAAGTGAGCATGTTTGTGTGAGATAAATTACTAAAAGTGTTGTTGTAGGTAGTTCAGAATACTAACCGTGAATGATTAATGATAATCGGTTGAGGACAATTGTACATAAACACAATAGCAAACAGAATCGGGGTTACGATCATACGGTTTTTGTCAAGGGCAGAACAACCAATAACCAAGGACAGAACAAATTGTAGAAAACACCAACGATAGTGACTAAAGCTGTTTAGAAGGTCAAGTATTGACTTCACTGCACCGAGTTTCCAAATATGACTCGGTCCCTCCCCGATAAAAATGGCAAGCCATCTGACAAGAGCATTGCACAAAGCACGAACACTGTAGCTTCAGCAACGATCCTACGGGTCTCTAGAGAAAATGCAGTTGTGATTATCTAATGTATTGAATTAAAATATGAAATAAGAGCAAGGCGATATATAGAATTCAATTCACTTAGTGGTTTTTTTCCCCCAGTATCAATGTCCTGTCATGTGATTGAAGTGAGTGTGTGTGTGTGTGTGTTCGCGCGCACGTGCTTGCATACTTGCGTGTAGTTTATGCCATTTTACCGTGTCTTTGAAACTGTGCAAGCCAAAAGGTATATTTATCTGAAACTTTAAACTGTACAATGAATGAATGAATGAAAATCGTGGCATATCCTTTACAGGACGTCCCAATCAACCACAGTAAACAAGTCATTGATTTTCTAGGCACTGCTTATACATTTAGTAATTTTTCATTGCTTTCTGAACGGTAGGGTCTTTTTTACCGTTCATAAAAATCCACGGGAGCAAATTTGCATCCAAATTGCCCGTCGTGAAGTTTGAACCAGGTACACTTGGATTGTGATCGAACTCACTGCTGCTAACCCAAAGACGACCACAAACTGTAGAATATATGCTCTATTTGTGTGATATTATTCGTTTTATGTGTGTAATTCGTTTGATACTTTCTGAATACACAGTAGGTTTTTTTTATGTAGGCCACTCTTTGATATTTCATAATATTCTGAATAATTTTGTTTATCCTTCGTGTTCTGGGTTTTTCATATTTGTTTTATGTCTTTTTGCACTCCTCTCATATTTCTTTTCTCGATTCATCTATATATATATCTGTCTCTCTATCTCTCTTCTTTTTATTTCTTCTTTTTCCCCTTTCAACTGTCAACGGAGCACAGGTCTTCAACAAACTTCTTCCAGCTCTTCATCTCTCTTGCCATCCCTTCGAATTCTTGCCACGTCTTGCCTATCCTTTTAATATCAGTCTCCAGCTAATTTCTCCAGGTATTTCTAGGCCTTCCCCTACTCCTCTTTCCATGCGGATTCCAAAACAGTGCCTGTTTTGCAATGCTTCCGATCGGTCGGCCTTCTCAATGTGTTTCATATCTATCGCCAGCGTCTCTTCCTTAGCTCTCTCTCTCTCTCTCCCTATTATTTCGTTATTTGCGTTACTGTTCTACATTACCATCATGTTAATAATGACGCTTGGGGCTAAGTAGTAGTACATTAGATTCAACTAACAACGTAGAACTCAATTTACATAATTGTTGATTCTTCAGTATGCCAAGCTGATAATGGATATCCACGTTGGTGGAGTTGTTCAATACAGCTACTGTGAATGTGCTCTGATTATGACATCACCTGTAATCATGTATGAGTGCGCTTGAAGTGCAGATATATCGATTCTAACTAGTCGTCCCCAGTAAGAAATTAGTCAATTGTCAAACTCTCATTGTGTCGTCTCTTCTAGTCAGTTTGACTAATCAACATCAATATTGTCAGCGGCGTCAGTAGTCACTTTTGTGTGGAGTTCTGTATAGGTCTCAACGGAAAGCATGTAACCATTGACACAGTCACTTGTTTGTGGGTGTATTAAAGTAAATGACGTCGTTATTATGCTTTGTGTTTGTACATTTACGTCTGTTCAGTCTTGACAACATCAAATTACCATTTAACTAACGCAGACAATTGGGTATAAAATGCCTGTCACTTCACATTTCCCTACCCAAGACCGCTTCTTCTTTTTCTTCTTCCAACGCTCCATATCGATCACTTGTTAACCACTCTCTGTGATTTGTATGTGATCTGAGCATAAGAGCGATTGTACGCTGTGCCAGTTATGCGCCTACAAGTAGGCCTGCACATCCGATTTCTGCGATGCTTTTTATTTACTAGGGTAAATTTCCTAGGTTCTATATCAGTCGCCTCTTACGACATGCCTTGTAGGTTGCAGTTGTACTATTCTTTGCTTCCATTGCAGGCTCCGACACCAGACGGGCGATACTCAAGTATGCAGGAGGTAAACTGGACAACTCCTTTCGTCACTTGCAGAACTTCGGTTGTATGAACTGTATCCACCACCATTTTTTGTTGTTGGATATGAAACGAACGCTCTATATCACTATGCTGTTTCATTTCTCATTATTTAATCTAAAAAAACGTGAAAGTATTAGATATTGTTTAACAGCACTGTCTTCATTACGTTATAGATATGTCTGTAACAGTTTCAGTACAAATCTGACAGCTGTAACAATACAGTGGACTTGATATGGACTACTACTATTATTATATTAGTAATTTAATAGATGTATATGTTCATTCATTGTTCATTTGAGGATCATCTTTATCGCACAAAGGATATGTTAATAATTGCTCCAATCTCCTCATAAGAATGTATTTCAGTGTGTTTAGAATTTAGTCCAGCGTTTCCCAAAGTGGGCGTCACCGCCCTCCAGTGGCGCTGAAGTCTTCCAGGAAGCGATAGTGGGTTAAGAAGCGGGGTTCGTGATTTGCGATTGAATAATCATTAAAAATTTGAATTCTGCATTTTAATTTATCTCTTATGTCCATCTTACACTATCCGTTTTTTCATCAATTTTCTATTTCATGTATATAATCATTTGAAATTGACCATGTATGACAGAATCATATATAATTTTCTAGTCAAGTAAAAAGCATGTATATATATATATGTATGTATATATATATATATATATATATTTATTTACATATTATATATATATCTTGGGGGCGTTGGCAAAGCTGTTATAATGGGGAGAGGGGCGTTACAAAGTTTATGTCGTGCAAAGTGGGCGCGTGAGTGATGGGGCGTTACAAAGTTTATGTCGTGCAAAGTGGGCGGTGAGAGTGGGGCGTTACAAAGTTTATGTCGTGCAAAGTGGGCGGTGGGCGTTACAAAGTTTATGTCATGCAAAGTGGGCGATGGGTTGAAAAGTTTGGGAATCTATGGTTTAGCTAACAACTCCGTTCTGTGTTGAGTGATGAGTATGTACTGGGGTGTCTTTAGTTGTTGTCAGTCTTGCCGCACCTATCAGTGCGTACGTATAACATATGCGCAACCGAATAGAGATACCCTTTATCTTCTTCGTTGAAATCTCAGAGCATATATTTCTCTTAGAGCATTGATGATGTTGCTTTTGTCCATAGAAGACCCATTCTATATCGCATCATTGCTTGCCAGTGCATCCATTCCCTCATTGTCCTTCATCCCAGAATGACCTGGGTCAAAGATGAAGGTAGTCGTCTGGTTTAAGGCATTTTGTATTAATTGCATCCACTGCCTTCGTACATAACCGGTCTTGGTCTTCTGTATCATGCTCATAGAGGCGCTATATTTATATCTGTAGAGAAACACGTCAAAACAACAAAGTACTGTAGTTTTACAAAATACAAAACAATAACAATACACAGCAACTTTATAAAGACCTTTTTGTCGAAACGTTGCGGTGTATTGTTATTGTTTTTGAATTTTGTCAATCTACAGTACTTTGTTTTTACGTGTTTCACCATTGCTTCATAGTTTTACTGTAGTCTTCCTTTATATTGATATCTGTAGAGAGAGAGAGAGAGAGAAAGATTGAGAGAGAGAGATTCCATATTTGTCACTATCTAGTGCAGTGATATTCACTATCTTGTACACTTACATTCTCACAACCACATCAAAGTGTACGTAAAATATATATTTACTGTAGTTATTACATATTGGTGCAGATTACAATAGCCTTAATGTCGTACAGCCATTCTATTATCAAGTGAGATCTGTTTCTAGTTGAATACAACATTGTTGCATTATACTTAGCATGTCATAAGTTATACTAGTCATTTAGGATACAAATGGAAACAGTATTTTTGGATATGTGTAACCAAGAATAGATTGAATAATACTGTTACACCGTGTTTGTCCATAGACTCCCTTCACTACATCCTGTTTTTAGAACACATTATTTCTCATCTCTGTTTGTGCCGCCCTTGTAATACCATCCTAGATTTAGAATAGTATTGTTGAATTCTCTCGCAACTCATTGTGCTCCTGCTGGATCAAAGTTAAATTATTGACTGTACTATTTAGTAACATACTGAATGAGTTTTGTGTGTAGATTTCTTATTTTGCCGTAATGAATTTTCATGTTATATATGTTTTTCTATTTGTTAAACTGACATTTATAAGCTTAGCTTTTCTCTCCAGAACTATATTTCTGTCACTAAAATTATCTTATCATTCTAAGCACCGTAATGCACGAACGATATTATATTACATTTTCTATTAACCAACTTAACATTCCCAGAATATGGACTAGTCCAAATCGACACTACACAGTTTCCGAGCTTACCTATCTTATTTGGGGTGTGGGGCGTTAGACACACAGTTTGTAGTTACTTGAAACTAAAAATAGGATAGATCGAGAAACTGAAGTCAAGTACAAACTTTGAAAATTAAGTTATGTTTGAGATTACGGTGACTTAAAATGTGCCATTTTTCCTTACCAAGCAAGTTTCAATTGCTTTGTCCTTTATCACAGATGGTTCTGTGTTTCTTTTGCTGTATATATATATATATATGTGTTTGAAGCTAATATAAATTCTTGTGATTTGTGATCACATGCAATTTCATATATTTTTTATGGCAACTTTTGATATTGACAAAGTTACATGGTCCAATGTGTCTTTATTGGCGCATGTTTTTTTTTCTCAATAATTTTGCAACTTTATATATACATGCACGTTGCTTAAGTAAAGTTACTTTATTTGTCACAATATCAACATTCATCGTTTCTTATGAATCCACATGTGTGTGTTTTTAAATTTTAGTTTACTTTATTTCATGCATTTGTTTATCAAACTCTCTATTGTTATTTCTGTTCGTGGTTGCTGTCTACGATGTTTGAAGTAGAACTAATTGAACTTGGTAGGAACTCTGCTGATTGTACTACTTTCAGCTAGTGGATAGAGACCTAGCACCCGAGATGACGCTCTAAATGTAGATATGTTTGGTTCTGACCAGACTCTTTGTTAAGATATTACTTGTTTCTATACTATATGAACGAAATCACAGTGATGGTTATTATAAATATGGTCACTAGAATACTGACACAATTTGATGAGATGAATCAGCAACAGAATTTATGAAGGCAAATCACCTCTCTGGTTAGTACTCTGATCTTCACGAATCGATCACAGAAGAGTAAGCATTGCGTAAGTACGTCTGACTGTCATTTCTTGACTGAACATCGATAGTCGGGTGGTATAAGCCGTTGTATTGCGTTCCGGAGGTCGTGTATTCGGATCCTGACCACGCTGTTTTGTTCACGAGTGCATTTTTTCGGATATTTCGTGCTTTGTGCAATATTTACGACAGGCTACTTGCCACTTCTGAGGAGAGGAACCGAACCATTTGGTGAACCTGGTATTATGATGTAAATCTTTTGTTTTTAAACGGTTAGTGCCAGTATGCGGCATATGTAACGAATTAGTTTCTTTTCTGAACTTCTTCTTCTTCTTTGCGTTCGTTCTTTACGACCAATTTTAATCCCTCTTTGCGATATGTTTGATCTTTGCCAAGAACGTGTATACGTTGCACATTGGTTTGGTAGGCCCCTAAACACGTAGACTTCTACACATTTAGTACACGGGTATCCGATTTGAGCCAAACCTCATTATTCACCTCTTACGACATGCGTGGCAGGTAACAGTAGTTATATTCTTTACACCCAAAATTTGGGCCCCGGGAACCACTCGGGCGTTTATGAACTTCATTATAAGAAGTGTTCTACTGAGACGCTTTCTTAGTTTTCTCTGTATTAACTAGCTTGCACATTCATGTATGCTAAAGCCTGCACTCACAAATGTACCCACTTTCACCTGCACACAAAAATATGTTATACTAGGCTAACATAGATTTTATATATATATATATTGTCTCATCAAAAGAAAACTAATATCAACTATTTGTTATCTTTTGTTCTTTCTATAATCATATCTTGATAACATACATACAAATACTCCTTTTATCCTGCACTCTATCTGATATTCCTTATCAGTGTTAGAAAGAAGATATCAAGAAATGTGATCACATTTGACACATTTTTTGTTAACAACTTTAGTCAATTATTTCAACACTTTTATTTCTAACTTGATATCTGTCTTCTCTCTGTCATTGAACATATCTCTCTCTCTCTCTCTCTCTCTCTCTCTCTCTCTCTCTCTTCTTCTTCTCTCTCTATATATATATATATATATATATATTAGCCTCTCCTCGTCTCTCTTCCTTACCAGTGAATCATACACATAATACAACGTTTCACTAACATTTATATTACATTTTGGTATTCAAGGTTCCTAATGGAACGTAATGCTAAAATGTTTCATAAAAAATAGTATGTATTTCATTGCATTTTCCTGTAACACAGCCATTTAAATAAAGACCTCCAGATTTTTTTGTTAGCTCTAACCTAGCTCACGATAATCTAAGGAAATATCGTCCATAGGTCTACACATTTGTATATCTGGGTGGGTTACTAATAAAATTTGACCAACATAACACCTGAATTTGAAGTACCCCACCTATTGAATTATACAGACTGTAGCATGATGTCAGATTAGATTGGTCATAGAGAAGACCGTCAGAGCTGACTCATGCCGTTCAGTGACAATTACTTCTTTCCATGTGAAACAATTCGATCTTAGTCTAAAATGTGATGTGTAGCTGAGAATTGTTTTCACTATCTGTATGTGCTTGAGTATATCGAGATTATAACTGATATGGGCGTTTTTGTGCATGCCGCTACAGGCTTGCGTGTTTTAAAATATGTATGTATGCAGTGGCGGCTTGTGATCATTTCTGTTGGTGGGGTCGTACACCAATTTTCGGAAAAATTATGCTTTTGGGTTAGGTTATATATTAGTTATTCATGATTTTTAGTGGGCCCTGGCCCCACTAGCCCTTAATGACGAACCGCCATTGTATGTATGTATGTATGTATGTATGAGTAACGAAATCATTCATGCATGCATACTCAACGGCTCTATGAGCATAATACAGAAGTTATGTACGAAGGCAGTGGATGCAATTAATACAAAATGCGACAATCCAGACACATCTTCATTTTTGTCCTAGGTCATTCTGGGGTGAAGGACACTGAGAGAGCGGATATACACTGGCGAGTAATTGTGCGATAGAAAATCGGCATTCTATAGACAAAAACAACATTATAAACGCTCTAAGAGAAAACGTACGCTCTGAAGATTTCAAGGAAGATAAAGAGTATTCTCTATCTCGGTTGCGTATGTTATGCATACCGATAGGTGCGGCAAGATGGAAAAACTATGAGAGAAACCCCAGTAGATACATCAATCAACACAGTAGATACATCAATCAACACAGTAGATACATCAATCAACACAGTAGATACATCAATCAACACAGTAGATACATCAATCAACACAGTAGATACATCAATCAACACAGAACGGGATTTCTTAATCTGAACACACTGACATACAATGCTTAGTAAGAGATCGAAGCAATTATAGACATGTCCGATATGCGATGAAGTTGATGCTCAAATGAACACTGAATGACCACTGAATGAGTGTACGTATGCGCACGTGTTATTAACTCTGTATATCTGTACCAGCAAATATGATTGTGTCTGAGAGTACAATTGACTCTGTGCCAAATTTGGAGCGTTGTTATTCATATCTGTGCACGTGTGTTGCTATATGTAATAGCTAAACATTATGTATGTGACGGTAAGAACAGACGAACGTGTGTCACTGTGTGTATATGTCATTGTACATTTCTTGAGTTACGAGTTGAGTATGTGCTCTCTACAAGTGTTCAAGTAAGATTATATATATGTGTGTGTGTGAAACTACATATGCATTTCTTCTACTTTTTCTTCTTATTCTTGTGTCGTCACACTGCTGCCAGGTTGTTGCACAGTGTCGTGGTTTTCTGTTTTGTCTTGCGCGATGTTCTGGTGGCTTGGGTAATTGCTATTTTTCCTATTTGACAGGATTCTGCTATGCCATCTAACCATCTTTTCGTGGTCTTCCTCTCTCCATCTTTCCTGATGTTCTTTTGTAGAAACGAAGACGAGAGTTTGTGCTTCTGTTCGCGATTTATATCCATACTTTTTATTGAGATATCTTACTAAGTTATATCGGGGACCCTCGCCGGTGCTACTGAGTTCGTGCACTGCAGCTGAGATCTTCCTGTGTAAGAAAGGGATTAGAGCACACATGGTTACTCATCGAAGTGCAATGATGAGGATCCAATCAATCAATCAATCAATCCTAAGTTGTAATTATTTTGATTGTGAAATAAAACATTTATCTACAAACTGCGTGACATCATTAAGACAAGCGATATATATATTCAGACTCGGAGATGAGGCTGGAGGTTGATATTAAAAGATAGGTAAAACATGGAAAGAATTGGAATAGATGGCAGAGAGAGGAAGAGCTGGAAGAAGTTTGTTGAAGACCTGTGCTCCGTTGGGAGTTGAAAGGTGAAGAAGAAGATTATATATATATATATATATATATATATATATATATATATATATATATATATATATCTCGAGCCTAAAACTGCCTCTATTGACCAGAAAATCCTATGACCCTGTGATGTAGTGAGTGTATATTTTGTTTGTTTGTGAAAGCTTAATACTATGATATATAAATCAAAGAAAATAATACATAAATATATACTGATACAGAGTTTGTTGTGTCTAACGGTGAAGTATTTACATCATTGTCACTCGTGTGTTGCCGATGTCCATGGGGGAAGCAAAGAATAGTAAAACTGCGACCTATAAGGCATGCCGTAAAGGCGACTGGGGTAGAGGCCTGAAGAAGCTACCTATTAAGTAAAAAGCGTCGCATAAATCGGATGTGCTGACCTACTTGAAGGCGCATAATTGGCACAACGTATAATCGCTCTTAGGCTCAGATCACATACAAATCACAAAGATTTGCACCTGGTCTTCCTCGTGTGGCTCCGTCCCTGTCGGCAGAAATGACACGCGATCTGCCGAGAGTGTTGCACATAACACTAACTCCGTAGCTCCAGAAAAACTTCTAGAGATCTCATGAAAAAATTGCACATTCGAACTGGATTCGAACTCATAACCTTTAGAACGACAAGCAAACGTTTTAACCGCTTCTGCCATAGAGACCCCATACTGATACAAAAACATAATACAATGTTACAGAAATGATAGTTACTCTAGTCCGTATAATGCAGATATCACACTGGAATCTCTAAAATGATAAAAATAACAGAGCAGTTCACCTATTTAGGTAGCAATTTTGATTGCACAGGAAATGTTAAAAAGAAATTATGATACGAATTGGCAAAACAACATCAGCTTTTAAAAGTCTAAATAAAATATGGAACTGCAAGTTATATAGAATTAAAACTAAATTACGAATTTTCAATTCAAATGTTGTATCAATTCTAACATATGCTAGCAAGAGTTGGAAAATGACTAAAGATATAGAAAGCAAGTTGAATGCATTTGAAAATAGATGTCTGCGAAAAATAATGAATATAAAATGGAACGAATTCAGGAGAAGTGATGAAATCAGAGACAATTCTGGTCAACCACTAGTGACAACTGTTATAAGAAAGAGATGATGGAGATATGTTGGGCACACCTTGAGGAGATGTGATCAACGAATATCAAAGCAGGCATTGAAGTGGGATGCAAAGGGTTCAAGAAAGAGAGAACGACCTAATTAGACTCTGAAACGAACTTTGTTGAGAGAGGCAAGAAATATCGGTCTCAGTTCCATGAGCGAGTTGCCCATGATAGAGCGGAATGGAGAAATCGCTTGCAGTCCGTATGTAACGTATAACGTTACGAGAATTATTATTATTTATTATAGTCCGTTTAACAACTCATGCCCACAGCCCAATACGAATTGCAGCAAAAACATCAATTCTACAGTAGCGAAACTGTGTACCCAATCTTAGAATTATACCGAAATAAATGTCTGATGGAAGAAATTGCTACTAACACAGAACGGGAGTTGTTAGTCTAAACACACTGAATTACATGCTTGAGAGGAGATCGGTGCATGGGACACGTCCAATGTGATATGAAAATGACACACAAATGAACAATGAACCTACTTTGCGATCATGGATGACTGAAGAATATCATGCCACACGGTACTCGAAAAGTGTTCTTTTGGAGCATGAGACATCACAAATAATGTTGATGCACCAGATAATAATACAGATAGGATAGATAGGTATATAAAATAGATAATGATACAGAAATGATAGATAATGATATATAATTATACACACACATATTAGATATTGAAATACCCGTAACGGTGAGTATATTCTTCATATGTATATATTATTGAGATTGATGGCCAATTACACATCTCTCACTAAATATGATGTGTGGTAAATGTGTAAAGATATTATCTTGGTAGTAGTACGCAAAGACGAGTGTGAAAGTTATAGTGTACGTTTACAGGGAAATACATTTATTAATTTGTTGCTGTTACACAAATTGCTTGAATGTCAGTGTAATAATAAAATAAGATGCCAGTAGTCTTTTCAGACCTTAGTGCCTGTAACTTCAAATTTCTAGACACTAGTCACGGCGAACCAACACCGCTCTTTTAGTAATTTGCACTACTTTTTTCATCGCAGTCCGCGACGGAACACAAGTCAGCCATTGTGTTTTTTCGATCGAATCGATGAAACAGCGTATAAACAATTGCTTCATATGAAATATGTTTCATTCATATAGTAAAACCGATTGTTCTACGTGTAACTGTAACATATTCTACAGATCTGAAAATTCTATGATTATATGTTAAGTAGAAGCTATTTTGAACGAAAAATTTTTCGATGGTCACTACCATTATTTTGGAACCTTGAAAATTTCGCTTAGGTACTACCCATAAACATCGTATTTACGTGAAACGACATTATTAACTTCTCTTTACTCATAAATTTTCATTACTAGAAACATTTTCTCTCTTCTAAGGGCAACTTTACGTCTGCACCTCGTCAATAACCTACCAGACTTACTATTTCTCTGTGCTACGAAGCCGGTTTGCTTTTAACGTCCATAACAACCGCTGCAGTTTGCGATCTTCTCGTGAATTCTTTTCGTCATTTACTTGTGTCAACGATATCCAGCAATGCTAAATACAAATTTTTAATTTTCTTTTTATATTTCAAACATTATTTATGCCTTTCAGTTGACTTTTGTATCGAGTATCAACGGTAATATTAAATATCCACACTAGATCTAGCTGTTCAGTGAACCATTCGTCAGCGATAGACGGCAATAATGATTGGCCGATCTTTATCGTACACTATTCAGATTTACTTGAGAAGTCTCATCTTATTGTATTGTGATTTCAGAATTAAAATAACTAGTGAATCATTTCAGTATCCTTTTAATTGTCTTTCTTAATTATAGGCATTTCATGTTTAAAAGTTGTGCCATTTAAATTGCACTCATTGTTTAGCTGCAATCAGCTGCAATGAAGCTTTGTGACAAAATATAGTCTAGTAGCAATTTCAAATGTAACTATTGCAAGATCATCTACATTTTCTTTTTTATGTAACTTTCAATTTGTTAGTGGTTGAACTAAATGTGATCATTTATATTTACTCAACATATATAAATATGTACCAAATAAGTATCAGCATGTTTGTATGTGAGATGTGCATACATAAGTAAATATATAAAACTCACACTATTCAAAGAGTCACTCAGAACATATTGCAGATAAATCAAGAAATATATGAATACAAAAATTAACCTCTGATGCTAGAGTGAATAATTTACCAATATGCTTTTATTATTTTCTAAATTGTTTTGGTTGTGTGGAACATATAATGAGCACTAGATCAACAGTTTCAATAAATAATATTCATTATGATCTTCCCATGCAACTGGCTTCAACCTTGCAATAACATTAAATATATTTATTACTTTATTTTAAAAACTGGAGATAGAGGTTGTGTGAATAATTTACTCAGAAAGTGTTAAAGCTTGACCATCATTGCAAGACTAAGGTCAATGCATGGGAAATTAGAAAGGATATTATTCAATGAAATTGTTGATCTAGTAGTCAATACAATTTTTAAACAATCAAGAAAGTTTTTGACAATAATGAAAACACACTGGTAAATCATTTACCTGTACTTCAACTATATAGAAATTAGGATTTATACAAAGATCTGATTTGCTGTATCATTGTGTTTACTGTACCTTTGATTAATCAATTTTACTCAAAGCTCAGGTCCTACACAAAACTTTCAATGACATAAAATGTGCTTGTTCAATGTATGTTCATATAGAAGACATGATGCAGTATTTCATCACTAATTATCACATTTAGTTCAACCACTAACAAATTAAAAGTCACAGAAGAAGTTTACATAAAAGAAAATGTAGATGATCTTGCAATAGTTACATTTGAAATTGCTACTAGACTATATTTTGTCACAAAGCTTCATTGCAGCTGATTGCAGCTAAGCAATGAGTGCAATTTAAATGGCACAACTTTTAAACATGAAATGCCTATAATTAAGAAAGACAATTAAAAGGATACTGAAATGATTCACTAGTTATTTTAATTCTGAAATCACAATACAATAATGTGAGACTTCTCAAGTAAATCTGAATAGTGTACGATAAAGATCGGGCCAATCATTATTGCCGTCTATCGCTGACGAATGGTTCACTTTGAACAGCTAGATCTAGTGTTGGATATTTAATATTACCGTTGATACTCGATACAAAAGTCAACTGAAAGGCATAAATAATGTTTGAAATATAAAAGAAAATTAAAAATTTGTATTTAGCATCGCTGGATATCGTTGACACAAGTAAAATGACGAAAAGAATTCACGAGAAGATCGCAAACTGCAGCGGTTGTTATGGACGTCAAAAGCAAACCGGCTTCGTAGCACATATAAATGGTAAGTCTGGTAGGTTATTGACGAGGTGCAGACGTAAAGTTGCCCTTAGAAGAGAGAAAATGTTTCTAGTAATGAAAATTTATGAGTAAAGAGAAGTTAATAATGTCGTTTCACGTAAATACGATGTTTATGGGTAGTACCAAAGCGAAATTTTCAAGGTTCCAAAATAATGGTAGTGACCATCGAAAAAAAGTTCGTTCAAAATAGCTTCTACTTAACATATAATCATAGAATTTTCCAGATCTGTAGAATATGTTACAGTTACAAGTAGAACAATCGGTTTTACTATATGAATGACACATATTTCATATGAAGCAATTGTTAACGCTGTTTCATCGATTCGATCGAAAAAAAAACACAATGGCTGACTTGTGTTAAATTTATTTACCGTCACGGACTGCGCTGAAAAAAGTAGTGCAAATTACTAAAAGAGCGGTATCTTAATGCAAATATGACGCCGTGTAGTGTGCATGAGCCAACTGCTTTCCTCACGTGTAGAACGTCGAGTGTATGATTGAACCCACGACCCCCTTGTATCCGAGCCGATAGACGAACACTTATGCATTACGATGTCAGTGTAATGTTACACATTCATTTATCTGCTTGATCTATGTAGTGCATTGCGCCTCTAATTTGTGTTCTTTGTCTCAGTATATTTAACTCGTGTTTTTTTGGTTGACTTATTACGCACTTTTTCATGTTATACTCCCAAGTCGAACTTATGGATCATTACATACAAGGTGTTCAAGTAAAATGCAGCCTCGTCGTTAAGGAAGCATCGTTGTCAAAGGAGCTAATCTGGCATATGTTTATGAAAATGAGGTTCAGTTATGACGTAGTATAGGTCAAGGTTGTGTAATGGTGTGTGATTGTAGTGCGGGAAGGGGCGATGAATAAATGTGACGTAGGACGAGCTAGTCAGAACCGGTTTAAATAGTAAATAACACACAATGCAATAAGCAACTGGCAACTTTTGATTTGTCACTCGGGCTGCTTTTATCTTGAACACCCTGTATATTCAGTGAGTTTGCGTTTACAGTTTTTGTGTAAGCGTGTGACCGAGTGCATCCTATCAAACCAAGTATTTCTGTCAGGTTTGCGTTTCCTTAACCTTTGGCTATCCACCAGCTTGGCTACAAGACAGCAATTGTTTGTCTCTCTTGACCCTTCGACCTGTCCGGCATGGAAGACACTGACTGGTAGCTTAGCTATCGCCGGCAGATCTCTTTTGATAAAGGGAACGCTCATGATCCTCCACTCTGCAAGTTGTATACAACATAAATAGAAAGAACAGATGTTTAGGAAACTTGGCATCGACTTCAACCTTCTATTTCCTTAGTCAGCACCATTTCGATGTATGGCTAAAAGTGGTTATAGTGTCACATTCATTAGTTCTTCGTCAGATTGTTTTTGATTTGACCAATATTCTCTTTCCGTGTAGGTTTCAGTCAATGGTTTGTTGTTTTGTAGTGTCTATTAATTAGTACTGTACTTGTTTGTTTTTGTTTTGCACTTCACCTTTACATTTTCCAGGATTGTTGTTTAGTTCTATATACAACAGACGCCCGCCTGCCCTAGCGTGTTCGTAGCGCGTTGGACTGCGGGTGACAAGTCCTCTGTGAGTGCGGGTTCAACTCCGCGGACTGGCATAAAAGCCACAGGTTCCCCAGATTTACGGTGTTCGTGGCACCGAACCGAAGGGTTACGATGTCCATGACACCGAGCCGAAGAGCTTTCAGCTCAAGTGCTTCTGCATCGAAAAAAAAAAAATATATATATATATACAACAGACGACATACTTAGCTTTTCTACGTTCACTCACTTTCTTACTGACCGATAAGCAGAATATGTTCTTTGTCGTGTTTGTGTTCTGTTTTATACGAACATTTCTTTGTTTAATTTGTTCAATTCTCTTCAAATACTTTCCGTTCTATATTATTCTGTTTACTTGTTTGTACGGTTTATATTGAAACAATCTCTTGTTTGTACGGTGTTTCTTGAGAGAATCTTCAAATATATGTTTGTATTTGTTTGGATTGCTTGTAAATAGGTATATAAATACATATTCGATATGTCTGGTTCAAATAAGGATGGCTATACATATCATGTCATATAGAAAATTATATGATGACTAGTTGAAGGAATTATATGTAATCCCGAACTTTCATGTACCATGCCTCATGGCGCTAACAATCATGGCTATTGGTTGGTTAATGGTCACTGAACCGACGCTATAGCAGTCCGAGCAGACGCATAGATTCTTAGTCTCTTCCAACAGACGTCGAAGGGTATTATAGTGATGGTTTCTGTGACTCGCTAGTTATACACAATCCTCACTCTACTTCCCAGACATCCATACTTGTACAACGAGTTACTCAAAACACATCTAAACACTGGACAAATTCAATATTAATTGTACAGTGTCCTCATCCAACAGGCGGCCACCAAAAGACCGAAGAACATCCCTCTTATTTATCCTCAACTCCCCGATATCAATTCTGATCAACGTTGACGATCATGGACATCCCCAAACATCTTTTCTAAGTCTATTGTCTATTCCCAGGTGGAAGATGTAGTTGGCTGTCCACCTTTGGGCGTTAAGCGTAGGGATGGGAGATTTAATTTGCGTTCTAGGGCTAGATGAGTCGCCCTTGTTGTGTTGTATCCGTGTTTATGTAGTGTAGTCTTGATGTTGTCTGTCCATCTTTTACTTGGTCTTCCCTTAGCTCTAGTATTTTCTAAGCATTGACTATTAATTCTTAGTTTGACATTCTTCGGTGGTATCATGAAGCTAGAATATCCATAATTTTCCCTCTCTCTCTCTATCGTCTTCTATCTCGTCCAGCATTGATTTTGCCAGTTATTACTTTATGTTCTAAATATCTCTTTCTGATCACTTGTCTAAATAATGATGATAACTTCTTTCTTATGTTGATAATGAGTTTTCTTTGCGCCTTGATCTCTTTCAGCACATCAAGATTAATCATTTCAGTAGTCCATAGAATTATCTATATTCTTATGAGAACCACGTATCTGTGACGTCTTGAGATCTTTGTGATTTTTTTTTTCATAATTCGCTTCCATTTGCCAGTATTTACTCTATGCAATCGACCGTGTGGTGCCGGGGCTAGTAAGGAAGCAAAGAATAGTACCACTGCGACCTACAAGGCATGTCGTAAGAGGCGACAGATATAGGACTCAGGAAGCTACCCTAGTAAATAAAAAGCATCGCAGAAATCGGATGTGCTGGTCTACTTGTAGGCTCATAACTGGCACAACGAACAATCGCTCTTAGGCTCAGATCACATACAAATCACACAGAGTGGTTAAGACGTGGTCGATATGCTGCATTCTAAGAAGAAGATTCTATTTGATACTGAAGAGCTCTTTTTCTGACTTTAGTAGACATTGACCTTTTGCATGTAATGCCCTTCATTTTAGTTCTCCTTTTGCCTTTGCCTATTCTGTTAATCATTTCTGGTTTACATCTTACCATACATCTAGCAGCTGATATTATCATTGCGAGATTAGACAGTTCATAGACGGATACTGAAACTGTTCTGCTCATGTTTTTTTTAAAAACACTTTCTTGGTATTTTGTTAATGATAGACTTGCCACAGCAACACAGGACCGTGCGGTACATTTTCTCAGTATGATGCAAGTCTTCGAAATACGTCCGCTTAAATGTTGTTTCCCTCAATTGTGATTTTGATTTCTCTGCTTATGCGGCCGTCTCTCTATCATAGTACGGCACGGCTCTGCAGCAACGTATCCCTTACGTTGATACTGTATTTTGATGGAATCTACTTTTTTTTTATTTTTGAAGATAACCATAGCGTCCATTCTTTTTGTTATTATAGGCTTAGTTTTTTTAATTTTTATAGTTACTAGTTTCTGAAGATATGTTTCATTTATCGCTATCAAGAACGCGTCGTCAGCATATCTCAAGTGATCTATATATATTATGTTCACCTACTTGCTATTTCAGCCATGTCGATTATTGATCTATAACTGTTTTCGATGTACAGAGAAAACAGGTCAGGTGATAATGTATATCCTAGCTTACTTTACTTTTTTAATTCGTAAGAAGGAAAGTTGCCATCTGTTTGTCTACTTTTATGGCTACTGTTTTTTTTTATATATTAATATATATATATATATATATATATATATATATATATATATACTCGTATATATACTGTGCGCCGTACCTGACGCTTAGGAATTAGACAGCAACAAATGCACACAATTCTTCTCTATTTTTGACCGTCTTCTGTATTGTGTTCCAGCTATGATTCACTTCTTTCAGTTTTTATTCTACTGTTCTCCTCCATGTCGTTTTGAGTCTTCAGGCGTTTTCGTTTACCCCTGGTGTCGATCTCAGTGCAGTTTTCATGACAGAGTTAATTTCCATGCGCATCACATTGATGCATCACTAGCGTCTCTTTTGGTTGACGGTGCACATTTTCTGTTGTTGACACAGTTCTTGATTAGAGATAGTATGTGGCCATAACACCTTAAGATATTTGCAGATAAACTATATATATCTTCTCAGTGAATTTGTGATCTTGGTAGTTAATATATACGCTCTCTAACATCTAGAACAGAATTTGATAATTCACTATGTCGAACGCCTTGGTATATTCTATAATTCACACGTTTAATATGCATGTAGCAGTGCTAAACTTTATAGGATATGGAACTGTAATTGCACATAATTTGAACAATAATGCATATAAACTTATTAATAACTGAGTAGATTCAGAGTAGATATAGACAGACAGAGGAGCATAGTTGGCACAACAAGGATGATTATAAGTGTTGAATGATGAAATAATGTATCGTTTGTGAAAGACAATTATCATGACTGCTTCAAAGCAGTACATACTATAGTCATATTCTGTTCGCCTCTAGACCAATTGTTAGAGTTTGTCATCGTTGTTCATGCATGAAACAGAAAAGAAGGTTTACTACAAATAGTGACAAACTGTAAAATCAAGTGTGGATGCAAGATAGAGGGGAAACTATAGTTATATTACAACTTTATAACAAGGGAAAATGTCCACTTCTGAACTGATAATTATCAGTATGCTCAAGACAAACGTATGGGGAGATCCATGATCGGTCTATGCGAACCGACATGACACATGATGATAACAGCAATGAGTAGTCTAGTAGTAACCTGCAGATAGAAGCGTTTAACACAACTCAATAAAACGAACTATTCGTGTCGTCCTGGCCTGTCTCCTCCTGTTTGTGTAAGCCTTCTAGTCTTTGTTTGACTGTCCGTGCTGTCCTGGTTCAGCGTATTTGAAAGGTGTTGGTTGGAGGAAATTTTTTCTGTCGAACAGACTCACTATCATATCACTAGCTTCATCCTCTCTCATCACCTCATGCAGTTTTCTGACCTAATATTTATTAAAGTTGAGTAAGTTTGCAGTTTCCGATAATCGCAATATGACATCATCATCATAGAGTTAGCAGTTCCAAACTGATGAGAAAGTTGTCAGATCATTTCTCCATCACATATCGCCATCATCATGGTATACAGTCCACTGTTATATTCGTTAGGTTATATCTCCCTACATTACATTGTCATCATGGTATACAGTCCACTGTTATATTCGTTAGGTTATATCTCCCTACATTACATTGTCATCATCATGGTATACAGTCCACTGTTATATTCGTTAGGTTATATCTCCCTACATTACATTGTCATCATCATGGTATACAGTCCACTGTTATATTCGTTAGGTTATATCTCCTTACATTACATTGTCATCATCATGGTATACAGTCCACTGTTATATTCGTTAGGTTATATCTCCCTACATTACATTGTCATCATCATGGTATACAATCCACTGTTATATTCGTTTGGTTATATCTCCCTACATTACATTGTCATCATCATGGTATACAATCCACTGTTATATTCTGTTGGTTATATCTCCTACATTACATTGTCATCATCATGGTATACAGTCCACTGTTATATTCGTTAGGTTATATCTCCCTACATTACATTGTCATCATCATGGTATACAGTCCACTGTTATATTCGTTAGGTTATATCTCCTTACATTACATTGTCATCATCATGGTATACAGTCCACTGTTATATTCGTTAGGTTATATCTCCCTACATTACATTGTCATCATCATGGTATACAGTCCACTGTTATATTCGTTAGGTTATATCTCCTTACATTACATTGTCATCATCATGGTATACAATCCACTGTTATATTCGTTTGGTTATATCTCCCTACATTACATTGTCATCATCATGGTATACAATCCACTGTTATATTCGTTTGGTTATATCTCCCTACATTACATTGTCATCATCATGGTATACAGTCCACTGTTATATTCGTTAGGTTATATCTCCCTACATTACATTGTCATCATCATGGTATACAGTCCACTGTTATATTCGTTAGGTTATATCTCCCTACATTACATTGTCATCATCATGGTATACAGTCCACTGTTATATTCGTTAGGTTATATCTCCTTACATTACATTGTCATCATCATGGTATACAATCCACTGTTATATTCGTTAGGTTATATCTCCCTACATTACATTGTCATCATCATGGTATACAGTCCACTGTTATATTCGTTAGGTTATATCTCCTTACATTACATTGTCATCATCATGGTATACAGTCACTGTTATATTCGTTAGGTTATATCTCCTACATTACATTGTCATCATCAGTATACTCCATTTTTTCATCTGTTTTATCGCTACATGCCTGCAAATCATGGTAAAACACGTAAGTTTAAACCCCTACATTAACGCTCACTCTCGGGTGGCTGTAGTTTTACAAAAACAAGACAAAAACAATGACAATACACAGCAACGTTTCGACCAAAAAGGCCTTTATCAAGCAAAATGATACAATAAACCTGACGAATAACTCAGAACACTAGACTTTAACAAGGATATAGCAACGGTTAAAAACGAATGAAAATATGTGACTAAAACGAATAACGAAATAAATACAGAAAAACTGTAAGTGGAAAAATAAGAAAAACAATACAAAAATCAAGTAAATATATGACTCATATACATTTAACATATACACATATAAAATATAGAGCATGAGGAGAGAAAGTACTAAGTAGCATAGGAATGTAGAGTATTGAGTCCATGAGGTCGCAAGGTACCATATAAAGAAATAAAGCGATTCTCCAGAGCAAATCGACTACGATCATCAGATGAACATGATCGGATGACAGTGACTTGGACGTCCGAGCACCCAAATGGTCAGTTCCATTGAAATGAGTGGCTACAGGGGTCACAGAACATTGGCGTATATCGCGTAAGTGTTGGCCGAAACGGTCACTGAACATTTTGCCTGTTTCACCAATATATGCCTTAGAACACCGCTTGCAAGTGATAGCGTAGATTATATTGCGGGACTCGCATGTGAAACCATCTTCAATAACAAACGTGACTAAAGGAAAAGATACAGTACGAGTCTGTATCACATACGCACACGTATTGCAGCGCCGCCGGCGACACTGAGCATTGCCAAAATGACTCTGGATATTAGACTTAAGGCGACTGTGTGCCAACATATCTTTAAGACTTCTGTCCCGTCTGTAAGCCACCAAAGGATAGTTGGGGAAGACTGAACGGGTCTCAGGATCTGACTTAAGGATAGACAGATGACGGCATAAAACATTTTTCACCACTGAACTATGGGGGTGGAAAGTTAAGATAAGTTTTACTCTGTCAGAGTTAGCAGGCCTATGCTGGTGGGTAAAGCCTGCTGGCGAGTAATTTTCTGAACTCGATGCATAGCAGATAGAAGCACATTCTCTGGGTATAGGCGCTTGCGGAAGAAATCAAGCATCTCGCGAGCCCTATCAAGAAAATCATCGTCCTCACTACAAAGGCGACGAAGACGCAAGAGCTGTGAAAATGGCAAAGAATCACGACAAGCCTGGTTGGGAAGAAGTATAAAGGAGAAAACTATGTGCATCAATAGGCTTGTAATATACTGATGTAGTGGTGGTGGATAGGCGTATAGTGATAGTAGTGTCAAGAAAGCTGACACAAGAAGTAGAGATGTGAGAGGTGAAGCGAATAGGTTTGTTGTATCGTTTTGCTTGATAAAGGCCTTTTGGTCGAAGCGTTGCTGTGTATTGTCATTGTTTTTGTATTTTGTAAAACTACAGTACTTTGTTTATTAGTGTTTCGCCCTTCTACATAGTTTTACTGCAGTCTCCATCTATAATGGAAAATTGTTATGGAGTAGCCAAGTTGCCCCAGCGTCAACTGCCTCATGACGACATGGCCGATAGAGTCGAGAGGAGTACAACCATGACGTCTGGTATCAGTTTGGTTGCAGGAGCTGCCGGTATAGGATCACATGATACCTGTCCGTCTTAGGGACTCCACTCCGGATTTTATATTTCGGTTTACTCCCATAGTCTTTGCCCTTTCCGAGGCTCCCACAAAGCAGTGGAGCTATTTGCCCATAGCTGGGAAATTAGTTCTCTGTTGGTCAGCATAAGTTGAAGCTAGCTGGCTGTAGTCTGAAAAACGCTTGTCTGCAGGCTAGACGATGGGCGCCGAGAGAAACGAGGTTTGTGGTTCGAGCTCAGTGTTGGTGATTGATGTTTTCTTCAATACTTATTGGTACCAATAAATATAGATAGCAGTTTAATGTACCAGCTAATGTTGTTTGCTGTAATTATAGATTTATAAATACTTCAAGTTTACTGATGCGAAACTGCACAGAAGGACAACCATGACATCAACAACATTAGCTAGATTATATAAAGGGGTCTCTGTGGCTAAGTGGTTAAGCCCTTTGCCTTGTGAGTCGAAGGTCGTAGGTTCGAATCCGGACCGCGCCGTCCTGTTCACTAGTGCAGTTTTTCCAGAGACCCCTAGGATTGTTGCTGAAGCTACGGAGTTCGTGCTTTGTGCAATACTCTCGGCAGGTGGCGTGCCATTTCTGCGGAGAGGGACCGAGTCATATGGGGTAACACCCGGCGCAATGAAGTCAATCCTTCGGTTTTAGCTAGGTTATGACAATGAGTTGTGAAAAATATTATTCTGACTTTCAACACCACGATTATTATGTACAGAGCCTGCGTGCTGAACATCAGCAAACTACTGTATGCCAACGAATCATGGTTCCTACACACGTTGTAATTGAAAAGGATGAATGCATTCCACATTCGAAGCATGAGGTGTGTACTCGGCATCTCCATGAGTGATATATAACACATAACGAGGTGTTGAATTATGCTGTGATTCCTAGTATAGTTACCCTTATCCACCAGCACCGCTTAAGATAGTTGGATCGCCTGACCTGGATGTGTGATGGTCGGATGCCCTAGTATATACTATATGGGTAGTTTACTTCTAGCAAAAGAACTGTGATTAGATCCTTCCATCGTTGCAAAAAACGTATGTAAGCGTAACATGTGATTTCTTGACACGATTTCACATGACTGGGGGACGGAGGTGCTCGCCAAGGAAAGTCTAGCTGGATACATCCTCTGAAAACGGTTCTAAGAACTGTCAAAGCCAGACTCAGACAACTTGTTGACATAAAACGTACGAAGAGAAAACAAAATTAAAATTCACCATAAACGCTACTACATCCATTGTCATCCGAGACTAACATGATGTCATCATCATCAATTTGTTTAAGTTAAACTATTATTGTAATTGGCAATTTCAGTTTATTTCTTTCTGACAATAAGCCACTTGTTTACTCTTGGAATATCAAAACATATAAGGAGAAAACATTTGAAATTCAAAACTCAGGTAGCTATAAACTATGTAGTACATCGAGTCGTGGACGTTCTTGAATTCTCCAACCATCCCGTTAGTTGTTAGTCGATTTTCGCCTGTTACTTGTTCTAATGCAGCAATACGCCTTGAGTAGTCACAGCGTGAAACAGACAAGTAGAGTGAGTAGATCAGTCACAGTTGACGACACCCAACTTGTCAACTTCCCATGTCACTTATGTGAAGATTATTGTACTATTATATTAGCTGGTTGAAACATATGACAAAGAAGACTTCTAGTGATAATGACGAGAAAAAGTGACAAGCAGAACAAGACTAAAGTTTACTTTATGAATGTGGGCTGGTGAACTGTTATATGAAGAACACTAGTGGTCGTAGATAGTGATGTACATAATACACAGCGCTAGAGACCACTTTGCCGCGGAAATTCCGGGGCTCAAGGCCAGCTTGAGCCAAACGTTATCGTTACGCACATGGTACACGGATGGACTACAGGTTCCCTTATTCTTTACTTCGGGATCTAAATTACAAGTACATTTGAAGTCGAAATAAGGTTTTCCTGAATGATGAAGGGAAACTTCTGATAAATAAGGAAAGCTTGCCATCACGCAAAAATCAGTCACATGCGAATTATTAGACACCACGACTACGCCTGAATTCGTAGTGGCCGAACGAAACAAATAAATAAAGAACATTAATATCAAAAAAATATTATAAGAAAATACGAAACGGTTGCGTTATAGATTACGCCAAGGTGCTGGATAAAGTTGATATTCAAGATCTTTGAAAAACGTTAGATATCATAACTAGTGACAGCCCAAAATCTAAGAGTCACCCAGAACATGTGTAATATAAACAACAAATAACAGCTATGAGAGTAGGAACAATCAGATGGAAACGTTCCAGTAGATCAAACAGGAAGATATGCAAGGATAGTTAGTATATATCGTCTGATCTGTTCTCTCTATACACTATACAGGGAATATATTTTGAGATCAGTAAACAAGATGGCTGCAATGACAGTATGTGGGCATATTCATAATTCACGGTAATAAGATGTGGCTACATCGGGGAAGGGGAGGGAACATATTACTGGTTTTACAACTAATTTTCTTCCGATTTTTGTGACGCTTTTTATTTACTAGGGTAACTTCCTAGGCCCTACACAGTCGCCTCTTACGACATTCCATGTAGGTCGCAGTAGTACTATTCTTTGCTTCCCTTGCTGACCCAGATACTACACGGGCGGACAACTAATGATCTAACTGATCTGTGGAGTTCAGGAGATCATATTTTAGAATACAAAATCCATCCAAATTTATGGAGAAGAGATATGAAATATATGTCAAATAAAAGTAAAAACCTGTCATATCACATGGAATATTGAAAAATACTGTGTTAGGTTCTATTTTCTTTGACCAGTGGTACACAATGGATAGTGTGAACGTTACATTGGAGAACCTTTACTACTCAATGCTTCTTTGGTACCATGACAAGTCATTGTGGTCGAAAAGGTGAAAAAACACGTTAATATATGCAATCGTTTAGTGAAGCTTGTTTCAAATGATAAAACTGTTGATACAAATTGTTCCAGAAATTGTAACATTTGTCTTTGAAACTGAGAACACTTATTGGCTGTGAAATATAAACATATTTTAAAACGTATTTTGTTCTGTATGTCCACGACACTGGGCAACAACCCGGTAGCAGTGTGACGACAAAAGAAGAAGAATGTACCACCATGTTCATATTTTTCCACAAACACAAAGAAAATTGATTTCCTATCTAGGACAAGCCGTTAACAGATTCCACAACAAAGCTAGACGTGTATTATATGCGAGCCGTATTATAAAATACCTAGTGTCTTCAAATATTCAATCATTTCATGTGTCTGAATCAAATAGAAAAAAATAAACTGTACGTGGATGTTGTCTAGTAGTCATTGAAACGCATGCATGTAAATTAGACGAGATAGCAGAAGAAATCAATGATAGATTTCAATTATTTGAGCGTACTTCAGCCATCATTTTTCTTTTTTCTTGTCTGTTTATTTATGGAAAAATTATTGTGTTTCTTTATTATAGATAATGACTGTCACACCTGTCAGCTCATTACTGTAGATTCAGGGACTGTCAAGATTATTCTACCGTCGCATCAAGATGATGAAGTATTAAAACATATCAAATATCAAGTAGATGCTTGAAGACTGAGTTCTCAAATTTGGTTCATTAAACTTGAAGAGTGTACTTTTCTAAATAACATCTACACAGGACTATCCTAAGATCACACATGTGGAAATACGTAAGAAAATCAATTGTAGATGATTGTTGACCACATGTAGAAGATAAAGATGGCTAGAGAATGTGGGTAAAATACCACCGAGAACTTTGGCAAAGACAGCTTTATGATGAACAGCAAATGGAAGGGGGAGATACGGAAGACGAAAGAAAATTTGGAGAAAAAATGCAAATGAAAATTTGTGGACTGACTTGAAGCTTTTGAAAGGTGTTACAGAAAATGTCTTCCAACATAGAGGAAAAAAAGGCATCCTACAAAACCTGCATATCGAGGAAAATGCATTCTGGGCTTATTAAATTGATAACGCGTCCTTGCTGAAGGAACATTGGGGACGGTTTTTAACGGTGCCTTGTTCCTTGGATGCTTAGTATGATAAGATATTTCTGTGTGTTATATATATACTCTTTGATGTGTCCGCCGTCCTTGGATGGGATTTGAATTAAAGCTCAAATATTTCAGACATAAGTTTAAGTAATGTTTCTTATATAATTTAAAATTGTTCTGCAACATTCTAATAACCGTACTTTTCATCTTTTATTCAAATAAAAGTAACGCGTTTATTTTAACTTTTCAATCTGACCACTAATGTTGGTATGTTGTTCAGAGTATGATATCTTGAGTGAATCCTGTGTCACAGTTATGCATATTTTATCATGTAACAGCTGGCTATCTTTGATTAACTCTTTGATTTGATGACGGTGGTGGACTTATTTAGAACTATACAGAACAGTTCATGTAAAATAGATAGGTTAAAATACGTATATGTCTACATTTCTGAAAGTGTTATTCGGGGGTGGGGGGGGCTGTTGTTTGCTTATATATATATATATATATATATATATATATATATATATATATATATATATATATATATATATACTCAGTGGCGGCTCGTCGTTAAGGGCCACTGGGACCGGGCCCCACCAAAAAGAATATGTAACGTGTATTTATTATTTTATAAATTAAAACATAGCAACTCAAAACCATGATTTTCCCGAAAATTTGTGTCTGGCCCCACCAACAAAAATGATCACGAGCCGCCACTGTATATATGTTAGCTTATTGTAGACGACGCCTTTTCAATACTAAGGTAAGATTGACATGGCTCGGTGCCAGGTCGTTTCTCTGCATGAATACGACTTCACCTTAGATACATTGTAATATAGTTTCTGCCAAGATGGATTTTTTTTCTCTGACTTTGATCATCAATCGGGTTCCGTTGCAAGGGTATGCTTGTCTTGGGGAAGGGGAGATTTCGTAGCATCATGATACTAAAGCCATACTTAAGTGTTATTATGTGAAGATGCACTCTCGGAGTTTGATCATGAATACATTCAGAATGGTAATTCGAGTGTTCGTATGATCTTTCGGCACGATCGAATCAGAGATGTAATAAATTCGAAGACCTCGTTCAAGTGTGTGGGGTTTTTTTTGTTTCTGTTTTCAAGAGTATTCATGTTTATAGGTGTGAGAATAGCTCTTTTCGCAAGCTTACCAATAGACAATTCTAGGTTCTAGCTGTAAATTATGATTATTAGGTTATCGTCCATTATCATTTGAGCAACAATTTAGATAGAATCGCATGGCACTTTAGAATTTGATAATATTCTCGATCCAATTTTCAACAGATATCTGTTGGGCACATTTTGATAACTCCATACGTTTGTCACAAGAGGTAATTTGATGAATTGTTGATCATCATCATCAGGTGCCGTCTCCACATCGAAGGTTGACTGCAATGAATCTCCAGCATCCTCTGTCTTTCGCCTTGGTGTTGCACACTGCCTGACTGTAGCCTGTCCATTTCTTAAAGTTTCCTCCCACTTATCTCTCGGTCTTCCTCTTGCTCTTCCCCCCTCAACTTTCCCTCTAGTAAAGATTTTATCATGGTGTCATGTCTTTTGATGTGCCCAAAATACTTTACTTGTCTGAATTTTATTTCTCTTAATAATTGTTTCTTCATGCCTAGTTTTCCTAAAACTTGTTTATTTTTTCCTAAATGTTTTTCTAAAAATTGTTGATACAGTTGCTAAATTTGATGTAACATTCGATTATATCATCTAGGGCCCTCTCAGAAATGGTTATTAGTTCTACTTATATTATACTATGTAGAATAATGTGAACACACACTTTGCTCATTTGTAGACTGTTAATCTTCTGTTTTGTTGTTGCAATAAATATCCTGTTTTTTAAAACTTTATTATCTCCACAGGGTAGGTTGGCTGCTATGAATCTCTAATGTTTCTTATCCATTTGTCATGCTTACTACCAAACTTGGCTTATCTATCTCTTAATATTTATCTCTCAGTTATAAAGCTGATATTATCGTGTCCACTTGTCATTGTTGTTGTTTATTTTGTTTTCTTTCGTTCGTCTGGATCATTTTGGTCATTCTTAGTGGGATATATAAACAGTCTTTGCCAAGACGGTTAGAACGTTACGCCCCTGTTAAGCCCCTACTAATGTAGGACGAGCGCATCCGAAACCGAAGTTTTAGGCCTAGCTTATCATTGATTGACAAATCATTTGTTTCTTTGTCCATGAGCATCTCTCAATTCTTCAATAAATCGTCATTTCAAAGACTGCCATTTTGTTTCCATATACCTGCTTGCTCTTTCAATGTCCATGTCTCTGTGCCACACACACAAATTATGAATATAATTCAAATCTATATCATCATGGTGGCGTCTGTGGTTTAGGGGATAGTGATTCGGTCTATTAACCCCAACGTTCTGAGTTCAAATCACGCTACGGTAAGCTTGGTTGCAAGTTGTTTCTCGTGGGTTTTTACAAAAGGACGATGGCGCCACCCGTTCAGAAAGTAATCGCAAACTACTGAAGGTAATAATGCCTAGAAAAATCACAAACAACGTTAAAAAGCTGGGGTTGATTCGCAAAGTCCTGTAAAGGATATGTAATTAACTGTTATACCATCATACTGCGATCAACATTACACGATCTGACAGTTGGAAACTCACTTCTGCGCTGACATCATTGTATAACAGGTTTCACAAATTGTGTAGCCTTGTTGTCAACTGTTTGAAGTACAGTATAACGATGTCGATCAAAATAACTTATTTGGCAAACTGCTCTGCCACTATATTGAGCAAATATTGAGCACATGTTGATCAAACATAACTGTAATAGCATGCTACCGAAAATGACTAGGCGGCCCAGTTTATTTGTTTTACAATATGTTCTGCAGGCACTGAAATTACTCTGTGCTCTCACATCCATGCCTATATCTCTCTCAGTTGTTTCCATATACAATGTATCTCATTTATACAAACAATGAGACCAAGGATTTACTGTAAAATTAATGAGACAATTCAATTAGCCAAAGTCGGATTTAGCATTGTCCAATTTGTTATATGTCACATGGGCTCTCTATCTTAAACATATGTCCCAATCTGTTATATGTCACACGGGCTCTCTATCTTAAACATATGTCCCAATCTGTTATATGTCACACGGGCTCTCTATCTTAAACATATGTCCCAATCTGTTATATGTCACACGGGCTCTCTATCTTAAACATATGTCCCAATCTGTTATATGTCACACGGGCTCTCTATCTTAAACATATGTATCATTCTGTTATATGTCACACGGGCTCTCTATCTTAAACATATGTCCCAATCTGTTATATGTCACATGGGCTCTCTATCTTAAACATATGTCCCAATCTGTTACATGTCACACGGGCTCTCTATCTTAAACATATGTATCATTCTGTTATATGTCACATGGGCTCTCTATCTTAAACATATGTATCATTCTGTTATATGTCACATGGGCTCTCTATCTTAAACATATGTCCCAATCTGTTATATGTTACATGGGCTCTCTATCTTAAACATATGTATCATTCTGTTATATGTTACATGGGCTCTCTATCTTAAACATATGTATCATTCTGTTATATGTCACACGGGCTCTCTATCTTAAACATATGTATCATTTTGTTATATGTCACACGGGCTCTCTATCTTAAACATATGTATCATTCTGTTATATGTCACATGGGCTCTCTATCTTAAACATATGTATCATTCTGTTATATGTCACACAGGCTCTCTATCTTAAACATATGTCCCAATCTGTTATATGTCACACAGGCTCTCTATCTTAAACATATGTCCCAATCTGTTATATGTCACACGGGCTCTCTATCTTAAACATATGTCCCAATCTGTTATATGTCACACGGGCTCTCTATCTTAAACATATGTCCCAATCTGTTATATGTCACAGGGCTTCTATCTTAAACATATGATCATTCTGTTATATTCACATGCTCATCTTAAAATATGTATCATTTTGTTATAGTAATGGGCTCTATCTAAACATTGTCCCAATCTGTTATATGTTACATGGGCTGTTTCTTAATAGCTTGTCCCAACCGGTTATATGCCACATTGGATGTTTCATAATAGCTTGTCCCAATCGGTTATATGTCACATTGGCTGTTTCTTAATAGCTTGTCCCAATCTGGGATATGTCACATTTGCTGTTTCTTAATAGCTTGTCCAACCGGTTATATGTTACATGGGTTGTTTCGTCAATAGCTTGTCCCAAACTGTTGCATATTATATGGGCTGTTTCGTTAATAGCTTGTCCCGACATGATATATGTCACGTGTGCTAATTAACCTGTGCCAACTTTTTTATGTCACATTGCTAGCTATTTCTTAATAATATATTTCCATCGATTTTAGAGATTTTTTATGTCGCTTTATCTGTGTATCTGTATCTGTGTATACTTGAAAAGTCATCCTATGAGATACACACTAACATAAGTTGACAAACTCGAATAGAAACTTGGTAAGTCGGCTAGAACATCAACGGAGGCAGATCTATATGTAGAGTAGTTTATTGGCTTTTTCCCTATTTCAATTTGATAATGTAGAGCGATTTAATTTGATATTGGTTATTTGTAGAGAACGATAGTGTGAGATGTCCAATTTGATTGATCCATTTCTCCGTTTGTAATGAATTATATTAGGTAACTTTGTTTGTTATCGTTGAATTTCTTGGGTATGGTTTTAAAGCCTATGTACAAACTAGGTATGCACTTTATAACTTTAGAACAAGTAGTTTTGTTTGTTGTACATATCTTTTGTTGTACATATCTTTTGTTGTACATATCTTGTGTTGTACATATCTTTTGTTGTACATATCTTGTGTTGTACATATCTTGTGTTATACATATCTTTTGTTGTACATATCTTTTGTTGTACATATCTTTTGTTGTACATATCTTTTGTTGTACATATCTTTTGTTATACATATCTTGTGTTATACATATCTTTTGTTATACATATCTTTTGTTATACATATCCTTTGTTATACATATCTTGTGTTATACATATCTTTTGTTGTACATATCTTTTGTTGTACATATCTTTTGTTATACATATCTTGTGTGTTTAACCGTCTGTCTAAGACATACATATATATTTGTATCTTCAACTCTACAAACAACCTTACCTAACACTGTGAATCGTTATCTATCCTTTGTGAATTTTAACGTCTAGAGCAGCTTTCCCAAACTGGGTGGTACCGCCCCCTCCCTCCCTCCTAGTGGGCGTTGAATGTTCTAAGGGGGTGGATAGTTGGTTCAGAAGAATTTGGGGGTGTTCAGGCGATTAGGGTCGGTGGCTCATTAAAGAAGAAATTAATAATAAATATTTTGAAATAAATTACTTTCGTTATTTTGCGATAGAATAATCATTAAAAATTTGAATTCTACATTGAAATTCATCTTATGCTCGTTTTACACGATCCATTTTTTCATCACTTTGCTATTTCATGCATATAATCATTTGAAAATTGACCACGTATTACAGAAATATATATCAATTTTCTGTGTCAAAGAGAAAATAGAGCATGTATATATATATATATATATATATGTGGGGGCGTTGGCAAACTGTTATAATGTGGAGGGGGGAGGGCGTTACAAAGTTTATGTTGTACAAAGTGGGCGGTTGGCAGAAAAAGTTTAGGAATCTATGGTCTAGAGCACTAAATTTAATCTATCTTGTACAGTTTGGGAATCTATGATCTAGAGCACTAAATTTAATCTATCTTGTACAGTTTAGGAATCTATGGTCTAGAGCACTAAATTTAATCTATCTTGTACAGTTTGGGAATCTATGATCTAGAGCACTAAATTTAGTCTATCTTGTACAGTTTGGGAATCTATGGTCTAGAGCACTAAATTTAATCTATCTTGTACAGTTTGGGAATCTATGATCTAGAGCACTAAATTTAATCTATCTTGTACAGTTTGGGAATCTATGATCTAGAGCACTAAATTTAATCTATCTTGTACAGTTTGGGAATCTATGATCTAGAGCACTAAATTTAGTCTATCTTGTACAGTTTGGGAATCTATGATCTAGAGCACTAAATTTAATCTATCTTGTACAGTTTGGGAATCTATGATCTAGAGCACTAAATTTAATCTATCTTGTACAGTTTGGGAATCTATGATCTAGAGCACTAAATTTAATCTATCTTGTACAGTTTGGGAATCTATGGTCTAGAGCACTAAATTTAATCTATCTTGTACAGTTTGGGAATCTATGATCTAGAGCACTAAATTTAATCTATCTTGTACAGTTTGGGAATCTATGATCTAGAGCACTAAATTTAATCTATCTTGTACAATTTGGGAATCTATGATCTAGAGCACTAAATTTAATCTATCTTGTACAGTTTGGGAATCTATGGTCTAGAGCACTAAATTTAATCTATCTTGTACAGTTTGGGAATCTATGATCTAGAGCACTAAATTTAGTCTATCTTGTACAGTTTGGGAATCTATGGTCTAGAGCACTAAATTTAATCTATCTTGTACAGTTTGGGAATCTATGGTCTAGAGCACTAAATTTAATCTATCTTGTACAGTTTGGGAATCTATGGTCTAGAGCACTAAATTTAATCTATCTTGTACAGTTTGGGAATCTATGGTCTAGAGCACTAAATTTAATCTATCTTGTACAATTTGGGAATCTATGGTCTAGAGCACTAAATTTAATCTATCTTGTACAGTTTGGGAATCTATGATCTAGAGCACTAAATTTAATCTATCTTGTACAGTTTGGGAATCTATGATCTAGAGCACTAAATTTAATCTATCTTGTACAGTTTGGGAATCTATGGTCTAGAGCACTAAATTTAATCTATCTTGTACAATTTTGAGAAAGTACCGAATCCACGGTAGTAAAGAGTTGAAAAGGTCAGGATGTAAGCCCACTGATTGAATAAATTGAGAAATAAAAGCTGAAGTTAATTCTCACCAAATCTGCCACCATGAAACAGCGGGGAGAGCGAACATAAACAAAAAGCGCATTTGGAAATTCGTTGTGCTGAACCGAAAGGTCACATTGTATCACGCTCAAATGTTTCTTATCACACAATAGTTATCACACTCACAAGACAGGTCAATAAGTGGCTATACTAGAGCAAACAAATATGATAAGTATATATATATATATATACGACCCAAGGAGACCCTGAAACAAGCTTTGCTGAGAGAGGCAAGAAATATCGGTCTCAGCTCCATGGAGGGGATTGAGCAAGTTGCCCAGGATAGAGCGGTATGGAGAAATTGCTTGCAGGCCCTATGTAACGTATAACGGTACGAGAGGAATTATTATTATGATTATTATTATTATTATATATATATCCCAAGATATCGATTTGCCACTTATAAGTTGTGACACATGACTATAGAGTACAGATACAAGTATCAAGACACTTCCATTGTAAGTCATCATAGCCAGGTTGAATACCACTGGCCTACAGCTACCAACCATCTTGTAAACAAACAGAATTCAGTCTGGATAAGATGATAGAACATTCAGTCCCTAGCTACAAAGAGCATGGCTTTCCTAACAACTGCAAAGATTTTAGTAACTGGAGAGCAAACAGACGGATCACCTTGTAAAAATGTGAAAGGTAAACGGAAATAGAAGAGGCTAAAGACAGACAATCGCCTAAGAGGTAAAGACGATAGTCGCCTAAGAGGCTAAAGACAGATAGTCGCCTAAGAGGCTTTGAGGGCAGATGTCTCAGAAGCATTCTCCAAATTCTTTAGATCAGAGAATACCAAATACTGAGATTACCCGGCGCACAGTCATCAACAATATCAACGAGGAGATGGAAGGATTTGGACATACATTAAGAATGCACAAGACCAGACACCCACATGGGGCTCTGAAATAGAGTCCGGGAAACAAGAGAGGTAAGGGACGACCTAGAGAGACATAGAGACGAACTGTAGACAAAGGAAGAGAAGAAGCATGAAAGATCTAGAATGAACTAAACTGGCTTGCTCAAGACAGATGGTTGGTGAAATTGTTGATACCTTATGTTTCAAGTATTGATGGATGAATATCAGGATAAATTTGTGAAAAGTGGTGAAGTGAATCAAGCTGAAATGGTGGTGAATCAAGCTGAAGTGGTGAAGTGAATCAGCTGAAGTGGTGACTAGTCAAGTATGGTGACATTGCCGAACAAGTCAAGCTAAACCAGCTTAACGTCTCGATCCAGTTGTACACCGGTGAAATTAAATGGGAAAAGAAGGGGGTGGGGGAAGAGTTACCTTTAACATAATCTAGGTTTGGGGATCGCTAGGGGCTATATAGAGTGAGAAATAAAGGCCACTTGCCCCGACTGTCGTTAAGCAGTCTGCCGTCTAATTTATTTTTAAATTTACTGCAGAAATAAAATATTTTACCGTATGTGAATTTTAATGAGCGTCTATGTCTGAGACGGGTGTTATATTTTCTCAACCACTCGCCGTCTGTTTTGGAAGAAGGCGTGGGGGGGAATAAAGAAAACATTACTTAGATCAAGGGCAAGTTCTTTATTTTTTTTACTGCATGAACAACCATTGCTGGCAGCCATAATCGATGAACAAATATAACAAGGAAACCTATGCAGAAAACTTACATTATGTGATTTTATTTAAAAAATATGACAGTTAATGTAAGACCTACTGCACCAGGAATGGAGTTTATTGCTTGGTTGTACTACATAAAGTAAATGTAATACCATAGCACATAATGGCACAGCTGTGTGGAGTGTTAGAGACTACACAGTACATGCAGACAGTTCTTTCCTAGTTATGTGCCCGCCTGGCAGCTCATCTAACTAGGCAGGATATGACAAAATTAAGGTGATTGAAGCATGCTTAATTTGGAAAGTGATTCAGAACTCTGTTTATGGAGAAATGTGTACATGAAGATGATGCCCACTGATGATTAAATGTGTATGTAAAGATTATTGCTAATGTAGAAATGTGTACATGAAGATGATGATTACTAGAGAAATGCGTACATGTATGTGATGACTATTGGAGAAATGTGTACATGAAGATGATGGCTGCTATAAAAATGTGTACGTAAAGATGATTGCTACTGTTGACATGTGTACATGCAGATGATGGTTACTATAGAAATGTGTACATGAATGTGATGATAACTAGAGTAATGTGCACATAAAGATGATGATTACTAAGACATGTACACATGAAGATGATGGATATTGGAGAAATGTGTACATGGATGGCTTCTAGAGAGAAATAAATCTGCATGAAGATGATATAGAAATGTTACTACTTGAAGAGATGTATTTGTCTGCTGCCCACATTAGGTTTGTACTTTAACAATGATGGATTTATTGCCAGAAATAGATCATTTATTGTCAGTTTGTCACCAGATATTTTCACTGTATTCTCAGACTGAGATAGTATGACAGAGTTGCAAACACAGACCTGTGGATAAGAACAGGACAGGAACCCAGATTAAGAGGAGAAAAATGGCGATGGGTAGGACGTACCCCGCGAAAGACACAGTCGAGTGTTACTAGACAAACATTTGAGTGGAACAAACAAAGAAAATGGATAAGGAGAAGTCCTAAGCAGACCTGAAGACGTTGTCTTCTTTAGGAGCTGAAGGATGCTGAACTATCATGGGATGCCATAAAGAAAACAACCAGAGACCGGGAAAAGTGGCTAATAACTGTTGAGGTACTATGCTCCATGAGAATCGGAGATGAATAAGTCAAGTCAGTGTTTGCTGAAGTATGTTTTTCTTGATGCGCCAGAAACAACATATTGTAACGGTTAGATATGATTTGAATGAACTATATAAATGTTATTTATCCTCGACTCATAGAGAAAATGAATCATTGTTATTATTATGTATTATGTGAAGCTTACATCATCAATGTAAACGTATTAGTATGATAAGTAATATTTGTTTACGTATTTACCTGTTGTGAAAATAAGACCACCTGTCATACGTGCAACTTTCTCACATGCAAATCCTTAATGTTGACCATATCAATATGTTTTTTTTGTTTTTGCGTTCACCCGCTACGAATTTTGTCGTCTTGCCTAATATCATCAAGTATCTCTGACTGAGTTTTTGCGTGAAGGTTTTCTTGCCTTATCACCAGTGTTCCTTGCTATTCAGGCGAACGTATAAGTCTGTTAACGATTGATGATATCAAAGAGAACCTGCCATTATTGGTCATACACCAGCCACTCCTCCCTCCTTTATCCACACACACACAAAAACACCTGCAACAGTCATTTGCTTTGATGAGATTGTCGTTATATTTCATAAACACAAAACATTCACCAACCATTCACCAACCATTCACTAAACATTCACCAACCATTTACAAAATATTTACAAAACATTTACAAAACATTTACAAAATATTTACAAAACATTCACAAAATATTGACGTTAACAGTTCATGATTGTTAAAATATCAAAAATAATGTAAATTCACTCATTATTGGAGCACCCATTCCCGACTTATACTATAATAATATTGTATTATACATTAATTATTGGAGCACCCATTCCCGACTTATACTATAATAATATTGCATAATACATTCATTATTGGAGCACCCATTCACCACTTATACTATAATAATATTGTATTATACATTAATTATTGGAGCACCCATTCCCGACTTATACTATAATAATATTGCATTATACATTCATTATTGGAGCACCCATTCACCACTTATACTATAATAATATTGCATTATACATTCATTATTGGAGCACCCATTCACCACTTATACTATAATAATATTGTATTATACATTAATTATTGGAGCACCCATTCACCACTTATACTATAATAGTATTGCATTATACATTCATTATTGGAGCACCCATTCACCACTTATACTATAATAATATTGCATATTTGATTTTTTAAGGCATTGTGTGACTTCACCACCACTTTATCAAGAGACAAATAGTGTTAAGGGGGGTAGTAATAGTGGTGTGTCTGTGTGAACTTTTATAGAGTTGCTAATATATCAGTCGCCATAGCATACTCTAGAGACGGTTTCTCCCATCTCATGAATTATTATCAGCAACGACTGGTAGCCGTGGAACATTCTAGAACAAAAGATTCTGCATCAGTTATGTTAGAGAGGATGGATATGTTTGTGTAACAATAAGTAGACTTATCTTGTTTAACTTGTTCTGTATGCAGTCAAGAAGCAAAGTGTCATTCAAGTGCATGCATTTGAGTATAGAAATAAGACTATCAATAACAACTTAGAAAATTAGATAGATAATTACTTCTATGTAATGTATAGAGAGATTCTTTTTCTTCCAACGCTCCATATCCACCACTTGTTAACCACTTTTTGGGAATTTGTAAGTGTTCCGAGTCTAAGAGCGATTGTACGTTGTGCCAGTTATGCACCTACAAGTAGGTCAGCACATCCGATATCTGCGATGATTTTTACTTATAAGGGTAGTTCACTAGTCGCCTACCTCAGTCGCCTCTTACGACATACCTTGTAGGTATGTTACTATTCTTTGCTCCCCTTGCGAGCCCCTGCAACAGACGGTCATATGGAGGGATGAATAAATGGACAAACTGCTCAGCCTAGTTGACAGAAGACGTACTAATGTACTACCGGAGATACGGGTAGTTGATAATTACTAGATTTTAACCTTAAGGCTTGCAGCTTTATTGGTTATGAATGCCGTGCAAATGTTATTACCATGTTCCAGTGTAAGTATTGTAGTAAGTAATTGTTGTGTCTCTATGATGAAGTGTTCAAGACGTGTGCCTGTTCTGTAGGTTGTTGTAACATATATCCTTCTCCCTCTAATAATCACCATCATCAAGTAGCTTATCCCTTACGTAAGTCCTGAAAAACTCTCTATTCTGTGCAAGTTGACCGGCGTCAGCAGCAGTCATTCTCAGATCGTCATTGACATCTTGCACCCATCGTCTTCTAGGTCTTCCTCTATTTCTTCTTCCAGGTACCATTCCCTCCAAATTATCTTCTCTAGCCACTAATGTCGTTTGATGTGTCCGAAATATTTAATTTTCCTTGATTTTATTTTCTTTAATAGCCAACTTTCTTTAATATCAAGCTGTTGCAGAACAGAAGCATTTATTCTTTTCTCTGTCCATGATATTCTAACTACTCTTCTGTAGCATTTGCGTTCAAATAATAATGCTAATAATGTACATAAAAATTATATAAATATTGGGAATAATTATTAGAGAAAGATCAAATTGACTGTGATCAGTTATTACTCCCTGTAAAAGGAATACAGTTAGACCACATTAACTAAAGGCATTATCCATTTGTTTGTACAATTAGAGTTCTGATCAATTCATTATTCGTGTTCCACACTTATTGAATACACCACAATTTAAACTGACGGAGCTGAAGTGAATCCCGAGGATCTAAATACTGCGACGCCACATAACATCGATGAACTGATTTGTAATTAATTTCTTGTGTTAGATTTATGTAGTACCACACAATTAAAATTTAGTAGCAAAGGAAGTATGGAACTCTACGTGATTTACACACGAAGTATTATTAACGATAAACATGCCCGTCTGCCCAGCGTGTTCGTAGCGCGTTGGACTACGGGTGACCAGTCCTCTGTAAGTGGGGGTTCAACTCCGCGGACTGGCAGAAAAGCTACAGGTTCCCAGATTTACGGTGTTCATGGCACCGAGCCGAAGGGTTACGATGTCCATGACACCGAGCCGAAGAGCTTTCAGCTCAAGTGCTTCTGGATCGGGGAAAAACACACAAAAAACCATAAACATATGACTTAATCTCGAAATGAGTAGCTAACGAACATGACGCGGGGGTCACTGTGAACTTTGACCGCAGTGTCCTAGAGCTTGAAATATCGTACAGCAAGTGTGTAATTAACACCACAATACGAAACATGTGAACTTGACATCAATATAGTGCAGATTTAAACCGGTCCGTATTTTGGGCGTGGTAAGTTGATTTCGTGTCCTTGATTGCGTCTTCACGTGGTTCATGCACGATCATATTTATTCAATAAAGTGCCTTGATTGCGTCTTCACGTGGTTCATGCACGATCATATTTATTCAATAAAGTGCCTTGATTGCGTCTTCACGTGGTTCATGCACGATCATATTTATTCAATAAAGTGCCTTGATTGCGTCTTCACGTGGTTCATGCACGATCATATTTATTCAATAAAGTGCCTTGATTGCGTCTTCACGTGGTTCATGCACGATCATATTTATTCAATAAAGTGCCTTGATTGCGTCTTCACGTGGTTCATGCACGATCATATTTATTCAATAAAGTGCCTTGATTGCGTCTTCACGTGGTTCATGCACGATCATATTTATTCAATAAAGTGCCTTGATTGCGTCTTCACGTGGTTCATGCACGATCATATTTATTCAATAAAGTGCCTTGATTGCGTCTTCACGTGGTTCATGCACGATCATATTTATTCAATAAAGTGCCTTGATTGCGTCCTCACGTGGTTCATGCACGATCATATTTATTCAATAAAGTGCCTTGATTGCGTCTTCACGTGGTTCATGCACGATCATATTTATTCAATAAAGTGCCTTGATTGCGTCTTCACGTGGTTCATGCACGATCATATTTATTCAATAAAGTGCCTTGATTGCGTCCTCACGTGGTTCATGAACGATCATATTTATTCAATAAAGTGCCTTGATTGTTTCAGTGGTCATGCTACGATCAACTATTATTCAGATAAAGTGCCTTGATTGCGTCCTCACGTTGGTTCATGACTGATCTATTTCAATAAAGATGCAGCTGTTGATTTCGGTGTTCGTGGTTCACACGATCATGATTATTCAATGAAAGAAGACTTTGCGTCTTCGTGGTTCGGCACGATCATATTTATTCAAATAACAGCTGACCTTGATTTGACGCGTTCCGTGAGTTAATCTACGATCATAGTTTATTAACACAAAGTCGACTTGAATTGCTCATAGTGGTTCAGACACGTCTATTTTGGCTCAAGTATGTGCCTTGATTGCGTCTTCACGTGGTTCATGCACGATCATATTTATTCAATAAAGTGGAGCGAAATTTCAATCTAATTTGAACCCACAACCATCAATACGACAGGCAAACGACTTAACCACTTCGCCATTGAGACTCACTCATTGTATTTAAACATTAGTAATAATAATTCCAGATGAGAACAAGAAGTTTTGTGTAAGAACTCCAGGGCAAGCAACGGAAGCAATGAATATGATTAATAAATAGACAGTTTACAAGTGTTAGAGCTTCGAGAAACTCGCTGAATGGCTCGTTGGTTGTGTTCGTAAGAACGCTCGTATTGTTAGGCTAGGCAATGGGTGCGTAAGAAATAACTGTTAGTAATTTGTTTTTTCCGGAATCTCCTAATACTTGTACACTTTCTATTTATTGATTATAATAATAATTCACAATTTGTTCCTTTTTAGTTTCCAGAGTCTTAGAAGTTATAGTTTGCGTGATAAACACACACATAAATGAAATATATCAGCTTGAAACCGCAGTGGAGATTTGCGTTGATTCATATTCTGGGTATGGTAGGATGATTATGTCTTAGTTACTCAATATGTGCAGTTTTTTTTTAGTTATGAATGTCCTGCTTTTGTTGCTATTATATTTAAATCATACCTTGTTCCATCTTTGCCCCACCAGAATATGCTTAATCTTTGTACTATGATTTGTGTTGCTGTATCTTGTCTAGACATCCATTGTTACTCAAATCAAGAAAATCTCACTGCCAACTTCTAGTCAAAACATCAATTTTGTCAATAGTTTATGAAACCTTGGCTACTACATTATAATTAGGAGGAGGTGTGGTGTGAAGGAAAGGTGTGTATGTGCTGGAGGGGGATATTCAATGGGTTATGAATACGTGTTCATCTTGTACGAATAGAGCTTTCACATTTTTTGGGGGTTTGTGGACAGAAAAAATGAATGTTAAATAGCTTAAGAATTTGTCATATTATCTTCGAGACATACGCTCGAATGGGACATACTCTGTTTTAGCGAACGATATGATGACGGTATGTTTCGATACAATTATTTAGTACATATGTCACCGTCTTTTGGTACAAAATTATTCATGAAATAGTTGAAACATGATTATTGATTTAGTTGTTGATCAGTTGGAACATGATTATTGATTTAGTTGTTGATCAGTTGAAACATGATTATTGATTTAGTTGTTGAACAGTTGAAACATGATTATTGATTTAGTTGTTGATCAGTTGAAACATGATTATTGATTTAGTTGTTGATCAGTTGAAACATGATTAATGATTTAGTTGCTGATCAGTTGAAACATGATTATTGATTTATTGTTGATCAGTTAAACATGATTAATATTTAGTTGTTGATTAGTTGAAACATGATTATTGATTTAAAGTTGCTTGATCAGTTGGAACATGATTAATGATCAGTTGTGATCACGTTGGAACATGATTAATGATTTAGTTGGATCCAGTTGAACATGATTAATGATTTAGTTGTTGATCAGTTGAAATGATTAATGATTTGTTGTTGATCAGTTGGAACTACTGATTAATGATTTATTGTTATTATTCAAATCATGATTAATATTTAGTTGCCACTCAGTAAACATGAATTTATCAATTAGCTTGATCAGTTGAAACCTGATTAATTGATATTAGTGTTGATCAGTTGGACATGTAGATTTAGGTTGTTGTCAGTTGGAACAGATTATTATAGTGTGATCAGTTTGAATACATGATTCATGATTTAGTTGACTGAATCAGTTAAACATGATTTGTGATTTAGCTGTTGATCATTGAAAATATTAATGATTTATTGTTAAGATCAGTTGAAAATGATTAATCGATTTATTTTATCGTTCGAAACATAGATTAATGATATAGTTGTTGATCGTTGAAACTGATAATGATTGAGCGATCAGTTAAACGATTATCGATTTAGTACAGTTAGTGGTGACCAGTTGACCAATTATCATGATAGTGTTATCAGTTGAACATGATTATTGATTTAGTTGTTGATCAGTTGAACTGATTAGATAGTTTAGTTGTTGATCAGTTGAAACATGATTATTGATTTAGTTGTTGATCAGTTGGAACATGATTATTGATTTAGTTGTTGATCAGTTGGAACATGATTAATGATTTAGTTGTTGATCAGTTGAACATGATTATTGATCTTAGTTCTGATCAGTTGAAACGATTATTGATTAGTGTTGATAGTTAAACATGATTATTGACATTTATTGTTATCAGTCTGAAACATGATTAAGACTTTATTGGATCAGTGAAACATAAAGATTTAGTACAGCTGAACATGTTATGATTTGTTGATCAGTTGAAACATGATTATATGTTTAGTTGTATCAGTTGAAAATCGATTATTGATTTAGGTTGTTGATCGTTGAAACTGATAGATTTAGTTGTTGACAGTTGGATGATTAATGATTTAGTTTGACAGCTTGAAACATATTATCATTTATGCTACGTTGAAACATATTATGATTTAGTTGTATCATTAAAATGATTATATGATTTAGTTATCTATCATTGATGATTTATATTTGTTATTCATAAAATGATTTATTGATTATTGTACAGTTGGAACATGAATATTGACTAGTTGTGTGCTAATAGCATTGATAATATGACATTTAACATATTGTACACTCTAACAAACATATTGCCTAACTTTTCGGACCCACTTTCCAACAAAAGTTTGTCTAACCACCCTCCACATAGACAGTCTGACACTTTCAGTTAGCCTTCATATATCTAACATTGATCTAGACCATAGTTTCCAAAGTGGGTGGTACTGTCCCACCTCCCAGTGGGCGCTGACCTTCTAAGGGGATAGTGGGTTCCAAGCTTAAGAAGGCGGGCGACAGGGTATAGGGATCGGTGACTTCTCAAAGAAGAAATTTATTAAAATAAATTATTTTCATGATTTTACGATTGAATAATCATTTAAAATTTGAATTCTGCATTTAATTCATCTTATGCCCGTCTTACATGATCCATTTTTTCATCAATTTCCCATTTCGTATATATAATCATTCTAAAATTGATCATGTATGACAGAAATGTGTATATCCATTTTTATGTCAAAGAAAAAATAGAATATGTAATATATGTTAGGTGGGGGCGTTGGCAAACTGTAATAATGGGGAGAGGGGGACGTTACAAAGTTTATGTCGTACAAAGTAGGCGATGGGCAGAAACAGTTTGGGAACACCTATGAATCTAGACCAATTATGACACTGTCACCAATAACGTCAGCTCTACCCTGTTAATGATAACCGTAACGAGAAAACAAGTTATACTGCGACGTAGATAGCTGCCTCATATTTCGTCGTAATGAAAGTTATCTTGCACTTTAACTGTTTCAGTTGATCCAATTAGTTCAAATAGAAGAATATATATATATAAACATGCGTAGATACAAGATGTTTGTGTCTGCTATTAGATGGAATTAGAAACTGCTGACATTATATCTGACAGAAACAAGATAACATTCATGTAGTTCTGGAATTTCTTCCTTATATTCTTCAGTAGAACGATAGAAAGGTCATGAAATATATGTGAGAGACATGTAAAATATGCGCTGGTCTTGGAAAAACATATCAAGCATACATAACCATAAAGTCAAACACTCTATATGTTTGTGTATGTATGTGTATGCATGAGTGTGTGTGTATAAATGCCTGGATATGTGTGTGTGTCTGAGTGTATGTATGTGCCTGAGTGAATCTGTTAGGTGTGTGTACGTCTGGTTATGTCAGTGGTGTTTTGCAACTCTACTTTAATGTCACACTTGCTACCTGTGTTTGAAGACACTTAGTTGAAATAAGATTAGCACATATCTATCAGTAGTATTGCTCGTATATGTTATATGTACTAATCTATGCACTAATGATAATGATTTAGTGTTGGTGTTGTATTCAAAAAAAAGGAGAGACTGCAGTAAAACTTAGTAAAGTAGCGAAACACGTAAGAACAAAGTACTTTAGTTTTTAATTGTATTCACAACGATATTAAACTTATGTACAAACTAAGACATATTTGTGTCGTAGATTCATTTTGTTGATCAGGAGTAACAAGAAAATAATAACAACCATGATCTAACTTTAGTCTTAAACTCTGGATTAACAAGACATTGATTCATATTGCTTTTTTGCTGTCGAGAAATGGAATCCGAAAATAGCACTTACGTATTCTGCAACAAAAGTCTAACAGATGATACTCGTTTGGACATTTTCAATATATTTACTCCAGACAGTGTATACGAGGGAGAATCTACTATCTCGAGTTGTGCATCTTCTAGTTCCAACAGTCCAGTCAATGATCATGTTGCATTTCCAGGTTTGTTAACTTCTACAGCTGCAACATGTTTAGCACCACTTGTGTATCACAAGTCGGTGCAGATTAATTCCCCATCGTTTCGTTCTTCAGAAATAGGTACTGTCTATTTGCAGGATCTTCCACAAAATATGAAACACGTAGTTCAACCATTCCGCTCTCAGCGTCCGAATACACTAGCTTGCTCTTCTGCAAACAATTTGTTCAGGAAAGTGATAGTACCATCATCGTTGGGGAGAGATGTACAGAGACATTTTAACAGTCGTTTAGTTAAAAAAACCGTGTGTGATACCCATCATCAATCTGTATGTGCCCACACAGCCACCAACTGTTCAACATATGATAGCACGGAAGTTCTTCATTCATCGCCACTGACATTGATTGATGCAATTAGTCATCTTCCTGAAGATGTATTAGTTCAGCAATACTATGGCGATATTTCCAGTTTAAGAACCCCAGATATCGACATTAGGACTGTGTATTGCACTGGAAATTGTTCGCGGGCTGACACCAATATAGATCGTTCTGGGTGTATATCTAGACAAGACAACACATTTGAATACCACACCAACCCACGAGTCTCCTTCATCCACAAACATGTGTCCATACCAGATCACGATATAATCGTTCTTGACTCCAAAGACAACTGTGCATTAACTTTCAGCATGGACAATAAACAGTCTAGACAACAAATTGACCCATTATTTATAAGACACACCGAAACAATTCAATCCACTGTGTCTTTAGCTACCCCGACCTTCAGTCCTAGCTCAACTTCAAACAGCAGAAGAGCTACATACACCAAACGAACGTTAAAAAGTAGAACATGTTTACCATCGGAACAGCACAGAATTAACAGGACCTTAGTTCGTGATTCAAGCAAGCAGAAGCTGCGTTTTAGCTTTACCACAGAGTGTGCCTTGAACAAGAAAACAAAGAAAAAAACTGAAAGCTATTTTAATTTTAGACCGGAGTTCATAGAAAATAGAAAAACCTGCATGAATCGGGCGGGCGTAGAACAGGACAAGGAGAAGAAGTAACGGAAAGCTGTGGAATAGATCGTAAGACTAAGTCTGTGAATAAGCAGCTCCAACCTGAGAGATTTGAGTTGCCCGTTGTCTGCAGCAAGACAAGCATGATCGGTGATGGCAACTGTAAGTCTGGTTGTGATGATAATAATCATGCGAACAGTATGGTACCTACTCTATCCCTAAACGTAGACGGTTTCCTCAGCATGACGTCTACTCTACCCGTAGATGTAGACGGTTTCCTCAGCATGGCGCCTAATCTACCCGTAGATGTAGACGGTTTCCTCAGCATGGCGCCTAATCTACCCGTAGATGTAGACGGTTTCCTCAGCATGGCGCCTAATCTACCCGTAGATGTAGATGCTTTACTCAGCATGACGCCTACTCTACCCTTGAATATATTCCGAGAAGACAGTGTGATAGAAATATCTCCAGATGTTAGCTTTCTGGTCAATAGAGATGGCTCTGTAATGGCTGCTGCCCGGTCTCCACAGCAACAAAAAGGTAAGGTCTATAGATCTGTTAAGTCAGGTTTCATTATCTCACTGACATTGTGTAGCAACCAATATTGTTTACTAGTTTATTTTGATCGTTTCTTCGTTCTTCTTCTCTTAACTTCCCTTGAAGCATAAAGGCATCAACACATTTCTTCCAACACGATCTGTCTTGAGCAAGCCAACTTGGTTCATTCCAGGTCATTCCCGCCCCTTATCTTTCTCTGTCTACAGTTCGCCTCCTCGTCTTTCTGTTTCCCCCTACTCCTCTTGTCACCCGGATTCATTTCAGAGCCACAAGGGGATGTCTGGTCTTCTGCATGCATTATTAATGTATGTCCCAACCACTTCCATTTACTTCTTTATGTCTTCGTTGATATTGTTGATGACTGTGCGTCGGATGTTCTCAGTATTAGATAGTTTTTTTGATCTTAATGAATTCGGATAATGTTACAGCTGTCATTTCAATTGTTGCGTTGATTTTTTTTTTCCTTTATCAGCATCTATGGTTACATAGCTCTATATGGTTACAAACAAATATTTGAACTCTTCCGCCTCTTTTATCTCTTCTCTTGAAAAATCTTCCTCGTGAACAACTTGTTTTAGGTACTTGTTCCACTTGCACACGACTAAACTTTATATATCGTCATCATCATCATCATCATCAGGTGCTGTCCTTTATAACTTTTGCCACAACTTTCGCCACTATGGGTTTCCACATGTTCTTTCACCAACATTGTGGTCAACTATGTTGTCGGTACTAGAATGTGCCACGGTGTTAAACTGTCCAGTATCCTCTTTCTCTGTCGTCCTATATCTCACTTTCCAGTAATTTGTTCCCGTTGTCGCAATTCCTTTTAACATGTCTTCATATTATGCACCCATAAAGCGATGACTGCTCCCGATAGATGTACTGTCTATGCAATGTACTTCAGATAAATACAAATATATATGACTTTTATTATTTGATATTGATGAACTTCATCAAGAAACAACAAATTAAATGATTCGGCCACATAAACAGATTACCAACAGACAGTGTGCCTCAAAGAGCAATGCTACTCTGATACAATGGATACAAAGTAAGAGGCCGATCACGCAAAAGGTGGATCTCAGAGACTACAGAGGCGACGAAAGACATTGTTTATAAACGCACACAAAAGCTTGTTCTAGAAATCTCTTCTTATCCTGACATTATGAGGCAAAATAGTATTGGAAAAATAAAAAATAAGACTTTTGATACAATGTTCTTAAGATGAATACGTACATTGTATATACTAACAGTATAATCACTTACTGTAGAACGTTCTTATTTAGTTTACTTACTAGAAACTTAACTTCTCAGATTTGACAATGAAGGTATGTCCAGACATACCACGCAAGATACTGTTGTAATCCCATGACTGCTGTATATTTCTGTCTAAAATCTGCTATTGATATTTCATCTTTAGCATTCTCATATTGTATATATTTATTCTTTATTGTATGCTGCACTCTTATTTCCAAATATTATTCGCAGTGGACGTGCTACACACACACATCACCAAACAAACTGGAAACTATTTTTTAGTAAACTAATGTACATCACTCTTAGTACACACGCATAGGCATCTTATAATACTAGTCTTGTAGCATTCGATTTGTGTGTTATTTTTTAGTGTGTAAGTTCATTATATCAACATTGTAGAACATTTAATTTTAAAGCCAGCCTTGTAAATATTCTTTCATGTACTGTAGTTAAGAGTGAAATATTAAAACTTGGACAGAAATAATACAATCAACATTCATTGTCTAATTTTTCAATATTTTTGGTTCAAATCATATAAGATAATTGTGTTCATATCTGACCTCATTCGTGGCTTATGTACTAAAACAGCGGTTCCCAAACTTTGGTTTACCATGGACCCATTTTAAATACATTTTCCGGCCACGGACCACCAACAGTTTCTATATATGAAAATGACAGAATGCATTATCTGTTGTTACAATAGTAAACAATGTCTACAATTTAACATTTTAATAAACAACAAAGATAACATTAGGTCTATAATTAGACTACATTTATTTTTCTGTTTGAAATGTCAAAGATCATAATATTTCCTCAAGCGTTTGAGGACCTCCTGTGAGTACATGTACTAAAGCATTCATTGACTTTGGAGAAACAAAACTGGCGTAGTCTGTTTTTACTTAGTACTTTCAACTGTAGTGAACAATGTATGTCCAAACTGAGGTAAAGTAGTGAAGTCATGAGTTTGTATGCATCAACCGTATTTATCATAATAATATAACACCAAGAAAAAGATGGATAGACAATATCAAGACCACACTAAATAAACACGGATATAACACAACAAGGGCTACTCATCTGGTCCTGGAACGCAAATTAAAGCTCCCACCCCTACGCATAACGGCAAGAGTGGACAACCAATTCTATCATCCACCTGGGGAAAGACAATAGATAATATACCACTTGTATAGATGAGGTGTGAGACGGATTAGCGTAATGCTTAATTAGCGTTCTTCTATCGTCTCGGACACAGAGGTTATGGGTTCAATCTCACACTTTAATTTGTCACTCCTGTTTGTTCGTTTGCTTGATAAAGGCCTTGTGGTCGAAACGTTGCTGTATTTTGTCATTGTTTTTGTAATTTGTAAAACTACAGTACTTTGTAATTACGTGTTTTGCCATTCAAATAGTTTACTGCAGTTCCATATATATAACCAAACAATTGAACAGACATACAATGTAATTCAACTGATTCTTTATATATATATTGGGTAGCAATTTTGATTTCACAGGAAATGTTAAAAAAAGAAATTATGATACGAATTGGCAAAGTACATCAGCTTTTAAAAGTCTAAATAAAATATGGAACTGCAAGTTATATAGTATTAAAACTAAATTACAATTTTCAATTCAAATGTTGTATCAATCCTAACATATGCCAGTGAGAGTTGAAAATGACTAAAGATATAGAAAGCAAGTTAAATGCATTTGAAAATAGATGTCTGCGAAAATAATGAATATAAAATGGAACGAATTCAGGAGAAGTGATGAAATCAGAGACATGTCTGGTCAACCACTAGTGACAACTGTTATAAAAGAGAAGATAGAGATATGTTGGGCACACCTTGAGGAGAAATGATCAAAGAATATCAAAGCAGGCATTGAAGTGGGATGCAAAGGGTTCAAGAAAGAGAGGTCGACTAAGGAACCCTGAAGCGAACTTTGCTGAGAGGCAGAAAAAATGGTCTCAGTTCCATGGAGGAGATTGAGCGAGTTGCCCAGGATAGAGTGGTATGGAGAAATTACTTGCAGGCCCTATGTAACGTATAACGGTACGAGAGGAATTATTATTTTATATTATATATATATATATATATATATATATATATATATAAACGGACATATATATATAGCCATCCAAACTGAGGTAATGTAGTGAAATCCCGAATGTTATGTATCACCGTTTTATCATCATAATATAAGACTTGTATAGCTGAGAGTATGCGCAAAAGAAGAAGACGTTGTTAATTATAAGTGACAAAAGAACATTAAGATAAAGATATGGATAAACGACATTCTGCCGGTTCTTACTACCAAAATAAGAGACAAGAATGCTGAGAATTACTCAAAACGGCATTTTATATAGAGATGCGACTGTGTTTGGTCTGAACAAACGTCAATTATTATATTATTTGTATACGCTAATCGAACACAATAAACCTGTGACTGAGGTCGATCTGTGTTTCCAGATATACAGTCAGCTATGGATTAAGGAAGGAAAGCAATTGTTTAGGTACGTGGTCAATGAAGATAAAGACAGCCTAATCTCAATAGACTATAAATGCACGTCTGCCCAGCGTGTTCGTAGCGCGTTGGACTACGGGTGACTATGTGTGTGCGGGTTCAATTCCGCGGGATGGCAGAAAAACCACAGATTCCCCAGATTTACGGTGTTCGTGGCCCTGAACCGAAGGGTTACGATGTCCATGGCACCGAGCCGAAGAGCTGAAAAGCTCAAATGCTTCTGGATCGGAAAAAAATAGACTATAAATGGTTACAGAATTACAAGTTTGTGCGCGGTGTTGCATTTTGCCAAGTCACAATTTATGTTTTGCTTAGTTTATTTTTCCAACTGTGCTAGTTATATACAATGCTACATTTTGTTTTATTAGTGTACAGTACACTTTCAAGTTACTAGCATCGAATCAAATCACAAATAAGTTAAATATAAGAATTAACAGGTGCTCGTATTCAGAGAAACCTTGAAACTAAATTGACTTAGAGAGGCGAAAACTATTGGACTCACTTTCAAAGAAGAGATTGAACGAGTTGCCTAGGATATGGATAAATTACTTGCATGGGCAAAGTAAAGTATAACGGTACAAGAGGAATTCACTACAATATAATATTTACTTTACATTAATGTATGATTCGGAGACATGAACAGTGAACAAGCATTTTGAAGACATAATTCATATCTTTATAATTTGGGTATACAGAAAAATAAGACGTATTTTATGGAAAGAAAATCAGACTAATAAAAACTCGATAGAACAGCTAGAAATTAAGTAAGAATTACTGTATGAAATAAAGACTCGATATAACAGCTAGGAATTAAGTAAGAATTACTGTATGAAATAAAGACTCGATAGAACAGCTAGGAATTAAGTAAGAATTACTGTATGAAATAAAGACTCGATATAACAGCTAGGAATTAAGTAAGAATTACTGTATGAAATAAAGACTCGATAGAACAGCTAGGAATTAAGTAAGAATTACTGTATGAAATAAAGACTCGATAGAACAGCTAGGAATTAAGTAAGAATTACTGTATGAAATAAAGACTCGATATAACAGCTAGGAATTAAGTAAGAATTACTGTATGAAATAAAGACTCGATAGAACAGCTAGGAATTAAGTAAGAATTACTGTATGAAATAAAAACTCGATAGAACAGCTAGGAATTAAGTAAGAATTACTGTATGAAATAAAGACTCGATAGAACAGCTAGGAATTAAGTAAGAATTACTGTATGAAATAAAGACTCGATAGAACAGCTAGGAATTAAGTAAGAATTACTGTATGAAATAAAGACTCGATAGAACAGCTAGGAATTAAGTAAGAATTACTGTATGAAATAAAGACTCGATAGAACAGCTAGGAATTAAGTAAGAATTACTGTATGAAATAAAAACTCGATAGAACAGCTAGGAATTAAGTAAGAATTACTGTATGAAATGAGAGCCGCTGTAGCGTAGTTGTTAGTGAACTCGCTTCCCAAGGCTGCTGGTCTGGGTTCAGCTCCCGCAATGCGCGTGAAATTTTTCCCGACCACGACGGCTCTCAGGTCGACCCAACCTCAACTGGGCACCAGACATGCTCTGGGAAAGTAAAGGCGGTCGGCGTGATGCTGACCACATCACCTATCGTGTGCCGACGGTCAATGAAAAATACAGGCGTTGAAAAATACACTGTGTTGACCTATATACCACTTAGCTAAGGAGGGCAGTGCCAAAGAGCAAATTTACCAACCCTTGTCTTTTCAAGAGGTCAAAACCCTCATACAGAGAAAATCTGCAGTAGACTGGAAGACAAACACTGGATATGATTATGGAAAAGACTCCCTCAAAGACCTAAGCAGAACAGACCAGGTCATTATATTTCGACTACGCACCGGACACTGCAGACTCAACAAACACTTATACAGACTAGGAATAAGTCAAACAGCTCTCTGCCAGTGTCAGCAGGCAGAACAGACACCAGAGCATATCCTGCAAGACTGTCCTCTTCTGTGTGAGCTGAGAAGCAACATGTGGCCACACCCAGTCGACCTGAAAACTAAGCTTTGGGAAACCTGACAGACCTGAAGCTGTCTGCCCAGTTTGTGGTCCACAGTAAATTAAGCGCATGACCAGAGATCGCAGAAGAAGAAGAAGAAGACCTATATACCACGAGGTATGAAAGGGTTCCTTAACTGTATGAAATAAAGACTCGATAGAACAGCTAGGAATTAAGTAAGAATTACTGCATGAAATAAAGACTCGATATAACAGCTAGGAATTAAGTAAGAATTACTGCATGAAATAAAGACTCGATAGAACTGCTAGGAATTAAGTAAGAATTACTGCATGAAATAAAGATTCGATAGAACAGCTAGAAATTAAGTAAGAATTACTGCATGAAATAAAGATTCGATAGAACAGCTAGGAATTAAGTAAGAATTACTGCATGAAATAAAGATTCGATAGAACAGCTGGAAATTAAGTAAGAATTACTGCATGAAATAAAGATTCGATAGAACAGCTAGGAATTAAGTAAGAATTACTGCATGAAATAAAGATTCGATAGAACAGCTAGGAATTAAGTAAGAATTACTGTATGAAATAAAGACTCGATAGAACAGCTAGGAATTAAGTAAGAATTACTGCATGAAATAAAGATTCAATAGAACAGCTAGGAATTAAGTAAGAATTACTGCATGAAATAAAGATTCGATAGAACAGCTAGGAATTAAGTAAGAATTACTGTATGAAATAAAGACTCGATAGAACAGCTAGGAATTAAGTAAGAATTACTGCATGAAATAAAGATTCGATAGAACAGCTAGGAATTAAGTAAGAATTACTGTATGAAATAAAGACTCGATAGAACAGCTAGGAATTAAGTAAGAATTACTGCATGAAATAAAGATTCAATAGAACAGCTAGGAATTAAGTAAGAATTACTGCATGAAATAAAGATTCGATAGAACAGCTAGGAATTAAGTAAGAATTACTGTATGAAATAAAGACTCGATAGAACAGCTAGGAATTAAGTAAGAATTACTGCATGAAATAAAGATTCGATAGAACAGCTAGGAATTAAGTAAGAATTACTGTATGAAATGAGAGCCGCTGTAGCGTAGTTGTTAGTGAACTCGCTTCCCAAGGCTGGTGGTCTGGGTTCAGCTCCCGCAATGCGCGTGAAATTTTCCCGACCACGACGGCTCTCAGGTCGACCCAACCTCAACTGGGCACCAGACATGCTCTGGGAAAGTAAAGGCAGTCGGCGTGATGCTGACCACATCACCTATCGTGTGCCGACGGTCAATGAAAAATACAGGCGTTGAAAAATACACTGTGTTGACCTATATACCACTTAGCTAAGGAGGGCAGTGCCAAAGAGCAAATTTACCAACCCTTGTCTTTTCAAGAGGTCAAAACCCTCATACAGAGAAAATCTGCAGTAGACTGGAAGACAAACACTGGATATGATTATGGAAAAGACTCCTCAAAGACCTAAGCAGAACAGACCAGGTCATTATATTTCGACTACGCACCGGACACTGCAGACTCAACAAACACTTATACAGACTAGGAATAAGTCAAACAGCTCTCTGCCAGTGTCAGCAGGCAGAACAGACACCAGAGCATATCCTGCAAGACTGTCCTCTTCTGTGTGAGCTGAGAAGCAACATGTGGCCACACCCAGTCGACCTGAAAACTAAGCTTTGGGGAAACCTGACAGACCTGAAGCTGTCTGCCCAGTTTGTGGTCCACAGTAAATTAAGCGCATGACCAGAGATCGCTGAAGAAGAAGAAGAAGAAGACCTATATACCACGAGGTATGAAAGGGTTCCTTAACTGTATGAAATAAAGACTCGATAGAACAGCTAGGAATTAAGTAAGAATTACTGCATGAAATAAAGATTCGATAGAACAGCTAGAAATTAAGTAAGAATTACTGCATGAAATAAAGATTCGATAGAACAGCTAGGAATTAAGTAAGAATTACTGTATGAAATAAAGACTCGATAGAACAGCTAGGAATTAAGTAAGAATTACTGCATGAAATAAAGATTCGATAGAACAGCTAGGAATTAAGTAAGAATTACTGCATGAAATAAAGATTCGATAGAACAGCTAGGAATTAAGTAAGAATTACTGTATGAAATAAAGATTAAACAAATCAAATATTTCGGACACATAAAGAGACATGGCACATTGATTAAAACAGTATTGGAAATAAAGCTGAAGGGCAGCGACCAAGATGAAGACAGACGCTGTGGAAAGGGAAACAACAAAAATAGACAATTTGCGGCCTGGCAGAGTGCAAGATCAATACAAGAGAGGTAGCAGGTCGAGTACCGTCAAGATTCAATATGGAGACGACAACTTATGACTCCACTTTGAAATTACTAATCAATTTTGAACTACAGTTAATCTTGTTCTTATCCCTCTCATCTGAAACATGTTTGTGTAGCAGGTTTGTCAGTTGTGTGAGTTCAAACTGTGTTGTTCATGAGGATGATAGTTGAAATGAGACCACCCAATCGCATGGCTGTCAATAGGATCCTATTAACAATGAATACCTCCATGTATACAGTTTTTGTCAATGTATACATACATCTCTACTGGTTTCTCTAGGTATCCATCTGTTCATTCCTAAAATGTTATTGACTAGTCTTATCTAAACTTGTGCTGGCATTGCTCACATTTCTGCATGTGTACGCCTGTGATTGAACTCGTGCTAAAACACGTGACTATTTATTACCAGTGTTGGTTGATCCGCTATCAACTGTTGACTTGAAAACCCACATTGCAAATTAGATTTATTTTCCATTTAAACGTAATGTATATTTTTGTTCTCACTTTTTTGTTTCACCACCAACCTCTCACTTAATAAGACACATAATTAATGAATATACCAGCAATATTAAGATTGAAGACCAAAATTTAATTATTCATTAATTCATTAATACAAAATTTAGAAATATAAAGACCAATGTGGAGTCCATTATTTACGACAGCTGAAAGTACTAAGTGTAATAACAATCAATTCCAGTTTTGTTTCTATTAAGTCACTTCAAGTGTCAACTTATAGTATGCAGGAGGTAGGAGTGCCAATTCTTGTCCTCATGTGTGGAACGTCAAGTGTGAGATTGAACCCATAACCCTCTTGTGTCCAAGGCGATAGAAGAACGTTTAATTAAGCATTACGCTAATCCGTCTCACACCCTCATCTATACAAGTGGTATATTGTCTATAGTCTTTCTCCAGGTGCATGATAGAATTGGTTGTCCACTCTTGTGTCCGAGGCGATAGAAGAACGTTTAATTAAGCCTTACGCTAATCCGTCTCACACCCTCATCTATACAAGTGGTATATTGTCTATAGTCTTTCTCCAGGTGCATGATAGAATTGGTTGTCCACTCTTGTGTCCGAGGCGATAGAAGAACGTTTAATTAAACATTACGCTAATCCGTCTCACACCCTCATCTATACAAGTGCTATATTGTCTATTGTCTTTCTCCAGGTGGATGATAGAATTGGTTGTCCACTCTTGTGTCCGAGGCGATAGAAGAACGTTTAATTAAGCATTACGCTAATCCGTCTCACACCCTCATCTATACAAGTGCTATATTGTCTATTGTCTTTCCCAGGTGGATGATAGAATTGGTTGTCCACTCTTGCCGTTAAGCGTAGGGGTGGGAGCTTTAATTTGCGTTCCAGGACGAGATGAGTAGCCCTTGTTGTGTTATATCCGTGTTTATTTAGTGTGGTCTTGATATTGTCTATCCATCTTTTTATTGGTGTTATATTATTATGATAAATACGGTTGATGCATACAAACTCACGACTTTACTACTTTACCTCAGTTTGGACATACATTGTTCACTACAGTTGAAAGTACTAAGTAAAAACAGACTACGCCAGTTTTGTTTCTCCAAAGTCAATGAATGCTTTAGTACATGTACTCACAGGAGGTCCTCAAGCGCTTGAAGAAATATTATGATCTTTGACATTTCAAACAAAAAAATAAATTGTAAGCCTAATTATAGACCTAATGTTATCTTTGTTGTTTATTAAAATGTTAAATTGTAGACATTGTTTACTATTGTAACAAACATTTAATTCATTCATGTCCATTTTCATATCTAGAAACTGTTGGAGGGTATCTCTCGTATAAACACACACATTATACATATAGCTGGGTATGTAAACAAAGATTAACAAGGCAGTGAAAAAAAACATATGTGCTTTTGAATATAAACTATTACAGAAGAGTTCTCCATATATCATGGACAGAGAATGTAACTGCGGTATCTTGATACAATTTAAATATCCTGTCTCACAGTTTGTAATTGTTACATGTTCAAAATATAACCAAAATTAATACTACCATCTTACGTTAATTTGTATCGACAACTACTGTTCACCTGCCGACCCAGCCTAAATTGCGTACCAGAGAAACATTGGAAAATAATTGCTGCCGGCGTGATATTCCCGACGTGATGTTGTCGTCATGTGATGTTGGTTAAAGGAAAAAATAAGGATCTATCACCATATTCTTAATATACTTCATGGTATCTTGTTATTCCTCGTCTTTCCTACCAGTGGTCGTTAGATTAGTAGACCTGACAGTTCTGTGAAGGATGTAATGAGACGCATGTTCTCTGTCTTAACGTAGAGTTTAGTTTCGTCTGATGTGTCAAATTACTATTTCTGGTTTCTCAAGACTGTATAAATGGGGCATGGTATGGAAGCAGTGTCTTGCGACGCTTGACCACGTGGGTAGACATGGGCAGACATATGTCTCGCCAATCTTCAACTTCTTGTAAATTTGATACCGAATTCTGAATATTGAGGTCTGTTGCTTTGTGGAGAGACTTTACTGGATATTTGTTTTATTGTCCGGTTGACTGGGTACTTTCTGAGATACTTGAGAGTAACTGGTTCTTTGTGAGAGACTTTAACGATGATTTGTATTAAGTGACTGGACTTTGTACATGAGTCTGTTAATGAGTGCTTTCTATACAATGATCTTTGGTCAAATAACAAGGATTCTGAGATGACATCATATAATAACACTAGATGATCTGTTAATGTAGTCTTCTTTTCATCTTCTTTTGGTTCCATAACAAGATTCGTAGACATTAGTGTGATCTATTCCCTTACTGTCTATTTGTGGAATTCTCGGCATGCTACGTCTTTCAATCTTTAATCCTGTCATCTCATTTATGTTTCTACCTGTATCCTTTTCTTTTCCGATCCATGATTTCATGAAGGTAGGTATTAGCATTGAATGAATATTTAACATTGAATATTGAATGAAGCCAAGACACAGAGAAAACGTATTGTCAATATAAGAAAGAGGCAGTCATTATTTTTCGGACATGTGATGAGAAAAGAAGGTTTATAACACATTTTGACAAGCGGTAAAATCGAAGGAAGACGAGACAGATGAAGACAGATGAGAACATTTTAGACAGCCTGACTTCATGACACGGAAGAGCGTCAACATCTGGGATGATAGCAAATACCACGGACAGAGATCTGTGGAGATCCATGATAGCATAGCCAGCAGTCACGGCACCTGATGATGATGATGTAGTATTAACAAGCTTGGAAGATATTTTGACGTGTAAAATACAACTGTATTTTTGTCGCTTCTTTTTTCACGATAAACAATAGTGAATCATGTAGTTCTAATCTCATAACAATAACCAAACAAACGTCTTGGGTCTGCATCTTGGTCTTCTTCTTCTTTTGTCGTCACACTGCTACCGGGTTGTTCCCAGTGTCGTGGTTTTCTGTTTTTGTCTTGCGCTGTTTTGGTGGCTTGTTTGATTGTTATCTTTGCTCTTTCACATGATTCTGCTACGTCATATAACCATCTTTTCCGTGGTCTTCCTCTTGCCTTCTTTCCCGATGTTCTGTTGTAGAAGACTCTGTATACTGTGGAATTTGGATGCATTCTTATTAAGTGGCCAAACCACTTCATTCTTTGCGATCGCGGTCAATGCATACAAAACCTAATACTCTATGGAATAATCTCATTTACATTGTCCGTATTTTCGCATTGAAGTCTCCTACCAGTGTTTTATAGATAAATCAATTTTGAAAAGACAAAAATAAAGAATATATTTCTGCACTTAGGAAGAACAAAATATATCCAAATGAAAAAGTGCTATGTGTCCTGTCAAACAGATTCTATTCTTCTTGTCAAATCCATGTTGGATGTTCGAGTCGAAGGTTTAAATCGCTGTGATACCATATTTACTTGGATTTTTGTTTCTCTATTTTTCTCTGTGAATGTTTAAACAAACTGACTGCTCAAATGTCGTAAATTTCCTATTACTGCTACACTCCTTGGCTGTTTTGTTGTTCTTTCTTTCCCCTATGTCTGACTGTACACTTATTAGTTGGAACATTTTCATATAAACTAAAAGTACATTGTCCTGGGTAGAATCTCCCTCCCACTTTTCTCTCCACTTATTCATATTGTGTTGCTGCCTCCACTGTTATATCATTCCGTTTATAGTTCATTCACGTTCTGTCAGTGAGATGTTCGTTCTTTTTATTTCTCATATTTCATTGTTTTGATTTCTTACTCTCTCTTACCATAGTAGACTGTTGTTCTCTCTCTTGCTTGAACTCGTTTACACAGCTATTTTCTTCACGTTTTATCTCTTCCGTCTCTCTCTCTCTCTCGTTCTAACACATTGCCCATGTCGTTTGTCCATACTGTCTATTACTCTTCTGTTAGTGGACGTCATGGAGAACCATAGCAATTTCTGACGTCCAGACTTTACATGGCTTACCTCTTATTGATTTTTTCTAACGATCAATCAGTTTCTTTCTTAGTTCTCACTTTCTCCCTGACTTTTCATTCTGTCTTTCTAACCTTTTTCTTGTCATATCCTAGTCCTCAGCGTCTTCTGTTGACAGTACTATCACATTTAATAAGTAACTTAATCTTGTGTTTTTTTTACCTTGTTGTTCGCTTAGAATGACACTGACATACTTTGATAATGTTAAACTTTCACCCTCAATAGTATCAACTCCATTGTTGACAATCTTCCATGCTATACTGTTAGATTGTTCAGTTTTTGCTGTTGTTGTCGCTCGCTGTCTCTCTTCCCAGTAATATGTCCTGTTGTCATAGCGTGTTCTATCCCATATAATCTAGTTCATGTCTAATAAACGATAAATGCTTCCTTCAGACATGTTTGTCAGAAGATCCACATTTGACCTATTAGCAGTCCTAGAACATCATAACGTTCTTCCGTAAACATTAACATTGCCCGCCTGCCCAGTGTGTTCGTAGCGCGTTGACGACGGGTGACAAGCCCCTGTGAGTACGGTTCATTTCACGGGCTGGCAGAAAAGTCACAGGTTCTCCAGATTTACATTGTTTGTGGCATCGAACCGAAGAGTTACGATATCCATGGCACCGAGCCGAAGAGCAGAAAGCTCAAGTGCTTCTAGATCGAAAAAACAAAAAACATTAACATTCGCTGCACTAAATGTTGATATTTCAGACTGAAATTTTGAAAGGGAATATTGTTCTTATAATTGTCACAATCTTTTATTGTATTTCGGTCACCTTCAACGAGTTTTTGTTTTTGTGAGTGGCATGTCGTCAAATGTGTTTTTAACTCTTTCCGGACGTAATTAGTTCTGGGAATTAGAGGTAATCAATATTTAGCTGCATTTTTGGTCGATAACAGACATGTCTAAAAGCTTGATGGAGACATAATATTGTATGTTGAGTTAATGAAAAATGAAAATCGTGGCATATCCCTTTACAAGACGTAGCCATCAACCACAGTAAACGAGTCGTTGATTTTTCTAAGCACCACTTACACGTTCAGTAGTTTGCCATTGCTTTCAGGACGATGAGGTATATTTTTACCTTTCGTAAAAATCTCACGGAAACGAATTTGCTTCCAAACTGTCTGCCGTGGAGTTTGAACCAGGTACGCTTAGGTTATAATCGAGCTCACTACCGTTTAGGCTACAGGTGCCTACGTTGAGTCAACATATCACATATACAAGTCAAGAGAAACCAATGTACGAGATTATAATTATAAAAGACATATCTAAAGTTGATTATTGTCATAATAACATACAAAACTGACACAACAGACATCAGTGTTAGTAATGCGGAAAATTATTTTGACATTATTTTTGTTCAATTTCACTCCATTTTTCTCAAGTTGTAATGTTATTATCTAATTCAATTTGATGGCTTGTCTTTCCGTGTTCTGATCAGTATGTTCTTATTTGAGGTCAATAATGCAGATAATATGGATTTTAAAATCAGTTTTTATGTTGCATGTTAAATTGAAGAAACAGACAAACAATAACACGCAACATTGTGTAATTTGTGAACATTGAAGAAATCATCCATCGAACCAATCTTTTCCTGATCGGATATGACATCTCCGAAAACAGATGGATGGAAGGTCTAATGATAGTTTTCTAACTTCACACAAAGAGTAAGTTTAATCTAGTTCATGTTACTAATACAAACTAAATCCAATTATTCTCAGTCGATGCTTCGGGAGATACAGAATGGCAGGTTGCGGTATGAGTGGATGTCGTCTATTGAAGTTTCCAACCTTTAGAGATTCACGTGGATCTACTGACCTAGGCATGCAAATGTTCGCGGCAATGAGAGAACAGACAGGCTTGCATCGAAAGCGTCGATTGTTGAGGAGTTTGGGATGGATAAGGGTGATGTTCTTCCATCTCTTGGTGATCTACTGTTGGAAGGTGACACTATAATTGACGTTGAATCAATCCAGCGATTGAAGAAGTTTGGGATGGATAAGGGTGATGTTCTTCCATCTCTTGGTGATCTACTGTTGGAAGGTGACACTATAATTGACGTTGAATCAATCCAGCGATTGAAGGAGTTTGTGATGGATAAGGGTGATGTTCTTCCATCTCTTGGTGATCTACTGTTGGAAGGTGACACTATAATTGACGTTGAATCAATCCAGCGATTGAAGGAGTTTGGAATTATACGTTGTACATGTAGAGCTGGATGGTTGAGGGGCTGAGAGAAGAGTGTGTTTACCAGCGATCCACAGGAACCATCAATATGCATACCCTTCGACATCTGTTAGGGGAGACTGAGCACCTATAGGTCTGTCTGGAGTGCTGTGACATCAGTTTAGTAACCAATAACCAATAATCATTAACGCTAAAACATCATCTTTTTATGTTTGACGATTTATATGTATAACTTAATGAGTTTCTAGAAATCAATTTAGCGAAGACTTGAAAACATGTATAGAGGCATATTTAGTCACCCGTGCGTGCTAATATCGACTATACGCCTATAATAATAATAATTCCTCTCGTACCGTTATACGTTACGTAGGGCCTGCAAGTAATTTCTCCACACCGCTCTATCCTGGGCAACTCGCTCAATCTCTCCATGGAACTGAGACCGATATTTCCTGCCTCTCTCAGCAAAGTTCGTTTCAGGGTCTCTTTAGGTCGACCTCTCTTTCTTGAACCCTTTGCATCCCACTTCAATGCCTGCTTTGATATTCGTTGATCATTTCTCCTCAAGGTGTGCCCAACATATCTCCATCTTCTCTTCTTATAACAGTTGTCACTAGTGTTTGACCAGACGTGTCTCGACTATACGCCTAAACATGACTAATTTTATCGCAGATATAGTGACGATATATCTGCAATAATTAAGTGAAGATGGTTGGTTACACAATAAAGATATTGAATTGGACCCAGTTCTTGCATCGGGATATGAATGACACATTGTAACATGTTGATTTGATTTCAAACGCTGATTATCAACAGTGGAGTCAAACAAAAACGTGCCCTCGCACCAACACACATCGGCATTGACTTTACTGTCGTTTTTTGATCTAACAACACATGCTTCTGTTCTGCAACAGCTTGATATTAAAGAAAGTTGGCTATTAAAGAGCATAAAATCAAGGAAAATTAAATATTTCGGACATATCAAACGACATGAGTGTCTAGAGAAGATAATTTTGGAGGGGATGGTGCCTGAAAGAAGAATAAGAGAAAGATCTAGAAGACGATGGGTGCAAGATGTCATTGAGGATCTGAAAATGACTGCTGCTGACGCCAACCAACTTGCACTGAACAGAGAGTTTTTCAGGATTACTGTCATGTGAACCAAGTTCCGGAAGGGACAAGCAACTTGATGATGATAATGATCTACCTACACACATGACCGGATTGGAGAGTGTTTAATCTAACTCAATTGAAAGCAGAAAGTAAGATAAGTTGTAATCAGAGATTACAAGAGGATACCGCTTTGGTCACACAATCAGAATCATAATTTTATACCTTTATGGCCAGATTCACAATGTCATGTGAAGATCATGGTCTCAAAATCAGACTTAATAAAACTCCTGTGATGGTCCCGGACGCAAAACTACACACACAAAACATGTCTTCGAATTGGGGGTCACAAGTCATGTCGTTTATCTCGGTCCTGCCACCACAGACGACATATTACTAGATTTGGAACTGCACAGCAGAATAGACATGGTCTCAACAACCATAGCCAAGCCAGCGCAGCGAGTTGAAAAATAACATGCTGGTCATCGACACCAAGATCCGATGTACAGAGCCTATGTGCTGAGCTCACTACTTTATACCAACGAATCTTATTCCCTACACATGTTGCAGCAGATAATTATGGGATAAGGTAACACATTACGAGATCTTGAAATATGCTTGGATTTCTAGCACAATTACTCTTATCCGTCAACACTACCTGAGCCGGTTGGTTTATCCGACCCTGATAGACTTATCCATATGAATATTCTTTAGAGAGAGCTGGCGTCTGGTAAAGAATCTGTGTAGTGTTCTGTGTTTTTTTGTCCAGCAATGAGTATGAAAACGACAGCCGTTGACATAATTACCGATTGCAAGCATACTGGCACGACCAACCATATCATACTGTCATGGCGGCGATACGTTTATCAACATAAGATTCATCTTGCTGGCCGGAATCAATATCACATTAATTATGCTGGTACTCGATGTCTAGATGTCGGTCAGGGACATATTGTAAGCATAAGTTCTCGGAGATATGTCTCGTCTAGCGCGTGAGTTAATCTCATACTATATGCAACTGGATTTACACTACTACCTCCTCTCGTGGGTAGTTTGCCTTTCGATTCCTACTAACTTTGACAAAATTCAGCGTTGTAGTCTGTTTCCAGGTCTACCACACGGGTGTGAAGTATGGGATTGGTCAGTGCCGGATTACTGACCCTGGTGCTCAATTTACACCTTAATTTTATTGCTCCTATTGTTCTGTTGTGAATACCTTATATGATATCAAGTTTCATTATTACTAAATATATAGATGTGTTATAGTTGCCCATGTTCAGTGACAACTACAGCCATAGTCTTCTGATAGCCACTTCTAAGATGATTATTATTACAAATAAATTGACATGAGTAAAGATGGTGATGATATTCTTGTACATATGTTTGGATGTTTACTTACTGTTGTATTTGATCACGTTCTTATCTCAGACCTATTTGCTTACGACTGCTTAGCTCAGCTATTTATCATATGGGTATTATGTTAACCTCAGATTTGTTACAGCACCAAGTTTTAAATACATATCGTTTAACGTTGGCTTCATTTTGTCCGGTACAATAAACTGTGTACATGATGTACTGTACACCGGTTTCCAACTATACTGTCTACAGATTTAAAACTTATATTTATTAAGTGTTTATGTCATCATCAAGGTGCGTATCCTTTATAGGACGTTGCTCTCTTGCAGCACATCTGAAATTCATTCTGTCTCTAGCCAGTTCACCCACTTCGTCGATGGTCATATTCATGGTTTCTTTAATATCTTGTAGCCATCTGCTTCTTGGTCTGCCTCTACGTCCTGGGACCATGTCCTCTAAATTGTTCTTTCCAGGCCATCGTGACGCTTGCTGTGACAAAAGTATCTAATTTTTTTTATAGTATGTTGTTTATCAACCAATTGTCTTTAACATTCAGTTCTTTCAGGACATCAGTGTTCTTACCTTTTTCTGTCCATGGTATTCATAGGATCTATCTGTAACAATTAGTTTCGAAGGACTGGATTTTCGTTCTTGTTTTTTATGTAATGGTCATGATTCACAACCATAAGTAGAAACTGGAAAAAGGAATTTTCTCAATATTTTTCATTTTAATATTTTGCTGGTGCTTTGCCACATGTTCTTCATAGTGTTTAACTTCTTGATTGCTATTGTCAATCTTCTTGAGATCTCTTTGGAGCAGTCGCTGTTATTGTTAACTATTGAGCCCAGGTATTCGTAGCTCTCTACACATTGGAGTTCTTCATTGTTTATTTGGATGTTATGTGAGTCTTTTGCTTTGTCATTTGTCATTAGTTTTTTTTTGTGTGTGTGTTCAAATATAGATGTTGGTCTTCACTAGTGTTTATGTATTGGACAATTTATGTATTTTCTTTGTCTAATTATAAGACAACAAATCTGATATCATGGAATCAAAAAGGATGAAAGGAACCGAACAGTTTACCTATTTGGGTAGCAATGTTGACTACACGGGAGATACTAACAAATAAATTAGGTTACGAATTGTCAAAACAACAACAACTTTTCGAAGTTTTAAAAATAGAACTCCAAGTTATATATATGTTTTAAAACTAAATTACAAATTTTCAATTCTAAGCACTGCTCCAGGACTTGATGGTGTTTAGTATCACTACATCAAATAGCTCGACGAGACATGTATTAATGTAGTTGTGATCAATTGCAACAACGGTATACGGAATGCTGTGCTACCTGAGGATTGGCTTCAGAGCTATTTACGATGTCTCCATAAACATGTGAAGGATCCTAATCTGCTTAACAGTTGCCCCATACTCACCTTGCACAATATATATGACAAATTACTGAAGAAGATAGTGATCAGAAAGGGGATGTGTCACTGGAGACAGACCACATCCTCCCTGACACATTAGGTAGCTTAAGTAAGGATTTTTTCATGAAAACATTTCACATGTTAAGTCAGCAATTTTTGAGAGTTGTGACCCAGTGGATTCCATCTGATTACTGCCTCTCTGACGATGACGTGTACAATCAATTCGGCAAGCACAGTTGTTCAACTATCGACCAGTCCAGTTTTGTATGACAGTTTGCAAGTAAGCGGTAATAACACCATCTAGATAGAATATTAAGAACGCTAAGATCAAGTAACAGCGACACAAACAAATAAATGATATACAAGTATGTGGAGCTTTCCGTAACACACACACACACACACACTTATATGCACACATACACGATGACGATATAAAGAGCTGACAGGACTGTATACATGACAACCTCCGCCTTGCAATGAGGATGGGCGTGCAATTGTCTACGAATTGAATAACAGACCAGACTATTAAAATCACACACGCTTGATGCTCTTATATATATAGCAGACATTCTTTTTTGTTTTCCTTGTCTTTCCCAAAAATATTACAATTCTTATCTATTTGTCCAACTTATTTTGAATAGATTATGTTTTGTAGCATCGCTGATCGCCCTCACGTTTGTTGTCGTAGCAAATTGGCATTGCCATGTGGATAATCCTTGATTATGCTCTGTTGTCGTATATGCGTGCTACCTCAAATAACATGTGTTCGGTGCTTACCCACATTTCTTACAATTTGTATCTACGTGTCCCATATTGAAAAATAGATATCGTTCAACCCACTCCATGACAGTTCCGCCAGTTATTGATAGATTGAATTTGCCAAATGATCATCCATCTTGTAATCTGAACTCAGACTGGACTAATGCTAACAGCCACGCTATCTTTTCAGAAACCAATAGTCTAATTCCGTCTGATAAACTGTTGTATTCTATTTGTACGCTTTTATCTTATATGATTGTTTTCACTTTTGTATTCCACTTTTGCCACTATGTATTAGGTGGAGCTTATGTTTTCTATTCTAAGTTGAGTGTGGGACGTTGGTTGCAGTTAGCCTGTGTTATTGAAGGATTTATGCGTGTTGTCCACCATTTTTTGTGTGTGATTCTGTACACATCACTGTAATCCTTCTAATTTGTTATGTGCAACACAACCCACTTGTTGTGGAGGCAGAGGTTCAGACATTAATTTCTGAGAACGCATCTGAGCATGATGTAATCATTTATACGGATGGTTTGGTGATTCGACATGTGCAGAGCTCGTGGGCTTTCACTGCTCAGGTCGGAGGTGATGTTGTGAAAGAAGACAGTGGTGGTTTTGCCGTGACTACGAGCAGTCTCACTATGGAAATCATGGCGGTTACCAAAGCGATGATTTGGCTAGAATCACATACTTTTATCCATGCATGTTTTCTCAGTGACTCAATGAGTATGCTCAGGAAGATTGAAACAGGATGGGCTAGGAGACATTGGATAGAATCGCTGGGGAGGTCTAAGCTGACAAAGATCAGTTTTATTTTTGTGCCAGGGCATGCAGGTGTAAGGGGAATGAACGTGCGGATAGGCTTGCAGGTATGGCTGCTGTCCAAAGCGGACGAGCAATGGACCAGGCTGATATTATCAATTCCTTAAGGAGAGAGGGCGTGTACATGATTCACGTAATAGCGGTGAATCCACAACACTAACCAGACTGCAAGAACTCAAAGTTAAGTGTGGTGTAGCTCGACAAGAACGCTATGCTGGCAGACAAAGAAGAATTGTAAACCAACAAAGAACCGGTGTCGTTAGTCGCCACACGCTGATGGACATACTGGGGGAGAGATCGGAGCACTTATGGACTAATTTGTTCGACGTGCAGTGATGGTGATCCGACGACTAAACTAAACTAAACTAATTTGTTATGTTATGTTATGCAATCGACGTTATAGCACATTGGGCTTTTCCCATTCGTGATCTGTCCACCGCTGCAGTAGCCATCCCAAAGTCCATTTTCTCACCCTACGCATGAGACCTAAGACCACTCTTCGAAGAACAATCCTACAAGAAAGTAAACTATTGGGATGTAAACCATACAAGATCTCCTACTGCTAGCAACGAACCGCATCACATGGAGATCGAATACCTCTGCCCTATGTGCCACCTTTGGCACGAAAGGAACTAACTTAACTAACCCATGAGAAGTTGATTACTATATCTTCTTCTCTACAGAAGACACTGTCTGGATGTCCAAACTTAACGCCTAATTCTCGAACTAATTCCAGTGTCTGAATTAGGAGTTAAGTTTGGACATGCCAGACAGTGTCGTCTTCGTGGTAGAGAGAGAAGATATAGTAATCAAGTTCTTATGGGTACGGTGAGCAAATGGACTTTGGGATGGCTGCTTTGTTTGTGATATTGTCTTTCTTTCATTTCTGTTTCTTATTCTTTTACAGTATCTAGTCATTGATTTTGTTTTAGCTGACTCGGCGAGTTCGAAAACAACAACTAAATTTTTAACTGTCGCATGTGCTGGAAAAAAAACCCGGATTCGAGTGATAGCAACTATGTACAAAAATGTGCTAAAGTGAATGAACAAAAAACATAACGTAGTGTGTTTACGTAGAATAGAAGGACTGAGATGGTATGATAAGATTACAAACGAGGAACGTTGAGAAAGAACTAAGCAGATACCAGTGGAGAAAGAGCTCAGGAAGAGAGCTGGCAGAGGATAGGACATACATTGAGAAGACTGACCGGAAGCATTGCAAGACATGCACTGTTTTGGAACCCGCAGGGAAATAGGAGTAGGGAATGCCTAGACAGACCTGGAGAAGAGAGCTGAAGGCTGATATTAAAAGGATAGGTAAAACATGGAAAGAATTTGGAGGGATGGCAGGAGAGAGAAAGAGCTGGAAAAAGTTTGTTGAAGACCTGTGCTCCGTTGGGAGTTGAAATGTGAAGATGAAGTGTGTTGGTAATATTTTGTTTTGAATAACATCACAACAAAAATATGAATAAAGTACAGTTAACATGTTTTCAAGAGATTGTGCATGTATGTAAATGTTGTTTGATCAGACGCTACTAATAGATGTATATGATGCATGTTGTTGTCGCCAAGTGACATAGGAAAGAAAACAAATACAAATTTAATTAACCTAGTTTATTGTGTTTGTTTACTGACTATGTCATCTGTTTTAAATTAGCAATTAATTAATTTGACATTATACATGTTGTTTGATCGCTCTATTTGTGTTTGTCCCACTTTGAATTTCACTGCTTTCAACCCTGTGTATATGCATTAATTGACTGTTTCATGATGCGTATCATGAATGTAAAGTACAGGAAGCAGGGGGATCAACAAACAGATCAACTTGTCTTATATGATAGTGTAGCAATGTTTGAGGAATGAGAGAAGGTTGGAAGATGGAGGTACTTGGGCTACACAATAGATTAGATGGCAAGAGAAATACACGAAAATATGGCTACTTAAAAAGGATGGTGATACGCAGATCGAATATACGCTTATTTGCGTGAACCTTAGATCGATAAGTAGATCAGCGCTTCTCATCCTGTTTTATAGTGCAATGGCGGTCTTGAAATTATTTATCGTGAACCCCAGTTTTAGTAACAATATCGAAGCCTGTTTTTTTTTTTTTTTTAATTAACCCTTTTGTCCTTCTGAGCTGATACACTGGCTCGCAGTATTTTCTAATATGACGCAACGCCAGTTCACTGGCTAATTCAGTACACATAGCAATAGAAATGCGTTCGAGGTAAAAAAAATTTGGGAGTGAAAGGGTTGATATAACATACTTCAGTTTTGTTACAAATAAACGGCCATATGCATTTTATGCGGAGCAGGTTGCTTTTTGTGGCGGTACGCGGCTGTTTCATTCTGAAATTAGTTCACACAGGAAACATTTTACAGTTGTTAGCATTTCGTGTGATTTTCATTGGCACAGGAACGGAGCAATTATGGGGTAACCCGTTGCAGTGAAGTTGGAATCGTACTTATGAACTATGAACTATCACATACTTCAGTGTTAGTAAAAATAAATATATTACATGAGCTGCCATCTCCACTTCGAATGTCAGCTTTAATGAATCTCCAATATTTTATACCTCTTGCACTAGTGGTACTTCGACAAAACAGTTTTTTTTTTGTTTATCAATCTCTTAAAGTCTGTGTCTCAATTATATTGTTGTTTGTCTATTGCTTGTTTGTCCCAACAATTTCATATAGAATGGTTTTCAGCAGTATATCAGATCTCTTTTATATGTCGGAATGTTTCATTCCTATATTTTTTATGCATTTTCAATAAGTTCCTAGCCTATGCATTTCTATCTTGTTTCCAGTATTTATTCATTTCTTTGTTACTATGCCCATGTAATACATTATTACAAACAGTTTCTTCTTTAGTTCTAAATGACACTAGTACTATTTAAACCCATCATTGTGTATAATTAAAGTCGATGATAGTTTCATGAATTTGTTTACTTGATTTCTTTGAAAGAAGAAAGTTTTACCATTTAAGAATCCCTATCCCTCGAAGGTTCAGTTGTTCGAAACAGAATCATCGTAATATCAGAGGAAGACCACGGAAAAGATGGTTAGATGGCGTGGCAGCAGCCTGTGAAAGAGCAAAGATAACAATCACACAAGCCACCAGAACAGCGCAAGACAAAACAGAAAACCACGACACTGGGCAACAACCCGGTAGCAGTGTGACGACAAAGAAGAAGAAGAAGATTTCTTTGTAAAGGACAGCAAAGATTTTATATTTAACCTCTTTATCTCCTGAAGGCTTCAGTTGTTCGGAAATGTCTATGTAATATCACGATTGTGAGTAAATTTAGAGGCTTTAGAATGACGAGAACTAAGCATCCAAAAAAAAACCATTAGAGTGCATAGATTTATGGCATAGGATTAACAACACTGTGCGTTCATTGCAGTTTTCATTATATATGCAATTCTATAACGTTTGTTGAACCCTTCTTCTTCTTCGCGATCGGTTTCATATGCTTAGTCTAAACTATGAGATGGGCTGCCTTTATGAAGCTGCAAGTTATATGGAGTTCTTTGTAGGATTCCCATAGCTTACTCGGTTGCTTCGTTCTTGAGGCTAATATTTCATTTCATTGACGTAGGTATGTGGGTGACTAGTGTGCTCATGAGATCTGACATACAAACCCTTCAGATTACTTCTCACCTTTGTGTGTGGAGGTGACTGTAGGAGTCCATCTAGAACAGAATCCCTGACCGGTGGGGCATACTGATCAAGGTTGCATGTGCGTGTTGTGTGCTCTGTCTTTTCGCGCTGCTCGTTTCTCTGTGACTCAACAATACGATGATTCTCAGCTATTCGGGTTCCTCTTTGTTGTTACAGCGCCACATTTGGCGATCTTGCGCAAGGGATTTTCAGCACGTATTGTCTATATCGAAGCATTTCAGAGACACTTTAAGAGTGTCTTTAAAGCGTTTTTCTGTCCACCAGCTAAACGTCTGCCCCTTCAAGCTCGCCATACATCAACTGTTTTGGGATGCGTTTATCAGGCATTCGAGCAACGTGACCGACCCATCTCAGTTGGGCCTTCTGCAACAGGGTGTTGACGCTTGGGATCTTTGCTCTTGTGAGGACTTCGCTGTCTGGAATTTTGTCCTGCCAGTTTATTTTTAGTATTCTGCGTAGACAGCTTGTGTGGAAATGGTTTAATTTTCTTGCGTGTCTGCTATACACTGTTCATGTCTCGCTTGCGTACAGCAGCGTTGTTAGCACTATGGCCTGGTAAACTTTCAGCTTTGTGACTATGCTTATCCCCTTCCGTCCCACACAGTGACACGTCGAACGCAGCACTGGCTTTGGATATCCTATTGTGGACCTCAGAATCTATGTTTGCCGATCTGGATAGGAGGCTGCCAAGATAAGCAAAGTTGTCCGTTGACTGGAGACGCTGGTGTTTAATGTTGATGACTGGATCGTAATACTGTTCTCTAGGGGCGGGCTGGAACATGACCTGTTTTTTGGTGTTAATGGTGAGGCCAAACCTATCACAGGCCATTGAGAACTTGTCCATGTAAGTCTGCATTTCTTCCTCAGAGTTGGTAGCGAGGGCACAGTCATCAGCAAACAACAGGTTTGAGATAGTTGATTCTTTTACCTTGGTGGAGGATTTTAACCTCCGAAGATTGAATAGGTTACCGTCTGTCCTGTATCTAATCTTTACCCCATGTTCGTCGCCTTCCCAAAAGACATCCGTGAGCATGGCAGTAAACATCATGCTGAAGAGTGTTGGGGCCAGTACACAGCCCTGTTTGACGCCGTTGGTGACATGGAAGGCTTCCGACAGCTCCCTTCGTCAAGTACACGTGCCATGTAGGTATGATGGGCATGACTGCAGGATGTGCTCTGGAGTCTGACATACAAACCTTGCAGTATTCTATCTGTATTATGTGAATGTGGTGGTTGAACCTGCAGGTATCCTTTTCTCAGATGGAAGATTGTTGTGTGGTGTTTTCTGCTGAGTCTGATACTGTGATCTTGTTGATGCTTGCTGTAGGTGTGTTACCCTCGCAACTGTTTCTATTTTTGTTGGGTATGTGCCTTGATCTCTGATAGTGGCACTCTGTGTTTGTGTTGTATTCACTTTGTTTCTTCTTTGGCCAGCGTGTCTGTTTTCTCATTTCCTGATATGTCACAGCGAGTCGGTATCCACTGGAGAATAATTTGCTTGAGTTATGATGATGATATTGATGTTGAGGATGACGATGATGTTGATTATGGAGGATAATGATGATTATTGATTGATTGATGATTGATTCATGATAAATAATGATTATAATTATTATAGTCACACATTTTGAAAACAGAAAATTTATAAAGATCAAACCCGTACCCTTTACCAACTAAAATCTAAGTGTAGATGTAAATTAATGGTATAATATCAGATAATAAACATAAGGATGGTAAGAAGAGAGGATTTTATCCTTTCAACAATCCGCCACTCCTATCTGCGATCATATTATGATCCTCATACGCTGGACACCTTTGTAGAAGATGTTTAAAAGTCATTCTGTCAGTGCCACAGTAACACTAGTTAGCAGCAGTTTCAATGGTTAGTTTGTTGCAAAGATGCTTTCTCAGCCTGTTGTGGCATGTTCGGTGAATGAATGTTATGGTTTGTTCTTTTCTCTGTTATGTACATCAAGATCCTACCCTACCTCCACGTGGTGACCCTGGAAACAGACAATGGTTCCAGTTTGGCTAAGTGGGTAGGGATCAAGGGAGAGCTACTCTGGTTTAAGTAGTGATGCAGACGTAGTCACGTTGGATGAGATCTGCTCGCGACACAGACGAGCGGAATCTCAGAGTGACTATTAATGCACATCTCTCCCGGCCGATGGGAAAAGCTGGACGGATAAACAAATAAAGATGAGGGATGCATCCAGAGAAGAGACGTGGGATCTCGTTGGGCGAAACTCGGGCCCCCACCTCCGAACCCGAGTTGAGTTGCACGTGGGCCCACATAGGGCGAGAGCCCTGAGTTGGGGGCCCGCGTTGAGTTCCGTGTCTGGACAGTCTAGAGGCATAGTGAATGTGTGCACGGTAAGAACTAATAGACACGGGGGGCAGGCACCGGGGCAGAGCGAACACGCATGTTAACGATGCATGGGTGGGCCCAACGGTGGGCAGATGTGCACGGCGCTGATGATGGAGCAACGAAAAGACGTGGAAGCGTAGGGTGAGGACCACCCAAATAGAAAACTGAAGCCCAGCAGAGCTTGAATCAGCGCGAGTTTCCGCTCACAAGGAACTACTACTGCCTTGCAGTTAGATTGGGGACAAACAAAGCCTAGCGGAGCAAACCGTACACAAAACTGGACGGTAAGCAAACCAAGTAGTCCAAAAAAAGACAGGCAACCTGGGAGGGCAGGTTGTCTAAGGGTCGCTACCTAAAAGAAAATAGCAACCTGCTGCCTTGCAGATGGGCTGGGGATAACCAAAGGCTGACGGAGCGAGAACGCAATAAACGCTGGATGATACCGGACACGTCGTCGAAGGATAAGCATCAGAGCTGCAAATAGCGCTGAATGATGTGACGTAAAAATACGTTATTGGCAACGGCTGTTTTATATCACATTAAGAATGATCAAAATGGCCAAAAGAACGATCGCGAGAAGAGAAGAGAGAGAGAGAGAGAGAGAACATTTTGCATCTGTCAAAAATACAACAGATTGAAGATAAGTCTGGTATTCAAAAGTTTCTTAGTTGCCACCTTGATTGCCTGAATTTCTGCATCATAGTTGTGACAGAATTTTCCCGCCGGTACTTTAATCTCATCTTTAACGTTGTTTTTGTATTCTATGTACACTTCTGCTCCTCCATTCTTCACTGCATTTTCTGCTGATCCATCCGTGTATACCTGGACCCAGAGATCAGGTGGGTATTCTTCAACAAGTGAACTGATAGTGACTGTCTTGCATTGTATGCTGTTCTGCTCATCCTTGCCGGGTATTCCTTTCACTTCTGTCTGGATACATACTTCTGGTCAGTCTCCTCTCTATAAGGGGTTTGCTCTGACACAGACTTTAAGGGAATGCCAACTTTTGGTAGGTCTGAAGTTTGCCTATTTAGTCTTTTGGCCTGATGAATAAAACTGCTTCTTTTCAGCCGCCCCATTGCTAGTTTTGGAATCTGTTTTCCATTGGGTAGCTTGGCATACACAGAAAATCGTCTGCCTGCGTCATCACTTTGTGTCTCTGCGTTCTCTCAGTGCTTGTATTCCTCCCACTCTTTCCATCTCCACTATTGGTGTTGATTTCATTGCTCCTGTGATGACACCTTATCCAGTTCTAATGTGGTATTTGATGCTGGACACCATGCAGCTGACCCATATTCCAGGTGTGGTCGTATGTCCTGCTGATAGATATTTTTCAGTATTTTTGGCTGGCTTCCCATGTGGTTCCACTTAATTTTCTCAGGATGGCTAACTTCCTTCTGGCCTTTGCTGCTGCTTTGTTGATATGCTGCTTCCATGTCAGTCTATCATCGAATGTAACTCCGAGATAGGTAGGTTGCTTGTCTTCTCTTAGCAGTTCTCCATTTATTTTAATGATGCCAGCTTTTTGTTTGGGAGAGAGTAAAGGGCGTTGTGCTGCACTTATCTGTGTTGATGCTGACACACCATCTGTTTGTCCATGAGGTTGATTCATCTACAGCTCTTTGTATAAGTTTAGTGGCCACTGCTGCATACTCATTTGTGTACCATATTACCAGATCATTAGCGTACATTGCAACTTTTAATCCATGTGGTAATTCAGCAACCAGGTCGTTGATGAAAATCATAAAGAGTGTGGGGGACAGTACTCCTCCTTGAGGGACGCCATGGCGCAGTAGAACTTTTTACTCTTGAGACCATTCTGTTATGTAAGTATGCTTTTATACGAGCCTACCATTTATTCTACAATTTCTCAGTTTCTTCAGCAGTCCTTCTTTCTAAACCTTGTCAAAGGCTTTCCTTAGGTCTATCAATGTCGCTAGTACCAGTTTCTTATCTTGGAACGCATCCTTAATCTCCTGAGAAAGGTCTACTGGACACTAGTATTTAGAGCAAAAACTTTAGATGTGCCGTGTCGTTTGTATCTGTGACTTATCATTGGGTGTGCAATATGACATAGGTAATTATCACACTGATGGTCTTTGGTATAATCTTACCTAGTTCCTCGCATGTGTGTTGTCGAGGCTTGCAACGGGAGCAAAGAACAGTAACACTGCGACCTACAAGGCATGTCGTAAGAGGCGACTGAGTTAGGGGCCTAGGGAAGCTACCCTAGTAAATATAAAGCATCGCAGAAATCGGATGTGCTGGCCTGCATTTAGGCGCATAACTGGCACAACAAACAATCGCTATTAGGCTCGGATCACATACAAATCACAAATAGTTGTTAACAAGTGGTCGATATGGAGCGTTTGAAGAAGAAGAAGAAACTAGTTCCTTAGTTTTATTGTGTTTTGTTTTATTCTTTTAAAACTATCTTTCTCTCTCTCTCTCTCTCTCTCTCTCTCTCTCTCTCTCTCTCTGCTGTCTCACATTACTCCTCAATTTCTTCTCTCCATTCACACTTCTACCTTATCTATCGCCAGCTTTACAACTTCTCTCAACACTTACACTACATACTTACATTGTGGGATTGAATAGTAAGCACATACACACACACAACACACACACACACGCCAGTCTAACTCACACACACATTGTGATAAACATATCCATTTCTGAAAACGCATTTCATTCCCTCCACTCTTCCCTCACATTCTCTCTCTCTCTCTCTTTCTCTCTCTCCCTCCATTCTGTTGGTTTGTGTACCTTCATACTACGTTTCTGTCCTCTAGCCTCCTACAATGTTTGTGTCTGTATCTCCCTCACTCCATACCACGTTAATGTCTGTATCTCCCTCTCACCATACCAAGTTTTTGTCTGTATCTTCCTCACTCCATACGACGTTTATGTCTGTATCTCCCTCACTCCATACCAAGTTTTTGTCTGTATCTCCCTCACTCCATACCACGTTTATGTCTGTATCTCCCTGACTCCATACCACGTTTATGTCTGTATCTCCCTCCCTCCCTACAACGTTTTTGTCTGTATCTCCCTCACTCCATACCACGTTTTTGTCTGTATCTCCCTCACTCCATACCACGTTTTTGTCTGTATCTCCCTCTCTCCATACCACGTTTTTGTCTGTATCTCCCTCACTCCATACCACGTTTATGTCTGTATCTCCCTCTCTCCATACCACGTTTATGTCTGTATCTCTCTCTCTCTCTCTCCATACCACGTTTTTGTCTGTATCTCTCTCACTCCATACCATTTTCACGTTTGTTGGCCTCTCTCTCTCTCTCTCTCCATACCACGTTTATGTATGTATTGTCTCCCTCTCTTCCTCTCTCACCATATCACTTTTATTTATGTCTTTCTCCCATCACACCACGTTTAAGTCTGTCTCTCTCTCTCTCTCTCTCTCTTCCCATACCACGTTTATGTCTGTATCTCCTCTACTCCATACCACGTTTAAGTCTCTCTCTCTCTCTCTCTTTCCCCATACTACGTTTATGTCTGTATCTCCCTCACTCCATACCACGTTTATGTATGTCCCCCTCCATATAACGTTTGTGTCTTTTTTCCTCATCCACGTATTTGTTTGTCTCTCTCTCTCTATCCATCCGCGTTATGTCAGTCTCTGTTTATCCATGCACGCTTCTGTCTCTCTCTCTCCATATCACATTGATGTTCCTCCTTTTCAGTTTATATCAGCCAATCTCCTCCTCCATGTGTATGTTCGTACATTATATGTGTATGTTTGTCCATTATATGTGTATGTCTGTCTCCCTTCCTCCATGTACGTTCGTGTCTGTATTCTCTTTCTATCCATGTTTCTGTCTGTCAATCTCCTATCATTCTATGCGTCCGTAGACTCATTCCCTTGGGTGTAGGAGACATTTATTACATCGGTTATTCATACTGAGGTCATCATCATCCAATAGCTTGTCCTGTGCAGAACTTTACTAAACTAAGAGTCTTTACTAATGTCTCTCTCTCTCTCTCTCTCTCTCATAGACCAGATGCCCCACACCTCCGTTACCGTTATACTCCTCAAATCATCTGTCTCATTTTGAATCCATCTTCCCCTTTGTCTTCCTCTCCACCTCTTTGCCCGGATGGATCTCTCCATAATTTTCTACTCCAGCCCGTCGTGTCTTTTTATTGTCCAAAATACTTCAGTTTTCTCTTTTTTTTTATTTATAGCTTCAGGTCACATGACCGAAATTCAACTTTTAGATCAGTGTTTCTCAACCTGAAACGTACGTGCACTCCAGTGGGATGAGGGGGTATATTTAAATATTTTGAGGGGCAATTAGAGAATGAAATTATGATCGATAATGCCAGAAAAATGTAATCAATGTAGCAGTAATAATCATAGTCATATATGTCATCAATGTCATAAATTATAGATGTTTCAATCCTAACTTTCTTAGAAAAAAAATATGGCAAGATTAGCACAACAAGAAACATAAATACTTGGTGATGTTTTTAAAGGAAAATATAACACAGCTTCATGTAGGGTTTTTGTTATCGATCCAGAAGCACTTGAGCTTTCAGCTCTTCGGCTCGGTGCCATAAACATCGTAACCCTTCGGTTCGGTGCCACGGACACCGTAAATCTGGAGAACCTGTGACTTTTCTGCCAGCCTGCGGAATTGAACCGCACTCACAGGGGACTTGTCAAGCGTCGTCCAACGCGCTACGAACACGCTGGGCATGCGGGCCTTCATGTAGGATAAGACCCGACTAACACAGTCGGAAGATCGGGAATTCCCGTTGGATTGAGCTGAAATTGACATAAATTTGATAAGATAATGCACCAGTTATTGCAATTTTAAACGATTCTATAAGTCTTTGGTTATTTATTGGTGGGAAAAAGTTGATAATGCTGTTATTTATTTCTTAGTGTTCAAATTAATTTCTAAAATAATATAACTTTATTTTCGCGCGTTATGCTGTTCTTGAAATTAGTTTTTCGTAATCTAACAGTACTGGAATTCAAGTGTCATTTAGCATGAGAAGGATAATGTTCTGGAATTTTCACTTAAGCTAACACGTTTGCTATAGGGATCTATGGAAAAAGTTTCCATATTGAAACAAAAATCATACGGATATTACAAACTGTTATAGTTTGAGACTGAAATGAACTAAATTGATATCTCTGAACTGCAGACATCAAACTTAACTTGGATGTTATTTTCCAAAGTTCAGTTTGTTTTATGTTTAATAATATACAAATTTTAATATATAGTTTGGGGCCAAATGGTATGGAATTAAGAGGACAGGTAGCGCAAGAATCATGGAACTGGCACTGGTCAAGACTATCCCATCTCCATGAGATGACCCTGAAACAATTGGTGCTATGGAGTCTAGCAAAACGGATAGGATCGAGGGATGTCATTCCCACTATGTAGTGGTAGTGTATACGCTACTGGGCATAATAAAAGAATTGTCGTACATCAGACTATCAATATCCAGGAGGGTAACGTCTACACGAATCCCTTGGTCGACGACTGCTAGAACTGAAAAGGCCCACTCACTGTACGTCAGCTTGCAAGTCCAAAATCCTGTAGAAATGGATGGCAGATCACCGTTACAGATTAACTGGTTGATATAACCAGGATTCTCCTGTGTATTGTTGGGTTTGACTTGGGGCTGGCTACCCCATCCGATAGAAAATATAAGCTACAAAATCCAGCTAACTATAAATGAGCATGAGTTGGTTGATAACATATACCCAACCGGAGTTTAAAATGAGAGAGAGAGAGAGAATGTATATACTCATTGAAGAGAGTAACATTAAAAAACAGTTTTACAAATGTTTTGTTTTTTTATTTGAAGTTGTTATTTATATTACACTTTTCCAGAGTTGGTTATTATGCTAGATGAGCGGAGTTGGTAATCTAACTATTTGACACTGAGGTGGGGCATGGTCAAAAATGTTGAGAATCACTGATCTAGAAACTAATGTCTAATTTTGCAAGGTATAATGCATGGCGTCTGGCTAGGTGTTAACGTGCTTACGCGGATAGCTAACATGAATGCAGGTATTATAACCGGCATCATACAAACAACAAAAGGACATGGTGATGCTGGCATAAGCTGTACAGAGGTAATTATATATATCATTTTTATATATGTTTAATTCTTCTTCTTCTTGTCATCCATTCTACTTCAATGAGGCGTTAGGGGAACTGTAAGGATCGTATATGAACAATACAAACCGTGGCATATCTCTTTACAGTACTTCACTATCAACCACAGTAAACTAGTCGGCGATTTTCTAGGCACCACACATACGTTCAGTAGTTTGCCATTGCTTTCTAGTTTGTCATTGAGGTTTTTTTTTATATACTGTTCGTAAAAATCCACGCCCGAACAAATTTGCTTCCAAACTGCCGGTCGCGGTGTTTGAACCAGATGCGCTTGAGTTGTGATCGAGCACACTACCGCTTAAGCCACAGACGCACACAAGGACCGTCTATGCGCCTTGTATAATGCTTTTACCGTTTTGTTTGTTCCAAATCCTTTTCTGGATGCAAGTTTATTGGTCGAGACATTATTGTATCTTGTTTCTGTACTTTGTAAAGCAGCTGCGTTACTTCATTTTTACATGGAGGGAATTGTGCATAATATGTGTGTGTTCTGTGTTTTCCTGAAGTAGATGGTAGCCATCAAACATTAGACTCATTCAGTATCCCACAATGGGGGAAACATATTATGGCACCACATCCAACTCTAATATTGGGCCGCATAACTAACCGGTAAAACCCTGACCTAGTTAGAGTTTGGGGGGCTGGATTTTATACATGTCTGATATAACACTGCAAGCTTGTTTTGCAATTTTACTCAATTCTATGAGTCTGTGATTATTTATTGATGAAAATGATTCATAATATTGATATTCCTTATTGTTAAACTTAACTTGTTACATAATATAACCTTGATTTAGCATGTATGTTGATTTTAAAATGAATTCGTCTATATACACCAATACTGGAATGCTAGGTCACGTGACGGTTGTGGTCTTATCTCCTAGAATTTGTACCTGAGTCCGCCGGCCGTTTGAGTTTATAGTTGGCTGTGGTTGGCACAATGAATGTGTAGTTTGTGCTTTTACCCTTTCTGCCTTCTGAGCGATATTCTAGCTGGCAGTATTTGATAAGATGACGCGAAGCAGTATACGGACTATTGATGTATATATTATTTTGCAATATAAATGCGTCTGAATGTCAAAACAAAATTGTGGAGTCAAAGAGTTAAAAAGATGTCAACGATAAATAACGCATGAGAATCATCATCATCAGGTGCCGTCTCACATCGAAGGTTGGCTGCAATGAATCTCCAGCATCCTCTGTCTTTCGGCTTGGTGTTGCACACTGCCAGACTATAACCTGTCCATTTCTTAAAGTTTCCTCCCACTTATCTCTCGGTCTTCCTCTTGCTCTTTCCCCTCAACTTTCCCCTCTAGTAAATATTTTATCATGGTGTCATGTCTTTTATGTGCCCAAAATACTTTACTTGTCTGAATTTTATTTTCTTAATAATTGTTTCTTCATGCCTAGTTTTCCTAAAACTTGTTTATTTGTCTGTTTTTTGTCCATGAAACTCTGCCTATTCTTCTATATATCCACATCTCAAATGCATCAATTCTGTCTTCTAACTGCTTGTTTATTGTTCATGTTTCCGAGCCATACATTAATATAGGATATATAGCATTTGATCATTCTCATTTTTAACCTGTTTGTAATTTGTTTGGATGCATGAGAATATGGCATATTATATGTGTGTAAAATTATTTTGATAATATTAAAAGGAAAGCAAATTAATGTTGTTTCTACGTTTGATAGCTTTAAGTCAAGGAAAATAGAGTCAATATTGAAACAATTAAACAATTGTCTAACTCAATCTTTGATTAATTGATTGATTTATATAATCATTATCATTGTACATGTTTATTATTCTTTGCAAAGTTCTATCTGCGTTTTGGTATTTGTACCATAACAAACCAATCTGGTTTAGAGACAGTCGGGTTGTTTTTGTTTTTTCCGATCCAGAAGCACTTGAGCTGAAAGCTCTTCGGCTCGGTGTCATGGACATCGTAACGCTTCGGCTCGGTGCCACGAACACCGTAAATCTGGGGAACCTGTAGCTTTTCTGCCAGTCCGCGGAGTTGAACCCGCACTTACAGAGGACTAGTCACCTGTAGTCCAACGCGCTACGAACACGCTGGGCAGAGACAGTCGGGGTTAAATTTAGACAACATGGAGTCGTGGTTAAAGGGGTTTAAAGCCGAAGGATTGACTTCATTGCACCGGGTTTTACCACATATGACTCGGTCCCTCTCCGCAGAACTGGTACGCCTCCTGCCAAGAGTATTGCAGAAAGCACAAACTTCGTAGCTCCGGCAGCAATCATAGAGGTCTCTGGGGAGAAAAAAATGCGCCCATGAACGGAGTGGTCCGGATTCGAACCCGCGACCTTCGATTCGGAAAGCAAGGGCTGAACGGCTTAGCCACAGAGACTCCCATCGTAGTTCAAATCCCGACGTAGTCAATTTCCGCTGAATTGTCACAGGTGCTACCGAGTCAGTGTTCTAACACTAGTGCTGTTAGAATAAAATGTTCAGTTAGAACTTTCTGATTCAAGAACAGCTGAAAGGTAGACAAAGAGGTCTTGAATCCACGCGCACCAGGTCACAAAGGTATCTCGGGATTTTTGTATCAGTTGTTTGTGCTGTGAACTGTAACCAGAGTACAGCCCTCAGTGTTGAACTGTAACCAGTACAGCCCTCAGAGTGTGGGCAGGTCAATCATGTCTTGTGACAGTATCTCTGCTCTCTAACAAATACGTCTAACGATTTAAATGAACTAAAATTGACACATTTCTTCCCTTTTCTTTTTAACATAAAACTGGTAAACATTTATACTCAGCAAATGGCGGTTAAACAGAACTAGAACAAGGACTTCGCCTGCCTGTTTTTCTCTGACAGGCGTAATCGGAAGCATATTTGATATCCATGTTTGATATTTTGAATCGATTACTGTAAGAGAAACGATGGAACATGATATCAGACTCCTTGACTTAAAACTCTGCCGTCGCGCCAGCCTCGTCTCCGTGTACGACGCTTAGTGGGTTCACGCTTCACTCGACAGTTCCTACTTGATACAACGTTTATCTCTCTTTATTTACGATGACATTGTGCAAGTGACTTCAGCGCTGAAGTCATACTGAATATTGTTGCTACCTTCTTATATGGCTTCCAGATATGTGGCGCAGTAGCGTAGTACTTTGTATAACTTATTTAGTAAACGGGATAGTATGAGATCACGAAACATTCATTGAGGGCACGGGTGCTTGCAGTGCATGGGGGCGTAGTATCTTGTTATTATATCTACAATACGTGAACCGAGTTATTCTTATAGAGCACGTAAGTGATAACATTTTTATCATCAGTTATGATAACCTAGATATTGCACACACTACTCTCTCTCTCTCTCTCTCTCTCTCTCTCTCTATCTGTCTCTCTCTTGCTCAATACAATCTGAGCTAGTCATTATCTTTGATATAGACGATCATGGACCTCCAGAAACATCATGTTTCTAGTGCTGATAGACCTGTGGTGGCTTTCTTCCAGGTTATGATGTCACTTTGTCCGGCTCTGTGTTGTCCTGTGTGACAGTTTCAATCAATTCCGTCTAAATTATTGTCTGAGCTTTATCATCAGTTTTCTTTTTACTATTGGTTTGATTCTACACCTGTTTCACTCAGTGACTCCTCATTGGCTTCACTCAGTGATTCCTCATTGGCTTGAATCAGTGAGTCCTCATTAACTTCACTCAATGACTCATCATTATCTTCACTCAGTGACTCTTCATTAGCTTCACTCAGTGACTCTTCATTAGCTTCACTAAGTGACTCCTCATTAGCTTCACTCAATGATTCCTCATTAGCTTCACCCAGTGACTCCTCATTAGCTTCACTCAGTGACTCCTCATTAGTTTCACTAAGTGACTCCTCATTAGCTTCACTCAATGATTCCTCATTAGCTTCACTCAGTGACTCTTCATTAGCTTCACTCAGTGACTCCTCATTAGCTTCATTTAGTGACTCCTCATTAGCTTCACTCAGTGACTCTTCATTAGCTTCACTCAGTGACTTCACTAAGTTTCACTATGACTCCTCATTAGCTTCACTCAATGATTCCTCATTAGCTTCACTCAGTGACTCTTCATTAGCTTCACTCAGTGACTCCTCATTAGCTTCATTTAGTGACTCCTCATTAGCTTCACTCAGTGACTCTTTACTAGCTTCACTCAGTGACTCCTCATTAGCTTCACTCAGTGACTCCTCATTAGCTTCACTCAGTGACTCCTCATTAGCTTCACTAAGTAGCGCCTCATGCCTTCACTCTGTATGTTACCACTGACTTTGAAAATGAAATGAAAATCGTGGCATATCATTTACAGGACGTAGCCATCAACCACAGTAAACGAGTCGTTGATTTTCTGGCATTCACTTATACGTTCAGTAGTTTGCCATTGCTATCTGAACAGTGAGGTCTATTTTTACCTTTTGAAATATCCCACGGAAACAATTTGCTTCCAAACTTGTATCCCGTGAGGTTTGAACCAGGTACGCTTGGGTTCGTGCTTGACCTACAGACGCTCACTGACTTTATTCTGTATGTTATCACTGATTCTCCTCCCAACCTCACCTGACACATGTATATAGACGCATATGTTACAAGCATCCATTTATAAAAGTTTGTATATGCTCAGTTAGTAGCAGTTGTTGTTCTCCGTGTTTCCTATGTACAAAGCACTGACTTGACATATGACCTGTCACACTTGCCGTTATATTTATTTGTTATAAACATAACATACCTCAAATTCTTGTTACTTGTACATCGTGTGTAGTTCTCATAATCATATTATAGGATAAACAAATACGACCATTGCTCCATATCAGTAGCGGCTCGTGATCATTTTTGTTTGTGGGGCCAGACAAACATTTTCGGAAAAATCATGGTTTTGTTTTAGGTTATAATTTAATTATAAAATAATAGTTACACATTAATTTTGGTGTGGCCTGGCCCCGTAGGCCCTTAATGACGAGCCGCCACTGCTCCATACCAAGTATAGTGTAGCAAAACAACTAAGCAAGGTTATACGTCGAGCTAGCAAGCAACCTTAGCGTATCAAATATGATCTTCAAAACGCAACATCAGAGTAGTAGGTCGATCGATGTTGTAGTAGGATTCTCATAGTGGCAGTCCCATTCTCATATGGGAGCGTACTGGAAGATAATGTGACGATGGTTGGTAGCGCAATCAGTGTTTTTGTTATCAGACACCAAACAATCACATCATACATTACACATGAAAGCAGATACACGGGTGAAACTGGACTCTGTCTCATCGATTGATTGTTGGAGAGATGAATGCTGAATCATCAGTTGGGGGAATAACTGTGATGAGGTCTATCATTTTAGTGTTGTATGTTTCCCCTAGAACGTGCCTACTGCCACGCTCACGTATCACCTATTATTATGTTTTCCACCCTGCTGCTATAGTTCGCTCACAAAAGTTTGTCCCTGTTTAAAAATCTATAACTCTGCAACCATTTCAACTAAGATGATGAAATTTTACATTCAGTCTTGAAATATAAAAGACATTACAAAAATATTTTGTACATTGTACAGCTTATTTCCATGTTTGTTTATATGGGGTATATTAAAATCGTGTCAGTGTATCAGGACATATTTTTTAGAGTTCACAGCTTTATACGCAAACTTCTGCATTCAACAAAATATTTTCTCATGAGCACGGTTTTTTGGTGGTTTTTGTTATGCTGTTTAGAAGCAAATGTCACATTTGAACGGACATGCTCATAGGTCACCTATGTACATGTCCGGAGTGCTATGATGATAGTCCTCATATAACTGATAAATGATGCTCATAGGTCACCTATGTACATGTCCGGAGTGCTATGATGATAGTCCTCATATAACTGATAAATGATGCTCATAGGTCACCTATGGACATGTCCGGGGTGCTATGATGATAGTCCTCATATAACTGATAAATGATGCTCATAGGTCACCTATGGACATGTCGGAGTGCTATGATGATAGTCCTCATATAACTGATAAATGATGCTCATAGGTCACTATGGACATGTCCGGAGTGCTATGATGATAGTCCTCATATAACTGATAAATGATGCTCATAGGTCACCTATGGACATGTCCGGAGTGCTATGATGATAGTCCTCATATAACTGATAAATGATGCTCATAGGTCACCTATGTACATGTCCGGAGTGCTATGATGATAGTCCTCATATAACTGATAAATGATACTCATAGGTCACCTATGTACATGTCCGGAGTGCTATGATGATAGTCCTCATATAACTGATAAATGATACTCATAGGTCACCTATGGACATGTCCGGAGTGCTATGATGATAGTCCTCATATAACTGATAAATGATACTCATAGGTCACCTATGGACATGTCCGGAGTGCTATGATGATAGTCCTCATATAACTGATAAATGATGCTCATAGGTCACCTGTGGACATGTCCGGAGTGCTATGATTATAGTCCTCATATAACTGATAAATGATGCTCATAGGTCACCTATGGACATGTCCGGAGTGCTATGATGATAGTCCTCATATAACTGATAAATGATGCTCATAGGTCACCTGTGGACATGTCCGGAGTGCTATGATTATAGTCCTCATATAACTGATAAATGATGCTCATAGGTAAATTTATATAAACTGGTTGGGTGACTTCTCACTTCTTTTTTCCTTTCTTTTCTCCAATCCTGTTTTGCCTCACAGTGTCTTGATAGGAAGGCATTTCTAGAATGGGTTTTTGTGTGTGCTTCATAAACAGTGCCTTTCGTCGCCTCTGTTATCTCTAAGGTCCACCTTTTGAGTGGCCGGCCTTTTCCTTTGTATCGACTTCTCTGTACATTACGTCTATGTAAATGATATACATGGCACCCATTGCTATACGAATATGGATACGACTTTGATGCTATCGTTAACTTTTATGAAGTATATTACTGTAAAATTAGTTCTTTAGCGCAGCTTTGCTACAGTTTTCGCAAAACATCAAACACATTCGCCGATATGTAACATCTAAGTTGCATTTCGACCTGTCAATTGCATATTTTTGGTAAATCGTAAATTTAAGACTGCATGCAAAATTTCATATCAATACAACAGATACTTTTCGAGAAAATTGAATGAGGGCAAACATTTGTAAACAGACTATAGTTGACACGTACACTCATCATCTACTAATACCACTCGCTAGTTGACATATACCTCAAACATCTACTAACACCACTCCTAGAGTTGTATATACACTCCACCTTGTGGTATATACTAAGATTCTGAAGTCATTAAACTTGTATAATTACTTTCCCTAGTCTGTCTACCGCACTTACTTCCATATTAAATATTATTGGTCTCTTGATATATCCCATTATGGTTAGAAAGCTTCCTGTTCTACTTAAACGTTGCATAATCAAGCTGGGGTCAGTCGACGCTCTACGCCTAGCTGCAAAAGAGTGTCTAACTCTATGGAAAGGTTTGGAGCGTAGTAATCACACTGGCAAAACACGTAATTACAAAGTACTGTAGTTTTCCAAATTCAAAAACAATGACAAAATACAGCAACGTTTCGACCAACAAGGCCTTTATCAAGCAAACGAACAAACAGGAGTGACAAATTAAATGAAACACAAATGGACGACCAAATACAAACGTATCTAAGGAAAATCTGGAAAAAAAACGAATAACGAAATAAATGTAACACAAAAACACACATAAAAACTAGAAATAGAAAGGAAAAGAACAATGAAACATCTAGTAAATATATAACTTGAATACATGCAACATATACCATATAGATTACAAAGCATGGGAAGAGAAAGTACTAAGAAGCATAACAATGTAATACGTTGAGCCGCGTGGTCGCAAGGTACCATACAAAGAAATCAACCGATTCTCCAGAGCAAATCGACTGCGATCATCCGAGGAACATGATCGGATGGCTGTGACCTGGACATCGTGAGCACCTAAATGGCCAGTATCATTGAAATGGGTGGCTACAGGGGTCACAGAGCATTGGCGTATGTCGCGTAAGTGTTGGGCGAATCGGTCACTGAGCCTCTTGCCTGTCTCGCCGATATAAGCCTTGTTACACCGCTTACAGATAATGGCATAGATAAGATTACGGGACTCGTATGTGAACCCATCGTCAATAAGAAACGTGCCTAAAGGAAAGATACAGTACGCGTCTGTATCACATAAGCACACGTGTTTCAACTCCGACGGCCACACTGGACAGTGCCAAAATGAGTCTGGATATTGGGCTTAAGGCGACTGTGTACCAACATATCCTTAAGACTTCTGTCCCGTCTGTAAGACACCAAAGGATAGTTGGGAAGACAGAACGGGTCTCAGGATCTGATCTAAGGAGAGACAGATGACTGAATAAAACATTTTTCACCAGGGAACTATGGGGGTGGTAAGTTAAGATACGTTTTACTCTGTCAGAGTTAGTAGTCCTATGCTGGCTGGTAAGGGCCCGCTGGCGAGTGATTTTCTGAACTCGATGCATAGCCGAGACAAGCACCCTCTCCGGGTATAGGCGCCTACGAAAGAAATCAAGCATCTCGCAGCTCTTCAAGAAAATCATCGTCCTCACTACAAAGGCGACGAAGGCGTAAGAGCTGCGAGAATGGCAAAGAGTCACGACAAGCCCGGGATGGGAAGAAGTATAGAGGAGAAAACTATGTGCATCAGTAGGCTTGTAATATACTGATGTAGTGATATCGGATAGGCGTAAGGTGATAGTAATGTCAAGAAAGTTGACACAAGTAGTGGAGATGTGAGAAGTAAAACGAATAGAAGGGTTGAAAACATTAATGAAATTAATGAAGCGTGACAAATCGGCTTCAGGCATATCAGTGATGCCAATACAGTCATCAATGTATCTGTGATAGACAGACGGAAGGGGGCCATCATATGTAGTCCATACTAAGTGTTCAAGATAACCCATGAATAGACAAGCATAACTAGGTCACATTTTAGTACCCATGGCAACCCCACTGATCTGCTCAAAGAATTGGTCATTAAACTGAAAGGAGTTAAGAGTGAGAACTAGTTCCGCAAGACGAAGGAGAGCAGAAGTTGACACAAGTGGATTAGTTCTCCTATTGAGAAAGAACTGGAGAGCTATAAGGCCGTCAGGATGAGGTATAGAAGTGTACAATGAGCACACATCAAGGAGGAAGAGACGGTAGGTTCTCTCGGGTAGCAACTCAATGGTAGAAAAGACAGACAAAGCGTGGTTTGTATCCTTCAAAAATGACGGGAGTGTGGTGACTATGGGATTAAAGATGCTATCAAGGAATTCGGAGATGTGTTCCGTAGGGCAAGAGCAAGCAGAAACAGTTCCCTGGTGAAAAATGTTTTATTCCGTCATCTGTCTCTCCTTAGATCAGATCCTGAGACCCGTTCTGTCTTCCCCAACTATCCTTTGGTGTCTTACAGACGGGACAGAAGTCTTAAGGATATGTTGGTACACAGTCGCCTTAAGTCCAATATCCAGACTCATTTTGGCACTGTCCAGTGTGGCCGTCGGCGTTGAAACACGTGTGCTTATGTGATACAGACGCGTACTGTATCTTTCCTTTAGGCACGTTTCTTATTGACGATGGGTTCACATGCGAGTCCAGTAATCTTATCTATGCCATTATCTGTAAGCGGTGTAACAAGGCATATCGGCGAGACAGGCAAGAGGCTCAGTGACCGATTCGCCCAACACTTACGCGACATACGCCAATGCTCTGTGACCCCTGTAGCCACCCATTTCAATGATACTGGCCATTTAGGTGCTCACGATGTCCAGGTCACAGCCATCCGATCATGTTCCTCGGATGATCGCAGTCGATTTGCTCTGGAGAATCGGTTGATTTCTTTGTATGGTACCTTGCGACCACGCGGCTCAACGTATTACATTGTTATGCTTCTTAGTACTTTCTCTTCCCATGCTTTGTAATCTATATGGGTATATGTTGCATGTATTCAAGTTATATATTTACTAGATGTTTCATTGTTTCTTTTCCTTTCTATTTCTAGTTTTTATGTGTGTTTTTGTGTTACATTTATTTCGTTATTCGTTTTTATTCCAGATTTTCCTTAGATACGTTTGTATTTGGTCGTCCATTTGTGTTTCATTTTAATTTGTCACTCCTGTTTGTTCGTTTGCTTGATAAAGGCCTTGTTGGTCGAAACGTTGCTGTATTTTGTCATTGTTTTTGTAATTTGTAAAACTACAGTACTTTGTAATTACGTGTTTTGCCAATCAAATAGTTTTACTGCAGTTCCATATATATATACTGAATAATTACACTGGCAGCTGCCGAGAACGCTTTGTGTTGACTAAACATTCAGGAACAAACATTGACTGTTGTATAGTGAGTATCAATGTGTTGAGTCTGAATACAGTAACGTCGTCGGTTCAAGTGGCATTCAAGTACATACAAGTGTTAGAAGCATAACAACTAGAAACATTTTGCAAGTAATGGGTTCATTATTTGAAAATCGAATCATTTGTTTATTTGAACTGAAGATGAATGATTCCTTCCAGTATATGGTTTATTTTCTATGTCCATTTTGTGTCCCCGTTTGTGATACATAAGACTTCCACCACAGATTTCATTTGTACCGTTCTGCCACCTTTCTGTTAATTGTTTCTCACATGTCAGGCTTGTCTTTCAACTCTCCGCCGTTCTTCTCAAAGTTTCCGTTGGACGTCCAGGTACGTCCATCCACTCTCTCCATCCGCTGTCCATCGAAGAGTTGTCCTAGCCAATGCCTCTATTTTCATAAGATATACATGATCAATCCTTCTCTACCTTTGTCTTTTAATTATCGTCTTCAATGATGCATAAAGGATATGAAATTAACAAATCGCCTGTCACTAGCGTAACAATATTTATAACCACATATTGAGCACATTTGTCGTTTTTTTTCCTAACATAATGTCCAATACAATATATAATAAAGTGATTGACTTTTTAACTTTGTTTTCTCCTAACATAACAATGTTCAATACAATATATAATAAAGTGACTGACTTTTAACTTTGTTTTCTCCTAACATAACAATGTTCAATACAATATATAATAAAGTGACTGACTTTTAACTTTGTTTTCTCCTAACATAACAATGTTCAATACAATATATAATAAAGTGACTGACTTTTAACTTTGTTTTCTCCTAACATAACAATGTTCAATACAATATATAATAAAGTGATTGACTTTTTAACTTTGTTTTCTCCTAACATAACAATGTTCAATACAATATATAATAAAGTGACTGACTTTTAACTTTGTTTTCTCCTAACATAACAATGTTCAATACAATATATAATAAAGTGACTGACTTTTAACTTTGTTTTCTCCTAACATAACAATGTTCAATACAATATATAATAAAGTGACTGACTTTTAACTTTTTTTTCTCCAACAGTGAACTTTGCAGGCAAAGAGCGTGTCAGTATGCAAGACTTTGAGCTGCTGAAAGTTTTAGGCACTGGAGGTAAGAATTTCAATTTTTGTTGCAATGTGTACTCTCTACATACAAGTTTTCTTCTTCTTTGCATTTGTTCTTTACGACCAATTTAGATCATTCTTATTGCGATATATATTTCATCTTTGCCAAGAATGACTGTACGTTGGTTGCACCCCGGTTCTTAGGCACCTACATGTGTATGGGATCATACATGTGTAGAGCAGGGCTTCGGAATTTTGGCATATGGGAAATGTTTTGAGTTTGTTTCGCTGACAGTCAGTCCCCAACCTTTCCCTTCCTTCGTGTATCTATTGCTCTTTAACGATCATTTTTCGCCATATATTTGGGCTTGAACAACAAGTCTGGTTCTTCACTGAAATTTGATATAATGATCTCAATTTGTGTTGTAATGTCTACTAACAAACTACAAGTCTGACTTGTATTAAACTGGATATTAGCAATGTATTTATCAAATTGATCATTGTTGGTGTTCAGGGTAATGCTAAACTCATAAATGAGTGACTGTATTTCAGTTGATGAGTTTTCTATTTCTAGTACGGCACTGAATGATGACTGATGTGTCTGTCATGTGACTTGTTTAATGCATGTCGTCACGTTTAGAGAAACAAATAGAAAATAATTTCTTGTCAGTGTATTTCAAGTCATGCCTTTCGTCCGCTTTCAACTCAGACGAAGTTCCATCTCTGAAACTGATTTTTGCGTGAAAATCTGTTTTTCCAATTTCTAACAATGGCAGCAGCGTGCACATAGTAAATTACTTTACACTGGCAGCCGTGTGCTCAATGTACTCGTAATTAGTATTCCTCGCCATACAGGCAGATTTTCTCCGACTTCAGAGGTACTCACGTTATCGTCCTGAGTAAGACCAGGGACTCGAACAAATGCCGGACAGTAGGTTCGAACCCGAGCTATGAGGCGTCTCACAGCTAGCAGGCCGAGCTACTATCAACTACTCTAGGCAGTCCCCCCAAGTCATGCCTAAAATATCAGTAGTCACTGAAACTGCATCAGCAAATCAACATAGTAAAACTATATACATGTCCTGAGTTCATTATACACATCACTGATATCTCTGCATGACTGACTGTAATAAAGTTTGTACTCGAACAATCACTTTGTCTCTATCACTAGATGTTTCCCCATATGTTCTATAGCAGGCAGGTGCGGTAGTCTCTAGCTACAAAAGTACTGGATTTGTTTCACTTGTGGATCAATCTGACTATTTTTCTAGTGATCCCTCATCTCAATGTAGGTGAGATTGTATTACTAGTCCTTAGTTTAGTTTAGTTGTCGGATCACCATCACTGTACGTCGAACAAATTAGTCCATAAGTGCTCCGATCTCCCCTCAGTATGTCTCTCAGCGTAGAGCGACCAACGACACCAGTTCTTTGTTGGTTTACAATTCTTCTTTGTCTGCCAGCATAACGTTCTTGTCTAGCTACACCACACTTAACTTGGAGTTCTTGCAGTCTGGTTAGTGTTGTAGATTCACAGCTATTACGTGAATCATGTACACGTCCTCTCTCCCTTAGGGAATTTATAATATCGGCCTGATCCATTGCTCGCCTGCTTTGTACAGCAGCCATACCTGCAAGCCTATCCGCACGTTCATTCCCCTTTACACCCGCATGCCCTGGCACAAAAATAAAAGTGATCTTTGTCAGCTTAGACCTCCCCAGCGACTCTATCCAACGTATCCTAGCCCATCCTGTTTCAATCTTCCTGAGCATACTCATTGAGTCACTGAGAAAACATGCATGGATAAAAGTATGATTCCAGCTAAACCATCGTTTTAGTAACCGCCATGATTTCCATAGTGAGACTGCTCGTAGTCACTGCAAACCCACTACTGTCTTCCTTCAGAACATCCCTCCGACCTGAGTATTACTATTTCCTATGGGTAAAGAACGATGAGTTGCTAGTCCTTTTGAAAAGAACGATAACACATAGTCCCTGGTTCAAGTTGATTAGATAAATGAACATTTGGCAGTTGAAAATCAATAAGAGTACTCGAGAAAGCAGCTGCCCTGGCAAATATAGAGGTAATATAATGTTTTACCACTTCACAGTTACATTAGGTACTCTCTCCAGTGCTACTGATTTTGTGCACTGCAGCTGAACTCATCGTATATAAGAAAAGAATCTGATCACACAAAGTAATTCACTGAAGTGCAATGATGATGACTTATCAATAAATTATTTATACTTTATCCTTGTCACGGCACCACTCAGTTATTTTCCTTCTTCAAGTTTACAATATAAGGGTTTAGCATTTCTAAACAATTTATTCTGCATATGAAATGCATGTGTCTAATTCCATAAAACTGAATATATGAGAATTTTTACAACACCAAGAACCAAACACTTTTGACATTTATTATTCGAGAGCGAATGACCTCCAAAGCTAACTGACAGACAGCACACAGCGAGCACTGTGTGTCAAATGTGTAAACATATCTTTATGATAATGTCAATCACCAAGACACATAATGTTGATTTTGGTGGCCATGGATTCTGTCGTGATCCACTGACACCATAACCAAATTGACTTGAAAGTGTGTGTGGCTTAAATAAACGTACATCTATATAAGAAGTCGTATTGTGTTTCATATATTAGTCTCTCCCTCTCTGCCCTTCTCTAAATGTGTCATTTTAATAGAAAAAATATGTGGAGGCTGTAGTATATGGTAATTTGACTCTACTGTATTAACGTGTATATACATGTAATATTGACATAAACTTCGATTCTCTACTGTAAACTAAACATAGATGTAATATTGACATAAACTTCGATTCTCTACTATAAACTAAACATAGATGTAATATTGACATAAACTTCGATTCTCTACTGTAAACTAAACATAGATGTAATATTGACATAAACTTCGATTCTCTACTATAAACTAAACATAGATGTAATATTGACATAAACTTCGATTCTCTACTGTAAACTAAACATAGATGTAATATTGGCATAAACTTCGATTCTCTACTGTAAACTAAACATAGATGTAATATTGGCATAAACTTCGATTCTCTACTATAAACTAAACATAAATGTAATATTGGCATAAACTTCGATTCTCTACTATAAACTAAACATAAATGTAATATTGGCATAAACTTCGATTCTCTACTGTATACTAAACATAGATGTAATATTGGCATAAACTTTGATTCTCTACTATAAACTAAACATAGATGTAATATTGGCATAAACTTGATTCTCTACTGTAAACTAAACATAGATGTATTGTTATTGGTTACTAAACTGACGTCATTGCACTGCAAACCCGATGTCTCAGTCTTTACCAACAGATATCAAGAGTTGCATACTGATTTCTGTGCTTGCTGAATTAAGACATTCTCACTCTGCCTCTCAGGCATCCAGTTAATTGACACAACGGTAACTCCAAACTGTTAAATCGCTTGATTCCGATTCAACATCGATTTTAGTATTCTCATCTCTAATAGAAGTCTCGAAAGAGATGAAGAATATCCTTATCCATCTTAACTCCCCAACAATCGATGCTTGATGCAACCTGTCCTCTCTATTACTAAACATGCATGCCCAGGACAGTATATCCACTAAGCGCTGGAGGTTAGAAACTTCTATAGACGACATCCATCATACCGAAACCTGCTCTTCTGGATCTCATGTGAAGCATCGACTGAGTCAGATACAACAACGGCCCAGTAAATGAAGTCCTAAAATCCAATGAGGCAGTAACGTGCCACTCCATCCTCATACTAGAAGTAGTTGTCCTGTATGACCACTTCGCTCTGCAACAACCCTAACATGCGAATATTGCCAAAACCACCGGACTTCTCACGTTGAACGACCATCGGTATATACAAAACTGATCATCATATCCCTTGCATTATCTTATCAGCTGCTTAACTCAGATCAGCTTTATTTGACTAATCTCTACATTCTCTTCCAAGAGTAATGATAACGTTGAGATAGTTCATCATGCTACCATCTGTTGGGATCCATTCTTCCCGTTTTGGAGAGTCGAACCGTAGTCACCTGGCCAATTGTTCTCTGAGCCTGGGCCATCCACGACATGCCACGCTTGATTCTCGTGCCCTTAACATCATTAGTGTTCTTGTGAAGTGGATGTCTCTTATCCGAAGTAACCCGCATATATGCCTTGGTTTGGGCGATTGCATGACGGGAGCGTAGTGACAGAAGGTCAAGCATATATCTCATCTTCACATGGGGGTATCTCTAGTGCAGCCCAGAACTATACGCATACCTTCATTCTGAACCCGTTCGAGTCGTTCACATTGTGATCTTGATATCGTAAGAATTCCGAGTCCGTAATCTACCACTGACATTACCAGTCGATCGAACAAAATGGCAAGTAGTCTCTGCTCAATGTGTGCGGCCACCATAACTTTGAGAGCCGCAAGACCACGCTTGCACCGTTGTATCGTCTGTTCAATATGGTGTTTGAAAGATAGACTACGATCAAAGGTTATTCCAAGATAGCGCAGCCTGTCTCTGCGCTCGATGGTATGTTCATCAATACATAGATGTAGTATTGGCATAAACTTCGATTATCTACTATAAACTAAACATAGATGTAATATTGGCATAAACTTTGATTCTCTACTGTATATTAAACATAAATGTTGAATGTAATATTGACACTATTTCTTGATTATGTTCTTGACTGTATTTCTGTTGTGTATTCTCCTCCTCTTCCACTACTACATCAATCTTATGTTGTCTTGCTACTGTTAATCTAAATGGGTAAGAAATGTATGTCAAGCATCATCTGCGTCAAATCTTTTACTGAAAGTTTTTAGAGAATGATGTAATATTATTTGAAACTGAACTTCTAAAATGCAAGCTAACCATGGACAATGAATCAATAAATCAGACAGATGACTAGAGACTAGAGAAACGTGATATCTATCAACAGTTGTATCAAGTTAACAAGATAAAATCAGGAGGGTACGAGAGAGGATAATGCGTAGTGTGGTGTGTGCGCGTACGTAGGGCAGGGAACGTGTGGTGTGGTGTTTTTGTGAAGCGTTCCAAGTGGGTACTCCCAGTGGGGCATGAAGGTTCTAGTGGGGTGGTGGGGGTGAGAAGAATTTGGGGGTTCAGACGATTAGGGTCGGTGGCTCCTTAAAGATGAAATTAATAGTAAATATTTTTAATAAATTATTTTCGTGATTTTGTGATTGAATAATCATTTACAAATTTGAATTCTGCATTTAAATTCATCTTATGTCCGTCTTACACGAACCATTTTTCATCAATTTTCTATTTCATGCACATAATAATTTGAAAATTCATCATGTATGACAGAAATATATATCAATTTTCAATGTCAAAGAGAAAATAGAGCATATATATATATATATATATAGTGTGTGGGGGGCGTTGACAAACTGTTATGATGTGGAGGGGCGATACAAAATTTATGTTGTGCAAAGTGGGCGGTGGGCCGAAAAAGTTTGAGAATATATGGTGTAGAGCTATTTAGGTGTACTCAACCGTTTTATTATTCGAAGTTTAATTTTAATTTAATCAACGAAGTTGCAGAATGTGGGGTACAAAAAATAAATGTCACTCAACAAGGTTATAACATCAACATTATGCTCACTAGCATGAGTCAACATCACGATCATACGTGACTCAAAACTACAGACCAGATAGAGATGTGCTGCTGTATACAGTGAATCACTGGTCAAGCCTCTGAGCGAACGTGTCTATAGCAGTCCACATTCTCGCCTGTAGTCGTGCTAGTAACAGGGCTGTTGGGTATCAGGTTGGGGTAGCAACAGGGTTGTTGAGTATCAAGGTCGGGCTAGTAACAGGGATTATACTATTAATTTGTGACAGCAACAGAGCTGTTGAGTATCAGGTTGGGCTAGTAATAGGGCTGTTGGGTATCAGGTTGGGATAGTAACAGGGATGTCGGGTATTTGGTCGGGGTAGTAATATAGCTGTTACTATTAAATTGTGACAGCAACAGGGCTGTTGAGTATCAGTTTGGGCTAGTAACAGGGCTATGGGTATCAGGTTGGGCTAGTAACAGGGCTGTCAGGGTAGTAACAGGGCTGTTACTATTAAATTGTGACAACAACAGGGCTGTTGAGTATCGGGTTGGGCTAGTAACAGGGCTGTCGGGGTAGTAACAGGGCTGTTACTATTAAATTGTGACAGCAACATGGCTGTTGAGTATCGGGTTGGGCTAGTAACAGGGCTGTCGGGGTAGTAACAGGGCTGTTACTATTAAATTGTGACAGCAACAGGGCTGTTGAGTATCAGGTTGGGCTAGTAACAGGGGGCTCAGCTAGGGTATTAGGTTGCGTTAGTAATATGGTTGTGGAGTGTTACGTTGGACTAGTAATAAGGCTGTCGGGTAGGTAACAGTGATATTCACTGGGCTTTCAGTCAAAGATGTAGTAGTAGTGAGGGGGCTGTTCATTCCTTTCTTTCGGTTGTTTGAAATACTAGAATATATTGAATATTGTTTCATGTATTAATTTCACTGTCTGGTGTAGCTCGAGGGATGGGGGATTCTTCTTCTTCTTTGCGTTCGTTCTTCACGATCAATTTCAATCACTCTTTGTGATATGTTTGAACTTTGCCAAGAACGTGTATACGTTGCACATGGATGGGGGATGTTAATCACAAGCGAATATTACCTACTTTACCTGCAATAATTGACCTCAACCAACACCTCAGTAAAGGTCTTTCCGACCATCTGCTTCCATTCCCTTACTCTTACACTCAGGTTTACTAATCTGTTGACTACCTCAACCAACACCTCAGTAAAGGTCTTTCCGACCATCTGCTTCCATTCCATTACTCTTACACTCAGGTTTACTAATCTGTTGACTACCTCAACCAACACCTCAGTAAAGGTCTTTCCGACCATCTGCTTCCATTACCTTACTCTTACACTCAGGTTTACTAATCTGTTGACTACCTCAACCAACACCTCAGTAAAGGTCTTTCCGACCATCTGCTTCCATTCCCTTACTCTTACACTCAGGTTTACTAATCTGTTGACTACCTCAACCAACACCTCAGTAAAGGTCTTTCCGACCATCTGCTTCCATTACCTTACTCTTACACTCAGGTTTACTAATCTGTTGACTACCTCAACCAACACCTCAGTAAAGGTCTTTCCGACCATCTGCTTCCATTCCTTATCTTACACTCAGGTTTGCTAATCTGTTGACTACCTCAACCAACACCTCAGTAAAGGTCTTTCCGACCATCTGCTTCCATTCCCTTACTCTTACACTCAGGTTTACTAATCTGTTGACTACCTCAACCAACACCTCAGTAAAGGTCTTTCCGACCATCTGCTTCCATTCCCTTACTCTTACACTCAGGTTTGCTAATCTGTTGACTACCTCAACCAACACCTCAGTAAATGTCTTTCCGACCATCTGCTTCCATTCCCTTACTCTTACACTCAGGTTTGCTAATCTGTTGACTACCTCAACCAACACCTCAGTAAAGGCTTTCCTGACCATCTGCTTCCATTCCCTTACTTCTTACACTCAGGTTTGCTAATCTGTTGACTACTTCTCTAACAACACCTCAGTAAGGTCTTCCGACCATCTGCTTCATTCCTTTCTCTTACACTCAGGTTTGCTAATCTGTTGCATACCTCAACCAACACCTCAGTAAAGGTCTTTCCGACCATCTGCTTCCATCCCTTACTCTTACACTCAGTTTACTAATCTGTTGACTACTCAATCAACACTCAGTAAAGGGCTTTCCGACCATCTGCTTCATTCTATACTCTTTCACTCAGGTTTGCTAATCTGTTGACTACCTCAACCAACACCTCAGTAAAGGTCTTTCCGACCATCTGCTTCCATTCCCTTACTCTTACACTCAGGTTTACTAATCTGTTGACTACCTCAACCAACACCTCAGTAAAGGTCTTTCCGACCATCTGCTTCCATTCCCTTACTCTTACACTCAGGTTTGCTAATCTGTTGACTACCTCAACCAACACCTCAGTAAAGGTCTTTCCGACTATCTGCTTCCATTCCCTTACTCTTACACTCAGGTTTGCTAATCTGTTGACTTCCTTTCTTACTTTTCACATCAACCCATTAAGTGGGTCTCTGTGGCTAAGTGGTTAAGCTCTCGCATTGGGATCCGAAGGTCGTGGGTTCTAATCCGGACCGCGCCATTCTGTTCATGAGTACATCATTCTGTTCATGAGTACATCATTCTGTTCATGAGTACATCATTCTGTTCATGAGTACATCATTCTGTTCATGAGTACATCATTCTGTTCATGAGTACATCATTCTGTTCATGAGTACATCATTCTGTTCATGAGTACATCATTCTGTTCATGAGTACATCATTCTGTTCATGAGTACATCATTCTGTTCATGAGTACATCATTCTGTTCATGAGTACATCATTCGGTTCATGAGTGCATCATTCTGTTCATGAGTACATCATTCTGTTCATGAGTACATCATTCTGTTCATGAGTACATCATTCTGTTCATGAGTACATCATTTCCAGAGACCTCTAGCATTGTTGCTGGGAGTACGGAGTTCTGCTTTGTTCAATACTCTCGGCAGGTGACGTGCCATTTCTGCGGAAAGTGTTACCCTTCTGGGGGTAAAACCCAGTGCAATGAACTCAGTCCCTTGGTTTTAAACACCCACCACCTCCCACACACACACTGGCTAGCCATGATTATCAATTTCAAGCAAATAATAATGTAACAAGTAATGTTTATTGATTAGCTTCATGTTTGCATTTTAATGAGCCTACACTAGGTCTCCTATGAGAGTTACTATATATCCAAGAGAGGTGGGCGGTCTGTTTGTTATTTTCTAGTTTCAAATCTAGGACACATGATAAATCATTAGATGGCTGGGTTTGCCCTGAGAATCCAATATAATATGTAGGGTTAGGTCATGTAGGTCTGTAGTACTTCTGTCCTTGTCAATGTCATAATCATGACATTGTCATATAAGATGTAAGAGTCATCTTTCACAAATAATGGGACTTTGTGTATGTTTGTGACAAATTCGCCCTGTGTCACTTGTGTTATAATGTGACTATCTATGTCTTCTTCTTCTTCTTTTGTCGTCATACTGCTACCGGGTTGTTGCCCATTGTTGTGGTTTTCTGTTTTTGTTTTGCGCTGTTCTGTTGGCTTGGGTGATTGTTGTTTTTGCTGTTTGACATAATTCTGTTTTGCCATCTAACCACCATCTTTTTCGTGGTCTACCTCTCGCCTTCTTTCCTGATGTTCTGTTGTAGAAGACTTTGTATACTGTGGAGTTTGGATGCGTTCTTATTAAGTGGCGAAACCACTTTATTCTTTGTTTCTCAATGTAATTCAAGCAAGGTTCTGTGTCAACTTTCTTATGCTGATGTGTCTTTTCTGGTGTTATTGGTAACTTTTTGCAGGCAGCGCATTTCACATGTAGTTATTTTTGTGACTTCGCTTTGCTCATTGTCCATGTTTGGCTCTGGTAACACAAAGTAGGTATGAAAATGCTGTTGATCATCTGTTGTTTAGCTGTCAGTGAAGTTTGTGGGTGCCTTAACGAAAAATTTCACTATGTCTAATTTATCTATGTCTGCTTATGACACATTTCCCATGTGCCACTTGTGTTATAATGTGACTTTCTGTATCTGTTTGTGACAAATTTCCCATGTGCCACTCGTGTTATAATGTGACTTTCTGTATCTGTTTGTGACAAATTTCCCATGTGCCAATTGTGTTATAATGTGACTACTCTATGTCTGATTGTGACACATTTCCCATGTGCCACTTGTGTTATAATGTGACTTTCTGTATCTGTTTGTGACAAATTTCCCATGTGCCAATTGTGTTATAATGTGACTTTCTGTATCTGTTTGTGACAAATTTCCCATGTCCAATGTGTTATAATGTGACTTTCTTATCTGTTACCATGCCATTGTGTTATAATGTGACTTTCTCTGATTGTGACAATTTCCATGTGCATGTGTTATAATGTACTTTCTGTATCTGTTTGTGACAAATTTCCCATGTGCCACTTGTGTTATAATGTGACTTTCTGTATCTGTTTGTGACAAATTCCCATGTTACACTTTGTGATCATCTGTTTGACCTTCACCATGTTACACTTGTGTTATAATGTGACTTTCTGTATCTGTTTGTGACAAATTTCCCATGTGCCACTTGTGTTATAATGTGACTTTCTCCATCTGTTTGTGACAAATTTCCCATGTGCCACTTGTGTTATACTGTGACTTTCTGTATCTGTTTGTGACAATTTCCCATGTCCAATTGTGTTATAATGTGACTTTCTGTATCTGTTTGTGACAACTTCACCATGTTACACAATTTAAAATGTGAGTGTATTTGATATGTAACAATCGTCTATTTTACAATATATGACTGACTACCTCAATGTTCCTATAGACTTGACACTGATGCTTGTGCTAGAATACTAACTGCAACTTTGATAACACAATGTGATATTGATATTTCAGAAGGAAAACTAGAATAAATGAAACAAAATGAGTTGCAGAAAATGAGCCACTTATTCAATGAGTTCTGGAAGTCAAACTTATTTCTTGTTACTTCTATATTTTTTTGTTTTATCTAATCTTGTTTTTCCTTACAACATCAGGATAAGAAGAGATTTCTAGAATGGACTTTTGTGTGCACATGGTATATTTTACATTTTTATCTGTGTGCGTCCTTTTGCATTGTCACCACTGTATCGACATAGCGTTGTCCATTGAGGCGCACTTGTCTGTTAGTAATCTGCTTATGTGACTAAATTTGTTGTTTCTTGACACTCAGTAGTGATGTTGTACCCATTTTATTTTACTGATGTCTTCATTCCTAAATCGGTCTTTCTTGATAAGTCTCAGTACTTTGCGTAGACACTTCATCTCTGCAGTGACTAGTTTTCTTCTATCATTTGATATCAACAAATACAGGTAAATGTGGGAATGCAAAATCATGGATAATAAATATCTGAAACAAAATAACACTGTCTACCACTGAGACATTTGTTATTTGATTGCGTAACTGACTCAATAATTAACAATAACGGTGACTGCTCCAAAGAGATCTCAAGAAGATTGGCAATAGCAATCAAGAAGTTAAACACAATGAAGAACATGTGGTATAGCACCAGCAAAATACTAAAATTAAAAATATTGAGAGCATGCCTTTTCCCAGTGGCTACTTATGTTTGTGAATCATGGACTATTACACAAAAATTAAGAACGAAAATTCAGTCCTTCGAAACTAAATGCTACAGAAAGATCCTACGAATACCATGGACAGAAAAAGAAAGAACACTGATGTCCTGAAAGAACTAAATGTTGAAGAGAATGGGCTGATAAACAACATACTATACAGAAAAATTACATACTTTGTTCACATCAAGCGTCACGATGGCCTGGAAAGAACAATACTAGAGGGCAGGGTCCCAGGACGTAGAAGCAGACCAAGAAGAAGATGGCTACAAGATATTAAAGAAACCATGAACATGACCATCGACGAAGTGGGTGAACTGGCTAGAGACAGAGTGAATTTCAGATGTGCTGCAAAGAGAGCAACGTCCTATAAAGGATACGCACCTTGATGATGATGAACTGACCACTTCTCTCTGAGCAGACCTAATGGTGTCCACTTTCTTTAAGTAGATGATGAAAATTATACAGACTGATTGTTCCTGTATCACACAGGTTGTACATATGTAGTATATGCCCGTGCAGCGGCTCTGCCTTCTTACTGCCAAGTTTCTAAATTCTTCTAGTCTTCTAATGGCTTAATAAACGCCATTGATGGGAAGAGCAATCGAATGACATCAAATAGAAATTATATAGCCTCATCGCAAGCGATGATGACAACAATCTCAGACGTGTACTGTTGCACCTCTCTGGTGTGTGCGGAGGTGACTGTAGAGTCCAATCCTAGAACAGAATCCCGACCACAGGTGGGGCATACATGATCAAGGTTAGACATGTGCATGTTGTGTGCTCTGTCTTTTCGCGCTGCTCGTTTTCTCTTTGACTCAACAATACAATAATTCTCAGCTATTCGGGTTCCTCTTTGTTGTTACAGCGCCACATTTGGCGATCTTGCTAAGGGATTCCCAGCACGTATTGTCTATATCGAAGTATTTCAGAGACACTTTAAGAGTGTCTTTAAAGCGTTTTCTGTCCACCAGCTAAACGTCTGCCCCCTTCAAGCTCGCCATACATCAACTGTTTTGGGTTGCGTTTATCAGGCATTCGAGCAACGTGACCGACCCATCTCAGTTGGGCCTTCTGCAACAGGGTGTTGACGCTGGGATCTTTGCTCTTGTGAGGACTTCGCTGTCTGGAATTTTGTCCTGCCAGTTTTTTTTTAGTATTCTGCGTAGACAGCTTGTGTGGAAATGGTTTAATTTTCTTGCGTGTCTGCTATACACTGTCCATGTCTCGCTTGCGTACAGCAGCGTGGTTACCACTATGGCCTGGTAAACTATACTGATGGGAAAGTCAACAGCAAATCTGCTAGACAGCGGTAGTGATAGTAATGTTGTATAGTAGAACTATGGATATCAGAATATGAGTCGTACAGGGATATATAGAAACAATACTGACATACGGATGCAAGTATGGACAATAAACAAATAGATCCAAAAATTTCTGAGAGCCACAGTGATGTGGTTTTACAGAAGAATGATGAGAATCCCATGGACTGCTAAAATGTCAAATGTGGAGATGTTGAATGAGGTCAAGACACAGAGAAAGCTTATCATCAATATAAGAAAGAGGCGGTCATCATTTTTCGGGCATGTGATGAGAAGGGAAGACTTAGAACACATTGCAACAACCGTAAAATCAAGAGAGACGAGACAGAGAGTGAACATTTTGGATAGCCTGACTCCATGGCATGGAAGAGCGTCAACATCTGAGATGATAGCAAACACCAGAGACAGAAATTTGTGGAAATCTATGATCGCCTACGCCAGCCGGCACGGCACCTGATGATGATGATGATAGTAGAAATCTATGACAATTTGCACTAACGTTTTTTGACTAGCTTGTTGATGGTGATATTATTGATATCTCTATGTAGACCTGCTAGGATTCATCTTTTCCTGTCTTGTTTCTTCAAGCTTATGGTAAAGTTTTCTTGGTGCGCAAGATTGGAGGGCGAGACACTGGAAAGTTGTATGCCCTGAAACAGCTCAAGAAAGCCTCCATTGTCCAGAAGACAAAGACTACAGAGCACACCAGGACTGAACGTCAGGTCTTGGAAGCCATCAGGAGTCCCGTTTCTAGTGACCTTACACTACGCATTCCAGACTGACTCCAAACTAAACCTGATCTTAGGTTGGTGACTGTTTTATAATCTTGTATGTGTATGTTATATGTTGTTGTCTATGTAACTGTTATATGTAACATATCTTGTTATCAATTGTACTAGTTATCACAAGTTACAGATGTTTATGAGCAATATTGTTGCAATAACAGAACCAAAGGTACAAAAATAATGTTGAAATTGAAAGTAGACAGTTATTCCAAATATATTTTTTGTTCACAGATTTTGTGAATGGTGGGGAAATGTTTACACATCTCTATCAAAGAGAACACTTCACAGAGGCAGAGGTTCGATCTACATAGGAAATCACTCTGGCTTTGGAGACACTGCATAAAGTAAAATGATAGCAGCTAACTTGTTTTGTTTTCTTGTTTATTTTTTTCCTATCTAGAAACACTTAAGCTTTTAGCTCTTCGGCTCGGTGCCATGGACATCGTAACGTCGTTCGGTGCCACGAGCACCGCAAATTTAGAGAACCTGTGACTTTTCTGCCTGCCCGCGGAATTGAACCGCACTCACAGGGGACTTCTCATCCGTCGTTCAACACGCTACGAACACGCTGGGCAGGTGGACGTCTTGTGTTTATACAAACCCCTGTAGATATTTTCGAAGGCAGGCTGAAAAGTTTTGCCTCCACTTAAAATAGAATATGAATAGGATAAGATATTTTATGAAGTAATAAAAGAAATATACCTACACTATTTAATCTTAAAGCTGCACAATTATTTTTCTACAAAATCACCAAGCAAGTCAATACTTTTGCCAACGTCGCACTATTTTTTTTTTATCTGTCCATTAAAACAAATTGCTGTTTTGTTTTTTAAACCATTCCATCCCTTCAGACCTCACTTCTTCATCATAGCTAAAGTGTTCTATTAGTTTTCTCTCTCTCGCAATCACCCTTAGACTGATGTACCAGATTTCCCATAAATCTCATTCATGTGGAAACCTGATTCATGCAGCCGTAGCATGGGTGGGTTTCGTCACATCTTCAGCGCCATTTGGAACTCTAGTGCTTATCCTTCGGCGATGTGTCCAGTTTTAGCCAGCGTTTACTGGGTTTGTTCTCCGTCAGCCTTTAGCTGTCCCCAGCCGACCTGCAAGGCAGCAGGTATCTATTAGGTTTGAGAGCAAGTAGAAATCACTAGAAGCCAGATCTGGGCTATACGCTGGTTGTGGCAACACTGAAAAGTCCAAGAGTTGAATTACATTCCTTGTTGCTGCACTTGTGTGAGTCCTGGAGTTGTCATGTTGAAAAAGTGTTTCATATCTTATTCCAATCATTCTGATTCTTTGTTTTAATGCAGTACGAGTTTTAATGTATGTTCAGAGTTTATTGTTTCTACTTTTACGAGAAAGTCTTCAAGAACAATACGTTGAGAATTTGAAGAAACTGTCAACCTGAATTTCCCAGTTGAGGCCTGAGTTTTGAATTATTTTGGCTGAGGTGATTGCTTATGGCTTATATTCTAATAGTCTGTAGCTCTAAAACTTTGTACCCAGCATCTTACTGTACTCACATTAAAACACGGATCACCATAAACGGTTTGCAAACGTCTGTTAATTTCAATTGTAGGAACATGTTCGCTGTTAAGAATTAATAACATCACGCTGTTTGAACCACATGGCTAACACTTCTCCATTTTGATTTGCACTTGGTGGGAAAATGTTAGTGTCTTTCTGTACACTGTCAATCATGGTGGAGGGGAGATGCTGCCATGCGACTATATAGAATCGGATTTATCCAGATATGTCCGATGTTACTAAAGAATATAACAGCGGAGGCAAAACTTTTCAGCCCACCCAAGTATCTTGAGTTTTTACTGTCTGAAGATAAATATGACTTCTTTCAGTATGTACTTAAGTGGTAAGCAACCCTTCCTCCATCCCTCCCATCTCAAGACCAGCAGGCCAGAATCAATCTGTAGCATGTTTATATTCAACCTAACAAAGATACTCAAAGGTTTAACATTCAGGCTCAGGAAATATTTGATACTTATTTTCAACATATTCCACAAGACAAAATATATGGTCATATTGTCATCAAATTTATTTGAAGACAAATGTTCCAGAAGAGCTCTTTTTTTTTTAAATAATGAAACTACAGCTTAAAACTTTATCTTCTTCTTTGAACGTTCCATATCTTTCTCATGTTAACCACTCTTTGTGATTTGTATGTGATCTGAGCCTAAGAGCGATTGTACATTGTACCAGTTATGCGCCTAAAGTAGGCCAGCACATCCGATTTCTGTGACGCTTTTTATTTACTGGGGTACTTTCCTAGGCCAATCTCTTACATGAACATTTTTAGAGAAATCCTATGGATGCGGACAATGAAATATTTGGAATCTATCAAGCATTTTAAGAAGTTTAAAATAACATGTGTAAGCAAAACTGAATATGTGAAGGGCAGAATGAAGAGTGTGTTTAAACAGTGAGCAATGGGAATCATAAATAGTGAGCAATGGGAATCATCAGCATACATTTCATTTGATATTTCATGGGGAAGACTAAGCACTTGTGGATCTGCTTAGAGTACCAAGATGTCTGTTCAGTTATCAATAACTAATGTGTGCATATATTTTTTGTGTAACGGATTAGCATAATGCATAATCATTGCACATCGACTCGAACTCAAGGGGAATGTAGGTTTAATACCACACTCGACATTCCAAACATGAGGAAAGTAATTGGCCTTCCTACCTCCTGCACATTAGGACCTATCAATGTGAAGTGACCTCCTCCATGAGGCCATTACCTTGTAGTGGTGAGGGGGCTTGCGTACCTCAGGGACCCGGAGAGCTATGCCGGCAGGGTTACCCAAGCCGGAAGGTCGAAGGAGAGAGGGCAGACTAAATGTGGTCTCCTGGTCCTCCAGGTTGGGGTTGTGCGATGGGCTAACTACCCATCCATTTAAAAAAACAGTAGTTACAGAAACCAAAAACAAATTGTTCAAAACTAACTCGAGTCTCGGAAGGACTAGGGCTCCATGCAGGAGACAGATGACGCGCAGCAGCCAAACCCGCAAAGGAAGCTGATGTGCTGACGACCCTTTTTCGGCCGCAGACAACAAAGAGAACAGCCAGAGACCGAGAAGAGTGGCAACAACTGTTGAGCCTATGCTCCATGAGGGCGAGAGGATTAATGATGAATGTGAAGTGACAGGCATTTTAAACCCTAAGGTTTGAAAGGGCTAAAGGAAATTTTATTTTTATATCGACTGATATAGTTTGCTCTGTTATTGGTATTGATAGAATTTTGTGTGAACACTTTAGATATGAAATAATCACATGATTTATACATGATCATAATCTAACAGCTGGGTATCATCTACCGAGACATCAAGTTGGAAAATATTCTCCTCGACTGTGATGGGCACATTGTTCTGACAGACTTTGGTCTCAGCAAAGAGTTTTTGCCTACAGATCCAGTAAGTCTTGTTAATGTTGGTTCTATGATTCTATAGATCATGTAAGTCTCACTGGTGTTAATTTAAATAGTTCTATAGATCATGTAAGTCTCACTGATGTTGATTTAAATGGTTCTATAGATCATGTAAGTCTCACTGGTGTTAATTTAAATAGTTCTATAGATCATGTAAGTCTCACTGATGTTGATTTAAATGGTTCTATAGATCATGTAAGTCTCACTGATGTTGATTTAAATGGTTCTATAGATCATGTAAGTCTCACTGATGTTGATTTAAATAGTTCTATAGATCATGTAAGTCTCACTGATGTTGATTTAAATAGTTCTATAGATCATGTAAGTCTCACTGATGTTGATTTAAATGGTTCTATAGATCATGTAAGTCTCACTGATGTTGATTTAAATGGTTCTATAGATCATGTAAGTCTCACTGATGTTGATTTAAATGGTTCTATAGATCATGTAAGTCTCACTGATGTTGATTTAAATAGTTCTATAGATCATGTAAGTCTCACTGATGTTGATTTAAATAGTTCTATAGATCATGTAATTTCTCACTGATGTTGATTTAAATGGTTCTATAGATCATGTAAGTCTCACTGATGTTGATTTAAATGGTTCTATAGATCATGTAAGTCTCACTGATGTTGATTTAAATAGTTCTATAGATCATGTAAGTCTCACTGATGTTGATTTAAATGGTTCTATAGATCATGTAAGTCTCACTGATGTTGATTTAAATGGTTCTATAGATCATGTAAGTCTCACTGATGTTGATTTAAATGGTTCTATAGATCATGTAAGTTTCACTGGTGTTGATTTAAATAATGATATAGATCATGTAAGTCTGACTGATGTTGATGCCATGGATTAAGTTGCCAACAATATACTATTGAAACTGAAATTATAAACATTGTGTAAAGTTTGAATGTTGCTATCTCCCATAAAATGTTATACTCTTGTTACTATCAGTGCTTGATGTATTAACAGTAGATAGCATCTTGTAGAACAACAACAAATTCTCTCCAACCTGCTCTGAAGGAAATCATCTTTTGTAGTGTACACAGTGACTATTTTGTAGTTCATATTTCGGTTTTCTCTGCTCTACATTAATTTCACCTGTGTGTTGCCAGGGCTCGTAAGGGGAGCAAAGAATTGTAAAACTGTGACCTACAAGGCATGTCGTAAGAAGCGACTGAGGTAGGGCCTAAGGAAGCTACCCTAGTAAATAAAAAGTGTTGCAGAAATCAGGTGTGCTTGCCTACTTGTAGGCGCACAACTGGCACAACATACAATCACTCTTAGGCTCAGATCACATACAAATCACAAAGAGTGGTTAACAAGTGGTTGATATCGAGCGATCGAAGAAGAAGAAATCTATTTGTCATTAGTTATTCTCTCATTATCTCTGTGGTCTATATTGATTCAATCCTGATGAAGGTACTTGGATCTCTTCTGTGAATGTAGTTGATCTACTTCTAGCATCTGTTTGCTATTACTGCATACATGTCATCTTAGTTTATGATTATATTCTATCATAATATGATATAAAATTAACTGAGTCAGCAGTATTTGTTAAATGAGCACAATTTTAATGTTTATTTTCCCCCCACATTCCACGAGAATGTACAAGTATTGATGGTATACACAATTGATGTATTTTCTGTTTACTGCTTGTGTAATACTGGGGAGTTTCAGATTCTGGCTAGATTTTAAAGCATGTTTTTAACATGAAAATCGCTTTCAGGAGTACTGTCACACATAAGTATACAGACATGCAAAATACATACAAAACCACCAGAGTGGTTGCCAGGGCCCAAATTTGGGATGTAAAGAATGGAACCACTGTTACCTGCCATGCATATCGTAAGAGGCGACTAAGGAGGTTTAGCTGAAATCGGATGCACTTGCCCTAAACATGTACAAGTTTATGTGTTTAGTGGCCTACCAAACCAATGTGCAATGTATACACATTCTTGGCAAAGATCAAACACATACACAGAGTGATTAAAATTGAGTCGTAAGAACGAACACAAAGAAGAAGACATACAAAACTAGTAGAAGTATCAAAAAAGGGGTTCAAAGCCAAAAGATTGACTTCATTGCACCGGGTTTAACCAAATATGGCTCGGTCCTTCTCCGCAGAAATGACAGCTACCTGCCGAGAGTATTATACAAAGCATGAACTCCGAAGCTCCAGCAAGAATCCTAGGATCTCTGGAAAAATGCAATCGTGAACAGAATGGTACTGTACGGATTCGAACCCACAACCTTCGATTCACAAGGCAAGGGTTTAACCACTTAGCTAAAGAGACCCCAGAAGTATCAAACAAATCAGCAACCCAACGAACATGTGGACAGTTAAAAAATAACTCCATAAGAGCTTCAGAGATAAATGGCTAAACATATGTGCAGAGGGAACTGTTAGATGCATTATGTAATTGTAGAAATAAGACCAATCCTGACAAAAATGACATCATAACACAAAAACTACTACATAAGAAGCAGAGCATAATTTTCCAATTAAGAACAGAGCACAGCAGACTCAGGTGGAATGTAGTCAATGTCACACCTGCCTCTTTACTTCCCAGTGTTACTATGGTAACCTATTAAAGCTGGATAAACCTGAGAGCCATATGAGTAATTATACATAAGGTTCTTCTATAAAAGATTCACTATACATGTAAAATAGTATGCAGCAAGTCTGATATATTCATCACGTAAATAAATTATTTGGTGAAATGTTTAATGTTTCCGTCAAATTCTATCTTGTAGACTCATCGCACATATTCCTTTTGTGGTACCATCGAATACATGGCTCCAGAAGTGGTTCGTGGTGGGCAGACTAGCCATGACTTTGAAAAGCTGGTTTATACAATTTCATCTACTTTCTAATAGTTCTAACTTTTGTTCTTTATGTACTTTCAGCTAGGAGTACAAAAATCCTGTATATAGATAGGGAAAATACCTAACAAAGAATAGCTAACGAAATTCAGTATAGCTACAATAAAACAAAGCAAATCATAGAACAAATGGCACCAATTTTGAAATGCAAACATATCACCATGAACACTAAAAGAGCATTGTTCAACACAATCCTTCTCTCGACATTATGCTATAAGTGCCAAACCTGGACGCTGACATCAAACAATAGAAGAAACTAGTCATGACAGAAATGAAGTGTCTACGCAGAATGTTAGGTGTATCAAGAAGAGACCGATTTATAAATAAAGGCATCAGGTAAAAAGGGGGTACAACATCAGTACTGAACTTCATCAAGAAACTAAAATTAAATTGTTTGGCCACATTAAGCAGATCACCAACAGATCTGCTTCAAAGAGCAAGGCAACTCCGATACAGTGGATACAAAGCAAAATTCTGTCCATGCAAAAGGTGGACCTCAGAAATGCAAAAGTGGACCTCAGAAATGTCTGAGGGGGTGAAAAACACAATTTATAAAGTGCACACAAAAGTCTGTTATATAAATTTCTTCTCTGTGAGACAAAACATGATTTGAAGAAAGAAGAAGAAGAACAGCATGAGAACTGCAGTATTTTGTATGTTTGATATCAATGTCCTGTGTCTTGGTTATATTTATACAACTTTATGTCATTTAAGTGTACAGCAATAATTGTAGTAGTACAACACCAGGACTCTATCAACCTCAGAAAGTCAGCTCAGAGTAAATATATCCTTGCATTCATACACATGTATCTCTATGGTTAGGTGGTTATGCTAGTATCTTGTGTAAATTAGGACAAGACTAGGTAGTCCTTCTGCTCATTTTACGTTGAAACTGCCAGAATTGATATAGATGCCATAGGGCATTCATGCTGATGGTACCTCTGGCTCGCTGGTTGTGTTTATTTTATATCCATCCTCTTAGATAACTCATGCTGCTCTAGATTCTAAATTCATACAGCCTCAGCATAATTTTATCAGCCATCACAGTATCAATATTACTAAACACCGCCGAGTGGTTACCGGCCCAAATTTGGGTGTAAAGAATGGAATCACTGTTACCTGCCCCCATGTCGTAGAGGCGACTAAGGAGGTTTGGTTGAAATCGGATGCATGTGTCCTAAACGTGTGAAGTCTATGTGTTTAGGGCCTCAAAAACCCAATGTGCAATGTACACACGTTCTTGACAAAGATCAAACCTATCACAAGAGTGATTAAAATTGGTCGTAAAGAAACTACGTGAAAAAAGAAAAAGAATGCTAAAACACATCCCAGAATTCCAGTACTTGGACACTTTTACAGAGGATAGTAGACTAGTTAGAAGTTGAAACCCCTTGCCAATAAACAGATAAATAGCAATTTCCAACTTACGCTCTGCTACCAATGACAAACATGGTCCATGATAACAGAGCAGGAGAGAGTTATCGTAACATGTGAAATGAGGTATATGTGAAAAGTTATTAATGTTACACGAATTGACAGACTAATAAATGATTGACACCAAGAATATTATAACGGCAACATCTAACAATCAAATACATTGAAAGACAGAAAGTCAAAGGGGTGGACATCTCATAAGAATTAATTGCAATCAGTTACCAAACGCAGAGCCAGAGGATGACCACGAACCTGAGGGATATATAATATCACAGATATCCTGCGACATCAAAGACTAACAACTACAGATGCAACACACCTGATGCAGATAGAAAACTGAAATTTCCCACTGTGCTTCATGGCACAAGGGGATAAGACAAAACAAGACAAGTTACCTGCACATGCATACAGCAATGAATCTGACATAAGAGGAAGACCTAGAAACAGATGGATAGATAATACAGAGATACTAAAACAGTATGGACTGACAACAGCAACTCAACAGATTTAACCCATGAGTGAAAACTTCAGTCCCCATGATGATGCTAGTCATAATTTGATCATGCTGAGTGAATGTACATGGTTATATTATAATAACATCAGGCTTGTACTTTCCTATATCTTAGGCTGTAGACTGGTGGTCACTTGGTTTTCCCTGGCCTATGAACTTTTGACTGGAGCTTCCCCCTTTACTGTAGACGGTGAGAGAAACACACAGAGTGAGATCTCAAAGTGAGTTTTCTTTCTGTTCTTTCTATTAATGCCATGTTTGTTTCTAGGTGTTAATATGGTTATACCTTATCTAGCATGATGATGATGATGACGTGGTTCAGTGGAGAGACATAATCAGATGATGATTTTATCACTACTCTTTGTACTGTCTAATATGATAATGAACTTGTATAGTGGAGAGACATGATCAGATGATTTTATCACTAGACTTTGTACTGTCTAATATGATAATGAACTTGTATAGTGGAGAGACATGATCAGATAATTTTATCACCAGCCTTTGTACTGTCTAATATGATAATGAACTTGTATAGTGGAGAGACATGATCAGATGATTTTATCACCACCCTTTTGTACTGTCTAATATGATAATGAACTTGTATAGTGGAGAGACATGATCAGATGATTTTATCACTAGACTTTGTACTGTCTAATATGATAATGAACTTGTATAGTGGAGAGACATGATCAGATAATTTTATCACCAGCCTTTGTACTGTCTAATATGATAATGAACTTGTATAGTGGAGAGACATGATCAGATGATTTTATCATCCGTCTTCAAACTGTCTAACCTGATTTCTATGACATGGTTCAGTGAAGAGACATAATCAGATGATTTTATCACTAGACTTTGTACTGTCTAATATGATAATGAACTTGTATAGTGGAGAGACATGATCAGATAATTTTATCATCCGTCTTCAAACTGTCTAACCTGATTTCTATGACATGGTTCAGTGAAGAGACATAATCAGATGATTTTATCACTAGACTTTGTACTGTCTAATATGATAATGAACTTGTATAGTGGAGAGACATGATCAGATAATTTTATCACCAGCCTTTGTACTGTCTAATATGATAATGAACTTGTATAGTGGAGAGACATGATCAGATGATTTTATCACCAGCCTTTGTACTGTCTAATATGATAATGAACTTGTATAGTGGAGAGACATGATCAGATAATTTTATCACCAGCCTTTGTACTGTCTAATATGATAATGAACTTGTATAGTGGAGAGACATGATCAGATAATTTTATCACCAGCATTTGTACTGTCTAATATGATAATGAACTTGTATAGTGGAGAGACATGATCAGATAATTTTATCATCCATCTTCAAACTGTTGAACCTAATCTTTGTGATATGGTTCAGTGAAGAGACATGATCAGATGAATTTATCATCCGTCTTCAAACTGTCGAACCTGATCTCTGTGACATGGTACAGTGGAGAGACATGATTGACACAAATCATTTATATATATTGAGCTCTCTATGGCGAAGTGACTAAGATGTTTGCCTGGCGTTCTGAAGATTGTAAATTCGAATCAGGACCAGGTCACAAGCCCAAATTTTTCCTAAGATCCCTACGATTGTTGCTGGAGCTTTGAAATTTGTGCAACACCCTCGGCAGGTGGCATACCATGAGCCATTTCTGCTGAGAGGTGTGGAACCATTTGGGCAAACCCAGTACATTTAAGTCAATCCTTCATCTTTAGACCACTTAGATTTGTACATGTAACATTGACACTGCTTGTTTATACATATGACATTGTCACAGGTTATTTATGCATATGTCATTGTCACAAGTCAGTTATGCATATGGCATTGTCACAAGATATTTATGCATATGGCATTGTCACAAGTTATTTATGCATATGACATTGTCACAAGCTATTTATGCATATGACATTGTCACAAGTTATTTATGCATATGACATTGTCACAAGATATTCATATGTCATTAGCACAACTTTGTTTATACATATGACATTGATACAAGTAATTTATGCATATGACATTTGCACAAACATTTTACATACAACATGGATACACAGTGCAAACATGGACATTGAGCAAAGCGCAGTCACACAAAAATAACTACATGTAAAATGCGTTGCCTGCGAAAAGTTACCAACAACACAAAAAAAGACAGAATCACCAACATCAGCATAAGAAAGAAAGTTGACACAAAATCATGCTTGAATTACATAGATAAACAAAGAATGAAGTGGTTTGGCCATTAATAAGAATGCATCCAAACTCCACAGTATAGAGAGTCTTCTACAACAGAACATCAGGAAAGAAGGCAAGAGGAAGACCACGGAAAAGATGGTTAGATGGCGTAGCAGAATCCTGTGAAAGAGCAAAGATAACAATCACACAAGCCACCAGAAAAGCGCAATACAAAAACAGAAAACCACGACACTGGTTAACAACCCGGTAGCAGTGTGAGTGTGACGACAAAAGAAGAAGAAGGACATGGATACACAGATCATTTAGACAATAAACAGGAGAACAAATGATATTTGATTACTATAGAGATATTACTCGTTAGTATAGGCTAGAGATAAAGATATATACAAGTATAAGAGTGCTATCTATCACCTTTTGTATCATCATTACAGACGCATCATGAAGTGTAACCCTCCATACCCAAAGACATTCTCATCAGAGGTCAAAGACCTTATACAGAAGCTGCTAACTAAGGATCCATGCAGAAGACTGGGTTCAAAAAGTGCAGAGGAGGTTAAAAACATCCATTTTCAAGGTAGAGACAGAGATCAAGGGATAAATAGATAGAAGAAAATACTTAACATATATATAACACAAGAGTAATACTTGATTATGTTTGTGTGTACGACATAAGTATGTGTCCTTTATGACATTCTTCATGATAGTAAGTAGAAAATGAGACAATTGTGCACTGGGGCTGCTAATAGCAAAGTTGATATCATGCTTGGCTAGTGACTATATGCAGTAGAAATTCTGGGTTTGAGGCCAGCTTAGGTCAGCAATTTCTGGTGTTTACATGGTACGGGTTGGACTACAGGAAACCCTGATACTTAACAACTGGGTCCTCTAAATTACAAGGACCTCTGAAGTCAGTGTAAGACTCACTTGAACAGGGAGGGATACTGAGGGTAAGGAAAGCAAACCTTCACGCAAAAATCAGTCAGGAGTACTATATTTAAGAGCCATGAACCATGTACTCATAGTGGGAAAATGAAAATAAAAAAAGAATTATGAACTCAAACTTAAATTCAACAAGTTAGCAAATATCAATTTTCATGTGAACTTGCTATTGATTCTGAACTGTGTGGTTACAGTGGGAAATGTAGGGTAAGTATGTTGTCACCTGTGGTGGCTCGTCATTAACACTTTCAGTTTCCACCGGCGACAAAAGTCTGCGAAGGGTTGAACTCCTTTCGATGCCACGGACGACTTTGTCCTCGGGGAATCGACTTTTAAAAGCGGGTAGTTTTGCTTACCCCCATGAGGCCATTACCTTGTAGTGGTGGGGGCTTGCGTGCCTCAATGATCCAGAAAGCTATGCGGCGAGGAGCGTTCTGTTTCTGGAAGGGTTACCCATGCCGGACAGGTCCAAGGTGAGAGGTCAGACTAAATGTGGCCTCCTGGTCCTCCAGGTTGGGGTTGGCGCAGTGCTAACAACTCTGCCCCATAAAAAGAAAAATGTTACAGAAACTTCAAAAGGAAAAAATGTCTCGTGTCCAGCGGTCTTGAGACAGAGTACCACTGTCAGCATGAACAGTATGGGTGAAAGCGCAAGGAAAACCACGCTGGGAATTCAAATCTGCTGGATGTCAAAACTAAACTAAGAATAGGATTCTGGAACGTCAGAACAATGTTCGAGACCACAAAGACATCACAGGTGGTAAAAGAGATGCAACACTATAAATTACACATTCTAGGGTCAGCGAAAGTAGATGGACAGGCTTTGGACAGGCGACAACTAGAACAGGGGAAACCATCTTATACTCAGGAAGAGGCGACGGGAATCATTCAGCAGGAGTTGCACTAATAATTAGGAAAGGATTGAATAAACATCTCTTAGAGTGGCACCCGATTAATGAAAGATTGTTGAAAGCCGATTTAATGGGAAACAAGGAAAGCTAACTATCATTCAATGCTATGCACCCACTAACAAGCCAAGAAGAGGACAAAAACACATTTTATAGAAGTTGCAGAAATAGTGGACAAGGTTCCAGCTCAGGATGTTTTGTGCATAATGGGAGACCTAAACGCAAAAGTTGGAAACAATAACAGACACAGAGAAGCAATAATGGGAAAGAGGGATGTGGCTCTGCAAATGAAAATGGAGAAATGTTGAGCAATTTTTGTCTAGAAAACAGACTGATCATAGGAGGCACATTGTTTCCACACAGGACCATACACAAGTACACATGGATATCCCCAAATGGAAGAGATGAAAACCAGATAGACACTTTATGATCAACAGTAAATGGCAAAGACATTACTTGATGTAAAGGTGAAAGAGGAGCTGGCGTGGGCAGCGACCACCTCTGTCGTTGCCATGATCAGGCTCAAACTCAAGAAAACATATATACAAGCCAAGACAAGAACAGAATACTTTAATGTTAACCTATTAAAAGACAGAGAGATTGCTACAAAATATATAGTGGAACTAAAGAACAGATTTCAAATCCTGTCAGAGCAGTCAGACACAACACCAACTGAAAGTATCCAAGAAAAATGGAATGCGATCAAAGGCACATATAAAATAGTTAGCAGTAATGTACTGGGAACCAGTAAAGGACAACATAAAGAGTGGATAAGTGGTCAGACCTTAGAATACATCCAAAAGCGAAAGGAGAAAAAATCTCATCAATAGCATTAGATCAGAACGTCAAAAAGATAAGGCAAGAAAGAATATACAGAACTAAACAAAATGGTAAAAGAAGTGCTAGAACAGACAAGAGACAATTTATGGAAAAGACAGCAGAAATAGCAGAAAAAACTGCTAAAGTACATGATCTGCACACACTGTACAAGATTACCAAACAATTATGCGGAGGTAAAAGACACAACCATAACATGCCAGTCAGAAACAGCCTAGGACAACTGTTGACAACAGAGCAGGAGCAGGATATGAGATGGACATCCCACTTTGAAGATGTGCTAAACAGACCTGATCCTGAACATCCACCGGATATCCCACCGGCCGCACAGGATATTGATATCAACCTCAAATTGCCAGAAAAGCAAGAAATAGTAAAAGCTATTGGATCCCTGAGAAACAACAAAGCACCGGAAATGATGAAATGACAGCAGAGCTTTTCAAGATCGATTCCATCTTAGCTGCAAACATATTAGAGCCATTGTTTGCAGATATCTGGGAGAAAAAAGAATTGCCTAAGGATTGGACTAGGGTACTGTGGTGAAAATCCCCAAGAAAGGAGACCTAACAGATTGCAATAACTGGAGAGGAATCACGTTGCTTTCAATCCCAAGTAAGGTATTCTGCAAAATTGTCATAATGCGAATACAAGAAGCAGTAGACAAGTGTCTACGAATGGAGCAAGCAGGATTTAGGAAAGGAAGAGGAACAAATGAACACATATTTACCCTGCGTAACATTTTAGAACAATGTAGCCAGTGGCAAAGGACTATATATATCAACTTCATAGATTTTGAAAAGGCATTCGACAGCGTCCACAGAGACAGCCTATGGAAGATACTGAGACAATACGGCATACCGCAGAACTTGTCAACATCATAGCCCTCTTCTATAAAGATTTCTCCTGCAACCTAAAGAATTCCAACAAAACATTCCCAGTAAAATCTGGTGTAAGACAGGGATGCGTAATGTCCTCTCTTTTGTTTAGTATTACAATTGACTTGGTGCTAAAAAATGCCATAAAACAACAAGCACCAAGAGGAATAAGATGGACCCCTTTCGAGATGCTTGAGGACCTGGACTTTGCAGATGATATAGCCCTGGTGTCACACAAATATGAACATATACAAGAGAAAAGTACAATACTTCACAGCACGGCAAAGACAGTAGGCCTCAAAACAAACACAGGAAAACAAAAATTATGACAAACAGTGAAATCCAACAACCAGTAATGTTAGAGATGAAACACTGGAAAGGGTTGAGCAGTTTACATATCTTGGTAGCGTACTGACACTAAATGGTGGCACAGAGGAAGATATAAAATCACGTCTGAGTAAGGCCAGAACCGCTTTGCCAGAATGAAACCAGTATGGAAGTCCAAATCTACAATAGGACCACAAAGCTTAACTCTATAAAAGCATTGTTTTGCCAGTTTTGCTCTACGGATCGGAGTGTTGGAGGATGACCAAAGGAGATACTAGCAGGCTGTCAGTTTTCCACCACTCTTGTCTTCGCAGAATCTTGGGAATCTTTTGGCCAGTTAAAATATCCAATAACCAACTTCTCCAAGACACAAGACAAGAGGCAATGAATGACATACTCAAAAAGAAGATGGAAATGGCTCGGACATGTTATGAGAATGAGACAAGAAATGCCTGCAAGGATAGCCCTCACTTGGACACCAGAGGGAAAGAGAAAGAAAGGCAGACCACGGACAACATGGAGCGCATGATGGAAGAGGAACTGGACACCGCATCTCTGACGTGGGGCTCTGCGCTGAAGGTTGCACGGACGAGAGCATGGAAAGTCCTTTCTGAAGCCCCATGTGTCACTAGGCATGACGGGATTAAGTAAGTAAAGTAAGTTTTGCTTACCGTACACCGTTATTACATTACGAACTAGTTCCGTATTGTTCAGAGTAGCTTTCCAAAATGGCGGATCTAGCGAGCGCGTGTTAAAAATACAGTAAGTCCGATTTTTATTGAATTTTTCGCGATCTTTCATAAGTAAACAACGATCTTCAAAATGAGCGATGTAGCTAATGTTAGTAATGTCCAAAATGACTCCGATTCGGACATTTTAGCCAGTGATAGTGACCCAAAAGGGATCTGAATGTGATACAGATTTGGACTTTGATTCATGTGACGATATTTATAGATCGATCGCGGATATTCCCAGTGGTGCAGGCGTAGGTGATGGACCCTCATCTCGAAAACAGGGGGGGTGGCACTGTCACTGCTAGACCAAATCAAGCAGAAAGCAAATGGAATTGGATCATTTTTGAGAGTGAACATGATGTTTTTGAACAGAAGTGGGTTCCACAATATGGTCTTGAACAGGGCAGTCAATAAACACCACAAAATTTTCAGTGAGATTATTTCAGACTGTACTTTACCGATGATGTAATCAGCCTAATTGTTCAAGAAACGAATCGTTATGCAGAACAACATGCTAACAGCAACAGCTATTCTGATAGATCCCGTAAGCAGAAGTGGAAGTCTACATCATTTGAGGAAGTTGAAGCTGTTATTGGTCTTCAAATTGCAATGGGATTGTGTAAAAAACCTGCATTATATGATTATTGGAAACTACTCATTGGCTTACCCAGACGCCATTCACGAAAGTCATGAGCAGAAACCGATACCAAATTCTGTGCACATTTGGAGCGACGCCAACAGCAGTTGCAGCAATAATTCTTGGATTATATTGTAAATATAATGTACATATATACAGGTCAGTAGTACTGTACATGTCAAGACATAACTACATGTATTATGCTTATAAATAACAACAATAACCAAAACTATCTTTTTTTCACAATTTTTATTTTGTGCAAAAAAATCAGACAACTTTTAGGTACACAAATGACACTAAAAATACATGCTACATACCAGATAAGCATAAAATAATGTTTCATATCATGTCATCTAACATATTTGATAACGTTCTCTAGTTTTGAGATCAATTATCTATTTCTTAAGAATTATTTTTGATTGTACCCTTGTTTTTGGCAAAAATAGGTTAAATCCAAGATGGCCGCCAAGGTCACGTATTCCAAGGTCCTATGTTTATTAGTTTATTTTATATGTTTTTTGAAATTATCACCCTGAAAACTGATGATATCCAAAAAATAGTGTGGCAGTGGGCCAGACTTGGTTGAAAAAGGTGTGGCACTGAAAGTGTTAAGGGCCAGACCAAAAATAATGGGAGCCAAGGGTTGGGCCCCACCAAAATAATGTGTAACGTGTATTTATTATTTAATAAGATAAAATATAACCTAACCCAAAGCCATGATTTTCCCGAAAATGTGTGTCTGGCCCCACCAACAAAACGATCATGAGCCTACAGGTTATCACCATAGGTGGGAAATTTGTTTTTGCTTCAGGTGATAAATGTGTGGTCAATTTGTTTTTGCTATGGGTGGAAAATATGTGGTAAATTTGTTTTTGCTATGGGTGGAAAATATGTGGTAAATTTGTTTTTGCTATGGGTGGAAAATATGTGGTCAATTTGTTTTTGTTATGATGTGCGGTAGTTATTTTGTTGGATAAAGATATTTTACCAAATGTGAGAAATGTGAGGTAAATATATTATCTGATCCAGTTAATATTTGAATGTGTATGTGCATGTCAAGCAAGAGGAAGACAATAACCCAGTCTACCTGTCACATGTTTTCCCTATTTCAAACAAGAATGGTTTTTGCATTCAATGGTGAAGCACGTAAAAACAAAGTACTGTAGTTTTACAATAACAATAACAATACACAGCAAGGTTTTTACAAACGTCTTTATCAAGCAAAGGATACAACAGAAGTGACGAATTTCACTTCTTTCGCAGCACACTACATTTACAGTGCCGGATTAGGCTAGCGCGGGGCCCGTAGCAAATTTTAGCGCGGGCCCTAGGTTTTGTATGATAATAAAATAAAACACAACTTTTACAAACAAACTTTTCTCGATTTAACGTGAGCAAATTTAGAGATAGCACTAGACAAATCAATTTCTCTAAGTAAATTACATTCAATGTTCATTAAGGTGAGGTTATTTAGACCATCTTGTCCCATCGTGTTTCTTAACTCACTTTTATACGCTTTAATTTCGAAAAAGAACGTTCTCCGCTGTAGTTAGTAATCATTAAAGACAAGTAAATTCGTAGGACTATTTTTACATTTGGGAAACACGACTCTAATGAATTTTCCATTATAAGTTTATAAAATTGCAGTTCAAGAGCCTCATGCTTTTCGTTGCTAATAGCATCAGCTACATTAGTTTTACAACAGTAGACGACTAAGATGGTTGGGACATGTGAGAAGAATGGAAACTTGCCGCATACCAAAACAAATGTTGTTCTGTGAACTTTCGGAGAGGAAGAGGCACCAGGGCAGACCACTGCTCAGATATAAAGATGTCTGCAAAGCCTCAATGAAAAACTGTTCTATAGGTCCCAGCACATGGGAGGGACTAGCTGATGACAGAGTTGTGTGGAAAGCCAAATTACGAAAGGGCGCAGAGTCTTTTGAGAAGAGACTTATGTACGAGCTGAACGACAAGAAAGAAAAGCGAAAACTCAGAAGTCGTCACAGTAAAACACTTGCCAATTACCGTCTGTAAAGATGAAAAAGGCCATATACATTAGTTTTAAGAAGTTCAGTGAACTGCATAAGTTCGACGCCTAGGCTTTCTTCCAAATCCTCTTGGTAAGAGCTGACAATATTTGGAGTTCTTTTCAAGATCTCTTCTGCTGTAATAGATTTTAACTGCCGGAGTATTCCAAATACACGAGTCACTCTAAATCAATAACTTTGCAAACAAAACAGAACAATTGTCCTTTAGTTTCTGTATAACACAACCAATCTCTCACGTGAGTTTTGTTTGTTGGTGTATGTGTGTATGTGAAAACGACTTTCGACAAAATCGTGGATTGTTTGAAGTTGTTCGGCCATTCACCGATATCGTTGGAGTACAATTTACTTTCGTTGTGTTTTTGACTTGTAGATGATGTTGCTACATTAGAAGCATGTGCTGTGCTTTCTGCCTCTCTTTGGCTTGAAGATGACATGGCTAAATTGGGAGGACTTGCTGTACATTCGATTTCAGTTTGTCTTGTGAAAAATGTGGCTAAATCGTGAAGAGTTACTGATCTTAATGGTAATATTGGTAATGATGATTCTTCTATAGCACTGCCTTCATCTACTACACAATGGGACACGTTTTCTGTATTTTCTGCTTCGATTTCTTTGGATTCAGCACCATCACACACGACATTTAAAAATTCAAACAGCTTGCGTGTTTTTGATATAACATCTGGTTATTTTTTCCATTTTCATCTGTCACATATGCGGGCCCCTAGAAGCTGGGCCCGTAGCATTTGCTACTTCTGCTACTAGGCTAATCCGGCGCTGTACATTTATGAAAATAAGACCCTAATGGCCCTAAAATCAAAATCTGTAGTATGCTGTGAAATAAGTGAAATTCGTCATTTCTGTTGTATCCTTGTCTTGTTAAAGGCCTTTCTGTTGAAATGTTGCTGTCTATTGTTCTTGTCAAACTACAGTACTTTGATGTGTTTGACCATTGCTACATAGTTTGACTGCAGTCTTCCCCTATATTAATTTTCCATGCAAGCAACATTTAGCAAGTATAACTGTGCAAGAATCATTTCCAAAGATCTACATACAATGTTTTCCTTTTACATTTACAAGTGCATAAACTGGGATGACCTTGCTCAGAAAAAGTAGCGGCCCTTTTGTTCCCAAGATTCGCAATGAACTGGACCTTAGTAATTTCTCTGAGGAGTTTACCAAGATGGCAGCCACAGAATCTCCAGGAATTGTACCAAATATGGGAGAAAAACTATTTAAGGTAAAGAAGAATTTGTTTTTACTTACTTGCATAATCTTTCTTGTTCCCTTTAGAACTAGGAAGGCAACTGTCATCATCACAAATTTATTTTCTTCTTGGTTCTCTGAAGCTTCACTCATGAGATATAAGAGAATTTTGCTTTCTCTTCTGATTTTTTTTGGCCAGATGTTTCTCAGTCTCCCAATTTCTCTAAAGCTTGAGTTTTTAACACTGGCATTTTTAATACATACTATGTGATTGTGGGTTTCTGTAGCTTAACCCAACGGGACTGCAGAGCCGATATATCGGTTCAGAGTAATGTTCATGATGTCGCAGAACCGATATATCGGCTTTGGATGTCTGTTCACGGAAACGAATGTATCTTCACAACCCCTTTACTGAATTTTTAAAAATCTTCAGAAACGGAAAGTACATATATGTAGGTACATTACTATCTCCATTTAACAAAGATTTGAAAGAGTGAAAGCAGTGTATTATTGTGTTCAAGTCGAGACTTTTTTTAAACGTTAATGTTTCCAACGATGTTTACAGTGTAATCTTGGGTACTGTTAGATCAAATTATAACTTGTGATAGTAATGAAGAAGTTTTAATTGATGGTAATAATGACATTTGATTGTTTATGAAATGCAGTATTGATAGTTGTAAGTCTAATGTAATAATTGCATCTAAAGAATGGGCGTTCCACATTCCATTTATTGACGTGTTCGCACTAAAAAGTTAATATTATAAAAACTACTGCACCTAGTTAGATGAAACTTATAGAATATGTTCACACATGGATTATCTTCATTTAAATACTACTTCTGGAAACATCTATGAATATTAAGATGTAATACAAACCAGAGGTAAAAATATTTTTATGATTTTTCGTTTTTCAAAATAGTCATGCTACAATAATCTAATTCTCTCAAACGTATATCACCTGATGTAAAATATTATTATATTAATGTATTCAACATCCAATTAGCAACAGTTTAATATATAATATGTCATACTTTAGAGAAACAGTACAAGAGTTATAAAGGATTAAACTAATTGACATTGAATGTTAAATTTGAATCGCAAAATAAATGCGTCCAGAGGTCAAAATAATACAGGGCGAAAGGGTTAAGACAGATCGTGAGCTCAATCACAACCTAAGCGTATGTGGTTCAAACTCTGCGGTTAGCAGTTTGGAAGGAAATTCGTTCCAGTGGATTTTTCTTTCTTTTCCCCAAATTTGTTTTGCTTCACAGTATTAGAATAAGAAATATCTAGAACTGGCTTTTGTGTGCGCTTCATAGACAGTGTCTTTCGTTGCCTCTGTTATCTCTGAGGTTCACCTCTGCATGGCCGGCCTTTTGCTTTGTATACAATGTATCAGAATAATATTGCTCTTTGAGGTGCTCTGTTTGTTGGTAATCTGCTTATGTGGCCAAATCAGTTGATTTTTTTTCTGATGTTCATCACTGTTATTGTACCCTCTTATTTCCTGATGTCTTCATTTCTAAACCGGTCTCTTCTTGTCACTCCCAGCATTCTGTGTAGACACTTCATCTCTGTCATGACTAGTTTTTCTTCTATCATTTGATGTCAGTATCTGTGAATTTTTACGAAGGGTCAAAATAGTCCTCTCCATTCAGAAAGCAATGACAAGCTAACTACTGAACATATAAGTGGTGCCTAGAAAATCGATGACTCATTTTCTGTGGTTGATTGCTAAGTCCTGTAAAGGATATGTCACGATTTTCATTTCCACTATTGGATTACATTTAAGTTTTTAACAATGACATTTTTGAAACATACAATGGGATTACATTAACTTGTTACTTTTCACTTCTGGTAGGTTTCAGTCAAGCAACTACATGCTTATATATATATATATATATATATATAAATATATATATATAATAATCTGTTTCATTTGTTGTCATGGAAGAGAACTGGGACTGTTTACTGAAGACTTATTACTTCAGGACATTTTTGTATATTTAATAAAACCCAGCCTGACAAAACTAATACTGGATGTTATATAGCAAAAGTCCTTCCAGACTTAATAAAAACCCAGGTTCTATGTTCCAATCATAGTTGACTTTATACTGTATGCTTATATTAGGTTACTTGAGGTAATAGCATCACTTTATCTAAACATATTGCAGCAATTGGAAATTCTAGTCAGGCTGTACTATTTCCTTATAGTGCTACAGATATCACATTTTTATAACAGGTCCTTCAAGACTGTCCAAGAGTGAATGTACTTTTTTAATCTGGGTTGCGCTAATGTGGTGCTGGGGCCTGCAAGGAAGCAAAGAATAGTACCACTGCGACCTGCAAGGCATGTCGTAAGAGGCAACTAATGTAGGACCTAGGGAAGCTACCCTAGTGAATAAAAAGTGTTGCAGATTATATGTGCTGGCCTACTTATAGGCGCATAACTGGCACAATGTGCAATCACTCTTAGGCTCAGATCACATGCAAATCACACAGAGTGGTTAACTAATGATCGATATGGAACGTTCAAAGAAGAAGAAGGAAGAATCTGGGCTATAAAGCTCTCACTTTAAGTGAATACTCTCTACGTTACCTGATGCTGGTTGTCTGTTCTGACATTCAATCTGATTCTGGTTTCGTGTCTCTTATTGTTCTGTTTCTGTGTGAACGTCTGAATAACCTGGTTCGAGATCTAAACTTATGTGACTGTCAAATGAACATCCATGGTCTCCAATCTATCTACCTTCTCTAGTCTGAGAGTTGCTGTATATAACTTTCATATCACTGTGTGTAATAACTGTATTTAAATATCACATCATTGAGTGTGATAAACGTTAATGGAGTATGCTATCATTGAATATGATAACTTTTATACATGATAAATCCTATCACTAAGTACGATAAATTGTAGCCAAACTACACTGTACTTGTTGTTATTCTCTTCAGGGCTATTCATATGTTGCACCTTCGATAATCTTCACTGAGAATTCTGTAAGTGCTGACTTGCTTCACAAGAGCAGAGACAATCAGCCTGATGATACCACACTTTTAATAGCAAGCCACTTCAAAGTTAGTAGCATGAGCAAGATATATCTAATATTTCAATAATATACGTTTAGTCTATGGGATGTGAGATAAATATGTCTATGGGATGTGAGATAAATATGTCTATGGGATGTGAGATAAATATGTCTATGGGCTGCGAGATATGAAATATGTCTAGTCTATGTGATGTGAGATATGTCTAGTCTATGTGATGTGAGAAAGATATGTCTAATCTATGTGATATGAGAAAAATATGTCTAGTCTATGTGATGTGAGAAAAATATGTCTAGTCTATGTGATGTGAGAAAGATATGTCTAATCTATGTGATATGAGATAAATATGTCTAGTCTATGTGATGTGAGAAAGATATGTCTAGTCTATGTGATGTGAGATATATCTAGTCTGTGTGATGTGAGAAAGATATGTCTAATCTATGTGATATGAGAAAAATATGTCTAGTCTATGTGATGTGAGATATATCTAGTCTATGTGATGTGAGATATGAGATATATCTAGTCTATGTGATGTGAGATATGAAATATGTCTAGTCTATGGGATATGAGATATATCTAGTCTATGTGATGTGAGCTATATCTAGTCTATGTGATGTGAGATATATCTAGTCTATGTGATGTGAGAAAGATATGTCTAGTCTATGTGATGTGAGATATATCTAGTCTATGTGATGTGAGATAAATATGTCTAGTCTATGTGATGTGAGAGAGATATGTCTAGTCTATGTGATGTGAGATATATCTAGTCTATGTGATATGAGAAAGATATGTCTAATCTATGTGATGTGAGATATATCTAGTCTATGTGATGTGAGAAAGATATATCTAGTCTATGTGATGTGAGAAAGATATGTCTAATCTATGTGATATGAGAAAAATATGTCTAGTCTATGTGATGTGAGATATATCTAGTCTATGTGATGTGATGAGATATATCTAGTCTATGTGATGTGAGATATGAAATATGTCTAGTCTATGGGATATGAGATATATCTAGTCTATGTGATGTGAGATATATCTAGTCTATGTGATGTGAGATATATCTAGTCTATGTGATGTGAGAAAGATATATCTAGTCTATGTGATGTGAGATATATCTAGTCTATGTGATATGAGAAAAATATGTCTAGTCTATGTGATGTGAGATTTATCTAGTCTATGTGATGTGAGATAAATATGTCTAGTCTATGTGATGTGAGAGAGATATGTCTAGTCTATGTGATGTGAGATATATCTAGTCTATGTGATATGAGAAAGATATGTCTAATCTATGTGATGTGAGATATATCTAGTCTATGTGATGTGAGAAAGATATATCTAGTCTATGTGATGTGAGAAAGATATGTCTAATCTATGTGATATGAGAAAAATATGTCTAGTCTATGTGATGTGAGATATATCTAGTCTATGTGATGTGATGAGATATATCTAGTCTATGTGATGTGAGATATGAAATATGTCTAGTCTATGGGATATGAGATATATCTAGTCTATGGGATATGAGATATATCTAGTCTATGTGATGTGAGATATATCTAGTCTATGTGATGTGAGAAAGATATATCTAGTCTATGTGATGTGAGATATATCTAGTCTATGTGATATGAGAAAAATATGTCTAGTCTATGTGATGTGAGATTTATCTAGTCTATGTGATGTGAGATAAATATGTCTAGTCTATGTGATGTGAGAAGGATATGTCTAGTCTATGTAATATATATCTAGTCTATGTGATGTGAGAAAGATATGTCTAATCTATGTGATATGTCTAGTCTATGTGATGTGAGATATATCTAGTCTATGTGATGTGAGAAAGATATATCTAGTCTATGTGATGTGAGATATATCTAGTCTATGTGATGTGAGAAAGATATGTCTAATCTATGTGATATGCGAAAGATATGTCTAGTCTATGTGATGTGAGATATATCTAGTCTATGTGATGTGAGATATATCTAGTCTATGTGATGTGAGAAAGATATGTCTAGTCTATGTGATGTGAGAAAGATATGTCTAATCTATGTGATGTGAGAAAGATATGTCTAATCTATGTGATATGAGAAAAATATGTCTAGTCTATGTGATGTGAGATATATCTAGTCTATGTGATGTGAGAAAGATATGTCTAATCTATGTGATGTGAGAGAGATATGTCTAGTCTATGTGATGTGAGAAAGATATGTCTAGTCTATGTGATGTGAGAAAGATATGTCTAGTCTATGTGATGTGAGAAAGATATGTCTAGTCTATGTGATGTGAGATATATCTAGTCTATGTGATGTGAGAAAGATATGTCTAGTCTATGTGATGTGAGAAAGATATGTCTAATCTATGTGATATGCGAAAGATATGTCTAGTCTATGTGATGTGAGATATATCTAGTCTATGTGATGTGAGATATATCTAGTCTATGTGATGTGAGAAAGATATGTCTAATCTATGTGATATGCGAAAGATATGTCTAGTCTATGTGATGTGAGATATATCTAGTCTATGTGATGTGAGAAAGATATGTCTAATCTATGTGATAGAGAATATGTCTAGTCTATGTGATGTGAGAAAGATATGTCTAGTCTATGTGATGTGAGAAAGATATGTCTAGTCTATGTGATGTGAGAAAGATATGTCTAGTCTATGTGATGTGAGAAAGATATGTCTAGTCTATGTGATGTGAGATGTATCTAGTCTATGTGATGTAAGATATGTCTAGTCTATGTGATGTGAGATATGAGATATGTCTAGTCTATGTGATGTGAGATATGAAATATGTCTAGTTTATGTGATGTAAGATATGTCTAGTCTATGTGATGTGAGATAAATGTCTAGTCTATGTGATGTTAGATATGAAATATGTCTAGTCTATGTGAATGTGCAATATGAGATATGTCTAGTCTATGTGATGTGAGATATGTCTAGTCTATGTGATGTGAGATATGAAATGTGTCTAGTCTATGTGAATGTGAGATATGTCTAGTCTATGTGATATATGTCTAGTCTATGTGATGTGAGATATGAAATGTGTCTAGTCTATGTGATGTGAGATATGAAATGTGTCTAGTCTATGTGATGTGAGATATGAAATGTGTCTAGTCTATGTGATGTGAGATATGAAATGTGTCTAGTCTATGTGATGTGAGATATGAGATATGTCTAGTCTATGTGATGTAAGAAAGATATGTCTAGTCTATGTGGTGTAAGAAAGATATGTCTAGTCTATGTGATGGCAGATATGTCTAGATCATTTAAAAAGGAGCATGTGCTGATTTATGTGTAACTAACTCTCTTTTTCTATTCTTATTGCTTCTAGAACTCTCCATTCTTTCAAAAGTATGAGGTGGATACAAAGGGACCACCTCTTGGAGATGGTGCCTTTTCAGTCTGTAGAAGATGTCGCAACGTACAGACTAATCAAACATTTGCAGTGAAAATTGTTAGTCGACGCATCAACTGCAATAGAGAAGTCCAACTTCTAAGTCATTGCCAAAGTCATCCCAACATAGTGACACTGGTTGATGTCATGTATGATGAAGTGAGTAATGTCATTTTATTTATTGATTTCTGTACGGTTAGTTATTTCTACATTTTACACAAATCATTTGTAGTTTAACAAGTCATTAATTTAATCGGTCATTTTATTGGTGTATTATTTTCTCAGATTTTTACTGATCTCATTAGATTGTCATTTGTGTTTCTGTTATTCTTGATTATCTTAACACTAACATGGTTAATTGTTTTCAAATGTTACAGTTGAATTTTGATGATATATGCAAACAAAAAAACTGCATGGTGGAACAACGAGTTAAAGAATCAATAAAAGCAAAGCAGAAATGTTTCAAAACATGGATAAAAGCCAAGATGATTACACAGCATACAGAACAGCGAGAAGACATAGTAAACAAGTAATCAAAAAATCAATGACAGAATCGTGGGAAAAATATGGTGAACAACTGTCATTACTATGCAAAGAACAGCCACGAAAATTTTTCAAAAGTGTCAATTCCATGAGGATAAGAGACGAAAGTTTCAACCCCACTGACATTATTAATGATAAAAACGGTACACCGATATTTAATACAAACGGAAGAAAGAACAGATGGAAATAATACTTCCAAGAACTACTTAACCCCAAGAACTACTTAACCAACCACCAACACCAATTGAAAATAGATTTTAAAATAACACAAGCATAGAAGAGCCAAATATACTCATCCAAGAAATAGAAGAATTGTGAAGAAAGTCCACTCACAAGACAGCGGCATAGATGGTATAACCTAATGAAGCAATCAAGGCATGCGGAGAAACAGGAATACAATGGATACATAGAATCTTCAAGTCAGCCTGGACAGAAAGAGAAGTCCCCAAAGATTGGCAGAAAGCCATCATAATACCAATATGGAAAAAAAGGGCAACAAAAGAGAATGCAATACATACAGAGGCATATCATTATTAAGTCATGTTGGGAAATTATATGCTAAAATTTTGGAATCTAGAATCAAACCTATAATAGAACCACAACTGAACATCGCTCAATTTAAGTTCACAAAGGAAAGAGTTGCACCATGTCCTGTTCACAAGGCAACTCAGCAAAAACACCATAGAATAAACAAACAGCTCCAACTTAGCATTATAGACCAAAAAAAAAAGGTGAATATGGAATTCAGGTCCAACTATTAGACAATATTAGAGCACTATACCAAAAATGCTCAAGCGTAGTACGAACAAGCGACGACCTGACAGACGAATTTGAATTATCATCAGGAGTAAGGCAGGGATGTGGCTTTCGTCATACTTTTCAATATATACATAGACAGGATAACGCAAGAAACCAAGACAGATAACAACCTCGATAACAACTACAATTTAATAAACGAACCACTCTTTGCAGATGATCAGAGGATAATTTACAACAACGAACACAAACTTCAACAACACATAAATGCACTGCAAGCGACATTCGAAAAATATGACATGAAAATTAACACCTCCAAAACAGAAGTCATGATAATAAGTAGGTCAACTAAATATACATGTGAATAATGTCAAAATACAACAGACTCCAGAATTCAAATATCTCCGGAGTATATTCACAGCAGATGGAAAGATGGACAGAGAAATCGAGACTAGATGCCAGAAGGCAAATGCAGTGACATACCAACTATCACCACTATTAAAACATCCAAGCATTAACATGGCAGTCAAATGACAAATGATAAACTGCATATTTATTCCAACTCTCTGCTATTAGTGCCAAACATGGCCCCTGACTAAGACACAAGAAGAAAGATTACAACATGTGAAATGAGATGTCTACGAAAAGCTGTCAACGTTACAAGCGAGATAGAGTGAGAAATGAGAACATCAGAAGCATCGTTGGTACTATACCATGCATACAGTACACCAAGAAGCAAAGAATCAAGTGGTTCGGCCATCTAATGAGAATGGAACCACATTTACTACCATCACATGCCTATAGTAAGCGACACTCAGGGCGCGAGCATGAGGCAGGCCAAGAACACGATGGATAGATAACATCTCAGAGTCCCTGCGAAAGCATGGACTGACAACGTCAAGCGCAACACACCTGGCACAAGATAGAAAACTAACTCTCCCCACAACGCTTCATGGCAAATGTGGTTAAGATAAGATAAGATATATGCAATCTCCATGTAGATGTTTTGATTGCCTATTCGATGCTTCTTCTCTATTAAACTGCTTGCAATGGCTCAGATGATAGTATATAATCTCACTATCAGAAACATGTGTTATCATGTGAAGTCTTCTTATATAAAGAAATATCTGATAGGATAGGACAACGACAGAAGAACAGGCAATGACAATTCCGCGACACAACATAGTATAGTGTAGGAGTGCACGCGTTGATGTGCAACGCACAAAAGGTGTGCACGTAAAAGCAGCAGATAGGGGAGTTAGATATAACATAGGTAATGGACGACAGTAAGAAAAAGCCAGGGTACTGAGAAAGACAATGTAGTATAAATCCGTAATAAATAATGTATTATTGTATAAGTATGTAAAACACAGGCTACAGACAGACGAAAGAAGTTATAGTATTTGTTATATTATTCACCCTACCACATATATATACAGATATGTTTGATATCAAAATGTGTGAATTATAATTCCAAATTTATGATTTAATATGATGGAATCAGCACATATTATTTTTGTTTTAAATTTTAGTTTAATTTAACTGAAATAACAACAAATGTATATATGAACACAAATAACTCCATGATTATTATTACCCATCCATTTATAAAGAAATGTTTATACTAAACTTGTTGATGTAGACAATATAGCCATGAAGCTATTGACCAAATACAAATGTTGCTATAATTTATATAAAATATTCTGAAAATGCTTATTGCAGGAAAGAGAAACTATTATGAAGACAAAGAGGGAAACACATTGTTCTTGGTCCTCATAATAATATCATCTTGTGATCAAGAAAACATTATGTTGTCATGAAGATTATTGAGTTGACTATGATTATTAGATAAGAGATTATTGAGTTGACTATGATTATTAGACAAGAGATTATTATTTTAGACGTAGAACAAATTATGATTCAGATCAAAGATTATTATAGAGATTGGTTAAGATTCTGATAAACGGGGATCTCTGTGGCTAAGTGGTTATGCCCTTGCCTTGCTGAAGGTCGTGAGTTTGAATCCAGACCACGCCATTCTGTTCACAGGTGCATTTTTGTTTCCAGAGACCCATAGGATTGTTGACGGTGCTACAGAGTTCATGCTTTGTGCAATACTCTCGGCAGGTGGCGTGCCATTTCTACAGAGAGGGATCGAGCCATATGGGGTAAAACCCGGTGCTTTGAAGTCAATCCTTTGGCTGTAAAACCCCTTTTTCAAAGATTCTGAACAGAAGATTGGCCGTCTGTGATTCTTGCCAGAAATTGATTACAATTCTCACTCACAGTTAGTTTATTTATTAATATTTTGACCAGAGATTATTATTATAGAGATTAGTAGTGTCTAATGTAGGGATTTTCATAAGGTGTTATATCAATATATTCTCTTGTCATGTTATTCTTTATTTAACTTTTATTGTAGACCACATTTTTACAGCAAATATTTCTTTACTCATGTCTTTACTTTTATTATCAATAAACTGTTGAACAGATAAATATTGATTATTCCAGCAGCTCTCTCTCTATCTTTCTCTCTCTATCTCTTTCTTTCTCTCTTTCTCTTAGTTTTAAGATTTACTGTGAAGTAACTTTGTATTGATGCTGTCTTTTCTCAGTATCATACATATATTGTGATGGAGTTGCTCAAAGGGGGAGAACTTCTCGGTAGATTAAGGATGAAAAAATTCTTCACTGAGACTGAAGCCAGTGAGCTCATGTGGAAATTGGTCAAGGCTGTAGAGTTTATGCATCTCCGTGGTGTTGTGCATCGAGATCTAAAACCAGAAGTGAGTATTTTAATAGTCTCGCATTGTTCACTTAACATGCTTGAACAAAAAATGTGTTCATAGTAGTTTGTTCATTTGTTTCAGTTAGCCCTCTTCATTTAATATTTATTCATTATTCTTTGAATTAGTCAATTTTATTTATTACTTATTGATATCTTTGTTTACAACTATATCTCGGCCTTTTGGCTAAGATCAAAGTGTAGTATCTGTATCGCTTGATATCTGTCACGTGGCTCATTATATGGGTTTACAAAGTTATCAGCTTGTGTTACGGAACTGGTGCCCACTTGATCGAAGCCGAAGGTCGAGAACCTTCATTAAATGCCACATGGCTACCCTTGTACAAAACTAGGAGTGCCATCGATCGAAGGATTGATGGGGCTTGATAGTTTATAAACGTTTTCACGTTCCGTGTATCGGGTCCACCTGGTATGGCACATCTGGGATGGGCCCTATAATTAAAAAAAAGAAAAATATATGCTCTAACATTGTTGTTGTTATTCTGACCTGATGCTTGGATTGGATTATCCTAGTTCATATTGTTTATAAAGTATCATTTAAACCTCCATCATTTTATCATTTCATATTTTAATCTTGTTAAATAAACAGGGAAGGGGTGCAAAATTAATTTTGGAAGCTTTAGCACCTGCATTCAAATTGTTAATAAATGTGTCGATGACTGACAGAAATGAGTATCATCTACAGTTTTACTAAAGCTAACAAAATATCTACAAAATAAATGTAACTACCACCAACCCTTCATCAGGGAAACAAGACACAGACGCATAGAGTACTAAAATCACAATGTAATAAATGAAGAAAAATGTACTGATCTGTTGATGGTAAAAAAGAAAAATGAGATTGGTGATATGAACATGCTGACTGAAACTGTTTTGCTTGATTGTTTTAGAACCTGCTGTTTGAAGACAACACAGAGAAGGCTGAACTCAAGATTGTGGACTTTGGTTTTGCTGCCCTCAACCCTAAAAATGAGACTATGATGACCCCATGTTTCACTCTACCTTACAGCGCTCCTGAAGTCCTTAAACAGATAACCAGCCGTAAGGATGGTTACGATGAAGCCTGCGACCTGTGGAGTTTGGGTGTAATCCTGGTATGTTGATTCATGAGAACAATTCTGTCTTTTTTTTCTGCAGCAACAGCACCACCATCTCTTTGTCTGCATTAATATGTCTTCTTCTTCTTCTTTGCGTTCGTTCTTTATGACCAAATTTAATCACTTTTTGTGATATGTTTGATCTTTGCCAAAAACGTGTATACGTTGCACATTGGTTTGGTTGGCCCCTAAACACATAGACTTGTACATGTTTAGGACATGTGCATCCGATTTCAGCCAAACCTCCTTAGTCGCCTCTTATGACATGCATGGCAGGTAACAGTGGTTCTATTCTTTACACCCCAAATTTGGGCCCGGTAACCACTCGAGCGATAATATGTCTAATACAAGTAGATATTTGTTTAGAGTATATTTGATTCGAATGTTGAAAGGTGACTAGATGGCCAGTTTGTTAGAATACTGGGTTCTTAATCTTGAGCACATCAGTTCAATTCACACTAATATCAGTTATTTTTTTTTTCATTTTGGCAGGGCAAAATTAAAAATGTAAACCTGCTTACCAAGTTCATATCAACTTAACAATGGCCAGAGTGATTCTCTTTAACTGAGAAAATGATATGCATAAAATGTGTTGTGCAATGTTTATTTTGAAGTAACTTCATGTTGAGATTAGTCATGATAGAAATAAATAATGTCCTTTTTTGGGGGGATGTTTTTAAAATCAAGAAATAATGCAAGCTACAATTGTCCACTAATAATAAAGTCAGTAGACTTATGTGGGTGTCAGTGGTATGATAGTGAGCTCGGTCACAATCCAAGAGTACCTGGTTCAAACGCTGCGGCTGGAAGTTTGGAAGCCAATTTGCTCTTGTGAATTTTGCGAACAGTAAAAAGACTTCATCGTTCAGAAAGTAATGGCAAACTACTAAACGTATTAGTGGTGCCTAGAAAATCAATGACTCATTTACTGTGGTTGTTGGTGACATCCTGTAACGAATATGCCACGATTTTCATTTTCAATTTATAAACATAATAAAGACATTTGATAAAAATGTCCAGATGTACTTGTCTGAGAAGTCAAGAAACATTGAGCACAAAATGATAGCTGCAATATTGTGTAAGTTTAACAACTTGGATTTAATCATCATGCATTGTGAAGTCAGTCTGCACTCTTCCCAGTAACAAGAATAGGGTTATCTGTTTAACATTTGCAGTGAAATGATACTGTGAAGTTTTCTATTGAGTCATAATGTATTCATTTAAATGAAGAGATAAATGACATTGACATTTCTGATATAGGTATTCAAATATTGAAATGTGACTGGAACCATCATCTCTACATTCATGACAAACTTGTCTATGCTATGTTCCTTCCAATAGATTTGTGTAGACAGGCCTAGTAACAGACCATTCTTTCCATATCTCTGATGGTGGTTCTAAAATTGATGACCTAACTCATCCAGTCAGGCAACAGATTACAGCCGGTTCTATCTAACAGTGTCTTACCAGAATCAGTTTATGTTTGATTGCAGAAGTCAATTATTTTTATTTCTTAGCAGCATCAACACTCAAGTCATAGAGGAGGATATATATATATTGATATTCTAGTGACAGTATCTCAAACTTATTTCTATAGGTGATGGGTTCCCAATGTGGCGACACCGCCCCAGTGGGTGCTGAAGCCTTCCAGGGGGGCGATAGTGGGTTCAGCAGCATTTTTGGGGAAGTTTATTTTCATGATTTCGCGATTGAATAATCATTAAAAATTGGAAATCTGAATTTTAATTCATCTTATGCCCATCTTACATGATCCATTTTTTCATCAATTTTCTATTTCATGTATATAATCATTTGAAAATTGACTATGTACGACAGAAATATATATCAATTTTCTATGTAGAAGTGAAATAGAGCATGTATATGTATATATATATAAATATGTAGGGGGCACATTGTCAGTTATATAAGGGGAGGCGTTACAAAGTTTATGTTGTGCAAAGTGGGCTGAAAAAGATTGGGAATCTATACTATAGGTCAACTGAAATATTAACTGTATTCTGTCATCCTCAGACCGTGTTTGGATGTAGGAGTCAGTGCATTCATTTATTATAGCCTTTAAAACACTGGTAGCCTTTAAAGCAAGGTATAAACATACCTTGATCAGCGGATGTTCATAGTTGACTGTTCCACCAACTACTTATGTTTATAGTTGACTGTTCCACCAACTACTTATGTTTATAGTTGACTGTTCCACCAACTACTTATGTTTATAGTTGACTGTTCCACCAACTGCTTATGTTCATAGTTGACTGTTCCACCAACTGCTTATGTTTATAGTTGACTGTTCCACCAACTACTTATGTTTATAGTTGACTGTTCCACCAACTGCTTATGTTCATAGTTGACTGTTCCACCAACTGCTTATGTTTATAGTTGACTGTTCCACCAACTGCTTATGTTTATAGTTGACTGTTCCACCAACTGCTTATGTTTATAGTTGACTGTTCCACCAACTGCTTATGTTTATAGTTGACTGTTCCACCAACTGCTTATGTTCATAGTTGACTACAGATGGCATCGTCATTATAGTGCACTAGCATTATAACCACATCAAAATCTGTACAAAATGAAGGCATGTGTATAGTTTGAGTGTATCAAAGGCACCTACAGTCTTGAGTGTTGAAGATGAATAATTGGGACATACTGCAGATGCTTAGCAACCACCTGTTGGATGTGAGCACACAAATTGATGACACATCTATAATGTATTTGAAGTAGTTAGGAATCAAATATTCTACACTTCAGACTAGCCACCTCAGCAACAGAAATAAGGAGTGTGTTAGACCAACATAACACTTGAATGATAAGCATCCATATTATTCAACATCTACTAGGGAAGACCTCCTACTGGTGTGTCTGGAGATTGAACTAATAACCAAATGGTTGATGACCTAAATTTCTTCTCATCTTCTATTGCAGTACTTCATGCTCTCAGGCAAAGCTCCGTTCCAGGACTCTAATGAGCCAGACTCAGCCTTGAACATCATGCAGCGTATCAAGGATGGAGAGTTTGACCTCTCTGGTTCGGAATGGTCAGATGTTTCACATTCTGCTAAGCAGCTTATAAGAGGTTGGCAAACATTTTCACAAGTTATTATTTTACTTTTTTCTGTACATCTTGTTGTACTTTGTAACATTGATGTACTGTATGTTTTACTCACTTGTCATATTATTTCATTTGTCACATTGATGCTGTTCTCTGTAAAACTGACTTACTTTGAGGTTTTTCATTCTTCAAAATCCTAATCACTTGATGTAGCAGGTCAAATTAGTTTTGCTACTAAGATATTTCTATCCAGATATCACTCTGCAGATTTTGAGGGTACTAACGTATGGGTGGTATAAATGTTATGTGAGGTGACCTATGCTAGGAATTTCAGCTTTTTCAGAACGTATGAAGAAAGAGAGCAAGATTGATATCAATTTGTTTGAAAGTTATTATAACGTGATGATGATGATATCATTGTTTTAGTGTATTGGACTGAAATTAACATATGTCTGTCATATACTGTTGTTGAGCCAAGTTGTGTCCATTGAATCTATCATATGTTGTTACTGAGTCTAGTTGGAGTGTCTATTAAATCCATCATATTCTGTTGCCAAGCCAAGTTGACAAGTTGTACCCATTCTTTTGCAATAACAAGATTTGTGTGGGTTTATTTGCTTACTTTTGCTGATTGAATTATAAGTTTTAGACTCTACCTTGTTAACAAAACTATACAATTTGTATTCTATTTTATACTTGTGTTTTTTAAAATGATAAATTTCTCTAAATCTGAGAAATATATACACAGATAGACCACTGAAATATATTATTATTATTATACTCTTTACTCTCCCTCCACTTTGGATTAGAGGCCATAAATCATAGTTCTTCACTTTTTCCTTTTTTGGCCAGCCCTCTTCATGCCTCCTCAACAAGGCCTACTTATCTAATGTTTTTGTCAAGTTTTATTCTCCATGTGAACCTTGATCTGCCTCTATTTTGTTTTCCCTGTGGTTTCCAGTTCACTGCATGCTTCACAATTGTATAGAGTGCTTTCTTCACGTCAGTTGTCACATTAGAGTTGAAATGTATGTAGATGTGTTACTTTGTGAATCATTTTTAGTGTGTGTATATAATCTAATGTGTAAGTTTATGTTGTTTATTATAATTTCAGGTCTTCTGACAGTAGAGCCTAAAAAACGTCTTCGCATGCAGGAACTACTCAAACATAAGTGGTTACGGAAAAACATCAACTCACCAATGTCTCACACCCCTTTGAGAACCCCTGGTGTCTTGAGTTCTCACAGTCATGCTGTACAAGATCAGATCAACAACACTATGGAAGCTTTCCATCAAGCTACCAGAGCAGGTTTCCGTCTTCAAGAAGTTGCAACTGCCCCTCTAGCCAAGCGTCGTAAACAGAAGAAACACTCAGTGGACACCAGAAGCAGCTCAACCGACAGTAACAACTCAAACTCTACAATATCTTCTAATTGTACAATGCAGTCTCCTGCCAGACAGTCTCCAGTACGAGCTATGTCTAGAAACTCTAGTAATTCAAGTATTTCACAAAGCTCTGTTTGTAGTACTGGTTTTGTTCCTACTATAAACACAAACCCTTCTCCACTGGCTATATCTTCCTCATTCAAAAGATCAATGCCAGACACAACACAAGGCTCATTTGGTAGTTGCAATGCGATACCATCATCAACAGCTTCCAGTAGTAGTGGCCACACTTCAAACATACCTGTCAGAGTATCACCATTGAACTGTGACTCCAGTTGTAAGTCACCTGCCCCTCAGACAGTCATACACATTCCGTTAGCTGATAGCCCAGAAGATAAGGATGTAGACACGAATAGAGACAGAAATACTGTCCAATCAAAGGGTAAAAATGCTCATAAAAGAAACATTCATAACTTTACAATTATTCCTCCAGTCCGACTGACAAGGGGGTTAAAAAGGAAACTGGAAGAGGTAACTGATCATAATGTCGGAGAAGATGTTGAAGTTGATGGAGATTGTGTTATTGTTGAGAAAACGTTTCCTTCTTCTCGACCTGGCAGAAGTGCGTTTAAACGTGTCAAGTCAGAAACCGTTGTGATAGACTGATCTGATTGTGATAATTTCGATGTCACGTTCATTGTTTAATTAATCTTGTTAATATATACCATATTAAACTCACAAGTATGTCATCAGCTCATGATTGCACATGTATTCATGGGCTCAATATTCCTTTGTGCCATTCAATTCTATTGTCACTAGAATGTCAGTCAATGTATTTTTCCAAAGTGTATATAAGCAACAGCTAATTGTACCATTATTAAATCATTGCAGAAATCTTTGTTTAGATCTTCTACTTCTTCTTCAAACGCTCCATGTCGACCACTTGTAAGCCACGCTATGTGATCTGAGCCTAGGAGTGATTGTACATTATGCCAGTTATGCGCCTACAAGTAGGCCAGCACATCCAATTTCTGATACGCTTTTTATTTACTAGGGTAGCTTTCCTGGACCCCTACCTCAGTCACCTTCTTACGACATGTCTTGTAGGATACAGTGGTACTATTCTTTGCTCCCTTTGAGGGTCTCAGTCGTCTTCTTACGACATGTCTTGTAGGATACAGTGTTACTATTCTTTGCTCCCTTTGAGAGTCTCAGTGGCCTTCTTACGACATGTCTTGTAGGATACAGTGTTACTATTCTTTGCTCCTTTGAGAGAACCGGCTCAGTCGCCTTCTTACGACATGTCTTGTAGGTACAGTGTTACTATCTTCCTGAGGGCTCATTGCCTTTGCAGTCTTGTAGGTTAGTGTTACTATTTGCCTTGAGGGCTCAGTGTCTTCTTACGACATGTCTTGTAGGTACAGTGTTACTTTACATGTCTTGCCGTTGCTTCCCTGTTGTAGGTCAGGTTACTTTGTCCCACATGCTATTCATGTTCTACTCCTTGAGGGCTAGTGCCTCTTACGCATGTCTTGTAGGATTACAGTGTTACTATGCTTGCACTTTGAGGGGCTCAGTCGCCTTCTTCACATGTCTTGTAGGTTACAGTGTTCATCTTTGTCCTTTGGGCTCAGTGCCTTCTTCAATGTCTTGAGGTTACAGGTTACTTTCCTCAGACTGTTGAGTCAGTACTATGCTCTTCTTACGACATGTCTTGTAGGTTACAGGTTACTTTGCTTCCTTTGAGGCTCAGTGCCTTTTACGACATGCTTGTAGGTTACAGTGTCTACTTTGCTCCTTTGAGGGCTCAGTCGCCTTCTTACGACATGCCTTGTAGGTTACAGGTTACTTTTCCTTTGACTATCCTTCTTGACTGTCTTGTAGGTCCAGGGCTTCCTTTGGGCCTTCTTCTACGACATGTCTTGTAGGATACAGTGTTACTTGCTTCCTTTGAGGTTCATCGCTTCTTACGACATGCCTTGTAGGATACAGTTACTTTGCTCCTTTGGGCGGTTACTATTCTTGCTCCTTGAGCTCATCTTCTTACGACATGTCTTGTAGGTCACAGTGTTACTATTGCTTTCTTCACATGCCTTGTAGGTTACAGTGTTATTTTTCTTGCATCCTTGAGGTCAGTCTTTGCTCTTCTTACGACATGTCTTGTAGGTTACAGTGTTACTATTCTTTGTCTACTTCCTTACGACATGTCTTGTAGGTCAGTGTTACTTGCTTCTTCTTACGACATGCTTGTAGGTCACAGTGTTACTTTGCTTCTTCTTACTCTTGCCTTGTAGGATACAGTGTTACTTTGCTTCTTCTTACGACATGCCTTGTAGGTTACAGTGTTACTTTGCTTCCTTTGAGGGGCTCAGTCGCCTTCTTACGACATGTCTTGTAGGATACAGTGTTACTTATTCTTTGCTCCTTTGAGGTCTCAGTCGCCTTCTTACGACATGCCTTGTAGGATACAGTGTTACTTTGCTTCTACTTACGACATGTCTTGTAGGATACACTGTTACTTTGCTTCCTTTGAGGGGCTCAGTCGCCTTCTTACGACATGTCTTGTAGGTTACAGTGTTACTATTCTTTGCTCCTTTGAGGGCTCAGTCGCCTTCTTACGACATGTCTTGTAGGTTACAGTGTTATTTTGCTTATTTTGAGGGGCTCAGTCGCCTTCTTACGACATGTCTTGTAGGATACAGTGTTACTTTGCTTCTTCTTACGACATGTCTTGTAGGTTACAGTGTTACTTTTGCTCTTCTTCTGACATGTCTTGTAGGTTACAGTGTTACTATTCTTTGCTCCCTTTGAGGGGCTCAGTCGCCTTCTTACGACATGTCTTGTAGGTCACAGTGTTACTATTCTTCCTTTGAGGGGCTCAGTCGCCTTCTTACAACATGCCTTGTAGGTTACAGGGTTACTTTGATTCCTTTGAGGGGCTCAGTCGCCTTCTTACGACATGCCTTGTAGGTCACAGGGTTACTATTCTTCCTTTGAGGGCTCAGTGCCTTCTTACGACATGCCTTGTAGGTTACAGGGTTACTTTGGGCTTCCTTTGAGGGCTCAGTCGCTCTTCGACATGCCTTGTAGGTCACAGGGTTACTATGCTTCCTTTGAGGGGCTCAGTCGCCTCTTACGACATGCCTTGTAGGTCACAGGGTTACTATTCTTCCTTTGAGGGGCTCAGTCGCCTTCTTACGACATGCCTTGTAGGTTACAGGGTTACTTTGCTTCCTTTGAGGGGCTCAGTCGCCTTCTTACGACATGCCTTGTAGGTTACAGGGTTACTATTCTTCCTTTGAGGGGCTCAGTCGCCTCTTACGACATGCCTTGTAGGTCACAGTGTTACTTTGCTTCCTTTGTGGGGCTCAGTCGCCTTCTTACGACATGCCTTGTAGGTCACAGGGTTACTATTCTTCCTTTGAGGCTCAGTCGCCTTCTTCTGACATGCCTTGTAGGTTACAGGGTTACTTTGCTTCCTTTGAGGGGCTCAGTGCCTTCTTCGACATGCCTTGTAGGTTACAGGGTTACTTGCTTCCTTTGAGGGCTCAGTCGCTTCTTAGACATGTCTTGTAGGTTACAGTGTTACTATTCTTCCTTTGAGGGCTCAGTCGCCTTCTTCGACATGCCTTGTAGGTCACAGTGTTACTATTTTTCCTTTGAGGGCTCAGTGCCTTCTTACGACATGCCTTGTAGGTTACAGGGTTACTATTCTTCCTTTGAGGGGCTCAGTCGCCTTCTTACGACATGCCTTGTAGGTCACAGTGTTACTATTCTTCCTTTGAGGGCTCAGTCGCCTCTACGACATGCCTTGTAGGTTACAGTGTTACTATTCTTCCTTGAGGGCTCAGTCGCCTTCTTACGACATGCCTTGTAGGTCACAGTGTTACTATTCTTCCTTTGAGGGGCTCAGTCGCCTTCTTACGACATGTCTTGTAGGTTACAGTGTTACTATTCTTCCTTTGAGTGGCTCAGTCGCCTTCTTACGACATGCCTTGTAGGTTACAGGGTTACTTTGCTTCCTTTGAGGGGCTCAGTCGCCTTCTTACGACATGCCTTGTAGGTCACAGTGTTACTATTCTTCCTTTGAGGGGCTCAGTCGCCTTCTTACGACATGCCTTGTAGGTTACAGTGTTACTATTCTTCCTTTGAGGGGCTCAGTCGCCTTCTTACGACATGCCTTGTAGGTCACAGTGTTACTTTGCTTCCTTTGGGGGCTCAGTCGCTCTTCTTACGACATGCCTTGTAGGTTACAGTGTTACTATTCTTCCTTTGAGGGGCTCAGTCGCCTTCTTACGACATGCCTTGTAGGTCACAGTGTTACTTTGCTTCCTTTGAGGCTCAGTGTCTTACGACATGCCTTGTAGGTTACAGGTTACTTTCTTCCTTTGAGGCTCAGTCGCTTCTTACGACATGCCTTGTAGGTACAGTGTTACTATTCTTTGCTTCCTTTGAGGGCTCAGTCGCTCTTCTGTCTTGCTAGTCACAGTGTACTTGTTCTCTTGATGCCTTAGGTCACAGGTTACTTATTTTTGCTTCCTTTGAGGATACAGGTACTACTTTACGACATGCCTTGTAGGTTACATGTTACTTTGTTCCTTTGAGGGCTCAGTCGCCTTCTACGACATGCTTGTAGGATACAGGATTCTTTGCTCCTTTGAGGGTCTCAGTCGCCTTCTCGACATGCCTTGTAGGATACAGGTTACTTTGCTTCTACTTCTGACATGTCTTGTAGGATACACTGTTACTTTGCTTCTTTGAGCTCATCGCTCTACATGTCTTGTAGGTTACAGTGTTACTATTCTTTGCTCCTTGAGGCTCAGTCGCCTTCTTACGACATGTCTTGTAGGTTACAGTGTTATTTTGCTTATTTTGAGGGGCTCAGTCGCCTTCTTACGACATGTCTTGTAGGATACAGTGTTACTTTGCTTCTTTTTACGACATGTCTTGTAGGTACAGTGTTACTTTGCTTCTTCTTACGACATGCTTGTAGGACAGTGTTTTCTTTGCCTTAGGCTCATGCCTTCTTAGACATGTCTTGTAGGTCACAGTGTTACTTTCTTCCTTTGAGGGCTCAGTCGCCTTCTTACACATGCCTTGTAGGTTACAGGTTACTTTGATTCCTTTGAGGGCTCAGTCGCCTTCTTACGACATGCCTTGTAGGTACAGGTTACTATTCTTCTTGAGCTATCGATCATGTCTTGTAGGTTACAGTTACTTTGCTTCCTTTGAGGCTCATCGCCTCTTACGACATGCTTAGGTACAGGTTACTATCTTCCTTTGAGGGCTCAGTCGCCTCTTGACATGCTTGTAGGTACAGGGTTATTTCTTCTTTGAGGGCTCAGTCGCCTTCTTACGACATGCCTTGTAGGTACAGGTTACTTTGCTTCCTTTGAGGCTCAGTGCCTTCTTACGACATGCCTTGTAGGTTACAGGTTACTATTCTTCCTTTGAGGGCTCAGTCGCCTTTTACATGCCTTGTAGGTTACAGGTTACTTTCTTCCTTTGAGGGGCTCAGTCGCCTTCTTACGACATGCCTTGTAGGTCACAGGGTTACTATTCTTCCTTTGAGGGGCTCAGTCGCCTTCTTACGACATGCCTTGTAGGTTACAGGGTTACTTTTCTTCCTTTGAGGGGCTCAGTCGCCTTCTTACGACATGCCTTGTAGGTTACAGGGTTACTTTGCTTCCTTTGAGGGCTCAGTCCTCTTACGACATGCTTGTAGGTTACAGGTTACTATTCTTCCTTTGAGGGCTCAGTCGCCTCTTGACATGCCTTGTAGGTCACAGGTTACTATTTTCCTTTGAGGCTCAGTCGCCTTCTTCGACATGCCTTGTAGGTTACAGGGTTACTTTCTTCCTTTGAGGGGCTCAGTCGCCTTCTTACGACATGCCTTGTAGGTTACAGGTTACTATTCTTCCTTTGAGGGCTCAGTCGCCTTTTACGACATGCCTTGTAGGTTACAGGTTACTTTCTTCCTTTGAGGGGCTCAGTCGCCTTCTTACGACATGCCTTGTAGGTCACAGGGTTACTATTCTTCCTTTGAGGGGCTCAGTCGCCTTCTTACGACATGTCTTGTAGGTTACAGTGTTACTATTCTTCCTTTGAGGGGCTCAGTCGCCTTCTTACGACATGCCTTGTAGGTTACAGGGTTACTTTGCTTCCTTTGAGGGCTCAGTCGCCTTCTTGACATGCTTGTAGGTCACAGTGTTACTATTCTTCCTTTGAGGGCTCAGTCGCCTTCTTACACATGCCTTGTAGGTTACAGTGTTACTATTTTCCTTTGAGGGCTCAGTCGCCTTCTTCGACATGCCTTGTAGGTACAGGTTACTTTCTTCCTTTGGGGGCTAGTCGCCTTCTTACGACATGCCTTGTAGGTCACAGGGTTACTATTCTTCCTTTGAGGGGCTCAGTCGCCTTCTTACGACATGCCTTGTAGGTCACAGTGTTACTATTCTTTGCTTCCTTTGAGGGGCTCAGTCGCCTTCTTACGACATGCCTTGTAGGTTACAGGGTTACTATTCTTTGCTTCCCTTTGAGAGAACCGGCAACACACGGGTGCTTTAATTATATAACTTAACTTCTAACTTTATCTTCAGTCTTCACACTGTCTAACTACAGTAGAGAGAGACATGATCTAACAACTTTATCTTCAGTCTTCCCACTGTCTAACTACAGTAGAGAGAGACATAATCTAACAACTTTATCTTCAGTCTTCACACTGTCTAACTACAGTAGAGAGAGACATAATCTAACAACTTTATCTTCAGTCTTCACACTGTCTAACTACAGTAGAGAGAGACATGATCTAACCACTTTATCTTCAGTCTTCATATTGTCTAACTACAGTAGAGAGAGACATAATCTAACAACTTTATCTTCAGTCTTCACATTGTCTAACTACAGTAGAGAGAGACATAATCTAACAACTTTATCTCCAGTCTTCATACTGTCTAACTACAGTAGAGAGACATAATCTAACAACTTTATCTTCAGTCTTCATATTGTCTAACTACAGTAGAGAGAGACATAATCTAACCACTTTATCTCCAGTCTTCACATTGTCTAACTACAGTAGAGAGAGACATAATCTAACAACTTTATCTTCAGTCTTCTTATTGTCTAACTACAGTAGAGAGAGACATAATCTAACCACTTTATCTCCAGTCTTCATATTGTCTAACTACAGTAGAGAGAGACATGATCTAACAACTTTATCTTCAGTCTTCACACTGTCTAGCTACAGTAGAGAGAGACATAATCTAACAACTTTATCTTCAGTCTTCACATTGTCTAACTACAGTAGAGAGAGACATAATCTAACAACTTTATCTTCAGTCTTCACACTGTCTAGCTACAGTAGAGAGAGACATAATCTAACAACTTTATCTTCAGTCTTCACATTGTCTAACTACAGTAGAGAGAGACATAATCTAACAACTTTATCTTCAGTCTTCACACTGTCTAACTACAGTAGAGAGAGACATGATCTAACAACTTTATCTCTAGTCTAACTGAAGATGTATGTGATATGTATTCATTGACAAGTTTCTTATATATTTTAGTAGCAGCAATATTGATTACCTTAAGTTTTTCATTGATTTAGATGTAAAAATAGTGTGCAAATATTGATAGTAGAAGTATAGTCTGCAAGTGTTGTCTCTATTGTGAAAATATCAATGTTCTTGGTAGACAAGTTCTAGTCATACATGCCAAGCCACAGAGAAGATAATCATGTCAACAAAAATGTTAAACCAAACAAAGACACAGACAATTATTTAAGCACATAAATAATAAATACATCAAAAGATGCCAGTGTCAGCAGGCGGAACAGACACCAGAGCATATCCTGCAAGACTGTCCTCTCCTGTGTGAGCTGAGAAGCAACATGTGGCCACACCCAGTCGACCTGAAAACTAAGCTTTGGGGAAACCTGACAGACCTGAAGCTGACTGCCCAGTTTGTGGTCCACAGTAAATTAAGCGCATGACCAGAGATAGCTGAAGAAGGAAACCTGACAGACCTGAAGCTGACTGCCCAGTTTGTGGTACACAGTAAATTAAGCGCATGACCAGAGATAGCTGAAGAAAACCTGACAGACCTGAAGCTGACTGCCCAGTTTGTGGTCACAGTAAATTAAGCGCATGACCAGAGATCGCTGAAGAAGAAACCTGACAGACCTGAAGCTGACTGCCCAGTTTGTGGTACACAGTAAATTAAGCGCATGACCAGAGATAGCTGAAGAAGGAAACCTGACAGACCTGAAGCTGACTGCCCAGTTTGTGGTACACAGTAAATTAAGCGCATGACCAGAGATAGCTGAAGAAGAAGAAAAGATGCTCAATTTGTTTACAAATATATTTTATCAGCGATGGCTGCATTATAATATAAACATGATTCACTAGCAGAGTCAGAATCCTTTATTTTAAATCTAGTTTTCATAATTACAAATTATTTTGAGTAATGAAAGTAAGAAAATATTTTTTTAAATGTTCACTAACAACACCACTACACTACATAGCTCATGATTGTAGTCACCACTACATAGATCATGATTGCAGCCACCACTACACTACATAACTCATGATTGCAGCCACCACTACACTACATAGATCATGATTGCAGCCACCACTACACTACATAGATCATGATTGTAGCCACCACTACACTACATAGATCATGATTGTAGCCACCACTACATAGATCATGATTGTAGTCACCACTACATAGATCATGATTGTAGTCACCACTACACTACATAGATTGTGATTGTAGTCACCACTACACTTCATAGATCATGATTGTAGTCACCACTACATAGATCATGATTGTAGTCACCACTATATAGATCATGATTGTAGTCACCACTACACTACATAGATCATGATTGTAGTCACCACTACACTACATAGATCATGATTGTAGTCACCACTACATAGATCATGATTGTAGTCACCACTACACTACATAGATCATGATTGTAGTCACCACTACACTACATAGATCATGATTGTAGTCACCACTACACTACATAGCTCATGATTGTAGCCACCACTACATAGATCATGATTGTAGTCACCACTACATAGATCATGATTGTAGTCACCACTACATAGATCATGATTGCAGCCACCACTACACTACATAGCTCATGATTGCAGCCACCACTACACTACATAGATCATGATTGTAGCCACCACTACACTACATAGATCATGATTGTAGCCACCACTACATAGATCATGATTGTAGTCACCACTACATAGATCATGATTGTAGTCACCACTACACTACATAGATCATGATTAGTCACCACTACACTACATAGATCATGATTGTAGTTACCACTACATAGATCATGATTGTAGTCACCACTACACTACATAGATCATGATTGTAGTCACCACTACACTACATAGATCATGATTGTAGTCACCACTACACTACATAGCTCATGATTGCAGCCACCACTACACTACATAGCTCATGATTGTAGTCACCACTACACTACATAGCTCATGATTGCAGCCACCACTACACTACATAGCTCATGATTGTAGCCACCACTACATAGCTCATGATTGTAGCCACCACTACACTACATAGCTCATGATTGCAGCCACCACTACACTACATAGCTCATGATTGCAGTCATTTTAGGAGACAACCAAAACTGAAATATTTGTTGTAAAAATATCCTGTCATTTTTAAAGTAAACTATGATTTGAACAACTATAAAATTTGACCAACAGTATTTAGTAAGCCTTGTCTTCTGTTAGAAACTAGCAACTTATTAACATATTCCTGACCAACTGCCAGGCGCACCAAGTGTATCTATTAAAATAACCCAGCTGATGTACACCGCATGTGTGTTAAAAACAAACCAAGTGTTAAATAAATCTTGACTTTTGTTAAAATCATTGAATAAGTCTTGTCTTTTGTTAACATCTATCAAAGTTTTTAAGGTTTTACTTGTGCTAACAAAGTGTAACCAACAAAGTGTTATGTAAGTTTTGACTTTTGTTAAAATCTATCAAAGTGTTAAGTCAACCAACAAAGTGTTATGTAAGTTTTGACTTTTGTTAAAATCTATCAAAGTGTTAAGTCAACCAACAAAGTGTTATGTCAGTTTTGACTTTTGTTAAAATCTATCAAAGTGTTAAGTCAACCAACAAAGTGTTATGTCAGTTTTGACTTTTGTTAAAATCTATCAAAGTGTTAAGTCAACCAACAAAGTGTTATGTAAGTTTTGACTTTTGTTAAAATCTATCAAAGTGTTAAGTCAACCATCAAAGTGTTATGTAAGTTTTGACTTTTGTTAAAATCTATCAAAGTGTTAAGTCAACCAACAAAGTGTTATGTAAGTTTTGACTTTTGTTAAAATCTATCAAAGTGTTAAGTCAACCATCAAAGTGTTATGTAAGTTTTGACTTTTGTTAAAATCTATCAAAGTGTTAAGTCAACCAACAAAGTGTTATGTAAGTTTTGACTTTTGTTAAAATCTATCAAAGTGTTAAGTCAACCAACAAAGTGTTATGTAAGTTTTGACTTTTGTTAAAATCTATCAAAGTGTTAAGTCAACCAACAAAGTGTTATGTAAGTTTTGACTTTCGTTAAAATCTATCAAAGTGTTAAGTCAACCATCAAAGTGTTATGTAAGTTTTGACTTGTATTAAAAATTTACAAAATGTTAGATCAATTTTGATGTGTTTAAAACTGACGGTGTTACATAAGGTTTCTGTTGAACACCAACCTTGAGCCACAACCTGGGGTATATTTTACAGATGCAAGATCAACACTCAAAAACTCTTCGGTTCAGAAAATTGACAGATCTACAGGCCTTACTGTCTAAATTGTGCAAGCAGTACAAAGTTGTCTTGCAGTAGATAACATCTCACTGGGGAATACCAGGAAATGGGATGGCAGACTGACTGGCCAAGGAAGCTGATGCAGGATACCAACCGAATGAGCCCGCTTCCTATCACTATAAGAAACTGATGGCTAAGTCAATCAGAACACCACCAATACTAACACAGGAATGCTACTAAAATATGAACAGATTAGAACAAGTTGTCATTCTACTCTTCAGAACTGGGAACGATCGATTTGTCTTGCTCTTTTCATAAACTGCTTATTTGTGCCCCTATAATACCATCTCAGTCCAGCTACTCTGTGTAGACACCAGTTGATGAATGTTTGAAAGTTATTCTTTTAGTTGTTCTTCTGACCCATACATTAGAATAAATGCTTTAACACCGGAGTTTAATATTCTAATTTTGGTTCTGAATTTGATTTTTTTAGACTTTACAAAATTGTCCATTGTGATGAAATCACATCTTGTGATAGCACTGTTACTCTCTACAGAAATAGCACTATTCCTCTCCACAGAAATAGCACTGTTCCTCTCCACAGAAATAGCACTGTTCCTCTCCACAGAAATAGCACTATTCCTCTCCACAGAAATAGCACTGTTCCTCTCCACAGAAATAGCACTGTTCCTCTCCACAGAAATAGCACTGTCTTCCACAAATAGCACTGTTCCTCTCCACAGAAATAGCACTGTTCCTTTGCACAGAAATCTCACACCACCTATCAAGAGTGGTTAGAACACATTTTGACAGCAGGAAAAATTACTGGAAAAAATAGACAGCAGACAACGGAGAGAAAAGATACTGAGCAGCCCCTGACATCATGGCATGGAAGAACTCCAACTACAGAGTTGCAGTTGCTGTTGCTGTTGCTGAGAAAACAGCCTCAGAGGTGTACTGCTGCACCTCTCTGGTGTGAGTGGAGGTGACTGTAGAGTCCAATCCTTGAACACAATCCCCTACCACAAGTGGAGCATACATGATCAAGGTTAAACATGTGGATAAATATTGTTTACTAAGGTAACATTGACAACAGTTTTCTTTTATATATTCAACATTTACACAACTGGTTTGATAATAAATAAATATTTCAACTTGATCAAACATTCAACATTCAGATCTTCCAAATAAATGATACTTGCTCTCAATAAATGAGGATTCACATCTGGGTCAAGTATTATACAGGTAATAGATAGCTAAAGACATGATTAAATAACAAATATTATACAGGTAATAGGTAGATAAAACACATGATTAAATAACAAATATTATACAGGTAATAGATAGCTAAAGACATGATTAAATAACAAATATTATACAGGTAATAGTAGCTAAAGACATGATTAAATAATAAATTATACAATATTATACATAAGTGCTAAAGAATGATTAAAAACAATATTATACAGGTAATAGATAGCTAAAGACATGATTAAATAACAAATATTATACAGGTAATAGTAGTAAAGACATGATTAAATAACAAATATTATACAGGTAATAGATAGTTAAAGACATGATTAAATAACAAATATTATACAGGTAATAGATAGTTAAAGACATGATTAAATAACATAATAATTAGTACAGGTAATAGGAATAGATAGTAAAGACATGATTAAATAACAAATATTATACAGGATAGAGAAGACATATTAAACAATATTAACAGGAATAGATAGTTAAAGACATGATTAAATAACAAATATTATACAGGAATAGTAGCTACATATGATTAAGATTAACAATATTATACAGGTAATAGATATAAAATGATTAAATAACAAATATTATACAGGTAATAGGTAGATAAAGACATGATTAAATAACAAATATTATACAGGTAATAGATAGATAAAGACATGATTAAATAACAAATATTATACAGGTAATAGATAGCTAAAGACATGATTAAATAACAAATATTATACAGATAATAGATAGTAAAGCATGATTAAATAACAAGTATTATACATTGGTAATAGATAGCTAAGATAATGATTAAATAACAAATATTATACAGGTAATAGATAGTTAAAGGCATGATTAAATAACAAATATTATACAGGTAATAAATAGCTAAAGACATGATTAAATAACAAATATTATACAGGTAATAAATAGCTAAAGACATGATTAAATAACAAATATTATACAGATAATAGATAGTTAAAGACATGATTAAATAACAAATAAAATTTTCTCAGCCTATTCAGACCTTAGGATAGAAGTCACTCATATTTCTAGACCTAGTGTCAGGAGGTAGAGAGCAATTCTTTCCACGTGGGATTGAACCACAACCCTCTTGCATCCGAGTCGATAACCGAACGCTTATGCATTAATCTGTTCCACTAAAGACATGATTACACTAAATTATTTCTTTACAAAAGGTTTACAAGTAAGATCATAATATATGGTATACGACAGAAAGAGGAGTAGCTTTAGGCTCGTACGTTGCTTCTTACAAGACAATATGTACTTCAATGCCAGAAGTTTCTAATGATTATTTGCCTTGTTAGAGTCATTGACATGGAAGTCTGCAAGTAGACAACGAATACAAATAATCAATGGTTATTATTTAGAGCATACCTGAGAGTTGGGAATTAATAATAATACATTGTAAGTGTAGGAATTAGATCAGATGCTATAAGTGTGAGAAATAGATAAAATGTTATAAGTGTGAGAAATAGATAAAATGTTATAAGTGTGAGAAATAGATAAAATATTATAAGTGTGAGAAATAGATAAAATGTTATGAGTGTGAGAAATAGATAAAATGTTATAAGTGTGAGAAATAGAACAAATGATGTGAGAAATAGAACAAATGATATGAGTGTGAGAAATAGAACAAATGATATGAGTGTGAGAAATAGAACAAATGATATGAGTGTGAGAAATAGATAAAATGTTATGAGTGTGAGAAATAGAACAAATGATATGAGTGTGAGAAATAGATAAAATGTTATAAGTGTGAGAAATAGATAAAATATTATAAGTGTGAGAAATAGATAAAATGTTATAAGTGTGAGAAATAGATAAAATGTTATAAGTGTGAGAAATAGATAAAATGTTATGAGTGTGAGAAATAGATAAAATGTTATAAGTGTGAGAAATAGATAAAATGTTATAAGTGTGAGAAATAGATAAAATGTTATGAGTGTGAGAAATAGAACAAATGTTATGAGTGTGAGAAATAGATAAAATGTTATAAGTGTGAGAAACAGATAAAATGTTATAAGTGTGAGAAATAGATAAAATGTTATAAGTGTGAGAAATAGATAAAATGTTATAAGTGTGAGAAATAGATAAAATGTTATGAGTGTGAGAAATAGATAAAATATTATAAGTGTGAGAAATAGATAAAATGTTATGAGTGTGAGAAATAGATAAAATGTTATGAGTGTGAGAAATAGATAAAATGTTATGAGTGTGAGAAATAGATAAAATGTTATAAGTGTGAGAAATAGATAAAATATTATAAGTGTGAGAAATAGATAAAATGTTATGAGTGTGAGAAATAGATAAAATATTATAAGTGTGAGAAATAGATAAAATGTTATGAGTGTGAGAAATAGATAAAATATTATAAGTGTGAGAAATAGATAAAATGTTATGAGTGTGAGAAATAGATAAAATGTTATAAGTGTGAGAAATAGATAAAATGTTATGAGTGTGAGAAATAGATAAAATGTTATAAGTGTGAGAAATAGATAAAATGTTATAAGTGTGAGAAATAGATAAAATGTTATGAGTGTGAGAAATAGAACAAATGTTATGAGTGTGAGAAATAGATAAAATGTTATAAGTGTGAGAAACAGATAAAATGTTATAAGTGTGAGAAATAGATAAAATGTTATAAGTGTGAGAAATAGATAAAATGTTATAAGTGTGAGAAATAGATAAAATGTTATGAGTGTGAGAAATAGATAAAATATTATAAGTGTGAGAAATAGATAAAATGTTATGAGTGTGAGAAATAGATAAAATGTTATGAGTGTGAGAAATAGATAAAATGTTATGAGTGTGAGAAATAGATAAAATGTTATAAGTGTGAGAAATAGATAAAATATTATAAGTGTGAGAAATAGATAAAATGTTATGAGTGTGAGAAATAGATAAAATATTATAAGTGTGAGAAATAGATAAAATGTTATGAGTGTGAGAAATAGATAAAATATTATAAGTGTGAGAAATAGATAAAATGTTATGAGTGTGAGAAATAGATAAAATGTTATAAGTGTGAGAAATAGATAAAATGTTATGAGTGTGAGAAATAGATAAAATGTTATAAGTGTGAGAAATAGATAAAATGTTATAAGTGTGAGAAATAGATAAAATGTTATGAGTGTGAGAAATAGAACAAATGTTATGAGTGTGAGAAATAGATAAAATGTTATAAGTGTGAGAAACAGATAAAATGTTATAAGTGTGAGAAATAGATAAAATGTTATAAGTGTGAGAAATAGATAAAATGTTATAAGTGTGAGAAATAGATAAAATGTTATGAGTGTGAGAAATAGATAAAATATTATAAGTGTGAGAAATAGATAAAATGTTATGAGTGTGAGAAATAGATAAAATGTTATGAGTGTGAGAAATAGATAAAATGTTATGAGTGTGAGAAATAGATAAAATGTTATAAGTGTGAGAAATAGATAAAATATTATAAGTGTGAGAAATAGATAAAATGTTATGAGTGTGAGAAATAGATAAGATAGAGTGTGAGTTTTAAAAAAAGATTCTGCCTGGTCCCAGCAGCCTGTTCGATCTATTGATATATTTAGTTATACAACTGAGTCTATGATCTATCTACACATTGATACATTGATACATATATATATACATAGATATTATTTGTTCAGTGTTCTCAGTGTTAGCTGATGCAAATGTTTCATACTTTAGCATATTGTGTCATGTACATTGAAGATATTTCGACAAGCTGATTTACTCAATGTCCATGATTTGAAAGGTTAGATTTTTGTTACTGCAGCAGAACTCGCTAACTCAACTCTCTTTATCTGATCTTTTTTTATTTTTGTATTGAGCCTTACCTAGAAGTACCACAACAGGTGGACACAATACGAGTGAATGTGTAAACTCCTAGCATCATAAATCTTTCAAATAGGAGCTACTCAGAGTTTGTTAGTTTGTTTAAGTGAGTTTTTATTTTGCCATTTGGTGTTTAATGAATGCTCCCACACTTTAGCCATGATCAAGTGGTCAGTACACTTTGATGTGATCTTCTTTGGCCATGATCAAGTGATCACTACACTTTGATGTGATCTTCTTTGGCCATGATCAAGTGGTCACTACACTTTGATGTGATCTTCTTTGGCCATGATCAAGTGCTCACTACACGTTGATGTGATCTTCTTTGGCCATGATCAAGTCGGTACTAAACTTTGATGTGATCTTCTTTGACCATGATCAAGTGGTCACTACACTTTGATGTGATCTTCTTTGGCCATGATCAGTGGTACTACACTTGATGTGATCTTCTTTGGCCATGATCAAGTTGGTACTAAACTTTGATGTGATCTTCTTTGACCATGATCAAGTTGGTACTAAACTTTGATGTGATCTTCTTTGGCCATGATCAAGTTGGTACTAAACTTTGATGTGATCTTCTTTGACCATGATCAAGTTGGTACTAAACTTTGATGTGATCTTCTTTGGCCATGATCAAGTTGGTACTACACTTTGATGTGATCTTCTTTGGCCATGATCAAGTTGGTACTAAACTTTGATGTAATCTTCTTTGACCATGATCAAGTTGGTACTAAACTTTGATGTGATCTTCTTTGGCCATGATCAAGTTGGTACTAAACTTTGATGTGATCTTCTTTGGCCATGATCAAGCTTGTACTACACTTTGATGTGATCTTTGGCCATGATCAAGTAGGCACTACACTTTGATGTGATCTTCAGCTTCTGGAGTTTTAAAGAGTCTAGAAGATAGTAAACAAATGTGTATGGATATTTGTTTATTGTTTTACTATTATTAGTAACTTGAAGCATTTAAATGTTTATTTGATGGAGAACTAAGAATATATATATAACTGCAAGTTTGTTTCAGTTCAGTTATAGTACACTATGTTATAGTGAAGCATTTCATGTTAAATTATGTGCAAGGGTACATTATAATACGTATGTGAACTCAACGTTTTCCAAATATCATCAGTGCTTTTCGTGAATGAACTATGAGACAAGTGATGGGAAGGAAGAACAATAACGATGTTACATAACATTATGAAAGTTTGTTTTACAAGTGATGTACATAACTATGAAAGTTTGTTTTACAAGTGATGTACATAACTATGAAAGTTTGTTTTACAAGTGATGTACATAACTATGAAGTTTGTTTTACAAGTGATGAATAATTGTAGTATGTATACATGATCAATTTTACTGTCAATTTACTTAGAATTTGTAGATCACTTGTTGAATACATGAAATGTTATACTGAAATTGAATTTGTATTGCAGAATTGTTATACTGTATAATTTGACTTAGAATTGTTATACTGTATAATTTGACTGAGATTGTTATACTGTATAATTTGACTTGAGAATTGTTATACTGTATAATTTGACTTGAGAATTGTTATACTGTATAATTTGACGATTGAGAAATTGTTATACTGTATAATTTGACTTGAGAATTGTTATACTGTATAATTTGACTTGAGAATTGTTATACTGTACAATTTGAATAGAGAATTGTTATACTGTATAATTTGACTTGAGAATTGTTATACTGTATAATTTGATGAGAATTGTTATACTGTATAATTTGACGAGAATTGTTATACTGTATAATTTGATTTGAAATTGTTATACTGTATAATTTGACTTGAGAATTGTTATACTGTATAATTTGACTTATTGAAGAATTGTTATACTGTACAATTTGACTTGAGAATTGTTATACTGTATAATTTGATGTATTGTAACAACAAGTTTCTCAAATATATCAGATATTTACCACCCAAAATTAACCAGTGTTTTTTGTTTGTTTGATGTTTTTTGTCTCTTCAACTTAGCAGCTCCAACACAATAAAGCTTTATCAGGGCTACATCCAAATCAAGATTAGAAATCCTTATCATGACTCCACACTTACCAGAACACAATATTCAACACACAGTCTGCTCTAGGACTAGCCACATGGCCACACCAAGAGATCGGGGAAAGTGTTCAAGTGTTCGATTGTCAATATAGTGTGACATCGCTTCAAAGTATGAAATATAGCTGGGGACTCATATTTCTCTCTCTCACGATCACCCTTAGACTGATGTACCAGATTTCCCCATAAATCTCATTCATGTGAAAACCTGATTCATGCAGCCGTAGCATCGGTGGGTTTTATTACATCTTCAGCGCCATTTGGAGCTCTGGTGCTTATCCTTCTGTGATGTGTCTGGTTTCAGCCAGCGTTTACTGGTTCGCTCTCCGTCAGCCTTTGACTGTCCCCAGCCGACCTGCAAGGCAGAAGGTTGCTATTTCTTTAGGGTAGCTACCCTTAGACCCAGGATGTTGAGTGTCATCTGCACAGGTTAGCAGTCTTTTTGGACTACTTGGTTTGCCTGTAGTCAAGTTTTGTACGGTTTGCTCCGCTAGCCTTTGATTGTCCCCAATCAAAATACAAGGCAGTAGTAGTTCTCTGCAAAGAGAAACGCAACCATTGTTCTCTGGATGGAGACCCCATCCTCGAGGCCGCACTGGATTCAAGCCACTGCTGGGCCTTCCAGCCTTTCTGCACATTTGGGTGGTCCGCTCACCCCTACGTTTGCCAAGCCCTTTCGTCGCTCCACCGTCAGCACAGTGCACGTCAGCCCCACCGGTGGGCTCACCCGCGCGTCGTCTGCATGTGTGCTCGCTCCACCTTGGTGCCTGCTCACCGTGCTCATACTCACCATGCCTCGAGACTGTCAGGACACGCAGCTCAACTCGGACCCCCACCTCAGGTACGCCCCATGTGAGCTCACGTCTCTTCTCTGGATTCACATCTCATCTCTTTATGTTTATTTATTTCGCTTTTCCCATCGGCCGGGATAAATGTGCAGTCACTCGGGGATTCGTCTCGTCTATCTTCTGAGTAGATCTCGTATAGTATAATTGCTCTTGCATCACTACTTAACCAGAGTAGCTTTCCCTCGATCCCTAGCCAGATAGTATCCTCTATCTGTTATCAGGGTCACCACGTGGAGATGGGGTAGGATCTTGATTAGTACCAGCACACTAATCCTAGCGCGCCGTTGTCCCTATAACTGCGCATTTGGCCCTGGACTCATATTTGAAAAGTGATCCCTCAAAGCGTAGAGTATATAGACATTGCGACAAGTAGCAGCAATGTTTTTAAAAGTAGGTCAGCAATACAAGCGTCCTTACGAACACAACAAGCGAGCCATTCTAACAAATTATTCATATTCTATTTGACCGAAAGTATTGACTGGAGACTAAATGGGGGTCTCTGTGGCTGAGTGGTTAAGCCCTTTGCCTCGTGAGTCGAAGGTCGTTGGTTCGAATCCGGACCGTGCCGTTCTGTTCACGAGTGCAGTTTTTCCAGAGACTCCTAGGATTGTTGCTGGAGCTACGGAGTTCGTGCTTTGTGCAATACTCTCGTCAGGTGGCTTGCCATTTCTGCGGAGAGGGACCGAGCCATATGGGGTAAAACCCGGTGCAATGAAGTCAATCACTCTTTAACACACTCTAACACTGGTACAATAATTTTCTAGCGTTTTGTCATCTATATCCTTGAGTTTTGTCATCTATATCCTTGAGTTTTGTCATCTATATCCTTGAGTTTTGTCATCTATATCCTTGAGTTTTGTCATCTATATCCTTGAGTTCTGTCATCTATATCCTTGAGTTTTGTCATCTATATCCTTAAGTTTTGTCATCTATATCCTTGAGTTTTGTAATCTTATCCTTGAGTTTTGTAATCTATATCCTTGAGTTTTAAAATGTCATATAAAAACTGAAAATTGCTGCTTTGGGTTTCCAAAAGCATGAATCGTTCATTCAGAGAATTAAGTGTAATGTCCAAAATAATTGAAAAAGTTTATTTTACATTTATTCTCCTCTGTTAAGGGTTCATCGACAGCTTCTTCAAAGTCAAATTGACACTTTTTCCTTCTGACACTAACTTCAGTTTCGGCAGGAAATTCTGTACTGCATTCAAGATTCTCTGTGGGGTCAAAGGCTCATGAGGTCATGGTGGTAACATGAACCAGGGTTAGCGAGGGCGCGCTAACAAGACCCTGCCCCGACCTCCACGTGGTGACCCTGGAAACAGACTTAGGCTCCGGTCTGGCTAAAAGGGGCAGGGATCGGGGAGAGCTACTCTGGTGCAAGTAGAGATGCAAAGGTAGTCATGCCTGATGGGATCCGCTCGCAACATAGACGAGCGAACTCCCAGAGTGACTATCAATGCTCAACTATCCCGGACGAATCAAAACCATTGAATGGAAGTTGACCCGTGTGAGGCGAAATTCGGAACCCATGCATGCTCTCTCTTGAGTCACTACTCTCTCTCTCTCTCTCTCTCTCTTGCGTTCCCACGGAGGCACTGCTCAGGGGCCGATGAGTATGCTGGGAGTCGAATCGAGTTGTTATCGGCAAGACAAACGATGCAGCAGCGAGCATGGCAGGCAAGAGGGTGTGCGTCCCACCCATATGAGCAGAACTGGGAAGCCCGGCAGAGGCAAACCAGTACAAGCGCGGCAGCAGCAGCGTTGCAGCGGATGTGCGTCCCACCCAAGTATGCGGAACTGGGAAGCCCAGCAGAGGCTAAACAGTGCAAGCGCGACAGCGTCAGCGTTGCAGCGTGTGTGTGTTCCACCCAAATGTGCAAAACAACTGGAATGCCCAGCAGAGGTAAGTCCAGTGCGCGTTCCCACTCGCAGGGAACTACTGCTGCCTTGTAGATTGATTGGGGACAATCAAAGGCTAGCGGAGCAAACCGTAAACAAACCTGAATGGGCGGCAAACCAAGGTATTCATTAAAACGACCGGTTTGCTGGGAAGATGGTGCTCATAAGCCCGGGAGGTCAGACCGTCTAAGGGTCGCTGCCCTGAAAGAAATAGCAGCCCACTGCCTTGTGGGTCAAAGGCTAGCGGAAGAAGCGAATCCGCACACAATAGCTGGCTGAAATCGAACACCCCACCGAAGGATATGCAACTGTGCTCAAATAGGTGCTGAAGGTTGGTGCACGTACATTACGTTCTGATGTTTGGCTGTTTATATATCACAAAGAGAATGATTAAAACAGGCCTAGAACGATCGAAGAAGAAGAAGATTCTCTGTAATCTCATTAGCAGCAATTTTCATCTGATAATATCTAGATTGTCTATAACTTTTCACTTTTTGTATTGTTTCTAATAACATCCTTACACAATCTGACAAATTTATAGTTGCAGATTGCAATAGCTTCGAGACTGAATTTATTTCAAATAAAATATCATGCCAAAGAACTACACAGTATATAAACTTGTAATTGTTCATATTTTTTGCTAATATAATCCTCTTGCTTTAACTTTAGTTTCTGCATCTCTGTTGACGTCTTCTATTATTTGAAATAGTGCATCATATATTTCACAAAGTTGAAATCGTAAAAGGTTTTAAAACATCTACTCTGCTTGACCACATAGAAGCACTCAGTTGTCTTTAAAGTTAATTGTGAAACATGAATTTGGTAAAAATAGAGCAATAAATAACAAACGTAAAAGTAGGCAAATGCAAATGTTTCTTAAGCAACTCTCTATCACACATAGAACGCAAAATTAGCCCAATATTACCTTCATAACTCTATCTATCACACACAGGTTATGCACCTGGGATATACCCAGTCCATGCAAATGTTATTTTTTAATTCGAGTCCCTATTGTCCTAACATAATCATTTTCAATGATAAATAATAAGTAACTACAATTGCTGTAAAAAACAATAATTCTCTTACCTGATATACTTTTTAAACACAAACATTGAATTAGTATAAATGCACAAATTTTATACTGATACAGATATATTATATATCTGGTTTTCTGATTTAAACACAGGAACAGCCACATGCCACTTCTGGAGACAAACTAATATTACAATCAAATATTGGCAACAATTGTAAGCTCAAAGCAGAACTATCAACACGTAACATGTGCAATCGTCTTTATGGGATAATTACCGCACCTTAGCTTTTAGGACCAAGGGGAATTACCAACAAAAATCATAGCTTCTCACTGTCAGATCACAAGTCTTTCGGCAAGGAGCGTCAGCGATGCACCTGCACCCCAAACCGAAACCAAAATGTACGAAAAGCGCCTAGTCAAAGGCGTGCGATAAATTATAAATCGTATACATCAATATTGGAATAAAATAGACCATTATAGAAAAGAGTTGCGTTAAAGATTTTAATTATTGAATGGTTCAAATTTTATTTTGATTTCGCCGCTTTTGCCGCCCTCCACAAAGCATCGACTGATGCGGCCACCTCTTTGCATCATAGCACCGAACGGCCCTGTGGCCATATTAGCAACGTTAACGGGTGCGAGTAGTCATGCTAGAAATACCGGCATATTGTCACATCTCGCTTGTCACACCCAGAAGAGCCTAAGTATACGCCTCCGACGTATAAATTAAAATGCATTTTGTCTTTCTACTCTGATGCATGCATGGTATACTTTTCCAATAGTATAAACATAGAGTAAGATGATCAACACGCTGACACTGTACACAGAAACCTTGATGTTGATGGTTGATATGCTATTTCTGCACACCCCCTGCTTGCGGTAGCTGATCATTAATTTGAAACATCACTGTACAACGAAATGTAAGAATCAAGATTTAAAATTATTAAGTAATATCATGGTTATGTCCCCTGCATGATATAATGAATTGGACGCGTTGCCAAGGATAGAGTGGTATGGAGAATTGCTTGCAGGCCAAATGGAACTTGTATCGTTACGAGGGAAATTCAATAAAATAATGTTACGAGATGAGAACAAATATTTCTTCACAGAAAAAACGCAAATTAAAATAAAACTGGTTGATGACATAAATAAAAATGAGAATATCGAAATAATTTGAACAAAACATATTGAAGTAATTTGAACACAAAATATTGAAGTAATTTGAACACAACATATTGAAGTAATTTGAACACAAAATATTGAAGTAATTTGAACACAACATATTGAAGTAATTTGGACACAAAATATTGAAGTAATTTGGACACAAAATATTGAAGTAATTTGGACACAAAATATTGAAGTAATTTGGACACACCATATTGAAGTAATTTGGACACACCATATTGAAGTAATTTGGACACAAAATATTGAAGTAATTTGAACACAACATATTGAAGTAATTTGAACAAAACATATTGAAGTAATTTGGACACAACATATTGAAGTAATTTGGACACAAAATATTGAAGTAATTTGGACATAAAATATTGAAGTAATTTGGACAGACTTGTCATCTATAGCATCAAAAGTTGGACTGCAGATAAGCTATGAAAAAACAAATATAATGAAGACACCTATGGCAAGTAATGCAGATATCACACTGGAATCTAATATGATAAAAATAACAGAGCAGTTCACCTATTTGCGTAGCAATTTTGATTGCACAGGAAATGTTAAAAAGAAATTATGATACGAATTGGCAAAGCAACATCAGCTTTTAAAAGTCTAAATAAAATATGGAACTGCAAGTTATATAGTATTAAAACTAAATTACGAATTTTCAATTCAAATGTTGTATCAATCCTAACATATGCCAGCGAGAGTTGGAAAATGACTAAAGATATAGAAAGCAAGTTGAATGCATTTGAAAATAGATGTCTGCGAAAAATAATGAATATAAAATGGAACGAATTCAGGAGAAGTGATGAAATCAGAGACATGTCTGGTCAACCACTAGTGACAACTGTTATAAGAAAGAGAAGATGGAGATATGTTGGGCACACCTTGAGGAGAAATGATCAACGAATATCAAAGCAGGCATTGAAGTGGGATGCAAAGGGTTCAAGAAAGAGAGGTCGACCTAAGGAGACCCTGAAGCGAACTTTGCTGAGAGAGGCAGGAAATATCGGTCTCAGTTCCATGGAGGAAATTGAGCGAGTTGCCCAGGATAGAGCGATATGGAGAAATTACTTGCAGGCCCTATGTAACGTATAACGGTACGAGAGGCATTATTATTATAATTTGGACATAAATATTGAAATAGGGGAAGACTGCAGTAAAACTTGGTAAATAGTGAAACACGTACAAACAAAGTACTATAGTTTTACAAAATACATAAACAGTGACGATAAACAGCAACGTTTCGACCAACAAGGCCTTTATCAACAAACGAACAAACAGGAGTGACAAATTAAAATGAAACACAAATGGACGACCAAATACCAACGTATCTAAGGAAAATCTGGAATAAAACGAATAACGAAATAAATGTAACACAGCCATCTGATCATGTTCCTCTGATGATCGTAGTCGATTTGCTCTGGAGAATCGGTTGATTTCTTTGTATGGTACCTTGCGACCACGCGGGCTCAACGTATTACATTCTTATGCTTCTTAGTACTTTCTCTTCCCATGCTTTGTAATCTCTATGGGTATATGTTGCATGTATTACATTCTTATGCTTCTTAGTACTTTCTCTTCCCATGCTTTATAATCTATATGTGTATATGTTGCACGTATTCAAGTTATATATTTACTAGATGTTTCATTGTTTCTTTTCTATTTCTAGTTTTTATGTGTGTTTTTGTGTTACATTTATTTCGTTATTCGTTTTATTCCAGATTTTCCTTAGATACGTTGGTATTTGGTCGTCCATTTGTGTTTCATTTTAATTTGTCACTCCTGTTTGTTCGTTTGCTTGATAAAGGCCTTGTTGGTCGAAACGTTGCTGTTTATCGTCACTGTTTATGTATTTTGTAAAACTATAGTACTTTGTTTGTACGTGTTTCACTACATAAATATTGTAGTAATTTGGACACAAAATATTGAAGTAATTTGGACATAAAATATTGAAGTAATTTGGACATAAAATATTGAAGTAATTTGGTCATAAAATATTGAAGTAATTTGGACATAAAATATTGAAGTAATTTGGTAATAAAATATTGAAGTAATTTGGACATAAAATATTGAAGTAATTTGGACATAGAATATTGAAGTAATTTGGGCACAAAATATTGGAGTTATTTGGACATAAAATATTGAAGTAATTTGGACATAAAATATTGAAGTAATTTGGACACAAAATATTGAAGTTATTTGGACATAGAATATTGAAGTAATTTGGGCACAAAATATTGGAGTTATTTGGACATAAAATATTGAAGTAATTTGGACATAAAATATTGAAGTAATTTGGACATAAAATATTGCAGTAATTTGGAAATAAAATATTGAAGTAATTTGGACATAAAATATTGAAGTAATTTGGACATAAAATATTGAAGTAATTTGGACATAAAATATTGAAGTAATTTGGACATAAAATATTGAAGTAATTTGGACACAAAATATTGAAGTAATTTGGACATAAAATATTGAAGTAATTTGGACATAAAATATTGAAGTAATTTGGACATAAAATATTGAAGGACTGGATCTGATAATTATGGAAGGAGACGTCACAGCAAAGTAGAAAAAAGGAAAACAAGGATGAAAATAAATTCAGCATGTGATATATAATTTGAAAATGGCTGCATCAGAGGCGAGACATCCCATTTTTAGAATATTCGTAAGCACGAGTTCCAAAGTTCTATGGCATGTCATTGTTAAGGTACATAAAGACCTGGCGGTGATGATAGTCATAGTGACGGCGGCTAATAATGAGCAACGGCTGCTTTCATCCTGTATAAGGCGCTGTTCCATTGGGATAGTCAGCCAATGTATAGATATGACATTCTTCAACCTTCATGGAATGTAGCAGCAAAGAAAACTTTCGTCTAAACTAATCCATGTAAACAGATAGATTGTAGGAAGTTGAATTTAAGATTGGTACGGCCAGAAGAGATCAGCACACAAGACGTATGAGTAGGATCATCAATCAACATTGAACTGGTGTGGTTAGTTGCTGGACGCTGTTGAAGATATTGCGAAGGAGATCGGAGGACTTATGGACATGTCTGAAGTGGAATGAAGATATTTCCAAACTAAAACTAAAACACATTCACGCACAAATATCAGAAAATGTGTATGTATAATGATTATTAAAACCCTGCCACATAGAGCATGTTCCAACACTCCCTTTGATGTAGATCAAAAATAATAAGAACAATTTAGTTTAAGTTGAGTTCTAGAGCTAATCATTAACAGTTGCTCTTAAGCTTTATATTGTATGAGAATGCTGCTTTATGTATATGAGAAAAATGAAACAAAATTTCAGAAAATTGATGTAGGGTTGATTAAATAGTCAACGATGCATAAGATAAAATTACAGTTACCTGAGCAACATATATTTTACATTTACAATGAGAGTTTGATTAGTACTTGATTGACAGCTGCAAAGATTCTCTCCAACATATCTAAGTGTTTTGTTATTTTCTTCCAACTTACACACACACACACACACACACACACGTACACACCTGTCTGTAGAACCAATGTTGTCTTAAGCTTCGATCGATCAATAAACGATCACAAAACTGTGTTGAGTTAGCTGTCTACTTCTAGCAATGTGCTGCCGCCAGGTCATTCATTGCACTAACGCCTATCATTAATAATAGCAGTGTGTCGTGTGTAGTTTAATCTACTGTGTAGTTTATTGAAATCGGTGTTTTTATATGTACTTTTTCCCGACATTAATATTGTTATAATACATGATATATATATATATATGCAAAGTTGACGCTGGAACAAATGTGAGAAGAAGAAGTAGTTAATATATATATATATATGCAAAGTTGGAGGCTGGGAACAAATGTGAGAAGAGAGTAGTTATATATATATATATATATATATATATATATATATATATATGCAAAGTTGGACTGGGAACAAATGTGAGAAGAGAAGAGTAGATATATATATATATATATATATATATATATATATGCAAAGTTGACGCTGGGAACAAATGTGAGAAGAGAAGAGTAGTTAAATATATATATATATATATATATATAGCAAAGTTGGACGCTGGGAACAAATGTGAGAAGAAAAGTAGTTAATATTATATATATATATATGCAAAGTGAGTGGGAACAAATGTGAGAAGAAGAGAGTAGTTATATATATATGCAAAGTTGGACGCTGGGAACAAATGTGAGAAGAAGAGAGTAGTTAATATAGGACAACAGAAACAGACAGGCCGGCAGTACAAATTGGAGACAATAATTTTAAACAAATGATATTAACAAACACACAACAAACCATCATAAAATTGTTAGTATAGGAAATATTAAAGCAAAGTAGTATATAGGGCATATGTATATCAAGAAAGTCGCGGGTGTGTGTGTGTGCGTGTGTGTGTGTGCGAGCGTGTGTGTGTGTCAGAAAACAAATTATTTCTAAAAAATAAGAAATTGTACATCAAGAAAATTAAAACAATAAATCAAGAAATGTTGTGTCTTAAAATTTAAAACAAAACAACCGGCTACTGTGTGTCAGCAAACGTTTGAGACAAAACTAACAATAAAATAAAACCTAACCCAAAAAACAACATAAAACTGTAGAAGATATTTGAGAATCTGTAACTGAAGTCTCTCAAATTTCGAACGCCGTTTTGCAGTCTTGATATTTTCTTTAGGATAGGCATACCGAAGGTTGGAAATAAAGAGGTTTAATCATGTCTGTTCAGTGTACATAATCGTCATCTGCTTTATATAGTTCATCATATGCATCAACCCCAATGGTATCAATAAGTTATTGCGTAATGAATGTGTCCTTTCGACGCCCTTTTAATCTCCTATTTATTGGACATTACTTTCTTTTCATTTCCATTTCTCCTCCTTCCGTTGAATCTTCTTTGTTATCCATTCACGCTTGTCCGTGTCTACCTTCAAACCATGTCTCATTCCTCTAATTCCTGCCACGTTGCTTTCTTCTTCCCTTGGCGTCCATATATTCTACTTTCTTTAGCGACCACCATTCTGTCTCTGAGTTCCATTCTTCTACCTTCGAAGTTCGTTTTTTTTCGCCATTTAAAGTTCATTTTTTCTTCACTCGATGTCCATTTTTCTTTCTTAACGGTCCTTTTTTTCTCATTCCTTTGTCCTTTTCTTTTACCCTCTTTGCTGTTCATTTATTTTTTCACGTCCCTTCCGTCTCTTCCATTTTATCTTCAACGTCCCTTCCTACTCTACTATTTGACGACCCTTCATGCTCTTCCTTTGACATCACTTTCTTCACTTCCTTTGACATCACTTTCTTCACTCCTTTTGACATCCCTTTCTTCACTTCCTTTGACATCACTTTTTCACTTCCTTTGACATCACTTTCTTCACTTCCTTTTGACATCACTTTCTTCACTTCCTTTTGACATCACTTTCTTCACTTCCTTTGACATCACTTTCTCACTTCCTTTGACATCACTTCTTCACTTCCTTTGACTCACTTCTTCACTTCTTTGACATCACTTCTTCACTTCCTTTTGACGTCACTTTCTTCACTTCCTTTGACATCACTTTCTTCACTTCCTTTGACGTCACTTTCTTCACTTCCTTTGACATCACTTTCTTCACTTCCTTTGACGTCACTTCTTCACTTCCTTTGACGTCACTTTCTTCACTTCCTTTTGACGTCACTTTCTTCACTTCCTTTTGACGTCACTTTCTTCACTTCCTTTTGACATCACTTTCTTCACTTCCTTTTGACGTCACTTTCTTCACTTCCTTTTGACATCACTTTCTTCACTTCCTTTTGACATCACTTTCTTCACTTCCTTTTGACGTCACTTTCTTCACTTCCTTTTGACATCACTTTCTTCACTTCCTTTTGACATCACTTTCTTCACTTCCTTTTGACATCACTTTCTTCACTTCCTTTGACATCACTTTCTTCACTTCCTTTGACGTCCCTTTCTTCACTTCCTTTGACATCACTTTCTTCACTTCCTTTGACATCACTTTCTTCACTTCCTTTGACGTCACTTTCTTCACTTCCTTTGACATCACTTTCTTCACTTCCTTTGACGTCCCTTCTTCACTTCCTTTTGACATCACTTTCTTCACTTCCTTTTGACATCACTTTCTTCACTTCCTTTTGACATCACTTTCTTCACTTCCTTTTGACATCACTTTCTTCACTTCCTTTTGACATCACTTTCTTCACTTCCTTTTGACATCACTTTCTTCACTTCCTTTTGACGTCACTTTCTTCACTTCCTTTTGACATCACTTTCTTCACTTCCTTTTGACATCACTTTCTTCACTTCCTTTTGACATCACTTTCTTCACTTCCTTTTGACATCACTTTCTTCACTTCCTTTTGACATCACTTTCTTCACTTCCTTTTGACGTCCCTTTCTTCACTTCCTTTTGACATCACTTTCTTCACTTCCTTTTGACGTCCCTTTCTTCACTTCCTTTTGACATCACTTTCTTCACTTCCTTTTGACGTTCTTTCTTCACTTCCATGTAGTCTTTTTGCACCCTTTTTCTCTTCCCTCTTCTTCCTTGTCATCTCCCTTTTCCCTTCCTTTGACGTTTCTTCTTTCTTAACTTTGACGTTTCTTTCTTTCTTAACTTTGACGTTTCTTCTTTTCTTAACTTTGACGTTCTTTCTTTCTTAACTTTGACGTTTCTTTCTTTTCTTAACCTTGACGTTTCTTTCTTTTCTTAACTTTGACGTGACTTTCTTTTCTTAACTTTGACGTGACTTTCTTTTCTTAACTTTGACTTGACTTTCGTCTTTTCAGTTTGACGTTTTTTCCGCTCTACTGTTGTACGTTTTTTTCTTCTCCTCCACCAGATTTCGCTTTCAAGTATTCTGTTTCTAACTGACTACCAAACCTTATGATCCTTTTAGAAAACTCTACATATTTTTAGATTTTTCAGTCGCACGTGCGGGGCCACGTACGAGGGAATCAAAGAATAGTACCACTGCAACCTACAAGGCATGTCGTAAGAGACTTTGATGTATGACCTAAGGAAGCTACCTAGTAAATAAAAATCATAGCAGAAATCGGATGTGCTGACCTACTTGTAGGTGCATAACTGGCATAACGTACAATCGCTCTTAGACTAAGATCCATACACAACACACAAAGTGGTTAACAAGTACAATGCTCTTAGACTCAGATCCATACACATCACACAAGTGGTTAACAAGTACAATCGCTCTTGACTCAGATCACTACACATCACACAAAGTGGTTAACAAGTACAATCGCTCTTAGACTCAGATCACATACACAACACACAAAGTGGTTAACAAGTACAATCGCTCTTAGACTCAGATGACATACACATCACACAAAGTGGTTAACAAGTACAATCGCTCTTAGACTCAGATCACATACACATCACACAAAGTGGTTAACAAGTACAATCGCTCTTAGACTCAGATCACATACACAACACACAAAGTGGTTAACAAGTACAATCGCTCTTAGACTCAGATCACATACACAACACACAAAGTGGTTAACAAGTACAATCGCTCTTAGACTCAGATCACATACACATCACACAAAGTGGTTAACAAGTACAATCGCTCTTAGACTCAGATCACATACACATCACACAAAGTGGTTAACAAGTGATCGATATGAAGTGTTCGTAGAAGAAGATAATTTTCAGTGGGTCTCTACTTGTTCTTATATTTAATAACTACTTTATTTCACTTATCGCTTAACTAACTGACTGACGCTTCAACCTGTGATAGCATTTCATCTATCGCTTAACTAACTGACTGACGCTTCAACCTGTGATAGCATTTCATCTACTGTTTAACAAACTGACTGACGCTTCAACCTGTGATAGCATTTCATCTATCGCTTAACTAACTGACTAAAGCTTCAACCTGTGATAGCATTTCATCTACTGTTTAACAAACTGACTGACGCTTCAACCTGTGATAGCATTTCATCTATCGCTTAACTAACTGACTGACGCTTCAACCTGTGATAGCATTTCATCTACTGTTTAACAAACTGACTGACGCTTCAACCTGTGATAGCATTTCATCTATCGCTTAACTAACTGACTAAAGCTTCAACCTGTGATAGCATTTCATCTACTGTTTAACAAACTGACTGACGCTTCAACCTGTGATAGCATTTCATCTATCGCTTAACTAACTGACTGACGCTTCAACCTGTGATAGCATTTCATCTACTGTTTAACAAACTGACTGACGCTTCAACCTGTGATAGCATTTCATCTATCGCTTAACTAACTGACTGAAGCTTCAACCTGTGATAGCATTTCATCTACTGTTTAACAAACTGACTGACGCTTCAACCTCTGATAGCATTTCATCTACTGTTTAACAAACTGACTGACGCTTCAACCTGTGATAGCATTTCATCTACTGTTTAACTAACTGACTGACGCTTCAACCTGTGATAGCATTTCATCTACTGTTTAACTAACTGACTAACGCTTCAACCTGTGATAGCATTTCATCTACCGCTTAACTAACTGACTGACGCTTCAACCTGTGATATCATTTCATCTATCGCTTAACTAACTGACTGAAGCTTCAACCTGTGATAGCATTTCATCTACTGTTTAACAAACTGACTGACGCTTCAACCTGTGATAGCATTTCATCTATCGCTTAACTAACTGACTGAAGCTTCAACCTGTGATAGCATTTCATTTACTGTTTAACAAACTGACTGACGCTTCAACCTGTGATAGCATTTCATCTATCGCTTAACTAACTGACTAAAGCTTCAACCTGTGATAGCATTTCATCTACTGTTTAACAAACTGACTGACGCTTCAACCTGTGATAGCATTTCATCTACCGCTTAACTAACTGACGCTTCAATCTGTGATAGCATTTCATCTACCGCTGACTGGCTCTTCAACCTGTGATAGCATTTCGTCTACTGTTTTACTAACTAACTGACACTTCAACCTGTGATAGTATTTCATCTCAAAGATATCTCCATATTCTGTTTACACTTTTTATGCAGAATCCATGTTGTTGAATCGATAATGTGCAACTAGCCAAATACGCGGAGTGACTATTCTTTCCTGCAGAACAATATCGATATTAGTTTAAGGATATGTATTATTATTAGTTTAAAGATATGTATTATTGTTAGTTTAAGGATAGAAAATCCTCTTTTCTTTGAACAACGTGTTTAAACATCGTAAAAATTGTCTTACAGTATCGAACCTTAGTGGTTCTCCAACTGAAAAATTCATATTACAAGGCTCTCTTGATCTTTACACAGTAGCCTAAACTAGCCTAATGTCTTGAATAACACTAACGTAACCAGAGGCGGCTCGTCATTAAGGACCAGTGGAGCCTGACCACACCAAAATAATGTGTAACGTGTATTTATTATTTTATAAATTAAAAATAACAACCCAAATCCATGATTTTTTCTAACAAATATTTGTCTGGCGCCACCAGCAAAAATGGTCACGAACCGCCACTGAACATAATTATTAGTTGTAACACATAGACTAATTGATTGATTGAATCATCATCACTGCACTTAGATTATTAACCATGTGTGCTTCGATCACATTTTTACACAAGAAGATCTTAGCGTCAGTGCACGATCTCCGTAGTGCTGGCGAGAGTCACCGATATAGTTTTAAGAACGATGAACTATTGCATGAATTTTATTTTAAATGAATATTTCTCAGGCAGTGGCTTTCCACATTCTCTTATCGATTTTAAAGTGTCACGTGTTATTGCAAGCGCTCAACTGGTCTGTCTCAGAGCTAGGAACTCAACCTCACCTACAGTGAGATCAGATAAAAACAGTCGGATCACACGAAAATGTAGAAAGTGCAGCGCTTTGTGTCTGTAGTCTTTCTTGTGTCTGTAGTCTTTCTTGTGTCTGTAGTCTTTCTTATGTCTATAGTCTTTTTTGTGTCTGTAGTCTTTCTTGTGTCTGTAGTCTTTCTTGTGTCTGTAGTCTTTCTTGTGTCTGTAGTCTTTCTTGTGTCTGTAGTCTTTCTTGTGTCTGTAGTCTTTCTTGTGTCTGTAGTCTTTCTTGTGTCTGTAGTCTTTCTTGTGTCTAGTCTTTCTTGTGTCTGTAGTCTTTCTGTGTCTGTGTCTCGTGTGTCTGTTGTCTCGTGTGTCTGCAAATTTCGGTCTGTAATGTTTCATGTATCTGTAATGTTTCATGTATCTGTAATGTTTCATGTATCTGTAATGTTTCATGTATCTGTAATGTTTCTGTATCTGTATGTTTCATGTATCTGTAATGTTTCATGTATCTGCATATTCTGTATCTGTAATGTTTCATGTATCTGTAATGTTTCATGTATCTGTAATGTTTCATGTATCTGAATGTTTCATGTATCTGTAATTTCATGTCTGTAATGTTCATGTATCTGAATGTTCTGCATGCGTATCTGTTCGAATGTTTCATGTATCTGAATCATGTATCTATGTTCGTATCTGTAATGTTTCTGTATCTGTAATGTTCATGTATCGTAATGTTTCATGTATCTGTAATGTTCTTCATTAATGTTCTGATCAATGTTTCTGTATCTGTAATGTTTCATGTATCTGTAATGTTTCATGTAGTCTGCAATGTTTCTGTATCTGAATGTTCATGTATCTAATGTTCATGTATCTGTAATGTTTCATGTATCTGTAATGTTTCATGTATCTGCAATGTTTCATGTATCTGCAATGTTTCATGTATCTGCAATGTTTATGTATCTGAATGTTTCATTTTAAATGTAATGTTTCATGTAACTGCAATATTTCATCCAGTGCATGTAATGTTTCATCCAGTGTCTGCAATATTTCATCCAGTGCATGTAATATTTCATCCAGTGCTTGCATTGTAACAAGCGATAAATAAGTAGACAGTCAGCAAGTTTTATTTACAATATTCATTGATGCCGGTGTTTCACCTAGGATTCTTAAAACTGAGTATTCACTTTTCTCTTGTGCCTGCAGTCTCTCAAGTGCCAGCGGCGTCTCCTGAGACTGCAGTCTCTCAATGACATGAAGTGGCTCCGGTTACTACAGTCTCTCCAGCGCCTGCGGTGTCTCCTATGACTGCAGTCTCTCAATGGCCTGGAGTTCATAGTTCATATGTACGGTTCCAACTTCACTACAACGGGTCACCCCATAATTGCTCCGTTCCTGTGCCAACGAAAATCACACGAAGTGCTAACAACTGTCACCTGTGTCAGTTGGAACTAATTCCAGAATGAAACAGCTGTACCGCCACAAAAGCAACCTGCACCGCATAAATGCATATGGCCGTCGCTAAAGCGTCAACACAAAACTGTTCATCACATGAATTGCAATTCATTTCGAAGGGAACATCAATCACGACAAAATCCAGCTTTCTGCACACGCAATATCCCTACATATGGCAGATTGAGTCGGTTCGTCATAACCACTGTCCGCCATTTTCTGAATACACACAACAAACGCACGGTTGATACAGCAAAAGGCATTTCATGTAATATTCATAGCTCACAGAGTTGCTCAAGCACTAACTCAGTATCTCGGCAAACTAAACCGGAAAATACCCTACCAAACATGGCGGAAATGCGCTAGCAAAGTCGTGTCAAGAATCAAACAGTCCTGATTCTGAATGGCCTTCCCGCATTACGCCGTTGCTGGTCTGAAGTGTCTCCTGTTACTACAGTCTCTCCAGCGCCTGCGGTGTCTCTTGGGACTGAAGTGTCTCCTGTTACTACAGTCTCTCCAGCGCCTGCGGTGTCTCTTGGGACTGAAGTGTCTCCTGTTACTAGTCTCTCCAGCGCCTGCGGTGTCTCCTGGGACTGCAGTCTCTCATTGGCCGGAAGTGTCTCCTGTTACTACAGTCTCTCCAGCGCATGTGGTGTCGCCTGTGTCTATAGTGTCCCCTGTGTCTTCAGACTCTGCAGTTTACTCATTGTCTGCAGCATCACCAGTGTCTATAATGTTTTCTGTGTCTGCATTGTCTCCGGTGTTTCATGTGTCTCTAGTGCTTCCTTTGTGCGTCTCCAGTGTCTGCAATGTCTCCTGTGTCTCAAGTGCTTCCTGTGCCTCCAGTGTCTGCAACGTCTCTGTGTCTCCAGTGTTTACTATGTCGGCAGTGTCTCCTGTGTCTCCAGTGTTTTCTGTGTCTCCAGTGCCTGCAATGTCGTCAGTGACTGCAATGTCTCTTATGTATACAATAACAACAATTTTAAAACATTGACGATCTACTTCTTCTTGGTCCTCTCTGTTAACAAATACTTCTAAACCACTTATTCTTATGACTTGTCTGTGATTTCAACTTTTTTTAAATGTAAGTACGGATATGATATATTTACAACAAAGATGTGATATCTGCGGCTTGGGTACCAGGCAGTGGCGTATGCTCAATGCGTGCTACATGTGAGGCGCACGCCTATACCAGGCCAGAATGACCCAAAAAATTATTATTATGTTAAGTATTCACAGCAATATTTACTATTAAGTATTTATAGAAGGGCTATAAGTAACTGTCTAAGTAAGCCATCGCTTGGGACGTGTTATCACATGCATGGTGTGTGTTTCCGGTATTTTAGTAATTAGGAGTTGTGACTCGTATCTCCGAAAAAGGTTCGGTGGTTTCCATCTTAACGCGTGCTTGTCTTCGGAATCTAACGTCAACTGTTACGTTTTGTGGAACGGGCGAAGGGAGAGATTGGCTGACAGGTTGTGGTTTTATGTAAAGAATGTGTGCGGGGAAAAATCAGCACTAACAATTGAAGGGCTTGGTGTTTAAAAGACGTTTATGAGGAATGTTTGACTATGTACGACTGAAAAATTAACTTGTGGAACTTTATTGTACGGAGTTCTATGATAAGTCAAATTATGACTTACTACAGTTTTTAGTTCAAAATGATCTCAGTTCAGGTTTTAAAGAAGTGTTTAAACTGATAGAATTGATCATGACTAATCAGCAACTACTGCGTTCTGTTGAAAGGTCGTTTTCAGCATTAATGCTAATTCATAGTTGCTGCAGATCTACACAAGGTCAAGATACTCTCCAACCTTAGCCTTTATCGATTGAAAAGGAACGTTTGAGTAAGGTTAGAATAAAGAATACATTTACGATGCTGCTACAGACAATTGTCTGCAAAAAGGAAAGAAAAATTGATCTGATCTTCAAATGAAATATGTTTTCTTCTTCCCCCTTCGCCCCCAGGAAGTCATAGGTCTGCAGCCAAGGCCTTCCAAGCCCGCCTATCTAAGGCCATCTTTTCCAAATCTCCTCCTTGCAGGGTCCTTCTTCTTCCTTGGGTGGTGAGCTATGAATTTTCCTGGTTGTGGTTTCTGTAGCTACCTAGTAATTTTTACGGGGTGGGGTAGCTAGCCCCGCTCCCAACCTCCTTAGTCGCCTCTTACGACATGCGTGGCAGGTAACAGTGGTTCTATTCTTTACACCCCAATTTGGGACCCAGTAACCATTCGGGCGAAATGAAATATGTACTATTTAAAAAAAAGATATTTCCCACAGTTTAATAACTATGGGTGCATAACTGATTATAGTTAGCTTTTCAATTAAAATGGAAAAGATGTTAAATAGAAGGGGCATATATTCATTTTAAGTAGCAGAACACCTATCACACATTATCAGGCTACGCCGCTGTTACCAGCACATCTGCTTTAGCCATGCGATTTTGTTGGGTGTCCTTTTCCTATAGTTTGATGATGGTAGATTTCATAGCAATTACAATTAGCTTTGAATGTGTAAAATACTGTCTGGACGGTCGCTTTATAGACTGTTCTTTTCGATTTTTAACATCCAATTGTTCTTTTGCGTGCTCAACTTAATTACAAGACCCTACACTTTATCGTCCGTCTCCGATAGGTACATGCATTCTATTTTAGCTTTATTGTAATAAAGAATGTCTGGATAATAGCCCCACCGATTCTTAATTGACTCAAACTTAGTACTTTCGTATCGCGATGTAAACACCCTAGCTCAACGCAACAGTTTGGACAGAAGCACATGGTCATTCTATATCTCCGAACATTAAAAAAAAGTTACGGCAATGTTGGGAACCTAGAGTTGAATAATACAATTTGCTATGGCCATGATATTAATGTAGAAAGTTCAAAACGAATGAAGAAGCAGAATTGTACACACAACGTTTGTACAGACAGCATCGTAAATATAGACTTTCCTACAGACATGAAGAATATCTCTTTTGGCAACAGCCAATACAAGCTGGCCTGGTTTCTGGGGTTGAAGTTCATTCACTGCCTGTCTCGTTTTGGATGCTGTGACAAATACGTCAGATTCTAGAAAGAAGAGGGAGAAGAAAAGAAGAAAAAACAATCATTGAGGTCGGACTCAAGGACAAGCCGATATTAATGGCCGCCCCAATATAGGATTGATATCGATCGCAGTGAACGTGCGTAGGAGGTGGCTATTATTAGACTGAGCTGACGCATGCGTATAACAGTATACTCCGTATTCAATGGAATATTCCGTTTATTGAGAACGCTCAGAAGAATCTTCAGACAGCTTCCGCTAATCTTTTCTTTCTATCATTCAACACTTATATCTGTCTGTTTCGTGGTATGAGTTATCAATGCTGTCTTTCCGTTCTTGGTGTGAGAGTCTACATTGATGGTAGCCTGTTTTCTATTGTTATCCAACACTGATCTTTGCCCGCTTCCAACTAGTATTCTTCTTCTTTGCGTTTGGTTTTGTATGCTCGTCTAAACCATGAGATGGGCTGCCTCTATGAAGCTGCATGTCAGTTGAAGTTCTTCGAGAGTTCATAGCTGCTCTGAGTTTGTTATGGCCAATTTGCTCTGTAAGCTTTGTTCATTAGTATCGTTGGTGTATGTATGCATGACTGTAGGATGTGCTCTGGAGTCTGTGTTTCTGTCTGGCATGCACACTGTGCAGTCTGAGCAGGCTTTATTCTGTGAATGTGATGGTTGAGCCTACAGTGACCTGTTCTTAGGCGAAAGATTGTTGTATGCTGTTTTCTGTTTAGTCTGCTGATGGGATCGTGTGGGTGTTTGCTATGGGTTTGTTGCCTCCACAACTCTTTGAACTTTCGCTTGATATGTGTCTTGATTTCTGGTAGTGACAATAGGTGTTTGGGTCCCAATATACTATTGTGAATACTAGTTGTTTGGGTCTATATGACAGACAACTTGGCCATATGGACCCAAACAACTAGTATTCAACATGGATGTTTTCTCATTTCCAACTATTATTCAACACTGATGGTAGCATGTTACTTGTTGCGAGTCAACTTTGATGTTTGTCCGTTTCTTGCTGTCAAGTTATTGTTTATATGTTTATTTATGAGAAGAACGCTAGAATCTTCCAACAATGTTTTTAACATGAGAAGCATATTTATGTGCCAAAAACTGTAATGGATTTTAAGAAAGTTTTAAAATGTTTAAGTTAAATTTCATCGAAAAATTGTCAACTTGTGCTGAAGATGTATGTATGAATTCTGGAAAGTCATTAACTTTCCCAGCCTCAGCGTTACTTCGAGCTTTTAGAAAAGTAACAGCTAAATCTTCTCCGAAGTTAGTTAGTTAGTTTGTTCCTTTCGTGCCAAAGGCACATAGGGCAGAGGTTTTAGATCTCCATGTGATACGGTTCTTTGCTAGCAGTTGCAGATCTTGTATGGTTTTACATCCCAATAGTTTACTTTCTTGTTGGATGGTTCTTCGAGGAGTGGTCTTTGGTCTTCCACGTTTTCTTTTCCCAACTGGTGACCACATAAGGACTTGTCGATTTAGTCTCTTTTCGTCTGATCTAAGCACATGACCTAAATATTTCCACCGTCGTTTCCTTATAATATTTGATATGGGTTGTTGGTGTGTTCTATCTCTCACTGTGTTGTTAGAAACGAAATCACTCCATTTTACTTTTAATAATTTTCGTAGACATTTATTCTCAAAGCTGTCCAGTTTCTTATCAATTTTCTTTGTTGATTTCCAACTTTCACAACCGTAGGTCAGTACAGGAATCACACATGACCTAAATAATTTAACTTTTGTGCATATACTAAAGTCTTGAGATTGCCAGATATTCGTTAATTTAGTGAAGGCACTAGCTGCTATAGCAATACGAGAGTTTATTTCTTTCATCGTGTCTCCGTTGTTTGACACTTTACTACCCAAATATGTAAAATGTTCAACTTTCTCCAGTGTTTGGCCATTTATTACGATGTTGTCTGTCGAGTTTGTGAGGTCCATAATTTTGGTCTTGGCAGAATTAATCTGAGACCAACCTGTTCTGCAAGTGTGCAAAGATTGCTCGTTAGTTTGTGGGTTGCTTGTGTAGTTGAATTCAATATGGCCACGTCATCGGCAAAGTCGAGATCAAATAGTCTGCTGTTATTAAGCCATTTGATGCCTAGTTGATCATCTTGGGTGCATTTGCGCATGATCCAGTCTATAGCTATTCCAAAAAGCATAGGTGACATAACGCAGCCCTACTTCACACCCGAATTGACTGTGAACCAGTCTGAGTTTCCTGCATCTGTTCTTACACAGCAGGATGCTTCAGAATAGAAGGCTTTTATAATATTGATGTACTTTTCCTGGAAGCCATAGGTCTTAAGAATCTCCGAAGTGGACGACTGCATAACTCTCGCTGCATTGTAACATGCTGTCTCAGACAATATCCTGATATTTGAAAAAACTTCTGAAAAGTTGTTTAGAGATAGATCTCAATCAAGTTATGAAAAATAGTTTCAAGTAGATAGATCTCAATCAAGTTATGGAAAATAGTTTCAAGTAGATAGATCTCAATCAAGTTATGGAAAATAGTTGCAAGTTTAGATAGATCTCAATCAAGTTATGGAAAATAGTTTCAAGTACATAGATCTCAATCAAGTTATGGAAAATAGTTTCTAGTTTAGATAGATCTCAATCAAGTTATGGAAAATAGTTTCAAGTACATAGATCTCAATCAAGTTATGGAAAATAGTTTCAAGTACATAGATCTCAATCAAGTTATGGAAAATAGTTTCAAGTACATAGATTTCAATCAAGTTATGGAAAATAGTTTCAAGTACATAGATTTCAATTAAGTTATGGAAAATAGTTTCAAGTTTAGATAGATCTCAATGGGGCCGGGATGTTTATCTGACTATGTGGTTAACCCGTTACCTTTCGTCCCGAAAGCCACGAGTTCGAATCCGGACAGCACCATTTAAACAAATGCATTGTTTCCAGTTCTTCCACATGAAGTACTTTAGTAGTACACTATTAATAATGCATTCTGTACTGGTATTTCAGGTTAAAGTTAATTCTGATTCGATTCTTCAGTAGGCAGTGAGTGGTATGTAGCTATGTCCCGCTCCTTCTACAGGCAGTGAGTGGTATGTAGCTCTCTCCCTATTCTTCTACAGGCAGTGAGTGGCATGTAGCTCTGTCCCGCTCCTTCTACCGACAGTGAGTGGTATGTAACTGTCTCGCTCCTTCTACTGGCAGTGAGTGGTATGTAGCTCTCTCCCTATTCTTCTCTACAGGGTAGTGAGTGGCATGTAGCTCTCTCCCTATTCTTCTACAGGTAGTGAGTGGCATGTAGCTCTCTCCCTATTCTTCTACAGGCAGTGAGTGGCATGTAGCTCTGTCCCGCTCCTTCTACCGACAGTGAGTGGTATGTAACTGTCTCGCTCCTTCTACTGGCAGTGAGTGGTATGTAGCTCTCTCCCTATTCTTCTACAGGTAGTGAGTGGCATGTAGCTCTCTCCCTATTCTTCTACAGGCAGTGAGTGGCATGTAGCTCTGTCCCGCTCCTTCTACCGACAGTGAGTGGTATGTAACTGTCTCGCTCCTTCTACAGGCAGTGAGTGGTATGTAGCTCTCTCCCTATTCTTCTACAGGTAGTGAGTGGTATGTAGCTCTGTCCCGCTTCTTCTACAGGCAGTGAGTGGTATGTAGCTCTCTCCCTATTTTTCTACAGGTAGTGAGTGGTATGTAGCTCTGTCCCGCTTCTTCTACAGGCAGTGAATGGTATGTAGCTCTCTCCTTATTCTTCTACAGGCAGTGAGTGGCATGTAGCTCTGTCCCGCTCCTTCTACAGGCAGTGAGTGGTATGTAGCTCTCTCCCTATTCTTCTACAGGCAGTTAGTGGTATGTAGCTCTGTCTCGCTCCTTCTACAGGCAGAGAGTGGCATGTAGCTCTGTCCCTATTCTTCTACAGGTAGTGAGTGGCATGTAGCTCTGTCCTGCTCCTTCTTCAGACAGTGAGTGGTATGTAGCTTTGTCCCGCTCCTTCTAAGGCAATGAGTGGCATGTAGCTCTGTCATTATTCTTCTACAGGCAGAGAGTGGCATGTAGCTGTCCCCCTCTTCTACAGGCAGTGAGTGGTATTTAGCTCTGTCCCACTCCTTATACAGGCAGAGAGTGGCATGTATTTTCTCTTGCTGTGCTACTAAATACTCTTCTTCTTCTTCACCCTTCGCCCCTAGGGAAGCATAGGTCCGCAACCAAGGCCTTCCAAGCCTGCCTATCCAAGGCCATCCTTTCCAGATCTCGCCACTCTCTCCCCGTTTTTTGCATTCCATCTCTAACTCCCGTCTCCAGGTGTTTCTGGGTCTTCCTTACTTCTATTGCCCTGGGGTTCCATCGGAGAGCCTGTCTCGCGATGCTGTCAGGGGTTTCCTCAGTGTGTGTCCTATCCATCGCCACCTTCTGCTCATTATCTCCTGTTCCACCTGCCGTTGTCCTGCCCTATCCCACAGTTCTCTTTTTGTGGTCTTGTCATACCATCTCAAATGGAGTATCCTGCGTAGGCATCTATTGATGAATGTCTGCAGCTTTTTTGGTGTTCACCTTAGTCGTTCTCCATGTCTCCGCTCCATACAGAAGGACAGACTTGACATTTGAATTAAATATCATTATCTTAGTTTTATTCCTGATCATTCCTGAACTCCATAGAATGAACTCCTGATCATTCTTCAGAATGGCAAATGCTGATCTTGCCTTTTCAATGGCCAGCACTAAATACTCTAATTCTGGAAAATGTGTACACAAAAATAGAACATTTAAAGCATAGATTCCCAAACTTTTTCGGCCCACCGCCCACTTTGCTCGACATAAGCTTTTTAACACCCCCACTATAACAGTTTTCATCGTTTCCCCCTTCCCATATATATATATATATGCATGCTCTATTTTCACTTTGACATATAAAATTGATATATGTTCCTGTCATACATGGTCACTTTTCAAATGATTATATACATGAAATAGAAAAGTTGAGGAAAAAATGGATCGTGTAAGATGGGTATAAGATGAATTAAAATGCAGAATTCAAATTTTTAATGATTACTCAATGGCAAAATCACGAAAAAAATCTCCCTCCAAATGCTTCTGAACCCACTATCGCCCCCTGGAAGGCTTCAGTGCCCACTGAGGGGGCGGATCGCCCACTTTGGGAACCCATGATTTAGAGAATCAACGGTAAAATTACGCATTCTGGTGTATGTCAGAGAGCCCTAGAACCTGCAGCGGTTGCTCCGAGCGTAACAAGTAGAGACAAATAACAGATGATGGGTTCAGTCGAGTCACAGTAAATCAATGGCAGTTTGGTAAATGCTGTTGTTTGCATGAACAAAGAAGAAATATCTTTGAGTACGTGTAACACGCATCGATTGGACTGCGCTGTTTTGTTAGTTATGTGTTTCAACTAATACTACACAAGATATATTATTCTTACTGTACTACATTTGTAGGTATATTGTGCTGGCTGGGTAGGGATGGGGTTGGGTGCGTTTCTGAGGTTATATTATATGATCTTAGAACATTGTATTACAATAATGTAGATTTGGTTATATTATGTCTTATCACTGACAACCAGTGGCGGCTCGTCATTAAGGGCCAGTGGGGCCGGGCCCCACCAAAAATATAGTGTAACGTGTTTTTATATTTTATACATTAGAATATATCCTAATCGAAACTATGATTCATCCAAATATATTTGTCTGGCCCCACCAACAAAAATGATCACGAGCCGCCACTGCTGACAGCTATATACAGAGGTGGACTTGTAAGTATGATAGTGTATCAGATATTGTTGTGAAAAAATAAGGAGATTGATGTTTAAATAGGAATACGGTGAAATTAAAATGTCCTTCTATTTGGTGACCATTTGTAATAGTGCCATTGTCAGCATAGATAGCTAGATAGTTAGGACTGATATGGTAGCTGGGCAGTTAGGACTGATATGGTAGCTGGGCAGTTAGGACTGCTATGGTAGCTGGGCAGTTAGGACTGATATGGTAGCTGGGCAGTTAGGATTGCTATGGTAGCTGGGCAGTTAGGACTGCTATGGTAGCTGGGCAGTTAGGACTGATATGGTAGCTGGGCAGTTAGGACTGATATGGTAGCTGGGCAGTTAGGATTGCTATGGTAGCTGGGCAGTTAGGACTGCTATGGTAGCTGGGCAGTTAGGACTGATATGGTAGCTGGGCAGTTAGGATTGCTATTATGGTAGCTGGGCAGTTAGGACTGCTATGGTAGCTGGGCAGTTAGGACTGATATGGTAGCTGGGCAGTTAGGATTGCTATGGTAGCTGGGCAGTTAGGATTGCTATGTGTAGCAGAATCATAATCAATGGTAGAAGAAGAATATGTGTCTTGGTAGCGATACCCGGTATAGCAGGCTCGTGAATGATTAGATGTTTAGTGATGCAATTGAAGATTGTTTCCAAAACATGGTTGAAATCTAAAAACCATAACGACTATGTACAATACCGTCTAGTCTGGAGAGAGGTCAAACGAATAGTCAAGAAAGAGAAAGAAAACTCTTGGTACAAATATGTAATAGCCGTCCATCGCAAACGATGATGACAACAATCTCAGACGTGTGCTGCTGTACCTTTCTGGTATGTGCGGAGGTGACTGTAGAGTCCAGTCCTAGAACATAATCCCCTACCACAGGTGGGGCATAGATGATCAAGGTTAGACATGTGTGTATTGTGTGCTCTGTCTTTACGCGCAGATACACATATGGAGAACATCTAACAGACTTATGTAGGACAAAACAGAGATAATTTTTCTAAGTGTATCAAGGCAATGAGAGTGAGAGACGATAACTACAACCCTTCCACTATCATAAACAGTAAGGAAGGAACACCATTACTCAACAGACAAGATAGAATGACCAGATGGAAGGAATATTTTCAAGAACTTTACAACCCTACTAAATTAACTGAATATATATACACAACAAAGGAAAGTGAAGAAACAGAACCATATATATTGATCCAAGAAATTGAAACAGCAATAAAGAACAGCCCGAACAACAAATCACCAGGTGCAGATGGTATACCCAACGAAGCAATTAAAATCTGCAAAGAAATAGGTGTAAAATGGAATATTCACAGCTGCATGGACAGAAAGAAAAGTTCGCGATGACCAGCAAAAATCAGTAATAGTCCCATTATGGAATATACGCAAAAATATTAGAACAACGCATAAGACACATCGCTGACCCACAAATAAGCCCCTCGCAGTTTGGATTTAGAAGAGGAGTGGGATGCACAGACGCCCTATTCACTCTGAGACAACTGAGTGAAAAAAACAATAGAATATAATAAAGAGTTACACTTATTATTCATCGATCAAGAAAAGGCATTTGACAGAATAGATAGAAGTATTCTTTGGGAAACACTAGAAAACTATGGGATCAAGGGACAACTGCTAGACAATATCAGAGCAATATACACAAATAGCCACAGTGTGGTAAGAACAGATGGAATTACATATTAGTTCATATGTACAGTTCCAACTTCACTGCAACAGGTCACCCCATAATTGCTCCGTTCTTGTGCCAACGAAAATCACACGAAATGCTAACAACTGTCTCCTGTGTCGTGAACTAATTCCAGAATGAAACAGCCCTACTGCCACAAAAAGCAACCAACACTGCATAAATGCAGATGGCCATCGCTAAAGTGTCAACACAAAACTGTTCATCACTTGAACTGCAATTCATGTCGAAAGGAACCAAGTTGATGTTGTGTATAACCAAGTAGATGTTTTATATAACCAAGTTGATATTGTATATAACCAAGTTGATGTTGTATATAACAAAGTTGATGTTGTATATAACCAAGTTGATATTGTATATAACCAAGTTGATGTTGTATATAACAAAGTTGATGTTGTATATAACCAAGTTGATATTGTATATAACCAAGTTGATGTTGTGTATAAACATGTTGATGTTGTATATAACCAAGTTAATGTTGTATATAACCAAGTTGATGTTGTATATAACCAAGTTGATATTGTATATAACCAAGTTAATGTTGTATATAACCAAGTTGATGTTGTATATAACCAAGTTGATGTTGTATATAACCAAGTTGATGTTGTATATAACCAAGTTGATGTTGTATATAACCAAGTTGATGTTGTATATAACCAAGTTGATGTTGTGTATAACCAAGTTGATGTTGTATATAACCAAGTTGATGTTGTGTATAACCAAGTTAATGTTGTATATAACCAAGTTGATGTTGTGTATAACCAAGTTGATGTTGTATATAACCAAGTTGATGTTATATATAACCAAGTTGATGTTGTATATGACCAAGTTGATGTTGTATATAACCAAGTTGATGTTGTATATAACCAAGTTGATGTTGTGTATAACCAAGTTGATGTTGTATAACCGTTGATGTTGTATATAACCAAGTTGATGTTGTATATAAACATGTTGATGTTGTGTATAACCAAGTTGATGTTGTGTATAACCAAGTTGATGTTGTGTATAACCAAGTTGATGTTGTGTATAACCAAGTTGATGTTGTGTATAACCAAGTTGATGTTGTGTATAACCAAGTTGATGTTGTGTATAACCAAGTTGATGTTGTGTATAACCAAGTTGATGTTGTATATAACCAAGTTGATGTTGTGTATAACCAAGTTAATGTTGAATACAACCAAGTAGATGTATATAACCAAGTTGATGTTGTATATAACCAAGTTGATGTTATATATAACCAAGTTGATGTTGTGTATAACCAAGTTGATGTTGTATATAACCAAGTTGATGTTGTATATAACCAAGTTGATGTTGTGTATGACCAAGTTGATGTTGTATATAACCAAGTTGATGTTGTGTATGACCAAGTAGATGTTGTATATAACCAAGTTGATGTTGTATATAACCAAGTTGATGTTGTATATAACCAAGTTGATGTTGTATATAACCAAGTAGATGTTGTATATAACCAAGTTGATGTTGTGTATAACCAAGTTGATGTTGTGTATAACCAAGTAGATGTTGTGTATAACCAAGTTGATGTTGTGTATAACCAAGTAGATGTTGTATATAACCAAGTTGATGTTGTGTATAACCAAGTAGATGTTGTATATAACCAAGTTGATGTTGTATATAACCAAGTTGATGTTGTATATAACCAAGTTGATGTTGTATATAACCAAGTTGATGTTGTGTATAACCAAGTTGATGTTGTATATAACCAAGTAGATGTTGTATATAACCAAGTTGATGCTGTATATAACAAAGCTGCAACAATTACTTTAAAGGTTAATGTTGTATATGAAAAGTTAGTTTGTAGATTTCTGACTGGTAAGAAAATAACATCAACAACATAAAATTAAACAAGAAAACTCAAAAACTAAACACTTGAGTAGAAGAAAAGACACAATTAACAATAGATATGATCAATGTTATCTAGATCATATCTGTGTACTGTAACATGTAGGCTACAGACAGTACCTGTTGCTTTAGCAAATACTTCTAATTTCAGAACCACTGATAGAATACTTTTATTCAAATTCTTACTATTTGTAATTTAGTTTTTATTATTTCTATCTGCTGTAAACTGATGAAAGATTACTCGTGAAAGATTAATCGTATAAACGATTTCCTATACACAAATAATCCACGTAAACACAAGTCATCATCATCATCAAATAGCTTGTCCTGAGCAGAACTTTGCCACCCCAACAGTCCTCCAGAATTTCTCTCTCTCATAGGCCAGATGTCATGTCTCTGCAGCCGTCATGTTCAAACCATCAGTTACATCCTGAATCCATCTTCTCCTTGTGTTTCCTCTTCTTCTCTTTGCCGGTATGTCTCCTTTCATGATGGTCTTCTTCAGCCCTTTATGTCTTTTTATATGTCCAAAATATCTCAATTTTCTCTTTCTTATTTAAACACATGTGTATTATTCTATTTTTTATTCACATACGAGCGTAGCCTTATGATAACAAATTAAGAACCGCTGAACATTAGCTGTACATATGCACGTACAAATTATTTTTTAATTGGTAATATTTGTGTTGAAAAAAATGTGTTGTATTTATGTCTACCATTGGAGGCAAAAATTAACATAACACTGTACGAACATATGTTAAGTTATAATTATCACTGATAACAACTCGTGGTTTAGCATAATGTAATATACAATTGAAGATAGATAATGTCTTCAACAACCAAAACAAAATTAACTGTCTTTCCTAAATGTGAATGTACGTAATATTTTCACTACCAATTCAACAGCTCCAAAAGAAAACAATGAAGTCTAAACAATACCCTGTCTAGAAACGGTCTGCACACTAGTTTATTAATGGCCGGCCGGCTGCATCCTCGCCATTCATTAACATGACGTCAACTTTCAGGGACGTTTCCATGTCTTCATACTCTGTACGCATGCGCAATCGATTTTTCTGCAGACACCCACGCATTCCTAATAATAGAAACGAACCAGAAGCTTAAATGCTGGATGTTCTCCAGACTTGCAGCTGTGATGTCGATTCCAGCAGCTCTTTCGATTTCTCGGAACTTGGCAGAATTGAAATAGTAATCTTTGGTTCTGGAAGATCTGAACAAGAATAAGTGGTCGTGACAAGTGTCACTGGGATATTTTCTTAGGAATGAAATTGTTCTAGCGCTGATTAGTAATGTATGATAATTTTTCATTGCAGTTGTGTAGAGTTCTTCATTTACATATGTAGAGTTTCAATGGGAGACTCAGGATTTTATTTTAAGTGTCTACCTTGACTAGTTTAAGCTTGCACTTTCTAATGTTACATGCGTCCGTCTCATTTTCTCTCTCTACCTCTCTCTCTCTCTCTCTCTCTCTCCTATTAACAGAAACAGTGTTTGACACATACATACACATATACATACACTGCTTTTCAGACAGAAGACTTTCAAGTATGTGATTCCCGCTCGCTGACCAGACTGAGAGAGATGGGTATCAATATTGGTACAGCCTGAAAAGAACGACATACCAAATATGCAAAGAGATTGATTAATCAACACCGAACTGGCATGTTGACCCCCTGGACGCTGCTGGCTTTGTTGAGGCGGAGATTGGGGCACCTATAGACATGTCCGGAGTGCTATGATGATAGTACTCTGATAACTGATAACATACACTGCTACATCCTTGTAAATTAGACATGTCAAAGACAAGTAAATTAATTGAGATAGCATGGAACTCTGTTAACATCAGATGTTGATGTACATGTAGATCGATATTAGTTACTAAACTGACGTCACAGCACGCCCAAGCAGACCCTATAGATGCTCAATTTTCCCCATCAGATGTCGAAGGTCCAAGTTGCAGGTCTTACACAAATAATGTCACAGTCAAAGATCGCACATCAAAGTGCATATCATTATCCAAGCTGTACTTTCGGTGTGTGACCAAGTAGAAATTGTGATAATTTATTGTATGTTTTAAAGAAAAAAAACATTTCCCGTCACGCATGCCAGCGTGTCCTAGTCCTATTGTGTCATGACAATAGGAGGGTACAAGGTCCACGCAGGAATGTCGTGTACAGCTTGAAATGTAAAATGGCTTAACAGTTACAAAAATGCATGTGTATGGGAGACCGAACATTTCAATATCCAGATTGCTATTCTGCTAAATGAAACACATTAATTGATTGTCCCAGTTCACATTACTACTCTGCTAAATGAAACACATCAATCGATTGTCCCAATTCACATTACTACTCTGCTAAATGAAACACATTAATCGATTGTCCCAGTTCACATTACTATTCTGCTAAATGAAACACATTAATTGATTGTCCCAGTTCACATAACTACTCTGCTAAATGAAACACATTAATCGATTGTCCCAGTTCACATTATTATTCTGCTAAATAAAACACATTAATCGATTGTCCCAATTCACATTACTACTCTGCTAAATGAAACACAATCGATTGTCCCAGTTCACATTACTATTCTGCTAAATGAAACACATTAATCGATTGTCCCAGTTCACATTACTACTCTGCTAAATGAAACACATCAATCGATTGTCCCAGTTCACATAACTACTCTGCTAAATGAAACACATTAATCGATTGTCCCAGTTCACATTATTATTCTGCTAAATAAAACACATTAATCGATTGTCCCAATTCACATTACTACTCTGCTAAATGAAACACATCGATTGTCCCAGTTCACATTACTATTCTGCTAAATGAAACACATTAATCGATTGTCCCAGTTGACATTAACTTTACTCTGCTATGAAACAATCGATCGATTGTCCCAATTACATTACTACTTCTGCTAATGAAACACATCGATTGTCCCAGTTAACATTACTACTCTGCTAAATAAAACACATTAATTGATTGTCCCAGTTCACATTACTACTCTGCTAAATGAAACACATCAATCGATTGTCCCAGTTCACATTACTACTCTGCTAAATGAAACACATCGATTGTCCCAGTTCACATTACTATTCTGCTAAATGAAACACATTAATCGATTGTCCCAGTTCACATGACTATTCTGCTAAATGAAACACATCAATCGATTGTCCCAATTCACATTACTACTCTGCTAAATGAAACACAATCGATTGTCCCAGTTCACATTACTACTCTGCTAAATGAAACACATCAATCGATTGTCCCAGTTCACATTACTACTCTGCTAAATGAAACACATCGATCGATTGTCCCAGTTCACATTACTATTCTGCTAAATGAAACACATCAATCGATTGTCCCAATTCACATTACTATTCTGCTAAATGAAACACATCAATCGATTGTCCCAATTCACATTACTACTCTGCTAAATGAAACACATCGATTGTCCCAGTTCACATTACTACTCTGCTAAATGAAACACATTAATCGATTGTCCCAGTTCACATTATTATTCTGCTAAATGAAACACATTAATCGATTGTCCCAAGAGTTCAACATCCTCGGAATGACTGGGGTGGGTGATGCTGTTGAGAGCAAAATTTTCAGTTGCGTTGTTAGCGCCGAATGAAACGACCCTCTAACTAGAATATATTTGCGCAGCCCAAGTCCAGTGTTTCCGGGAACAGGAAAAATGCAGAGTAGACATTGCAAATTGCCAAGTGCCGACATGCGCCCCGAAACGGCTGAAAATACTCCTATTCTGGAATAAACTCACCTTGGGTAGAAAAGTAAGGCCGATAAGCTAATGGTTGACTAGTACAAACCCAAACATTGGCGAAGGCGATACTTTTCGGACGCCGATCATCCTACTCTAGTAAGATGACGTCCAAGTGCAAGCCCAACCGTCCCACAATTCTGGGAAAGCTACCTAGTAAATAAAAAGCGTTGCAAAAAATCGGATGTGCTAGGCTAGGCACCCATAGGCGTATAACTGGCACAAAGCACAATCGCTCTTAGGCTCAGATCGCATACAAACCACAACGAGTGGTTTAATAAGTGGTCGATATGGAGCGTTCGCAGAAGAAGAAGTCATAAGAGCTCTTTAACAATGGTTTTCTTTTTTACTGGCCTCTGCTGTCAAGATGAATGTGTAGTTTTTTCGTGTAGTGGAGGGAGGTAGAGAGAGAGAGAGAGAGAGAGAGAGAGAACAAAAGTAGGGGGTCAAACACAAAGCCTTGTGTCACTTACACGGTTCAAGCATGATATTATTGTTATTACTGAGAGACGTTATGTGGAATTTCGTGCTCCAGATCGATGATCGATTATTTATAGCACGGAGAGAATCAAGAACACGGTGTGTCGTTCCCACTGGGTCATATAATTTATTTCTCTCTCTCTCCCCTCGAGCGCGCTCTTCTCTCTCTCTCTCTCTCTCTCTCTCTCTTATATGTCTCTGTGTATCTAACTCTGTCACTATCATACTTTTTTTACGTTGTCTGTATTTCTAGTTGCTCTCTGATTCATTGTTCTGGCATCAATAGATTCTGCTCAGTCCTTTTTTTTTCTCTGTCCATGTTTTCTCTGTCTAGACATGCATTCTCATGCATAATGAAATACACAAGCACACAGCACACTCAAAGCACACATACGTGCACCGCACACACAACACACATACACAGTCCACACACACAACATATATATATATATATATATATACAATATATACATACATATATATAAGCACACACATACACAAATATACAAACATTCGTATTATTCATGTTCTATACCGTCTTGTTGTTTATGACCTACTATGTTTATTATTCCACCAAACTTCATTTAATTATAAATGAGTTATTTATTTGTCCAAACCTCCTACATTTATACATGTACTTTTTGCTATGCTAAGTCTCATTTATTTCCATGTTAACAAATGTGTTGGTGGGTCAAGTCTCAATTATTTATATGGAAGCATATTTGACTATTTAACATTTTTACTATCAAATATATGTCTATATTTCTTGATCCAACAAGCTTCACTTATTTTATATATGAAAATATTATTTGATTCAACCATACTTTTTTTCGTATGCGCGCTATGAATTCACGTGTAGTCATATTGTCCAACATAGAGCTCCTAACTGGGCTTTGTGGGAAGGCTTGCTTTCCACATCATCATTCTTCGCCATCAAGCCTTACTCCGGCTTCAATGTAGATGCAACCAGTCTTACTTGTAAATATATGTATGAGTTAATTGTTTGATCGAGTCTGATTGATTGATAGGACCATCGTCATTGCACTTCGGTGAGTAACCAGGTGTGCTCTGATATCTTTCTTACACAGGAAGATCTCAGCTGCAGTGTGCGAACTCCGTAGCACCAGCGAGGATGGCCGTCAGAATTTTTAATAAATATATGAACATATCTCTTTCAACCAGTCTCACTTTATATATATATATATATATATATATATATATATATATATATATATATATATATATATATATATATATATATCTAACTATACTACCCGGCACCGCACGGGACATATTCTGCTCTCATACCATTATCCTCAGAAACCGTATCCGCATCAAAGGTTGGCTACAATGTTATCCAACATTCCATGTCTCTTGCTATGATGCTTCACTTGCCAGGTTTTATTTAATGTGTCTATCTCTTGATGATACATAACAAGGATGTCGCTGAAAATTCTTTTGACAAATTTGTAAGAGCATTGTTTTTATACAATCGCGTTTTTTTAAAAATGACGTGAACCGGCTGACCTTTTACGTATTAAACGCATTGACGTATTCACAAATTGGACACATGTTGAAATACCTTAAAGTTCACTCTCCAATTTTAAATCTTTACAACTGTTGTATGTGGCAATGATGGTACTGTTATAAGTGGGGATGGTGGAGGAGGCAATGATGGTACTATTATAAGTGGTGATAGTAGAGGAGGCAATGATGGTACTGTTATAAGTGGTGATGTTGATAGAGATAATGATCTCTCTTGAAAGGTTGATGGTCGGGGCTTCTAACTATATTGACACAGATATTCTTCCTAATTATACGTAGAACATGTCATCACAGGTATAGACGACAAACCATATTCTTATTTGTTTCATGTTTATTATTGTTGAAATACATGATATCGCGATTGGCTGTGCGTCCTATGGTCCTACGCTATCTAACTAATTATTCGGTCTTGCTCCTAGTCTCGCACAAGTCCGTCCTCACGCACGGTTTCTATCGGTCTCCCTATGTCGCTATCTTGTCACCAAGGAGTCGTCGTTAACCTACGTCAAACTATTACGTTCTTGTCTATCCTAGCGTTCCTACTATAGGTGCAATCTTGGTGCAATCTTGGTGTGCAATCTTGGTGTGCAATCTTGGTGTGCACTTATCTTATGTCTGTCCATCCTATTGTCCGTCTGTGTTGTCGTCAACTGTTTGCTGTCCCTATATGGAGAGGGATCGATACCCTTCTACGGGATAGCTATATCCTTCTACACATGTTTATGCTTTCACTAATTAAACACACGTTGAAATCTTTCGAAGTCGTACCTTTGTTTTCTTAGTTTTATTTTTATTAAGTGATCCCTTTGACAGAAAGCATCTAAATAGCACCATAAATAATAATAATAATTTCTCTCGACCTTATACGTTACATAGGGCCTGCAAGTAATTTCTCCATACCACTCTATTCTGGGCAACTAGCTCAATCTCCTCTATGGAATTGAGACCGATATCTCCTGCCTCTCTCAGCAAAGTTCGTTTCAGGTCTCCTTAGGTCGACCTCTCTTTCTTGAACCCTTTGCATCCCACTTCAATGCCTGCTTTGATATTCGTTGATCATTTCTCCTCAAGGTGTGTCCACCATATCTATCTTCTCTTACTTATAACAGTTGTCACTAGTGGTTGACCAAACATGTCTCTGATTTCATCACTTCTTCTGAATTCGTTTCATTTTATTTATATTCATTATTTTTCGCAGACATTTATTTATAGCACCATGCTCTTTCATTAATTATTATTACCACCCTTGAGCGAAGTCATCAAATTATCTTAAGACGATCCCTAATTTAATCAAATCATAACTCCGGAATGGAACAATGTAATGAATTTAGAATATCTGGACTGACCTAGAAATTCCAGCATGAACAAGCTCTGCAAGTTTCATGAGTTCAGCTTGCAAGAGTTTTACGTGATACAAAACATACGCATTGATTTTCAGTTTTATAATTAATATTCATGAACTTATTTTGGAGTCAGTCAGTTTCCCTTACATATAAACATATATATGTAAAGGTATTGTTTGGTCTAGATAACTTCATTTATTCAAGTGTTCCTGTACTATTTTGTCATTCATGCCTTATCTATTAATCTATCTATGCACACATTTATGTGTGTTCTCATCCTCTTTAATGCCTTTTAATCATTGATCATTTCTATTTTTTTTATATCCTTCATTTTCCCTCCTTCCTTCCAATCCATCTTTGTTAGAAATAAAATGAGTTAAGAAAACATGTCCATTCATGCTTTCTCCTCCATTTTCTGAATGGCTTCGTTTGATTCACAGTTTTTTCAGGCACTCAGTTATCGACCTCGACCCGTGCGCGCGCTGTTAATGGATATTGGTTTAAATTTAGAACTGTGATGTCTACGTCATTCTCATGGCTAGATTATTTTATTTATTTTTCATTTTGGTATCCCTTGACGAGTTTGTTGGGGAATACAGAAATTTGTCAGATTATTGGCTGAATATTTTAGTAAATGATATTCAGTGAAAATGTTCATGTATATATATATATATATATAATATAAATACTGTTATTGCGTTAATAACATTAGATTGTTGTAGTTGATAAGTGATATCAGTTCGTTGTCTTGTGCAATTTCTATTTTCATCACAGTTATCATTATATTCACGAAAAAAAAGAGAAAATTTTAAGAAATTTGAATTCTAATGTATGTCTGTTTTATTTATTTTAGTTCAGCTTGATGTATTACATCCAAAATGTGTTAAATTTCATGTGATGAATTGTATGTAAATTGTTCTTTAAAATAACGTGATAAATTATATCTGATGTGTTTTAGTTGGATGTGATAAATTATATCTGATGTGTTTTAGTTGGATGTGATAAATTATATCTGATGTGTTTTAGTTAGATGTGATAAATTATATCTGATGTGTTTTAGTTGGATGTGATAAATTATATCTGATGTGTTTTAGTTAGATGTGATAAATTATATCTGATGTGTTTTAGTTGGATGTGATAAATTATATCTGATGTGTTTTAGTTAGATGTGATAAATTATATCTGGTGTGTTTTAGTTAGATGTGATAAATTATATCTGATGTGTTTTAGTTAGATGTGATAAATTATATCTGATGTGTTTTAGTTAGATGTGATAAATTATATCTGATGTGTTTTAGTTGGATGTGATAAATTATATCTGATGTGTTTTAGTTGGATGTGATAAATTATATCTGATGTGTTTTAGTTGGATGTGATAAATTATATCTGATGTGTTTTAGTTGGATGTGATAAATTATATCTGATGTGTTTTAGTTGGATGTGATAAATTATATCTGATGTGTTTTAGTTGATGTAATAAATTATATCTGTTTTAGTTGGACCAGATAAATTATATCGGATGTGTTTTAGCTGGACAAGATAAATTATATCTGATGTGTTTTAGTTGATGTAATAAATTATATCTGATGTGTTTTAGTTGGACCAGATAAATTATATCGGATGTGTTTTAGTTGGACAAGATAAATTATATCTGATGTATTTTAGTTGATGTGATAAATTATATTTGATGTGTTTTAGTTGGACCAGATAAATTATATCTGATGTGTTTTAGTTGGACAAGATAAATTATATCTGATGTGTTTTAGAATTAATAAAGTATGTATTTGTTAACATCAATTAGAGTTGATATCTCTATTTGTTGATATCAGTTTGCTTTATATTTATATTTACTAACATCAATCATTTTGAGATCTCTATTCGCCCGTGTGTTGCCGAGGTTCGTAAGAGAGGGGGATAGTAACACTGCGACCTACAAGGCATGTCGTAAAAGTGACTGAAGTAGGGACCTAGGAAGTTACCCTAGTAAATAAAAAATGTCGCAAAATCGAATGTGCTGGCCTACTTGTAGGCGCGTAATTGACGCATCCTTTCGCTCTTAAGCTCAGATCACATAGAAATCCCAAAAAGTGGTTTCACAAATGATCGATATGGAGCGTTCAAAGAAAAAGGAGAAAAAGAAACCTCTATTGATTAACATCAATCACATTTTGAAATTGTCTTTATTTACATCTGCTAGTCTACCGTGATCGATATATATTAGGCTTCTTCTTTAACTCTTTTATTATCACACTGGTACCAGATTGTGCTACAAAGTCATTGTCTTCTGTATTTGTCTTGTGTTTCTCTGGTTATTAATTAATGAATTTCTGCAACCTTTGGCATGATTTTGAAGCTCAATCTATCCGTCTTTTCCTTGGTCTTCCTCTCGCCTTTCGCCCTGACTGTCTACTGTAGAAGACTTTATAGACAACGTGGTCTGAATATATTCTTAATAGTTGGTCAGTGACCACTGGTTACACTATTCCATTCTTTGTTTTTCAATGCAATTCAAGCAGGGTTTTGTTCCAACCTTCTCTCTTATGCTGATATTTGTGACTGTCTCTTCTTGTGTTGTTGGTGACCTCTTGGAGGCATTGCATTTCACATGTGATTATTTTCTGAGCCTATGCTTTGTTCCTACAAATATCATGGACAGAAAAAGGAAAAAACACTGATGTTCTGAAAGAACTGAATGTTAAAGACACTTGGCTGACAAACAACATACTATACAGAAAAATTAGATACTTTGGTCACATCAAGCGTCATGATGGCCTGGAGAGAACAATATTAAAATGCAGTGTCCCAGGACGCAGAGGCAGACCAAGAAGACGATGGCTACAAGATGTTAGAGAAACCATGAATATAACCATCGACGAAGTGGGTGTGTAACAGGGGACAGACCAAGGGTTTTGAAACAATGACGCTGTTCGTTAGACGAATCTAGTAAAGAAGGCTTCATGACCCCTATTTTTAGTATTATATTTGAAGAAAAAAAAATGACCCAGTTATAATTTTAATTTTTCGCCAAACAACTTGTTTTGAACCAAATTGTGGTGTAAACATACGTAATAATTTGGAGAATGCAGCTTGGTTAGTGGAAGTTTCCACTCACAATTAACAGTTTGAGACATCCGGGACCCTTCTTGAAGCCGGAAGTATTGTGTAATCAGGTCGTCTTGGAGAGAAAATATACTTATTCATCGGGAATTATGTTAAGTTGTAAACACCTTCTATTGAGGTCAGGTTCAACAAAATAGTACATTTCTGAAAACTTTTGGAAATTTTGTTGTGGCGAAATCGTTAAGAAGTATAAATAAGGCTGAAACTGACAAATTCAAGAGACAGAACATTGAGCTGTTTGAAGATTGAGCAGTTCATGGTGTCACTGTCCAGGAGATTCTTTTGATGGAGGAACAGAGGCCAGTGACAAGGTTTGTAGCAGTACTTGAGGTATCTTAGTAGAGAGCTTAGAAGATATTAGCGCTCTGATGGACATATAGAGTATTTCCTGGTAACTAAACATTTTCATGGAGATATGTGGTAGCGTCAATTTTTGATATGTGAGATATGGAGATAGCGTTGAGAGGAGTACTGGACATAAAATTTAATTTTGATATGTGGGATATGGAGATAGCGTTGATAGCAGTACTGGACATAAAATATAATTTTGATATGTGGGATATGGAGATAGCGTTGAGAGCAGTACTGGACATAAAATTTAATTTTGATATGTGAGATATGGAGATAGCGTTGAGAGCAGTACTGGACATAAAATATAATTTTGATATGTGAGATATAGAGATAGCGTTGAGAGCAGTACTGGACATAAAATATAATTTTGATATGTGAGATATGGAGATATCGTTGAGAGGAGTACTGGACATAAAATTTTATTTTGAAACGAGATTACAGTGATCGACAGAAATGACACCGAGCTGATTGATTCGATACACATAATTCTATGCGTATATGAATCACATGGTGTGGATGAGACTTGTTGTTTCTATTCTTATTGATGCAGTACTGATCTATATATTACTGGGAAGACATGCTTTGAATTGCCACCACGTTATCTTGATATGGTAGAGGAATAGAATGGAGACATTGTTAATAGATGTAGGAAGAATCTCTGGCATTCATTATTATTAGAACACTAATTTTTGTGATTCTGGTTGTCTAGTTTTTATAATATGAGGTCCCAGTGAAGTGACCTGAATAAAATAAATTGTAAGCTGACAATCGTTTAAATGACTGTTGGTGTCAGTGACTGTTGGTGTCATTATTGACAGAATTCGAAGAATAGAATCATAATAATTCACGTCTACTGAGAATCATCTTATTCCGGTGTAAATACCGGTGGTGCCGTGGCCAATTAATAGAAGAGGAAAGTATTCATCAGCGTTCTTCAGAGTGGATGATCTGGTGACCGTTTACGGTTCTGATTTCAGTACCGTGCCCAGTGTTGGAGGCATAATAACATGAAAGCGTCAACTGCTATATGTGAACTTGCTAGAGACAGAGTGAATTTCAGACGCGCTGTAAAGAGAGAAACGTCCTATAAAGGATACACACCTTGATGATGATGATGCTTTAATCATTGTCTATGTTGACACTTGTAGCATAAAGTAAGTATGAAGATGCTTTTCATCATTTGTTGTTCAGTTAGCAAGGAGATGTTTGGGTGTCTCAGTAGTGGAGATAGTTGGTGACAGCATTTGTCTTCTGGGCTCTAGCTTCTATTTTTTATCGAGTCTCTTATATTCTGAAAATATGCTTAATATATCGAAGAAGATGGAAACCAAGAGGTGCATGGAGATGAGATTTGAATGCAGGGATTGACGGTGTACGGATGAGTTGGGGGGAAGCTGCAACAGATAGCTTAATATAAGAGGACTTGTCATCTTGGTTGAGGATTCCTCAATCGGGGTTCAAAATACACAAAAGACACAGAGAGAGATCACACAATAAAAGTTTATAACTGATGACAATAGTTAATGTTTTATAACTTGAAATAATGTTTTATAATTTCAGCATTGTTATGTATCCAGTAATGAGTGTGGTGCTTGATAAACTCATCACCAAACAATTGATGTATGTTGGTATAATAAGGAAAAATGACCGCCCTGTGAACAAGTGTTCCTAAAACAACTTCGATATAGTCAACATGTGCTGCGTTTTTCTCGTGTAAGACCACCAAATGTGACATCAAAACACCACAAAATGAATTTACATTTCTAAGAATCGTTGTACTGCTGGCTCGCATGGAAAACTAACTGCCAGAACTCACAATACTTATATGTCCATCCCTGATCCTGTATGTCTCTTCTGTGATAGGGGACTGTGTTCTAAGACTGAAGTCTACAGATCGTTCGCGGTGGACGACTATTATTGTTAGTAATGAGTTTAATTAATTTCTGGTTCATGTGACCATACATGGCCTGCTTTGTTGTTAATATCAATTATCTTAGTTTGAAGATTTAGTTCCAATGGTAGTTCCAATAGATGAATATAAATACATACGGGGGTTTTTAAGCCTAAGGATTGACTTCATTGCACCGAGTTTTACCCCATATGGCTCGGTATCTCTCCGCAGAAATTGCGCACCAACTGGCGAAAGTATTGCACAAATCACGAACTCCGTAGCTCAGGCAACAAGTATAGGGGACTCTGGAAAAAATGCATCTTCGACTCACAAGGCAAGGACTTAACTATTTAGTCACAGAGGCCCCTATATATATATGGACAGATCAACTTCTTTTTTTTCTTATCTTTATCTAATTCTGTCTTTCCTCACAACGACAGGATAAAAAGAGATTTCTAGAATGTGATCTTGAGGATATGGTGCCTTTCACAATTCAATGCCACTGTTGTGGTCCACCTTTTAAATGGACAATTTTTTGCTATGTATCCTTTGTCAGCGTCTGTAGCTCAAGCGGTAGTGAGCTCGATCACAAACCCAAGCGTACCTGGTTCAAACCCCACGGTGGGCAAGTTTGGAAGCAAATTTCCTTGGGATTTTTACAAAAGGTAAACATAGACCTCGCCGTTCAGAAAGAAATGACAAACTACTTAACGTATAAGTGGTGCCTAGAAAATCAACGACTAGATTATTGTAGTTGATGGCTACGTCCTGTAAAGGATATGCCACGATTTTCATTTTCATCATTTGTAACTGAATAGTATTGTCCTTTAAGAGCACTATCTGTTGGTAATCTGTTTATGTGGCAGAACCATTTAATTTGTTTTTCTTGATAAAGCTCAGTACTGCACCCACATTTGTCCGTTTTCATTCATAAATCGGTCTTTTCTTGATACTTCTAGCACTCTGCTTAGACACTTTATCTCTGACTAGTTTTCTTCTGTCGTTTAGTGCACATGATCAGGTTTGACACTGATAGCATAATGTTGGGAGCAGTGGCGGCTCGTGGGTATTTTTGCTGGTGGGGCCAGACAAATATTTTTGGAAAAACCATGGATTTGGGTTGCTATTTTTTAATTTACAAAATAATAAATACACGTTACACATTATTTGTGGTGGGGCCCAGCCCTACTGGCCCTTAATGACGAGCCGCCTCTGGTTGGGAAAAAGATCGTGATGTGAAGTGCTCTTTTAGTGTCCATTGTGACATATTTGCATTTTAAAATTGATGTATTTTCTCCTAAGATTTGATTTGCTTTATTGCATCTATGTTGGATTTCGTTAATTATTCTTCCAATTGCGGAAAATATGCTCCCTAAGATACGAAAAGTTTTTAACTTCTTTGAAATGATGCTTGCCATTGAATATATTGTTAATGTGTGCCTCGCTAGCAAATATCATTACTTCGGTTTTGTCTATGTTGTAGTCATCGTATGTTTTCGTGAATTAGTTAATCTGTTAATTGTATCTGTTCTTCTGTTGATGACAGATCAACATCGAATGCAAACTAAGAGATTAACTAAGATGATTAAGTACATACTGCTATTGAAGAAAACTCAAAACACAATTTCTCTGAGTAGCATACCTTTTTGACAGATGGTCAACATTTTGGTAAATAAAATGAAAACAAAACGTAGTACAACACAAACTACTACATTTATAATGTGGACATACCGATATAAGTACCATAAAGACAGAAAGTGTGTAGATCGGTCGGTGACCAAACAAACTTAACATATATGTCAAATGCTTGAAGATTTAAACTGTTATCAGAATTCAAACATCTAAGAAACATTTTTATACAAGATGAGAGATGTGTTGGAAAATATGTATTTAAAATTCATGTTTAATAAATCCTTCTTTGCTTATTTTTTTAAATCAGATGCTTAATATTGATCACCTACTCAACTTGTAATTGGTTAATCATCATCAAGTAGCTTGTTCTGAGCAGAACTTTGCCACCCCAACAGTAATTGGTTAATAAACTTAAAAAAGTTAATTGCATATCCTTTACAGGACTTTGCAAATCAACCCCCAGCTTTTTAACGCTGTTTGTGATTTTCTAGGCATAATTACGTTCAGTAGTTTGCCATTGCTTTCTGAACAGGTGGTACCATCGTCCTTTTGTAAAAATCCACGCAAAACAATTGGCAACCAAACTGTCCGCAGATTCGAACTCAGAACGTCAGGGTTAATAGACCGAGTCACTATCCCCTAGGCCACAGACACCGGTTAATACATTCATCTAATACTATTTTTAGCCTTCCAATAAAACAAAATGTGAGTGTCCTTTTGCAGATTTCAGTGCACTTGAAACTTATTATTTGTTACTATTTGTTTTCTATTTTAGTTGGTTATGTAATCACCAGTGACACACAAAAATCAGTGTTGCCAATTTTGCATTTTTAATGGTAAATTTAACATTATTTTCGGATTTACCATTAAAGATTTGAGCCTAACATTTAGCATGAAAATCAGCATTAAAACAAAATTAGTTAGCATTTTATATATTTATTTTAGTTTGGTCCATGAACCAGAAAATCGAGAAAAACAAGACGGACAAACACAGAAAATTTACTACAGCAAGTTCCGAGTAATTAATTTTTAAGTGTGGGACGTTCTCTCTCTCTCTCTCTATATATATATATATATATATATATATATATATATATATATATATATATATATATATATATATATATATATATATATATATATCTCTGATCCTTTTGATCCTAACACTATCATTGAAGAATTTCTTGATCCAAATCCACGGTTGGTTTATAGATTTGAGAAAAGGCTTGGGGAATTGATGATTAGCAAAAGAAATTCAAGCTTCTCAAGTAAACTCGCATCCGAAGGTCACAAAACGTTTTGATTAGCCTGTGCAAAGAGTTGCATAATCGCCTGCCAAAAAACTGATATTTTAAAGAATATAAGCTTGTTCTCAGTACAAAATACATTGACACATATTAAGAAATCTACTATTTCCATACTAGAATTATTTCATTTCGATGAAGAAATGATGTCACCAGCTGAGATTCAATACAACAGCATACATTTGGTTAGCTGGACTGATACTACAACTACTGCGAGATTTCGGTCCAAAGTATTTAACTATAGAGATTCTTCGGGAGATATCCCTTTCAATTTGTTGCAACTTTCGCCATAAGATAATTAATTTTGCCAATTTCTAAATGCTGAAGTGGAACGGTTATTCAGTAGCATGAATATCGGGAAAAGTAAAATGAGAAACAAAATGCAGCTGCATATGCTTTCAGCAATTCTTGCAGTAAAATATGTCTTAAAGAGGCATAACAAATGCTGCAAAAACTTTGAATTACCTAAAGATCTTCTTTCTCTCTTCCACCGTTTGCTTCTTTATAGAAGTGTTGGGGAGGGTCGGGGCGGGACGTAGTAATCTTCGGTGTGCTTCTTTTAAGACACTTTGTAAGCTGATATTCATGTTCGTAAGGCTGTTCTTGATGCCGTCGCTCCATCTTTTGCGCGGTCTTCCTCTTACTTTGTACTCATTATACTTTTTCTGTGTGGCTCTCTGTGGTAGGCGATACCAGGGCATTCTTGTCAGGTGTCCAAACCATTTAATCTGTTGTTCTTTTATGAATTGCATGACTGGTTTCACATCCAGTCTCCTTCTGATTTTTTCATTTCTAATTTTGTCTCTTATTGTCACACCTGCAGCTCTTCTAAGACACCTCATCTCTGTCGTTATGATTTTCCGCTCGTTAGCTGCTGTTATTGGCCATGTTGACACTGGTAACATAGTGTTGGCCAGAAAATCGTACCTAAAGATGTCATCGGCACAATTGGAACAATGGACTCATATGACCAAAAAGAAAACATCAGAATATACACAGTCGGATTGCTCAAAGGATCCAGAAACTGTATAGTCTGATATCTCAAATTATGTTGAAATACTATTTAAGCTGTAATTAATCAAACACAGTTGGTAAGTAAAATACTTTTTGGCATTTAAAATAATCAAATACACAATATTTTCTATCCTTTTTCTTCTAAAATCTAGCATCTAAATCAGATTTGGCAACCCTGATCAAAATACAAATTTACAAACTATCCTATTGCCAGGCAAATAAACAACAATACTAGCTTGAACAAAACAATCGTTGATTTCGATTATAGACTCTTAGCAAACAGGGAAGGGGGAGGATCTCTGTAACTTGGAGGTTAGATGTCCGTCTCTCGCTCGAAAGATTCGTTCCCGATGAGACTGAGTTTCCAGTTCTATCAGAGACGGACGATAAAACGTAGGTCACATGTTCAAGTTGAGCACATAAAGTAATCCTTGATAGTTGAAAAAGTAGATAAGATTATGTTGAAAAAGTAGATAAGATTAGGTGGAAAAAGTAGATAAGATTAGGTTGAAAAAGTAGATAAGATTAAGTTGAAAAAGTAGATAAGATTAAGTTGAAAAAGTAGATAAGATTAGGTTGAAAAAGTAGATAAGGTTAGGTTGAAAAAATAGATAAGATTAGGTTGGAAAAGTAGATAAGATTAGGTTGAAAAAGTAGATAAGATTAGATTGAAAAAGTAGATAAGATTAGGTTGAAAAAGTAGATAAGATTAGGTTGAAAAAGTAGATAAGATTAGGTTGAAAAAGTAGATAAGGTTAGATTGAAAAAGTAGATAAGATTAGATTGAAAAAGTAGATAAGGTTAGGTTGAAAAAATAGATAAGATTAGGTTGAAAAAGTAGATAAGATTAGATTGAAAAAGTAGATAAGATTAGGTTGAAAAAGTAGATAAGGTTAGGTTGAAAAAGTAGATAAGATTAGGATGAAAAATAAGATAAGATTAGGTTGGAAAAATCGTCGTCCAAAATTCATTATAAAGATTATTATAAAATTCATACAAAATTTATCTTCAAAATGATATCGCCGTTGCTACGAAATTTGTGCACCGCCTCTGAGATCTTGGTGTGCTGAGATGTGCCTGTGTAAGAAAGAGATCGAAGCACATATGTTTATATTTAGCGAAGTGCAATAACGATGGACCTATCAATCAATTCTTAGCAGACACGTGAAATAATTTTCATTTCTACATTACTATTCTGAGCGGAGCAATTGAAAATGTGGAAATTTACTGTAACTATTCTTAGCTCATGGTTAGATGCAGTGGCGGCTCGTGGTCATTTTTGGTGGTGGGGCCAGACATAATTTTCGGAAAAATCATGGTTTTTAGGCTAGGTTTATATTTTAGTATTTACTATTATTTGTCTATTCCGCGAAGTTATTCCCCCTTTACTATAATGATTTGACGCCAATGAACAAACGGGACAACGTTGCGCCAGGGTAAGTGAGCTGGTACTGATCAAGACCCTGCTCCACCTCCTCGTGGTGACCCTGGAAATAGACAAAAGATAGACAGAAGACATGTATATTGAATACGAAACGGACGATTACCGTTAACGATTATAATAATAGTTAGTTACATATTTCTATTAATGCATATCTTTTTCTACTATTATATATATAATTTGTGATTCAATCGATAATTATACAAAGTACTATTTAATCAAGAGCTGTTTTTTAACTCTTAATTGGTTGATCGCTTAGGAACTGAGCTTCCGGTGAATAAAATGACATAAATTGTTTTGGTAATTATTATTAAAGGTAGCGGTCAAAGGTAAGAGGTCACAATGTTACATCGTCAGTAGAGAATTTCAAACCCGATAAAACATAGCTGATATATACGTCAAGCGTTATAGAGAGAAGCTGAATTTGCGACCGTATATAATAGTTTTTAAATAATAATGTTTATATATTATTATGATTGTTATATTATTATGATATAACATTTATATTTTAGTGTTAAATATTCAACTTTCAAAGCTAATCAGTGTCAAGTTAAAAATAATAATTACGAACACATTTAAAAAAAAATAATAAGCATACGTTAATTATTTTTGGTTTGGTAGGCCTGTTCTTACTGACCCCTAATGTCCATGGGTGTATACTAATTGGAGGAAGAATATGTTGAATTTTAGATTTCAGAATGTGTGTGATATTTTAGCGCTATATATCAACTTTCAAAGCTAATCAGTATCCTGTTGAAAGTAATAATTATAAACAAATAATGTCTGAAATAATAAGTACACGTTACTCAATATTTTTGGTGGGGCCTGGCCCCACTGGCCCTTAATGACGAGCCGCCCCTGGCTAGATAGCATAGCAGAATCCTGTCAAAGAGCAAAAATAACAATCACCCAAGACACCAGAACAGCGCAAGACAAAAACAGAAAACCACGACACTGGACAACCCGGTAGCAGTGTGACGACAAAAGAAGAAGAAGATTGTTAGCTCAGTTAATATTGACTTACTAAACATTTCACCATGATTTAGTAACATATTTTTTTATATAGATTATAATAGGATATAACAGGATATCTGTTGTCGGCTTGCTAGACCAGACAAGAAAGCTTTGAGCCTAGTCAGGTAAGGACTTTTGTTGGTGACCAGGACCAGTCTTCATGATCACCATAGTGTTTTTCCTGGATAACCCCCACTATATATTTAGTTTCAGTTTGAAATATTAATATGCGCTCCGATTTCCTTCGCAATATCTCCAACAGCATCCAGCGATCAACCAATATTATATTGTCCAAGCAAAGCAATACTCTACCAAGTTACCATCTTCTACAGCGAGGATGTCAGGTTGGGCATAGAAGGCGTTGTTCTGGTTCTATTATTTTCAAATTCATTCATTTGTATTTCATCTTCTACTTATGTATTGCGTGAGTCATGTGCATGATTCAATTATTTTGATTTCTTTTATACAATTACTAGTGAAGATTGTATCAAATATTTCCAAGTCCCCTCGAACATTGTTCGTTCAAGATGTGTGTTTAGTTTTATAGATATATTTTATGAAACACTTGCTGGCATGTAGGTGTTTAACTGACATGAAAACATAGTAGCATTTTTCTTTATATACAAATAATATCCAACTCAAGTCTCCAATCTGTGCACTGTGTGACAACTTGGGAGGTGATCTCAAACTGTGCACTGTGTGACAACTGGGGAATGATCTCCAAACTGTGCATTGTGTGACAACTGGGGGGGATGATCTTCATACTGTGCACTGTGTGACAACTGGGGATGATCCCATACTGTGCACTGTGTGACAACTGGGGGATGATCTCGAACTGTGTGACAACTGGGGATGATCTGAAAACTGTGCACTGTGTGACAACTGGGGGATGATCTCGAACTGTGTGACAACTGGGGGATGATCTCAAACTGTGCACTGTGTGACAACTGGGGATGATCTCAAACTGTGCACTGTGTGACAACTGGGGGGATGATCTCAAAACTGTGCACTGTGAGACAACTGGGGGGATGATCTCAAAACTGTGCACTGTGAGACAACTGTTGCGATTATCTCCAAAACTTGCACTGTGTGACAACTTGGGGGATGATCTCCAAACTGTCACTGTGTGACAACTGGGGAATGATCTCCAAACTGTGCATTGTGTGACAACTGGGGATGATCTTCATACTTGCACTGTGTGACAACTGGGGATGATCCCCATACTGTGCACGTGTGACAACTGGGGGATGATCTCGAACTGTGTGACAACTGGGGGATGATCTGAAAACTGTGCACTGTGTGACAACTGGGGGATGATCTCCGAACTGTGTGACAACTGGGGATGATCTCAAACTGTGCACTGTGTGACAACTGGGGGGATGATCTCAAAACTGTGCACTGTGTGACAACTGGGGGGATGATCTCAAAACTGTGCACTGTGAGACAACTGGGGGGATGATCTCAAAACTGTGCACTGTGAGACAACTGTTGCGATTATCTCCAAAACTGTCACTAAATAAACTAACGTTATTTCTGTTAAACAAATGGGTGGAGGTGGGGGGATCTCGAAACGGTGCACTGAATTAAACTAACTAGTTAAGTTAGATAAATAATGTAATGTTTCTTACTCAAACACTAACTTATCCTTTCATTAGATCGAAAATCTTTATGGGCACTGAAGTTGGGAAATAACGACAACATATATACGTTGTCAAGAAGTCAACTAATCGTTCGATGAGGCTTGTCACTCTTTTGAAATGCATCTGTTGATTAATCTTTCTAAAAATAACTTTTGTAAAACTTTAGACATAAACATTATCACATAATGTATTGATTCTTCTTCTTTGAATCTCCATATCGACCACCTGTCAACCACTCTGTGTGATTTGAATGTGCTCTGAGCCTAAGAGCGATGGTACGTTGTGCCAGTTATGCGACTACAAGTAGGCCAGCACATCCTATTTCTTCGCAGATTTTTAGTTACTAGGGTAGAATTCCTAGTGCCTACATTATTCGCCTCTTACGACATGCATTGTAGGTCGCAGGGGTACTATTCTTTGCTTCCTTTGTGGGCCCCGGCACCACACGGACGATGTAATTGAATAATATATATAACATGTAATGTAATTTAATAATAAATATAATAAATAATGTAATTGAATAATATATAATAAATAATGTAATTTAATAATATATATAATAAATAATGTAATTGAATAATATATAATAAATAATGTAATTGAATAATATAATCACACATAATGTAATTGAATAATATATATAATAAATAATGTAATTGAATAATATATATCACACATAATGTAATTGAATAATATATATAATAAATAATGTAATTGAATAATATATATCACACATAATGTAATTGAATAATATATATAATAAATAATGTAATTGAATAATATATATAATAAATAATGTAATTGAATAATATATAATAAATAATGTAATTGAATAATATATATAATAAATAATGTAATTGAATAATATATATAATAAATAATGTAATTGAATAATATATAATAAATAATGTAATTGAATAATATATATAATAAATAATGTAATTGAATAATATATAATAAATAATGTAATTGAATAATATATATAATAAATAATGTAATTGAATAATATATAATAAATAATGTAATTGAATAATATATATAATAAATAATGTAATTGAATAATATATATAATAAATAATGTAATTGAATAATATATATAATAAATAATGTAATTGAATAATATATAATAAATAATGTAATTGAATAATATATAATAAATAATGTAATTGAATAATATATATAATAAATAATGTAATTGAATAATATATAATAAATAATGTAATTGAATAATATATATAATAAATAATGTAATTGAATAATATATAATAAATAATGTAATTGAATAATATATATAATAAATAATGTAATTGAATAATATATAATAAATAATGTAATTGAATAATATATAATAAATAATGTAATTGAATAATATATAATAAATAATGTAATTGAATAATATATATAATAAATAATGTAATTGAATAATATATATAATAAATAATGTAATTGAATAATATATATAATAAATAATGTAATTGAATAATATATAATAAATAATGTAATTGAATAATATATATAATAAATAATGTAATTGAATAATATATATAATAAATAATGTAATTGAATAATATATAATAAATAATGTAATTGAATAATATATATAATAAATAATGTAATTGAATAATATATAATAAATAATGTAATTGAATAATATATATAATAAATAATGTAATTGAATAATATATAATAAATAATGTAATTGAATAATATATATAATAAATAATGTAATTGAATAATATATAATAAATAATGTAATTGAATAATATATATAATAAATAATGTAATTGAATAATATATATAATAAATAATGTAAGTGAATAATATATATCACACATAATGTAATGGAATAATATATCACACATAATGTAATGGAATAATATATCACACATAATGTAATGGAATAATATATCACACATAATGTAATGGAATAATATATCACACATAATGTAATGGAATAATATATCACACATAATGTAATGGAATAATATATCACACATAATGTAATGGAATAATATATCACACATAATGTAATGGAATAATATATCACACATAATGTAATGGAATAATATATCACACATAATGTAATGGAATAATATATCACACATAATGTAATGGAATAATATATCACACATAATGTAATGGAATAATATATCACACATAATGTAATGGAATAATATATCACACATAGATGTAATGGATAATACTATCACAAACATGTAATGGATAATATATCATCTCAAACTAAGCTCGCTTGAGCTGTGCTATAGTCATAATACAGTCGGAAACTAAATCTATGATGTCTGCCCGCAGCAATGCTCACCGTAAACTAAAACTCACTGTCTTATCCTGATGGGATGTTTCCTTCCATAAAGGTCTTTTTCAAACCTTTGTGTCTTTTTTATATGTCTAAACTATAAATATATATTCGTATTTGTAGTATTAGCCAGCTTTCTTTCATTTTGAATTCCTTCTAGTAGATCTACTAGTGCTCTTCTTTGTCCATGATACACGTAGGACTCTACTAACACACTTATATTCAAAAGCACATATATATTTTCTCACTTCCTTGTTAAATGTTCATGTTTCACACCCATAAGTTACCATTGCGAATATGCATGCTCTTAGTATCCTGATCTTCGTTTCCTTATCAGCTCATTTCATATTGTTTTTAAATAAGTTTTTGTTAGGCTGTTTTCATGTTTCATTTCATTTCCTTAATCCCATTTCCATCTCTAGTTAGCAGTGAAATATTCAAAACTATTCACATTTCTTCTATATTATGCATCTTCTTTTTTCTCTAATTTTTCATTTTTTAAAATTAATTTCTAGGACTCAAAAGATATAACCAACTAAGATTAATAATAACACAATAGGTTGAAGAGCAGAGCGAAATACATTTTTGAAACAGTGTCTGACACATAAGAAAATACATAGTACAACCAATGTGTCGCCTTTGTTACTGTGAAATTGTAATAAAAACCTGACAGACTGTAAAATATAAGTTAATTCAATATCGAATATAACATCTGTCTTGGTACTAGAGTATGCTAAACATCATTAGTTTTAGAGGGTACAAACGAGTAAAAAAGTGTGCACATTCTAGAGTTACTACGGTAAACTAAACAAGTTATGATGTGTGCTAAATGCTACGGTAAACTAAACAAGTTATGATGTGTGCTAGAGATGCTACGGTAAACTAAACAAGTTATGATGTGTGCTAAATGCTACGGTAAACTAAATAAGACATGATGTGTGCTAGAGATGTCATGGTAAACTAAACAAGTTATGATGTGTGCTAGAGATGCTACAGTAAACTAAACAAGTTATGATGTGTGCTAAATGCTACAGTAAACTAATTAAGACATGATGTGTGCTAGAGATGCTACGGTAAACTAAACAAGTCATGATGTGTGTTAAAGATGCCACGGTAAACTAAACATGTCATGATGTGTGCTAGAGATGCTACGTAAACTAAAAAGTCATGATGTGTGCTAGAGATGCTACGGTAAACTAAAAAAGTCATGATGTGTGCTAAATTTTAAGACATTAGCTGTTGAAGAGTATACTAATCCCAAAAAATAATATCTGTAACACATTATACCAATATGACTGTTGACTTACAAGTAGCCTACTGAACCAAGATATGGGCCACACTTCATCACGAGTATAACAATTAAATAAAATACTAAAATATGGTATGTGGCATAAAGCTTTTTAATAAAATATTAAAATACATTATGTAGCATAAAGCTGTTAAATATCAAAATATAGTATGTGGCATAAAGCTTATAAATAAAATATCAAAATATAGTATGTGGCATAAAGCTTATAAATAAAATATCAAAATATAGTATGTGGCATAAAGCTGTTAAATAAAATATTAAAATATGGTATGTGACATAAAGCTGTTAAATAAAATATTAAAATATAGTATGTGACATAAAGCTTATAAATAAAATATCAAAATATAGTATGTGACATAAAGCTTATAAATAAAATATCAAAGTATAGTATGTGGCATAAAGCTTATAAATAAAATATTAAAATATAGTATGTGGCATCAATCAAGTGCCATGCCTGCCGGCGTAGGCGATCATGTCTCTCCACAACTCTCTTTGCTTGGTGCATGTAATCAGTTCTGACGTCGATATTTTGTCGAACCATGATGTCAGGCCATCCAACATCTTCTCTCTGTCTTCCACGATCTCTCCTTCCCTGAATTTTACCTGTAGTCACCAAATGTTCTAAACCTTCTCTTCGCATTATATGCCCGAAGAACCTTGATTGTCGGATTCTTATTCTTTGATAAGGTTTCTTTGTGTGCAGGCCTGATTTAAAACCTCCACGTTTGTTTTCTTTGCTGTCCATGGAATTCTCAATATTCTTCTGAAAACCACATCTCTGTGGCTTCCAATGATCGTATTGATTGTTTGTTCAGTGTTCATGATTCGCTGCCATACATAAGAATTGGTTCAATATAGCATTGGAGTACTTGTTTTCGCAGTGTCATTGGTAGTGAGTTCACGCATAGTGTGTTCTTCATTTTCATAAAGCTGCTTCGTTTGAGCTATCTACTCTAATCTCTGTGTACATCTTCCATCTGGTGTTAAGAATGTTCTATTTGTAAGCATAAAGCTTATAAATAAAATATTAAAATATAGTATGTGGCATAAAGCTGTTAAATAAAATATTAAAATATGTACGTGGCATAAGCTGTTAAATAAAATACTAAAATATAGTATGTGGCATAAAGCTTATAAATAATAAAATATAGTATGTGGCATAAACTGTTAAATAAAATATTAAAATATGGTGGTGGCATAAAGCTGTTTAATAAAATACTGAAAAAAGAATTCGCACACACTTGACATCTCATCAACATCATCGTGTGCCATACCAGCTTCCATCTTCTTGGTCGTCCTCTGTAACTCGGTTCATAAATCATGATCTATATTTTTACTCTCTCTCGCTCTCTCTCTCTCTCTCTCTCTCTCTAAGCCACTGTGACGTTTAATGGGAACACACTATCTCAATTAGCTGGAAATGGTATTGGCTATGAGTCTCACTTTTAATACTTCGTGAGTTTCTTAACTTTTTATTTCGTTACAATAAAAAAGAAATACACAGAAGATGGACAATTATAAAACTGCACTTCACAGTTGTCAAGCTGGCGCATTTCCTTTAAAGTGCAAAACAATAACGTTTTATAACTAACCTTGGAAAAACAAACTCTAAAACTATTGGTGACACGCCCGTAAAGCTACAAGCCATGAGTAGACAAAATAGCAGCGGTGTGTGTGCTCTGATAGTATAACATGAACAATTGATACAGTACTACAAGAAGAGCACAATTCAACGGGTACCAGAGCAATTCAACAACAAAGAAATTGAAGCAGCAGATATACTCAACAGAGAAGGTGGAAAACTGCAACATAATGACACAGAAACATAATATAAAGTTGTAAACACATATATAAAAGCTACAGGAGTGACGAGTTTCAAAGAACACTGCATATGGACGATTACATACAGAAACATTCAAACGTATCTAATGAAAATCTGGGAATAAAACGAATAACGAAATGAGTGCAACACAAAACTAGAAGTGGACAAGAAGAGAAACAATATAAAAAATCAAGTGAATATCAGTTATCAGTTCAGTTATCAGTTATATGAGGACTATCATCATAGCACTCCGGACATGTCCATAGGTGCTCCGATCTCCGCCTCAGCAAATCCAGCAGCGTCCAGCGACCCAACACGCCAGTTCGATGTTGATTAATCAATCTCTTTGCATATTTAGTATGTCGTTCTTTTCGGCCTGCACGAATATTGACACCCATCTCTTTCAATCTGGTCAGCGAGTGGATTCACAGCCCTGAAACTCCTCTGTTCGGAAAGACTCTCTCAATGCGTGAAGAATGTCACTTCGATCCATTGCAGCTCCTCTGATATTGTAGCTAAGCCAGCCAATCTATCAGCTCGTTCATTACCCCTAACTCCTGCGTGCCCAGGGACAAAAATAAAGGTGATTTCTCTGATCATTGTCTGTACCAGTACCTCCACCCAGTTGCGTCTCACCATACCTGATTCGACTTTACGAATCATGCTCATGGAGTCACTGAGTATGAAAACACGAGAGTATCAAGTGAATATATGATATATATATGAAGCCAATACACATATAGATTACAAGGCATGAGACGAGAAAGTACTAAGAAGCATAGGAATGTAATGCATTGAGTCTAAGAGGTCGCAAGGTACCATGCAACGAAACAAAATGGTTCTCCAGAGCAAATCGACTTCGATCATCAGAGGAACATGATCGGATGACTGTGACCTGACATCTCAAACCCTGAATGGCCAGTATCATTGAACTGAGTGGCCACATGGGTCACAGAGCATTGGCGTATATCGCGCAAATGTTGGACGAATCGGTCACTAAGCCTCTTGCCGGTCTCACCAATATAGGCCTTGTTGCACCGCTTGCAGGTGATGATATAGATAATTTTACGGAACTCGCACGTGAAACCGTCTTCAATAACAAATGTGGCTTTTGGAAAAGACACAGTGCGGATCTGTATTACATAAGCACACGTATTGTAGCGCCGACGGCCACAATTTTATATATGCTATTTTGTTTACTTATGGTTTGTAGTTTTACGGGCGTGTCACCAATATTTTGGAGTTTGTTTTTTCAAGGTTAGTTATAAAATGTTATAGTGGCCGTCGGCGCTGCAATACGTGTGCTTATGTAATACAGACCCGCACTGTCTTTTCCAAAAGCCACGTTTGTTATTGAAGACGGTTTCCCGTGCGAGTCCCGTAATATTATCTATGCCCTCACCTGCAACGGTGCAACAAGGCCTATATTAGTGAGAGGAAAACTCGGCGAATTTTGGCTCAAGTGAAACCGAGTTCTGCAGCAAAAACACTTGCGCGAATGAATAGCGCCATCGAACTCTATGCCACTTCCCTGTGGCCACTCATTTCAATGATACTGGCCATTCAGGAGCTTGCGATGTCCAGGTCACAGCTATCCGATCATGTTCCTCTGATGATCGAAGTCGATTTGCTCTGGAGAACCGTTTTATTTCGTTGTATGGTACCTTGCGACCTCTTTGACTCAACGCATTACATTCCTATGCTTCTTAGTACTTTCTCGTCTCATGCCTTGTAATCTATATGTGTATTGGCTTCATATATATAAGTCATATATTCACTTGATTTTTGTATTGTTTCTCTTCTTTTCTACTTCTAGTTTTGTGTTGCACTCATTTCGTTAATCGTTTTTATTCCCAGATTGTCATTAGATACGTTTGAATGTTTCCGTATGTAATTGTCCATTTGTAGTGTTCTTTGAATCTTGTCACTCCTGTTGTATCGTTTGCTTGATAAAGGCCTTTTGGTCGAAACGTTGCTGTTTATCGTCACTGTTTCTGTATTTTGTAAAACTAGAGTACTTTGTTTTTACGTGTTTCACTATTTTATCACGTTTTACTGCAGTCTCCCCCTTTTTATATAAAAGTTACATTTAAATTTAAATTGCAGTGAGACAACCCAGATCCAAAAACAAATTGATGATTTCATTAACTCCACAGATGGGACCATGTCATAATTATCTGGATGCGCTTAGGCCAGTACAGATTGAGAGATCATCTTTAGAACATATTTCTGATTTGAACAACATATCTGTTTTCTGTGGTACCAGAGTTATGAAAGCCGTATACCTATTTTCATGCCTTCCCATCATACGAGAGTGATCGGAGACGTCAAGGTCCGTTTCATTATCATTAGGCGCCGGCTGGCGTAGACGATCATGGATCTTCACAAATCTCTGTCTCTGGTGTTTGCTATCATCTCAAACGTTGACGCTCATCCGTGCCACGAAGTCAGGCTATCCAAAATTTCTCTGTCTGTCTTCCTCTGTCTCGTCTCCCCTCGATTTTACCAGTAGTTACAATGTGAACTAAACCTCCCTTTCTCATCACAGGCCCGAATAATGATAACAAACTAAACCTCTAGCTTCCACATTATATTCAACTAAGCCTCCAACTTCCACAATATAACACATTAAACCATTAACTTCACATTATAACAAATTAAACCATTAACTTCCACATCATAACAAATTAAACCCTTAACTTCCACATTATATAAAACTAAACCTCCAACTTCCACGTTATAACAAATTAAACCATTAACTTCCACATTATAACAAATTAAACCATTAATTTCAACATTATAACAAATTAAACCATTAACTTCTACAATATAACAAATTAAACCATTAATTTCAACATTATAACAAATTAAACCATTAACTTCCACAATATACCAGATTAAACCATTAACTTCCACAATATACCAGATTAAACCATTAACTTCCACAATATACCAGATTAAACCATTAACTTCCACAATATACCAGATTAAATCATTAACTTATACAATATAACAAACTAATCCACTAACTAATCAAGTGGTTCGGTCATCTAATGAGAATGGAACCAGATTTACTACCATCACGTGCCTACAATAATCAACACTCAGGGCGCAGAGCACGAGGCAGGCAAAGAACACGAGGGATAGATAACATCTCAGGGTCCTGAAAGCATGGACTGGCAACGTCAAGCGCTACACACCTGGCACAAGATAGGAACTAAACCTCCCCAGGACGCTTCACGGCACATGTGGTTAAGATAAGATAAAAATCCACTAACTTCCCCACTATACCAAACTAAACCACTAACTTCCACATACTAACAAACTAAGCCATTAACTTCCACGTTATACCAAATTAAACCATTAACTTTCACATTATAACAAATTAAACCTCTAACTTCCACAATATAACAAACTAAATCACTAACTTTCACAAACTAACAAACTAAACCACTAACTTCTACATTATATCAAACTAAACCACTAACTTCCACATAATATCCAACTAAACCACTAACTTTTACAATATAACAAACTAAACCATTAACTTTCACATTATAAAAAAACTAAACCTCCAACTTCCACATTATAGCAAACCAAACCATTAACTTTCACATTATACTAAAGATACACCAGGAATGTCAATGAGGTTCTTGCTTGAATTCCCCACTATTGCTAACAGAATTGAAACTCGGAGGGTTTGATCATATCTAAAAATCAACACAAAGAAAGAACACCCTCTCCATGAAGAACTCGTTAAGGAGAACACGTGTAGACTCAAGAAGAGGCAGATCATGGCTGAGTCAAGCGGAAGATACTCTTAGGAAAATATGCTATCCTTCCGGAATTGAACCAGGAGAGGAATGGATTGCTGTGTCATCTCAATTTCAGACTGCTTTCACAGTTATTACATCTATTAAGAAAAACTGCGAACAAAATAATCTAACACTGATTAACGTGGAGGTTGAGGTCTTGAATGACATCATCAATGATACAGATGTGGTTATTTACACCGATAATGCAGTCATTCGCCAACAACGCTGTGTGTGGGGGCTTTTTCAGCACGCTCAGGAGGAAAAATAATAAGAGAGGCCAGTGGGGACTACGCAACAACCACAAATAGTTTGACAATGGAGGTTCGGGCGGTTGCGTCACTGGGCACGCAGGAGTTAGGGGTAATGAACAAACTGATAGATTAGCTGGCTTGGCAACAATATCAGAGGGAGCTGCCATGTATCAAAATGACATTCTTCACGCATTGAGAGAGTCTTTTCGAACAGAGGAGTTTCGGGGCTGTGAATACCACTCGCTGACCAGATTGAGAGAGATGGGTGTCAATATTGGTGCAGCCCGAAAAGAACGACATAAGGGGCTACTAAATATGCAAAGAGATTGATTATCAACACGAATCGCTGTTAGGCTCTGGCAAATTGCTGACAATACACATAGACATTCTAACTCAGGCCTCAATAACTAAACTATTATCCAAACCCCCTCAATTCTACATTGAACTACTAAACCATAACTACACATGCCAGAGCTATCACTACCTGCATGCACAAACTGCTAGCTCAAACAAACTAATCCCACTAACTTCTGCTCCAACAACTAAACCACTAGCTACTACATATACCTAGAACTATGCCCTCTAGACTTACTGCAATGCCACACTAAACCACTACTTACATTACAACAAACTACCATACACTGAAATTGCAACAACTAAACCATACACTACATTATACCAAACTCTACTCAACCTGCATCCTCTGCCAAACTAAACCTCTATTTACATTATACCAAACTAACCTCTACTTCTAGCATTCAACAACTCTAACTAATTTACCAAAGCTAAACTCTAACCCTTTGCAATAGCTAAACCACTAGTGCCTACAATGCAACTAAGCCTACTAACTCCAAACGCTGCATACCTGAGCTGCTGGCTCAGGCACTCAATACACTGAGCTACTAGCTCAAACAGCTACAATGCACTAGCTACTAGCCCCAACGGCTGCAATGCACTAGGCTACTAGCTCAAAGCACTGCAATGCCTAAACTGCTAACCCCAAACACTCAATGCACTAAACTACTAGCTCAAACAGCTCAATGACTAAACCTACTAACTCCAAACACTGCAATGCACTGGAAGCTACTAGCTCAAACACTACAATACACTGATCTACTAACTCAGGCGCTACAATACACTAAGCTACTAGCTCAGAGCACTGCAATAGCTAGGCACTAAACACTGCAATGCACTACATTGCTAGCTCTAGCTCAAACGCTACAATATCTAGGCTACTAGCTCAGAGCAGCTGCAATCCCTAGAGCTGCTAACTCAAGACACTACAAAAACCTAAGCTGCTAACTCAAGACAGCTACAATGACATAAACTACTAACTCAAAACTACAAGTACTACTACATAACTCAACACAGCTACAATGCACTAAACCACTAACTCAAACAGCTACAATACACTAAGCTACTAACTCAACAATACACTAAGCTACTAACTCAAACAGCTACAATACACTAAACTACTAACTCAAACACTACAATACACTAAACTACTAACTCAAACAGCTACAATACACTAAACTACTAACTCAAACACTACAATATACTAAACTACTAACTCAAACACTACAATACACTAATCTACTAACTCAAACACTACAATATACTAAACTACTAACTCAAACACTACAATATACTAAAATATTAACTCAAACAGCTACAATACACTAATCTACTAACTCAAACAGCTACAATGTACTAAACTACTAACTCAAACACTACAATATACTAAACTACTAATCGAAACACTACAATACACTAAACCACTAACTCAAATAGCTACAATACACTAAACTACTAACTCAAACACTACAATCACTAAACTCTAAGCTCAAACACTACAATACACTAAACTACTAACTCAAACACTACAATACACTAAACTACTAACTCAAACACTACAATACACTAAACCACTAACTCAAACACTACAATACACTAAACTACTAACTCAAACACTACAATACACTAAACTACTAACTCATTTAATCATACAATGACACTCAAACCTTCACTAAGCTCAAAAAGGCAGACTACAATACACTAACTACTAGCTCAACTGAGCTCAATGCCTAGAGCTACTGCTCCAGGCAGGCTACAATGACATACTGGCTGCAACTCAAGAGCACTGCAATACATAAACTACATTCTCGACACTCAATGTCTAAACTTAACTCAGAGCACTGCAATACCACTACTGACTCAACTGAAGACCTGCATAGCTAGCTGAAAGCGACTGCTCTAACTATACAAGGCTTGCATTACACTGGCTGCTGGCTCCAGGCGCTGCAGATATGCTGAGGCTGCTGGCTCAGACAGGCTACAATACATGTCTGCTAGCTCAGGCAGCCCAATACAACTATAACCAAACACACAAACACAACTAAACACTACAATACCAAACTAAATCAAACCTACAACACACTAAACCATACTCACATACAAACTAAACACTAACTCACATACACAACTAAACCACTAATCACATACAAACCAAACCTAACTACTTAAAACTAAACACTAACTCACATACAAAACTAAACACTAACAAACAAAAACTAAACACTAACTACATATACACTAAACTCTAACTCCACTCACAAATCTAACTCAACCAAATAACTAACTTCACTCCAAACACTCAATTGCATACACAAACCAACCTAATACCAACTAAACCAAACACAATATACTAAACTACTAACTCAAAACTACTATACAAACTTAACTCAAACACTACAATACACTAACTACTAACTCAAACACTACAATACTAAACTACTAACCAAACACTAAAACACAAACTACTATAAACACTACAATACCAAATACTACTCAAACACTACAATACACTAAATACTATCAAACACTACAATGACTAACACTAACTCAACATACAATCACTAAACTACTAACTAAACACTACAATCACTAAACTACTAACTCAAACACTCAATAATAACACTAACTCAAACACTACAATACTAACTATAATCAACATACAATACTAAACACTAATCAAACACTACAATACAACTACTAACTCAAACACTACAATCTAATCTAACTCAAACACACAATACACTAAACTACTAATAAACCTACAATAACTAAACTACTATCAAACACTACAATATACTAAATACTAACTCAAACACTAAATAACTAACTAACTCAAACACTACATTACTAACTACTAACTCAACACTACAATACATAATCTACTCAAAACTACAAAACTAAACTACTAACTCAAACATACAATAACTAAACTACTAACTCAAACACTACAATAACTAACTACTAACTCAAACACTACAATTACAAACTACTAACTCAAACATACAATAACTAACTACTAATCAAACACTACAATACTAAACTCTAACTAAACACTACAATAACTAAATATAACCAAACAGCTACAATACACAACTATAACCAAACCTACAATACTAAACTACTAACTCAAACACTAATAATAAACTACTATCAAAGCACAACACTAAACCATAACCAAACTAATAACTAAACACTAACTCAAACACTACAATACACTAAACTACTATCAACTCAATACTAAACTACTAACTCAACACTACAATACATAAACTACTAACTCAAACACTACAATACTAACACTAACTCAAACACTACAATACACTAAACTACTAACTCAAACACTACAATAACTAAACTACAACTCAAACACACAATACACTAAACTACTACTCAAACACCAATACCTAAACTACAACTCAAACACCTACAATACACTAAACTACTAACTCAAACACTACAATATACTAAACTACAACCAAACCTACAATAACTAACTACTACCAAACACTATAATACTACTAACTAAACTCAATACACTAAACTACTAACTCAACACTAATAACTAAACTACTAACTCAAACACTACAATCACTAAACTACTAACCAAACACTACAATCACTAAATACTAACTAAACACTAATCACTAAACTACTAACTCAAACATACAAACACTAAACACTAACTCAAACACTACAATCACTAAACTACTAACTCAAACACTAATGCACTAAACACTAACTCAAACACTACAATGCACTAACTACTACTCAAACACCAATCACTAAACACTAACTCAAACACTACAACACTAAACTACTAACTAAACCTACAACACTAACACTAACTCAAACACTAAAACAACTACTAATCAAACACTACAATGCTAACTTAACCAACCATACTAAACTACTACTAAACACCAATACACAACTACTAACTCAAACACTACAATAACTAACTACTAACTCAAACACTACAATATACTAAACTACTAACTCAAACACTACAATATACTAAACTACTAACTCAAACACTCAACATAATCTACTAACTCAAACACTACAATACACTAAACTACTAACTCAAACACTACAATACACTAAACTACTAACTCAAACACTACAATAACTAAACTACTAACTCAAACAGCTACAATCACTAACTACTAACTCAAACACACAATGACTAAACTACTAACTCAAACACTACAATGCACTAAACTACTAACTCAAACACTACAATGCACTAAACTACTAACTCAAACACTGCAATACACTAAACCACTAACTCAAACACTACAATGCACTAAACTACTAACTCAAACACTACAATACACTAAACTACTAACTCAAACACTACAATGCACTAAACTACTAACTCAAACACTGCAATCACTAAACTACTAACTCAAACACTACAATACACTAACTACTAACTCAAACACTACAATACACTAAACACTAACTCAAACACTCAATACACTAAACTACTAACTCAACACTACAATGACTAAACTACTAACTCAAACACTACAATATACTAAACTCTAACTCAAACACTACAATGCACTACTACTAACTCAAACACTACATACACTACTACTAACTCAAACACTAAATATACTAAACTACTAACTCAAACACTCAATGCACTAACTACTAACTCAAACCTACAATACACTAATCTACTAACTCAAACACTACAATTTACTAAACTACTAACTCAAACACTACAATATACTAAACTACTAATCAAACAGCTACAATACACTAAACTACTAACTCAAACACTACAATACACTAAACTACTAACTCAAACACTACAATATACTAAACTACTAACTCAAACACTACAATAAGCAAACTACTAACTCAAACACTACAATACACTAAACTACTAACTCAAACACTACAATACACTAAAATACTAACTCAAACACTACAATACACTAAACTACTAACTCAAACACTACAATACACTAAACTACTAACTCAAACACTACAATACACTAAACTACTAACTCAAACACTACAATACACTAAACTACTAACTCAAACACTACAATACACTAAACTACTAACTCAAACACTACAATACACTAAACTACTAACTCAAACAGCTACAATACACTAAACTACTAACTCAAACACTACAATACACTAAACACTAACTCAAACACTCAATCACTAAACTACTAACTCAAACACTACAATATACTAAACTACTAACTCAAACACTACAATACACTAAACTACTAACTCAAACACTACAATATACTAAACTACTAACTCAAACACTACAATACACTAAACTACTAACTCAAACACTACAATATACTAAACTACTAACTCAAACACTACAATACACTAAACTACTAACTCAAACACTACAATACACTAAACTACTAACTAAACCTACAATACACTAAACTACTAACTCAAACAGCTACAATACACTAAACTACTAACTCAAACACTACAATGCACTAAACTACTAACTCAAACACTACAATGCACTAAACTACTAACTCAAACACTACAATGCACTAAACTACTAACTCAAACACTACAATACACTAAACTACTAACTCAAACACTACAATATACTAAACTACTAACTCAAACAGCTACAATACACTAAACCACTAACTCAAACACTACAATACACTAAACTACTAACTCAAACACTACAATGCACTAAACTACTAACTCAAACACTACAATACACTAAACTACTAACTCAAACACTACAATGCACTAAACTACTAACTCAAACAGCTACAATACACTAAACTACTAACTCAAACACTGCAATACCCCAAACTACTAACTCAAACACTACAATACACTAAACTACTAACTCAAACACTACAATGCACTAAACTAACTCAAACACTACAATGCACTAACTACTAACTCCAAACACTACAATACACTAAACTACTAACTCAAACACTACAATACACTAAACTACTAACTCAAACACTACAATACACTAAACTACTAACTCAAACAGCTACAATGTACTAAACTACTAACTCAAACACTACAATATACTAAACTACTAATTCAAACAGCTACAATACACTAAAGCTACTAGCTCAAACACTACAATACACTAAACTACTAACTCAACAGCTCAATCACTAAACTACTAACTCAACACTACAATACACTAAACTACTAACTCAAACACTGCAATACACTAAATTCTAACTCAACACTACAATACACTAATATACTAGCTCAACAGCTACAATACACTAACTACTAACTCAGAGCACTGCAATGCACTGAAGCTACTACTCAACGCTGCAATCACTAGGCTCTGGCTCAGAGCACTGCAATGCACTGAGCTACTAGCCCCAAGCACTGCAATACACTAAACTACTAGCTCAAACACTGCAATGCACTAGATCTGCTAGCTCAACAGCTAGCAATGCACTAAGCCACTAACTCAGAGCACTGCAATACCTGACCACTGCTCAAACACTACAATGCACTAAACTACTAGCTCAAACAGCTGCAATGCACTAAACTACTAACTCAAACACTGCAATACACTAGGCTACTGACTCAAACAGCTACAATACACTAACTACTAACTCAGAGCAGCTGCAATACACTGAACTCTAACTCAAAGCAGCTGCAATACCTGAAGCTACTAACTCAGACAGCTACATGCCTAAGCTACTAGCTCAGACAGCTGCAATGCACTAAACTACTGCTCAAGAGCACTGCAATGCACTAAACTAGCTAACTCAGGCAGCTGCAATACACTAAGCTACTAGCTCAACACTCAATACACTAGGCTAATGGCTCAGACACTGCAATGCACTAAGCCACTACTCAACACTGCAATATACTGAAACTGCTAAGCTCAAGCACTGCAATATGCTAGGCTACTAAGCTCAGACACTCAATGTACTAGGCTACTACTCAAGACACTCAATATGCTAGAGCTACTACTCAAACACTACAATGCCTAAGCTACTAGCTCAAGCACTGCAATACACTGAGCTACTACTCAAACAGCTAGCAATGCACTAAACTGCTAGCTCAAGCACTACAATGCACTAATCTACTAACTCAAACACTACAATACACTAAACTACTAACTCAAACAGCTACAATACACTAAACTATTAACTCAAACAGCTACAATGCACTAAACTACTAACTCAAACAGCTACAATACACTAAACTACTAACTCAAACACTACAATACACTAAACTACTAGCTCAAACAGCTACAATGCACTAAACTACTAACTCAACACTACAATATACTAACTACTAACTCAAACACTCAATATAGCTAGACTACTAACTCAAACAGCTACAATACACTAAACTACTACTCAAACACTACAATGATACTACTAGCTGCTCAAACACTGCAATGCACTAACTAGCTCCAGAGCACTCAATACCTAGGCTACTAACTCAGGCACTGCAATAGCACTAAACTGCTAACTCAACACTACATATGCTAGGCTACTAGCTCAGACACTACAATACGCTAAACTACTAACTCAGCACTACAATACACTAAACTACTAGCTCAAACACTCAATACACTAAACTACTAACTCAAACACTCAATACCTAAACTACTGGCTCAAACACTACAATATACTAAACTACTAACTCAAACACTACAATACACTAAACTACTACTAAACAGCTACAATACACTAAACTACTAACTCAAACAGCTACAATACACTAAACTACTAACTCAAACAGCTACAATGCACTAAACTAATAACTCAAACACTACAATACACTAAACTAATAACTCAAACACTACAATACACTAAACTACTAACTCAAACAGCTACAAAGAACTATTGTCTTAGCTCGCACTACTACTGACTAAAGTCACTAGGTTCTGTAACTGTGACGTGTGCAATCATTTGGGCATCGTACTGTTAACTAAGTCAGTTCACTACAAGTGTTTGGTAGAATATATTAATTCACACAACAACGAAGCCAAGAATCCATCTCTAGTAGACATATTTAACCAGCGAATTTCCAATCAACGATAACCAGTTCGGTCACAAGTCTATTGATACATTTTATATTTTTCTTACGCATTTCTGTACATTTTGGGCTTCTAAAAAAGAGATATATTACACTTCGAATGACGTAAGCAATGGGTGGAAATGTGGGAATGCCCACCCTGATGGGTGTGGTATAGCATTCTTAACCAACCATAATGCTTGTTGTTCTCACTTTGTCTGTCTGTATGTTTGTCTGTCTCTCACCTTGGTTTACTTCGACCCCGACAACAAGCGCAGGTCTGTTCCAAGCTGGACCGGATCGATAAGGCGAAAGAACAGAATCTTCATGTTATCTAAGGTTTGATCGATTAGCGGCTTCGTCGCCATGAGGATCCCTACAGAATGAAGGGTGATGGGAGTACTGGGGAAGTGGGGTGGGGGAGAAAAGGGATAGTAAGTGAAGGGTGAGTGCTGTGTGGGAAATGGGGTGTTGAATATAGCTAGTGTGCGAGAAGACGATAAACCAACAACAGCTTGTCAATTATGTCAACATCAAAGACGGAAGTATATACCAAAAGTAATAAGTAGGTCAGATATACAATGTGTGTTCGATGTTTCTATTGTGTATGTGTTTGATTTATACCGAGTACATGTATGTGCAGAAAAAAGGTATGAGTGTGTGTGAGCGTGCGTGCTTGAGCGTATATGTGTGTATGCTTGATACAATGAGGGGAAATATGTAACTATACAGTACGTATACACGTGTGTGTGTGTGTCTGTTTAGTGCTATGTTTGTGTACGAATAATAGAGATTGGCCAAGCAAAATTGATTACGATTTAATTGTCAAGTGTTCTGTTTATCTAGAACAAGCAGTCAGAAAAATGTTATTTATTGTAACAAAAAATACCTGCAGCATAAGACACACGCAGTGAATGAGATGACAGAAGTCAGTGAATCAACGATGACCAAGACATTACTCCCTTTCCTAGTGGTGGCCGTGCTAACAGGCTACCTCACTTCAGACTTGATAAGCGAACAGGAATTGAAGAAGGAAGACAAACCATGTCCTTGAAATGTCATGCTGAAGACCTATGTCTTGGGAACTAAAACCAGAAATATGGTTCCAGATGTTGCCATAGCCAGGCATGTGGTTAGAAATAAGCTCCCAGTTCCAAACAAATTTTCCCATATCCAGGTGTGGGGCTGAGAATAAGCTCCCAGCTCCAACTAACTGTTATTATAGCCAGATGTGGGGCTGAGAATAAGCTCCCAGTTCCATCTAACTGTTATCATACCAGATGTGGGGCTGAGAATAAGCTCCCAGCTCCATCTAACTGTTATCATAGCCAGATGTGGGGCTGAGAATAAGCTCCCAGTTCCAACCAAATGTTTCCATATCTAGATGTGGGGCTGAGTATAAGCTCCCAGTTCCAACTAAATGCTGCCATAGATGTGGGGTGGAGTATTAACTCCCAAATGGCCTGAAGGAATATCTCTATGCAATCAGCGATGCTCAAAAGACTTCCATAATTAACGATGAGTTTCAAAGTCTAAGGTTGAAACCTCCAGGAAACTCGCCTGCTTGAGTCTGGGTCGCTCCTGGAATAGAACTGCACACTCTTCTGGCAAGGGCAAAGCAGGGTAGATTTTACAGCACGGTGTTGGATTCGCTGCTAGGAACTTTCTTATTTTTGTTGCATTAGAAACATGCCAAAAAGATACACAGATTTATTTCCCTTCATATTCACACGTCCAATGTACCTGTCAACCTTATCAGTAAGTACACAAACACACATACACTTGGTGTCACTGGAGATGCAACGGTTGAGTTCTGCGACCAGCTTCACTCAATGACAAAACTTCTGGCACACAGTAGGAAGAGGTACTGGAAAACAACGCGCCCGAGTGGTTACCGGGGCCCAAATTGGGGTTAAAAAATAGAACCACTGTTACTTGCCACGCATGTCGTAAGAGGCGGCTAAGGAGGTTGGGCGTGCGGCTAGCTACCCCACACCGTAAAAAGCACTAGATGGCTACAGAACGGAGAAAGAACCGAGTAAACGCTGGCCGAAACTGGACACATCGCCGAAGGATAAGCACCAGAGCTCCAAATGGTGCTGAAGATGTGACGTACAACACACCAATGCTAAGGCTGCATGAATCAGATTTCCACATGAACATAATTTATGGGGAAATCTGGTATATCGGTCTGTGCGGTGATCGCGAGAGAGAGAGAGAGAGAGAAGACAACGAGAATGGATAGCGGCTCTTCTAGCTGTGTTCGCGACTTCACCATCACAAACATCTTCTTCAAGAAGAAACTCGCCCGAGTGGTTACCGGGGCCCAAATTTGGGGTGTAAAGAATAGAACCACTGTTACCTTCCACGCATGTCGTAAGAGGCGACTAAGGAGGTTTGGCTGAAATCGGATGCATGTGTCCTAAACGTGTAGAAGTCTTATGCGTTTAGGGGCCTACCAAACCAATGTGCAACGTATACACGTTCTTGACAAAGATCAAACATATCACAAAGAGTGATTAAAATTGGTGGTAAAGAACGAACGCAAAGAAGAAGAAGAAGAAACTACAACATGAAATATGATCATCACAAAACTGTTCGATATAAAATATTTTCTGCATACTCGTACATTTCAACCTACAGACTTCAACATCGACCACTCACTGCTTGGCTACAAACTGCGACTTCCGCCGATGAGAATCCACCAGAAGCGGTTACGGTGAATATGTCGCATCAATGTAACTACCATTACCAACTCAGACAACGTCAAATAACTCACAAACAACCTATGAAGCTTTGAACTCTGACCTTCCCGGCAGCAGTGCAAAGTATAGATGGTACATCATCAAAAAGTCATTACACATCACAGTTGCATTTGTCATGAAACGAACTTTACTGAAAGATAGCAGAAATATCGGACTAAATTCCGTTGAAGAGGTTGAGTGCGTTGCCCAGGACAGAGCGGTATGATTAAATCATTGAATTAAAAAAACGGAACCAAGCGTTTTGTCCTTGCAAACGATACAAATAAAATTAAAGTAATGTTCCCTGAATACTTAAAAAGACGCACATAAGTCACTAGATATCTTGCGTAACTAGTGCAATGAAAAAAAACAAGCATTATGGTTTCAAACACCTTCAATAGCATATTTAAACAAAATAAAGTACTTTGTTTTTACGTGTTTCGCTATATTTAAACAAACAATGTTGTTCTAAAGACAAGAAGGTTCATGTACAAGTCTTGTACCAACACAAACTGCTAACTGCATGAAATCTGAGACATGCAGATTTCAGTATTATGAAAACAATAGGTTTATCTCCTTGGTGGAGAAATACAAATCAATACCAAAACCCACACCACTCGTTTCTGAAATCAATGACTACTGTAGTCTGATCGCTTCGAAAACCAGAATGATTGAACAGAATCGATTCTTGCAGAAGTAAATTATAACTCAAAGATTTCGTATACGTGTAGGTCTGTTTGATTTTAGTATATCCATCAATGCTAAAGGACAAACTTGACTGAGAAGCTGGACTAAGATACGAGGATACAGGACTAGTTGGAAAGGTCTGTTCAGGATTACTAGAACCAACTTGTCTGATGTAGTATACAGGATTAGTAAAACCAACTTGTCTGATGTAGTATACAAGATTATTAATAGTACTAGCTTTAGTTCCCATACCCTACTTTGACAGCGCAAGAACACCCCAGGGTGGAACAGAGGAAGACACAAATGCTCCTGGGCGAGACTAGAGATGCATCTGCAAGGATAAAATAAATCAGGAAAACGAGTCCTCACATCAAGAAAACCAAGCTACAATTATATTTAGGCGTTACCGAGCAAGTTCTACTATACGAATATGAATGCTGGAGATTGACCAAGAGATGTGTTTCCAGACTGTCCACCCTTCATCAGTCATATCTACTTAGATTACACGAAATGTTCTCGCCATACAAATGATCAAACAGAAGACTTCTTTTAAATGCATATATACAAGTGTAGACAGTTTATGTTAAGACATAGTTGATCTCAGCTTATTTTGGATTCTCTTTAGCAATAAAAATGAACTTCTGTATAATTTTTTACCAGCAGACATAATAATAGTTGTAATATCGTTTTCACATTAGGAACAAAACCAAAATGAATCTTATCTTGCCGGTGATGGAGTTGTTGATTGTTGGGACTCACGGTAAAGTTCACTGATGTTCCTACTGGGCGGGGGTTACTAGATGGATCAATGACGGAAAATATGAAGAAAAAAATGTCTTATAGTGATGGGGAGGGGTAGTAGGAGAGGGGGGTAGTCACCCAAAACAGATTAGGAAAACTTGAGACCCTCGCAAATTGAAAACCTAAACAGTAGCTTGTTCAGACTATGCCTAAATCCGGCCATGCATGACAGGGTTTGTTCCAGCGAAAACACTGAGAGAGTTGGCTGATAGTGACCATTGAAGGCATGCTATGAAGTCACTCAACGACCATATGTTGGATGCAAACAAAGCTCTTGAATAATCTGTTGTATTGAGATTATGTTAACTTGTTAATACTAAGATGAGAAGACCTTGCAATAACAGATCTTGCTCTTCGCTGAAAGTAGACTAAACAGTGGTATGAGAAATGGTTTCCACGTGTAATCGTCCATTTGTAGTGTTCCTCGAAATTCGTCATTCTTGTTGTATTGTTTGTTGATAAAGGCCTTTTGGTCGAAACGTTGCTGTTTATCGTCACTGTTTCTGTATTTTGTAAAACTATAGTACTTTGTTTTTACGTGTTTAGCTATTTTCCCAAGTTTTACTGCAATCTCCACCCTTATGAGAAATGGGTATGTTATAATAAGGTATGCTGCTGATGTCAAGTGTGTCATGTGAAAGCAGCAGCTCATACAATATCCTCTCATGTTCGCTACATTCATTGTCTCTAGAGACTAACATGACCCAACCGTATCTCTACTACTACTAATAATAACCGTCCATCGTAAACGATGAGGACAACAGTCTCAGACGTTTAACTGGTTTTTAAGCCGAAGGATTGACTTCATTGCACCGGGTTTTATCCCATATGGCTCAGTCTCTCTCCGCAGAATGGCACGCCACCTACCGAGAGTATTGCATAAAGCACGAACCCCGTAGCTCCAGCAACAATCCTAGGGTCTCTGGAAAAACTGCACTCGTGAACAGAACGGCGGGGTCCGGATTCGAACCCACGACCTTCGACTCACAAGGCAACGGGCTTAACCACTTAGCCACAGAGACCCATTAAGTCTCAGACGTGTGCTGCTGCACCTCTCTACTACTACCGCTGAAACGACTGACAGGGTACTTGTCTATTGTCATACGCACAAAGATGGACGAGACTCGAGGGTAGCTCAATACTACTGCACTGAATTCAATCACAAGTTCAAGTCCCAGTACGGTCGTTTTCTTTTACCATGCAGTGAAAATGGGTAATCCTCTTTCTGAGGTGAGGGATATAATAAATCGTCTCCTGTGCTATTGAGTAAGTGTTCTGTCGATAGCACTTTCAGCGAGCATGAAAGAATTGATTACCTATAGGAATACTTTGTGTATGGGTACATTGTTTCTAACTAGCTTATCATCATCATCAAGTAGATTGTCCCTTTCGGAACTTCCCTCCCATGACAGCAGTCCTGAAAAACTCTCTATTCTCTGAAAGTTGACAGGCGTCAGCAGCAGTCATTCTCAGATCGTCAATGACATCTTGCCCCCATCGTCTTCTAGGTCTTCCTCTCATTCTTCTTCCATGCATCATTCCCTCCGCAATTATTTTTTCTAGGCACTCCTGTCGTTTGATGTGTCCGAAATATTTAATTTTCCTTGATTTTGTGTTAAATATAAAAAAAAACATTGGGATCAAATTTATCAGTTATTTTATCATCTTTCAAACGAGCAACATTTATCTATTCGCGTAAAGCGTGTTTGTTAAACAACTGTGAAGTGAATTTTAATAATAATAATAATTGTAACAAATATATTAAAATAAGTGTCTTCTGGTATGATCCTAACCAACCAGGTGTGCAATTAGGTGCATGAATTCTTCTGGTTTCCAGAGCCATTTGGTGATCTGACCATCACATCTACCAAACACATCACTCAAATAAGCCTCACTTATTGATCAAATTAAACTATTAATGTGCTCAACGTGCAGCCTATGAATGTACATTTTAAAGTCTAATATACTGAATCAAAATGTTTGCTCATCAATTCCCTCGGACAATCTTTGTCCGTGCTCGTTTTGCCGCGCAGAGGTCGGATGCCTGAATGAGTTTAAAAGCTACACACGCATTAGTGGGTCTCGTTAGGCCATGAATGAACTAGACCAGTGCAATCAATAATCACCAACACGCGCCTCTGATGTAGTGTCATTCACAAAGTTGCCCTGCAATATTTGTTTACACTGGGCAGGAGACGATAACAACAAGGCAAGCTGATAAGCTAGTCAGAGGGGCGGAGCGATCTGAATATGAATAGGATGACATAACAGCACGACATTGTTTTTAATCGTCCCCACCACGATTGGCAGTGCAGAGTTGATTGGCGGTGGCAAGTTCGTATATTATACTATACGCAGCTTGAGGTCTGAATTTTTGCTGGCCACATAAGTAGAAAGCAATAACCATGCAGTGTGTATGTGTTGTCATCTACACCACAAGCCAGCTATTCTCATAAAATAAAATAAAAAGTGCAGTCTGCATTAGTGGCGAACACAAAGTGAGGAATTCCCCATCCCCCTGCAGATGGACTAAAGTCTCATATTGAAAGGACTCTTTGCATAATGAAGTATGCACTATTTCAAATCCTGATGTTTTTTTCACAGTCTCGGTATTACTACGCAAATAATCGACTGAAATATTTGATATCATAAACATATAATACATCCAAGGAAATGAATTCATGGTTAAATATTGTAAAATATTTCATCTCTGAGATCATATTTTAAGGGACTATATAGCTAAACCTGTTGCAAGTGGAACTATTTTTTCAAGCCCAAGTGTGTGCTCCGCGTTTCCTGTCTTGTGGTAAACTTGGTGTGGTAGCCTGTATTCGACTAATACTCTTATGTGGTCAATTAACAAGGGCCCATCATAAAAATGAGCCGACAAAGATGATTAAAGGGTCGACCGAAAAGTAAGTAATATCACTTCTGACTTGGAATAACGCCCAATTTCTGTGTTTAGGCAGTCTAAAAGACGAAAGGTGTCGGATTCCGTCAGCAGACTTTCTGACACAGACATGGATGATGATGGACGAACAACTAGCTTTCAAATACTGTTGTATCAACCGAGCCTGACAAAAGGGCATTTAGTTCGTCTTTGAGTTTACCTGACATATTGTTTTGCAATTTTCATCGGAACTAGTCTTACGTGACTTACTGTTTAGTATTCATCGCAAATACATTTCTGCTACAAATGCATTTCGACACGGGTGCTCTGTATACAAATTAGTCCGCGATTGTTCATTCATAAACTGTTGTGAATGATAAAGGTCACAGCACAGAGCGTGGAAAAATCTGAGCTTTGTGGTCATTCATGACCGCTGTGAGGTAGCTAAACAAACATGTTATTCCATTGTAACAATGCAGTAGCTTGTTTCTCTGGTGTTTATGTCCGGATTATTCTTCCATGTGCTATTAACCTACTTAAATTACAACTATCAGATGTGGGGAATGGTGAAAGTTGTGAGGTTAAACCAGACCTGGTCATGATTGAGATTGTTATTGCTGATGAGTCAATCTCAGTCAATCAATGAGAGCAGATGAGTTAATGATTGATTATGTTAAGACCTAGGGCTACTGGAAGTGTACTCTTGTCAAGAGTCTTGTATTTTTGTTTATGATTATTTCATCATGGATACAATTCAACTGAACTTTATAAAATAATTGTTTTATTCCTAAAATCAATTAAACATAAACACCCTCCAATGAATATGATGATTACTTGTTGTAATCATTATAATTTTGTTCAGAAAATAAACAATAATAAAGCCATATACTTCATGAAAATATAATAGTTTTGATTAAGAGCAAATATGTGAAATCTCTAATTAATAGTTAGACTAGGAACTCAAAGTTTTAAATTTTTTATATAATTATTAAAATTAGAACAAATAATTATTAGAACAAGTAATTATTAGAAGATATGATTCATCCCATGCGTATTAATAGACAGCGATTTACTAATTATATTAATTTTTTTTTAAATAAGTGTTGATGTAAATGGAGGCCTAGCTAGCTAGGGATATTAGAATTGATAGATTGTAACAAAACATCATTTTAGGGATTTATTGTTTGATTCTTGATCATTGGTTGTGTGCGGTATAAGAAGTGAATTTCTTCACTTCTGGTGTATCCTTTGCTTGATAAAGACTATTTGGTCGAATCGTTGCCGTGTTGTTTTTATAATTTGTAAAACTACAATCCTTTGTTTTACATGTTTCAACAAAAAACTGACTATGAAAAAATATATATCTCCCTTTCATTAGCATTATCTCCAAATAAATATCTCCAAATATATATCTCCAAATGTAGTTATTTTGATATTCACAGTAAAACTCTCTAAACTTCAAATACTTTAAGACCTACCTACCTTCAGTATTGTTTTACTAAAGTATTATGTACTGTATACACTAAACTCTTCAGAAATGAATTTAGAATATGACAAGAAAAATATATTCGACATTTCTTCTTTGCGTTCATTCTTTATGACCAATGTTAATCACTCTTTGTGATATGTTTGATCTTTGCCAAGAACGTGTATACGTTGCACATTGGTTTGGTAGGTCCCTAAACACATAAACTTCTACACGTTTAGGACACATGCATCCGAGTTAAGCCAAACCTCCTTAGTCGCCTCTTCGACATGCATGGCAGGTAACAGTGGTTCTATTCTTTACACCCCAAATTTGGGCCCGGTAACCACTCAGGCGTATTTGACATTTGAAGATGTACATATGTAAATGACATTACGAGGATGTTTCATTCTTCACAGCATATTAATTCTTGTATTATTTTTTTCATTCGCCAGTCAGTTTCTCAACTATATAATATGTTTACTCATCTAATTCTGTACTTCTACAGTTAATGTAATACACTTTATAACATTTACTTATATTACTGCTTGAACCAAGTGTAGACAGCGTCTTACTCAGATGCATATGTAGTATTATTTGTATCTCTAGAATTCCATGTCATGATACAAGATAGAAAATGGATCATCAGTTTCAGAATCAATATATTCCTCATCACTTTTTGATAGTTGACTCATTCCAGAAAAAAAAGTTATTCAAATCGAAGCATAAACATTTGCCAAAAAAATATCGTACAAATACGCATTTTCCTGACCAACTTTATATTTCTTAATGAGTAAAGAATATCTACATTTCTGATTGTAGTTTCGTTTGGTGTATAAAATACATTGGGTTTTTTGTGTATGACACTCACTAATCTGAAATATCAGCTCTTTGGCAGTTCATAAAAATGTGTGTGCTAAATGGTCAGCGTAGAGAGTGAATCAGATCTATATGTAATGTGCTTGATGTTCAAATCAGGAATAGAATGTTAGTTTGGCTTTAACTTCTAAAATATAATGATTTGTGTTAAAAACTCTGATCATCTCATCTTGTTCCTCATGTACCTTTGTGGCATCAATATGAATTATAGGGTGCTGAAGAGGGCCCCTTTTATGCTTTTCGTAAATAGAGTTGTTTAGTGATTCTGCTATTCCATCAGTCCAGCGCTTGCATGACCGTACTCTTACCCAATGTACATTTAATTTCTGCAGCCTTGACTGTTGGGTATATATTTGAAGACAATTGTGTTATATGGCCGAACCATTTGACCTGTTGCCTCAGTATGAATTGTTTGGCAAAACACGTAATCACAAAGTATTGTAGTTTTACAAATTACAAAAACAATGACAAAATACAGCAACGTTTGACCAACAAGGCCTTTATCAAGCAAGCGAACAACAGGAGTGACGAATTAAAAAAAACATATGGACTACTACATACAAACGTTTCTAATGAAAATATATGGACAACTACATACAAACGTTTCTAAATAAAAATCATAAAATGTCAATCAAATAGTTTTACTGCAGTCTCATCTATTTTGTGAATATAAATTCTTTCTGCTTTAACACCTACTTTGAAACTATTAGTTTCATTTCTGATTTTCTCTTTTCATAATATGTTGAGTATTCTGAAGAATCTAATTTCTTTGTAGTTTGTCTTTTGATGTCATTGTCCATGTCTGGCGATGATAGTACAGGTTTGGGAGAAGTGCTCTTTTTATGCTTATTGACACTTATTTGTTGTACAATATTGGTGCCATCTGCCCAATAAGTTGGTTTGCTTTGTTAAATCTGTTTTTTTATTTCAATCTTTAATTTGCCAGCAGATGATGTTTTACTTGCTAGGTACTTAAATTTATACATTTGTTTTAGGGTTTGGTCTCCAATTTGTATCTTTGTTGGGTTATTTCTGTCTATTGTCAGGATTTCCATTTTTTATGTTGATTTTCCTATTATGATTTTGCCGTGTGGAGCCAGGGCCTGCAAGGGAAGCAAAGGACAAGGCCAATGTGACCTACAAGGCATGTCATAAGGCGACTGATGTAGGACCTAGGAAGCTGCCTAGTAAATAAAAAGCATCGCAGAAATCAGATGTGCTGACCTACTTGTAGGCTCGTGCTGACCTACTTGTAGGCTCATAACTGGCACAACGTATAATCACTCTTAGGCTCAGATCACATACAAATCAAACAGTGTGGTTAACAAGTGGTCAATATTGAGCGTTCAAAGAAGATTACGATTTGTTCATACTTGACGTTATATATTAATGCAGCCTTGTAATTGTTCTTCTGCAGTACAAATTAATGTCCAGTTATCTGGACAAATAAGCTATTTGGTGGTGTTATTTGTTACTTGCTCTTCTCTAGTAGTCTGCTCTTCTTGATGTGTTGTTGCAATAATTTGTTCCTCATTTTGTATCTTATGTCTCTTGCTTGTTTTGAGTCTGTTCTCTTTGCAGATGCTGTCAATATAAGTTGGGATTAAGAGGGAGTCAGAATGTAACCTTGTTGTACTCCAGATAATATAGTGAATGGCTCCGAATATCCTGTATTTGTTATTGGAATACATTTGTTCTTGTCATATAGGTTTTTACATGTGTTGTTCAAGTGTTTCACACCGTATTATTTCAGAATTTGTCTCTCTACTCTGTATAATGCCTTTTCCTGGTCAACAAAGACCAAATAAAGGATTTCATTAAATTCAATTGATTTTTCTGACATTTGTCTAATAGTGTAAATGGTGTCTCTACATCATTTATTTTTCCTAAATCCAAAATCTGTTTCGCTCAATTGGTGTCCGTTTACACTAGTCATTTCTCAAAGATCTTGCAAACTATTTTTTCAATGGGTCTGAGGATAGAGATGCTCTGTACAGTGTGCAGTCATTCTTGGTGCCGTTCTTTTTTCCATATTGAAACATTTATGTCATTTCTCTAAGCTGTTGGTATCTGTTGTTCTTCCCATACTAGATCATACAGTCTGTGTTACCATACTATACCCACTTCTCCTGTTGTTTTAATTAGTTTGTTTGGTATTTGTAATTACCAGTTGCTTTATTCTTCTAGCTAATTGAATGGCTTTTCTAATTTCTGTCCTCAGTCTGGTTCCATTTCTGTGGTCACATATCTTTTTATAGATTCAGCCTGATTGTTTCAAAGTTGGTCTAAGTACCATCTCCATCGTTTAAGTCCTTGCTTCTGTAGACACATTGGTTCTCCTCTATCATTGTTTATAACTACTGTTCAGCCATAATGTTTTGTTTCAGTTCTTATTGCATTAATCTTTTATTGAGGTTTCTTGTTGCTACTTTATAATTTGTATTGAGAATTTCTCCATATTTCCCTGAGTCTTTTATTTCTTTATTATTCTATTTGCATGTCTTTTTGCTAGCCCATATTCCATGTAGTCATATTCTTGCTTGTTCTTCACTAGTGTTTGGTAATTGTTCTTCTTGACTTTCACAGCTGCTTTGACCTAATCTTTCCACCAGCTTGTTAGTCTCTCCTTCTGTGTTCTGTATTTCTTCATGATTCAGCATGCCATTTTTGCAGTATCTAGCATCTTGATTTAAACATTTCCCATTTTTCCTTGTCTGATTCCTCTTTTATGGATAGTTTTACAAGAGTTTTGTTCACTGTTTCTTCACAAGTCTCTCTCCTTTGAGATTTTTCAGGCTTAGTGAAATAAATCTGAAGATCTTTAGGTCTAAAGTATTTAACCTGTATGGGAGGTTTTACTGTGACACAGGGTGTTCAAGATAAAAGTAGCCTGTCAAGGGAACCAATCTGGCATATATTTATGAAAATGAGAAGGTTCAATTATGACGTAGTATAGGTCAAGGTTTTGTGATGGTTTGTAATTATGGTGTGGAAGGTGCAATGAACCAATGTGACGTAAGACGAGCTAGTCAGAACCGGTTTAAATAGTAAATAGACGCAATGCATAACTGGCAACTTTTGATTTGTCAGTTGGGCTACTTTTATCTTGAACACCCTGTATAACAACTTCATCCAGAGGTCTTAAATACTAAGGGGTGAAAAGATTAATTCCAGTCAGTTAGACATTAACTGGGAGATTGTTCTGGACTGATGATTAAATGTCACACTTGCCCTAGCTGTTGCCACACAGTGGGAGGTTGAGTATATTTGATTGTGCACACACACACCACCCCTTTCCCGATAGAAATATATGTATATATATATATATATATATATATATATAATATATATATATATATATATATATATATATATATATATAGACCGTGCTGATCACTAGATGAGATACTGATGTTCTAACCACTCCGCTACTAGCTACTCACTTCTTTTTTTTCTCCAATCCTGTTTTGCCTCACAGTGTCAGGATAAGAAGAGATCTCTAGAATGAGCCCTTGTGTGTACTTCATAAATAGTGTCTTTCGTCGCCTCTGTTATCTCTGAGGTCCACCTTTTGCATGGCCTGTCCTTTTGCATTGTATCAGAGCAACATTGCTCTTTGAGGTGCACTTTCTGTTGATAATCTGCTTATGTGGCCGAACCATTTAATTTGTTATTTCTTGATAAAGTTCAGTACTGATGTTGTATCCACTTTTTTCCTGATATCTTCATTTCTCAACCACTCTTCTTGTTACCCCCAGTATTCTGCGTAGACACTTCACAGCTACTCACTGTAAAATTAAATAGTTTATTCCAAGTTAAATCCAGAATGTATATTGTAAATTGTATTTTTATTGTTTTTAGTTACATCAAACGCATAGTTGAAATTCCGATACCATCAGCTATGTAGCTTCAGTGGGATAATTATTAAATTTTCCATATATAGATTTTTACACTATTTATTCATTCGGTTTGTGAGGAGGGTGTATTTTGTTAAAGCCATGCAATTTAATGAATTACTTATTTAGCAATTTGCAGGTTTGCATAAACTCTCTTCATTTATTATGGGAAAATTAATGCATGATGTGAGCACCTACTGAATGCTACTTTTACTTTGCATCACATGATTCTTACCTATATATATTAACTCCTTGTGGACCAAACACCACACTACATGGCTTTGGGTTGGACACCTATTACCAGGAACCACACTAAAGGACTTTTTTTATTCTAAAATAGATGACTTGTAAAAACATGGCTTTTGCCCTGGTCCACTAGGAGTTAAGATACCACACATTATCATAGGAATATCTTCTTCACCTTTCAACTCCCAGCAGAGTACAGGTCTTCAACAAACTTCTTTCAGCTCTTCCTCTCCATTGCCGTCCCTTCCAATTCTATCCACGTCTTTCCTACCCTTGCACCTTTGTAATTGCATTGTTTTGTCATTGGCACACATTTCCATATTAACTATGCACTGTTATCATTGTACACATTACCATACTACACATTAAGTTTAGTTAATTTGCATATCCTTTACAGGACTTTGTGAATCAACCCCAGCTTGTTAACGCTGTTTGTGATTTTTCTAGGCATTATTACGTTCAGTAGTTTGCCATTGCTTTCTGAACGGGTGGTGCCATCGTCCTTTTGTAAAAATCCATGCGAAAGAATTTCCAACCAAATTGTCCACAGCGTGATTCGAACTCAGAATGTCTGGGTTAATAGACCGAGTCACTATCCCCTAGGTCACAGACGCCACCATACTACACATTACCATACAAATATTCACCTTTGTAATTGCATTGTTTTGTCATTGGCACACATTACCATATTAACTATGTGTGGTTATCATTGTACACATTACCATACTACACATTCATCATCATCATCATCAGGTGCCGTCTCCACATCGAAGGTTGGCTGCAATGAATCTCCAGCATCCTCTGTCTTTCGCCCTTGTGTTGCACACTGCCAGACTGTAACCTGTCCATTTCTTAAAGTTTCCTCCCACTTATCTCTCGGTCTTCCTCTTGCTCTTCCCCTCAACTTTCCCCTCTAGTAAATGTTTTATCATGGTGTCATGCCTTTTATGTGCCCAAAATACTTTACTTGTCTGAATTTTATTTCTCTTAATAATTGTTTCTTCATGCCTAGTTTTCCTAAAACTTGTTTATTTGTCTGTTTTTCTGTCCATGAAACTCTGCTTATTCTTCTATATATCCACTACACATTACCATACAAATATTCACCTTTGTAATTGCATTGTTTTGTCATTGGCCACACATTACCATAAGAATATAAATCTGTGTCATTGATGCAAGTGTATTAATAACAGACTTTAGTACATGTAAATATTTAATGTACTTTAATTGATCACATGTAGAAAATGCTTGAATTAGTCATATAGTATATGTATTTATTATTAGTCTGTCACTAAAGACTAAATATAGATAATATCTAAGTCTACAGATAAATATGTAACATATCTAGCAGTCTACAGATAAATATAGATAATATATAACAGTCTACAGATAAATATAGATAATATATAACAGTTTACAGATAAATATAGATAATATATAACAGTTTACAGATAAATATAGATAATATCTAGCAGTCTACAGATAAATATAGATAATATATAACAGTCTACAGATAATTATATAAAATATCTAGCAGTCTACAGATAAATATAGATAATATATAACAGTCTACAGATAATTATATAAAATATCTAGCAGTCTACAGATAAATATAGATAATATATAACAGTCTACAGATAAATATAGAAAATATTGACAAAAATAGTTTAGGTTCATTTTTAATGTCATAATTTTTTAATATAAATTAGTCATAAATTATTATTAGCCATTTTGTAATGTAAATTCTGCTTCATTCAAGTTTTAATTTTGTTTGGTATATAATTATTTATTTGAATATAAATTCAGCATTAATGTCATAAATTTACTGTACATGCATTACCAAACTATAATACTTACAATTATTCAGAAGTAATTTATTGCAATTACAAATTAGTTTCTAACAATTATATTTCTTTAGAGCATCGTAGGTACTGTTCTTTATCTTCAGCTTATCCAACATTTCTCAGTATATTTTCTGTGTATCTGTTAAGTAAATAAGGTGACAAGATGCAACCGTGTTGAACTCCTTGGCCATTGCCAGACCAGTCTTATGTTCCGTTTTCTATGCTCACAGCAGCTTGATGGTCATCTATATATAGTGTTTTATCATGTTTACTATTTGAGGTGAAACCCCATCTTTATCATTATCCATAACTTCGAATGTTGAACATAGTAAAATGCCTTTGAATAGTCAACAAAGCAAATATACAAATCTACGTTGTATCTCTACCTTTTTTATTTATGATTTTCAAGTTACACGTCTTTCCTATTATTTGATCTTTGTTCCTCTGCCTCTCCTTAAGCCAGCTTGAACGATATTAATCTCTTCTTCCAGTTTGTGTGTATTTGTCCCATGATAATTTGAAGTAGAATATTACTTGCATGACTGATTAATGCAACTGTTCTGTAAATGGCTCATTCCTTAAGGTTGTCCTTTCTTGGGAATTGGGTTATATGTAGTTCTCTTCCATTGTTTTAGCCAAATTCCATTGTGTCATATCATCGAACAACATGCTAGAAAGCGTAAAATATATGGTCATATATAAGTAAATCACTGAGAGCCGTGTAGCGTAGTTGTTAGTGAACTCGCTCCATAAGGCTGGTGGTCTGGGTTCAGCTCCCGCAATGCGCGTGGAATTTTCCCGACCACAACGGCTCTCAGGTCGACCCAGCCTCAACTGGGTACCAGACATGCTCTGGGAAAGTAAAGGCGGCCGGCGTGATGCTGACCACATCACCCATCGTGTGCCGACGGTCAATGAAAAATACAGGCATAACACTGTATTGACCTATATACCACGAGGTATGAAAGGGTTCCTTTACTTTTTTTTTTATAAGTAAATCAGTTATTATAAATCTGTTATCAGTATATGAGGACTATCATAATAGCACTCTGGACATGTCCATAGGTACTCTCATCCCCGCCTCAACAAATCCAGCAGTGTCCAATGGCCCAACGCGCCACTTCGATGTCGATTAATCAATCTTATTGCATATTTGGTATGTCGTTCTTTTCAGACTGTACCAATATCACCATCCATATCTCTCAATCTGGTCAGCAACTGAGATTCACAACCCTGAAACTCCTCTATTCTGAAAGACTCACAATGTGTTAAGAATGTCATTCGTTCCATTGCAGTTTCCTCTGATATCGTAGCCATGCCATCCAATCTATCAGCTTGTTCATTCCCCCTGCATGCCCAGGGTCAAAAATTGTGATTTCTCTGATCCCTGTCTTTACCAGTAGCTCAACCCAGTTTTGTCTCACCATTCTTGTTTCGACTTGAGGAATCATACCCATAAGTCACTGAGTATGAAAACACAAAAGTAGCTATGAGATGTCACCACCTCTGTAACCGCCCACACCTCCATTGTCAAACTACTTGTGGTTGTCAAGTATGCTCCACTGGTCACTCTCAATATTATTCATTCTGAGCTTGCTGAAAACGCCCACGCACATCGTTGTTGGTGAATGGCTGAATCATCAGTGTATATAACTACATCTGTTTCATTGACGTCATGCAAGTGGGCCTCAACCTCCGCGTTACTTGGTAGTAGATTATTTTGTTCACAGTTTTTCTTACTGGATATAATAACTGTAATAGTAGTCTGAAATTTAGGGGGCCCACTACTCCATTCCTCTCCTGGTTCAATCTCAGAAGGTTCACATATTTTCCGAAAAGTTTCTTTTGCCTGGCTAAGCCATGATCTGCCTCTATTGAGTCTACACCCTTTCTCCTTAATGAGTTTTTCATGGTGGGGATGTTTCTTGTTTGTGTTGAATTTTAAATAAGATCAAACCCTCCAAGATTCAATTCTGTTAGCAGTAGGGGGGAGGTCAAGAAGGAATCTCATTGCCACTCCTGTTGTGTCTTTGCTGCATCCCAGAATAATGCGCATATCCTCATTCTGAATTCCTTCCAGTCTCACTATCTGTGTATGACTAATCAGGAGAATAGCGCATGCATATTCCATACATGATAGAACGAGACCTTAAACAGAAGCACAAGAAAGCGTTGCTCAATGTTAGCAGTCACCATGGTCCTCAGTACAGATAGTGCGTTGTGAGCCTTGTAATAACTGGTCGATATGATCCCTACATCACAGACTGTGATGAAACTTTACACCCAAATAGCTCATAGATACTTTTCAAGTAATTGTATGTCAGTCTATTTTGACTTTTGGTGTTTCAGAATTTACAATGTGATTATTTAGGGAAAACCATGATAGCACAGTTTTAGTGACGTTTATCATTGCACCAGAGATGTTGCAACAGGCCATGATGCAGTCGTTCTTCCTGTAGCTTATTAGCAATTTCATCCCTGTTTCTCCCTTGTCTGTACACGATGATGTCATTTGAAATTGACAATGTCCTTCTCCTGCCAGATAGTTGCTGCTATGTAATTATTATGGTGAATATGTTGAATAGTATTGAAGATAGTGGGACCCTGTGGGTGGCCTGGTGAAATTTGTGTAAGCACAGAGTACCAATTACGACACCTGTGTTCCACTTTTCTCTCAAACAGGGCCCTTGCAATCCATCTTATGAATAATGTATCAATATTGATTAGAGTGAGCAAATGTATAAGGTACGTGATTGGAACTTTATTATAGGCATCCTTGAGATCAAGTATAACAGCGCATGTCTTCAAACTAGCTTGGAAACCTTGAAAAACGACAAACAAAGATTGAAGCATTGTGCCAGGTTACTTTATTTTGCCTTTATCCGCCGAGGGTGGAAGGAAACATGGCGTCCATCCTAATCCGTCTCCAGTCTGCATGCCACCAACTTTTCCTAATGCTTGCCCACTGTGTTCTGCATTCCAATTATTCTAAAGCTGCTTAAATGTTTGTGACTTTTGTTAGGTTTTGCCAGTGGTAGTAAGTAGCTATGAAGCCATTCCTCCCTGATCTCGTCACTTTTAAAGCTGGTGTTGAATTCTTCACTAAGTTCCTTCATGTCAGTGGCCGATATATTATGTCACTGTATTTGATACCATCGGGACACGGTGCAGTATTGTGTGATCTCTTAAGCATTGCATGTATGTACTCGCTTGTAAATTCAAGCTAGTCTTTCCACTCTGTAGCATCACATTGAGTAAATATAGAAGTAAATATAACTCTGAAAGTAACATTATTGTGAAGGGAACACGGTTTAAACAAATAAAATAATTTAAATACCCCGTTTCCCAGATAACATGAGACTGTAGATCTAGAGCAGAGATAAGGAATATAATTGGTCACGGAAATGCAAAATTCCAGTAAATGAAGAGCATACAATTTGTTTTGCATAGTATGCCTTACATATCTCCCATCAGGATACCTTGATATTGAAATCCCTGTACTTATTTTAATAGTGTTGCTTTCAGAGTTATGTTTCTTAGATATGACCATCACTTTCATTTTTGTTTTGCTCTTTAAGCTGAGGTTTTTACTTGCATTTTTGTCTACTATTTGTTTTTGTTTTGTGATCCAGAAGCACTTGAGCTTTCAGCTCTTCGGCCTAGTGCCATGGACATCGTAACTCTTCGGTTCTGTGCCACGTACACTGTAAACCTGTGGCTTTTCTGCCAGCCCGCGGAATTGAATCACACTAACAGGGGGCTTGTTACCCGCCGTCCAACGCGCTATGAACACGCTAGGCAGACAGGCTTGTCTACTATAATATCAATAACTTCTAGATCTTTTTCACATTTTGCTTATAAGACACTGTCATCAGCATTTCTCGAGTTTTATGTTACATGTTCTTTCTTACACACACCCACCCTCATATTGTTATATAAAATGTGTGTTTACTGGGACAATAAAAACAAGTTATAAATTGTTACATATATCCAACTAACAGTAGGAAGTGAATCTTGGACAATAAACAAACAGGCAAGAAAAAAATCTGAAAACCATGGATCTGGGGTTTTTACAGAAGAATATTAAGATTCTCAATTACTAATCTAGATGTACTGATAGTGGTCAGTGCAAAAATGAACCTTATGACAAATTTCTGAAGGAAGTGGTCGCTTTTTGGACATGTAATGCAAAACGGGTTAGAACACATTGGGGCAACAGGAAAAATTGCTAAAAGGAGAACTAGAGGGGACAGGTTATAAGCTATGGACAGTATGGCATGGAACAGTGTCAACAACTAAGTTGATCATCAAAGTTGGAACCAGGAGGTTGTGATGATCCATGATCGCCAATGCCAGCAGGCACAGCACCCGATAATGATTATATGGGCAATTTAGTCTTATTTCTGTTGTTTTCCGTGGGTAATGTTTCTCTACATGTCTCTATCATTTTCATAAACCTTTTTCAGGCACAGATGCTAAATTGTCCATTATCTATTTATTACCATGGGATATAAATTGTGTGCAGAAATTGCCAATGAGAAAGCACAAGTGTTTTAGTGCAGATTTTCTGTATAAAGGTCTCAAAGTGGTAACCCTGTGAATATATTTGATTTTGAACTGGTTTTATAGATGTCAGGAAATTTATAGTACAGACTTTTGTGTGCTTTTCTAAATATTGTTTTTCACCATAACTGTTATTTCTGAGGTCCACATTTTACATGGACTGCCTTAAGCTTTGTATCCACTGTGTCTTTGTAGCATTGCTCTTTGAAGTGCACTGTCTGTTGGTAATCTGCTTGTGTGGCAGAACCATTTAATTTGTTGTTTCATTGTGAAGTTCAGTACTGATATTGTATCCACTTTTTTCCTGATGTCTTCATTTCTCAACCGGTCTCATTACTCCCAGAACTCTACGCAGACACTTCATCTCTGTTGTGACTAGTTTTCTTCTATTATTTGATGTCACATTCAAGTTTGGCACTGATAGCATAGTGTTGGGAGAAAGATTGTGTTGAGCAATGCTCTTTTAGTGTGCATGGTGATATGGCTCTTTTTTTCATTTTAAAGTCATCAGTATTATAACTTCTTGTATATTTTTGTTTTTAAAGAAAGGGAAAGAAACATAAAATGCACATCTGGTAACTGAATGTTTATACAATTATGCTGTGAAACGGTTGTTTGATTGGAGTGAGTGAGAAGTGACTGAAATGCAATGTTGTCATGATCTGATGAAGCTTTGCAAATTATAGCATAAATAGGATTATTATAGCTATTTTACTGCATGTCTAGAAGGAGTCTGAAATGAAGGCCATGAAACAGCCGTTGAGATGTTTTCTAAAGCTGCACAACAAATAGAATTGTTTTGAACCTAGAATGTGTGTTAATTTACTGTTAAATAATTGGAATATCAAGGTGGAAAGGCACTGATGAAGTAAAACATGCAGCCAGAAAAAAATAATAAACATGTGAACAGTAATCTATGTGCCCTGGCTAAGCAAATAAATACATTGTTTTATGGGTTCTAACATCAAAGATAATTATGTTTTTTAGTATAATTATTTTTACTTTACTTTACAGAGTTGTGTAAGATTAGCAACACATTTAGAAGAGCTGTTGAACTGTAGGATGACATTCAACTACAGCCAACAAAAGTTAGCTAGAAGGGATTGGCCATATATCAAAATTAGCTGACTTGTCAAAGACTATTTTGCAAGGGTTTTGTTTCCATGATGAGAATGAAGATAAAAGAAAAATATGGTAGGAATATGTCAGATAGTGGGATGTCAATGTCCATCACAGACACACAGGTCTTTGTCTTCGGTGACCACTTTCTTCTTGAACGCTCCATATCGACCACTTGTTAAACCACACTTTGTGATTTGAACTTAAGAGCGATTGTCCGCTGCGCCTACAAGTAGGCCAGCACATCCGATTTCTGCTACGCTTTTTATTTACTAGGTAGCTTTCCTAGGCCCCTACATCAATCGCCTCTTACAACATGCCTTGTAGATCGCAGTGTTACTATTCTTTGTTCCCTTGTGAGCCTAGGCAACACACAGGTGCAGTGACCACCAATGTTATAGAGTAGATAGTTATGATGATGACGGACAATAAAAAATATTCACTAATTTCTACACATTAAAAATGACTTTGTCATACCTAGAGGATGTGGGATAAACCTCAGAACAAATATGCTGTTTAAAAAACAGCATGGTTATTATATATTGTCTGTTCATTACTTCACTAGTTATACTGCACTAGTTTCTGGATGTGCACAATGTTATTACAAAATATTTATATGCAATTATTCATAGAGCACAACTGGTACATTTCATGTGAGTATAGATGATGAATTTCTGACAATCCTTCAATTATATTTGTCTTTTCATGAAAGAAATTGAGAAAGGTGTGGTTAAATCATTTTTTGAAAATATGAAGTAGAATCCTCATGACTATATAGAAGAAAAGTGTGAATTGTGCATTATATCAATGACTTTATTGTACCTTCAAGATATTTGTGATGTTATTGGTTACTAAACTGACGTCATTGCACTCCGGGCAGACCCGTAGGTGCTCAGTCTCCCCCAACAGATAGCGAAGAGTATGCATACTGATCGTGCCTGTGGCTCGCTGATTAAACACACCTCTCACTCTGCCTCTCAGGCATCCAGTTCGACTTGAACAACTGGTAACTCCAAACTGCTTAAATCGCTGATCGATTCAACATCGATTTTAGTGTCCTCATCCAACAGAGAGTCGCGAAGAGACTGAAGAATATCACCTTATCCATCTTCAACTCCCCAACAATCGATGCTGTTGATGCAAGCCTGTCCGCTTTCTCATTACTGTAAACACCTGCATGCCCAGGACAGTATATCCACGTAAGCCGCTGGAAGTTAGAAACTTCTGTAGACGACATCCACTCATACCGAAACCTGCCCTTCTGGATCTTGTGAAGCATCGACTGAGAGTCAGATACAACAACTGCCCCAGTAAATGAAGTCCCAGAAATCCAATGGAGGGCAGCAGTAACGGCCTCAACCTCCATCCTCATACTAGAAGTATTTGTGATGGGCTTTGTTATAATAGAAACATTCCAGTTAATTAAATTTTCTTTGTCTAAACTCAGTTATTTAACAATTTAAGTTCACAAGGTCCTAATTTTTATACACTTTTTTGTCACTTGTCTTTTCTTATTTTTAAATAAAGAGATCTGGAATCTTGCTTCAATCAAAAAGAGCAGTAGTTGTTATTGACTATGTTTGTGTTTGATGAAGATCTATGGACTACTTTGCAGTCATTGTATTAGTTGCTTTATCTTGCTTAATCTAGTCCCATTATATAAATTTTACTCTTGAAATGAGTTTTTGTTCTCATTCCTCTTGCTGTGAGTTTGATCTTTTGTGTGTATATGTTGTTCTTGTGTACCATTCTTGCTAGTGTAGATGATCACGGTCCACAACAACTTCTAATCCCTAGTGTTTTAGCTAGTTGTGTTGTTGACTATCTCCCATGTCATGAGGTTAAGCCATGTATGTTCCCTTGTTAATAGTCAAAAGGTAATGTTACTGTTTTTAAGCAGGTGATGTTTCTTTTTAAGCAGGTAATTACGTCTAGTATGAGGATGGAGGTTGAGATCGTTACTACTGTCCTCCATTGGCTCTCTGGGACTTCATTTACTGAGGTCGTTGTTGTATGTGAGTCAATGCTTCACAAGATCCAGAAGGGCAGGTTTCGGTATGAGTGGATGTCGTCTATAGAAGTTTCTAACCTCCAGAGGCTTACGTGGATATACTGTCCTGGGCATGCAGGTGTTTATGGTAATGAAAGAGCAGACAGGCTTGCATCAACAGCATCGATTGTTGGAGAGTTGAAGATGGATAAGGGTATGTTCTTCGGTCTCTTCGCGACTGTCTGTTGGATGAGGACACTAAAATGGACGTTGAATCGATCAAGCGATTTAAGCAGTTTGGAGTTACCCGTTGTACAAGTAGAACTGGATGCCTGAGGAGCAGAGTGAGAGGTGTGTTTAATCAGCGAGCCACGGGACCATCAGTATGCATACTCTTCTATATCTGTTGGGGAGACTGAGCACCTATGGGTCTGCCCAGAGTGCAATGACGTCAGTTTAGTAACCAGTAACATTAACTGTTTAAAAAGAGTAACATTACTTGCTTAAACAGTAACACTGACTGGTTAGCTGTGAGTAAATCACTAACATAAGTTGTTAGAGCGTTGGCGCAGTCAATGGGTTAGAGCGCTGACTATGCAACTGATAGAAACAAGGCTCACTGCATGGCTTATACACATTGCCAGCTAAGTTTGGAATCTTTACTTGCAGTTTGCTTTATTGACCTGGTGATCTGTTTAGTTTATTGACTTGCTCATTTATTTAGTTTGTTGCTTTGTTTAGTTTTTATTCGGATTTGTTTAGATTATTGACTTGGCAATTCGTTTAGCTTATTGACTTGGCAATTTGTTTAGTTTATTGACCTGGCAATGTGTTTATTTATTTGTTTAGTTCATTGATATGGGGAGTTGTTTAGTTTATTGACTGTGATATTTGTTTAATTTATTAACTTGGCAATTTGTTTAGTTTATTTGTATGTGATTTATTTAGTTTATTGACTTGGCAATTTGTTTAGTTTATTGACCTGGCAATTTGTTTAGTTTATTGACCTGGCAATTTATTTAGTTTATTAACTTGGCAATTTGTTTACTTTATTGACTTTACAATTTGTTTAGTTTATTGACCTGGTGATTTATTTAGGTTATTTGACTTGGCGATATGTTTAGTTTATTGACTTCTTGATTTATTTAGTTTATTGACTTGGCAATTTCTTTAGTTTATTTATTTGTTTAGTTCAATGATTTGGCGAGTTGTTTAGTTTATTGACTTGGCAATTTGTTTAGTTTATTGATTTTCTTTGTTTGGATTGCTGAGTTGCTTAGATTATGACTTGCTGATTTGACAATGAGAAGTTAGCAAAACAGTACCCTGGCCAACTCACTTCCAAATACTGACAAATTTTGTGTGGTGGTTTTCAGTCTACGTACACAATATTCATACATCAATATTGCTATGTTGGGGATTAAAGCCTCTATAAGCTGTTTCATGCCATTTCAACTTATGGATGATAATTGTTTTGGTTATATCAGAACACATAGGCTAACAAACATGAAAAATAAGAATTAACTCCTTATCAGTGTTGGGCCCTTACCCATTAGTGCTACAGCAGGTGGACCCAGTTACGGTTTAAACATGTAAAAACTCAAGAGTGTTGGCATTCTTAGCAGTGAGAGCTGCTCAGAATTTTACATTTGTTTAGTTGCCTATTGGCTCAATGGAGGCTCCCACCTTTAGGCCGCTATCAAGTGGGTATTACACTTTGATCTTAGCCTAAAGGCTGAGAACCCTTTAGGAGAATCCAATAGTTAAATACAGCAATATATACTATGTGGTTACCTCTATGTTAGTATAGTAGTTAATCTAAGTTGACATTTTTGTGTTATATAAAAGTGAATTTGTGTATAATTTGTTTGAATGCATTTATTAATTATTTTTTTTTCTAGTGAAGACTACCTGGTGCAAGTTTCTGCACAGGTGATGACTCGTGATGACTCAACAGGAGGCTGGGTACCAATGGGTGGTGGTGGACTAAGCAAAGTTAGACTATGCAAGTTGTCCCCTTTGGAAAGTGGTAGTGGCAATGGGGGTAGCAACAATAATGGAGATCGACAACAAATGTCACCTGATAACTATCGAATAAAACCGGAGTACATTATTCATGGAGAACGGATAGCAGATAATGCTGTGAGTATCTATATGTTTTAGCTGCATATTTAAAAAATATTTTACACTTAGTTATTTTAAAATAGTATGCATTTGTCATGTGGGTTATGGTTAGTGTGGTGTTCTGAATAGTAACTTGTGTCTAGTTTAAGAAATGTCCAGAAACTGAAAATAGAGTTTATATCTCTCTGTCTCATGTGTTATCTCTGCTTACACTGTGTCCTATGTCAAGTAATGTTAACCAGTTCTATTGTTGTTAGTCTGCCATGCCAAATGGTTAGGCTATGAAGTATGTTCTCTCTATGTCATCCCTATCTTTTTGTCCATTAATTCTCCTTGTTTGTCACAATGTACTCCAACTTTTTTTTCTTTTCATTATATTTTGATGCTTATATAGTGATTCTTTCTGATCTTTGTGACCCTTGTAATTTCATTGACATTCTAATCTAGTGTAATATGTCTTCTTGTAATTTATCATTGACATTCTAATCTGTGTGATAAGCTCTTGTAATCTCATTGACATTCTAATCTGTGTGATAAGCTCTTGTAATCTCTCTAACTTGACAAATTTTAAATTTCTTTGTGATAAGCTCTTGTAATCTCATTGACATTCTAATCTGTGTGATAAGCTCTTGTAATCTCATTGACATTCTAATCTGTGTGATAAGCTCTTGTAATCTCATTGACATTCTAATCTGTGTGATAAGCTCTTGTAATCTCATTGACATCCTAATCTGTGTAATATGCTCTTGTAATCTCATTGACATCCTAATCTGTGTGATAAGCTCTTGTAATCTCATTGACGTCATGATCTGTGTGATAAGCTCTTGTAATCTCATTGACATCCTAATCTGTGTGATAAGCTCTTGTAATCTCATTGAGATCCTAATCTGTGATAAGCTCTTGTAATCTCATTGACATCCTAATCTGTGTAATATGCTCTTGTAATCTCATTGACATCCTTATCTGTGTGATAAGCTACTGTAATCTCATTGACGTCCTGATCTGTGTTAGCTCTTGTAATGCAGTTTATTTAGTGCAGGTAAAAAAAATAGCATTGCAGAAGATGAATAGCATTTTATTGATTATGTGTCATGTGTAGCAATGTTAATATAATGCCTTTCATGACCATCTGGGTTTTGGTCTTTTTATTATTTCAGTGTTATCGCTCCTTACTCTCCCATGCATCTCAGATATTTCTCTCTTGTCTTTCTTAGCTTCATTAACCAATAAAATTTTCTGTTTTAACAATGTTTTCTGGGATATTCTTTCTAAATATGTGTCAAGTATTTTCTGGTTTTGTTCTTATTTTAGCTATTAACCTTTATTTAATTTAGAATTTTGTCAATATTCACTAGCAGTTGACATTTTCAAAATCATGATGTTATGAAATAATCTGATCATCACTCAGTCCTATTTATTTATATTATCTTATTGCAACATCCCTGAGAACAGTGATGGTATAGTGGTTGGTGCACATGCTTTGTATGTGGATGGTCTCAAATTCTACAGTAAGAGTGGGATTTTTTCCAACCGTAATGGCTCTCAGATCAATGCAGCCTCAATTAGGTACCATAGAAAAACTGGGAAATAAAAGCATCCGACATGATGTTGAACACATCGCCCATTGTGTGCTATTGGTCAGAGCAAAATATGGACATAACACTATTCCACAATATACCTAATTGTATGAAAAACAAATCCTTCACTTTAAAAAAAAAATTGTGACAGACATACTAACAAGCGATTGATTACCTTAATTTGACAAGTGTTTAATCTACGAGAGAATTTATATAGTAAAGTTAGAGCTACAGTAGCACAGTGTACTTGCTTCCTAGACAGGTGGTCTTGGCTCAATCCCCAGCTGGAGTGGGGCTTTTCTGACAGCAAACAGGTTTTGTGTTAACCCAGCTTCAATTGGGTACCAGAGGAACACCTCATGCACCATGTCCTGTTAATCAAAGAAAAACACAAATTTAACACAGTATTCCCTTTAAACTAATAGTACGGAAACATGTTCTTTACTTGATGTATTAAACTCTTAAGAAATAAAATATCAAAGATATTAATTATGTACTACAGTACTACCAACTTTACGGAGTAGACAAATATAGAATCAAACTCTATCCAGCATATGACGCCCCCTGGTGTTTAGGGCAGCAAGAACCAAACTCTGCACAGATCATGAAAGATATGTTTACTTCCTTATTCTCATGTTCATCAGTCTCTGAAATCTAACCATTGTTAGAGGTGTACACTTTCCAGATGAGCAAATAATTGAAACTGATACCTGAGATATTCACTTAGTGAGAGTACTACAAACACTTAACTATAATGTTGTAATTGCAATTGTTTTATAGCTGGTCTGGTACCTATGAAGTTTTGCTGATTCCCTGTTGGACAATTTGTTGAAACCTCATCATAAGTTGTTGTCCATTGATCTTGGCTGTTTTTACAGATGTCAAACTTTTAAGAATATGTTGTGAAAAGGAGCCAGCTGTTAGTTTAATAACTAGAAACTTAACCTGTACTACATGTTCTCTATGATCATATCATTTGCTCTTATATACTCTCTGTTGTGTCCCTTAACTTATGTATATTATAGTGATAAATATTCTCTAGTTTATTCTGCAAATACATATTCTCCTATTTCTTCTACACATACATATTCTCCAGTTTTTTTAAAACAAATGCATATTCTCCAGTTTATTCTACAAATACATATTCTCCAATTTATTCTACAAATACATATTCTCCAGTTTTTTTAAAACAAATACATATTCTCCAGTTTATTCTACAAATACATATTCTCCTATTTCTTCTACACATACATATTCTCCAGTTTTTTTAAAACAAATGCATATTCTCCAGTTTTTTTAAAACAAATGCATATTCTCCAGTTTATTCTACAAATACATATTCTCCAGTTTATTCTACAAGTACATATTCTCCAATTTATTCTACAAATACATATTCTCCAGTTTTTTTTAAACAAATGCATATTCTCCAGTTTATTCTATAAATACATATTCTCCAGTTTATTCTATAAATACATATTCTCCAATTTATTCTATAAATACATATTCTCCTATGAATGTTCTCCTTTGCTTTATTCAACTGATGCATATTCTCCAGTTTATTCTTCACATACATATTCTTCTAATGTATGCTCTCCAGTTTATTCTATGGATGCATATTCTCCAGTTGATTCTGCAGATAAATATCCAAAGACGAAACGTGTAAAAACCCCATATACGGTAGTTTTACATAGTACAGTAACAATACAAATGTCGATTGAACCAAAGACTATTATTAAGCATAAATATACAAGACAAACGTGATATGAACGATATTCCTTTTACAGCAGGCATGATAGATGGTGAAATCATTCATTCCCAAATGCCCATAAATGAAAATATGGGACTTGACAATTAAGTAATGGTGAAACAAAACTTGAAATGGAAATAAAAAATAAAAATAAAACAATCAGTTATATGAGGACTATCATCATAGCACTTCGGACATTCCATAGGCGCTCCGATCTCTTTTCAGCAAATCCAGCGGCCCAACATGCCAGTTCGATGTTGATTATTCAATCTCTTTGCATATTTAGTATGTCGTTCTTTTCTGGCTGCAACAATATTGACACCCATCTCTCTCAATCTGGTCAGCGAGTGGTCAATATTAATATAATATTTAATAAAGGAATATAAGGAAGAATGAGACGATGTAATCTTCTTCTTCTTTGCGTTCGTTCTTTACGACCAATTCTAATGACTCTGTGATATGTTTGATCTTTGCCAAGAACGTGTATACGTTGCACATTGGTTTGGTAGGCCCTTAAACGCATAGACTTGTACATGTTTAGGACACGTGCATCCGATTTCAGCCAAACCTCCTTAGTCGCTTTTACGACATGCGTGGCAGGTAACAGTGGTTCTATTCTTTACACCCCAAATTTGGACTCGGGTGGAGACGATGTAATATAACGCTTATGTGCACGAAACTGGCAAACAAGCTTAGTGACCGTTGCAGCCAAAATTGACATGAATGCGCTTTGTGGCTCGTGTAGTCATTCATTTCAATAGTACTGACCATTTGGAAGCTTCTGACATCCAGGTCACAACCATCCGATTCTGTTCCTCTGTTAATCTGAGTAGATTTACTCTAGAACATCACTTTATATATTTATATGATACCTTGATTTCAACGCACTACATTGCTATGCTTCTTGACACTCACTGTCTCTTGTCATACTTCCTTCAATATGCGTATAATGCAAAACTGAAATATATATATATATATGTTAAATGTGTTATTTATTGGTTATTGGCTACTAAACTGACGTCATTGCACTCCGGGCAGACCCATAGGTGCTTAGTCTCCCCAACATGTATCGAAGAGTATGCATACTGATGGTTTCTGTGGCTCGTTGATTAAACACACTCCTCACTCTGCCCCTCAGACATCCAGTTCTACTTGTACAACGAGTAACCCCAAACTGCTTAAATCGCTTGATCGATTCAACATCGAGTTTAGTGTCCTTATCCAAAAGACACGCGTGAAGAGACCGAAGAACATCCCCCCTATCCATCTTCAACTCCCAATAATCGATGCTGTTGTCCGCTCTCTCATTACCGTAAGCACCCTCATGCCCAGGACAGTATACCCACGTACGCCGCTGGAGGTTAGAAACTTCTATAGACGACATCTACTCATACCGAAACCTGCCCTTCTATATCTTGTAAAGCATTGACTGAGAGTCAGATACAACGAGAAAGTAAATGAAAATAAATATATATATATATATATATATATATATATATATATATATATATATAATAGATTTTTAAAGTGTGTAGTGTGTGTGTGTGCGTGGTGCGGTCATAGCATGCATACATACATAGATATACACACGCACATACACACTTACTTTCAGTTTTGTTTTTATTTTACATTTAATTCATTGTTTGTTTTTACTCACATATTTTTTAAATTTTAGGACAATTATTAATTCATTGTTTCACTAGGCCTGTGATGTCTGTTGTATAGGAATATCAACTATATCTCTTTTGTTTTGTATCCGTTGCCTGATAAAAACTTGTTAGTCAAAACGTTGATGTTTCTAGTTTTTTTACTTTGTAAAACTACCTTAATTCTTTTTTTTTTTTTTAGATAAATATCCTCTACTACAGATACATGTTCTCAAACTTCTCTCGCTCTCGCGATCGTTCTTTTGACCATTTGATCATTCTTATTGTGATATATAAACAGCATTTGCCAAGAACGTTTTTTACGTCACAATCTTTAGTACCATTTCGAGCTCTGGTACTTGTCCTTCGGCGATGTGTCCGATTTCAATCAGCGTTTACTGAGTTCACCCTCCGTCAGCCTTTAACTGTCCCCAGCCGACCTGCAGGCAGCAGGTTGCTATTTTCTTTTAGGGTAGCGGCCCTTGGACGACCTACCCTCCCGGGTTGTTGAGCGTTATCTGCCCAGGTTACCAGTCTTTTTTGGACTACTTGGTTTACCTACCGTCCAGTTTTGTGTACTTTTTTCTCCGCTAGCCTTTGATTGTCCCCAATCTAACTACAAGGCAGTAGTACTCCTGCATATAAATATCCTCTGCTACAGATATACGTTCTCAAACTTCTGCATATAAATATCCTCACGTTTATTATACAGATACATATATTTTACAGTTTACAGATACAAGTTCCCATATTTTATTTTACAAATAAATATATCGATTTTATTCTTCAAATAAATATCCTCCATTTTATTCTACAAATAAATATTAATATTTTATTCTACAGATAAAAATTTATATTTTATTCTTCAAATAAATATCCTCCATTTTATTCTACCAATAAATATCTATTTTATTCTACAATAAATATTTATATTTTATTCTACCAATAAATATTTATATTTTATTCTACAAATAAATATCCTCCATTTTATTCTACAAATAAATATTTATATTTTATTCTACAGATAAATATTTATATTTTTTTCTACAGATAAATATCTTCATTTTATTCTACAGATTTATATTTTATTCTACAGATAAATATTTATATTTTATTCTACAAATAAATATTTATATTTTATTCTACAGATAAATATTTATATTTTATTCTACAGATACATATTTATATTTTATTCTACAGATAAATATTTATATTTCATTCTACAGATAAATCATCTCCATTTTATTCTACATAAATATTAATTATTTTATCTTACCAGATAAAAGTTTATATTTTACTCTACAGATAAATATTTATATTTTTCTACAGATAAAATTTATATTTTATTCTCAGAGATAAATATTTATATTTTATTCTAAGATAAAGTTTATATTTTATTCTACAAATAAATATCCTCCATTTTATTCTACAATAAATATTTAAGTTTATTCTACAGATAAATATCCTCCATTTTATTCTACAAATAATATTTATATTTTATTACAGATAATATTTATATTTTTCTACATCGCCGGCATCTCAACGCGTCCCTTCAAATAAATAAAACATCTGAACCGACACTGCTTTGAAAGATTTACCATTGCGATTATATCTTCCAAGAAGTGGAGCAGGCAGTTTCAGTTCAGAGAAGGAACATTGTGTTCTTTATCTATCAGCCATCTTATTTATTCTTCTAGGTTGATATTATAACTTAATCTGTACCAACTATGAAAGGTGTGCAACATTACACCGGCTATCTAGGTTGATATTATAACTTAATCTGTACCAACTATGAAAGGTGTGCAACATTACACCAGCTATCTAGATTGATATAACTTAATCTGTACCGACTATGAAAGGTTTGCAACATTACATCAGCTATCTAGATTGATATAACTTAATCTGTACCAACTATGAAAGGTGTGCAACATTACACCAGCTATCTAGATTGATATTATAACTTAATCTGTACCAACTATGAAAGGTTTGCAACATTACACCGGCTATCTAGATTGATATTATAACTTAATCTGTACCAACTATGAAAGGTGTGCAACATTACACCGGCTACCTTTACTTCACAATGTTTTTCTGGTATGCAATTGAAGCTGTGTCAACCTGGTAGCCGTTACAGTCGGACAACATTCTATACGTAAATCATATGCGAAGCTGGTTAGTAAAGTCTGTATCTTATAGGTCGATTGAACTGTGTAAAAAGGTCGTAACTGTTGACATACATAGTATGTGCCTACTGAATGGCTTAGTTATCGAATGTATATATATATAGACCGGGCTCTCTGTAGCGTAGAGGTTGGGTGCTCGCCTCTCGTGACAAAGGTAACCGGTTCGCTCCCTCGTGGAGCCATCGGGAAATTTTTTCCAAAGATCCCTAATATCAGTGTAGGTGAGATGGGCGATAAAACATTGGTCCCGTGTTCAATTTGAGCACATAAAAGAACCCATGGCAGCTCAAAACCGAGAAGAGCAGGCTGGAAAGCCCGGGCAAAATTCATTAGACAAAGATTTAAAATAAATTTCCTAAAATATATCTTTACCATCTTCAAAGTTACATAGGGGGCATGCTACGGAGCTCGTGTACTGCAGCTGAGATATTCCCGTGTAAGAAAGAGATCGAAGCACACACATGGTTACTCACCGAAGTGCAATGATGATGGTCATATCAATCAATCAGTGTAGTATATGTAATGTACATAGGTGTGCATGCTTAATATAACTATGTGATCACCACTAATATCCATGTTGACCGCGTGTGCATAGTGAACAGAAGTGCTGAAACATGAGAGCCTTTCATCAATTGATGCTAAGATGTTAATGGGTAAAGTTGAACCACTAGATCGCCCGAGTGGTTACCGAGGCCCAAATTGGGTGTAAAGAATAGAACCACTGTTACCTGCCACGCATGTCGTAGAGGCGACTTAAGAGAGCGGTAGTGGGCTAGCTACCCACACCGTAAAAAGCAATAGATGGCTACGGAACGGAGAGCGAACCGAGTAAACGCCGGCTGAAACCGGACACATCGCCGAAGGATAAGCACCATAGCTCCAAATAGTGCTGAAGATGTAATGTAAAAACACCAATGCTAAGGCTGCATGAATCATATTTCCACATGAATAGAATTTAGGGGAGATCTGGTACATCGGCTTGGCGTGATGCATGAGAGAGAGAACCACCAGATATGACGTAACTACATTCGGCTTGTAACTTATTTTACATTTAGTCAGATTTTTACTTGACTTAGCCCCTTTCCTTCCGCAGTTTTTAGTTTAACCTCCAGCGATACTTATATTGCATTGTGTACTGAATTAGCCAGAATATTGGCTCGGAGCAACGAATGGATTAAAGTATCAGCCAAGTATCCGTAGCTCCTGTCTATGATCAGAATGTAATTGTTCAGCTCATCTAGTCGTCTGTTTTGTGTTTTGGTTGTTAGACCAGCACTCTAACCACTGAGCCAAACCGAACCTCCCAAGTTTTTAAATTATGATGATACCATGTGATAGTTAAAACCACAGAAGCGCACGCACACACGGGCGATAGAAATGACGACTTATTGATCGTATTAAATCTAAAAACACACCTGCTGATACATCCTATGTGTCATAAGTGTCAGTAGAGTGGTTTTTACACACATCTTAAGCGTGGATTGACTGTAAAGTTAACTTGCGTCAACATTTTCCTTGTAAAACCATTCAACTGTCGCATTCTTTGAAAAGCTCTGTTAAATAGGACGTCAGTTTACTTATACATTTCTCTGTACAGTCTAAGATAATCTTCATGTTATACACGATCTCAGTTTACTTATACATTTCTCTGTACAGTCTAAGATAATCTTCATGTTATACACGATCTCAGTTTACTTATACATTTCTCTGTACAGTCTAAGATAATCTTCATGTTATACACGATCTCAGTTTACTTATACATTTCTCTGTACAGTCTAAGATAATCTTCATGTTATACACGATCTCAGTTTACTTATACATTTCTCTGTACAGTCTAAAATAATCTTCATGTTATACACGATCTCAGTTTACTTATACATTTCTCTGTACAGTCTAAGATAATCTTCATGTTATACACGATCTCAGTTTACTTATACATTCTCTGTACAGTCTTAAGATAATCTTCACCCAGTATCAAACTAAAAGATAGAATCCTTCCAAATACAACTGCTTTTACATATCTTGGAAGTGTTAACATGTTCGAATGAGGATCTGGATCTGACATTAAAAGCAGACTGAGTAAGGGACGAAATGCATGCATGACCCTTCAGACGGTCGGAAATCACCCCCAATACGGCAGAAGAACCGATATTAATATATACTGCAGCTGTGAACTATTAACTTTACTTTACGGACCAGAATGCTGGAGAATGACAAAACAAGATATGTCCAAACTCTTCACATTCCATACAACTTGTCTGCAAAAGATTTACTCTTGTTCTGGCCAAATACTATCTCTAACCATGAACTGCTTGCACAGTGCCAACAAGAGAGTATGAGCACCATCATCCAAAATTTATCTCTAACCAAGAACTGCTTGCACAGTGCCAACAAGAGAGTATGAGCACCATCATCCAAAAGTTATGTCTAACCATGAACTGCTTGCACAGTGCCAACAAGAGAGTATGAGCACCATCATCCAAAATTTATCTCTAACCAGAACTGCTTGCACAGTGCCACAAGAGATATGAGCACCATCATCCAAAAGTTATGTCTAACCATGAACTGCTTGCACAGTGCCAACAAGAGAGTATGAGCACCATCATCCAAAAGTTATGTCTAACTATGAACTGCTTGCACAGTGCCAACAAGAGAGTATGAGCACCATCATCCAAAAGTTATCTCTAACCATGAACTGCTTGCACAGGCCAACAAGAGTATGAGCACCATCATCCAAAAGTTATGTCTAACCAGAACTGCTTGCACAGTGCCAACAAGAGAGTATGAGCACCATCATCCAAAAGTTATGTCTAACCAAGAACTGCTTGCACAGCGCCAACAAGAAAGTATGAGCACCATCATCCAAAAGTTATCTCTAAACATGAACTGCTTGCACAGTGCCAACAAGAGAGTATGAGCACCATCATCCAAAAGTTATCTCTAACCAAGAACTGCTTGCACAGTGCCAACAAGAGAGTATGAGCACCATCATCCAAAAGTTACCTCTAACCATGAACTGCTTGCACAGCGCCAACAAGAGAGTATGAGCACCATCATCCAAAAGTTATGTCTAACCAAGAACTGCTTGCACAGCGCCAACAAGAGAGTATGAGCACCATCATCCAAAAGTTATCTCTAACCAAGAACTGCTTGCACAGCGCCAACAAGAGAGTATGAGCACCATCATCCAAAGTTATGTCTAACCAAGAACTGCTTGCACAGCGCCAACAAGAGAGTATGAGCACCATCATCCAAAAGTTATCTCTAACCATGAACTGCTTGCACAGTGCCAACAAGAGAATATGAGCACCATCATCCAAAAGTTATCTCTAACCAAGAACTGCTTGCACAGTGCCAACAAGAGAATATGAGCACCATCATCCAAAAGTTATGTCTAACCAAGAACTGCTTGACAGGCCAACAAGAGTATGAGCACCATCATCCAAAAGTTATCTCTAACCATGAACTGCTTGCACAGTGCCAACAAGAGAGTATGAGCACCATCATCCAAAAGTTATGTCTAACCAAGAACTGCTTGCACAGTGCCAACAAGAGAGTATGAGCACCATCATCCAAAAGTTATCTCTAACCAAGAACTGCTTGCACAGTGCCAACAAGAGAATATGAGCACCATCATCCAAAAGTTATGTCTAACCAAGAACTGCTTGCACAGTGCCAACAAGAGAATATGAGCACCATCATCCAAAAGTTATCTCTAACCAAGAACTGCTTGCACAGTGCCAACAAGAGAGTATGAGCACCATCATCCAAAAGTTATGTCTAACCAAGAACTGCTTGCACAGTGCCAACAAGAGAGTATGAGCACCATCATCCAAAAGTTATCTCTAACCAGAACTGCTTGCACAGTGCCAACAAGAGAGTATGAGCACCATCATCCAAAAGTTATCTCTAACCATGAACTGCTTGCACAGTGCCAACAAGAGAGTAGAGCACCATCATCCAAAAGTTATGTCTAACCAGAACTGCTTGCACAGTGCCAACAAGAGAGTATGAGCACCATCATCCAAAAGTTATGTCTAACCAAGAACTGCTTGCACAGCGCCAACAAGAAGTATGAGCACCATCATCCAAAAGTTATCTCTAAACAGAACTGCTTGCACAGTGCCAACAAGAAGTATGAGCACCATCATCCAAAAGTTATCTCTAACCAGAACTGCTTGCACAGTGCCAACAAGAGAGTATGAGCACCATCATCCAAAAGTTATCTCTAACCAGAACTGCTTGCACAGGCACAACAGAGAGTATGAGCACCATCATCCAAAAGTTATTCTAACCAGAACTGCTTGCACAGCGCCAACAAGAGTATGAGCACCATCATCCAAAAGTTATCTCTCCAACAAGAACTTCCTTGCACAGCGCCAACAAGAGAATATGAGCACCATCATCCAAAAGTTATGTCTAACCAAGAACTGCTTGCACAGCGCCAACAAGAGAGTATGAGCACCATCATCCAAAAGTTATCTCTAACCATGAACTGCTTGCACAGTGCCAACAAGAGAATATGAGCACCATCATCCAAAAGTTATCTCTAACCAAGAACTGCTTGCACAGTGCCAACAAGAGAGTATGAGCACCATCATCCAAAAGTTATGTCTAACCAAGAACTGCTTGCACAGCGCCAACAAGAGAGTATGAGCACCATCATCCAAAAGTTATCTCTAACCATGAACTGCTTGCACAGTGCCAACAAGAGAGTATGAGCACCATCATCCAAAAGTTATGTCTAACCAAGAACTGCTTGCACAGTGCCAACAAGAGAGTATGAGCACCATCATCCAAAAGTTATCTCTAACCAAGAACTGCTTGCACAGTGCCAACAAGAGAATATGAGCACCATCATCCAAAAGTTATGTCTAACCAAGAACTGCTTGCACAGTGCCAACAAGAGAGTATGAGCACCATCATCCAAAAGTTATCTCTAACCAAGAACTGCTTGCACAGTGCCAACAAGAGAGTATGAGCACCATCATCCAAAAGTTATGTCTAACCAAGAACTGCTTGCACAGTGCCAACAAGAGAGTATGAGCACCATCATCCAAAAGTTATCTCTAACCATGAACTGCTTGCACAGTGCCAACAAGAGAGTATGAGCACCATCATCCAAAAGTTATCTCTAACCATGAACTGCTTGCACAGTGCCAACAAGAGAGTATGAGCACCATCATCCAAAAGTTATCTCTAACCAAGAACTGCTTGCACAGCGCCAACAAGAGAGTATGAGCACCATCATCCAAAAGTTATGTCTAACCAAGAACTGCTTGCACAGTGCCAACAAGAGAGTATGAACACCATCATCCAAAAGTTATCTCTAACTAAGAACTGCTTGCACAGTGCCAACAAGAGAGTATGAGCACCATCATCCAAAAGTTATGTCTAACCAAGAACTGCTTGCACAGTGCCAACAAGAGAATATGAGCACCATCATCCAAAAGTTATGTCTAACCAAGAACTGCTTGCACAGTGCCAACAAGAGAGTATGAGCACCATCATCCAAAAGTTATGTCTAACCAAGAACTGCTTGCACAGTGCCAACAAGAGAGTATGAGCACCATCATCCAAAAGTTATGTCTAACCATGAACTGCTTGCACAGTGCCAACAAGAGAGTATGAGCACCATCATCCAAAAGTTATCTCTAACCAAGAACTGCTTGCACAGCGCCAACAAGAGAGTATGAGCACCATCATCCAAAAGTTATCTCTAACCAAGAACTGCTTGCACAGCGCCAACAAGAGAGTATGAGCACCATCATCCAAAAGTTATGTCTAACCAAGAACTGCTTGCACAGCGCCAACAAGAGAGTATGAGCACCATCATCCAAAAGTTATCTCTAACCAAGAACTGCTTGCACAGCGCCAACAAGAGAGTATGAGCACCATCATCCAAAAGTTATGTCTAACCAGAACTGCTTGCACAGTGCCAACAAGAGAGTATGAGCACCATCATACAAAAGAGGCGCTGGAGGTGGATCAGACATGTGATACGCATAGAGACTAACTCTGTCATGTAAACTACACCAGAGGTTAAAGAAAGCGTAGAAGACCCAAAACGACCTGGGGAAGAACAGTAGAACAAGAACTGAAAGAAATGAATCACAACTGGAACACAATACCCAGTACTGCCAAGAATAGAGAAGAATGGTATTCATTTGTTGCTGTCAGAAGCGTCACATACTAGAGAAAAATTTTACTTATTGTAAAACATCTTCTTTGCTTATTGAGAATAGTTTGACAAGTGTGCCGCCGGCCTTTCCCCTCCCCGCCCCCAATGTTATGTGTGATATCATCTGTAAATGTTGTAATATAGTTATCAGTGGCGGCTCGTGGTCAGTTTTCTTGGTGGGGCCAGACACAAATGTTCGGAAAAATCATAGTTTTTGGAGTATTTATTATTATTTGTCTATTCCGGAAAATTATTCTCCCTTTCGATTATTTGTGGGGCCGGGTCCCACTGGCCCTCAATGACAAGCCGCCACTGGTTGATATAGATGACACTGACATGAGCCATGGTGACCGTTTCTGTGAACATCTATTTGATGTCTCTTGTGAGACCTCGATACATATATGCACTCATGACATGCAGACATCGTTGTAATGCATTCATGTTCTGCTGATTCTTAGAGTTGACTTGTACTCACTTGTTTAATCTAACTGGCTGTTTGCAGATTATATCCTTAACACATGCTATTATGTCATTGTTTATTTCCTCGTTTTTATATTGCTTTCAGTTTTCGTTACTTTTTCTGTTTCACTTGTCTTACATACTTTTTTACCACATACTTTTCATTGTGTTGGATATTTTCTTGTTCGTGTTTTTTTTTAATTGTTTTGGGGAAAATTATGTTATTGGTTACTAAACTGTATAGCATATTGTTTATCAGCCAATTGTCTTTAACATTCAGTCCATTCAGTGCCTCAGTGTTCTTCCTTTTTTATGTCCATGGTATTCTTAGGGTCTTTCTGTAGCATTTCGTTTCGAAGGACTGGATTGTCGTTCTTGTTTGTGTAATGGTCCATGATTCACAACTATAAGTAGCCACTGGAAAAAATGCATGTTCTCAGTATTTTTAATTTTAATATTTTGCTGGTGCTTTGCCACATGTTCTTCATAGTATTTAACTTCCTGATTGCTATTGCCAATCTTCTTGATATTTCTTTGGAGCAGTCGCCGTTATTGTTAATTATTGAGCCCAGATATTCGTAGCTCTCTACACATTGGAGTTCTTCATTGTTTATTTGGATATTAGGGGAGCACTATTTTTTATGGATCTTAATAAACCTTTCAGCTTTTCTCTGGAGCACATATCCTCACCAAACATTCGTTACTTGTTTCTATCCTTCGACATCTTTTTCATGTCTTCACCAATTATTTCAATATCTATTTTCAACTCTATTCATGTGCGGTTGTTTTCTTTGGGTGTCGTCATTTATTTTATTTCATAGTGGATTCCAGATGAAGAATTTAGGGCCTGCTGCTATCATAAACATTCAACACTACTTATGTACAGAACATTGCTTTAAATTTAAAACAAAATACGGTTAATTATAGTATAAACATTCAACACTACTTATGTACAGAACATTGCTTAATTAAGACAAAATACAGTTAATTATAGTATAAACATTCAACACTACATATGTACAGAACATTGCTTAATTAAGACAAAATACGGTTAATTATAGTATAAACATTCAACACTACTTATGTACAGAACATTGCTTAATTAAGACAAAATACAGTTAATTATAGTATAAACATTCAACACTACATATGTACAGAACATTGCTTAATTAAGACAAAATACGGTTAATTATAGTATAAACATTCAACACTACTTATGTACAGAACATTGCTTAATTAAGACAAAATACGGTTAATTATAGTATAAACATTCAACACTACTTATGTACAGAACATTGCTTAATTAAGACAAAATACAGTTAATTATAGTATAAACATTCAACACTACTTATGTACAGAACATTGCTTGATTAAGACAAAATACAGTTAATTATAGTATAAACATTCAACACTACTTATGTACAGAACATTGCTTAATTAAGACAAAATACAGTTAATTATAGTATAAACATTCAACACTACTTATGTACAGAACATTGCTTAATTAAGACAAAATACAGTTAATTATAGTATAAACATTCAACACTACTTATGTACAGAACATTGCTTGATTAAGACAAAATACAGTTAATTATAGTATAAACATTCAACACTACTTATGTACAGAACATTGCTTAATTAAGACAAAATACGGTTAATTATAGTATAAACATTCAACACTAGTTATGTACAGAACATTGCTTAATTAAGACAAAATACAATTAATTATAGTATAAACATTCAACACTACTTATGTACAGAACATTGCTTAATTAAGACAAAATACAGTTAATTATAGTATAAACATTCAACACTACTTATGTACAGAACATTGCTTAATTAAGACAAAATACAGTTAATTATAGTATAAACATTCAACACTACTTATGTACAGAACATTGCTTAATTAAGACAAAATACAGTTAATTATAGTATAAACATTCAACACTACTTATGTACAGAACATTGCTTAATTAAGACAAAATACAGTTAATTATAGTATAAACATTCAACACTACTTATGTACAGAACATTGCTTAATTAAGACAAAATACAGTTAATTATAGTATAAACATTCAACACTACTTATGTACAGAACATTGCTTAATTAAGACAAAATACGGTTAATTATAGTATAAACATTCAACACTAGTTATGTACAGAACATTGCTTGATTAAGACAAAATACAGTTAATTATAGTATAAACATTCAACACTACTTATGTACAGAACATTGCTTAATTAAGACAAAATACAGTTAATTATAGTATAAACATTCAACACTAGTTATGTACAGAACATTGCTTGATTAAGACAAAATACGGTTAATTATAGTATAAACATTCAACACTACTTATGTACAGAACATTGCTTAATTAAGACAAAATACGGTTAATTATAGTATAAACATTCAACACTACTTATGTACAGAACATTGCTTGATTAAGACAAAATACGGTTAATTATAGTATAAACATTCAACACTACTTATGTACAGAACATTGTTTAAATTAAGACAAAATACAGTTAATTATAGTATAAACATTCAACACTACTTATGTACAGAACATTGCTTGATTAAGACAAAATACAGTTAATTATAGTATAAACATTCAACACTACTTATGTACAGAACATTGCTTAATTAAGACAAAATACAGTTAATTATAGTATAAACATTCAACACTAGTTATGTACAGAACATTGCTTAATTAAGACAAAATACAGTTAATTATAGTATAAACATTCAACACTACATATGTACAGAACATTGCTTGATTAAGACAAAATACAGTTAATTATAGTATAAACATTCAACACTACATATGTACAGAACATTGCTTAATTAAGACAAAATACAGTTAATTATAGTATAAACATTCAACACTACATATGTACAGAACATTGCTTAATTAAGACAAAATACAGTTAATTATAGTATAAACATTCAACACTACTTATGTACAGAACATTGCTTAATTAAGACAAAATACAGTTAATTATAGTATAAACATTCAACACTACTTATGTACAGAACATTGCTTGATTAAGACAAAATACGGTTAATTATAGTATAAACATTCAACACTACTTATGTACAGAACATTGCTTAATTAAGACAAAATACAGTTAATTATAGTATAAACATTCAACACTACTTATGTACAGAACATTGCTTAATTAAGACAAAATACAGTTAATTATAGTATAAACATTCAACACTACTTATGTACAGAACATTGCTCAATTAAGACAAAATACAGTTAATTATAGTATAAACATTCAACACTACTTATGTACAGAACATTGCTTAATTAAGACAAAATACAGTTAATTATAGTATAAACATTCAACACTACTTATGTACAGAACATTGCTTAATTAAGACAAAATACGGTTAATTATAGTATAAACATTCAACACTACTTATGTACAGAACATTGCTCAATTAAGACAAAATACAGTTAATTATAGTATAAACATTCAACACTACTTATGTACAGAACATTGCTTAATTAAGACAAAATACAGTTAATTATAGTATAAACATTCAACACTACTTATGTACAGAACATTGCTTAATTAAGACAAAATACAGTTAATTATAGTATAAACATTCAACACTACTTATGTACAGAACATTGCTTAATTAAGACAAAATACGGTTAATTATAGTATAAACATTCAACACTACTTATGTACAGAACATTGCTTGATTAAGACAAAATACAGTTAATTATAGTATAAACATTCAACACTACTTATGTACAGAACATTGCTTGATTAAGACAAAATACAGTTAATTATAGTATAAACATTCAACACTACATATGTACAGAACATTGCTCAATTAAGACAAAATACAGTTAATTATAGTATAAACATTCAACACTACTTATGTACAGAACATTGCTTAATTAAGACAAAATACAGTTAATTATAGTATAAACATTCAACACTACTTATGTACAGAACATTGCTTAATTAAGACAAAATACGGTTAATTATAGTATAAACATTCAACACTACTTATGTACAGAACATTGCTTGATTAAGACAAAATACAGTTAATTATAGTATAAACATTCAACACTACTTATGTACAGAACATTGCTTAATTAAGACAAAATACAGTTAATTATAGTATAAACATTCAACACTACTTATGTACAGAACATTGCTTAATTAAGACAAAATACAGTTAATTATAGTATAAACATTCAACACTACTTATGTACAGAACATTGCTTAATTAAGACAAAATACAGTTAATTATAGTATAAACATTCAACACTACTTATGTACAGAACATTGCTTAATTAAGACAAAATACGGTTAATTATAGTATAAACATTCAACACTACTTATGTACAGAACATTGCTTGATTAAGACAAAATACGGTTAATTATAGTATAAACATTCAACACTACTTATGTACAGAACATTGCTTAATTAAGACAAAATACGGTTAATTATAGTATAAACATTCAACACTACTTATGTACAGAACATTGCTCAATTAAGACAAAATACAGTTAATTATAGTATAAACATTCAACACTACTTATGTACAGAACATTGCTTAATTAAGACAAAATACAGTTAATTATAGTATAAACATTCAACACTACTTATGTACAGAACATTGCTTAATTAAGACAAAATACGGTTAATTATAGTATAAACATTCAACACTACTTATGTACAGAACATTGCTTAATTAAGACAAAATACAGTTAATTATAGTATAAACATTCAACACTACTTATGTACAGAACATTGCTTAATTAAGACAAAATACGGTTAATTATAGTATAAACATTCAACACTACTTATGTACAGAACATTGCTTAATTAAGACAAAATACAGTTAATTATAGTATAAACATTCAACACTACTTATGTACAGAACATTGCTTAATTAAGACAAAATACAGTTAATTATAGTATAAACATTCAACACTACTTATGTACAGAACATTGCTTAATTAAGACAAAATACAGTTAATTATAGTATAAACATTCAACACTACTTATGTACAGAACATTGCTTAATTAAGACAAAATACAGTTAATTATAGTATAAACATTCAACACTACTTATGTACAGAACATTGCTTAATTAAGACAAAATACAGTTAATTATAGTATAAACATTCAACACTACTTATGTACAGAACATTGCTTAATTAAGACAAAATACGGTTAATTATAGTATAAACATTCAACACTACTTATGTACAGAACATTGCTTAATTAAGACAAAATACGGTTAATTATAGTATAAACATTCAACACTACTTATGTACAGAACATTGCTTAATTAAGACAAAATACAGTTAATTATAGTATAAACTTTTCCAATTATTCATACGAGGGAAAGTAAGTAAACCATCAATGGTCGACTATTAACAAACAAACATACCCCAAAAAAATACAAATAAATGAGATGCGAACTAAATGAGATCTTGAAAACCATTTATTATTGTACTTACATATACTCTTATTTCCCAGCATAATCTCTTCCCCAAAAATTGATATATTTATCCAGTGGCGGCTTGTGATCCTTTTTGTTGGTGGGGCCAGACTCAAATTTTCGGGAAAAATTATGGTTTTGGGTTAGGTTATATTTAAATTTATTACCTAATAAATACACGTTACACATTATTTTTGGTGGGCCGGCCCACTGGTCCTAATGACGAGCCGCCACTGTATTTATCCCATCGTTCTATCAGTCCCTCAATACCTGCACCACAGAAGTCTCAGTCACACTAGCACCTCACTTTTAACTTCTTCATCAACAAAGCGTTTGACGCCAATGTGACTTAGCTAACCAAACCGATCCATCCGTTTAAATAACATTGTACCATCTGTGAAATTCTCGTTGATCAATGTCTGCACCTCTGATTCTACAGCCACCGTGATTTTCTTGGTATAGTCTGTCCATTAATTCGTGAGCACGTTTGAAATTGATTTTCTCGAAAACTACCTGTTGGATCTCAGTGCTTTTTTGCAAGCAGCATTAGAATATCCATGACGCTAGAGAAATATTTTTTTCCCAAGAAAATGTGATGTAGTTTTGAAATATTTCTTCTTCAGGTTATATTAAAATCAACCTCACCGGATTGTACACAATAGTAACAGATCTACGGTACACAGACGCGTTGTTCTAAAAATACATTATGGTAACATTGAAATATCGTGAGTTTCACGAATTCCCGTGCACCTAACCCAGTCGACTTTGAAAGCGGAAAGCATATGACGTTATAATTGGGATACCGTTGTATAGTTATAGGCGTATCTCGCTATTTGTATGAAGCTATTGTATCATATTTGTTGGCTTATCAAAACTGACATTGATATCACATTCATAATGAGTCTGAAGTGCACATTTATAACAATGCAGAAGGTTACAGTTTTACTATACCAACACTTCCGTAGGGAATCTAAGAGAGGTCATCTACATTGCGATATTCATAACCCTGAGAAACGAGCGCAACTGGCGCTTGGTCTGAATAGAGAATCCTTTTCCCGATGGATTAAACAGGACACAAAGTGCATTAATGTCAAGCAAGGAAGGAAAAGAACAATTGACGACTTTGACATAGATGTCATAAGACGGGAGCTCTTGAAAATGTTTGCGACAAATCAACTTGTTACTCTCAGGAAACTGAAATTAAAACTGCAATCAGATTGCAGCATAGACATTTCTAAAAGTACTCTATGAAAAATTGTAAGAGCCGCCGGCTTCACCTTCAGAAAAACTATAGGCGGCAGGAATATTATTTGTGAAAAGCCACATTTAATTGCTGCCGAAGTAAATACCTGAGACAGATCCGTGAGCGGCGGAGGCAAGGCTATGATATTGTATATTTGGACGAATCCTGGGTCAATGCTCACCACACCAATGCTAAAGAATGGCAATAAGTAGACGGTGAACAGAAAAGAAAAATACCAAGCAGCAAAGGCCAGCGTATTATACTAACACATGCAGGAAGTAGTGAAGAAGGTCTTGTCCATGACGCTGGACTTATTTTCCAATCAAAAGTACCGACGGTAGGACTACCACACAGAAATGAATGGACATATTTTCAGGCACTGGATGGAGAAAGATCTACTTCCAATTCTAAACAGACCATCATGCTTGGTAATGAATAATGCATCATATCACAACGCAGTATCAGCGGAAGACAAAGTACCAACTGCATCAAATACAAAAGATCAAATTAGGACTTGACTTGCTAAGGAAAATGTCAGCTTCGATGATACATATTTGAAACCCGAGTTGTTGCACCTGGTGAGGATGACAAATAAGACAAAAGTGTTTCATATTGACAAAATCATTGCGGTATACGGCCACACGTCTTTGCGACTACCTCCATATCATGCTCACCTCAATCCGATAGAGCTTGTCTGGGCTAAAGTAAAGGGCAAGTTGCCGAACAGAACAGGACGTTTAAAATGTGTGATGTTGAAGTTCTGACACGTGAGTCCTTCTCAATGATAGACATGCAGTTCTGGAAGAAGTGTGTTGAACATGTGCTCCGAGAGGAAGACGAGTACTGGCACCGAGATGGATTACAATTTGTCCAGCCAGTAACAATTATCAACCTCATGGAATCGTCAGATTCGGGATGATACAAATCATATTTTGATTACAGACTGAGAAATAGCAACGTATACATTTCCATATCCAAATGCGTCTACCATCATACAATTTGTGGTGAAGTTAAGACACCCTGGGGTCTAATGGTGACCGAAGGGAGGACTAACTGTTGCATATTGTATCCAAGTTCACGATTGCACATAAAGAGCAACACACTTAATTACTCGACCTATCAAGTTAATATGGAGATACACCTATGAATAGAATTGACATGGACAAATTCTAGGGATACTGTAAAATCTAAAATTTGAGCCCCGTATTTGCAATTGTTATAAAAGATCAAAGGAATTCGCCGATGTGCAAAATCCGTAGCATCTATGGACTACTGGTTAGCTTTATTTTAGCGTCATGGATATTCTAAGGCTGCATGCAAAAATCACTGAGATCCAACAGGTAGTTTTCGAGAAAATCAATTTCAAACGTGCTCACGAATTAATGGACAGACTATAGTTTCTCTGTCAAGTGTGATACTATTTTTCTTTGTAGTTTCTCTGTCAAGTGTGATAATATTTTTCTTGATATTCTCTCTGTCAAGTGTGATAATATTTTTCTTAATAGTTTTTCTGTGAAGCGTGATTATGTCTTTCTTGGTAGTTTCTCTGTCCAATGGGATATTGACACGGAAAGAGGCCAGCGAGTTTCCCGCACCTTTATTCATTCTTCACTAGGCTCTATATCCTCCTGTGCCCACACAAGTTGAATGACACCCAACTATAACTTTCCCGTACAATCTGTCCCCCTAATTATTCTCAGTAATTACTCATACTGTAGTTGCTCTTTATCATCGCTGATATAGAGTTAAGCACGTACTTGGCATATCTGGGTTCAACCCTTAATGATTAGATAGTCGAGTAGATAGATATCTAATGGTCCTTACTGCCGTATCTCTTGTGCATACAAGAATTATCTCATCGCTGCCAGTCCTTACATGGCTTTCATTGCGGTGTGATCGACATATTCCTTGAAACGGCCCGCCTGCCCAGTGTGTTCGTAGCGCGTTGGACGACGGGTGACAAGTCCCCTGTGAGTGCGGGTTCAATTCCGCGGACTGGCAGAAAAGCCACAGGTTCTCCAGATTTATGGTGTTCGTGGCACCGAACTGAAGAGTTACGATGTCCATGGCACCGAGCCGAAGAGCTGAAAGCTCAAGTGCCTCTGGATCGGTTATAAAAACAAACATTTCCTTGAAACGCAGGCTCCTATTGAAAAGCATTCCCAGTATTTCAATGATGTTGGCTCTTTCCACTGCTGTTTCACAAACGTTGACATTCGATGTATGTTTACGGACGAAATTGTTGTTCTGAGAGAACCTTGTCACAGTTGCCTTGGTCGGATTCACCAAGTGTTCACCAAGTGTTCTTATAGTGCAATGTAGTTCTCTGACAGTGTGCTTAATATACGCAATATATTTAAAGGATGTCTTTAGAATGTCTTTTGTGGGGTTTGTAGATCTGGCAATTTTCTGGATTGAAGTGCTTGGAGGGCTGATTTTGCATCCGTCAAAAATACAAGAAGTTGTGAATCAAGTTCACTGCTCAGCAGTTTCTCAGCTGCCACCTTGGTTGCCTAGGTTTCTGCGTCATAGCTATGACAGAATTTATACATCGTTACTTTAATCGTATTTCTAACGTTTAGATATTTTACGTACATTCCTGCATCTCCATACTTTATACAGTGTTTTCTGATGACCCATTCTTGTATACCTGCACCCAGGTATATTTTTCTGCCGTAATCTGTACATGGCGACCAGGTCGATCTTCATGAACAACTTTTGAACGTCCTTAATAGGACTATCTATCATAGACACGAATATTTTCCTTATGTCTGAATGAATATCTCTGGCACTAAATCCTCTGATCCAAATAGAAACTTAACAACAGCACCTTGTTCTTTGGTTGCGTTGTCTTCGATATCCCCGTCATTTCATCTGCACGTGCACAGAGAAACTCAGCATATGCCACAATTATCCTCTGTTACACATAAACATCAACCTCGATGTTTATACAATCTTTAAAAAAAAAACTACCAGCAACCATCATTCAACTATCTGATATAATTTTGTGACCGACTTACTCTGGCAAATATTGATCTCAGATGTTCATATCAACTGCAGTTGTAAGAAGCACAAACGGATGTTGATAAAGGTGACTGGCGGTGAACCTATGTTTTGTTTTTGTTTACCTAGATGGCAACTCTATACTGGATAAAATGAAGATCGCGGTATATCCTTTTACAGGACGTAGCCATCAACAGCAGTAAACAAGTCGTCGGTTTTCTAGGCACGACTTATACGCTCAGTAGTTTGGCATTGCTTTCTGAACGGTGAGGTCTATTTTTACCGTTCATAACTGGCAATAATCTACGTCACTGCACGTTGGCCATACCCATGAGTGCTGTATCTCCTTTCATCTTGCTAACAGTGTATATGCTGTAGCACTTAAACAGTAGCTCCGGCGATGATTTCCCTAGCTCAGATTGTATAATACCAATTTTAAGCTGGGCATACTGGGAAATCAGGACAGCAGTATCGTAGTTGTAACTGAACTCGCTTCTTAGGTGCGTGATCTGCGTTCAATTCCACAAGTTGTGTGGAATATTTTTCCGATAGTAACTGCTCGCAGGGCGGCCAGCGTGATGTTGACCACATCCCCCATCGTGTGTCGACAGTTAACAAAAAATACGGGTCTGACACCGTTTTCCCCAATATACCTAGTGGTATGAAAAAGTGTTTCCATTATATTAGGGAATCGACCGTGTCGTGATTTAAACCTCTATGCTTTTGGTTATTGTATCAGCGCAGTAACCACTGAGCAAACTGCAGATGATAAACTGAAGATAATAACATAGCTCACTGGTTATATGCATTTCATCGTATCCGTTCTGTCGAGTCAATGTTCACCAACTCGCGGACTTATTGATTTCACAGTTTTTGTGGGTTTTTTAAATGTATGTTGTTTTATTCTAAAATCGAGCAACTATGCGTGATTCACGCAGAATTCCGCACACAACACATGGTGCACTTGATTCAAGGTTGTTGGTCGCTTGCCCATGGTCATTTCACATACTTGGAACTACTACAACTGTAGTCATAATGTACCCTTTAACACCTGGATTAAATCAGATGTAAGAATAGTTATATCTATTGCCGTTTGTTTGATATCGTGGTGACAGCATATTCAGTCTTCTCAACACAACAGATATATATTTGGGGTCTCTGTGTATGTTACGCCTTGCCTTGTGAGTCGAAGGTCGTGGGTTCGAATCCGACTCGCCGTTCTTTTCAAAGCGTTTTTCAAGACCCCTAGTTGTTGCTGAGCACAGTTCGTGCTTGTGAAATACCGCGGTGTGTCATTTCTGCGAGGACCACCTTAGGTAAACGGTCAATGAATCACTGCACCTTCATCAAGTTCGTATCCATAGGATAACTGTGGATTCTGTCCTGGGCATGCAGTGTTTACGGTAATCGAGAAGCGGCCGGCCATCACAGCTCATTGTTGGGCTTCGAAGATGAAAGGGGTGATCGTCTTGGGACTGTCTGTTGGTTAGGACCTAATCGTGTTGTCAAGCGATAGCAGTTTGGTCCATTGTTCAGTCGAACTGATGAGTAAGTGTGTTTAATCAGCGAGACATGAACCATAGTATGACAAACTCTTCGAATCTGTTGAGACTTTCTGTGCTTTCGTTCTTTACGACCAATTTAATCACTCGTGATATGTTTGATCATGACAGAACGTTGTTAGTCACTATTGGCTTGGTAGGCCCAAAGCATGATTTGACGTTTGACTGTATCCGATTTCCCAAACCTCCTTGACGTCCTTCGACATGCTGGCGGTAACAGTGGTTCTATTTTACCCCCAAATTTGGCTAACCACTCGGTGGTTGCGAACTGAGCATATGGGTCTGCCCGGAGTGCAATGACGTCAGTTTAATAACCAATAGCCAATACTTATAGGACTTGCTCTCTTGACGCATGGAAATTCATTGTGTTCTAAGTTCCCATTCATCGATGGTCATATTCCGTATCGTCGGGTCCGTAACGTTCCAGAAACGTTCAGGTGCCTCTCGTGGAGTAATCGGGGTATATTTCCCAGGCCTGATTTAGTGTAGGTGAGATCAAATTCTAGTCCTACGGAGAGGCGTAAAACGACGTCCTGTTCAAGTCGAGCAAAAACCATTGAGAGTTCAAATCGCGAAGGCAGGCGGGGAAAGCCGTTTTGCAACAAATCCGAAGAGAGGCTGGAAAGCCGTTTGCCGCAATTCCCAGAATTAAATAAATTCCTACAAAACATTTCATCTTCCAAATTACATCGGGGATCGCAGGTGCAGGAGTTAGTGCAGGCCTCTGAGATCTTCGTGTGAAGAGATCGAGCACTGTGTTACTCGCCAAGTGAATGACATGATAGTCTTCTATCATATATCTAATCTATCATATGTATATATATACTATATATATATATAACTTACCTGGATTAAATAAGATGAAAGAATAGTTATATCCATTTCCGTATAATAATATATATATATATCATATATATATATATATATATATATATATATATATATGCCTTTGTCTAAGACGATCAATAGGCATATGTTTTACTGTGACAACTTCTAGTTGCTTTTCTCCTTGTCGTTCAGCTCATACATAGTCTCTTTCAAAGATCTGCCTTTCGTAATTTGACTTTCCACACAACTCTGTCATCAGCAGTCCTTCCCATTGCTGGACCTATAGAAAGTCTTTCATTGAGGCTGAACAACTTTATATCTGAGCAGTGTCTGGCCAGTTCTTCCGAGAGTTACGAACAACATTTGTTGGTAGGGATAGTTTCCATTCTTTATCATGCAACCATCTAGTCGTCTCTGCCAGCATCCCCTTGATGGAAGCAGGTTTGCACATTGCAGTACTGCAGAGTTGGTTATCTTGTCGTACCACCTGATGTTCATAATCTTGCGGAGACATCGAAGGTGAAAGATGTTAAGTCTCCTCGTGTCTTGAGTAGGCTCTCTGTGTCTTGAGTAGGCTGTCCATGTTTCTGAGCCATATAGCAAAGAACTATTTACACATGCTCGATATATTTGAATCTTCAAATATATATATAGCTCATGAGATTGTCATTGTGTGTGATAAAAATCTGATGCCAAGCAGGAAAGGTAAATTTCTGTATTTAAGTATCACTACAATACTGCGCCCATTCACTAACAACCCTATTACTATAGTTCGTTCCAAAATTCGTGATCACACTAAGGTTTAATTTGTACGAAATCTATCTGACGGATATAAATACTTTTTTGCATGCAGTCTTATATACCCCACGACCTTGCGAATTCGGATTTAACTAATTGGTAGGTAGCTTAGTTAATGTAAAAACGTTTTTGTTATATAACTTTGCACAAGCACAACAAAATGGTGGCGAATGTTTGCAAAAGCGTATCCTATTACATATGAAAATAAAGGGACATTGTGAACAAATGATACCTTCCACTTCTATAAATGAAAATAAATGCTGTGTGCATACGCCAATGACAGTCGTTAGGATATATTGTGAACTGATTAATTTCACGGATTCCCGATTTTGAGAGGCATGTGAACACGGAAATGCTTAGTTATAGACAAACTTGACAATCGTACTGTAAAACTTCGACAAGTATACCAAAACAACATCACTGTTATTTTAGTAATAACATATAATAAAAATCTTACAGAACTAAAGGTTTGGGTGGGCAAAAAATACTTGTGGAAGGTCGCCACAGTTACCTATACAAAAATGTAACAATCAAGAATTTATGTCAAGTGGATGATGTTATATCGGTCGGTAAAAATGATCACGAATTGTGGAACGTACTATAGTGGTGAGGTTAGCTGCGGTAGTTTTACCAGAACCACAACATGATGTATTGATTACAAATGTAAACGGAGAACGTTTTGTCAAATATACCACTGCATATCACAGTCTAGTACAGAGGGAAACGTTACCTGGGAGAAATAGATTGTCGCTGGTATACAAAGCAGACATCTAATAAGGCAAACAGTCATAGACAGTTTGGCTGTAAAGATTACATCAGTATGTGGGGTAATCTTGAAAAGAAAGTATAAAATAAGTGGATCGTAATTGATCATCTTCAAATGGTTAACGGACTATATTTATAACTTTATTAGCTAACAAAATAAGCATTATATGCAACAAGTCATTGGCAGTTGAGATCAGAATGAGTTATACAGTGCTATATAAAACCAATACTGGTATACGGATGCGAGTCATGGACAATGAACAAACAGATCGAAAAATCTCCGAGACAGAGCGATAACATTTTGGATAGCCTGATTTCATGGCACGGAAGAGCGTCAACTTCTAAGATAATAGCAAACACCAGAGACAGAGATTTGTGGAGATACATGATCGCCTACGCTAACCGACATTGCACCTGATGATGATATATATATTACTCCTGATGAACTGAAGATGCATGACTATCCTGGAAGGCCATTAAAAAAACAGTCAGAACCCGGGAACAGTTGAGAAGAACGGATGAGGCTCTATGCTTCACAGGGAGCGGTGATAAATCAAACCATATTGAATAACTATACACAGTTTTCCTAGCTTTATCGTCTCATATTCTATCAGGCACAGTAACAGCTATGGCGGTCCATGTCCATCTCATCAAACATCTGTTGCTGGTTTCTAAAACTGACATGTATATTTCAGCAAAGGTGACAGTGACCCATACATATTTGAACATGATGTTATTGACACAAAATGGTAATCCGACATCAAGTCATATTGATATTCAGTTTGTGATCATCTTATTTTTTGTCATATCAATGACAAGGTGAATTAAGTGCAGTTTTGAGTAACTTATCCTAAACTTTCAAGTTTGCTTAGGTCATCTTTTTTTTTTTTTTTACAAGAAATTTTAATTTATTTTCGCGATCCAGAAGCACTTGAGCTTTCAGCTCTTCGGCTCGGTGTCATAGACATCGTAACCTTTCGGTTCGGTGCCACGAACACCGTGAATCTGTGGAACCTGTGGCTTTTTGGCCAGCCAGCGGAATTGAACCCGCGCTCACAGGGGCTAGTCACCCGCAGTCCAACGCGCTACGACGCTGTGCAGGTGGGCTAACACAGCAATAAGGAAGTTCTCTGGTCAGATATGATAAATCATCTGCATTTGCTTCTAATGTTATTCTGTCATCTATGTTAAACAGTAATATTGATGTAGACATCACTCTCAAACTTGTGGTAAAGTAAAGGTACCTCGAGGTATATTGGGTAATACGGTGTTATGTCCGTATTTTTCATTGATCGTCTTCCCGCGATGGGTTATGTAGTGATGTCAACATAATTTCGGTTGTCTTTACTTCACAGTGTTTTACCTGGTTCAGGCATGTTAGCATCAGGTCAGCCGTTACGGAGAGAAAAATATTCCATGCCCATTGTGGAATTAAACCGGAATCCAAAGCAGTTACTCTCCTACTGCGCCTCGTTGAACGTTTCTTCTTTTCAATCCGTTTGCCTCACGCTCAGTAGGAAGGATTTCAACGAGTGCCTTCGAATAGTCTTTCGTCCCTGTTATCTCGAGCCCATCTTGCGTAGCCGCCTTGCTACCATTGTATGACGCATGCCTTTAGGCTGTCTGATGTAATCTGCTTCGACGAACCATTTAATTTGTTTCTTGATGAAGCTATACTGACGTGTACCCTTTCCGATGTCTTCTTTCCAACAGTCTCTTCTGTACCAGCATTCTGCGTGACACTTATCTCTTTGTGACTAGTTTTCTCTATCGTGTTGTCAGCGTCAGGTTGGCTGTAATAAGGGAAGATTTCTGTGATTTCTTAAATTAGTGTGAGTCAACAGTGCTTTAACTGCTTTAACGTGCATGTGTCGTAGAATGTTCTAATGTTCAATATATCATAAATAAATTGACATTGTATTTGATAGTTTTCCTATATTTTTCAGAGTATATATTTTTTTAATTTGTCAGGTCAAATTTGTTCTAGGAATGCTAACCCGAAACAAATGCTTGCAGAAAACGGATGCGCCAGACCGTAAGGCGCATAACATTGTGCAACGACCCCTCACAATGAGGAATGTGATAACGGATTCTACGGTCGCCAATCTGCCTCAGAGATTTAGCTACGCAGTAAGAATGTCAGAACTACCATCACGAGGGTGGCCAAAACTTACTGCGGAAGAGGTCGGCACAAACGGGAAGCAGAAATCATAGGAATTATATCCTACAGAACTGCCCCCAGTGTGTAGACGTGAAAAGAAATAGGTGGCCCACTTACACTAGCGTCCAAGACAAACTATATGTCGTGGCTGATAATCTGAGGCAGACGGCTGCCTTTATTAGAGAATCCGAAATCCCAATCTAGTGAGAACGCAGAAGAAAAAGAAGAAATGTGTTCTTCGTTTGCCATTCTTTATGTTTGTTGTGTACGTATCTTGTCAATTTCTTTTTGCGTTTGTTTCAGAATGGTATTTTAAGATGCCATCAGTGGTTGTTCATCTTATGTACTATTTTCTCAATCTCATGGTGTCAAACTCATAATAATTTCTTGAGTTTCACTTTTAGTATTGTTGTTGGAGCTGCGGAGCTCGTGCTTTGTGCAACAATCTTATAGTTCAAGTCATAATGATTTCTTTTTACTTTAGTATTGTTGAGCTGTGCTGCAACACTCTGAGTTAGCTACATTTCGGTTTCCTTTAGTATCGTTGTTGGAGCTGCGGAGCTCTTGCTTTGTGCAACAATCTCATGGTATCAAAGTCATAATGATTTCTTGAGTTCCACCTTTAGTATTCTTACTGTTTTCTATTATATAGCAAGAAGTCTCTAGTATTGTTGTTGGAGCTCGTGCTTTGTGCAACAATCTCGGAAGAGGTCGTGCCATTTTTGCCGACAGGGGCGAATCCATATGGGGAAACCCGGGCAATGAAGTCCATCCTTCGCATTTAAACTCTTTCTTTGATATGGTCTTAAATCACCCCGTGGTGAGGGTGTAATTGCAAGTAAATCATGATCTTGTTCTCCGTTGACTTTGCTCTTAAAGGTTTAAAAGTTTGTGTCACTCTTGTTTGTATGAAATGTTTCAAGTTCAAATCATTTATAAAATTGTCACTTGTATTCTCTGTCATCTTATTTGGTGAGTCCGCACGATCTCAATTTTGGTGTGAGATGGTGGTTGTTGCATTGACCAAATGTTTGAAATCACTGAATTTGACAAACGTTCAACTTATGTATGGCATGCCGTTCTTCCCATAATCAAATCATGACTGTCTGTTTGTACCTTTAGTCTGGTATCTTACATAATGATGTTTATGTCTTGTCAAACTAATATACTATTGTGTTTACCTTAGTATTCTTGCTTCGTATCAGCGTCTGCATTGTTTGTGTGTGTGTGTGTGTGTCACTGATTGCTGGTGGTGATCTTATTGTTACTTAGAATATTACAGTTACAATCACTGATTGGTGGTGGTGATCTTATTTTGTTGGCAGAGATATTACAGTTACAATCACTGATTGCTGGTGGTGATCTTATTGTTACTTAGAATATTACAGTTACAATCACTGATTGCTGGTGGTGATCTTATTGTTACTTAGAATATTACAGTTACAATCACTGATTGCTGGTGGTGATCTTATTGTTACTTAGAATATTACAGTTACAATCACTGATTGCTGGTGGTGATCTTATTGTTACTTAGAATATTACAGTTACAATCACTGATTGGTGGTGGTGATCTTATTGTTACTTAGAATATTACAGTTACAATCACTGATTGCTGGTGATCTTAATGTTACTTAGAATTACAGTTATCATGATTGCTGGTGGTGATCTTAATGTTCAGAATATTACAGTTACAATCACTGATTGCTGGTGGTGATCTTATTGTTACTTAGAATATTACAGTTACAATCACTGATTGCTGGTGGTGATCTTATTGTTACTTAGAATATTACAGTTACAATCACTGATTGGTGGTGGTGATCTTATTGTTACTTAGAATATTACAGTTACAATCACTGATTGCTGGTGGTGATCTTATTGTTACTTAGAATATTACAGTTACAATCACTGATTGTGGTGATCTTATGTTACTTAGAATATTACAGTTACAATCACTGATTGGTGGTGGTTATCTTATTGTTACTTAGAATATTACAGTTACAATCACTGATTGGTGGTGATCTTAATGTTACTTAGAATATTACAGTTACAATCACTGATTGGGGGTGGTGATCTTATTGTTACTTAGAATATTACAGTTACAATCACTGATTGGTGGTGATCTTATTGTTACTTAGAATATTACAGTTACAATCACTGATTGGTGGTGGTGATCTTATTTTTGGGGGGATTTACTTAGAATATTACAGTTACAATCACTGATTGGTGGTGGTTATCTTATTGTTACTTAGAATATTACAGTTACAATCACTGATTGCTGGTGGTGATCTTATGTTACTTAGAATATTACAGTTACAATCACTGATTGGTGGTGGTGATCTTATTGTTACTTAGAATATTACAGTTACAATCACTGATTGGTGGTGATCTTATTGTTACTTAGAATATTACCGTTACAATCACTGATTGGTGGTGATCTTATTGTTACTTAGAATATTACCGTTACAGTCGTTTTGGTTTATATTTACAATCATATAGAACAGCGTTTCCCAAATTGTTGTCCGCGAGGTTTGAAGAAATGTTATGATCTTTAACATTTCTAACAGAAATTATTTTTAAACATCTATAAAAACGGTGATATACTAGTTCCGCTGTGAAATCAAAGGATCCGGACCAGACCGGAGTCTAAATGTCTGACATGACAAAATGGAAGATCATTTGAAGTTTCCCGCAGTCTGAGAAATTGGAGCTAGCTTGACTTTTTTCTTCTTCTTCATAATAATAACTCCACTATTAGAAGATTTTCATATATAGAAACTTTAGGGGGTCCACGGTAATACATAGTTTGGGAACCGCTGATATAGAGGTCTAACCTCACTTTCTGGCACAAGGAACACTGGTACAAACTTGTCCTCCTTCGGGAATCTTTCCTTTCGTTCGCTTGAATCATGAACTATTTATGTTACATTCAATATTGTCTTTTGTATATAAACTTATCAATTTGATACGAATTGGCAAAGCAACATCAGCTTTTAAAAGTCTAAATAAAATATGGAACTGCAAGTTATATAGTATTAAAACTAAATTACGAATTTTCAATTCAAATGTTGTATCAATCCTAACATATGCTAGCGAGAGTTAGAAAATGACTAAAGATATAGAAAGCAAGTTGAAGGCATTTGAAAATAGACGTCTGCGAAAAATAATGAATATAAAATGGAACGAATTCAGAAGTGATGAAATCAGAGACATGTCTGGTCAACCACTAGTGACAACTGTTATAAGAAAAGAAGATGGAGATATGTTGGGCACACCTTGAGGAGAAATGATCAACGAATATCAAAGCAGGCATTGAAGTGGGATGCAAAGGGTTCAAGAAAGAGGTCGACCTAAGGAGACCCTGAAGCGAACTTTGCCGAGAGAGGCAGGAAATATCGGTCTCAGTTCCATGGAGGAGATTGAGCGAGTTGCCCAGGATAGAGCGGTATGGAGAAATTACTTGCAGGCCCTATGTAACGTATAACGGTACGAGAGGAATTATTATATTATTATTATATAAACTTCAGTCTTTTGTAGCTCACACATATATCCATGTAGTTTTCTTTCCAGTGTTGTTTCACTAGGTCAGTGGAATATCATATTTGGGGATGTCTTGAAGTATGTTCTCAACATTCTGTGGTACCATTCTACACGTACATGGATTAGTACATGGATGAATTGCCAGTGTACATGGATGAATTGCAGTGTACATGGATTGCAGTGTATGGATAATTGCAGTACATGGATTAATTAATCTTGATTTTGTATTAAGTATCGACTGTATTCTGTTCTGAGACGTAGAATGATAATTTGTTCTAACTTGCTTATAGTTTGGTAGTATTCATGTGTTAGTATTGGTAACAGTTGTTTCTAAAGTGCCTCCGATATGAAGAACATAGATATGATTCCTGGTCAAGCTCTTTGTAAATACTAAAAGACCTTCTGCTGACCACTTCTGTCTTTGAGCATATTTAAGTTGATGTATGAGAATGTATGCAGAAGAATATGATACCATTTGTACATAGTCTTGTCATTGACACGTTCAACTTTGGCTGAAATCGGATGCACGTGTCCAAAACGTGTGGAAGTCTATGCGTTTAGGGCCTACCAAACCAATGTGCAACGTATACACGTTCTTGGCAAAGATCAAACAAATCACAAAGAGTGATTACAATTGGTGGTAAAGAACGAACGCGAAGAAGAAGAAGACACGTTCAACAAGCCTCACTAGTAAAATATAATTATGACCTTTGTGTTTGTCTTTGTGCCACACATATTGGAACACATTTTCAACAGAACCACTGGTATAAACAACACTGCAAGAGAAGTAGGACTTAGGGGTCTATGTGGCTAAATCGTTACGCCCTTGCCTTGCGTTCCGACGGTCGTGTGTTCGAATCCTGACCGCACCGTTCTGTTCACGGGTGAATTTTTTCCACTGTTGCCGAAGCTACGGAGTTCGTGCTTTGTGCATTACTATCGGCAGGTGATGTGATATTTCTGCGGAGAGTGATCGAAGCATATGGGAAAACCCTATGAAATGAAGTCAAATCATTCGCCGTAAGGCACCCTTGACTATGTACATACTGCACTGAGTAACCTGATCAAGCACCTGCCATTTAATACCTAACATATCACACAGTATATACAGAGATTCATAACTGGAAATATTAAGTCATGTACGATATCATACACACTCCAGTATTGAGATAATCAATGTCGTCTTCACTAATTGAACAAATCAAAAGCTAACACATTTATCATCTCTATATGTTTGTCAGCGTCTGTAGCTTACGCGGTAGCGAGCTCGATCACAACCCAAACGTACCTGGTTCAAACCCCGCTCGGGCAAGTTTGGAAGCATATTTGTTCCCTTGGATTTTTACGAACGATAAAAATAGACCTCACCGTTCAGAAAGCAAACTACTGAACATATAAGTGATGCCTAGAAAAATCGACGTTTAATGTAATACGGCTAAGGCCTGTAAAGGATATACCACGATTTGCATGTGTTACCTATTGTTTGTCTGGTCTTTGCACTGGTTATCGTCACTTACTGTCAATATAAGAAAGAGGCAGTTATCATTTTTCGGACATGTGATGAGAAGGGAATGTTTAGAACATATTGTGACAATCGGTAAAATCGAAGGGAGACTAGGCAGGGAAAGACAGATATCGAAAATGTTAGTCTGACTTCATGTAAAGAAAGAACGCAAACATCTGAGATGATAGCACATGCCAGGGACATAGATTGTGGAGATGAATGATCGCCTTATACCAGCAGGCATGGATGATCACCTGCTGGTAGTTTCATAATAGTAACCAGATTCTGATCGTCTGCTGTCAACGGGGAGCATAGCTGGCAACTATCGGGGTTTCATACCAGTGTATATATAAGTATGATAGTTCATGTTTCGGGACAGGGAGTATAACGAAAGGTCAGCTTTAATTGGAGAACAAATGTTATCACAGGGCGCTTATGTTACAAGATAGTATATACGAGTTCACTCTCGATTACTGTTGGTATGTGGTAGACAGGAAACATTCACCACCTTCGATTACTGTCGGTATGTGGTAGGTGAGGGAACATTCACCACTCTCGATTACTGTCGGTATGTGGTAGGTGAGGGGAACATTCACCACTCTCGATTACTGTCGGTATGTGGTAGACGAGGGAACATTCACCACTCTCGATTACTGTCGGTATGTGGTAGACGAGGGGAACATTCACCACTCTCGATTACTGTCGGTATGTGGTAGGCGAGGGGAAACATTCACCACTCTCGATTACTGTCGGTATGTGGTAGGCGAGGGGAACATTCACCACTCTCGATTACTGTCGGTATGTGGTAGGTGAGGGGAACATTCACCACTCTCGATTACTGTCGGTGTGTGATAGGTGAGGGGAACATTCACTGATATTTTCGTGTGTAGATATGTGCTCTTTTGATTATTAATGTAATTGTAACGTTTTACAAACAGAAATGGATCTTGAGCTGTTCAACTTTCTATAGTAGTATGACACATTTGTCAATTTTGACATGTTTTTTTCATTCAGAATATATGCTTAAATTTTAATACTGCTCTCCCGTTCTCTCATTCTAAATACACATACAGAATATATGTCTTATTTACCTTCTTTCTTATTATCTAGCATGAACTATTCTGTCTTCTCCCACTTAACCGTGTTTCATATTTAGATTATACAAACACTACAGGACTCTTATATTCTATTGACACTTACTTGTAAGTGTAAGAATTTTGTGCATGTACCTTATATATATATTCTCACGCTACTCAATATCGATACATTGCTCATAGATGAATCGCAATGGACCTGTTCGAGAGAAAAGTGGCAATTCGTACTCTGTACCTACAGCTGTTTCACCAGGCCTACCACAGGGGTCACCAGTATTATTCAACGTATTCACCATAATGATTACGAAGCAACTATCTGGCAGTGGAAGGACACTGTCATTTGCCCCACGACATGGTGTACAGAGATCATGTGGCCTACGTGATAATCACAAGTAGTTTGAGAATGGAGTTACGGGCGGTTACAGTGGCGAAACGCACAGACAAAAAAAAGCACAGACTGTGACCCTGAAACGTAGTTAATGTGTTATGAGGTTGTTTTTAGATATTTGGCTACTGAACCCACATTTTAGCCCCATCGGACTGACCCATATGTACCCAGTCTTCCCCAGCAGATATCCAAGAGCGATCTCAGTCTATGAAATACCTGGGGTTGCGTTTTGATCGTAGTCTAGCTTTTACGGAACACATAGCTCATGTGATAATGAAGGCGAGGAAAGGTTTGCTGGCGATGAGGGTAATGGCTGCGGCGGATTGTGAACAGCGCCATCTTTGTCTTTTATACCAGGGTCTGGTCCTTTCTGTGCTTGAGTATGCGCTGGCAATCCTGACTCTCAGTCATAGTCAGATAGAACGACTGGAAAGAATACAGAACGAGGCGATGCGCATTATACTTGGTTGCACTAAAGACACGTCGTGCAGGGCGATGCGCTATCTCCTTGACTATTCTACTATGGAGTATAGAATACTGATGAGCCGTGCACGAGCATACCTTCGAGTCAATGCTGACATACAACATCCTCTGCACTTGGAAATAAAGAGACAAAAGGAAATAGGTTTAAAAGGAAAATCTTGGATGGGTCAGGCCGAGGACTGTATTGAACAGGTGTGTACACTTGAAGACATTGATCCCGGTGAAGAATGGATACCAGTGCCAAGAGAAATCGCTACATCCTTTTCTGTATGCATCGAACTTGATAAAGAATGCAGGCAATATAACCCACTTGTTGTGGAGGCAGAGAGGTTCAGGCATTAATTTCTGAGAACGCATCTGAGCATGATGTAATCATTTATACGGATGGTTCGGTGATTCGACATGTGCGGAGCTCGTGGGATTTCACTGCTCAGGTCGGAGGTGATGTTGTGAAGGAAGACAGTGGTGGTTTTGCCGTGACTACAGGCAGTCTCACTATGGAAATCATGGCGGTTACCAAAGCGATGATTTGGCTAGAATCACAGACTTTTATCCATGCATGTTTTCTCAGTGACTCAATGAGTATGCTCAGGAAGATTGAAACAGGATGGGCTAGGAGACATTGGATGGAATCGCTGGGGAGGTCTAAGCTGACAAAGATCAGTTTTATTTTTGTGCCAGAGCATGCAGGTGTAAGGGGAATGAACGTGCGGATAGGCTTGCAGGTATGGCTGCTGTCCAAAGCGGACGAGCAATGGACCAGGCTGATATTATAAATTCCTTAAGGGAGAGAGGGCGTGTACATGATTCACGTAATAGCGGTGAATCCACAACACTAACCAGACTGCAAGAACTCAAAGTTAAGTGTGGTGTAGCTCGACAAGAACGCTATGCTGGCAGACAAAGAAGAATTGTAAACCAACAAAGAACCGGTGTCGTTAGTCGCCACATGCTGATGGACATACTGAGGGAGAGATCGGAGCACTTATGGACTAATTTGTTCGACGTGCAGTGATGATGATCCGACGACTAAACTAAACTAAAACTAAGATATCCAAGAGTGTACAAACTGATATGTGTGTGATTAAATGCATGCTGTCACTGAGATACCCGGTCATACTTGTACATCATTTCATTCCAAATTTCTTCAGACTAAATATAGATGCGTCATCTCATACAACAATAGTTTGAGTGTCCTCATTCAACATGCGACCTCTAAACAGTTGAAGTATGTATATATATATTCAAACACCCCCATATATTTACATACATTGTGCACACGCACACATAAATCTCCAAAACCCGACTATATGTGTTTTCTATTCAAGCCTGTCTTCAGTGAACACCTGCATATACTGGATATTAGGTCCATGTAAAACCCTGACGTATAGTGTGCATAAAGAAAGCTGGAAAATAATGAGAACGCATGAGTATACCCTCATTGCAGGGGCTTAGAATCTATAAAACTCCACACGTCGTCTATCGACAAATGCGCAATGGAAAAGCTTTTAACAAAAAAAAAGCGTCAGACAATGAAAAGAAATACATGCAGACCGATCTACAAATGTCACTCACTATTCATCAATGATTCATCAATGATTCATCATTCTGTCTGGATAGAATTGTTGCTTGCCATGATAAACTAACGTTGACCTTATTGTTATATATTTATCTATTGTACTTTTTACATTTTGATACGTTCAAATAGACAGGAAGGCTTGGAAACGACAATTGGGGAGGTACGCAAGCCGAGAAGGTGGATAAGAGGAAGACCAACACGAAGTTGGATACAGAAGGTGATAGATAACTTTAACATGATAGCAACTGTTGACATTTAGTTTATGGTAGAGAAATATGCCACATGACTGTGGGCAAAGTTGTGTGCACAAGACAAGCTACTTAATGACGTTCCAGTAGATTTTGGCTTTTGTTTGTTGTATATTAATTTGGACATATAAAGAGACACAAAGGGTTGGAGAAGACCATCATGGAAGGAGGCGTCCCGGCAAAGAGAAGAGGAAGACCCACGAAGAAGATGGATTCAGGATGTAACTGATGCTTTGAGTATGACGGCTGCAGAGGGTCTACGAGAGAAATTCCGGAGGGCTGTTAAGGTGGCAAAGTTATTGGTTACTAAACTGACGTCATTGCACTCCGGGCAGACCCATAGGTGCTCAGTCTCCCCCAACAGGTATCGAAGAGTATGCATACTGATGGTTCCCGTGGCTCGCTGATTAAACACACCTCTCACTCTGCCCTCGCAGGCGTCCAGTTCGACTTGTACAACGGGTAACTCCAAACTGCCTAAATCGCTTGATCGATTTTAGTGTCCTCATCCAGCAGACAGTCGCGAAGAGACCGAAGAACATCCCCTTATCCATCTTCAACTCCACAACAATCGATGCTGTTGATGCAAGCCTGTCCGCTCTCTCATTACCGTAAACACCCGCATGCCCAGGACAGTATATCCACGTAATCCTCTGGAGGTTAGTGGTAAAGTTCTGCTCAGGACAAGCTATTTGATGATGATATTAATTTGATTAAATAGTAATACATGTGACCCCTCAGTCCGCACGTTCCGTGATCATAATCAAGCAAAATTGAACTTCTAGTTGTATACTTGTACCTGTCTGGATAATTGATGGCAAGAACTGCTGCCAGCGCATATACATAGATTGTACTGTATAATTGGTGTTTTCATTACAAAGATATACTTATTCAGTACTGAGATTGTTTGGGCTGTTATCGTCGTGTTCGAATTATATTCGATATTGTAGAGCATAAATTCCCAAACTTTTTCGGCCAACCGCCCACTTTACACAACATAAACTTGAACGCCGCCCCCCCTCCCCATCCGTCCACATTATTACAGTTTGTCAACGCCCCTCCACATATATGCATGCTCTATTTTCTTTGACATAGAAAATTGATATATATTTCTGTAATACATGGTCAATTTTCAAATGATTATATGCATGAAATAGAAAATTGATGAAAAAATGGATCGTGTAAGACGGGCATAAGATGAATTAAAATGTATAATTCAAATTTTAAATGATTATTCAATTCGCAAAATCACGAAAATATATTTTTTTAATATTTATTATTCATTTCTTCTTTAAGGAGTCACCGACCCCTAATCGCCTGAACATCCCACAAATTCTTCTGAACCCACTATCGGCGCCCCCTTAGAATGCTTCAGCGCCCACTGGGGGCGTACCACCCAGTTTGGGAAACGCTGTTGTAGAGTTATGAGAAAACACTAGATGTCATACAGTGGTTTGATATCTTTTCTCTCGTTAATTCATGTCTAAGAGAAGAAGAGGACAACCACGGAGAAGATGGATTATGGATGTATCTGATGGCATGAAGATGACGGCTGCAAATGCAGGACGTCTGGCCTATGAGAGAGAGAAATTCCGAAGGACTGTTGAGGTGGCAAAGTTCTGCTCAGGACAAGCTATTTGATGATGATAAATTCATGTAGATAAGTTTATTGTCCCTCGTTTGATCATTTACATAATGTTTGTCTGTAGTCATCCGTTGATCAAAGGTGTATGACGTATGTGATCATGGCTCTTTATGGCTGGTCTGTCTTTTGGGTGATCTTTATCACTTGCATGTTAATGTCTTTATTGTTTGCGACTCCATTGCTCGATCCATCTGGTTTATTTGTTTACGTGTATTTTTCTTTAAATCAACACATCGTTTCTGTGAGAAAACACGGTGACATAATTATATTATATTATAGTAAATGCAGAGTTCAAGGTGATGGTGGATGAATACCCATTGTGGATGAATACCCATGGTGGATGGTGATGATGTGGTATACACTGATGGCTCAGTGATTCCAGGCAAGCGAAGTACATGTGTACTTACTTATTTACTGCGAATTTGAGATACAAAACTGTCAAGGAGGACAGCAGTGACATTGATGTACCTACCTACTAGCAACCTCACAATGTCGATCACAGCACTAAATATGCATGAAGTCGTTGAGTACACATGATCACACACACACACACACACACATACGTGTATACTGAGCGACTCAATAGATATGTTTAAGAAAGTTGAGGCTGGCTGTATAAAGCAGGAATGACTTGTCATATTGAGCACATTCCGAATGACTTGTCACATTGAGCACATTCCGAACTATTCATTTAACTTTTATTTTTGTACTAAGAGCATGCGGAAATACAATGCAAGGAGCGTGCATATCACCAGGCTGATTGAGAAGGACAGTCAATGGATAGTCATAAGAGTGACATAAGAGAAGCAGATCGTATAGATGACTTTCAAAATATTTATAAATCTACATCCATATCTAGAGTTTCAAGAGTTGAAGTATTGACTTCATTGCACCGGATTTTACCCCATATGGCTCAGTCCTCTCCGCAGAAATGGCAAGCCACCTGCCGAGAGTATTGCACAAAACACGAACTCCGTAGCTCCGGCAACAATCCTCGGGGTCTCTGGAAAAAACTCACGACCTTCGACTCGCAAGGCAAAGGGCTTAACCACTCAGCCACAGAGACCCCTGCCATATCTAGAGTGAATGAGATGGAGATGAAAATGGGAACTGCCAAACGCAGAACACTTTTGCTAAATGCACGAGACATGTGATTAATCAACACCGAATGGATATAGTTGTTATATAGTCATTATAAGCTGGTAAAGATATTGAGGAGAAGATTGAAACACATATGGAGGACCTGTTTGGAACTCTGTGATATGATTCTCACTAATTAGATTATATATTCACTATATGTACAAACAAAACAGTAACATCAACAAACATTTGATACCTCAAGTTAATAGAGAAATGACTGTCTGTACTGAAATATATTATTCCGTCGGTAAGCTAGGCACTGTCTGCCTATGCATGCAAAGACTGGATCCGGCCGACTTCGCGGATGAGGCCACTAGCTGGCTCAATGGTTAGAAAGGCGGATCACATCAGAGCGGTTTGGACCGCATAGAGCACGGCGAGGCACTTAGAAAGCCCTGGTCATCCACTGCATCTGGTCCAGCCGTCTCGTCTTGTCTTTCCCCTGGATACAGATAGTCCTGGACGAGAGAGTGAAGTTGACGAATAGCGCAACATTTCCTCACTATAATCCAAATACAGCGCAAGCTATAGTTTCAGACAACCACATGAACTAAAAGGTGCCACTATTGTCCACCTGTACAAGCGTAAAGGAAACTGCCAGGCCTGCGATATTCACAGGGATCTCCCTCCTGTCAATTGCTGGCAAGATACTGGCCAGAGTCCTCCTCAGTCGCTTAATCGATCAGATGGAACAGAACTTACTCTCTGAGACCCAATGTGGCTTCAGGGCGGGTCGTGGAACAGCAGACATGATATTTGCTGCTCGCCAACTACATGAGAAATGCCAAGAGCAGCACTGTAACCTCTCCATGGTCTTTGTCGATCTGATGAAGGCTTTTGACACGGTCAACAAAGAGGATCTATGGAAGATTATGGAAACGTTTGCATGCCCAGTGAAATTCATTAAGATCATCCAACAGTTTCACAAGGGAATAATGACGCGTGTACTTGATGAAGGGAGCTGTCGGGGCCTTCCATGTCACCAATGGCGTCAAACAGGGCTGTGTGCTGGCCCCAACACTCTTCAGCATGATGTTTGCTGCCATGGTCATTGATGTCTTTTGGAAAGGCGACGAACATGGGGTAAAGATTAGATACAGGACAGACGGTAATCTATTCAATCTTCAGATGTTAAAATCCTCCACCAAGGTAAGAGAATCAACTATCTCAAACCTGTTGTTTGCCGATGACTGCGCCCTCGCTACCAACTCTGGGGAAGAAATGCAGACTTACGTAGACAAGTTCTCAGTGGTATGTGATATCTTTAACCTTACCATTAACACCAAGAAAACAGAGTTCATGTTCCAGCCCGCCCCTAGAGAGCAGTACTACGATCCAGTCATCAACATTAAACACCTGCGTCTCTTGCCAGCGGATAACTTTACCTATCTTGGCAGCATCCTATCCAGATCGGCAAACATTGGACCTGATGTCAACAATAGGATATCCAAAGCCGGTGCTGCGTTCGGAAGGCTACGTGTCACTGTGTGTGAGCGGAGGGATAAGCGTAGCCACAAAGCTGAAAGTTTACCAGGCCATAGTGCTAACCACGCTGATGTACGCAAGCGAGATATGGACAGTATATATCAGACACGCAAGAAGACAAAACCACTTCCACACAAGCTATCTACGCAGAATATTAAAAATAAACTGGCAGGGCAAAATTCCAGGAACCCAAGTCCTCACAAGAGCAACGATCCCAAGCGTCAACACCCTGTTGCAGAAGTCCCAATTGAGATGGGCCGGTCATGTTGCTCAGATGCCTGATAAACCTATCCCAAAACAGTTGATGTATGGCGAACTTGAAGGGGCAGACGTTCTGCTGGTGGACAGAAAAACGCTTTAAAGACACTCTTAAAGTGTCTCTGAAATGCTTCGATATAAACACGTGCTGGGAATACCTTGCGTTGTATTAACACAAGAGGAACCCGTATAGCTGAGCATCATCGTGCCGTTGAGGCACAGAGAAAACGAGCTGCGCGTAAAGACACAACTCCCACATGTCTAACCTTGATCATGTATGCCCCACCTGTGGTAAGGGATTATGTTCTAGGATTGGACTCTTCAGTCATCTCCTCACACCACCAGAGAGTGCAGCAGCACACGTCTGAGACTGTCTGTCGTCATCATCACTTGCAATGGACAGCTAGTATTATTATATCTTTCCGTGCTGGATACAACAGCTATGGTATCATTGGAAAGAAATACTTACAGGCCTATCTAACTCAAGTGTCACTATTCTTCTTCTTCGTCAAACGCTCCATAACGACCATATGTTAAACCACTCTTTATCATTTGTATGTAATCTGAGCCTAAGAACGATTGTACGTTGTGCCAGTTATGCGCAAACACGTAGGCCAGCATGCCCGATTTCTGCAATGCTTTTTATTTACTAGGTAGCCTCCTAGGCCCCACATTTGGCGCCTCCTTCGATATACCTTGTAGGTCGCAGTGTAACTCTACACAGCAATACACAGTGTAACTTTACACAGCAATACACAGTGTAACTCTACACAGCAATACACAGTGTTACTCTACACAGCAATACACAGTGTAACTCTACACAGCAATACACAGTGTTACTATTCTTTGTTCCCCACGATATCCCCGGCAGTACACGGCCGGTGTAACTATTCAGCAATGATTCACTATTCTGTCTGGGTGTAATTGTTTCTGGTGATATATTTGATCAATATAAATGAATATTCAATGATATTTATTATAACTTATAAATATCATAGTTGAATTACCTGGTTTGCGTGACCAAATATTATCACTGAGGAAAGACATTCGAAAACTGAAGGCTGAGAAAACATATCAATCATTTGATGGACTCTTGCAGTTAGTTTTTACACAGTTTTGAAATAACTATTGATAACAGTCGATGCATAATGTGTGTATTAATAATAAATGTGTACTTGATTTCGCTGTGCAGTTTACATATATGCTCACAGAGCTGCAATATGTTTTTAAATCAAGTTCATAGGACGACGCTGTTACATACTATCCATGGCATCGAAAATATGAGGTATATAGCGAGTTCAGTAGAAGAAAAATATAGGGAACATTCATTCAAACTCTACATACACCACAGTCGTCTGGCATACCATTTGTTGAACTAGAGACTTATGGTGGGTGTAAATGTGGCTGGCACTGATCAAATGATAGTCCAAACATCCGCATATATATATATTATTGTTATTATTATTATTCAGTCTTTCGTGCCTTTGATGTTCATTTGTGCAGATATCACCCACCTCCATTGATCTTTGTTCTTAGTTTTCTATTCCCACCTGTTGACTTCTAGGTCTTCCAGTGATCGTTGTCCAATTTTTGTCCGTCGGATTTTGAGACTTAGATATATGTTTCTTAAAACCCTTTAGCTGCTACATACTTTCCGAAGGCTGAGCTAAAAATGGCTACTCTTTGTTTCTAGGTCACAAACGTGAATATACGCCTATAGCAGTGACAGTAGCAATGTATAACGTGTTAATGTGTCTTTAGAAGTGAATGGGAAAAACGTATATATACGTCTTTAGCAGCTAAAGGGTTAACGGTAATAATTGTTCCATGAAGATTTAAGTCGTTAATCCAGCGCTTCAACCCCCGAACTGTAGAACCAGCGTATTTCTCTTAGCCTGTTCCCTATCCGTTAATATTTTTTGTATTACTTGGAATGCCCTTCTGGTAATACTACCGTTATCATAGCTCTTAGGATCATTATGAATTCTACGGAGTGTTGGGAATCTCTTGAGCAAGATAACTAAATGTGGTGCTGCAGCAACACAAGAGGAATTCGCATTGCGGAGAATCGTCGTACCCCTGAGACGCAGAGATAAAGGGCTGCACGAAAATACAGAGCACACACAACATCTACATGTTCAACCTTGATCATGTATGTCCCACCTGTGGTAAGGGGATTGTGTTACAGACTTTGACTCTACAGTTACCTCCACACACACCTGAGAGGTGCAACACGACACGTCTGATGCTGTTGACGTGGCTTCCGATGAACGACTATTATTATAAGAGTGGTCATTAATAAATTCAAGCTTCCCCACGGCGTGGCCAACGTTACTAACTGGCCTAAATACACTATTATTCAAGATGGAGGGTGAGGCGGATTATTCAAACGTGTTTAGTAAACATATGGACATTTTAGTAAACATACGGACTCAAACGGACTTCTTCAGTAAACATAACAACAAAATAATGATGCATAGTAAGTGCTGTGTACCAAAATGTAGATCAAATTACGATCGTAATCATGGCGCCCGCAGGGGCAAGGGGGCACTTGCCTCCCCCTGGATTGATTGAAAATAGTCAAATAATGTTACTTTTATTTTAAATCACTTTGTGTTAGCATAAAGAAAGTGTGGAAAGACAGAACGTTTGCCTATAAGATGTCATCGCCACGATATCTGATTGTATTATTCAACATTGCAAAACATTTGGTCTTCTCCTTAATAATCTGCTGGGTCAAGGTTATGATGGGTGCTCGATAATGGCCGGAAAAGAAAATGGTGTTCAGGCAAAAATTCGAAGTATTTACCCCAAGGCTGCCTTTGTTCACTGTGCCTCGCATAGACTGAATCTCGTAGTAAATGATCTTAATAATGTTGCAGTGATACGAAATACTATTGGTACTATCAAAGCAATTATTACATTTTTCGTGAAAGCCCAAAAAGGAGGTCCTCTGTCCCAAATATTCCTCTTCTGTGTGAGACAAGATGGACAAGCAAGTATAAAAGTATTCGGATTTTTTAATAGTAAATTTGAAGATATTTATTGTCAACTGGAAGAATTTTCATTGCATGCAAGTGGAAATACACGACAGGCTGCACATCAGTTATATTGTTCATCAAAGTCCAGCACGTTTTTATTTTGTCTCAATATTATTTCGCAGTACTCTGCCATACTGGAACCAGTTACTCAGGCTCTTCAAGCTGTTCACGTTGATCTTCCAGAAGTCCAACTGCAAGTTCAAAACCTGCTCAGTGTAGTAAAACTTCACCGAGGTGATTCCGACAACTATTTCAGGGATATTTTTGAGAAAACAGTACAACTCGCACAGAAAGTGGATATTGAACTGATTATCCCAAGACATTGTGGAAGACAAAAGCATCGAAATAATCCAGGAACCATAAGTGTTGAAGAGTACTTCAGACAAACAGTTTACATTCCATACTTAGATTCTCTAATTAACTCAATGGAGAGTCGATTTTGTGAAGCCAACAGTGCACAATTTAACTTAGCGTTGCTACATCCTTCGAAATTGTGCAAACTGAATCGTCAACAGTTTAAGGATATAATGTCTACTATTAATCAGGTATACCACATTGATAATTTTGAAACTGAAGCCTTGAGTTGGTTTGATTTTTGGAAAACGCGAGAATACAATAGCCAAGATTGCATCGACTTGTTACCTTTTACAAAGTTTTATCCGAGTGTCAGGTGTGCCTTACTAGTTTTGCTAACATTACCAGCAACAACATGTACGGTGGAGCGTTCGTTCAGCACATTACGTCGTGTAAAAACATGGCTTAGATCTACAATGTCAGATGAACGTCTGTCTGGATTGTGCATGTTAAGCGTACACAGAGACAAAGTGAACTGCAACAAAAAAGACTTTATGGGACAAAATTGTAGATATGTTTGGTAGCGATAACAGACGACTCCAGTTCTTGTTTAAAGAATAAATTTTATTTTAAATTTATGTTGTAATATTTTTGGTTATATACATATATTGTGTTAATAAAAATTTGGTTGCTACAGTATGCCCTTCATTACTACAGTGTCCTGTCCGTTCGTTCACCATACAAATACGCTACAGTAAATTAAAACTACATTAAAACATTACTAAAAATATTTTGCCCCCTAGAAAATTTTTCGGGCGCCTCTGATCGTAATTATATATGTATAATATAAGTTAATTTAACAAGTACCTTCTTCAGTAAACCTAACTGTTGTCAGTGTTGTAAACAATAAAACATAACAATAAAATAACGATACCTAGCTAGTAAGTAATGTGTACCAAAATGTAGATCAAATTACGATTATAATTATATGTGTATATAATTTAACAATTACCTTCTTTAATAAACAAAACGACAAAATAACGATGCCTAGAAAGTGTTGTGTACCAAATTGTAGATCTAATTATGAGGGAGATTATGTTAAAGCATTCAAGATTCCAAATGAAAATCGTCAGGAAATTCGGGAAAAATGGATCAAAAATATTCCACGTCAAGATTGGCTTCCCACGAAACATAGTGTTGTTTGTATCAAACATTTTAGAGAAGAAGATTTAGTACGTTCAGATAAATATACAGATGCAAATGATGTAGACGCCCGTGTGCTGCCGGGGCCCGCAAGGGAGCAAAGAGTAGCAGCACTGCGACCTACAAGGCATGTCGTAAGAGGCGACTAAGGTGGGGTTTGGCGTAGGGCTGGCTACCTATCCAGTAGAAAATTTTAGCCACAAAATCCAACCAACCATGAACAAGTCACATAAAATAAAATAAAAACTGTGCCAGCCAAGAGGAAAGGAAGCTCTTCTAGAAGAGGTATGAAGCGATGCAGAGAAAGCCGCAAGGAGTCTACAACGCAGATTATCTTCCTTTCACCTAGGAAAAGCTCCAGAATTGGCACCTGGAATGTTAGAAGTATGTATCAAATGGGAAAGACAGCACAGGTTGTAAATGAGATGAAATTTCACGGATTGGCATCTTGGGATTATGTGAAACTAGGTGGAATGGTGCAGGCAAACAACGTCTAAACACAGGAGAAACAATGCTGTTCTCAGGCCATATGGAAGAAAATGCCCCATAGTGAAGGAGTGGCTTTAATGCTATCTAAAGAAGCGGAGACTGCACTAATAAAGTGGGAAGCAGTGAGTCCTAGGATAATCACAGCAACATTCAGAACCACCAAAAGAAAGTATTCTTGAATGTGACCCAGTGTTATGCACCTACCAATGATAAAGAGGAAAAAGTAAAGAGGAATTTTACATAAAACTTCAAAATACTATAGGTAATCAGAGAAATGGGAACATCAAAATTCTGATGGGTGACCTCAATGCCAAAATAGGTTCGGACAACATAGGCTACGAGGAGATCATGGGGAAACACGGACTAGGAATAATGAACGAAAATGGAGAACTATTCACTAATTTCTGTGCAGCGAATCAATACGTCATAGGTGGAAGTGTCTTTCCACATAAAAGAATACATAAAGCAACCTGGGTATCACCAGATCACAGAACAGAAAATCAAATTGACCACATATGCATAAACAAGAAATTCAGGTCATCTCTACAAGATGTAAGGGTCCTAAGGGGGCAGATGTAGATTCGGATCACCATTTGCTGATAAGTAAAATTAAACTGAAGCTTAAGCGATACATAACATCCCATGAACATAGACACCAATATAATGTAGGATACCTCAGAAGTCAAGAAACAAAGGAACAGTTCACGGTCACAGTCTCTAATAAGTATGAGGTGTTGCGGCAATTAGAAGATGAGGTGAGTGCGGAAGAATGCTGGCAACAAGCCAAAAATATTTGGAATGAAACATGCACAGAGGTATTAGGAAAGAAGGAGCGGAATCATAAGGCATGGATAACTCCAGAAACTCTCAAGGAAATAGAAGAAAGGAAAAAGAGGAAAGCAGATTTAAATAATAGCAAAACTAGAACTGCCAAAGCCATAGCCCAGGAAAAGTACACAGAAGCTAGCAAGAAAGTGAAGAAACAAATAAAGTTAGATAAAAGACAATACGTAGAAGATCTAGCAAGAGAAGCAGAGGTAGCTGCAGGAAAGGAAACCTTAGGGATCTTTACAATATCACTAGAAAGCTAGCAGGAAAATACAGACCATCAAATGGGTTGATCAAAAATAGTAGTGGGAAACTATCACTAATGTTAGAGACCAAATGGAAAGATGGATGGAATACTTCAAGGAACTCCTGAACAGACCAGCACCTACAAACCCCCAGATATCCAACCGGCAGAAATTGACTTGGACATCAACTGTGAGAAACCATCCAAGGAGGAGATTAGTAAAGCCATTAAACTTTTAAAAGATGGAAAAGCTGCCGGTCCAGATGGTATTCCAGCAGAGGCGGTTAAAGCCAACATAACACATCCACAGAAATACTGTATAAATTATTTAGCAGAATCTGGGAGACTGAAGAAATACCAGCAAACTGGAGAGAAGGATACCTGGTGAAGCTACCAAAGAAAGGGGACCTTCAGAAGTGTGAAAACTATAGGGAATAATGCTGTTGTCAGTACCTGGGAAAATACTAAGCAGAGTCATCCTGGAGAGACTGAGAGATACCATCGATATAAAGCTAAGAGATGAACAGGCAGGCTTCCGACCAAATAGATCCTGTGCTGACCAGATAGCCACATTACGTATAATAATAGAGCAAAGTATTGAATGGAAATTCCCACTTTATATCGGATTTGTTGATTATGAGAAGGCTTTTGACAGTATTGATAAGGAAACCCTTTGGAAATTAATGAGGCATTATGGAATCCCACAGAAAATTATTAACCTAATAAAAGCAACATATACAGATATGAAATGTAGAGTTCTTCATGAAGGTAAACTAACAGATACTTTCGGAATAGAAACAGGAGTGCGTCAGGGATGTCTTCTATCACCTTTGTTGTTCTTACTGACAATAGACTGGATTATGAAGACCACAGTAACTAACACCAGAAATGGAATCCAATGGACTCTGACAGAGCAACTAGATGATCTGGACTTCGCTGATGATATAGCCCTTCTGTCACATACACAAAATCAGATGCAGGATAAGCTAACACATTGAATCAAAGGTCCCAGCAACTAGGGCTGAACATTCATAAGGGAAAGACAAAGATATTGAGAATTAACCAAGCAAACGACAACTCGATCTCCTGGGAAATCCACTTCAAGAGGTAGAATCATACACATATTTGGGCAGCAACGTAGACAAAGAGGGTGGAACAGATAGAGATGTTAAAATAAGAATACAGAAGGCAAGGGAGCTTTCATTGCACTGGGAAACATTTGGAAGTCCAAAGAAATCAAATCTAGAACAAAATTCGGATATTTAACTCTAATGTTAAAGCAGTTCTACTGTATGGGTCAGAAACATGGAGAACAACTAAAACAATAGCGCATAAATTGCAAACATTCATCAACTGGTGTCTGCGCAGAATAGAGGGAATAAGATGGTATGATAGGGTCACAAATGAGGAACTTATGGAGAGAACAAGACAGATTCCAGTGAACGAACAGGTTAAAAAGACGCTGGCGCTGGATAGGACACACTTTGCGAAAACCGGAGGGAATATAACAAGAAGGGTCCTTGCCTGGAACCCGCAGGGACAGCGAAAGAAAAGGAGGCCGAGAAATACATGGAGACGAGATTTGGAGGCAGAGATCAACAATATAAAGAAGAGCTGGAGGAGCTGCAGGAGATAGCTAGAGATAGGAAGACTTGGCATGAGTTAGTTGAGGTCCTATGCCCCAACCGGGGTAAAAGGCAAATAGAGATAGATAGATAGAAATGATGTAGAACACATTATTGACAGGCGTTGTGTAGTTTTAAAACCTGATGCTGTTCCCACTGTGTTTTCTAACCTTCCATCTTATATGTCAAAAGCGCCTGTCGTTCTTCGTAAGAATCCACAAGCACGAGCTACAGCAGTACAAGAAAGATATAATAAAGATGTTGAAGATTGGCTGGCGTCAGATCTGATCAGTGATTTTAAAGTTTTTCAGGACAATTATGAAGCAAGGTTACAAGATAATTTAAATGCAAAGTTTCTGCAGATTTGTAAAGACAAGGAATATGTTCTATTGTACACTGTAATTGTTGAAACCATGGAAGCACCAGCTATAGGACTAAGTATTAAAATAGACCAGGACATGTCCTTTACTGTTCACCTGAAAGGAGTTTCCATAGAAAAAAGTTCCTTTAACTGGCTGTCAAGTAGTGGAAAAATTGAGAGATGGTCTCATGTTGAGAATCTCTTGTCCTATTGTTTATATAAAGATTTAGAAGAAGATCGAACTGTTGACTATTACATGACTATTAAAGTGCCCTTCATGTTGCCTACTTATTCATCAAGCTAAGGGCATTACAGCAGAAATTGAACCTGATCTGTCCTGGTTAGACTACACACATTTAATAGATAAGGGTGGACTGAAGTACCCATCACAAGACCTCACTGTTCTCTGCTTCATATCATATCTAGTTGTTCAAAAGCTGATATCATCTGAATATGAAGATAAGTTCTTGGCCACGACAAACCAGAAGGAGATTGTCATACAAATTGTAACTGCTAGCTACTTAAAATTCTCATTAGACAGTACTGCATGTGTCTGCGGAGCTCAAAAAGAAAAACTTTATTGTCCGCGGTTCCAACATTTGCTAACATTTTCCTCAACAATTATAGAAAAATAAGGAATGATCAATGCAATTTTCAGCAAACTGCTTCTTCACAAAAAGGAAAGTAGCAAAATTCAGTAGTAGATAAATATATTTATGTAATACTGTTTAGTTTCTGTGCTAATCAAGCTGTGGTGATGTGCAAACTTGTGACTGACTAATTCATGGATTACTGATAAGTGATGTTAGTTTATGTGCTAATCAAGATGTGGTGTTGTGCAAACATGTAGCTTACTTATTCATGGATAACTGAAGAGAGACTACCATAAGCTGATGTAAGTACAATAGTTATCATATTTAAAATTAATCTAAGTATTCTGTATAAAATTAAACTAAAATAGTATGTGAGAGCAACAACTATAGCTACTTATCAGAAAACATCTTCTGTAATACACACATGCATCCAACAACAAGTTTCTAACATCTGCAAGATGTATTGTCTAGATCAGCGTTTCCCAATAGTAACAGTCAATAGTTAGTCTGTGAGAATACACCGCCTCAGCCTGTGACGTCACATGGCAATATTGCCGTCCGCGCTGTGGCCAGTTAGTAACGTTGGCCACGCCCACGGCAACAATGTGATATGATGGAACAACTAATTTTGGTGGGGTTTTTTTTACACAGTGGCTACCATAATGTGGTTATCTTGATATAACTGAGAACACTAAGATTATGTCCACAGATAAAGAAAATGTCAACTAGAAACTATCAACCATTCATAATAAAAACATTGACAACTTTACAAATATCTCTTCTTCTTGTTCGTTCTTTACGACCAATTGTAATCACTCTTTGTGATATGTTTGATCTTTGCCAAGAACGCGTATACGTTGCACATTAGTTTGATAGGCCCCTAAACCCATAGACTTCTACACGTTTAGGACACATGCATCCAATTTCAGCCAACGCAAATATCTTAGTTCTGCCATTAATCAGGGAGATTGTGTAACAGAAATTAAAACGGAACCTAATCATAGCTTTTCAGAGTGTCGTTAGTATGTATACACAAAACTATATCATAACACATGCATACAACATAAGTCAATATTCTTAAACATTTTCCTGTGACAACTTATGAGGACACAATCATTAAAGAAGAAAATGTATTTATTTGAAACAAAGTTCTACACGGAAATTCTAAGAACGTCCAGGAAAGAGAAGAGAAGGAATATAGATATTCTACAATATCAGGTACAGAGAGGAACATTGGCTTCAAACGCCATGTCTTGGAAATTGAAATATGTTGGTCACGATGGTTTGAAGAGAATAGTAATAGAATGCAAGGTTCCTGGAAGACGGTGAGTCAGGAAACCATCAAAACGATTAGCAGCAGGACGTTAAAATATGACGGAGGAGTCGAAGAAATTGCTGAAGATCAAGAGTTTTTCAGGCGGGCACGATGATAGTGACATTTTGCAAAGGAATTGTTAGATGATTATATATACATACGCGCACGTGCGTGCACTCTTCATCCGTCACCTTTTCAGATAAGCCAGATTGAGACCATTTAGACTTTTTAAATAAAAATCATTCAAATTGCTGACTGCAAATGTGCACATAATAATAGCATTAACTAGAATTGAACTACTCAAGAAGCGAGAGTGTACATACATATAAGTAAGCCTACCATGAACTTGACAAGAGCTTCGAGATGCGAAATATTGAGAACTGCAAGTCTAACCTGGTACGTGTTCAATTAATCCTAGTGCCCGTACCATATGAAAAGCAACACACAAATGTAACACTGGGAAACAGACAGAAGAGAACACATATTGAGTCTGTCGGTAATATGTGTAAGGATACTTTAGTGTGATCAAAACAAACAATAGAACATTACTCCACTATGTAAGTACGTCAGAATATACTGATTATTGATCTCATGACGTCGACAAAGGTCAGCGCGTTCTCAGTATTCCATGCGTCTGACACCAACACCAAATTGTCACACTTGTTTTTCTGGTTGGTCTGTGTGTGCTACTATTCCGTTAATTTTATCCTGGTCGCTAAAGTTGTGTGTCACTATTCTGTTTAATTATCAGTGTATCTTCAGTTGTGTGCCACTATTCTGTTTAATTATCATTGTATCTTCAGTTGTGTGCCACTATTCTGTTTAATTATCATTGTATCTTAAGTTGTGTTCCACTATTCTGTTTTATTATCATTGTATCTTAAGTTGTGTGCTACTATTCCGTTAATTTATCCTTGTATCTTAAATTGTGTGCTACTATTCCGTTAATTTATCCTTGTATCTTAAATTGTGTGCTACTATTCCGTTAATTTTATCCTGGTAGCTAAAGTTGTGTGCCACTATTCTGTTAATTTTATCTTTGTATCTTCAATTGTGTGTCACTATTCCGTTAAGTTATCCTTCTAGCTTAAGTTGTGTGCTACTGTTCCATTAATTTGTCCTTATATCTAAGTGTGCACTACTGTTCCATTAATTTATCCTTATATCTAAACTGTGTGCTACTGTTACATTCATTTATCCTTATATCTAAGCTGTGTACTACTATTCCATTCATTTATCCTTATATTTTAAGTTTTTGGCTCCTGCTCCGTTCAGTTATTATTGTATCCATGTTGTGTTGTAATCAAAAAGTTGAATGTAGTATATGTGTGCACAGGTGTAGATTAAGTTTACATTCTCCCATTATCAACTTTACAACTTATAATTGTAGTACAACTAGAGATTCTATTGCCTATCATTTCTCTACCCTAGTCATGTCATTTACTAATATCTTAAAATGAAGGTATGATAAATATTGGGTTAAGTTTGAGAAAGAAAGATGTCAACATATACTTTCATAAACAGGAAACATAAAGAAATGATTGCTTTAAATGATTTTTGTAAAATGATTGCTTTAAATGATTTTTGTCTTATTTGCCATGGTAACAGACAAAGTCAATCATTGATTTGTCATAACTTCATATTAGTAGTAGTGTCATAACTCAGAGATCTAGTTCTTAGTCCTATCAGATATGGACAATGAAATGTAGGTCATATATGTTCAAGTTGAGGGCTGCAAAGTTGCTTCCTGAACAAAATTCATTTCACACCAAAAAAAAAAAAATCTAAACAAAAATTCCACCATCATAAAAATGAAATCATGAACCTTCGCTGGTGTTACAAAACTTGTGCACTGTGCTGAGATTTTCCAGTGTATAAAAGAGATAGCATCACACATGGTTATTCACCGAAGTGCAATGATGATGACCATATCAAACAATCAATAAATGATGTCGTCTCTGCTCATGTCCTTTTTTTTATCATGTTAAACTGTCCAAGCTGTTGTTTCATTGTATACATTTGTCTGTAATCAGTTTGAGCTGTTGTCCTCAGATCATATACTACATCAAGCTGGCTTACTGTAGCAAGCAGTAATGTTCATGATCTATTTCAGTCAATATTTCACTATTGTGTGATGACTATTGCATAACTGATGTGTCGTTATTGTGTGAGGATAAATAGTGACACTTGTTATTGTGTGTGAAGATAACATAAGTGATGTGTCGTTATTGTGTGTGAAGATAACATAAGTGAAATGACATTATTGTGTAAAAATATAACTTTATTGTTATACTTTATTGAAACACCATTATTGTGAGTGTGTAACATAAATGAAATGTCATTATTTTCAATATGAAAAATCTGTGTTCTTATGATTTTGGCTTTAGGGAGTGTACACATCTTAAAACAAGAAAATCAAGAACTTTTGTCGTTAGCCTAACCAACACATGCCTTGATTGAACTTACTAGCAATGAAATGAACAGAGTGGGAAAAGAGAGAGAGAAACAATCCTTAACATTGTCTGCATTCTTCTTGATCGCTCCATATCGACCACTTGTTAACCACTCTTTGTGATTTGTATGTGATCTGAGCCTAAGAAGGATTGTACATTGTGCCAGCTGTGCGCCTACAAGTAGGCCAGCACATCTGATTTCTGCTACGCTTTTTATTTACTATGGTATCTTCCTAGGCCCCTACCTGTCGCGCCTCTTACAACATGCCTTGTAGGTCACAGTGGTACTATTCTTTGCTTCACTTGCGGGCCCCGGCACCACACGAGCCGTCTGTATTCAAAAGAGTATGTTCTAATTGGGGCAGAATATTGCTGTGAAATATTCACACTTTTAATATCCAGATATTTTATGTTTTTAAGCTAGGTCATGTCATTATCAATTGTTCTTATTCATCTTCTTCTTCCGTCACACTGCTACCAGGTTGTTGCCCAGTGTTGTGGTTTTCTGTTTTTGTCTTGCACTGTTCTGGTGGCTTGGGTGATTGTTATTTTTGCTCTTTGTCAGGATTCTGCTATGCCATCAAACCATCTTTTTCATGGTCTTCCTCTCGCCTTCTTTCCTGATGCTCTGTTGTAGAAGACTTTGTATACTGTGGAGTTTGGATGCATTCTTATTAAGTGGCCAAACCACTTCATTCTTTGTTTCTCGATGTAATTCAAGCAAGGTTCTGTGCCAACTTTCTTTCTTATGCCGATGTTGGTGACTCTGTCTTTTCTGGTGTTGTTGGTAACTTTTGCAAGTAGCACGTTTACATGTAGTTATTTTTGTGACTGTGCTTTGCTCTTATTCTTATTTGAAAGTGGAAATCTGTTGGTGCTATACTTCATGTTTTGTGGACTATCCTAATACTGTGTCCCTGAATCAGCACATAGGTCATAGAACTGTTTCAACTCATAGCCTCCTTGTATAGATAGTAGCACTAAAATAGAAGGTGGTTATGATTGTTGAGTTTTCTACAAATGTCTAGTTGTTGTTAGCCAACTTTCTGTTTTTGAAGTCCAACAACTTTGCATGTATATCCCTTAAAAAAAATAATGCTGGTTGAATAATAATTGTTTTAAGATAAATAGTGGTTGACATTTTATTTTGATAATTTACTAACAAAGGTTTCCAAGTTATATTATTTGTCACCTGGGTGATAATTTAAGTAAATTTGTGTTCAACTTTTTTAAATAAACGTCCACAGTATGGCATCCTGTTTACCATGCCTTGCTGATCCATGACGACATGACCTCCTGATCCGTAACTGTATGAACCCTTGATCTGAGACATCACTCCACAGATCTATGATGTGTCTGCTCTGATTTATAATATCATGAGGTCCATCTTCCGAACATTACCCTCTGTTGATACATCACTTTATGACGTCTTGGCATGACCTCTCCTGAACTATAACATTATGCCCTTGATCTATGGCATGACCTCTCCTCCCTAACAGATGAATGCCATTACAACACATCTGTGGCATCGTGATCAATCACATTTAATCTAGGACAAAGGACTTCCCTCTTACTTTGATACCAGGAAGCATACACTTTGCCTCCCTCTATAACATCTGTGACCTGGTGCTCCTGATCTATCCTATGGTGACTTTGCATCTCTCTACTACAACATTATGATCATGTCCTCTCACCACCCCATCTGGTCTGTGTTGTGGCATTTCTGAAATATGGCTCGCCTGTTATAAGGTCCTTCACCACACATACACCTCATTGCTACCTGATGTAAGGTGTGGACTGATGGTAGTTTTTTTAACATTCAGATAACCTATCTACGAGAAGTGTCTGGCCAAATGTATTAGAGCACTGGCTCCCATTCGAGAGACCCAAGTTTAATCCCCGGTGTGGTCATGTGGGTTTTTTCTTTCAGGGGCATAAAGAAAAAATCCTAACCTGAACAGTCTCGAGGCTACTGCACTAGCCATTAAATTTCTCAGGTTCATGTCCCACCTGTCCTAAAAAGCGGTATTACAGACAGTACAGACATGTTTTATTTTAAATATATCTGAGTTTTGTCTTCTGTCCCTAACTTAGTTTTTGCCCCTGAGTACAGCTTCTAGCAGATGAATTCAAATATCATTGCTAATACATGGAATTGTTTATTATTTTCTTACAGGTTATACTGGATTGTAGATTAAAAAAGGACATACAGTACACAAAAGCCAACCCAAAATGGCACCATTGGAAAACAGATGAAAAGAGATATGGGCTAACCTTTGAACGTTCTGAAGATGCTAAAGCTTTCGATCAAGGCATTCGTATCGCTGTTGCAGATCTCACAGGTGGTAATAAAGTGCTTTAAGAATGTTTAAATACAAATTATAGTCATTTAAAATTGATATAAGAATAGGCTTCCCATTTCTTACTTCTAGAATGTCAGTCTCCTGACTATCTTGATCAACAGGAGAATGTTTCTGTTTACTTTCCCTCACAATTTTTCCTAAAGGACTGTTCACTTGGGCTAGATTACCATTCTTTGACCAACATGAATGGGACAATCTTGTAACAGGGATATACTGTCTTGGGCATGCAGATGTTCACTGTGTTGGGAAAGCAAACAGACTGGCTCTGAAAACACAAATATTGGGAGTGCTGAAGATAAAGTGTACATACTGAGATTGATTATACATTACGCCAGTGTATTGCCGGGCCCTCAAGGGAAGCAAAGAATAGTAACACTGCGACCTACAAGACAGGTTGTAAGAGGCGACTCATGTAGGACCTAAGCAAGCTACCCTAAAAGCATAGCAGAAATCGGATGTGTTGGCCTATTTGTAGGCGATAACTGGCACAATGTACAATTGCTCTTAGGCTCAGATCACATACAAATCACACAGAGGGGTTAACAAGTGGTCGATATGGAGCATTCAAAGAAGATGTAGTATGCATGTACTGAATTCATTGACTACCTTACAATGTTTGTGATGCTTTACGTCATACCTGGTGAGTAGAATACCAGATCTGATGTAGAGGTGTGGTAGGGCATAATCTTATGTAGAAGGTTGATTGACAGGTTAATTATGATATGCCTATTGTTATCCTGCTAGTAGTTTAGGCTTCTCACTGCTCCATTACAAGTTATAGCACTAACTCTGTGGGTGGCCATTTATATTTCCTCACACAATCAGTCCATCTTTTTCAGTGATTGTGTTTACTGTCAGTGGACGGCCACTCAGACAGCAACTGTTACATGTGTGGAAATATGCACTTTGTAACTGATGAAGCATCTGATATGTACCCCCTTCATATAATCTTCAAGCTGATAAGCTCTGATATTATTCTGCATGTGTCAGCACATCACATTTTTCCTCTGTCGTTTTTGCTTGAATGAGTAACACTGGTAGTCTCTGACTTTGAAGGCTCTTTATGTTAGTTACTTGCAAGCAGCATATATTTACACACTCTTCATTCAAGAGATTTTTTATTGATCTCAGCATTGTGGGGCATTATTTTAAGTGCTCCTTCATTTGTTTGATCAATGGCTCTATTCTCATGCCTCCTGATTTCACAGAGCAACTGAGAAGGACCTGCGGTAGTAGAGATTGGGTCCTTCCAAGTCAGGGAACACTGCACCTGCCTGAGTGTCCACAGAGAGAGTGCCATATTATTTTGAAGATCTTTAGACACTTTCCCGATGCGTGTGTGTGTTGCATATTAATTGCAGTTTGGGTTTGATGCCTCCATCTTCAGCCACTTTGACTTGCCAGAGTACACTGTGGTCTTACTTTTGTGTAGGAGAGCCTGGTCAGTCTTAGTTTTTCAGCCACTCCATTTCCACATCAAAGTGCTGACCTCAATGGGATCCTGTAGTAATGATCTAAATCTTAAATTTATACACATCTGGTTGATCTGTTCTATGATCTAGTCACATCTTTCTTTGTTTTAATTATTCTTTTATGTGGAATCATGCTTCCCTTTTCATCATCAATTGGTTATAAATGCATAAATTTATAAATAGCTTTCCATTCTCATTCATAGCTTTCCATTCTCATTCATAGCTCTACATTCTCATTCATAGCTCTACATTCTCATTCATAGCTCTACATTTTCATTCATAGCTTTACATTCTCATTCATAGCTCTACATTCTCATTCAGTATATATATATGGAACTGCAGTAAAACTATTTGATTGGCAAAACACGTAATTACAAAGTACTGTAGTTTTACAAATTACAAAAACAATGACAAAATACAGCAACGTTTCGACCAACAAGGCCTTTATCAAGCAAACGAACAAACAGGAGTGACAAATTAAAATGAAACACAAATGGACGACCAAATACAAACGTATCTAAGGAAAATCTGGAATAAAACGAATAACGAAATAAATGTAACACAAAAACACACATAAAACTAGAAATAGAAAGGAAAAGAAACAATGAAACATCTAGTAAATATATAACTTGAATACATGCAACATATACCCATATAGATTACAAAGCATGGGAAGAGAAAGTACTAGGAAGCATAAGAATGGAATATAACATGAATACATGCAACATATACCCATATAGATTACAAAGCATGGGAAGAGAAAGTACTAAGAAGCATAAGAATGTAATACGTTGAGCTCGCAAGGTACCATACAAAGAAATCAACCGATTCTCCAGAGCAAATCGACTACGAACATGATCGGATGGCTGTGACCTGGACATCGTGAGCACCTAAATGGCCAGTATCATTGAAATGGGTGGCTACAGGGTCACAGAGCATTGGCGTATGTCGCGTAAGTGTTGGGCGAATCGGTCACTGAGCCTCTTGCCTGTCTCGCCGATATAAGCCTTGTTACACCGCTTACAGATAATGGCATAGATAAGATTACGGGACTCGTATGTGAAACCATCGTCAATAAGAAACGTGGCTAAAGGAAAGATACAGTACGCGTCTGTATCACATAAGCACACGTGTTGCAACGCCGACGGCCACACTGGACAGTGCCAAAATGAGTCTGGATATTGGACTTAAGGCTACTGTGTACCAACATATCCTTAAGACTTCTGTTCCGTCTGTAAGACACCAAAGGATAGTTGGGGAAGACAGAACGGGTCTCAGGATGATCTAAGGAGAGACAGATGACGGAATAAAACATTTTTCACCAGGGAACTATGGGGTGGTAAGTTAAGATAAGTTTTACTCTGTCAGAGTTAGTAGTCCTATGCTGGCTGGTAAGGGCCTGCTGGCGAGTGATTTTCTGAACTCGATGCATAGCCGAGACAAGCACGCTCTCCGGGTATAGGCGCCTACGAAAGAAATCAAGCATCTCACGAGCTCTCCAAGAAAATCATCGTCCTCACTACAAAGGCGACGAAGACGTAAGAGCTGCGAGAATGGCAAAGAGTCACGACAAGCCCGGGGATGGGAAGAAGTATAGAGGGGAAAACTATGTGCATCAGTAGGCTTGTAATATACTGATGTAGTGATAGCGGATAGGCGTAAGGTGATAGTAATGTCAAGAAAGTTGACACAAGTAGTGGAGATGTGAGAAGTAAAACGAATAGAAGGGTTGAAAACATTAATGAAATTAATGAAGCGTGACAAATCGGCTTCAGGCATATCAGTGATGCCAATACAGTCATCAATGTATCTGTGATAGACAGACGGAAGGGGCCATCATATGTAGTCCATACTAGGTGTTCAAGATAACCCATGAATAGACAAGCATAACTAGGTCCCATTTTAGTACCCATGGCTCTACATTCTCATTCATAGCTCTCCATTCTCATTCATAGTTCTACATTCTCATTCATAGCTCTACATTCTCATTCATTGCTCTACATTCTCATTCATTGCTCTACATTCTCATTCATTGCTCCACATTCTCATTCATAGCTCTACATTCTCATTCATAGCTCTACATTCTCATTCATTGCTCTACATTCTCATTCATTGCTCTACATTCTCATTCATAGCTCTACATTCTCATTCATAGCTCTCCAGGACATTCTCCAGTCAAATGGGAAATATTTGAAGTGAACATCCGTAAATTGATTGCATGGAACAAAAATTTTCATTTTCAAACTCAGAACAATGTGACAAAATAGTCCAGAATTAAAATATCTGCAATAAAAATGTCATATTCTGTTCACATAATGATATTCTTTATGTATTTTATTTTCTGTATTTTACCTGTGAAATTTTAATTTTGATATCTGAAATGTGAATAAATTATCCCTAAAACTCTATAATCTACAATATTTTGTCTTTAATAAATAGTTGTTTGATGTTCAACAACTGGACATGCAACATTTGTTCAGAAGCCAAATACTGTATATCTTATCATAACAGTAACTTACTGTATAAATTTGTTATATGGTGCAACAAATAATTGATACTATCTTTGTTCAGTAGTGTCATTTGTGGTCACAGAATGCAACTTTGTTTCAGAGACTTATTTAGGCTGAATCCAAGCAGGTTGGTCCATTGCAGCAAAATTATTCATTCATGTAATATTAATGGTTAACATTTTGTTACCAAAAATTGACAACATTTTATACAGACCTGATTGTGGCAACTAGTTATATATGTCACTGTTTGCGTACAGAAGTTGCTAGATAAACATACAAATCAGCTGAATTACCACATTTCATGGACTTGTAGTGCACTGGTGCCGTGCATTCAAGAATAATACAACAATAAATTGTGATTAGTGGTACATGTTATAACTTGTTTTTCTTTCTTGTAGGAATGAGTGATGGGACAGATCCTAGTGATACAGATGGAATATATACGGTAATTTCAATAATTTCTTATATCACATCTGTATTCTATTTCACCCGTGTGATACCGGGCCCGCATGGGAAGCAAAGTAAGAGGTGACTGATGTAGGACCTAGGGAAGCTACCGTAGTAAATAAAAACCATCGCAGAAATCGAATGTCTGGTCTACTTGTAGGTACATAACTGGCACAGCGCACAATCGCTCTTAGGCTCAGATCACATACAAATCACACAGAGTGGTCGATGTGGAGCGTTTGAAGAAGAAGAAAGTATTCTATTTGTGTATTGTTAATACATTGATTGTCACTTATTAGAATACTAGAGATGTTAGGGGTCTATTCTATGGCAAATTAATTCAGATGTTTGCCTGTTGTGGGTTCAAACGCGGACTCAGCCCCATTTTTAATGAAATCCCTAGGATTGTTGCTGGATTGTTGTTGCTGGGGCTGCAGAGTTTGTGTTTATTCCAGCACTCTCGGCAGATAGCAAGCCATTTCTGCTGACAGAGGTCAATGAGTATAAGTTGACAAAATGTTATCTGAATTTTCTCATAAATCCACAAGATGCACCAAATAATAAAGATTACTTAGATCAGACGAACAGAGACTAAATCGAAAAGTCCTTATGTGGTCACCAGTTGGGAAAAGAAAACATGGAAGACCTAAGACCACTCTTCGAAGAACAATCCAACAAGAAAGTAAACTATTGGGATGTAAAACCATACAAGATCTCCAACTGCTAGCAACGATCCGCATCACATGGAGATCTAAAACCTCTGCCCTATGTGCCGCCTTTGGCACGAAAGGAACAAACTAACTAAACTAAGAGATAGAAAGACTTTAGAGACCTATGTTTATTGTAACATCTTTGATACTATCATGAGAGCCACAATAGTGTAGTGATCGGTGCATTTGCTTTGTAAGCGCATGATGCTATGATCAAATTCCACAGTGGGAGTGGTATTTTTTACGACTCATGTCATCCCCGTCTCAATTAGGTACCGGAGAAACACTAGAAAGTAATGGCGGCCAGGTTGATGTTGACCACATCACTCAATGTGTGCCTTTGGTCAAAGAAAGATGGTGTCTAACACATATTCCCACTATACCTGATAGTATGAAAATGGTTTCATACTTTAATTTATACTACGATACAGATTCTTGTGTCATGTGCTGCATTTTGATCCAAACCTAGTGTTTTGTTTGTTATTCCACTTTGTCAAACTGTCAATCTGTATTATTTTGTATCTTTCAAAGAGACTCAAAGTCAACATTTTTAATCATATGAAAATTTATATACAAATATTTTAGTTTGTTTTTAAAGTACAATTTGAATTAGTTTGTCCCAGGCAGTGTATAAGACTCTTCTTCTTCTTATTTGAATGCTCCATATCGACCACTTGTTATTCCACTCTTTGTGATTTGTTTGTAATCTGAGCCTAAGAGCGATTGTATGTTGTGCCAGTTATGGGCCTACAAGTAGCGGAACACTTACAAACAAAGTAGGCCTGCACATCCAATTTCTATGATGCTTTTTATTTACTAGGGTAACTCCCTAGGCCTGTTCCTCAGTCATCTCTTACAGCATGCCTTGTAAGTCGCAGTGTTACTATTCTTTGTTCCCCTTGCGAACCCCGGCAACACACGAGCGAGTGCATATGACCAAATCATTAGAAATGCACACCTACAATCTAAAGTTATTATAACTTTATCTTGTCCCTAATGACAAGAAATTCTGTCACAACTATGATGCAGAAATTCAGGCAATCAAGGTGGCAACTGAAAACTGTTGAATACCAGACCCGATCCTCAACCTGTTGTATTTTTGACTGATGCAAAATCAGCACTCCAAGCACTTCAGTCCAGAAAATTGCCAGGTCTACAGACCCTACTGTCTAAATTGTCCAAGCATCGCAGGGTTGTCTTGCAGTGGATACCCTCTCACTGTGGAATACCAGGAAATGAAACAGCAGACCGATTGGCCAAGGAAGGTGCTGCAGGAGAGCAGCCGGATGTGCCAGTTACCTACCACCAAAATAAAAGGATGATTAAATCAATGAGAAAGCCACAAATACCAACACAAGACGATTACTATAATATGAGCAGATTGGAACAAGTTGTTATTCTGCACCTTAGAACAGGACACAATCGGCTCCGCAGCCACATGTATACAAAATTCAAGATTGGCAATTCAGCCATGTGTACATGTGGACAGGCAAACCAGACTGCAGAGCACATACTTCAAGACTGCCCCGAATATGATACACGAGGCAAACTCACTGGCCTAACGAAATAACACTCGACATAAAACTACACAGACCTCTGTGTGAGCTACAAAAGACAGTGAAGTTCATACAAGAGACAACATTGAATATATAGACATATTTCAAGCGAAGGAAAGGAAGGAAGGATAACTTTATAATCTCAGTAATGCCATAATATTACTAGTCAATTATTTTTTTAAATAAAAAATCATAAGCAATATAAGAATTAACAGCATCCTTGTTTGTGATATTTATTGATTTTATCAAATGAAGAAGGATACATGTGTTGGAATCTGTGATATGTAAGCAGTTTTGTCAGAACTAATTTTAATATATTCAAAATATAGCTATTAATTGTGTGCCATACTCTCAACTTGACTAACTCTTAACATCATTTTCAGTACATGCCTCTATCCTTGACGAGGAAAGACAGCTCATCAAGGTCAGCCTCCACCACATCTACCACTACTAGCAGCCCTGGGACCAACTCACCACAATCCCCAAACAACGACCCCTTCAGTTTTTCACAGCCCCACAATCACTTGCAACAAGTGCACCACAATATCCCCAGTCAGCGTGCAACAGCACGGAACATTCATACGAATGGTGGGAGCACTTTGGGACATCAGCATCAACTGCAGCAACAGCAACCGCAACAATATCCGTACCAACCTGGGTCACCCACCAGTGAAAGAAGTAGTCTGCACAAATCTAGTTTTGATAGTAGCTCTGGGCAAGATGAGGTCTGGGTGAGAACCTCATTAGACCCTTCATCTGTCAGCGGAAAATCTGAACAGGCATTGATAGACTGTGAGACCAGCACTGTAGAACATGGAGATTCATACAAGGAGGAATCATATGTAGTGTTTAATAAAACAAAACCGTGCACCACATGAGTACAGCTACCCTAACTTAGAGCCTGCACAAAAACCTCCAGCCCAGCGCAGCAGCACAAAAAAGCAAGCCCTGAGCTCACCTTCAAGCCACACACCGCAGTCTGGTCCCCCACTCCCAATCAAAAAGTCCAAGAGTAAAAGCAGTAGCAGTAGTACTACAGAAGGTGGAAAGCAAGGACGGACAGATGCACGATGCCGCCTAGTTTCAACTCAGGTGCAATGCAAACATTGTAGAGAGTTATTCTCATTAGACGATAACCCAAGGGGGTCATGTGAGGATGCACCAGACTCTGTGGCACGCTGCATCGAGTGTGTAACTTGTGTATCATGCACGCAATGCCTGATGTATCACTGCTGGGCAGATGCAGATGGGGAATTTCGTCATCCCTGCTCATGTGATCCTGGTGACTCCAGCCTGTGCAAAAGGTGGACAGCTTTGACTTTCTTGTCGCTGCTCCTTCCCTGTTTATGGTGCTACCTTCCTCAAAGCCTGCCACCACTGTGGGACCATGTGCGTCTTTGCGTGGTCGACATAAGGCAGCATGAACGTGTTCTTATGTTGTCAAGTTTATTTGTAATTGGTCCTTATCATGTAATCTGTATTTTATTGGCTCTTTCAAATTGCCATCTCTAAACAAATAGATTCTGGCATGAAGTATTTCATAGAAGCATCTGCTACAAGCACCCTGGAATGAGCTTTATTCTCCGTGTCGTCTGAATGCATTCACTTCAAAGAAAATTTGCCTTATTTAGGATCTATGTATGCTTCTGTAATGACTGCATTGCTGCCATTGTGAACTGACCAGAAGACGTGGATTTGTTAATATATGGTTATTACTTTAAAGTATTATTGAGATCACTATGTATCAGCTTGTCTGTCATGTGGGTGTTATGTATTAGTTATTTTATAAGCTATGTACAATGTTTGAAAGTTGAAACATTTGTATCTTCAGTTTTACAAACTTAGAACATCATACACTATCATTTAGGAGTATTATAAAAAATATATAACTTATAACATTTGTCAAGTGCATCTTAACAAGCTGAGAACCCTTGTATTTTTTCTTAGGTTCTATCAGAAGGTTAATGATGGTATCAATGTTCAATTGTCAGTAATCTGTTTTTATAATGAAAATCAAATGTGACAATCTTGTGAAATTGGTTATATGCATTCATAGTTAAATCACATTTCCTTGTAGAGTTCTCAGTCATTTTGTTCTCTGTGATAAAGTGGGTGTTGTCATTGTGGTTGTGTGGTAAGATTTCATTGTGCCTGGTTTACAAGTTGAATACACAAGCCTGTTGAACATTGTTTCTGAAAGGAGGATACCATTTAATTTTAGGTTAACATTAGCTCATCTCTGCAAGACTGGACAAATTGTGGAGTTCAGAGCCAGGCATGCAGATAATTTCTGAACCAGGCATATAATATTTTCAACTACGCAGCACTATTACTATCACTAAATGTAGGTGCCAACTTCAATTTTGTTTTGTAGCCCTGTAGTTTTCATCCCTCTTGTATCATGTCATTTGTTGAAATATTTTGAAGAATATTTGTGTTTTCTGAACATTGCTTACAGATGTGATTAGAGAGGATCATCATTGCTCTCTCTGTACAGTCTATAGGTGCTGAGATCTCCTCCTCAACATTTCCATTAGCATAAGGTGACTGATCACTGTGTCGATTAATCAAATGTATCTTTAGAAAAATGTTTATGTCTGGTAGCTCCAGGTTTCACTTTCACCTTCTTCACTTTCACCTTCTTCACTTTCACCTTCTTCACCCTGGATATGAATGGGGATTCATACGAGTCTTTAACAAAATAATTTATTGGAATTTCCTCTCTCGTGGCATTGATGATGTCTGACCTGTCTATTGCCCATCCTTCCTTGATCACTGATGTATCAGCTTTCCAATCTGGTCATTCATTTCCTTTGATGCTAGCATGACCCAGCACATACAAAAATAAAGAAAATATGGATTGTTGTATATGTGAAATATTAAATTAAAGAAATATAACAGACAAGTACATTGTTTTAAACATGTAAAGAGCATAATACTTCTGAAAAATATTTTATATTGAAATGATGAGACTACTGGAACAAACATAAGATATTGCTATAAATGTGATGGAAATAACATGAAATGGACATATAAAGGTCTGTACATGATAGCATGGGGAGTCAAATGTTGGAAATTATTACAACCAATTTTTCATAAGGAAATGACAACTGGTCTGATTTAAAATGTCACATTCACAATTAATTGCTTGAAGAATATTTCCTTCCTACATCCCCATTGTATAAATATTGAACTACTAAACTTTAAATAGACATTTCTCTGGATATCATCAAGTAATAGAAAATTCAGTGACTGATTTGTTATCTTATGTATGTATTTATTTTAGTGTATGAGATGTGTTATGAACATCTACTAGGTTCCCCCTTCCCGCCGCATGTACTGTCACACATGTGCATATACTGATGAATCATCTAATATGAAGAATAGTCACATGGTAAAATACTGCTGTGAGCTATATTATGTGGGGGTGTTCACCTGAATTCTTAACCTACTTTGAAACAGCTGTCACTATGACTTGGCCCAGTATTTTTATATTCTCATATGAACAGGGAGTGTGTTGGTAGTTTCAGTTACTCATAGTTTGGCATCGTTGTGATAACTTTTAGTCAAATATGTAGTTGATGCTTGGTTACGGTAACAATCTCTATCAAATACAGCCTGTAGTATGATAGCTGTATGGACAATAAACTCTGACCATTCGTTGTTGGCCACTCTTCACAGTTTCTTTGTTGTCAAATAAACATTGGAGACAAGAGGTAGAAATAGTTATCATTGAATAAGTAGTGTATATATAATATATATATATATATGGAGTCCTTCAACTTGTGTTTAGTTTGCTGCATTGATTATGGCTATCCCCCCAGCATACATTGGAGACAAGAGGTAGAAATAGTTATTATCATTGAATAAGTAGTGTATATATAATATATATATATGGAGTCCTTCAACTTGTGTTTAGTTTGCTGCATTGATTATGGCTATCCCCCCAGCATACATTGGAGACAAGAGGTAGAAATAGTTATTATCATTGAATAAGTAGTGTATATATAATATATATATATGGAGTCCTTCAACTTGTGTTTAGTTTGCTGCATTGATTATGGCTATCCCCCCAGCATACAGCTGCGACACATGAAGGCAAGCTGTTGAGATGATTAAGCATTGTTTACCTAAGTGTTTTATTGCTCTCTGCAATGTCGTCCTAGCAACCTACTGCATAGTTGACTTTTTGGGACCCCCTGAGTAGAACTTGAATATGAATTTATTAATTATTATTTTGTACACCTTGAACTCATAAGGGTTGTGCAAGGACATGGTTAGGTGGTTGGGGAAGAATAAGAGTGAAAGTCAAACATTGTTCTCTGTTGTACATGTCCTTATCTTAGTTAACTATCAATCTCTGTAAGCATTTGCAATCAAAACTGGTTAGTTTCTGCCATATTAGCTTGGTAACCAGTAAGCTTTATTATCTAAGAAACCGCAGACTTCCATGAAAATCTTCATCACAATAACTTAGTCATTTATTTAACATATACATAGATTTCAATACTTAGCTATACTAACACATCAGATAGGAATCCGAACTCTAAATAAATAAAAATACATCATGGATTATAAAATAATAAAGAGGATCCCAGAAGGCAACAGAAATTGAACACTGAAAAGAAGTTCATTATTGAAAAGAAGCACGCCTACATTTTCTGAGGAATGACAATGTGCAATGGAATCAGTACAAGCTTTACAGAATAGTTTCAATTGTTAGAGGTTATTAACAGAAGAGACATTTTGTATAACATTTTGTTAAAATTGTAGAATAACAAAAATAGATAAGAGAAGGAAAAAATCAAGAAAAGACTGGACAATTTAATAGCATGACATGTGAAAAGTTTGAACCCTGTATAGTATGAAGTTAAATATATATATGTACATAACATACACTGATGATAGAATTTAAAGAAATAACTTTATGTAAAACAATGAAATTCGTTAACAATTTTGAATGAAAACCGGTTTCCAGCCTATATTGTCATTGTGTGTCTCCTTTAAGCATGTTCAAAACTTGGAAGTTACAATAAGAAGGTTTGTGCTGGTTTTGGTTGCAGTGATAACATATAACAATGAGACTTAATGATAACATCTAAGGAGGTGACAAATCAGATTTTCAAAAGGGATAACAAATACAGACTTGTGGAAGAGAGAACAAGATAGAAACAAGTACACCTGAATGTTAAATAGGAAAAGTGGAGATGGATTGAGCACAATGTCATGAGAAACATACGCATAGCATAACCAGACATGCAATTGAATTTAATGTATATAGGAATAGTGAGACAGTCTATATCTGGTTAGAAACAGTAGCAGTGAAGGTCTGAAAGGTTGAAACCTCGCAGAATAAACTGATGAAGACCGCACTGAATATAATTTAGTGGAGAACAGTTACAACCCTATATTATGCTGGAAACAAGACAGTAACAGAAGTAGTAGTAACAGAACGGATAGAACAAGCAAATCAAGATAGTTTACTAGTAGTAACAGAGCAGATAGAACAAGTAATACGTTAGTTTATGTCAAGCACTAAACATTCATCCCTTCTTTCATTTTTTTGTTAGTCTTAGTTCTCTCTCTCTCTCTCTCTTTAGTCATATCAGTTTGAGAAAATCATTGCCCCCAGCAACTTCTGTGTTATTAAATCAGTTCTGATGTTGTAGTTCTTCCGTTTCATGAAGTTACGATGGTCAAGAAATTGTTCTCCTGTTGACACAATGTGCCCCACCTCTCTCTTCTAATAATGTTGACACGATGTGCCCAACTCTCTCTTCTAATAATGTTGACCTAATGTGCCCAACTTCTCTCTTCTAATAATGTTGATACAATGTGCCCAACTTCTCTCTTCTAATAATGTTGACACAATGTGCCCCAACCTCTCTCTTCTAATAATGTTGACACAATGTGCCCTCACTTCTCTCTTTTAATAATGTTGACACAATGTGCCCTCACTTCTCTCTTCTAATAATGTTGACAGATTGTGCTTCAACCTTCTAATTGCATGCTTACCAAATTTTGACTGAATTTGTATGAATTGTGTGTTATCTTCTTCTTTCCTCCATTTTCCACAAGCATCTCCTTCTCATTTTTCATTTTAGACGTGCCATTTTATTCTTATTATTTGTGTGTTTGATCATCAAACATTGTGTTCTTATTGTCCATGTTTCTTTTCTATGATGGCAATATATCACTGAAGAGCTCTGATGTCATCTGCAAGTACTTTTTACATAGAAAGATCTTCATGATCTGCCCATCAGCCAACCCCAACAAATATATGTACAAATTCATTAGTGAGACAGCTGCAGGTGAGACTGAGTATTATGGCACTGAAATATGCACTTGTCAGACACAAATTGCCTTGACTTTTGTGAACTCAGTCCTCGACACAATGATAACTTGTATATACATCTATCACCATCTGCTACCAATGCTGATTATAAGTGACTATTTGTTCATCTGGAGATCAAAGCTGTCTAAATTCCATTGAACATATCATGTGAACATCTCATGTACAGTTTCATTGATATCACTAGTTTTTCACATGGTTAGTTAGTTAGACTAACCCAACTTATTCTGTGAGTTTTACAAAAGATATATATATTCTGTTATTGTTTAGCTTATTCATTTGATAATTGTTTTCACAATGTGCCATGCCCTTGCATAGTTGTATATCAAATGTTCAAGTATGTTGATGGTTAAGATAATCAACTTTGGTGTGACGACCTGGTTAAGATAATCAACTTTGGTGTGACGACCTTTAGTTCAATTGAACCACATATGATTTTGATGTGTATATACTTTTTTTATTTGTTCAAACCTAAGACATTCGAAGCTAATTCAGACTTTGTTGCCAAAAGATTGCAAAAATATGTCTTATTTAGTTTGATGTCTAGAGAATCTCGCTGATTTGTTTCTTCATCTGTGTTATTAATTTGAGTTTGTTTTTTGTAGTTTGCAAATATTTGTTTCATCTTCCCCTACACAAACATACCACATTCTCATCCGCAAATATTTGTTTCATCTTCCCTACACAAACATACCACATTCTCATCCTCTTCCCCTCCCTCCTCCCTCTCTTCTCCTTCTCCTCTCTCCCCCTCTCTCTCTCTCTCTCCCTAATCTTTGTTTGGAGTAGTTCGGATTAAATGTCATCATTGTCCCAAGCCTGCACTGAAATAATCATGATATCATTAGTCCTGTGTCAGTTGAAAGAAGGACGATATAACTAGTCCATTCTTTGTGACAAGTACATGAATTGATTGCCTTCATTTAGAGTGTTGTGTTTATTTGACAGTTTATCTCTTTATATTGGACATTACCAAGTTCTCTCTGTTCTATGTCCATGAGATGAATTTGTTTACCAATGTTTGATCAGTTTTCATTTCTTTGTCTTCTCCCTTTTATTCTCTAAATTTCACACTTTTTCTTTACACTTGAACCACTTTTTATTCATAATTTCGCCTCTTTCTATTCATACTTAAGGGGGCAGACCTACTAAAAAGTGGATGCACTTCTGTTTATTTTTGTAAAACAGTCAACTTTGCACATATTTTGTTTAAATGTTTATCTAGTTATAGAATAGATACAGTTAAGTAGACTAGTAATAAATTATTGTTTATTAACACAATCAATGCGTAATTAACTGAAATAGTTCATTATCTAATCAAAACCAATCAAGAAACATTTGATGTTGATTTTTACTGAGTTAACATATGTTGTACCATTTAGTCTGAAAATCAAGTAGTTAGATGTGTAACATGCATCCCTGGAATATATCAAATAGATGTATGTGACACAAATGTGTACAATTTGCTGAAAGTTGTAAAATTGTTTCTTGAAAAATTAAATGGGAAATTTTGGTTCATGTACCAGCCCCGGTAGCAATGTACTTAATGGAAAATTTCACGAGTCTAGCTTTAAATATTTGGGAGTTGTTTTGTAAAAAAAAACACAAAAATGTACACAAAAGGCACTATTTGTAGAAGGTTTGCTACTGTTTAAACAAGCTCCCTGTGAGTGTGGGTTCAATTCCGCTGGGCTGACAGAAAAGCCACAGGTTCACCAGATTCACGGTGTTCGTGGCACCGAAGGGTTACATGGTCCATGGCACCGAGCCAAAAGCTGAAAGCTCAAGTGCTTCTGGATCGGTTAAAAAAAACAAGGAAAAGCTCTTAATTAAGAACAACATTTCAAGTCAATTGTAAGATGTTGTCTTCATTGTTGACTTGTGCAGACAAACATTTCCAGATTTTAATGACAACCCTTACCTTTTTTGCGTGGAATTTTTCCCAACCGCGACGGCTCTCAGGTCGACCCAGCCTCAACTGGGTACCAGACATGCTCTGGGTAAGTAAAGGCGGCCGGCGTGATGCTGACCACATCACCCATCGTGTGCCGATGGTCAATGAAAAATACAGGCCTAACACTGTATTGACCTATATACCACAAGGTATGAAAGGGTTTCTTTACTTTTACTTACCTATTTTGAATCGATATAACACAAAAACTTGAAACAGATAAACACAAAAACTTGAAACAGATAAACACAAAAACTTGAAACAGATAAACACAAAATTTTCACTTTGTTAGAAAATAGATACTCTGTAGTTTTTAAAAGCTGTAGTTTGTTTTGATAATTTCAAGAACGTGATTTTTTTTTTCTTCCAAATCTTGAGTAGATGTGCCACCTTACATTTTTAGACAACTTTCTCTTCATTTCAACAACTCTCTCTTAGTACAAATGCATGACTGTTTCACTGAACGACATAAGAGTTCTTTGCTTAAAGTTGAGTCTGGAAACATGTCTCTACTATTTGTACTATTATTGTAAGTACTATTTTTAAAATGTTGAGATATCATTTAAACGTTGACCCCTCTTCATCAATGATAGTGCTATTATAACCAACCCACCCCTCCCCACCCACTTCACCAATGACAGTGCTATTGTCATGTCCCACCAATAAATCAGTGATCCGTTTCATCTGCCATTTCTTTGTTGACCTTGATAAACGAATCACTTTTCCCACGTCCTGATCCGTTTCATCTGCCATTTCTTCGTTGACCTTGATAAATGAATCACTTTTCCCACATCCTGACATCTGCTTACAGTAACTGTTGTCGCTAATATTTATGGTTTTGTAATAACTGCATGTAGACATCAAATTGCTGTGACAGCCTCATTTTTCAATGTACCACTTTTCAGCCTTAATCTGTAATTTTAACTTAAGATTTTGATGTTTTTACACTCCTGCTCTTGTATCATATATAACTCCCAGCACAGCTGTACATCTGTATATACTTAGTACATTATTGATGATATCATGACACCATGTGACAATGTCATACTGTTTGTTTTATGGTATTTTTGTGTCAACTTCGGTGTTACTTCAGCACATTGAAACTAGAGAAAAAATTATTATTTTTATAATTAATTCATTGTATTTTATTGCATGTTAATCTCGAACTGTGTTGTGTTTATATTCCTTATACAGAAAACAAGAGTTTTCTACAATTGTTAGTCATTGTTTTTTGGTTAATTCCACTTGATTATTGTTATTATTTCATGTTAGTTGTTTTTATATTGATACATGGTGGTTGTACATGCTTATGTAAACTCCCAGCCACTGGGATAGACTAGAGTTGTTGTGATGCCTCTACAGCAGTTGTGTGGCCTATTGAGGTTGTGTATTTTCTTTCTTTCTTGTTATATGTTTGACTTAGAATCTAGCTCTTGACCATAAACTGTGTTTGCTACTTCAAATTTTAGCTGAGACCTTTGATACACTTTGCATACATTTTTATGACAGGTCTGTTATTCTTGAGTCAGTTAACTCTGAAGATGTGATGACTCTGTTAGATAGGTTAGTGAAAGTGATGGCTCTTGTTAGATAAGATATAGTGAAAGTGATGGCTCTTGTTAGATAAGATATAGTGAAAGTGATGGCTCTGTTAGATAAGTTATAGTGAAAGTGATAGGTTGTGTTAGATAAGTATAGTGAAAGTGATGGCTCTTGTTAGATAAGTTATAGTGAAAGTGATGGCTCTTGTTAGATAAGTTATAGTGAAAGTGATAGCTCTTGTTAGATAATTATAGTGAAAGTGATGGCACTGCTATGAGAATAAACTATGAAAGGATGGACTTGGTGAGTAAGGGCATTTGTTAAATGTTGAATTAAGATCATTGATGAACTGATCTTTCTAATTTTATAGTACCAGTATTTTGAAAACTGATGGTTTGATAGGGAATTACTGTACAATAGAATATATCATATATCCTGTACATTTGAGATCATACATCTGAACATATTTCGCATTTCTCAGTTGGTTTTAGATATCTTTCTTATCCCAGTTTATTTCTCACACATACCACACACAGAGTAGGTTTCTCACTTACAGTAGCTTGTGGTTGATCTTAGTGATGGACTTGCAAGGATACTCATAGAATTTTAGTGTTCTTTGTATCTTGTCTGCTAACTATTCCCTCTTGTATCTCTAAATCTAATGTTGCAAAATGACAACCCTTGAACTTATTTTCATTGCTACTGAATTAAATATATGATTTGTTTCTTCTGTATTCAATATTTTACTTCATATCACTAGGAATAAGTCAAGTTATTTGTATTGTCTCTAAATCTCTCTCTCTCACCCAGATAGACAGACTAAATAAATGTGTAAAACATTAGTTAGACATTTATCATGGTTTTCTGAGAAACTCTTATTGTCATCACAGTGTGTGATATGTGGGATATTCTATCAATATATTGTTTACACTGACAGATGAAGGGAACTTGAATATTTAAAATATGGGGAAATATAAACAGATTTGGTTACTGAACTGATGTCACAGCGCTCCAGGCAGACCCATAGGTGCTCAGACTCACCCCAAACAGATATCAAAGGGTATGCATACTGATGGTTCCTGTGGCTTGCTGGTTAAACACACTCCTCACTCTGCCCCTCAAGCATCCAGCTCTACTTGTAGCGTGTAATTCCAAACTCCTTAAATTGCTGGATTGATTCAGCATTAATTTTAGTGCTCTCATCCAACAGTAGGTCGCCAAGAGATTGAAGAATTACCAGTCTAGTCACTGTCATTGAATCAGCTCAACTTCAAATCACTCTTAAAGTAAATTGTTTGACATGCAAACTTGTTTATAGAAAAGATTATACTCACTTTAGTTATTGGCTAAATTGATTGCTAAAGTACTCCAGTCATTTACCAGTTCAGTTTACCAAAAACACACTCAGTGATTCAATGAAATTTGCTATACAATATTGTATTGAATCACCACATTATGCTTTCTAATGAGCTCTAAATATCAGATATTTACAGTAAAAAGACCTGAATATAATGCAATCTCACACTGAGTGTATCAGCTAGTGTTTGGAAACACTAAACAAATGTGTTCTGATCTGAATAGGTCTGCAGTTTACATTTGAAATAAATATATCTATTTCGCAACTTTCATTATGTCCATTTCAATGAGTTAAATAGTTTTTCGAATTTTGATGCTCAATGTATGGAAAAAAAAGAACAAGGGATTTGAATAAATTTCAGATTTTCTTATTCTGCTTATTTAATAAACCAAGGACAGCAATAACATTGAAAGTTAAACATGAAATATTGAAGAATCAACTCATGAATTTATCAAGGATACAACCTTGTTCGAATTGTTGTATTCAAGTGTGAGATCAAATGTGTAGAAGATATATTGAAATATTTGAAGAATGTCAACAGGCTGCAGTCAACATTGATAGCAAAACTCAAGGTTCACTTAGTGTGGAAAAAGTTTGTTATTTTTTCCCAGACACAAACTGCTCATCAACCTCTAAACTTAAGTCATAATTTAGATCTATCTTTCTATCTTTGACAAGCTTGTTTGTATTAGAAGCATATGTAGTTATTTTGTTGGAGATGACATACACTTTGACATCTGCTAGGAGAGACAGAAAACCATGATAGATTCTCCGAAAGAAGTTAATTCTTATTTTTCATGTTTGTTGGCCTACACGCTCCGATATAACCAAAACAAAGTTTGTCCTTAAGTTAAAAGTGAAAGTGTCCGCTGAAAGAGACTTTAATCCCCTACATAACAAACAAACAAAAAGACCATGATTCTGCCCAGAGTACTACTATCAAGCTCAGTAAATCTTCCAACGTTAAGACATTCAAGAATTAAAACATTGTTATTTGTAACATCTACACCACAAGATTGAACAGGAACAACTAAGTAACGTCATTGCTGTTTGTATGTTTCACTTATTGTAGTACTCACATTAAGAATATTTGGTGATATAGAATATCCCAGAAATATAATGGACATCATAAATAAGAAAGACAGTGAAAAACACCATTTATGAAGCACACACAAAATGCAGATCTAGAAATCTCTTCTTTTCTTGACACTGTGAGGTAAAACATAATTTGAGAAAATAAGAGAATATCCTAGAAATCAACCACTCTTTACAATGATATCATTGCATATATGGTACAACTTGTGATGTCTAGACTTGTTCAGAAACACATTCATTTATAATAGCAGGGCTCAGTTGTATTAGCTCAAATTTTCAATTCATGGTGACTTGAGACTTTGCTGTATTTGTCTCAACTATATTTGATATTTCGAGAAAGACTTCAGAACTTATCATGTACTATCATTTTATCAGACTTCTATTTCCAGATATTGTTATACCAATAAGTAACCTTGGTGGCAAGTGAGATTTTACTATATGTTTCTGCTTCAGAAAAAAGGCAATTCTTGCTTTGCATGGGACTATTTCCCCCATGTACACAAATTATTTTCTTTTCTGTGTGTTATCATACCCTCTAACATTTTTATGTTGTCTTTCATTTATGTTAGCGGAAATCATCTTTTTTTTAGTTGCCTGTGAACACAATGTTGTGTGTTTATTTATTTATGTGTATGAGATTTTGTTTTACTGACTTGAATTTGTATGTAAGGATTGTTTATCAAATTATGACTTTTAAATGTTTTAAAATATTAAAACGGACTGAATTTTCTGATATTATAGATTGGTTTGTATAACTATTCAGCTATTATATAATTTTGTGTATGATTTAAATTTTCTAATTAGAAGGTTGTTATTTTCTCAGAATTATAAGGTTGTTATTTTCTCAGAATTATAAGGTTGTTATTTTCTCAGAATTATAAGGTTGTTATTTTCTCAGAATTATAAGGTTGTTATTTTCTCAGAATTATAAGGTTGTTATGTTCTTAAAATTATAAGTAAAAAAAAAGTAAAGGAACCCTTTCATACCATGTGGTATATAGGGCAATACAGTGTTAGGCCTGTATTTTCATTGACCGTCGGCACACGATGGGTGATGTGGTCAGCATCACACTGGTCCCATTTACTTCCCAGAGTATGTCTGGTACCCAGTTGAGGCTGGGTTGACCTGAGAGCCGCCGCGGTCCGGGAAAATTCAACGTCCACTGTGGGAGCTGAACCCGGACCACTAGCCTTGAGAAGCGAGTTCACTAACAACTACGCTACCGCGGCTCTCTCTTAAAATTATACGGTTGTTATTTTCTCAAAATTATACGGTTGTTATTTTATCAGAACTATGTTACTTTATTGATGAATTTATGGAGAGAACACAACAGTTTCCAGTGAAACTGGAGGTTAAAAAAAGATGCTTGCGCTGGATAAGACACACTTTGCAAAAACTGAGGGGAATATAACAAGAAGGGTCCTTTCCTGGAAACCGCACTGAAAGCGGAAAAAATGGAAGTTCGAGAAATATATGAAGACATAATTTGGAGGCAGAGATAAGCAATATAAAGAAGAGCTGGAGGGAGCTGCAGATATGCATCTGCTAAGTTTTTGCAAAAGGCTTAAAAAAGGCATAGAGATTATTTTCTCAGAATTATAAGGTTGTTATTTTCTCAGAATTATAAGGCTATTATTTTCAGAATTATAAGGCTTTATTTCTCAGAATTATAAGGCATATTTCAGAATTATAGTATTATTTCTCAAAAAAAATTGGCCAAAAAGGGTTTTTATTTTCTCAGGATTGTATAAGGTTGTTATTGTCTCAATGGAATTGTATTTCGAATTGTAAGGTTGTTATTGTCTCAGAATTATAATGTTGCTATTCTCTTAGAATTGTAGGAGTGTTATTTTAATTTAAAAAATTATTATAAGATTGTTAATTTGAACACAATTCTGTTAATTTTAACAGAATGTCTGCACTGCAGGTTGTGATGCTCATATGTATTGTCAGTGATGTCTTAGATTGTTGCTGCGGTGTATCACAAATATAATTGCTATATTTGATAAGAAAATGCATGCAAACAGCTAACGCCAAAGTCATGGTGATCCATCCATACAAAACAGGCTGTTAATTTTGGTGGGGTTTTTTTTTACATTTAAATGTTAAAATGTTATCTCTTGTGGTTAAAGATCAAAATATAGGGATGGATTCTCTTCTGTATGTGTGAAATCTTTGGTAAAAAAATGGAACGTTTGTGCTAGGCTAGACTGATGTGTAATTTTAGTTTATCTTGGTTTGACTAGCTTGTAACTTGAGCATCATATGTAAGGGCTATGTGCTGTGAACCTTGAACTCTATATAAATGTGTGTTGTAATTGTCTCGTTACTTGGGACAAGTTATGGCTAACAATGGTCTTTCTGATATACCAGTGATTGTTTTATGTGTATTTGTATGTGTAGCAGGAATGATAGTGAAACACTATGTGCATTGTCTGTGTAGAGAGAATTACCATGACAAATTATTGGTAGCCATCTCAATTAGTGTGTCAATGGTAGAAAGAGGCAGATGTCATTACAACAACATATTGCTTACAGTCAGACAAGGCATATGCTGGAATGTGATGAGAGTAGCGGATATTAGGTAATCGCAGACTATGATCAGTTATATGAGGACTATCATCATAGCACTGCGAACATTTGCATCGGTGCTCCGATCCACACCTCAATAAATCCAGCAGCGGCCCAACATGTCAGTTCAATGTTGAGTAATCAATTTTGTTGCTTATTTGCTGTCATTCTTTTCGGGCTGCATATATAATAGATTATGTGCAGACAAAATAGAACAGCGGCAGATTGATTTTTTTCCACTGGGAGGGGATTTTACCCAGAGACGGGTGAAAAAAGAACTTAGGATGTTTCCAACGCACATACTCGTGACAGGTGTGCAGATCATAATAATATCATAAAATGACCACCGTCGAGGAATGTGATTGTGCACACTTCGTGCAATGGAATAGAAAAAAAATGTAATATGCACTTCAAAGGAAAGCCAACACGTTTCTGACATCCATCGCTGTGAAGTGGGGGACACCTTGGCAAACTGAGTTCTATTCTCTTCAATTCCTTTAACATCCTTTGATTTTCTGTTATTTATATGTTATATATATATATATATATATATATATTCAAACTGCATACAAAAATGTTACTTTGTAGCAGTTAATTCACTCTATTACATATGCAGCAGTTAGAAAGAAGTTTGAATTATTGTTCATTTTTGGATAAAACAATTTTGGTAATTCTAGTGTTTCAACATAACTTGAACTCATGGAGAAAGAGTGTCATGATGTAATACTTGTGTGTTATGTATCAATCAGTAGAAGCAACAGTGTCATGATGCACCATTTACATATTTAAAAGTGGAGACAAAAAAGTGTCTTGATTCAGCCATTTAGATATTTATTTCTGAGAGTTAGTGTTTTTTAATGGAATATTGTCAAATGTGTTCTTTTTAACTTGTTATATATTAAAGAATAGTACAGGTGGCAACTGTTTCATTGACCAGCTTTGTTGTTGATTGTATTGTCAAATGTGTTCTCTTGAACTTGTTATATATTAAAGAATAGTACAGGTGGCAACTGTTTCATTGACCAGCTTTGTTGTTGATTGTATGATTGTATTGTCAAATGTGTTCTCTTTAACTTGTTATATATTAAAGAATAGTACAGGTGGCAACTGTTTCATTGACCAGCTTTGTTGTTGATTGTATGATTGTATTGTCAAATGTGTTCTCTTGAACTTGTTATATATTCAAGAATAGTACAGGTGGCAACTGTTTCATTGACTAGCTTTGTTGTATGATTGTATTGTCAAATGTGTTCTCTTGAACTTGTTATATATTCAAGAATAGTACAGGTGGCAACTGTTTCATTGACCAGCTTTGTTGTTGATTGTATTGTCAAATGTGTTCTCTTGAACTTGTTATATATTCAAGAATAGTACAGGTGGCAACTGTTTCATTGACCAGCTTTGTTGTATGATTGTATTGTCAAATGTGTTCTCTTGAACTTGTTATATATTAAAGAATAGTACAGGTGGCAACTGTTTCATTGACCAGCTTTGTTGTTGATTGTATTGTCAAATGTGTTCTCTTGAACTTGTTATATATTAAAGAATAGTACAGGTGGCAACTGTTTCATTGACTAGCTTTGTTGTTGATTGTATTGTCAAATGTCCCTTGTACAGAGCCTGCAAGATTATGAACACTGACCGCCATTGAAATGTTATGCTATAGATACTACGATACTATTTGTATATCACACTTGCTTTCAAATATAACCAAAATTGATGTTGATGTGAGAGATATGTTGAGGTAAGATGGTGTGTTTCTTAACCTAGTGAGTATGTTTGTTTGTCATGTACATATACCTCTGTTGTACATAGTGTATAATACCTGTTATTATTGTCATTATTATTATTATTGAGATTTTTTGTTACAATAGAGCACGCATGTAATATAGCAATGATGCTTTTTCATAGACATTAATGAGTGTTTTAATACATTTGATTTTTGTCTCAGTAATGATGTTAGTTGATTAATCATATGACATGCAGTCTTTAGTTCCAGCTCATTTTCTTGTTGATAGGTTGTGGAAAACCTTTATGTGACTCTTTTAGTTTTGATCTTAGTGTTGATCACTGTCTTTTACTTTTTTATCAACTGTAAGCCTTCAAAATAACTTTAATATTTTTTACATGTATGATTTGTATGTGTTCAGACATTGAAGTCCTTCAGTTTGAGTTAGGGAATGTTGACCAATATTAAACATCAAATGCAGTTATTTAGCCTTGATAGTCTGCATGAAAGGTGTCACGTTTGACATGTCTCTGCATGTGGGTCAGAGGTTATTTGCTGATAAAGTATATTTGCGTTATGAATTGCAGGAAAATATATAGAGGTTTTCTTCATCTGTTGCTCTTCTATTAAACAAAGCTATAAAGTTAAGTATAAATGTCTGAATGGAACAAGATCTCTTTACTCTATAGTTACAAGTTCAGTGTGTGATCAAAACTCAACTAATTTTAACATATAGTTGGGCCTGGGAGTGTGTGCAAGCTCATGCATAGTTATCAGATTTTCCAAACATGGCAGTTGTTGTGAGGTTCTTGAGAAACTAAACTTGGTTTGAATTTCTAGTTTTTCTGTAACTTCCTCACCTTCTTTATCATTTTGTTTGGTAATGTCTTGAGAATACTTTGAACATGTGGTCGGTCATTGACTAGATTGTTTTCTCAGTAAACATAGTTTTCTTGTCTTTCAGTTGGTCCATTATTTCACAAACTTGTGTGTGTTCTCATTAGCAAAATGTATGTGAATTGTTGTGTTTTTGTTTCTCTGTTCACCATTAATCATGTTCTAACTAAACAATAGTGATTGTATTTGAGGAGAGCAATACTATATTCTATATGTGTGACATCCAGGTTTATAAACAAATGTAGCTTAGTCACTTTACTGTTTTGTGTCAAATGTCATTTTAAAAAATAATCTTCTGGTATTAAACATAACGTAATAGAAAGCATATAAAGACAAAATATATTGACAATGTTGATAGAATGATGAAATTAACCACACTAAAAATATCCATCTGGTTCTATGACTGGCTAACTTTAAATGCAATCACATGTTGAAATTGCTGCCGTTCTGTACCCTAATCATGTAACATTAGTTATGTTAAGAAATATCTGGTTATGTTAAGAAAGCTTCTCAAAATGATGTTATTCTCTCGATGTGGGATAATTTACATAGTATGTGACTTTACACTAACAGATAAAGTCATTGGTAATAATGATTAAATGTTTTATATGTTAGTTTAGTTACTCAGTGCTCAAATTATTAAGATGGGGCCAACTAATGACGTTTAGCACAGTCAGATTTATATAGTTTGCATATACAAGAAATAGTATCTATGGGAAAGACAAATTATGACTGCACAGGCATTATAAAACAAGCTAATGAAATATGCTTAGTCACCTTGTTATTTCTATTATTCTGTTAAGAAATTCATAATTGAATGAGATCCATTTCATCAATCTGAATTTCTAGTCACTAGAGTTATATATAAGCTGGAAGAAGTTTGTTGAAGACCTGTGCTCCGTTGGGAGTTGAAAGGTGAAGAAGAGATATATATCTCCTTGTTGTTATGTGTACTCTGCTAGAGATAAATATTGATAACAATAAAATAATATATATCTTTAATATATCAAATGTGATAGCTTGTTTTTGTTTGAGTATTGGTTGTCTGTACATTAGAGCAGAACACCAATAGTTGTATTACTGACCAGTTTTTCTCTCTTTCTTTTATGTCTGCCACTAGTTGAACCTCATTAATATATGCATAGATCATTCACTATGTAGAGTAAGCATCTTGTTAGTCCCAACTTCCCAGAAATGGCTATTTGTTCCTACACTCATCATCAAACGTGTTTGTTGTCAACCAGGTATCATGCTCCAGATGGATGGGCTTGTCTATAGACAACTACTTTCATGTGTCTAGTTATCAGAACTTGTTATTATGATATGACATTATTATCAGTTCAAATTGATCATGAATCCACAGTCTTCAGACTTAGAACGGGACACTGCAGTCTCAGAGCACACCTCCACAGAATGGGTCTCAGGGACTCGGCAGCCTGCACCTGTGGAGCACCAAAGCAGTCCCCAGAGCACATCCTGCAAGACTGCCCTAGTCTGAGTAGTGAGAGATTGGAGATCTGGCCAACAGAAACAACACGAGATTGGAGATCTGGCCAACAGAAACAACACTACAAGACAAACTATGGGGAACCGGCGAAGACCTCAACCTCACCGCCCTGTTTATGACACATACTGGAGTAGTTGCATAGCAAAAGTTGATCGCAGAAGAAGATCATGAATCAAGGGAGTGGGATTAGTCTAAGACAGAGAAAAAAAACAGCAACAATATGGTTACTCATTACGTTAGTAAAATCTTAACTTCTAAGTCTCTGGCATTATCATCATTCTTTAGAATTCTGAACAAATGAATATTACTATTCTCTATTTTTCCATGAATATAATATGAATGTTTGCTATTTACATTTTTGAAAGACACCATTTTGTTACTTTAGTTATTATACAGACAGAATGTTATCGAAGGATTAGATGTATGCTAAATGCTTTGTTGTTAGTATTATTCCTACTATATTGTACATTTGTTGCTAAGGACGACTGTATGTGTGTGCATCAACTGAATTTGTTTTTAGACTAAACTTTGTATGTGATGTTGAAAGCATTTGATGTGTCAAGCTTTGAATGCTCAAAGGCAAATACTAACTGCAAAAGGATATAATGTTTTGAACAGAACCACATGGTAGATATTGAAGGATGTGAATACACCGTCTTTCTCCTTCTTTTGTATATCGGCCTTTATATAATTCTGGCATAATTCATTCATTACTCCATTTCCTAACAAATCAGTGAATGAAACAAGCAAAACATAGATATAGATTAATAAAAAGTTATTTTATAAATAGACAGTAGCAGGCAGCAAGATGTCTTTATCAATAATGTTATAAAAAGAATAAAAAAATTTTAAAAGACAGACTCATTATGCACACACAAGTCAACCAATTTACATATAAACTACAGTATATCAGATGAAACCAAATAATGAAAAACTAAATGTAAGTGGCAAAAAAATGTTGCTTTTCTTGAAACAACAACATTCATTTATTTGTGTTACATATTCAGTGATCAGCTAGTCAGCCTCTATGTTCAACTGCATTTTTATGCCTACTCTGTTACCAGATCCAAGCATGGACAATGGAGCAAAGTGCGATCGCAAAATATAACTACATGTGAAATGTGATACTTACTAAAAGTTACCAACATCAGAAAACAGTCACCAGCATAAGAAAGAAAGTTGGGACAGAACCTTGCTTTAATTACATTGAGAAACAAGGAATGAAGTGGTCCAGCAACTTAATAAGAATGCAACCAAAGTCCACTGTATAGAGTCTTCTACATCCGGGAGAAAAAGGTGAGCGGTAAACCACCCAAAAAAAATGGATAGATGGCATAGCAGAATCATCAAAACAAAAATAACTATCACCCTATCCAGCGCAAGACAAAAGAAAAACCACAACACTTGGCAACCGCCTGGTAACAGTGTGATAACTAAAGACATCAGCCTCTTTCTTTTCATCTTGGTTGTATCCTTGATAAAGAAATTTGTCTCTGCTGCTACATGTACTATTTTGAAATAATTTGCAGTCATTGTCAAAAATTATTTTTTACTTGTAAATATTCAATCATGAATGTGTACTTAGTTGATAAGACAAGTCAAGGATATCGAATAGTTTCAACTGCATGTCATGTTTAACATTAGAATTGACATGAATAAGTTTATAGAGTGTGAATGATTCCATTATTTTTGTTATCAGAAAACATCCAGGAAAATGTTCCAAGTTGAACATGTCTAGATAAGACTATATATATTATATATATAACATTGGAGCATGTAACAGCAACTAAAACTATCTATTCTTCTGTCACTGACAAAGTCACATGATCACTGATACAACTTAATGATGTCCATACTTCAAGACTAGATCAATCACATATGCAAAATCAGTTTGTACAGTTGCTTACTTTTCTGTACTATTTTATACTTATGTGTCTCAGCTTTGTGTAACCTTAATTGGGCATATATATTCATATAGTCGTGACATGTTCACCTATTTCATAAAAGCATTCTACAACTGACAATAACACAATCTGAAATACAGATGTAAGTACCAACCCATGTCATAAGTTTCAATTTAATAAATTAAGCAGTGTCCAGATTCACAATATTGAAAATGATATTCACTTAAAGCATTTCTTGGTGAACCAAACAATTTATTAAATTTCCAATACACTTATCTGTTGCTCTACATAGGGCACTATTTGTTCAAATGTAAGAACTTATACAAGTTGCATATTTCTGGTAGTTAAAAGTCTCATTGGTTTGACGACAGAATCCTGGTGCATACCATCCAGACTGCCACACTGTCTGTACTTCAACTCTTGATATCACTAACTTTTCAACCTGGTGCTGAATATGCTTGTTAATTACTCGTTTCAGGAAGACTATCTTTGACCATGTACAATTATTTTTGTCCATTTGTTTTCAACATTAGGCCATAAGTTTTATATATTGTTCATTCATTATTCTCTTACTGGTTTGTTTCATCAGCCAATCTTCCCTTTGATTATCATGTTTTTCTGACAAGGGAAAAATAAAATTATTCATTTCTAAAGAATCTTTTGTTCAATTGTCATTTTATTTTACTTAATTACTTTTTTCCTGTGCTGTAAATAAGTGTGTGTGAGAGAGAGAGAAAAAGAAGAGAGGTGGGTGTTTATACTAGTCACCAAGACAAACTACCCATCTTCTAACCTCCTTTCCCTCTTATCTTTTCTTGCATTTCAACTCCCTGCTGTTATTATGAACCCAGCAACCTAGTGGACTTTTGCCTCTTTGATGGTCTTCTCAGAGATGACCATAACTTCTTATCCTCTTAGAGATGATTTCTTGTTTTAGTAACATCAATTGCCCAGCATGTTCGTAGCACTTTGGACGACGGGTGACAAGCCACCTGTGAGTGCGGTTCAATTCTGCGGGCTGGCAGAAAAGTCACAGGTTCTACAGATTTACTGTGTCTGTGGCACCGAACCAAAGGGTTACGATGTCAATGGCACCGAGCCAAGAGCTGAAAGCTAGTGGTTCTGGATCTTTAAAAAAAAAAAAAAAAAATTTTTTTGTGTCCTCATCCAACTTATCCAGGTACTTGTATGTCCAGGACCAGTAGATCCATGTGTTCCTCTGAAGATTAGAACCTTCAATAGACAACATCTACTCATACTGTAGCCTGCCATTTTGAACCTTTGAAACATCAACTGAGAGTCGGGTACAACAATTTAAAAGAAGTTTCAAAGAGCCAATGGAGGGTAGAAGAAACAGCCTCAAATTCCATTATCATACTGGAAGTAGTTGTCTGGTATGCTCCGCTTCATTCTGCAACGACTCTACCATGCTTTGTCAAATATGTAACAATAATACACTTTTCTCATGTTTTCATTCACTACTGAACAATTACTACTTAACCATTTTTAGCAATTTGTTTGTAATTTGCACAAAATAGCATGAGTACTGTAGTTTACAGCAGTGTTACGCTGCAATATTCTATATCATTCACATTTGACCTCAGAGTACATGTGTAGGTTATAGAGTATGTCTTACTAGTTCTTCCACATATTCATCTTTAGATCTCAAATATCTGGTATTTTGTCTTTCCATTTCCCAAGCAGTACAATATTTAATGTTATTTTAATTACACCTTGATGAAGATAAATTACTTAACCACAAAGTTTGACTATACTAAATTAATACGTTAGAAGTTCACAAACTCTGTGAGTAAATGGGCTAAAAAGAAAGTAAATGGGGTAAAAAGAAAATATTGGCATTTTTAATGACATTTTCATCAATAATAAAAATAATCAATGTAATGGTGCTAAACAGGTTAACCCTTTCACACTTCTGAGCTGACATTCTGGCTCTCGCGCTTTTTAGATGAAACAAGGCCTGTATACTAGCTAGTTGAGTATACACTGCACTATAAATGTGTCCATAGGTAAAAACAAATTATGATGTCAAAGGGTTAAACAACAATAATAATTACTTTCAATTCTCAGTGAAACAAATAAAAAATATAAGTACAGATTTTAAAAAACCCACATAAAAATCAATTATAAGTGTTGATAACTTGTCATGCAATTCCCAAAATGGGAAACTTTTAACCAAACTATACAAAAATTGAAGCTGTTTTCTTTGTCAAAGAAATAAAATAAAATACGCACAGTTAATACTTCATGGAGTCTGAGATTGAACAAAGTTTTCAATACATGAGATCAACAAAGAATGTTCCTCATTTGAACTGTATAGTGTCATGTAATATATTTCCACACATACAGGAATGAGAGATCGACAAGTTCTCTGTGTAAGTTCAAACGACATCAAGCTGGTCACCTGTTGAAATAATACACAACATATCTTCAATAACAAGAATAAATACATACAATAAGAATCTGAAAGGAAAGATTATGAATTTATACAAACATTAATTCTGTATTTTCATTGGTTTTTGTACATGGGTCATAAGGTCAGATGTGAGTGAGACAGGTGAAGGACTTGGACAAGAAATAAACAAGAGAAATATAGACCAAAAATGGACAGAGAAGGCAGAAAGAGGCAAAAGATCAGGGAAATAAATAAATGAGAGAGATGAACAGTCAATAAAGAAACAGAGAGGCAAAGGTAATAAATAAATGAGAGAAATTTACAGCCAAGAACATAAGTATAGAGGGATGAAAAGAAAGAAATACAGATAAACATAGACATGCAGCTATTGCTCGAGAGAACAAACCTCACAGCATTTTGAACAGATGCAAAGGTCTTCAGTCTATTTAGCAGATCATTGTTGATTCAGTGTTTTGTTTATCATTCACCCTCTTAGATGACTCAATCTTCATTCCCAAACTAGAAGTTGTTGCTTAATAATCTCTCCGCAACAACAAACCTGCCTCTCACCCTAGCAGAGAAACTCCACCATGATTTATCACTGTGCAACACAGACCAATTGGTTATACATCATTTCAGTACTACAACATGAAGATCTGAGTGTCCATTGACCATTCTCTACAATTGTTGCCAAGGGTAGTGATGTCTTGTCTGTCTATGTAATCCACGATATGCCTCTCCTGATTGTAGTACCATTGTAAAATCAGTAGTGTTTATATCCAGTGGGTAGCGTCTTCTATCTTTAGTTAGTTGTATATAGGTTTAGATAAAAGCATCTGATTTTATTGATAAACAAGTTAATTAGTTTACAGAGTTGAAAAAATGTAACATTCTGGAGTTTCAGAGGCTGAGTTACAAAACGGTGAAGCCGAAATTTATATAAGTGGTACATTTTACGTAACTAGGCTAGGGTTAAATTATAATTTATATGACCTTTCTGAGAAAAACAGTTGAGAAATTCTTGAATCAGTAATTGTTCAATGTGTATTGTAATCTCTATATACAGCTGTACTTTCTCAAGCCGTCGTCTACATTCATTAGTTCAAGTTATACTTAAATCCAGTAGCATTTGGTTAGTAGTAGTTACATAGTACTGGTTCAACTTCAATTACGAGTATAACTAAAATTGTTTTGTTAGTTTTGGGAAGGTGCGGACACGTCTCTAGAGTCCTACGCCACATAACCTGATGTCTGAAGGACTTTAATAAGAAAATATGACACCATTGCAAGTATAATGACAGCAGTTTCAGCATATCAACACTAACAACAGATGATTTCCTCATGTTTTCACTCCTTGATTTTTTCTACTTGGTATATATACAAATCAACAAATATCAAAGCAGGCATTGAAGTGGGATGCAAGGGTTCAAGAAAGAGAGGTCGACCTAAAGAGACCCTGGAACGAATTTTGCTGAGAGAGGCAGGAAATATCGGTCTCAATTCCATGGAGGAGATTGAGCGAGTTGCCCAGGATAAATTGGTATGGAGAAATTACTTGCAGGCCCTATGTAACATATAACGAGAGGAATTATTATTATTATATATACAAATAATGAACATAAAATGGGACAATTTCAGGAGAGGTGATGATATCCTAGAAAAGACAAAATAAAAAAATAGAAGATGTGAGATAATCTGGGTATACACCAATAAGTAATGATAAAAAAATCATAAATCAGGCATACGAAGTGGGAGGAGGTACATGGTTCAAGGACACCATATGGAAATTCTGAAATGAATTTTACTACTGAGAGAGGTGATAAATATCAAATGTAATTCCATTCCATGTGTTCTAACAATTCTTCTACTAGCTAACTCAAGTATTTCAATGTGAGTATGTTTGGAATTCTTTTCCAGCAGACAGAATACATAATGTAATCATTCAAACATACAGACAATATACTCACCATCTTGAGTGTATGTTTCTAAAGACAGTCTGTCTAACTTATTCAACATTTTCTTGACAGAACTTTCTGGAAAAGCATGAAGTACAAATATATATATATAAGAGGTGCATTCAGTCAGTTCAATCTTCTGTGTTGTAAGATCGATAAATAGTTGCTCCTTTATTTCAAATAGTTGCTCCTTTATTTCATATTAAGATGGTCCAGAATTCAAATTTGCAGGAATAAAGAGGACTTTTTTCCTATTACAAAGGTAGGTATACTGTATTTTCTTCTAAAATATGTATGCTATTAGAGACTTTCTCACACCTATACCATTTACAACAATGTGTTATTATATCTTGTTTCTTTGTGTTGAAAATATTTGTTTATTCAGACAAAAAAAATATATAAAATGTATACAATTTTTAAAACTTCAAATTAAATTTGGACAAAAAAATTACATTATAAAAAGGCAGAAATACAGTATGTGTCATTTATTCTTCACTATAAAAGACATTCTAAAATCACATTTAACAAAATAACCATAGACATTCTCTTACCAATAATTCCAGCATCAACAAAATCATCCCCTTGATTTTTCCATGTCTCCAGTTTCCGACGCACACAGGTTGCAATTAGTGCATCCATCAGTTTAGCCTGAGATATTTTAAAGATTTATATTATTCAGATTGAATCTACTGGAATATATCAAATACAATTATCAAACTAATGATGATGACACCTGTGTGAAGCTCAAGGTTTGATATTAGGGAGATCAGAATACTTCTTCTTCGAACGCTCCATATCTGTCACTTGTTAAAGCACTCTTTGTGACTTGTATGTGATTTGAGCCTAATAGTGATTGTACATGGTGCCATCTATGCACCTACAGGTAGGCCGGCAATCCGATTTCTGCCACACTTTTTATTTACTAGGGTAGCTTCCTAGGCCCCTACCTCAGTCGCCTCTTACGACATGCCTTGTAGGTCGTAGTGTTACTATTCTTTGCTCCCCTTGCGATCCCCAACAACACATCAGAATACAATCAATAAACTGTATCAATAATGTTTCAAACTTCACTGTGTCACACTTACATTGATTTAATGCTGATAATTTTTTTCCAAGATTATATTTGAGCTTAATGCATGCCAGTACATCAACATTACAAATGAATCAACAAAATAGGGTTAGGACAATTACTTCAGTATAACTATGCGCTATTTGTCATGAAAGTAAACTTATTCTACTGAACCTAGATATTTTATTATCATTTGGTAAGCGAAAGTTATTTTTAACGCAAGTTTTTCAATGGTAGCTGCCATTACTTTGAAACCTTACAATTATTTTTAAAGTCTTGCGGAGAAGAGGAAGACCATGGAGAAGATGGACTCAAAATGTGACTGATGACTTGAGCATGACGGTTGCAAAGTGATCTGCCCTATGAGAGAGGGAAATTCCAAAGGACTGTTAGGGTGGCAAAGTTCTGCTCAGAACAAGCTATTTGATGATGAAAGGATAAATTCATATAAATAAAAGGATGAATAAGAGTTGTACAGACACTAGAAGATAGTCTAACTGATTTGTTAACCTTTATTCCTCTATTCTAGTAGTACTTAAATAACAAATATTTATTGCATTATCATAAAACACCTGTATGCAGTTAATTGAACTGTCAGATGTCCTTGACCTGTACCTGTATCATCACAGAAGAGATGTATGCAGTTAACACTATCATCATAGCACTCTGGACATGTCCATAAGTGATCTGATACCCGCCTCAATAAACCCAGTAGCTTCCAGCGGCCCAACATGCCAGTTCGATGTTGATTAATCTATATTTTCGCTTATCTGGTATGTCGTTCTTTTCGGGCTGTACCAATATCTCAACACCCATCTTTCTTAATCTGGTCAGCAACTGGGATCACAACAAAAGGTATGCAATTAATCGCACTGTCAATGTCTTTGACTTGTACTATATCGTCACAGAAGAGCAGTATTCAATTAATTGAACAGTCAATGTTCTTGACATGTTATGAACATGTATATTCATCAGCAATAATCAGCAAAATATGTACCATTAACACAGTGACTACTACATTAAAAAACACACTGGATACATTTTTTTTCACTTTTTCCCTCCTCAAGGTGTATGTACAAATTAAGATATCTTTTTTTTAATTTTTCTATGAAATTTGAAGAAAGACATTTAATTTTGTAGATAAATAAAAGTACTTTTATCACATAGTAACTCAATATGAAAGATTAAACCAAGGACTAGTAAAGATCAGAATGATCTATGGTAAGTTTAGTGCAAATTTTACAATGAAGCAAATCATGGCACAATCTGTGGTACAGATGGCCAAACAGGACTGACAAACTGGTGCATGCTGCAGAATTTGGTAATCAATGTGTTAATGAATACTGGCTAACATGATATTTACCTCCTTTGAGTAGATCTGTAAAAGTTTGGTAACAGGTTGACCCTGTGATTCTTCATGTTTTTCATCACAAATAAACTGCAGCATGAGAGTTGGAGGAGGATCATTGTCTCCATCCCATGGGTGATCCTGATATTTCCATGACATCTCAGCAAACGGTACATACAAGAGAAATTCCTACAATGATATCAAATGGAGACTGTTTCACAGAACCTTGTTAGCATTAATAAATTATCTCAACGGCATAAAGTTTTAATTTTTAGATTAGTCGTCAGATCATCGCCACTGCACATCAAACCAACTAATCCATAAGTGTTCCAATCTATTCCTCAGTATGTCTCTCAACATGTGCAACTAATGACTTCAGTTTTATGTTGGTTTACTATTCTTCTTTGGCTTCCAGTATATTGTGTTCTAGTTAGCTACACCACATTTGATTAGATATTCTAGCAGTTTCATTAGTGTTGCAGATTCATCCCCATTCCTTAAACCATTTACAATCCTTCTTTCCTGTAGGGAATTCAGAATATCAGTCTGTTCCATTGCTCATCTGCTTTCTACATCAGCCACGTTCACAAACTTTTTGCCACGTTTATTCCCATTTAGGCCTGCAAGTCCTAATAGAACCCAAAAAAACTAATTTTTGTCGACCTAGACTACTTCAGAGACTTCAACTATTGTCCCCTAGTCCTAACTGTCTCAGTCTTGCTGGGCATACTCATTGAGTCACTGAGAAAATATGCATGCATAAAAGACTGACTCGAGCAAAACCATTGCTTTAGTGACAGCTATGATTTCCATAATCAGACTACTTGTGGAGATGGCAAAACCACCACTGTCTTCCTTCGCAACAGAATAAAGATTTCATGAAGTAAATTAGTATCAATTATCTCGACAATAATACTCCCAAGGTCATACACCTTGTTGTGGTTGAGGCGGTGCCATGTGCACCTCAGTGAACCAGTTCGCTTACTGATGGTCAGAAGTTTATTAGTTTACAGAATTGTCACCACCGTCCTTCGTGCAGACAGATATGTGCTCTGTCTCGTTCAGCACATGGTGAAGAGTGCATGCTTATAGTATCCATAGCTTGCTGGTTAAACAAACTTTTCATACTTACTAGAAGAGTAAGTATACTAACAGAACTGAGGGGGAAATCAACAAATGTGAAGGTGAAATAAATAAAAAGTGATAGTCTGACACTTCCTCATAGCACAACCAGCTGCAATCCTATGTTAAACTAGAGACAAAAAGGTTTAATACTAATAGTATTAGTAGTATATACAAACATAAAAGATTAGAACATGACCAACTGATTGAATTGGAATATTATTGGATTTTCTTTGAATGAAAGGTAATGATACATTTCTTTGCTGAGAAACATAGATAATGGAAAATAAAAAAAGTTTACATTACAAATAACATTTCATTTGTATCTTGTAACCATGTAATAACAGAAGATGATAAATATGAAACTGAAGTTTTAAAATAAAAACAGAATTGTAATGACTAAAAATACAATGAAAACCATGGGAAAGATCCTGACCACCAAAAAATAAATGTAAAATTGAAAGTGAACAAGTGTTATACACATATTCAACATGTCTATATGAATGTGGACAGATTGACATCGAACACAAATTTGTAAGACAAAACTGAGGCCTTGAAAATGTAAATACATAGAAGAATGAACTGCATTTAATGGACACAACAGCAGACAAATAGAGAGATCCTGTAATGAGAATATAATTACTGAATGAAATAAAGCAAAAATAAAGTCCACTATTTTGCCACATAAAAGATGGGGCACTCTGCTGAAGACCATACTAGAGTGAAGGATTGAAGGCAGACAGGCAAAATAAGACAGTGTTACAAATGGGAGGGTAATATTTAGAGGTGGATAAACAGCAGTCTGTCAAGAGTGTACCTGCCTGGTGAGAGACAGACAGTATTGGAGATTCATTGCAGTCAATTATTGATGAGGAAAAGGTGCATAATCTGAATGTATTTTCTTCTTCTTCAAACATTTCAGATCACAACTTGTTAAACCACTCTTTGTGATCTATATGTGAATGTCCTAAGAGTGATTGTACATTGTGCCAGTTATGCGCCTACAAGTAGGCCACAGCACATCCGATTTCTGCTACACTTTTATTTACTTGGGTAGCTTCCCTAGGCCCCTACCTCAGTAATCTCTTACGACATGCCTTGTGGGCCACAGTGTTACTATTCTTTGCTCCCCTTGCAAGCCCCGGCAACACAGGCGAATCTGAATATAAGCCAAGATGTTGACTAATGTAGATAATTCATTTTCCGAATAGTACTCAACACAAGTTGACAACTACAAACATTAGAAGTGAATATTTCTATATGCAGTAGACTCACATCTTTCTCTGTGTTGAAGATAGATACTCCTTCTGTGTTGATACATATGCTAACTCTCATATCTGATTTAGGAAGGATAAATCTACGGATGCCTGTCATTTTTGTTTCCACATATCCATTAAAGAATGCACCCCTGAAATGAGAAGCCAAGTCTAATATATCAGAGACATAAATGACAGTAATACAGGAATACAATATCATGGTTAAACACAACTAAGTTCATTCTACTCTGAACAGACTGATTATATGTTCAGTTTCTTTCAGTCAATGCTCAAGGTTACACAAGCTGAATATAGTGCTGTCTCAAACTACATCAAGCATAAGTGGGTGTTGAATATTCTTTTCATCAATTAGCTGTCAACCAGATGGAACTATTCCAGCCATCTAGTACAGACTATTGTCAAATATCGTAATCCACTTCAGGAATTATTTTTATGTATTTTGACAAACTTTGTGATTTGGGAACACACAACAATTAATGAAACAAGTGGATTTCATATAAAAGTTAGGGATTTGAATTTAATTTGTTGGTATAGAGTCGTGTATTTTGATGACAGATATTTTAATATCCTTCAGTCAAAATTCATTAGACATCGTTCGACATTGCAGTGAGAGATTGAAGTGTTGAAACATTATGCACAATGCGTAATAATGGTTTTGATCAAATGTTGACTGCAATTGAATTAAGATGTGACCTCTCAAGAAAGAGAGACACCCCAGTTATCCTGAAAGATGAGTACAAGAGGGTGTATTTTAAAATACACAAAACTTTTTCACAATTTTTGACTGTCAAAAATTGTCAATATTTTCTAAAGCGTTCCCAGAAGAATAGTTTTCTAGACTGAAGGAATCTTATGGGAAGAATTTTTATCTAGTGAGACTGAGATCTGAATTGAAGACTATGTTTGTATCCCAATATTTTAAAGAATTATATATCTCCGAAATTCACAGATTTATTTTGAACAAAGAAATTTACAGTGGCCTATCAGAACTACACAAACTTTATGAATTAATCTTAACACTTTCTGTGTCCTTATCATTAGTCGGTCGTTTGTTTTCTGTGCTAAAAGGCATAAAAATATTTGAAGAAACTCCCAAGGGCAGTGCCATCTTTCAGCTGTTGATGTTGATAGAAAAGGACATCCTTGCTGAGACAAAAAATGATGATTTCTACAACAAAGTCACAGAGAATTTCAGCAGAGAGATTCTGTTCCACCTCTTTTTGATAAGATGATGTCTCTCTTTCTCACACAGATGTCCATGAATAGAGCAAAAAAACAAAGACAAAATTACATGCTCTTCTTGCAAACTTGAGCATCATCATTATCACATGAAGCAGTCATCAAACATTACAATTTGTGGCATCTTGTACAGGAGCAAGAAACTCTCTTCACGTTGTCTCAATTTATGACATTTGAAGTAGTTCCATGCTTTTCATGTCAGATTTCACAGTTCTTAGTCAAGTTGTCATTGATCTGCCTTTCTTTCATCGTCTCTTCAGAATTAAAACATAGTAATTTTGATGATGCCATCAATATCTTGTATGCGGATATAACCAATCCAAATTTGATCATCCAGGTATTATTTTGATGTGCATATTTTTCCTCCAGGAAAGTAGTTCTTTGCTACTGACTGTGTACTGCCAAAATATTCTGACATTTCTGTTTTCAGAATATAAGAAAGAATGATAGTTTGATCATTTATTTGTTCTCCGTCACTCTAGCATTCTGCACAATATAGTAGCATAAAAAATTAATAATGTTAGTGTATTCATTATGCTGTTCTTTGTTTTTTAGTTTGTCTTACTAGATATGATTAGTTGTTTCATAGTGAGGCAATTGTAATTTCTCAAAGCTAGGGAACTAAATTTAAACATTTCTCTCTCTCTCACGATCCCTGAATATAAACATTTGGTATCTGGAAAGTAAAAAAACATAAACTCTCACCCATAAAATGGATATGTCCAAAGCACTGCCAAATACTTTCTATAAAGTTGTGTCAAGTTGGATGCAATATGTTGAAGTTCCTCACTTATACGTATATGTGCCTCCATGAAGGACTCCTCACATGGTGTTTGGTTTAAATGGCTACGATTGAGAAATCTGAAGCGACTCTGAACATACATGTGATCTGGGTAGAACTTGTCAAGGTTTGATCTGCAATTGTGAAATCAGTTTATATAACTATATACACTTATCAGTTTATATGGTTTTTCATAACACATTCCTGTAATGTTTGACTGGTCTCTAAAACATTTTTGATCAGAAAATCCAAAATTAGAGACATAAAATATAAAAACAGGAGTCCCAATAGATGTACAAATAAAGAAAACAAGAACCCCAAAAGAAATTAGAGCCCTCCAACTACAAATAAGTTGAATAACCCCATATAAAAATATACATAGCACTGTAATGTCAAAAACTCAAAAATAGTCCAACATTAATACTGAAAGGACATGCAAGAATGTACCTTCACACACATAACAGAAGGAGGGAGAATGAATACAAGAAATTAAAAGTGACACAGATTATGAACAATTAAATATGTTTGGACCTCTGCAAAAATAAAATAAGTCATCTTGTTAGACCAGTGTCAACAGCCTTTGCTATATGTAATACGTAAGATATTCTTTTGATCAAACTAAAACTTCACTAACCCAACTGGCATCCATTTAAAAAACCAAAGGCATAAAACTAATTTTATCTCCTAAAGTGTCCATTTGTAAACTTTTCATCTACTGAACTACAGGGAAAACATATGTAACACTTGATGATTTCCATTATCTGTGTGCTTGCTCATTGTCTGTGTGTTTATTTGTTTGAATGTTAATACATTTCTTATGTTGTTAAATATATTTCTGGTCAATCCTATTCTCATCTTAGCTTTCATTTCACTTCTACCATTTTCATTATTATATTTCCAAGGTATACAAAACTTGATACTTGTTTCAGTGTCTCATCCTCTATTCATATGTTCAACTTTTTATTTTAGTTTCTTTGGCTTATTACTATTAATTTTTCTCAAAGTTGATGTCTAGTCCATATAATTTAACTCTGTTATATACTTAGTGTACCTATTCGTGTTAGTTTTCAACTAACAGCAAAGTAGCGTAGTTGTTAGTGAACTTGTTTCTTAGGCTAGTGATCCAGGGTTCAGGTTCACAGTGGGCGTGGGATACTTTTTCCACTGTAACAGCTCTCAGGTCGACCCAGTCTCAATTGGGTATCACCAAAAGCACTTGGAAGTAAAGACGGTTGGCATGATGTTGACCACATCACCCATTGTGTGTTGACGGTCAATGAAAAGTACAAGCCTTAACCGTATTACCAATATACTGAGGTATGAAAAAGGGTTCCTTTACCTTTTTTTTACTTTTACCATTAATGGTGAAATGCTTTCAAAGTTACTGTTAAAAACTATGTCAAAATATACCTATATAATATATCAATTACCTATATTCAGCTAGAACATGCTGAGTTGGTTTGTATGTGCCAAACTGAATCAAAGCTTGCAAGCCTGCCAGATAGTGGTAATCCTCTTCATGGAGAATATAGCGTCCTTCAATCACTTTATACTTGCCTTCATGGTATAGAAGACTTAGAATTTGTTCATTCTGAATCTATGAAATGAAAATAAGAAAAATAAACAACAATAATAAAAACATACATAAAACCAAACATACACTAATGTAACAGTACAAGATCAGATAGAACATACACTAATGTAACAGTACAAGATCAGATAATACATACACTAATGTAACAGTACAAGATCAGATAGAACATACACTAATGTAACAGTACAAAATCAGATAGAACATACACTAATGTAACAGTACAGATCAGATAGAACATACACTGATGTAACAGTACAAAATCAGATAGAACATACACTAATGTAACAGTACAGATCAGATAGAACATACACTGATGTAACAGTACAAAATCAGATAGAACATACACTAATGTAACAGTACAGATCAGATAGAACATACACTGATGTAACAGTACAAAATCAGATAGAACATACACTAATGTAACAGTACAAGATCACATAGAACATACACTAATGTAACAGTTCAGACTCCAGATAAACATACATGATGTAACAGTACAAAATCAGATAGAACATACACTAATGTAACAGTACAGATCAGATAGAACATACACCGATGTAACAGTACAAGATTGTTTTTCTAATCTAATCTCTTTTGTCTATTGTTATATGTTTCAACTTTCCTTTACAAATAAAAACAAATCTCCTCTCTCTAATTTCAACAATTATATTTTTTCTTCACTCACAATTTGACCTGTTCTCAGTATGTCTTTATTAGACATGACATTCATAACATTTTTCTGCAAATCTACATATCTGATAATCAATTTAAACTGATATTATCAACTCCAATCCATCACGAAAAAAAAAGATTACAATAATAAAATAACAAGCAACATCAAAAGTTGGCCAGAAATAAGTATATATATACTGGAAATATAGCCTGATCTAACCTGTTGCTCCTGCTCCTTACTAACAAAGACATCTCTCTGCACCATCAGGACTGGTTCACCTGAAATGAAATATTATGTGCTAACTGCTATATCAACAATGTCATTACTGTTTCTATAGACACACCTACAAAATGTACAGAACAATTATAAATCATATGACCATACTTTGCAATGATAGACGAGATTGTGAAGCAATAACAATGAACAATATGACATTATGTGTTTGTTATCAAAGATACAAACAAATGTAACATACTTTGATGTATTTCATCAAATGATGCATCTGTATATAGAGCACAAAGCTCATCCCATTTCTGCACTACTTGAAATGGATTATGGTGCTTCTTGAGACGTAATTCTGCAACAGAAAAAGTAACTATTAAGATTCTTTATTTGTGTCATTATAATTGCCATTCTTCTTCTTCTAACTATAGCTGCATGTTTTCCTTCTTGGGAAGCTGTGGTCAGTCTCTCTCTCTCGATCGTTCTTTTTCTGCCATTTTTATCATTCTTATTGTGATATATAAACAGCCTTTGCCAAAAATGTTTGTTTTACGTCACAATCTTCAGTACCATTTGGAGCTCTAGTGCTTGTCCTCGGCGCTGTGTGCGACTTCAATCAGCATTTACTGGGTTTGCTCTCCGTCAGCCTTTGACTATCCCCAAGCAATCTGAAAGGCAGCAGGTTGCTCTCAGTCTATAAAGTCTGCATTAAAAAAATGCTGGAATAGACTTCCATATAAGGTGTTTTGGATAAATAGGCATGTTGAGAGGAGGTCTCGTCTAGCTTGTCTTATTCCAGGACACTCCAACAACACAAGCTGTACTGTTTTGTGTGAGTAATCACAGTTTCTGCAATGTGATGGGTGAAAATATATGAGAATCAATCCAGCAATTTAAGGAGTATGGAATTACACGGAAAAACTAGCTGATGACTGAGCTATATGGAAAACAACATTAAGCAAAGATGAAAACTCTTTTAAAATGGAATGTAGACATAAGCTTGAAAGCAAGAGAAACAAGTACAAACTCAAAAGTTGTTACAGTTACACACTTGTCAATGACCAATATATATACTGGCATCGATTGGGTAGAAAATAGTCAACTAGAAGATTTGGATTTTGCAGATGATATTATCTTGTTAAGTAGAAACAACCAAGATATGCAAAGAAAAACAGACAACTTGTCATCTATAGCATCAAAAGTTGGACTGCAGATAAGCTATGAAAAACTAATATAATGAAGACACCTATGGCAAGTAATGCAGATATCACACTGGAATCTAAAATGATAAAAATAACAGAGCAGTTCACCTATTTAGGTAGCAATTTAGGAAATGTTAAAAAGAAATTATGATACGAATTGGCAAAGCAACATCAGCTTTAAAAGTCTAAATAAAATATGGAACTGCAAGTTATATAGTATTAAAACTAAATTGTGAATTTTCAATTCAAATGTAGTATCAATCCTAACATATGCCAGCGAGAGTTGGAAAATAACTAAAGATATAGAAAGCAAGTTGAATGCATTTGAAAATAGATGTCTGCGAAAAATAATTAATATAAAATGGAACGAATTCAGGAGTGATGAAATCAGAGACATGTCTGGTCAACCACTAGTGACAACTGTTATAAGAAAGAGAAGATGGAGATATGTTGGGCACACCTTGAGGATAAATGATCAACGTATATCAAAGCAGGCATTTAAGTGGGATGCAAAGGGTTCAAGAAAGAGAGGTTGACCTAGGGAGACCCTGAAACGAACTTTGCCGAGAGAGGCAGGAAATATCGGCCTCAGTTACACGGAGGAGATTGAGTGAGTTACCCAGGATAGAGCTATATGGAGAAATTACTTGCAGGCCCTATGTAACGTATACGAGAGGAATTATTATTATAATATATATATAAAACAATGCAGAACAATCTTTCTTATATTGTAAACAAGGATCTTTTTTATATTTACTGATAAAAATGATACCCAAAATGTTCAGATCCAACGGTCTTATAGAAATATACCCGAGTCCCTAAGGTATTTGAAACAAACTTATAAAGGCATAAAGTTGACTAAACAAGCACATACCAAGAACAGGAGAAATGAGCCAAAGGCATAAAACATCACTAGCCTCCTGGGGTAGATTTTGCTCCAAAATGACCAACTGTAAGAGACCAGAGCACTGTGTGATGGGAGCATCCTCTAAAGTGAAGTGGATTCCTGTTTTATCCCTCAAGAATACGACCAGGCTCATCACTTTAAAAGAAAAATATCAACAAAATATTAGCACAAAGATTTAGCAACTTTCCAGGCATATTTATAATAATCTAGCGGTAGAGAGATTATCGATATAAGGGAAGACTGCAGTAAAACTGTAGCACTGGTGAAATACATTAAAAACAAAGTACTGAAGTTTTACAAAATACAAAAACAAAACACAGCAACATTTTGATCAAAAGGCCTTTATCAAACAAAGGATACCACAGAAGTGAAGGAATTCACATCTTACATGACACACAACATATAGAATGAGACAATAAATCTATGCCTAAATGAAAATTTCAAGATTTCATTTAGTAATTTATTGTCTCATTCATATTCATGTGAAGAAGTGAATTAATGAATGTCTAAATGAAAAATTTCACGATTTTCATTTTAGTGCCATTAGAAATTTATTGTCTCATTCCATATGTTGCATGCCGTGTAAGAAGTGAATTTCTAGAAGTGAATGGCCCTAAAATGAAAATAATTTCAATAGTTTTCATTTTAGTGCCATTAGAAATTTATTGTCTCATTACATATGTTGCATGCCGTGTAAGAAGTGAATGGCCCTAAAATGAAAATAATTTCAATAGATTTTCATTTTAGTGCCATTAGAAATTTATTGTCTCATTCCATATGTTGCGAGAGCCGTTGTAGCGTAGTTGTTAGTGAACTCGCTCCGCAAGGCTGGTGGTACGGGTTCAGCTCCGCAATGCGCATGGAATTTTTCCCACCACGACGGCTCTCAGGTCGACCCAGCCTCAACTGGGTACCAGACATGCTCTGGGAAAGTAGAGGCGGCCGGCGTGATGCTGACCACATCACCCATTGTGTGCCGACACGACGGTCAATGAAAAATACAGGCCTAACACTGTATTGACCTATATACCACGAGGTATGAAAGGGTACCTTTACTTTTTTTTCCATATGTTGCATGCCGTGTAAGAAGTGAATTTCTTCACTTCTGCTAAATCTTTTGCTTGATAAAGGCCTTTTGGTCTAAACTTTGCTGTGTATTGTAACTGTTTTTTGTAAAACTACAGCATTTTGTTTTTGCATGTTTCGCCATAGCGATAGAGAGAAAAGAAAATGAAAGGAGGAAGAAAATATTAAACCATATTTCAATCACAGTGATAATGTTGACGGTCAAGGGGAACAAAAGAGAAGTAGATAAAACAAAAATTGTGTTCCGTAAAATCTTGATGTTACTTACCGTCATCAATATTGTACTCCTGCATGAGAAGTTGATTTCTCTCCCCTGGTTCTTCATCTAAACTCTCATCTCTGTTCATTCTCTGAAAAAAATATAAATGTTAATCAGTGAGGTAATCATACATCATTTTCTATTTACATTGATCAATTTTTCAACTGTTCTATCAAATTAAAGCCACACATACATTAAGAGAGGCTGAATACTGGCGATTGAGCGGAGATCACATAAGAAGAGCTGAGGAGCAGATATAGAGATAGGAAGACTTGATGAGTTGGAGGCCATGCAATAAGAAGAGAGAAGCAATACATGCTATGTAAAAAATGCATAAATCTAGTTTTGTCTTTCTATCAAATCCCTTCCAAAGGCTTTGTAGTTCTTTTAATTTCTGCAGAACCATGTTTATACTTTTATTTCCTTTATAACAGTTCTGTCGCTTGTTAGGAATAAACCAAATAGTCAAAACTATCATGGGAGTCAAGTTTCAACAGAGACAAGGTAGTTGATGATGATGATGAATTTGTCTTTACTTGATGCCTTTTTGTTCTTCAAGAAACTAATCACTTATAATTTCTTTAGTTAATGTTTTCTAATCAACTAAGATATTCCTAAAGACCGGCGGCATTTCAGTGAGATAAGAGTGTGGTTCAGGTTTGGTTAATATGTTAGAAAAATGTGTTGTCTGTCTTGCATCTTGTTCTGGCTCTGTGAAAAGTAGTTGGCCTTGACTATCTCCAATGGGTTTGTTGTTGCAGTGTCTCTTACTTCCATTTAATTACTGTTGTTAGATCTTGTCTTATGTGTTTTGATAACCTTTTCTGCTGTCCTATCAGAAACAATTGTTTAGGAGCTAAGCCGAACTTTTACAAGGATTTACATGTCTAAGTCATTCTTGATAAACAGATTCCATCACCATGATTAAAGTTGTTGTACTACAAACATAAAATCTACACTAAATGAATAAGTGGTACAATTAAGAGCATTGTTTATGATTCATAACTGACAATTCAATTTCAATCATAATCATTGAATACAAAGAGTTGAATAACTTTATTATAGTAATTAGCTTCATTTTTTTAATAATATTAATGTTTGGTGAACTGATCTACTTACATTTTTTCCCTGATCAGTGGCTCTGAGAGATGTTTTTCAGTGTCAATCAAGAATGCAAGCTGAGTGTATTTTTAATATAATACTGTACAATTGTACAGTGTTTGAGTGTATAAATATTAGTCACTTTGTAACTTTGTTAATTTATTATTATTGTCAATATTCATTATATTGTCAGTCAACACACCCTATTTCTAATTCCAAGTCTAAACATGCTAAAAAGACTTAGACTGACTATCAGAATCACTGTTTAAAGTTAAAGAGTCTTGCCTGGCCATAAAGATCTACAAGATCCAGTCATTACATTTTATATCGACAATAACGACCGCAGGTCTTGATCTAACCATAGATGTGTCACACTGACAACTGTGACTCAAAGTAGAAGCGTCTGTGTCACTGAATGTATACAAGCTGTGACTGGGTGACCTAGATCACACGACACCGACATTATTATGATATCTAAATACAGAAACCAAGTGTGAACTCGGATACCAATTTTGTGTGTCCGAAGTTAACTCGAGACATCGTAAAATAACTGATGAATTGTAAACATTTTATTGAGTTTTAAGTAACTGGTGCTGGTGTGAAGTTGATATATTTACCTACCACTAATCATCCTGACTATGTCAATACTTACTTATTGATCGTATTTAATAAGTATAACAAGCTAGCAAAAACATTATCGCTTGTTTGACTCAAGACAAAGTTTGAGTCGACGACTAGCGGACTTTTCTAGTTAATAACAATTACAATGCATCCCACGAACTACAATTAAAGATAATGAAAACCAAACTAAACCACAAGAAACGCATATATTACCTCTTTTTTCTCTGCCATCACTGCTTCTTAATCAAAACGTCCGTAACATATTGCACCAGTTGATTGCAAATAACAATATGGTGTAGTGTATCTTCTGCTGAGTTCTCGAGCGAGTGAAGTAACAGTTTGGCAGTTAGCTCATCATGCACAGCTTACACACCGAGTTACCGTCCGTGTACTGAGAACTTTCATGTCCGGTACGGAACTGCTCTAGTAAGTTATGTTATGTTATGCGATCGACGTCACGGCACATTGTGCATTCCCATGCATGCTCTGTCCTCCGGTGCAGCAGCCATCCTAAAGTCCATTTGCTCACCGTACCCATGAGAAGTTGATTACTATATCTTCTCTCTCTACCACGAAGACGACACTGTCTGGCATGTCCACACTTAACGCCTAATTCTCGAACTCGTTCCAGTGTCTGAGACGTGCCCATGTCACATAATTGAGAGCGTACCGCATTGATGATATCGGCTCTGTCCATACTTCTGCCCGTTTGAGTCGGGGCATTGTTTGCAAGAAAGTCTGCACGCTCGTTACCCTGCACTCCAGCATGTCCAGGTGTGTACAGCCAAGTCATTTTCTTGAGATGTGATCTCCGAATGCTGTCCACCCATTCCACACGCATACTTCCAGATTCAATCAGTTGAAGCATATTCATCGAGTCTGATATGATGATCGTATGGGTAACCTGTTGCTCAGCCACCCATGACAGAGCCCTGGAGGCAGCAGTGATCTCCATAGTCATGCTCGATGTCGTTGTCTCGAAAGCTCTAGTAAGTGAGTGTTGCCGGCATGCCAGACTTGCACACATTAGTAAAACAATTTTCGTCTCACAAACACAAACCATATCACCTCCATTGACAAATTAAAAGTGCTCCTATAGTATCTCGTTAATGCATTAACTTGATTAACTTCTAATTTTCTCGCTTTGTCAGTTCTCTATCAGTATAGTTGTATTTGACTAAGTAACTTATTATTTGTAATTTCCTTCAACCGAAGCAATCGATGATTTGAATGAGAAGAAACATTAATGAAATGATGGACAAATAACAGTTTTCCAAAATATACTACCATAGCAAGGGATAGTAAAGGTTGGAAATCCATTACCAACGACAGTTGGTGTGGAGATGACACTTGACCTCATTTGACAACCAAAAATGCATTTTGGACTAACGGACAAAGTGGTTATTCTTGACGAACCATCAGTATGCATACTCTGATATCTTGGGGGATGGAGACTGATCTCCTATGGGTTTGCCCGGAGTGCGAGACGTCAGTTTCGTAACTAATATTTTTGACGATGTGAACTGTTGACAGTGACTGTCCAATACAAGTCCTTTAAATTATGATAATGCATATGTGCAACATTCTTCTAACTGAGATTTTTTTTTCCGATCCAGAAGCACTTGAGCTTTTAGCTCTTCGACTCGGTGCCATGGAAATCGTAACCCTTCGGTTCGGTGCCACGAACACCGTAAATCTGGGGAATCTATGGCTTTTTCTGCCATCCCGCGGAATTGAACCCGCACACACAGAGGATAGTCACCCGTAGTCCAACGCGCTACGAACACGCTGGGCAGACGGGCTCTAACTGAGATTAGATAGTTTACCATGTCAGGTCCGTCAAGTTGTCGTAAAGCTCCTAGTATTTTTCTTTACCAGACATTTATCGTATCGGATCACTAATAGTGTCGTCAAATTCCTAATTCTCTTTGGTCCAGATATTTGACATGTCAGATTATCAAATCCTCTGTCAAGTCCCTAGTCTTCTCTCTATTTCGCTCTCTAGAATGTGACTTCCCTGACGCGGGCAGTAACAAAGGTGCGTCTTTTTTTCTGTTGTACTGACCGTTCTATGTATTGTGTTTAAGCTGTGATTAATTCTGCTCACGGCTTCTCATTTACATTTATTGTGCGCTCTTTAAGCAATTTGCACAACTTTTTTCAGCGCATGCTTAGTTCCTGAGCAACTGTTCTCGTCCATCTAGTTTTGGATTTTACGTTTATCCTCCGGTGTGCATCTCAATGCCCGAATCGTGAATGCCTTCGTATCTTACTCTTGTCTGTTTTTAATATCAGATCCAGCTTCTCATTCGTGGCTGATAAAATTTTAAAGAGACATTCTTCTTCTGGACTAGACATTTGCTATGTGAGATCATCAAACTTGCAGTGAGCCTCTAAATTACTTAATTTACATGCGTAAGCTAATTTTTTTCATTGTGTTAATGGGAGAGAGTAAAAGACTGAAACGAGAGGGTGGAGAGAGAAATGGACAATAAATTATAAGTGAGTAGCTTACATTTTTTTCATTGTGTTAATGGGAGAGAGTAAAAGACTGAGAGGGTGAGAGAGAAATGGACAATAAATTATAAGTGAGTAGCTTACATTTTTTTCATTGTGTTAATGGGAGAGAGTAAAAGACTGAAACGAGAGGGTGGAGAGAGAAATGGACAATAAATTATAAGTGAGTAGCTTACATTTTTTTCATTGTGTTAATGGGAGAGAGTAACAGACTGAAACGAGAGGGTGGAGAGAGAAATGGACAATAAATTATAAATGAGTAGCTTACATTTTTTTCATTGTGTTAATGGGAGAGAGTAAAAGACTGAAACGAGAGGGTGGAGAGAGAAATGGACAATAAATTATAAATGAGTAGCTTACATTTTTTTCATTGTGTTAATGGGAGAGAGTAAAAGACTGAAACGAGAGGGTGGAGAGAGAAATGGACAATAAATTATAAATGAGTAGCTTACATTTTTTTCATTGTGTTAATGGGAGAGAGTAAAAGACTGAAACGAGAGGGTGGAGAGAGAAATGGACAATAAATTATAAATGAGTAGCTTACATTTTTTTTCATTGTGTTAATGGGAGAGAGTAAAGACTGAAACGAGAGGGTGGAGAGAGAAATGGACAATAAATTATAAATGAGTAGCTTACATTTTTTCATTGTGTTAATGGAGAGAGAAAAAGACTGAAACGAGAGGGTGGAGAGAGAAATGGACAATAAATTATAAGTGAGTAGCTTACATTTTTTTCATTGTGTTAATGGGAGAGAGTAAAGACTGAAACGAGAGGGTGGAGAGAGAAATGGACAATAAATTATAAATGAGTAGCTTACATTTTTTTCATTGTGTTAATGGGAGAGAGTAAAAGACTGAAACGAGAGGGTGGAGAGAGAAATGGACAATAAATTATAAATGAGTAGCTTACATTTTTTTTCATTGTGTTAATGGGAGAGAGTAAAGACTGAAACGAGAGGGTGGAGAGAGAAATGGACAATAAATTATAAATGAGTAGCTTACATTTTTTTTCATTGTGTTAATGGGAGAGAGTAAAGACTGAAACGAGAGGGTGGAGAGAGAAATGGACAATAAATTATAAATGAGTAGCTTACATTTTTTTCATTGTGTTAATGGGAGAGAGTAAAAGACTGAAACGAGAGGGTGGAGAGAGAAATGGACAATAAATTATAAATGAGTAGCTTACATTTTTTTTCATTGTGTTAATGGGAGAGAGTAAAGACTGAAACGAGAGGGTGGAGAGAGAAATGGACAATAAATTATAAATGAGTAGCTTACATTTTTTTCATTGTGTTAATGGGAGAGAGTAAAAGACTGAAACGAGAGGGTGGAGAGAGAAATGGACAATAAATTATAAATGAGTAGCTTACTTTTTTTTCATTGTGTTAATGGGAGAGAGTAAAAGACTGAAACGAGAGGGTGGAGAGAGAAATGGACAATAAATTATAAATGAGTAGCTTACATTTTTTTCATTGTGTTAATGGGAGAGAGTAAAAGACTGAAACGAGAGGGTGGAGAGAGAAATGGACAATAAATTATAAATGAGTAGCTTACATTTTTTTCATTGTGTTAATGGGAGAGAGTAAAAGACTGAAACGAGAGGGTGGAGAGAGAAATGGACAATAAATTATAAGTGAGTAGCTTACATTTTTTTCATTGTGTTAATGGGAGAGAGTAAAAGACTGAAACGAGAGGGTGGAGAGAGAAATGGACAATAAATTATAAATGAGTAGCTTACATTTTTTCATTGTGTTAATGGGAAGAGTAAAAACTGAAACGAGAGGGTGGAGAGAGAAATGGACAATAAATTATAAATGAGTAGCTTACATTTTTTTCATTGTGTTAATGGGAGAGAGTAAAGACTGAAACGAGAGGGTGGAGAGAGAAATGGACAATAAATTATAAATGAGTAGCTTACATTTTTTTCATTGTGTTAATGGGAGAGAGTAAAAGACTGAAACGAGAGGGTGGAGAGAGAAATGGACAATAAATTATAAATGAGTAGCTTACATTTTTTTTCATTGTGTTAATGGGAGAGAGTAAAGACTGAAACGAGAGGGTGGAGAGAGAAATGGACAATAAATTATAAATGAGTAGCTTACATTTTTTTCATTGTGTTAATGGGAGAGAGTAAAAGACTGAAACGAGAGGGTGGAGAGAGAAATGGACAATAAATTATAAATGAGTAGCTTACATTTTTTTCATTGTGTTAATGGGAAAGAGTAAAAGACTGAAACGAGAGGGTGGAGAGAGAAATGGACAATAAATTATAAGTGAGTAGCTTACATTTTTTTCATTGTGTTAATGGGAGAGAGTAAAAGACTGAAACGAGAGGGTGGAGAGAGAAATGGACAATAAATTATAAATGAGTAGCTTACATTTTTTTCATTGTGTTAATGGGAAGAGAAGACTGAAACGAGAGGGTGGAGAGAGAAATGGACAATAAATTATAAATGAGTAGCTTACATTTTTTTTCATTGTGTTAATGGGAGAGAGTAAAGACTGAAACGAGAGGGTGGAAAGAGAAATGGACAATAAATTATAAGTGAGTAGCTTACATTTTTTTCATTGTGTTAATGGGAGAGAGTAAAGACTGAAACGAGAGGGTGGAAGAGAAATGGACAATAAATTATAAATGAGTAGCTTACATTTTGTTTTAAATTGTGTCCTACTCGGAAGTGCCACAACGAGTGGATCCTATACAATTGAACGTGTAAACTCCGAACGCTACCATCTATCGAATGAGAGCTACTTGGAGTTTGTTGAAGTGAGTTTGATTATGCTCCATTTGGCGGTTATTGAAGGCTCCCACCCTTTAGTTGCGATCAAGGGGGCACTACACGTTTATCTTAGCCAAAAGGCCGAGTAGCTTAAATATTGTATGAGAAGATTGTGCTTTAACTTCCTGCAGAAGAATGTACAAATCTGCTGGTGTTTTGCTAACTGCAACACGCAATCAAGATTAGCATAGGGTCCTCGCGATACCGAATTAATAAGTAATTCGCAGTCCGTTTTTTTCTGTAAAGTACGACATACTTTGTTTCTTACTTGACAATGTATAAATCGTGACACATTATTACCAATTTTCAACGCATTAATTAACCACCTCCACAATTACATTCTCCTTACCATTTACAGACTGCACGACAGAACCAACTATAAATTTATCTAGAGTTGGCTGTGGCACAGACCGTGGCCTCCGATAACGTATGTTGCTCTGGGACCAAGTCACCGACAAACAATATCCCTCTGTTGATCCACAGCCAACTCTAGAAAAGTTTATAGCTGGCTCTGGTTGATCTCAGAGACTTGCCGATCGCTAAAAAAAATTCCGACGTCTATTTTAGTTTCTCATTATGAAAGAATGACCAACACTGTCTTCACGTCCTCCGAGTTGGTTTACACATAAAACGTGTCTTACTTTTACCATCAGATTCGAGTAAATCATTTTTAAAGGGCACTGTATTTGTTTTTTACTTTGATTTTTTAATAGTAACACTGCGATCTACAAGGAATGTGAGTCGTAATAGGTAGCGTTCAGATTAGGGCTGGCTCCCATATAAAAAAGTTAATGGCATATCCTTTACAGGACTTTGATAATCAACACCAGCTTTCTAACGCTGTTTGTGATTTTCTATAGGCATTATTACGTTCAGTAGTATGCCATTGCTTTCTGAACGGGTGGTGCCATCGTCCTTTGTAAAAATCCACACGAAACAATTTGCAACCAAACTGTCCGCAGTGTGATTCGAACTCAGAACGTCGGGGTTAATAGACCGAGTCACTATCCCCTAAGCCACAGATGCTACCGGCTCCCATATACAGTAGACAAATTTAGCTGCAAAATCCAACCAACCATGAACAAGTCAAATACATTAATAATCATTGCGCTAACCAAGAGGAAGCTTCTAGAAGTCTTGACATGAGTTGCCAGTTGGTTGATGGCATAGGTCCCAATCGGGGTTTAAAAGGCACACGAAAGCTGTTAAGACTTGTTCTGAACAAGGCTGTCTTGTGTTTTGGGTGTTCTTTATCCCACTTTGCTTTGTAGTGCCCTTTAGCGATGGTTTTTGCTTCTTCATAGCTGACCAGGTTGTTATCTTGGAACATTCCTGCATTTCAATGGGTAGTTTTCATTTATGTGGCTTTCCGCAATGAACCTTCTCTCCAGGTCTGTCTGTGTTCCTTTCTTTCTTCTGGGAGCCAGCCAGGAGGGAGGTGGGGCTGGTTGTATGTGTCTTGATTGAGCCAGTGCCAATATTGGGTCTTTGTGAGCAAGTTCTTTGGAGTTTGCCACGAAATTACTTCTTTCAATCTGCCCCTACCATAGCTGTTGTTTCGGGGTGCATTGGATGGTTCATCAGTCTCTTGTATTTTTCTCCTTATTGAAGTACCTTTATGTCCCGTCTGTCCTCCATTGGGCCTGGCTGAAGCCCTGTCACAGTTTCCAGTACTTCTATGGGGGTAGACTTCATGGCTCCAGTGATGATCCGTGATAATCAGATCCTGCATATATTGTTTGCTGAAAAGTATCAGAACATTTACACGCCAGCTCTGATAATCATTAAAAATTTTCCCTGAATTCATTAAGTCATGTATCAATTTGTATAAGGAGTACCAAGAAATTGACTGTACCTGAAACTTAAGACAATTTTCCTGATTGAGGCATCCAGTTCACTAACACTGCATTAATTGCATTCCTTTTTTATATAGAGTATCAGAAGTAGAGTATCATGCTGTGCTGACATACTTCTTTTGCTTCTTCTGTGTTCTCACTAGATTGGGATTTCGCCGTCTGCCTCAGATTATCAGGCACGCCATAGAGTTTGTCTTGGATGCTGGTGTAAGTGGGCCACCTCTTTCTTCTCAAGTCTGCATACTGGGGGCAGTCACCCTCGTGATGGTAGGTCTGACATTCTTACTGCGTGGCTAAATCTCAGAGACAGATTGGCGATCGTAGAATCCGCTATCCCATTCCTCATTGTGAGGTCATTGCACCATGTTATGCGCCTACTGGTGCATCCTCTTGACATGTGTGACAGGTAACAGTGGTTCTATTCTTTACACCCCAAATTTGGCCCGGTAACCACTCGGGCGGTGCTGACATACAAGGGGCATTCAGAAAGTAATGCATCATTAAACCTGTCACAATTCTGAGCTGATATATTGGGTTACAATATTTTTTTTTAATGTCACAGAGCCAGTATACTGGCTAATTCAGTACGCAATGCAATATAAATGCATCCAGAAGTACACAAAATTATGGTTTGAAAGTGTTAACATATTATCTAATAACAGATTAATATGTATGAAAAAAATAACTAAAGTGTGAAAAATCATGTACTTTATTCAACATTAACTTGTCTTAACATCAATGCCTGGACAAGGTCATGGAATGCAATATTATGACATTCTCGAGTCACATAAAATTAAATGTTTAACTTCATAACAGGTATATTTGATAAAAATGCTCTGACCAAAAAAATGTGACCTTGAGATCATACAAAATTACCCAATCACAATAAATTGTTTGTTTGTTATGTAGGGATTAAAACTGAGGCAAGCTCTTTCAACCTAAGGACGAGCCTTTTATTGGTTATATCAAAGCATGTAGGCCAACAAACATGAAAAATAAGAATTAACCCTTTTCGGAGAATCCACAATACTTAAGTAGTAACTCTTTTATCACAATAAATCACACCAAAGTTCATTTTTAGTCAGATTAAAGCTATATTCTCCAAAGTGCATTTACAATAACAGACATACAAATAATGAAAGTGAACTTCGAGTGTTAGGGCCCAAATTTGGGGTGTAAAGAATAGAACCACTGTTACGTACCACGCATGTTGCAAGAGGTAAGGAGGTTTGGTTGAATCGATGCACATGTCCTAAACGTGTAGAAGTCTATGTGTTTAGGACCTACCAAACCAATGTGTAACGTATACATCGTTCTTGGCAAATATCAAACATATCACAAAGAGTGATTAAAATTGGTCGTAAGAACGAACGCAAAGAAGTTTATCATAAATATTTTGAAAGAGTGATTAAAGAGCACAAAAGATTTAATTGTAACTTGTGAATGATCTGTAACACACATTTTTAGATATAATGAAAGCAGTATGGTAATGTTAAATTGATCACAAAGTTATTTTTAAAATCAACTTTCTGGAATACAGTTTCTAATGGAGTCAATGTTGATACACTCTTGACATTGTAAAGAATAGAGTATTGTTATTCAGCTGATAGAACTGATGTTACAGAGTGGTTACCAGGGCCCAACTTGGGGTGTAAAAATAGAACCACTGTTACCGGCCACGCATGCATGAAGAGGCGATTAAGGAGGTTGGGCGTGGTGCTAGCTACCCCACACGTAAAAACACTAGAGGGTCCACAGAACCAGACACATCACCGAAGGATAAGCACCAGAGCTCCAAATGGTGCTGAAGATATGACGTAAAACACACCAATGTTAAAGCTGCATGAATCAGATTTCCACATGAATAGAATTTATGGGAGATCTGTACATCAGTCTGAGGCGTGATAGAGAGAACTAATGTTGCTGCATTATTGACACATTTTAGTATAAGGTACTATTACTCATTTAATAGTACTGAGGTCAAGGTACATTTTGACACTGTATAGAATGCAGTTATTGTTAGACATTTATTAGAACCAATGTCACTGCACTTTGACACTGCATCTATATCCTCTTCGTGTACCATTTGATACATAAGACTTCCACAAGAGGTTTCCATTGTTATCAATCTGCTGCCTTTCTAACAATTGTTTCCCATGTCAAGCCACAATCTTTCAATCTCTTTCCATAGTTCTTCTCCATGTTTCCTTGGACTTCCAGACTCTTCTTTTCACATCGCTGTTCATGGAGAGCTGTTTTAGTCAATGTCCTCCCTACTGGCATATGACATACATCAACTTTGTTTTTTAATGATGGTCCCTAATGATGCAGTTTCTTGATATTGTATAGAAAGCAACCTGATTTCTCCCAACAAAGCATAGATTCATCAACATATGCAGTGGCATCACTGTTTACAATATCAGACAGTAGTTATTGACTAGCAAGATCTGCTTGTCCAGTATACCATTTTCTAATAATAATAACCATCCATCACAAACAATGATGACAACAGCCTCAGAAGTGTGTTGTTACACCCTCTCGTGTGTGTAAAGGTGACTAGAATTCAACCATGAAAGCAATCACCCACGTGGGGAAACATGATCAGAGTTGGACATGTGGGTGTTGTATGTTTTGTCTAGAATTTTGTTCTGCCATTTTATTTTGATCTATCTGCGGAAACAACTGGAAGTGGTTTAATTTTCTTGCGTGTCTGTTATACACTGTCCATGTTTCACATCAGTTGGTAGCACTATGATCTGTAAACTTTCCAGCTTATCCGCTTCCAAGCCCACAGTCTTCCAAATGCAATGGTGGCTTTGGATATCTTGACACCCTTTTCTATATCTGTGTCAAGGATAGATGACTATATGATAATATGCTGTATTTTCATTGGTCATACTCATTCCTCTGTACTAGATGTAGTTGCAACTTTGGTCTCTAGTCTAATTATCCTGTCCACTATTAACTCCTAGTAGACCAGGGCAAAGCTATGTTTTGAGAATAAAAAACGCCCTTTGGTGTGACTCCTGGTAATAAGGCGTCCAACCCAAAGCCATATAGTGTGGCATTTAGTCCACAATGAGTATATAACATGTTTCTCTTGGCTAATGTCGTTGATATGTGCAGCGCTTTCACCCATAGATATCTCTTATTATCTGAAGTAACTCACGTGTAGGCTTTGAATTAGAGCAGAATGTGTACTGATTCTATAAACAAATAATACATTGCATTATCACAATTGGTGTATCTCTTGTATATCTCAGAGCTATTTAAATGCCTTGAATCAAAAATAATTGTTAGAAAGAAAGACAGATAGTTGGGGTGAGGATTCTAGGCTACAATGAATTACTAATAGAACCAACTGATGGCAAAAAAGTATTTCAAGTTTGTGACAGGTATACAGTTGCCATTTTTGGGAGTACTGTAAAATCCTATTTGTAGTTACTGAAAGCTATTTAATTTTGCAACAACAGCAGGTTATCACTTGTAGCTACATGTAGATGTGGTTTTCAGAGAATTTTAGAGTTCCATAGTCTGCTAAAAAGACTACAGCAGATGTGCTAAGTGAAGTCAATTTTTTTTAAAAGACATCTTCCGACAAACCACGAAGGAAGTTGACATTATTTTTTGGGCAGATAATATGAAAACAGGTTAGAACACATTGTGACAATATAAAAAATTACAAGGAAGAGAAATAGTGGACGATAAAGAGAAGCATTACAACATGGCACGGAAGGGTGTCAACAAATGGGTTAATCACATACACTGGAACAGAGAGTTGTGGAGATCCACACCAGCAAGCACCTGTGGATTATGAACACTATTTTTCCTAATCTTTTCCATTTATAATGGAACAAAGAGCTGCAACTTATCACTAACATTTATATTAGTTTTTGTATTCTGTGTTTATACTGTAACATAGTGCTGAAATTGTTCATCACACTACGTCAGCTTTTCAGTGCAGTTTCTGTAACAAAGCCATTTGATAGATTTGGGTTGTTAGTCCTAACCTACCCTCCAAAAACCTGAAGGAATATTGTCCATTATGACACAAATTTATACAGGCGGGTTTACTAATAAGATTTTAAGAACATCAAAACAACTTTGTAGTACCTCATCTAATAAGATATATTGGGAGGTTATTAGAGTTGACTTCTGCCCATCAGTTATTTAATCTGTCACAAATAATTTAAACAGGTTATGTGGTCTAATCTCTCAGAACAAGTAAATTAGCTTTTAAATGACAGTTTAATAGAATGATAAAGCAGCAGATGTAATAGGTAACTTGCATATTTTGTTATCATTGACACAGAATTAAAGAGAATAAAAATCAGACTTCATTGTCTTTCATTCGAACTCTAGTAGAATCATAACGCTGAAACTCAACGTCCGGTAACACTGTATTGACTTCAACAGTATGTTTATGCTCAAATGCATTCGTTTCATCTAAAAAGCCAATGTAACAAATTAAAACAAATATCCACAGAAGACAATGAAGTAATGAGCCAAGAATGTTGAGGAGTAATATAAAACTGGACATTCCAGTGACATGTCTCAGTGGATCTGTGATTGGAGATGTGACATGTTGTTCCCCAAAATAAGTTCATTGTGCCTACAACAAGGGCTCCTGAAAAGATAATTAAACTGCATCAGTCATCATTTTTATGTTATGGTAAACACTTAGCTTAATAAAGACTGAGAACATTACACAATAAGCAACTATACTCTGTGAGTTAACTGCATTAGTCATCAACATCATCAAATAGCTTGTCGTGAGCAGAACTTTGCTATCCTAAGTCATTTAGAACTTCTCTCTGTCAAAGGTCAGATATCCCACCTCTGCAGTCGGCATGCTCAAATCATCAGTACCATCCGGAGTCTTCTCCAACCCTTTATATCTCTTTATATGTTAAAATACTTCAATTGTCTCATTCTTATTTGTAGCATCAGACAGTTTTATTTGATTTTGAGTTCTTTTTGGATACATCTATTTGTTCTCTTTTCTGCCCATGATATACAGAGGACTCTTCTGTAACGCTTATATTCAAAAGTACACGTTTTCCCACTGCCTTGTTAAATGTCCATGCTTCACACCATATGTTGCCACTGGGAATGTGCATGCTCTTGAATTTTGAATTTGCTTCTTTTCCTATCAGTTCCATTCCATACTGTTTTTAGCTGTTTAATTTTTTTTGCTCGTTTGTTATTTTAATTTCCTTCATCCCATCTCTTGTTAGCAGTGAACTGAGATATTCAAAACTATTTTCTGTTTTCTTTCCTTTGATAACTAGATTTTTTTTAATGTAGTAGGGATATCAAAATATAACTCTTAGTTTACCGATATCACACTATCTTTCTTCATTTCAAAAGACTAATAATGAAAGTTTAAGCTTCTCACAAAGAAAAAGTGGCTAGACAAGACAAGACTCATAAATTAAAATACTACAGCTGATCTTAAACTGTTTACAGAAAATCCTTGCATATAGATGCATGATAATCAATGGCATTCAGGGGTGCAGTAAAATATTTGTCACTCAGCAAACTAATATACTAAGTTATTATCAAGTACTGATTCTAAATCCAGTAAACATTCTCTATAATATAAAAGTTCAAAATAATATTTTGAAAGGTCTCTAATTCATGTGTAAAACTACAGATGCAAAATCAGCACTCCAGTCCAGGAAATTGCCAGGTCTACAGACCCTACTGTCTAAACTGTCCAAGCAGCACAGGGTCGTCTTGCAGTGGATACCTTCTCACTGTGGAATACCAGGAAATGAAACAGCAGACGACTGGCCAAGAAAGGGCTGCAGGAGAGCAATCGGATGTGCCAGTTACCTACCACCAAAAGAAAAGGATGACTAAATCAATCAGAAAGCCAAAAATATCAACACAAGATGATTACTATAATATCAGCAGATTGGAACACGTTATCATTCTGCACCTTAGTACAGGACACAATCAACTCAGCAGCCACATGTATAAAAATTCAAGATTGGCAATTCAGCCATGTGGACAGGCACACCAGACTGCAGAGCACATACTCAAGACTGCCCCGAATATGATACACTGAGGCAAACTCACAGGCCTTACGAAACAACACTCGACAGAAAACTACTCAGACCTCTGTGTGAGCTACAAAAGAGACAGTGATTTTTATACAAGAGACAACATTGAATATAGAGACAATATTTCAAGCGAACGAAAGGAAGGAAGTGTAAAAAACCAATAAACCCAAATCCCGAACATCCCTTTATTCCAGCATTCTGAGTCTAAGACTGTTGCCAATGTCCTTCTGTGACTGCATAGCCACACCCACTACAGAAGACAAGTAGCATTGCATGACTACTTTTTTTAGGAAAGAAAACCTAATAAAAATAAAATTGTATAAAAAGCACACAAAGTTAATATCATTAGAGTATTTTAACTGCATTCATAACTACGCTCATACCTGCACATTATTAGTTAGTTTAGCTGATCAATTCTCATCATGCTGTGTACAGGAGACTTTCACAAGTATTCTCAATGGTGTCATATCATTTCTTATACAGTTTTTCATAGATTAATTTAATGTGTGTTCTAGTGAATAAATTCTGCTATTCTTCTTGCATACTTAGTTCAATTACCTAGCATCAAGCTATTATTAGATATCCTCAGCTGATGACTGATTTTGTGTTAGTATATTTGCTCTAAATATTAGAAATAAAATGTGACTTACTATTCTCATTCACCAATCGTAAATTCTGAAGGAAGAAAAATGTACACATAAAATATTGAAACTTATAATGGAAATACTATGGCAACTACTTTGAATAAATATAAATAAATGAAACTGAAAATAAGTCACATAAATAGGAAGTTTTAACTTTAAAAATCTGGACATAAAATGACATCAGTATGCTCTTCTTCATTCTCAATTTTTTTAAAATCGTCATCATTCCTCCAGTGTACAAATTGATCTATTCAAGTAACCTGTATCCAAGAAATTATCCTGAACTTTCAGCTCCATCCCTGCAAATCGAAGAAGTACCCAAATGGAGAAATATAAATTATTGGAACAGACAAAATTAGACAATAGGCCACTTCGATTATTTGACATATACTGATGCCCAAAAGACAATGCCCTTGAGATCAGTCAACAGGTGCATTGAAGTGGACAATTTTAATAGCCAATGGGGATCCCAGAAAATCAATGCATGAAGGGGAGGAAGTGGAAGAATAGAAAGTAGACAATAATCTATATGTCGTATATGCACAAGAGGACCCACCTACCTTTTATTCAAGGAGGTGGAGAACATCATCCACCCCTGACTTCAATTTCTCCACAGAAGAACTTTCATATAAAATAAGCATGAACCAAATGGGCAATATTGAAAACAAATCAGTGAAACTTTCTATCAACCTAAACTATGTAAATGAAAATCAGAAACAACTAATTGGAATTATAAGAGCAAACTGCAAAAAGTTGCTAATTTACAGAGAGACTTACATTGGGAACATTAACATCAACAAAAAGAAGGTAAAGAATATGATAAAGGAACTGAAAAAGACAATCTTAGTAACCACAAAATAATATATACCTATGAGAGCAAGAAGAATCTACAAACCATACTGGACAGAGAAGATAAAACAGCTTCAAGAAGAAATGAGCATCACCAGAGAACTAGCAGAAACAGAACAAAACATAGAGAACACCATTGACCCTCAAGCAGCTATACTAGATTTTTGTTTTCATTAGAAGTTAGAGCATAGAGCTGAACATTTTTAAACAGTCTCAACATGGATAGTGATGGAAACAGACGGTGGAAACTCGTAAAAGTACTGAATATTGAAAACAGAAGTTTTTAAACCAATAACAATTGAACACAAGCAGAAAATTATTTTTTTTAATAATTCAGGAAAAATATGCAAGAATTAATCAAGTAAACATACCAAAAAAAGAAAGAAATCAGCCAGAAAAGAAGCCAAAGAATTAAAGAAGATGTCGGCAGTAACAGAAGAACATTTATCCTCAAATTAAAGACATATTAGAGATGGGTACTTTCAGAACTTTTATATGGATCTGAATGTTAAGAACAAAGGGGAAGGAAACATCTAGACTGTTAGCATTCTATACAATCTGAGAACAATTATTAGAATATTCTGGCCCGACAAAATCAACAACCAAGAACTACTCAAATGGTGCAATCAGGAGGAAATGCAGTGATAAAAGGCAGATGCTTGAACTGGACAGGATATGTACACAGAAGTGAGTCAGAGACCATCACCTCAACTGCTATGCAGTGGACCCCAAAGAAAAGATAAAGATGGGGCAGACTGTATTGTGAAAGCATTTTTAGATCTATAAAAGATATTCCTGGGAATAGCTGTGGGAGGACATATCATAAATAACCTGAGATACACTGATGATACTGTCTTAATATCAAGAAATGAAATGGAGCTACAGAAATTAGTTGATAAGGTTGTGACAGAAAGTAACAACAAAGGACTCAGTTTGAATATTAAGAAGACAGAAGTTATGATCATATCAAACAAAGCAGATTTTGCCAAAATGCACCATCACAGTAAATGGGACTGATCTAAGACAAGGGCAGCAATTTAAATACCTCGGAGTCCTGGTAACATCAGATGGCAGATGCCGATCAGAAATAAAGAGCAGAATAGGACAAGCGCAAACATCATTCCTGAAAATGAGAAGCATTATCTGCAACAAGTCCTTGTCAATCCCGATCAGAATGCGAATTATTCAGTGCTACATAGAACCAATACTGATATACGGATGCAGTCATGGACAATGAACACACAGATGAAAAATCTTGAGGGCCACAGAAATGTGGTTTTATAGAAGAATGATGAGAATCCATGGACTGCTAAAATGACTAATGTTGAGGTGCTGAATGAGATCAAGACACGGAGAAAGCTTATCATCAATATAAGAAAGAGGCAGTCATCATTTTTCGGGCATGTGATGAGGAGGGAGGTTTAGAACACATTGTGACAACCGGTAAAATCGAGGTAGACGAGACAGAGGAAGACAGAGAGAGAAAATTTTGGATGGCCTGACTTCATGGCACGGTAGAGTGTCAACATCTGAGTTGATAACAAACACCAACGACAGAGATTTGTAGAGATCCATGATCGCCTACGCCAGCCGGCACGGCACCTGATGATGGGGCAGACTAAAGACAACTTGGTGGAGAACAGTGTGAGATCGGGCATCGTTTAAATAATGGCCTTCGCGCAATATTTTTCAAGATGGAGGGTGAGGCGGATTATTCAAACGAGTTTAGTAAACATATGGACATTTTAGTAAACATACGGACTCAAACGGACTTCTTTAGTAAACATAACAACAATAACGATGTTAGTAAGTGCTGTTACAAATGTAGATCAAATTACGATTGTAATTATATATGTATAATATAAGTTAATTTAACAAGTACCTTCTTCAGTAAACATAACTGTTGTCAGTGTTGTAAATATAACAAAATAACGATGCCTAGCTAGTAAGTAATGTGTACCAAAATGTAGATCAAATTACGATTATAATTATATTAACAATTACCTTGTTTAATAAACATAACAAAATAACGATGCCTAGAAAGTGTTGTGTACCAAAATGTAGACAAGGAACATGTTCTATTGTATAATTGTTGAAAGCACCAGCTATAGGACTCAGTATTAAAATAGATCAAGACATGTCTTTTACTGTTCACCTAAAGGAAATTTCCATAGATAAGAGTTCCTTTAACTGGTTGTCAAATAGTGGAAAAATTGAGAGATGGTTTCATGTTGAGAACCTCTTGTCCATGCAAATCATGCAAAGATTTAGAAGAGCACCAACTATTGACTATTACATGACAATGGCACATGATAATCTGGTTAAAGCAATTAGTTTATCATCCACCACAACAACACTAGTTTTGTGCCAGAGAAACACTCCAATTCCTTGTTGAGAGTTGCATCTGGTCAGAACTCCAGATAACAGAAAACGGTATAGCAATAACACTCAGTGTTTTGCATTTATGACATATTAAATTGAACCTGATCTGTCCTCATATCATCTGGATATGACGATAAGTTCTTAGCCACGACAAACCATAGAGATTGTCACACAAATTGTAACTACCAGTTACATGAAATTTCATTAGACAGTACTGTATGTGTTCATGAAGCTCAAATAAGAAATATTTTATTGTCTGCGGTTCCAACATTTTCTCAACAATGATATAAAAATCAGGAATGTTCAATGCAATGTTCAGCAAGCTGCTTCTTCACAAAAAAGGAAAGGAGCAAAATTCAGTAGTAGATAAAATATTTGTGTAATACTGTTTAGGTTATGTGCAATCAAGTTGCAGTGTTGTGAAAATTGATGGCACATCATTTTGTTTTCCCTGTTATCCTGATCACTAGTGATCTCCTTCAGAACACTAATGTATCAAAAGTTGTTATGAGACTATTGATCTCCTTCGATATAATGTATCAAAGTTGGCATGTAAACTATTGATCTCCTTCGACATAATGTAACAAAAGTTGGCATGTAGACAACTGATCTCCTTCGACATAATGTATCAAAAGTTGTCACATAGACTATTGATCTCTCGACATAATGTAACAAAGTTTGCATGAGACAACTGATCTCCTTCGACATAATGTAACAAAAGTTGTCACATAGACTATTGATCTCCTTCGACATAATGTAACAAAATGGTGTTTCATTTAACTACACACTATTTATAGATAGGGGTGGACTGAAGTACCCATCACAAGATCTCACTGTTCTCAGTTATATCTATCTAGTTGTTCAAAAGCTGATATCATCTGAATATGAAGATAAGTTCTTGGCCATGACGAACCAGAAGGAGATTGTCATACAAATTGTAACTGCCAGCTATTTAAATTCTCATTAGAGCATTCTGCATGTGTCTCATGGAGCTCAAAAAAGAAATACTTTGTCTGTGGTTCCAACATTTTCCTCAACAATTATAGAAAAATAAGGAATGATCAATGCAATGTTCAGCAAGCTGCTTCTTCACAAAAAAGGAAAGTAGAAAAATTCAGTAGTAGATAAATAAATTTGTGTAATACTGTTTAGTTTATGTGCTAATCAAGCTGTGGTGATGTGCAAACATGTGGCTTACTTATTCATGGATAACTGATGAGAGACTACTATAAGCTGATGTAAGTACACTAGTAATCATATATAAATTACTCCTCAATCTGAAGTATTCTGTATAAATTAAACTAAAATAGTATGTGAGAGCAACAACTATAGCTACTCATCATAAAACTTCTGCTGTAATACACACATGCATCCAACAACAAGTTTCTAACATCTGCAAAATGTATTGTCTAGATCGGCATTTCCCAATAGTAATAGACAATAGTAAGTCTGTGAGAATACACTGCATCAGCCTGTGCGCACATGGCAATATTGCGCCTGCGCCGAGGTCATGGTGAGATGCACAGTGTAGGTCAGTCATGGTGGTCCTTGTAATGGTTGGTCACTGACTGAGCAAAGTGGAGAGATTTTCTTGCTGCTCTACAAGACGGTCACTGACTGCTTTGTCAGTTGGTGTACAGAGACAAGAAGAACAGAAGTGAGGTATGGTTAATGAACTAGATATATTTGTTTTAATCATACCATTTCAGTTATAAGCTTTTCCTGCTCCTGGTTAGATGTTCCTTTTCTTAATGAAAAATCTGCCGAAGCTTGATTTGAGCTGAGGCAGACATGTCTAGAAAATATAGATGGAGAACATCTAATAAGCTTGCTCAACTGTGGTTTGAAACAAGTTCTGGATGAAAAATTGCACAGTGGAATTATCCTACCAATATTGCTACTCAGCTCCAGAAATACAGGATATCCTGGTCCTGAACTGAAAGATGATGAAGTTGTGAAATACTTGGGCTTGATGTAGATATTTTCAAGTATTGTGCCATACTGGAATTTTGTTCCTTAGAACTATCATCTTCTTGGCTAAATAAGTTGATTTTCAGATTAACCTGGAAAAGTGGAAGTCAAATAATAATTATTATTTATATAATATTGAAATGATTGCTACAATACAACATTGAAATGATGCTTGCTACTATCACACAGTGTTATTCTCATTGGCTCAAGTCACAAAAACAGATTTATAAGTAGTAATTGAGTAATAAATGAATAACAAGTAAAACAAAATTAGACAAGTGAAACCTAGGCCTGCACTCAGAAACTAGGAAGAATATAGCCAAACATGGTTTAAATAGACACTACTAAGATATAAAAAATTTACTAGATAACAAGATGCAGAAAAATATGATGTTAGCATGGATTCTGGAAAATATATAATATTGCTATTATTTTATCCATTTAAAATGCAGAAAAATATTAAGTTTTCATGAAAAACATAGATGAATAGATGATGGTGATGCAATGAACTTTGACATGTGAGTGTCCTTCCTATTTATTAATATTAGTTACTAATCTCATTAGTTACTGATTAGTTATTAATCAATGCGGAAATTCTTGCACTCGTGGACCAGCACTTCCACCCAGGTGATATCATTATCTACACCGATGGCTCTGTCAAGTGTGGCACCAGATCATCGGGCTACTCAGCACAACGAAACGGTCACACACTTCATGAGGACTGCGGCTTTTGAGACAACGACATCGAGCATGACTATGGAGATCACCGCTGCCTCAGGGCTCTGTCATGGGTGGCTGAGCAACAGGTTACCCATACGATCATCATATCAGACTCGATGAATATGCTTCCACTGATTGAATCTGGAAGTATGCGTGTGGAATGGGTGGACACATTCGAGATCAATCTCAAGAAATGACTTGGCTGTGCACGCCTGGACATGCTGGAGCTGGGAACGAGCGTGCTGACTCTCTTGCAAACAGTGCCCCGACTCAAGTGGGCAAAAGCATGGACAGAGCCGATATCATCAATGCGTGCACGCTCAATTGTGACATGGCTGGTCTCAGACACTGGAAGAGTTCGAGAATTAGCAGTAAGTTTGGACATGCCAGACGGTGTCGTCTTCGTGGTAGAGAGAGAAGATATAGTAATCAACTTCATGGGTACTGTGAGCAAATGGACTTTGGGATGGCTGCTGCAACGGAGGACAGAGCATGAATGGAATGCCCAATGTGCCATTACGTCGATCGCATAACATAACATAACATTAGTTACTAGTTAAGTATGATACTAATTAATTAATTAATTGATAGAATGAAACATGGAATGGCCAAGAGTGAGGAATACTTAATTACTTAATCATCATCATCAAATAGCTTGTTCTAAGCATAACTTTGCCACCCCAACAGTCCTCCGGAATTTCTCTCACTCATAGGCCAGCAGTCATGTTCAAACCATCAGTTACATCCTGAATCCATCTTCTCCATGGTCTTCCTCTTCTTCTCTTTGCCGGTATGCTCCTTCCATGATGGTCTTCCAGCCCTTCATGTCTATTTATATTATATAGTCAAAATATCTCAATTTTCTCTTTGTTATTTGTAGCATCAGTCTTAATTAGTTAATACATACATTTATTTGACATGGATGATGATGGTTTGAATGAATTATAATTATATAATCATTGCTGTTGCAATTATGAAAATGAGATTACTATAGCCTAAGTATTGTAATTATTAAGATAGATAATCTAGTAGATGCAAATTGCTAATTGCCAAATTATGCAAGTTTATTTGTATGTACAAACTTTTAAAAGTTAACCTTTTTTTATTTTTATATTTTATAATATTTCCTTCTTACGGCAAGTTACGGCGGTGTGACACTGTGACTGAGTGTCTTTTTCATTTATCTTCAGTGAGTTTTAGAAATACACATGTGTTTATATTCTATCATTTTCCTAAAACATACAGCCTGGTAGTAACAACTTAATCATAACTTTCTGCCCACCCAAGATGTACTTGCATCGATTCGTGGATGTTCGTTCCATTCAATGTTAAACTTCAGGAGAGTTTGACAAGGGATATAATCACAAAATAAAACTGATATTTTCACAATACAATACTCTGGCCTGCAGATTTATCCAAAATATATTGGTCCAATAAGACAATATTTGTAATCACAACAAGACGTAACAAAACACGTAATCACAAAGTACTGTAGTTTTACAAATTACAAAAACAATGACAACATACAGCAACGTTTCGACCAACAAGGTCTTATCAACCAAACGAACAACAGGAGTGACAAATTTTTTTTTTAAATGGATGACCAAAAACAAACGTTTCTAATGAAAATCTGGAAATAAAAACGAAAATCTGGGAATAAAACGAATAACGAAATAAATGTAACACAAAAAACACACATAAAAACTAGAAATAGAACGGAAGAGAAACAATGAAAAATCTAGAAATATATAACTTGAATAATACAACATATACCATATAGATTACAAGGCATGGGAAGAGAAAGTACTAAGAAGGATAGGAATGTAATACGTTGAGCCCACGTGGTCGCAAGGTACCATACAAAGAAATCAACTGATTCTCCAGAGCAAATCGACTGCGATCAACCGAAGGAACATGATCGGATGGCTGTGACCTGGACATCGTGAGCTCCTAAATGGCCAGTATCATTGAAATCGGTGGCTACAAGGGTCACAGAGCATTGGCGTATGTCGCGCAAGTGTTGGACGAATCGGTCAATAAGCCTCTTGCCTGTCTCGCCGATATAAGCCTTGTTACACCGCTTACAGATAATGGCATAGATAAGATTACGGACTCGCATGTGAAACCATCGTCAATAAGAAACGTGGCTAAGGAAAAGATACAGTACGCATCTGTCTCACATAAGCACACGTGTTGCAACGCCGACGGCCACACTGGACAGTGCCAAAATGAGTCTGGATATTGACTTAGCGACTGTGTACCAACATATCCTTAAGACTTCTGTCCCGTCTGTAAGCCACCAAAGGATAGTTGGGGAAGACAGAACGGGTCTCAGGATCTGACATAAGGATAGACAGATGACGGAATTTTCGAGTTCCAAAACTTTTATGTTATCCTAAATGTATATGTGAACAAATAGTTCTTAATGAGCTCGACTAACAAAATACATAGTACGATGGAAAACATATCAACGATCTCTTGTACAATTTTAACGGTATTGATTTTAACTAGATTTAGACGATGGTCGATGCAGTGTATGTAAATGACAGTGGAGCAATTAATCCGTGCCAGAGCAGATTGAAAACGTACACTTCATACCGAGGTACTTTTCACCCGATACTCTCTCGGTCATCACGGCACTAAAAAAAAGTGTAGCCAAAACAGAGCTCAATGAGCTAAAAGCGATCCTCGTTGTACTAGTAAACTCACTTAAACACACAGTCATCCAGTGGATACCATCACACTGCAACATAAGCGGAAATAAAGAAGCCGACAGGCTAGCTAAAGAAGATTGGCGACTCACGCAGACTGATCACGAGATCAGCTATGAGGAGACCAAAACAGCCATCGGTTGGCAGTACAAAGAAAAGTTGTCGAAAGACCACCCACAACACAGCGTCAGAGATGGGTACTATGGTCTATCCCGTAGCGAACAACTTGCTATATTCCGCCTCCATACCGGCCATAACAGGCTTCGGGCTAACATGCTCATGTTCAACAAATTTAAAATTGGTACAACTAGCCTGTGCCCCTGTGAAAAAGCGGACTGACGGCAGAGCACATACTGCAAGACTACAGTTGTTAGCAGGCCTAGAAACGAAACCTAGCCCGATAACACAGAGCTTCATGAGAAGCTGTATGGAGTCCCTAAAAACAACAATGCATTCATGGAAAAATTGGTTCATCGATCTAGGCGGATAGAGAGAAGACCGAGGCACCATCGTAGCAATGCGTGACACATTAAGCCGATGATATTTTGTGCCCCAGAAATGCATTGTTTACAGCAGTTGCTAGTAACTGAGCATCTATGAGCTGAGATTTATAGCTACCTTTTCCATATAGAAAGTACGTAGAAGTTTTTCACAAAATCAACCGTATGTTTATCGTGACTCTGATGGCCGAGTTCGATTGTTCATTGCGAAAAATATGTTTTTGATTTTTCAACTATCAATGTCCAGTAGATGGTACAAGTGAATCAACCACGTTTTTTTCTGAGAATGTTTGTTAATTAAGCAGTGTCAAATATCATTCTGATACTCATTTGGCGTGTTCTGTCCAAATATTGTTAGAAATCTAACTCGTAATTTAAACAGAAAGCTCACTCATCGTGTCTAGTAATTCAACAAAGTTCCGTTTGTTAGATGATTTTTTTAAAAACTCATCATCGCTACGAGAAGTCTTTTTTCTTCATCCTCATCGAGCGCTCCATATCGACCACTTGTTAAACCACTCTTTGAAGTATATATGTGATCTGAGCCTAAGAGCGATCGAACGTTGTACCAGCTATGCGTCTACAAGTAGACAAGCACATCCGATTTCTGCAACGCTTTTTATTTACTTAGGTAGCTTCCCCAGGCCCATACCTTAGTCACCTCTTACGACATGTCTTGTAGGTCGCAGTGTTACTATTCTTTGCTCCCCTTGCGAGCCCAAGCAACATACGGGTGCTACGAGAAGTCAAACATTGACAACCGAGATATGAAATCGTTAAAATTAGGAACTTGAGATGATTTCTATTCTCCTGAATATCGCCCTTTCTCTTAAAGTGTATCATATTAGCTACAGATTTGTGTAGTGCCTTATTCTTTCTTCCGTCCACAGTACTGTGTCATCTCTGTGCTTGCTACAAGACTCATGTTGTTCCAGTTATTCTTTCATGTCTTTCCATTTTAGAAATCCTCCTTTGACAAAAGTAATATTTCCAAATAGATCTATCCAGAAAGAACTCAAAATCAGAGACAACTGGCTGATGCTACAAATAAGAAAGAGAAAATTGAGATATTTTGGACATATAAAAGGCATGAAGGGTTGGGGAAGACCATCATGGAAGGAGGCATACCGGCAAAGAGAAGAAGAGGAAGACCACGTAGAAGATAGATTCAGGATGTAACTGATGGTTTGAACATGACGGCCTTCACACAAAGATTCAGTCAGAGGCGTCATAGTTTGATCCATTACTACACATGAATTTATAACGGCGACCCAAAAAAAATGTTGGGAAGACTTGAATATTTTTTAGATATTTTCAACTGACCCTACTACGGTCTGGTGGATACAATATTTTTTCTCAGAAAGTTCAACATTATGTTTGTCATTCTGCTTTCTTTTACATGTCTGATTTATGATATTAATATTTGTCTCCCAAACTTAATTGTGACAAAATAGCTTACCGACTAACCAATATTGTATTGGTCTGAAGAATAACAGAATCCTGCGTTTAATATTATGATCTTGCCTTTGTCGGATGTTTGACGTTCAATTATAAAAATACTGGTGTGGAATTAACTAATCATCTCACCCGAGTGTTTACCGGGGCCCAAATTTTGGGTGTAAAGAATAGAACCACTGTTACCTACCATGCATGTCGTAAGAGGCGACTAGGGAGATTTGACTGAAATCGGATGCATGTGTCCTAAACGTGTAGAAGTCTATGCAATTAGGGGCCTACTAAACCAATGTGCGACGTATATACGTTCTTGGCAAAGATCAAACATATCACAAAGAGTGATTACAATTGATCGTAAAGAACGAACGCAAAGAAGAAGAAGAACTAATCATCATCTTCCAATAGCTTGTCCTAAGCAGAACTGTTCCACCCTCTCCTTCGTAATTGCTCTCTCTCAGAGGTCAGATATTCCGTCTCTACAGTCGTCATGCTGACATACTGAATCCATGTTCCCTGTGGTCGTCCTCTTCGTCAGGATGCCTCGATATTAATAAACTCTACTTAAATATTACCATATCCTCGTTATTTTCCTGTCTTCAAGTTTATTTTTAGTGCCCATTCCTTTAACATTGGTTCCGGCTTTTTCTCTGTGATTATTTCAGTGTTTTCTCTGTTGCCCTTTCATTAATACGAACGTTTTTCAGAACACAACCAGCTAGTTCTCCCAGGTTTCTCTCTCTCTCTCTCTCTCTCCCCCTTTCGCGATTGTTCTTTTGGCCATTTTGGTCATTATTATTGTGATATATAAACAGCCTTTGACAAGAACGTATTTTTACGTCACATCGTTCAGCGACATTTTGATTATTCTTATTGTGATAAATAAACAGCCTTTGACAAGAACGTATTTTTACGTCACACCTTCAGCACCATTTGGAGATCTGGTGCTTATCCTTCGGCGATGTGTCCGGTTTCAGCCAGCGTTTACTCGGTTCGCTCTCCATTCTGTAGCCATCTAGTGTTTATAACGGTGTGGGGTAGCTAGTCCCACCTCCTTAGTCGCCTCTTACGACATGCGTGGCAGGTAACAGTGGTTCTATTCGTTACACCCCAATTTAGGCCCCGGTAACCACTCGGGTGTCACAGGTTTAAAAAAAATGTAGTTACTGCCTGTAGTACCTCTTTTTAGGTGGTGTAAGGGAACACGTGACTGTGGAATCTAATGGTCGCATGGCTAGTGCAGTCGCCGTAAAACTGTTCAGGTTAGAATTTGTCTTTGCACCCTCGACATAAAAAAACATAATTGGCCTTACCAGGAATTGAACCCGGGTCTCCCGATGGAAGCCCGCGCTCTAATCCATTCGGCAAGACGTGTGTCCTGAAAAACACTCGTATGTATGGTTAGACAATCTGTGCCGTTAGAAATAAAGGTTTGTGGTTCGATTCGTGTGTTTGGTAAATGGTTTTTTTTTCCGGAGACCATTAATACTTGGTTACTGTCTGTTTATCTATCATATTCATTGGCTCCAGTGCTTCCGCTTTGGTTCATAAAAATCTTTATCCACTTGTTACTAAATCGATTCAAATTTTTTTGCGAAACACAAGGTACAAAAACATTTCAAATGAGACATGGAAAATGCCAACAATTGAACATTTTAGAATCTGAAGTTGAAATGGCATTAGTGCAAAGCAAAGAAAAAGACAGCAGGGATAGATGGTGTTACAAAATAAATGTTACTTGCATGTAAAACAACATCAATAACCTGGCTGCCCAGAATTTTTAACATAGCTTGGGGGACACAATAAGCCCCAGACGACTGGCAGAGAGCAATTATAATCCCCATATGGAAGAACAAGCTAGACACAAGAAAGTATGAAACATACACGGGTATCTCTGTTTTGAGCCATACGGGAAAGATGTTTGCAAAATTATTGGAGCTAAGAGCAAGACATATATTAAAGCCCCAGTTAAGCAATAGTCACTGCAACTACCCGTATCAAATATTATATGGAAACGAAGATGGAAATATTTAGGCCATGTTCTTAGATCACACGAAAAAAGACTAAACCGACAAGTCCTTTAAAGGTTATGTCCTCTCACCACTACTCTTTATCCCATATATAGATAAAATAAGAGTCAAATTCAGATAAGGATGAAATAAAGGATAAATATGCGCAGATGATCAGTGCCTGATACACCAAAATGAACAAGATCTATAACAACATATTGACAACCTGAACCAAAATTGTATAAATCATGACATGAAAATCAATAACGCTAAAACAGAAATAATGAATTGGGAAGAAAACATAATAAACTAAACATCCATGTCAATGGCACTACAATCAACCACATGCAAGAATTCAAATACTTAGGAAGCATAGGCCTATTCACAGAAGACTAGACAGAGCGATAGAGGCTAGAGTGCAAAAGCAAATGCTGTAGCTTACCAGCTAGCCCCATTGTTAAGGTGCCCAAACATCTAATTGACAGCTAAACAACAGATGATCAACAGCATTTTCATACCTACTTTGTGTTACCAGAACCAAACATGGACAATGAGCAAAGCGCAGTCGCAAAAAATAACTACATGTGAAATGCGTTGCCTGCGAAAAGTTACCACCAACACCAGAAAAGACAGAATCACTAACATCAGAATAAGAAAGAAAATTGGCACAGAACATTGTTTGAATTACATTCAGAAACAGAATGAAGTAGTTAAACTTAGGTCCACTTAATAAGAATGCATCCAAACTCACAGATAAAGTCGTCACAACATGAACATTAGGAAAGAAAGGAAAACTCTAAACAGATGGTTAGATGGCATAGCAGAATCCTGTCAAGAGCAAATAACAATCACCCAAGCCACCAGAACAGCGCAAGACAAAACAGAAAACCACGACACTGCACAACTCGAGCAGTACGACAATGAACTAAATTGAATAATTACATTTCTTCCATGTCTATGATCGTGCTATCTCCGACCGACCTTGTGCTCATGACGTTTGGCGCTGGTTATGTGCCGACATGCAATGACGTCATATTTAACATAACAATACCGAGTCACATAGAACAGCCGAATGGATATTGAAGTTTACGGATGTTTGTGAAACCTGGTTAAGCATAGAGGAAGTTAACATGAACGTTGTATGCGTTTCTTTATGCCTAATACATCTTAAAAAAGACGCAAGTACTAAAAATTCAGACGCAGGTTGCATACTATTTGTTCGTTGTCGGATGGGCTTATGCCCAACACTTTAACACATTTGGTGATTTCGACCTGCTAACATTAGCGAAACACTACATACAGCAAGCAGACCAACACACGTCGATGTGATTGAATATTTTACATAATTGAGCTGCGCTAGAAATCAACCATCACAAAACTGTCATACCACAACATACATAATTAATAATACTGATCACCGAATTAAATTGTGCCGTCAAACTGAACATGAATACACTAAATAGACTAGGATTAGTGATATCATCCTTATCCTAACGACTGTCGTCTACAGTCTAAGGACGGACGCATTTGTGATCAAGATTTCTTAATACATCATGCATGTTTGAACGGAGAAAATCGAAACCACGACAGGATCATTTTTTTGTAGATGAAAGCAGGATATAGGTAAATAGTATTTCGTAGTACATATAATATACATTTCGTAAGGTTGGTGCGCTGCGTTTCAGCAATCTTCGTGCGACACTTAACACTACCCAGGTCGTGTCAGTTTAGTTTATATATGGCGTTGGAAGGAGCAATGTGCAGATTGGTCTCAGTTGTAAATTATCCTCTTAATTTTGTTGTTATAGTTATACATGATTTACTGTGAAGTGAATTAAAATTATTGTGATTTGTTGATGTTCTTCTGATATAGTATCACTATCACATTTTTACATTCAATACTTTTTAACACATGTGAATCGTCATGAATGAGTGCGGTTTTTGTAATACTGTTGGCAACAGTTGCCTGTGTTGATTAAACCGAGTGTGTTACTGTTGGACTTAAAAGGTTACACAGTCACACTGCACTCTCCACCTGAAGATGGTCTTATTATATTTATGTGTAACTAAAATGGATAGTAGTGATTTAAGATTAGGTAATAAACACCACAGTGAATAAGTGATGTACATTGATGTGTAAAACGTAAAAGCTGTATAGGGTAACTTAAGTCTCAGGTAATTTTATTAACAGAATACTCATGAATACTGTATATGAATTATGTAGTAGTCTTGTAGATTTTCTGTATTGTTCCATGTTGTTATTTTTATTATGAAAGGATTTACTTTTTTATGTGAATAATTTTGTTGATCATTTTTGGTAGAATACAGACTTTCATTTAGTATGCATAATTTCTACTATAGTTTTATTATCTATGTCTCATTACATGCTATTACAGGAAAGGCAACTACCAAATGTATGCATTCTTGCAATGGTGATTTATAAAATAATTTGTATTAATTACATGGCTGCTAACCCCTAGCTTCAATCCCCGGAAGTAATATTTTATAATTTTAAAATATGCAGTGCAGAGTTTTCTTGTGTCTGCATTTTTTTTTCATAATTGAATTATATTACGGAATGCAGTATTAAGCTCTTATTTTTCTTCAACTACACAAGAACCATGATGTTGTCAACAATATTCAAACTTCCCTGCCGTTACTACTTTGCAGTGTTTCTTTGGTGTCTAATTGATGCTGTGTTGTCCTGAGAGCTGTTTTAACGGGTAGAAATATTTTGACTGGGGAATTTAATTGTGGGACCACACACCTACAAAGCAAGGACACTAACTATAAAGACTCTTGACTTATAAATATACAATATTGTGTCATACAAATCTTCTCTTATCTTCCCTTGAAGTATAAGGCATCAACAAATTTCCTCCAGCCAGATCTGTCTTGAGCAAGCCAGGTTAGTTCATTCCAGGCGCCCGAGTGGTTACCGGGGCCCAAATTTGGGGTGTAGAGAATAGAACCACTGTTACCTTCCATGCATGTCGTAAGAGGCGACTAAAGAGGTTTGGCTGAAATCAGATGCATGTGTTCTAAACGTGTAGAAGTCTATGCGTTTAGGGGCCTACCAAACCAATGTGCAACGTATACACGTTCTTAGCAAAGATCAGACATATCACAGAGTGATTAAAATTGGCCGTAAAGAATGAATGTAAAGAAGAAGAGAGTTCATTCCAGGTCTTTCCCGCCTCTTTCTCTGTAGAGTCCGTCTCCATGTCTCTCTAGGTCGTCTCTGCCTCTCTTACCTCCAGGAATCCACTTCATACTAATCTACATTGACCATATTTTTCAAATAATCATTTGTTTTCTTTATACATTTCTCAAGAGTTGCCACAGTACAAAAAAATGTGTGTGTTCTTTATTTTAATCACATCTGGAAGTCAAATTTGTCTTCCAGATATACTCCACTTCTTCTCTTATCTCTCATGGGTGCACATTCTCAATGCTCAAGTTCTTGGATTTGGATAAACTGCAGATTGTCATATTTTGTTAACATTTATATACAAACATGAGTTTCTACATTGTCCAGTCATCCGTGTGTTGCGCGGGGCTCTCAAGGGAAGCAAAGAATAGTAACACTGTGACTTACAAGACATTTCGTAAGAGGCCACTAAGGTAGGGGTCTAGGGAAGCTACCCTAGTAAATAAAAAGTGTCGCAGACATCGGATGTGCTGGCCTAATTGAAGGCACATAACTGGTACAACGTACAATCGCTCTTAGGCTCGGATCACATACAAATAAAAAGAGTGGTTAACAAGTGGTTGATATAGAGCGTCGAGAAGAAAGAAGACATTGTCCAGTAATAAATTGTGCTTAGCTACCAGATGAAAGCATTAACAGATTTTTGACTACTTGTTCTCATATTATAAGTTATTATATGTGCTACATTTTTTATTTTCTTCTTCTTCTTCTTCACCATTCAACTCCCAGCGGAGCACAGGTCTTCAACAAACTTCTTCCAGCTCTTCCTATCTCTTCCCATCCCTTCCAACTCTTTCCATGTTTTACCTATCCTTTTAATATCAGCCTCCAGCTCTCATCTCCAGGTCTGTCTAGGCCTTTCCTTACTACTCTTTCCCTGCATGTTCCAAAACAGTGCCTGTGTTGTAATGCTTCCGGTTGGTTTTCTCAATGTATGTCCTATCCATCACCAGCATCTCTTCCTGAGCTCTTTCTCCACTAGTACCTGCTTAGTTCTTTCTCAGAGTTCCTCGTTTGTAATCTTATACCATCTCAGTTCCTCTATTCTACATATTATTTACTTTACTCTTGGATTTTAGTTTTAAAAGTATAATTTACCAGTAAAACTTTTCAAACTGATTTTGTTCTGACCTTTTTTTTCTGATTATTTCTGAGCCATTTCGCTAATTATTCAAGAGTTGACTATATATATTATTGTTTTGGTATCCTGGTTTACTGCTTATTGTGACTCACACAGTATACTATTGATCTGCAAAGTCTAATTTGCCTTTGCCTATTCTTATGCTCATTTTTATATAGATGGATGATTTACAGGTCAGCTGCTGTTTAAATTATGTGTTTTGTGCAAACTGATGCAGCACACTGTCACCACAAGCTGGTCCAGGTGAAGATAACCTAGACAGTGCTGTCCTATTAATATATTACCAAAAAGTATACAGCTCATTGATGGGTCTGCATGTTCCAAGGTTGACAGTGATTAACATTGTTGACTATTTCATGTCACAAAATCATTTCTTAGTTTTATTAAATGTGTCTAGATGTTCATGAAATGTTGTCTGAATCAGACAGTTGTGACAATAAGTAAGTAGTTTTTTTTTCAAAACAGTGAATATTCAACAGAACTCATGTTTTTCACTGACTTGTTAGCACATTTTTTAAAGTTTAGCTCCTTTTGCTTACAGATTTGAATCAGTTTCTTTGCATTGTCTGACCATTACCAATTCAAAGTATTTTGACTATTTATTAACTTCAATGGCTATATATATATAAGTGAAACACACTGAAGTTGTTCAAAGACCACATCTTAGATTAAGAAGTAGAAAAACATGGATAAATTACCTCAAATGAATTTGAATTAAAATTTTGGTTTAACAAAGGCTAAGAATAAAATATAAATAAATGATTTGGAAGTCAATTTTGAAAACAATTTATTGAGGATATTTGATTAATTTTGTATGCAATGCTATACTTATGACGGTATGTATGACTTTTAGTATACTACACTTACTGAGTCATTCTTGACATTAACGCTTCTCAGCCTCAAATGGGAAACACTGGGAAGTAAAGATGGTTTGTCTATGCAGCCAACACCCTGTTGCATAAGGCCCAGGTGAGATGTGCAGGTCACGTTGCTCAGATGCCTGATAAATGCATCCCAAAACAGTTGATGTATGGTGAGCTTGAAGGGGGCAGACGATCGCATTAGTTTGTTCCTTTCGTGCCAAAGGCGGCACATAGGGCAGAGGTTTTAGATCTCCATGTGATACGGTTCTTTGCTAGCCATTTCACATTAATAGAACGATACATATTTAGATAAATCCTCTGTTTCAGAAATACTGGGGTTTTTACGATTAAGGATTATTAGGTCTCAGATCAACCGACCATAGCAAGTACGAAGAAAACAACACCTTCCATCTTGAAACCGAACCGGAAAACTTAGAAAAGTGCTTTAAAGACACTTAACGTGTCTCTAAAATGCTTCAACATAGACACCATGTGCTGGGAATCCCTTGTGCAAGATCGCTAAATGTGACACTAACAAAACAAGAGGAACTCGCATAGGCGAGAAATATCGTACTTTGAGACACAGAGAAAGAGAGCCACACGAAAAGACAAAACACACATCACCCATATGTCCAACTTGATCATGTATGCACCACCTGTGGCAGGGGATTGTGTTCAAGAATTGGACTCCTATAGTTGCCTCCTCACACACCAGAGAGGTGCAACAAAACACGTCTAAGGCTGTTGTCATCATTGCTTTTGATGGACGGCTATTGTACCAAGCTATACTGTAGCATTTTCAGATCTCATGGTTGAGGTAATTGTACCCATTTCTATATATGTTATAATGAAATGGTGTCTACTGCAACACAGCTGTTTTGAACTGCTGATATGATTTGTGAAGTGTTGCTCTCATGTCTGTATTAAGTCTGTAATAATAGTTTCTCTGTGATGCATCTACAAACAGAGCAATAGTAAAAAAATATCTGCATGTTTCTCTGTTCTCACTTTTTCTGTTGGTGGGTGAAACCAAAATGCGAATAGGTGCTCCCTCCCATCCCCTCACCTGACATGCACAGTGTATATATTGCTCAGATTAAAAAAACAACTTGTCATATAGTTTATACCAAAGGTTAGGAAGGTAGCTAGACGCTTTTCGATAGACTGTAGATTTTAATGGCTGCTGTGACAATGCAGTGATTTATTTTTCTACTCTTGACAAAAAAATTCCATATTGTACCTGGGATTCAAATCCGTTATCCTCATAACTGAGACATTGGTTCTCTTATTCACCCGACATCAATTCTTAGTCCTCATGTTGTGAGACATTACTGAAATATATATCTACAATGTCTCTCATATGTGGGAGTAGATAACAAAATATGTATGTATGTAGCTGTAAAATCTGAAAGGAACTGACATGCACAAGATAAGTACAGAAAAAGAGAATTTATACTATGTTTTGATTAGGATATTGCCCTTGTGGTGCCAGGACCCGCAAGGGAAGCAAAGAATAGCACCACTGCGACCTACAAGACATGTCGTAAGAGACGACGGTTGCAGGACCTAGGGAAGCTACCCTAGTAGATAAAAAAACTTTGCAGAAATCAGATGTGCTGGCCTACTTGTAAGCGCATAACTGGCACAACGTACAATCGCTTTTAGGCTCAGATCACATACAAATCCCACAGGGGCTAAGAAGTTTTTGATATGGAGTGCTCAAGAAGATTAGGATATCAAATCAGGTTCGCATACTGACGGGAAATATTCTTCACCCTACATCCCCTAGGGAGGCATAGGTTCGCAACCAAGGTTTTCCAAACCCTCCACATTCTCTCGCATTCCGCTTCCAACTCCCGCCATCAGATATTCCTGGGTCTTCCCTTACCACTATTACCTAGGGTTCCATCGGAGGGCCTGTCTCGTGATGCTGCTAGGTTTCCTCAGTGTGTGTCCTATCCATCGCCACCTTCTGCTCCTTATCTCTTGTTTCACCTGCAGTTGTCCCTCTCTATCCCACAGTTCCCTGTTTGTGATCCTGTTATACCATCTTAGATGGAGTATCCTCATGGAAACATCTATTGATCTGCAACTTTTTGGTGTTCCCATTAGTTCTCCATGTCTCTTCTCAATACAGGACAGCCTTGACATTTGATTTAAATATCATTATCTTAGTTTTATTCATTACCATTCTTGAGTTCGATATGTTCTTCAGAATGGCAAATGCTGATCTTGTTTTTTGTATTCTAATCCTAACATCTTCATCTGTGCCAACTTGAATGTTGAGTCTTGAATAACACTTCCTAGATATGTAAATGTGTTCACCTCCTTTTATGGTTCTTCTCTCAATATGATCAGGTCTCGACAGAAAAAAATACCCCAGACAATCAGATGTGTCATGACTGTATCTATATCTTGACTGTATCTGATACATTCTGATGTGCTGTCATAAATAAGTAAAGAACCAGTTTCACATCATGAGGTATGTTGGAAAATACAGTATCAGGCCTATATTTTTCTTTGACCAGCTCAACTGATGGATGATGTGGTCAGCATCATGTTGGTCATCTTTACTTCCCAGTGTTTCCCATTTGAGGCTGAGCGCCGTTTTTCTTCACCTTTCAACTTCCAACAGAGCATGTCTTCAACAAACTTCTTCCAGCCCTTCCTCTCTCTTTCCATCCCTTCCAATTCTTTCCATGTCTTGCCTATCCTTTTAATATCAGTCTCCAACTCTCTTCTCCAGGTATTTCTGGGTCTTCTCTCTTTTCCTCGGGTTCCAAAACAATGCCTGTCTTGCAATGCTTCCGTGCCATTAAGTCTTCTCTTTTGGATGTGTGTCCTATCCATCGCCAGGATCTCTTCCTTAGCTTTTTTTTCCCCACTGGTATCTGCTTAGTTCTTTCTCTGAGTTCCTCATTCGTAATCTTATCATACCATCTCAGTCCCACTATTCTATGTAAACATCCATTTATGAAGGTCTAATTTTCTGGTGGTTTCTTTTGTCATCCTCCATGTTTCTGAGCCATAAAACAGCACTGATTTAACATTTGATTGAAAGATTCTCAGCTTTGTGTCCTTTGATCTCCTTTGACTTCCATATCTTACTTAATGCAATAGTTTCCCATTACTTTTTGTATTTTTATCTTGACATTTTTGCTTTTTCGCCCTTCTGTGTCTATGCTGGCCAAGGTATGTGTATGATTCTACATCTTGTAGAGCTGTTTCCTCTAGCATAATCTGGCTTACATTTACTGCATTTATTCTCATGACCATAGTATTTTCCTTGTGTATTTTTAAACCTAGTTGCTGAGACATTTAACTTTAATCTGTGTGTGTTATTGTGGTATGTGTGTTATTGTGGGGCAGCAATGCCAGATCATCTGCAAAATCCAGGTCCTCTAGTTGTTTCATAAGTGTCCATTGTATTCAAAATCTGTTATCTACCGTTGTTGATTTCATGATCCAATCTATGGCCAACAAGAATGGTGATAAGAGACATCCCTGTCACACCCCCGTTCTTATGCTGAGAGTTGTTAGTGTTGGGGAAAAGTCCTACTCCACTTCGGTAATTTAATCCTGTGACACATAATTTAATCCTGTGACACAACCCACAAAGCATGTCCACTAACAATGCTTTCATTGCTGTTCACTGTTCCTATATCATGATCTGCTATTAGATAAGTCAAACCTTGCACATTTCTCTGTTTTACACATGCAAACTGACATAACTTTTAAATGTTTAATATTCTGCCCGAGTGGTTACCGGGGCCCAATTTTGGGGTATAAAGAATAGAACCACTGTTACCTGCCATGCATGTCATAAGAGGTGACTAAGGAGGTTTGGCTGAAATCGGATGCATGTGTCCTAAACGTGTAGAAGTCTATGCGTTTAGGGGCCTACCAAACCAATGTGCAACATATACACGTTCTTGGCAAGATCAAACATATCACAAAAGTGATTAAAATTGGTCGTAAAGAACGAAAGCAAAAAGAAGAAGAATGTTTAATAATACACAAAGCAGTTTTGTTAAATTAATTTCTGTCCCTTTCAATTCAAAACAGGTTTGCTTGTTTCAACCATTTGCTTGTGGAGTCAAGTGGTTGTGAATATAAACACAGGATATGCTGTTGTAAATATATCAAGTAAACTGCTACTTCAGATGATCTCAGGGATTGTGTTGACTTGCAGATCTTCTCTAGAGTTGTTGCTGACTTCAAATCACCTCAGGGATACACATTTGTTCTGTCTATAGACAGTCTGAAGGATTGTGTTTATTTTGAAAAAGAAACATTTGACACTCATGGGATGTTTACTACAGTGTAGATGAGACAGTTAAGTAGACACATTAAAAGTGAGCATGAAGTCCAGTAACTTTCGGGAACAGGTGGCTTTAGTCACCACCTGGTTCAAGGAATGGAATGAATGTGAGCAGACAGTGGCTCTGTACTCCTTGTTGAAGAAGAGCTCGCCTGTCCAGGCCAAGTTTATGGACCAGGTCCTGCAGCAATCATTAGCAGAGTGCACTGATGTCAAACAGTTGGAGGCAAAGGCCAATGATGAAGGTAACATTAATTTATTGTTGGGTCTAAGGGCTAATGACGGAGATAATATCGTTAATGTATTGTTGAATCTAAGGGCTAATAATGAAGGTAATATCATTAATGTATTGTTGAGTCTAAGGGCTAATGATGAAGATAATATAATTAATGTATTGTTGGGTCTAAGGGCTAAAGACGGAGGTAACATCATTAATGTATTGTTGAATCTAAGGGCTAATAATGAAGGTAATATCATTAATGTATTGTTGAGTCTAAGGGCTAATAATGAAGGTAATATCATTAATGTATTGTTGGGTCTAAGGGCTAATGATGAAGGTAATATTAATTTATTGTTGGGTCTAGGGGCTAATAATGGTCAAATAATATGTGTGATTCATAGATGAAAAGAGGTCACATAAAAATGACAAATGTCATCAGTTTGTGTTGTTCATAGTAAATGTCTTCAGTTTATGCTGTTGTACATGGTAAATATCAATTTGTGTTGTTGTTCATAGTAAATGTCTTCAGTTTATGCAGTTGTACATGGTAAATATCAATTTGTGTTGTTGTTCATAGTAAATGTCTTCAGTTTATGCTGTTGTACATGGTAAATATCAATTTGTGTTGTTGTTCATAGTAAATGTCTTCAGTTTATGCTGTTGTACATGGTAAATATCAATTTGTGTTGTTGTTCATAGTAAATGTCTTCAGTTTATGCTGTTGTACATGGTAAATATCAATTTGTGTTGTTGTTCATAGTAAATGTCTTCAGTTTATGCTGTTGTACATGGTAAATATCAATTTGTGTTGTTGTTCATGGTAAATGTGGATAATTACTGATCAAGGCTGTTGATGATGGTGGGGAGTTGTGAGAAATTAAGGAATTCATTTCTCATATCATATTACTGCCCATGTTGTGCAGGAACTCGTAAGGAAGCAAAGAGTGGTACCACTACGACCTACAAGGCATGTCGTAAGAGGCGACTGATGTAGGACCTAGGAAGCTACCCTAGTAAATAAAAAGCATTTTAGAAATCAGATGTGCTGGCCTACTTGTAGGCGCATAACTGGCACAATGTACAATCGCTCTTAAGCTCAGATCACATACCACCCGAGTGGTTACCCGGGCCCAAATTGGGGTGTAAAGAATAGAACCACTGTTACCTGTCATGCATGTCGTAAGAGGCGACTAAGGAGGTTGGGTGTGGGCTAGCTACCCCACACCGTTAAAAACATTAGATGGATACATAACGGAGAGCGAACCCAGTAAACGCTGGCTGAAACCGGACACATTACCGAAGGATAAGCACCAGAGCTCCAAATAGTGCTGAATATGTGATGTAAAACACACCAATGCTAAGGTTGCATGAATCAGATTTCCCATGAATAGAATTTATGGGGAAATCTGGTACATCGGTCTGGGTGGTGATCGCGTGTGAGAGAGAGAGAGACTATATACAAATCACACCGAGTGGTTAACAAGTGGTCGATATGAAGCGTTTAAAGAAGATTTCATATTACACACACGCAGTCATGTAAACCAATATACAACTTATAGCTCTGGCATAAATACATTATATGTTGTTTAACTTGCGATATGCTACACTAACTTCAGTGTATGTGACTTCTGAATGTGTTCAAGGTTGTTGACTGTACATTTTAAAATATATTGTGTAGGTCTGAATATGATGTGTTAGCTTGAATGTGTCAGCCACATGTCAGAACTCTTTTACAATCTTGTTGGCTGTTGCTCGCATTACAACGCGCAGAAAACAAATCCCAGACACACACAGAAGCTCAGATCTGGTTCTGGTGCATTTAATAAGCAAGAAATTTGTTTGTTAAAACAAAATTTAAGCAAATGTTATTGTCATGCACTTGTAAGCATTGACTATAACTAACAGCAGACTCGTCTCTGTATGAAGTTTCTGTACAAGAAAGCTTTTGTTAGTAGTTTGTATAACATATTAACAACAAGTATAGGTATATTGTACAAAAATGAGCAACTTTTACAAAATAGTTTTATTTTCTCCACTTTTTCATTCTCTATGGAACATAGGACTGTCAGTCTACTATAGTGTGTAACATAGGACTGTCAGTCTACTATAGTGTGTAACATAGGACTGTCAGTCTACTATAGTGTGTCAAACTCTTCTACTATTGATCTGTATACTTACTCTTCTATTTCTACGAGTTCTACTATACTTCTGTATACTTATTCTTCTATTACCCCATGTTCTAATATTCTTCTATTACCCCATGTTCTACTATTCTTCTATTACCCCAAGTTCTAATATTCTTCTATTACCCCAAGTTTTAGTATTCTTCTATTACCCCAAGTTCTAATATTCTTCTATTACCCCATGTTCTACTATTCTTCTGTATACTTATTCTTCTATTAGCCCAAGTTCTACTATTCTTCTATTACCCAAGTTCTAGTATTCTTCTATTACCCCAAGTTCTAATATTCTTCTATTACCCCAAGTTCTAGTATTCTTCTATTACCCCAAGTTCTAGTATTCTTCTATTACCCCATGTTCTACTATTCTTCTGTATCTTTTCTAATACCCAGTTTACTATTGATCTCTCCCAAGGAGACATAGGTTTTGCACCATGGCTTCACTCTCCTGCCTTGATTGCAGTTATAGCTGAGTATTTTTACTGGATGGGGTACTATCACACCCTTACCTGTACTTTCACCGTATAGGATGTGGTAGTATTAGTGGTTATATTATTTACCCCGAATTAGTGCCCCAGTAACCACAAGGGTGTCTGATTTGTATGATGAATCATCTTTGACTCATTATTGGACAGGAGAGACGTGTAGGCGCATATGCTGACATTCTCATAATCCATATTGCGATCAAATCTCATATCAGCCATGTATGCACCTACCCTTCTACCATTTCCCTTCGATCCCTACCCACTTAGCCAGACATTAGTCTTTTACCAGGACCACCACTTGGAGTTGGGGTAGGATCTTGATCCAGTGCCAGCTCACTGACCCTGGCACCACTGTATATCCCTTACTATTTGACTGCGCCCCATCTATATACTTACTCTTCTATTACCATGAGTTCCAGTCCCATTTTGTAAAACTGTTCTTTTTGTGTTTCATTTCATTGTTTGTTTTGTATTTAAAATAATAAGATCCCTATAATCGCATGTTGTGGCCCCAGTGGTTACCTGAGCCCAAATTTGGGGTGTGTAGAATAGAACCACTGTTACCTGCCATGCATGTCGTAAGAGGCGACTAAGGAGATTTGCTGAAATCGGATGCATGTGTCTAAACGTGTAAGTCTATGCGTTTAGAGGCCTTCCAAACCATATGCAACGTATACACGTTCTTGGCAAGATCAAACATATCACAAAGAGTGATTACAATTGATCGTAAAGAACGAACGCGAAGAAGAAGATCACTAGTTGTTTATACTGCATGTTCTTCACAGTGTTTGTGTATATACTAATCTACAGTACTCTTAACGTTTGTCTTCTACAAACAAGGCAGCAAGAAATGATTTATAACAACAATCCTGGATAGTCAGTAGGGTCCATAAGAACCATATAGAAATTAGTTGAATGACATTTTTGACATTTAAAACATGCGATCCAGAAGCACTTGAGCTTTCGGCTCGGTGCCATGGACATTGTAACCCTTCGGTTCGGTGCCTCGAACACTGTAAATCTTGAGAACCTGTGGCTTTTCTGCCAGCCCGCGGAATTGAACCGCACTCACAGGGGGCTTGGAAATTTGTTTAAAAGAATAGCAAAAATGTTAAAGATAAATATACAAGATGGATAAGAATACAGCTTTAGCAATCAAACATAGGTCGACTGTAATCTCTCTCCAACAAGTTCTGTCCCTTGCCTTGATAGTACACTTGTCAGACTATTGCATGTCCCCTCCCAATTGTATCTGTCCCACTTGTTTTTTGTTTGCTTTTGTTTTTTATCAAACAATTAACTACTCTTTGTTATCTGCGAAGGTTGCACAGAGAACGTAAATACGTTTCGCCCTGTAGGCCCCTACCTGGACGTAGGATAGATGAATCCGTGCGGTATAAGTGGGTATAAAAACATCAAGTGGGAAACACGTGTCGCTGAAAGTGTAATGGCAATTCCCGAAAAATATTGTCAGTTATATGAGCACTATTATCATTAGCACTCTGGACATGTCCATATATGCCCCGATCTCCGCCTCAACAAATCGTCCAGCGGCCCAACACGCTAGTCCGATGTTGATCAATCAATCTTTTTGCATATCATTCTCCTCTGGCTGTACCAACATCGACACCCATCCCTCTTAGTACGGTCATCGACCGGGATTCACAATCCCGAAATCCCTCCGTACTCTCAATGCGTCAAGAATGTCACCTCGGTCCAGGGCCATTGCATCTCTGATATCGTATCCACGCCAGCCAACCAATCCATCAGCTCGTTCAAAAAGAAGAAGCGCTCACGGACGAAAATGATGATTTTGGAAAATATTCGAGATCCAGTAGTCAGACTTGGGATATTAACGATTATTTTATATTTAAATCTTAAAACACGAGGATGAAATCATGTAGGTATTTATGGAAGCAAAAATCCAATATCGATTTTGGAATTATACAAATTTTATTGGAAAACACGTACTTTTTCCCTCCCCATCTGATATTTAAAAAAGCCCATGCAGTCAAAATTGAGATAAGGCCAGATTTCAAGAATTTGACATAAATAAAGCCAATATGGCAGTTATGATATCAATCTCCATTCGCTTACTTATGATGTCATTTATTAAGCTTCAATATTCTTTAATTGATCATGTCGCCCGCCTGCCCAGTGTTTCCGTAGCGCGTTGGACACCGGGTGACAAGCCCCCTGTGAGTGCGGTTCAATTCCGCGGGCTGGCAGATAAGCCACAGGTTCTCCAGATTTACAATGTTCGTGGCACTGCATCAAACAAAAGGGTTACGATGTCCATGGCACCAAGCCGAAGAGCTGATAAGCTCAAGTGCTTCTGGATCGGTTACAAAAAAATTGGATCATGTCCTTGACAATCGGAGAGCACTAATTCTGATCTCCTCCTCGCAGCCCAGTTTAACCTACACACCACTGTTTATAACATAGATTCCCAAACTTTTTCAGCCCATCGCCCACTTTGCACAACATAAACTTTGTAACGCCCCCCTTCCTCCCCATTATAACAGTTTGATAACGCCCCACACATATATATATGTGTATATATATATATATATATATATATATATATATATATATATATATATATATATATATATATATATACATGCTCTATTGTCACTTTGACATAGAAAATTGATATATAGTTCTGTCATTCATGGTCATTGTTCAAATGATTATATACAAGAAAAATAGAAAATTGATGGAAAAATGGACCGTGTAAGATATATAATAAATAAAAATGCAGAATTCAAATTTTTAATTATGCAATCGCAAAATCACGATAAATTAACTGCCTCCAAATACTTCTGAACCCACCATCACCCTCCTAGAAGGCTTCAGCGCCCACAGGGGGGCGGTATCGCCCACTCTGGGAAACGCTGGTTTATAACAAAAGTATCGCCGATCTCAGAATGAGGACAACGGGAACGCAAGAGAGAGAGAATGAGGACATATTAATAATTTGAAAAGGGGGGATAGTACTAAGGCGTTCAAAAGGGAATACGTTCAAGGAGGATGTGCGGAAAAGGTTAGTTGGCGATAGTGTCAACCGGCACAATTCACATTATTTTGTGTATGTGCGTCGTGTCATGTTTAGACAGTGAAAACATTCACGAGTAAAAATGTACGGTCAGACTTTTCACGAAAGCCTAAACTACGAGAAAGCGCTGGTGGTGTGAGATGGATGACACGTGTCACGAGATACGAGGAAGTGATCAGGATACGTCATTTGACGTGTACTTCTGTTATCGCCTGTGCGGAATAAAATCGTTTTGTAATCACTGAAAATTTAAAATGCAATTAGGGGTGGAGGGTAGTTGTGCGTTGCATTTTTACTATTTACCGCTTTTTTTTTATTGTTCTGAGAGGTATATTAGTGTGATGGTAGTCTCGACATTGAGGTGGTCGTGTTTTGCAAGTTTGTAGTTGGCTCAGTACGTTTCCACCACCTAATCGATCGTACATGTTCTTGTGACAAAACTTGTCATAATTTATTTTTCGCCCGTGTCGGGCTCGCAAGGGGAGTAACGAATAGTTACACTGCGACCTACAAGGCATGTCGTAAGATGCGGCTGAGGTAGGAGTCTTAGTGAAGCTACCCTAGTAAATAAAGGACGAGTGTCCAAGCGTGCGCTGAAATTTTGAATAATTTTTAGGGCGGGAAAACATTTTTTCAATGTTTATTATGATGCCCTCCCTGGTGTTTAATTCAAACGGTATAGTGTCCAAAACTAGTTTGAATTATTATTTTTTTCGAGGTGAGAGAACGATAGAGAAATAATTATTATTTAAACTTGACACCAGTTGCCAAGACAAGATTTTATCGTTAACAAATACGCGTTTTGAGGTCAGGGTGATGATTTGTGTTTTTATTTTTTTACACAACTAGTCACGACTGTACCTGTTTGTTAAACCGTTAGTCACGCATGAACCTGTTTGTTTGTTAAACCGCTAGTCACGCCTGAACATATTTGTTTGTTAAACCGTTAGTCATGCCTGAACCTGTTTGTTTGTTAAACCGTTAGTCACGCCTGAACCTGTTTGTTTGTTAAACCGTTAGTCATGCCTGAACATATTTGTTTGTTAAACCGTTAGTCACGCCTGAACCTGTTTGTTTGTTAAACCGTTAGTCATGCCTGAACCTGTTTGTTTGTTAAACCGTTAGTCATGCCTGAACATGTTTGTTTGTTAAACCGTTAGTCATGCCTGATCATGTTTGTTTGTTAAACCGTTAGTCATGCCTGAACCTATTTGTTTGTTAAACCGTTAGTCATGCCTGAACATATTTGTTTGTTAAACCGTTAGTCATGCCTGAACATGTTTGTTTGTTAAACCGTTAGTCACGCCTGAACATGTTTGTTTGTTAAACCGTTAGTCACGCCTGAACATGTTTGTTTGTTAAACCGTTAGTCACGCCTGAACATGTTTGTTTGTTAAACCGTTAGTCACGCCTGCACCTGTTTGTTTGTTAAACCGTTAGTCATGCCTGAACATGTTTGTTTGTTAAACCGTTAGTCATGCCTGAACATGTTTGTTTGTTAAACCGTTAGTCACGCATGAACATGTTTGTTTGTTAAACCGTTAGTCACGCCTAAACATGTTTGTTTGTTAAACCACTAGTCACGCCTGAACCTGTTTGTTTGTTAAACCGTTAGTCATGCCTGAACATGTTTGTTTGTTAAACCACTAGTCACGACTGAACCTGTTTGTTAAACCACTAGTCACGACTGAACCTGTTTGTTAAACCACTAGTCACGACTGAACCTGTTTGTTAAACCACTAGTCACGACTGAACCTGTTTGTTAAACCACTAGTCACGACTGAACCTAATAGTACATCAGATTGTCGGCATAGACGGGACACATTGAATTGTGTGCAATCCTCATACACGTAATTCAACTGCAATTTTTTGTATTGTCCGACGTCCTTGCTGTAAAAGTGAATATAATGTTTAGTATATTCCGTACTCGGTGTGGCCAATTTGGTAGAAATATCGATTCCTGTACTTCAAGCAAAACTGCCCCACCTCTATTTGTCCACGTGCCCTCCTTCGTGATTGTTGTGTAGATACAGATCGGGCTAAACATAATCTTGCTGCCTCAGGTCACAAATATTTGTTGAGTAAATTCAAGGACATGAACCTGAAGACTAAGCAGTCTTGTCCTTGTTTGTTACGACATCGCCTAGTTGGCTATTGGCTGTTTTGTCAGGATCTAAACAACTGATCAGTTATCCTAATTATTTGTAGAGTGGTTAAGTTTTAAGTTGATTGTTGGGTCTTCTGTCGTACTGTTTGGTTTTTTATATAACTTATTTTGATGTCAATCGTGTGGTTGCTGTGGCATTGTTTACTTGTATTCAGATTATTGTCTTATCTTATCCACATGTGTCGCGGGGAGCTTCAGCAGTTGTTAGTCTTTGATGTCACAGGATATGTGTGATATTATTATCTATCCATCAGGTTCTTGTCTTCCTCGGGATCTGCGTCCGGTTTGCCGGTTGTTATATGCGCTAGATGGTATAGTAGATTTGATTTAATTCTCAATAGGTGACCGAACTATTTTATTTGTCCTCTACTAATATGTTGGATGTATGGTGTGATTCTAACGAAATTTCCATTGTTCTCATTTCTCAATCTATCCCGTCTTTAGATTATTAGGTAGGTTGATCTGTACAGCTCATTTTCTTTTCATTGCATCTACAAGTGACCAAACACCGACTTTGTAAAGCTACAGCCGTTACTGTTTTGGCGTTGTATGGGAACACCTGATTAGTGCAAAAACCGCCCCCTTTTCTCCCCAACCAGTAATCGTTTTGGGGGGAATATTGTCAAGTATTTCGCTAAGTAGACGGGCAGACGCGTGAGCATTGAAATTTTGGAGGACCTGCCATAGTTATACTTGAGGGGAGGGGAAGGAAAGTACAGTTATATCTATTTAAATAATATGGAGTTTTAGACGATCAGGTGGCATGTAAACTGACGGACGTGTCTAGCGATTTGTGCATGTGGTTGCCGCAGAATCAGACTCAGATTTGCTGTGTAGACTCTATGAGGTAACGCGCTGCGTGAACTAAAAAACTTGCACGATCTTTGAAATCGTGAAGGGGTGGGGTGGGGAGAGACACAGTAACTGCTGGTTTAAAAGTAAAATAAACAGTGCTATGTAACTTATAGCAGAAACTAGTATAATATACAGTGAAAAATTTCTGGGAAGATATAGCGGGCGACTGTGAGAGATCTTTCTTCTTTCGTTCGTTCTTATCATCCACTTTAATCACTCTTTGTGATCTGTCTCATTTGCGCTAAGAACGTTAATACTTTGTGCGCCCTGGTGCATAGACAATATGCACGTAGGACATGCGCATCTAAAAATTTCGAACCCACGGTTTGTCTGACCTGACAGTCCCTTACGTTTTCCGTTCCTTCTCGCACTGAACGTCCGATACTCGTTATTTATAATTTTTTGTAGCCACTATGCAGCCATCACTTATATGAGCTACTAAAAAAAGCATGTATGCATTACCACGTTTTCTGACTCGATAAGGAACATTTTCAACCATTTTTAGTACTTGTATCGTGTTTGTCATCACCAGGCAATTTGGATAATTTACTCTGTATTTTCTATTCAAAGAAGCAGAAACGTTGAGCACATGACAGATCCCGTAAAACCAAGCAAGACAGTTGTAACTTGTAACAATATCTAGACCCTGTTCATCCCACTTCCATTTGTTTTACCTCCGGTACAGTTTACTCCATTCTTTTTTTATGTCGACACAGAGCATCAGTCATTTATAAAATCCTGCCCAAACCGGACAACTTTGGTAGACCGACCAGCTTGAGTGGGGGACATACTTCACACCTACATAAAATTAATTGGTAATGCTCTCCGTAACCGGTTTCTCGGTTCTTGCACGGCTAATTCTAGGCATCATTCAGGAGACTCGTGTAGATGCATTCACCCTGAGTCTGCAGTAGGAACATATTTCATACTATTCGCGGATGCGATTACACTACTACCTAATCGCACGGCAAGCCCTACCCGCGTTACCTCCTCCTCCCATATCAACTGTGCGGTTGTTGTTCTTATACGTCTCAAAGATGACGCGTGTACTGTACCAACTATAATAACAAATTATACACACAGTGAAGGCGGGACAATGGAGCAAGTGCTGTTTGTCTGCAGGTGAGTATTGACTTATTTGTCAGTACAGCTGGAAGTATAACATGCCCACACACTTATTTCATCAAGTATAGTTGCAGACTCGCCTGTATTGTCCCTCATCAACATGTGCGGGATGTGAAGAAGTCAGGATGTCTCTGAGCATCTGTCAATCTCTTGTGTGTGCTGACTTCCAAATAACTAACTGGTGACATTGAGTTACACATGGACTTGTCGTTCAACTATACAGGCAGGACTTCACGTCAGATAAGAGTAAACAGTGGTATTCTCTCATTCTGATAACTTCTGTCTTCTGGTGGCGTGTCACCATTGTTTAACAGTGGACTAATGGAATGAGGATTTGAAAGTACCTGGTTGACAGGGTTTGGCTGAAACTCTTGTTGCAAAAAGTAAACGATTTTAATAATGATATATTTAATCAGATTAGCATAACTCAGACGACTTTGCGTATGACCGATCAGATCTCATACTACTTACTGCTGCTTTGTAGTTTGATTGGGAACAATCAAAGGCTAGCGGAGCAAACCGTACACAAAACTGGACGCTAGGTAAACCAAGCAGTCCATAACAAGACGGTATAGCTGGGCAGATGACGCTCATCAGCCCGGGAGAGCAGGTTGTCTACGGGTCGCTGCCCTGATAGAAAATAGCCTGTTGCCTTGAGGGTTTTGGCTGGGGACAGCAAAGGCTAACGGAGAGCGCACCCAGTAAACGCTGGTTGAAATCGAACACACCGCCGAAGGATAAGCACCTGAGCTCCAATAGGTACTGAAGGTCGTGCACGTACATCCGTTCTTTATGTTCGGCTGCTTATATATCAAAATAGACTGATAAAAGCGGCATGAGAGAGAAAGAGAGAGAGAGCGCGCTCATACCATACCACAGCATAACCCAGTAGATGTGAAGATTTCTGCTTGTAAAATTTTGCCAGCAGCACATCCGTACACATGTGTGTCCTGTTCTACAATATGCATGCACTGTCTTGTCCTGTTGCACACCATTCATTCGCCGTCTTGTCCCTGTTGTACAATGTGCATGCACCTATATATCTGAAATGATGTCAGAGTGCTACTGACTAGCTCTGAGAATATAGAACGATAATATGGGGGGATGTTTAATGCCTAACACTTATTGTAAATGCGCAGTGATGGGACTTTAGGACTCTCTTGCCTTGAATATTGGAACACATGCCTAGAGTATAGAACTCAACCTGACCAGCAGCAGACAATCTGGTGACGGGACATTGGCACTGTGAGCATTACCTGGGCTGATGTATCCTTAATTAGCACAGAGCCCCCTTCCCTCTCATTCCATAGTGCTAGGACATTTCAAATCTGGCTTGTGCCCAGTGTGGGGGTAGAAAGTCCACATAGCTCTTTCATGCTATGTGAAAATGAAAATCGGGGCATATCCTTTACAGGACGTAGCCATCAACCATAGTAAATGAGTCGTTGATTTTCTAGGCACCACATATACGTTCAGTAGCTTGCCATTGCTTTCTGAACGGTGAGGTCTATTTTTACCATTTGTATAAATCCCACGGAAACGAATTTGCTTCCAAACTTGCCCATCGTGGAGTTTGAACCAGGTACGCTTGGGTTTGTGATTGAGCTCACTATGTAGCAGGAGCAGGAGGTATGCTGTCGATTTTTTAAAATTTTTGAGTCTGTGATGAGAGATTTTCATATGAATGACATACTGGTCCCTGTAGATGTCTAGAATACTATTTTTTCTATTCTATCAGTTTGGCCACGGCACCACTGGTATCTATACCAGAACCAAGATTCCCTACAGTTCTCTTGAAGATTTCTATTTCTGTTGCTGTAGGAACAAGAGAATCTCTCTCCAAATCAAATCATAAATATCAAATAAAAGTCAATCAAAGTTTAATTTCTCTCTCAGTGGACCTTACTGAGAACTTCATCATATTTACATGAAATTAAAACAACAATCCTTCAGAAATCAATAAGTCTCGAGAGATCCCAGGACTTGACAGAAAATTACACTATTGTAAATATCTAGCTAGGCCTACCAGAGACAAAATCCCTACTAGTCTGTCAGATTTTCCATGTCCACTGGATCTCTATAAATAATACCGGGTCTGCTCTGCTCGAGCTCCCACCACAATAACACTTGTCCTCAGTGTCCTTTCAGTCTCCCGTCCCACAGTATTTTTATACCAGGCTGGCATTATACAATTTATATCCCCGAAAGTTCTAGATAGGGTTGTTTATCCTTAAAATACTACGCTTATCAATACTCAACGGATTTCATTGGTCTATTTACTTCTACCTACCAATAATTTGCTCCACTTGTTTATCAGGCTGCAACTATACAATCGGGTCCTCCCTTCTCGAACATGATTCTATAAAGTAGTAAACATGGAATTTTCCCATGTGTCTTTAATTCCTCGTCATTACCAAAAATGCGTTGTGTTACCAAACCTTTAATCAGTTCATCATTGAATAGTACACGGATATCACCTACATAATACATTTCTAATTTACGTCCAATTTTCTTAGGTACATTTTTTGTCTTTCTCCTAGACTTTATAAGCTAAGATTTTATAATGGTCTGGTCATTCATTCCTTGCTTTCCATTCTACTAGAAATATATATTTATTTATTATTATCTCCTGGTATAATGGTCTGGTCATTCCTTCCTTGCTTTCATTCTACTAGAAATATATCTTTATTTATCGTTATCTCCTGGTATAAATAAATAACTCCACTGCTACAACTAGTGCTTGAGCTACAGATGCTATGCTATGTATAACACACACTGCATTGCTTTTGGTGGAAGAGCAATAGCCCATCACTACTGCAGTATAGTGTTCTCGCTACCAACTCTGAGGAAGAAATGCAGACTTACATGGACAAGTTCTCAATGGCTTGTGATATGTTTGGCTTTACCATTAACACCAAGAAAACAGAGGTCATGTTCCAGCCCGCCCCTAGAGAGCAGTACTACGATCCAGTCATCAACATTAAACATCAGCGTCTCCTGCCAGCGGACAACTTTGCCTATCTCGCCAGCATCCTATCCAGATCGACAAACATAGGATCACAATAGGATATCCAAAGCCAGTGCTGCGGCTACATGTCACTGTGTGGGGGCGGAAGGTGATAAGCATAGCCACAAAGCTGAAAGGTTACTAAGCCATAGTACTAACCATGCTGCTGTACGCAAGTGAGACATGGAGAGTGTATAGCCGACACACAAGACAACTAAACCACTTCCACACAAGCTGTCTACGAAGAATACTAAAAATAAGCTGGCAGGACAAAGTTTCAGATACCGAAGTCCTCATAAGAGCAAAGATCCCAAGCGTCAACACCTTGCTGCAGAAGTCCCAAGTAAGATTGGGCCGGTCATGTTGCTCGAATGCCTGATAAATGCATCCCCAAACAGTTGATGTATGGCAAACCTGAAGGGGCAGACGTTCTCTGGTGGACAGAAAAACACTTCAAAGACACTCGAAAAGTGTCTCTGATATGCTTCGATATAGACACCACGGGCTGGGAATCCCTTGCACTGGGAATCCTTGCGCAAAATCGCCAAATGTGGCGCTGTAACAACACAAGAGGAACCTGTATAGCTGAGAATCATTGGGCCGTTGAGGCACAGAGAAAACAAGCTGCGTGAAAAGACAGAACACACAACACCCACATGTCTAACCATGATCTTGTATGTCCCACCTGTGGTAGGGGATTGTGTTCTAGGATTGGACTCAACAGTCATCTCTGCACACACCAGAGAGGTGCAGCAGCACACGTCTGAGACTGTTGTCATCTTGGCTTGAGATGGACGCTAATATAGTGTATCATTGAATTAGATTAGATGGGTGCTGATTTTGTTGTTGAGTTCAGTGTTTGTCAAGTTCAGCTACATGCAATCATTGACTAGTTGAATCCTGTGCTCTTTGAAATAGGAACACCTGCTTTCTATCAAATACATGCACCCGCGGTAGTGTGTGTTTGGGGGGTTTAAGAGACTGTTGTGGTAACTTGAGATAGCATTATCACCCCACACATGCAAACAATATTTTATGAATCAGGGGGTGTGTAAGTTTGTGTTTAAAAGATAAATGTATCCATTGTGTATTGTCCATACTGCTACTTTCTACATGTAGAAAGTTGTCTTGTTGAGAGTTAGAGAAGGCTCTTTTTAACCTTTGACATATCAATGTTGTACATTGTATTTGTATATGTTGTGCTTAGATTCTTTTGAAACATCACATTGTTGATTGTTTACAAGAATATTCTAGAAGAAAACTAACATTTAACTCTGTTTTTTTTATATCTATTGTCATTCAGCTTTTGTGCGCAGTCTGTACAAGGAGGAGAAGGAGAAGGTCATACACCAGCTGCTGCAGATGTTACCACTGCTACAAGTTGGGAAGAACTCTGTGAAGAAGGCATACCTCCAGCTGATCCCTGACCTTCTAAATCATACTATTCACAATGGAGTTAACATTGAGGAGAGTCGACAACTGCTTTCTTACTCTCTCATTCATCCAGCTATAACAGTGGAAGAGAGAGGAAGTTTTCAGACATGGTTGGGTTGCCTGGAGGAACGATTCACACATAATTTTTCTCATAGCAGCGGCAGCAGCACCACAACCAGTTCCAGCAACAGTCTGAGCGTGGCACATAGCAAAAGTCACAGTCCGTCTCCAGGTTCATCTTCCCAGCATTCCCTAACACACATGTCGCCTCTGTCTGCCTCACAAGAGTACATTAACATTACTGCTAACAACCCAACTATGGTACCACCACCGACAGCAGCCGCAGTGGCTTCACATGGACACACATCACCGATGCCGATCATGGCTTCAGGGACACACTCATCGTGGCAGCAACGTCCGGTACAAGGTCATTATACTGGTTTTGACGCTAGCGCAGCCATAAGCCCATCGGCACCCAATGGTGAAAGTTCTGGTTGCGTTCAGTACGTGTCCCCAACAAATGGACACATGACACTACGATCTACCAACAGTCATGCTGGTGCATCTCATGCACACATAACTCTTCATTCTTGTTCATCTGCCCCACCAAACTTCAATGCCACACAGCTCCCTGGATCTCATTCTCATGGTAAGCTTTCTCATGTCTGCATAAATTTTCATTATTTTTAATTGATTTGTTTTAGTTGTTGGTCTTATAAAATATTGAACACAAACACCCAGTGTCACTACCAGACATCAAGACACACATCAAGCGAAAATACAAAGTGTTGTGGAGACAACAAACCCACAACAAACACCCACAACATCCCATCAATAGACTAAACAGAAAGCACGCAACAATCTTTTGCCTAAGAACAGGTCACTGCAGGCTCAACCATCACATGCACAGAATAAAGCCTGCTCAGACTGCAGTGTGCATGTCAGACAGAAAGACAGACTCATGTATGTCCATCATACATACACCAACGAAACGAAACATGACCTCAGGAATGAAGCTTACAGAGCAAGCTATGGGGAACTCTCGAGGAACTGCAACTAATATGCAGCTTCATAGAGGCAACCCATCTCATGGTTTAGGCGAGCATACGAAACCGAACGCAAAGAAGAATATAAAATATTGAAATAGAAGTGATAGTAAAACTTATAGGGGATCTACATGGAACATGTGCTCAAATGCATATGTGTAGTTTTGCTAAAGAAATCAAGTTATTGAATATGGGACTTAATAATATGTTCCTCATGTAGTTCATTATAATTGTCCAAGTTACAGAAAAATTATTAGAACATCCTAGACTGAGAAGAGAAGAAATTGAGTAAAACCAGAGATTAGCTTAATGTATTAAGTTTTAACTCTCAAGTTATATAGTTTAAAAATTACATTACAAATTTTCAATTCCAATGTTGTATCAATCCTCACATATGCCAGTGAGATTTGAAAAATGACTAAAGACTTAGAAAGTAAGTAGAATGCATTAAAAATATATGTCTGCGAAAAATAATGAAAATAAAATGGGACAAATTCAGAGTGATGAAATCAGAGAAATGTCTGGTCAACCACTAGTAACAACTGTTATAAGATGGAGATATGTTGGACATATATTGAGCAGTAATGAGCAAAGAATACCAAAGCAGGCATAGAAGTGGGAGGCAAAGTTCAAGAAGAGAGGGCGCCTAGCGAATCCCTGAAACGAACTTTGCTGAGAGAGCAAGAAAATAGGAATCAATTTCATGTAGGAGATTGAGCAAGTTACCCAGGACGGTGTGGTACGGAGAAATTATTTGCAGGCCCTATGTAACCTATAACAGTAGGAGAGGAATATGTTATGGAGTTTGCTTATTGTAAATGTACAAATAATGTCATATGTTTGTGTGTGTGTGAGATAGAAAGAAGGAGAGAGAAAGAAAGAGATGCGAATGTGGCTAATGTGAGTAGTTCTCTTGTCTGCTAATCTCTTATAGAATAAGTATGAACCTCTTTGCTCCACTACAAATTCTCTGACTTGTTACCTTGATTTGTGTAGAACATTTCCAGTATTTCAATTTGGTTGATCGTTAAAAGTAGCCAATGTCCATACTGTCATCTTATCTGTGAGAACATGGTTGACTATTGATTGATAGGTATCCAACCTGTAGATAACTAAACTTAAAGATAAAACAGACAGTAACAAAGTAAAAGAGGATAGATAATTGCGGAGAATATGAATCCCTTCTATTAATGGTAAAGACGTGATGTCAATCATTCTTGTGCTGCAGCAACCGGTCTAGATTGTCCAACTGATTGTCTGAGAAACTTTAGTGAGAGAAAACAAAGTGATTGGTGGAGGGCGGGATCATGTGTAGCCACAGTTATTGTAGTTGACATATGACAAAAATAGAGCCATTGGCAGACTTGACGAGACATACACATTTTATTTTCTCTCTCATTCTCTCTCTCATTCTCTCTCTCTCTCTCTCTCTCTTTCTCGCGATCGTTCCTTTTGGTTAATGTGATCATTCTTATTGTGGTATATAAACAGCCTTTGCCAAGAACGTTTTTACGTCACATTCTTCAGCACCATTTGGAGCTCTGGTGATTATCCTTCGGCGACGTGTCCGGTTTCAGCTAGCGTTTACTGGGTTCGCTCTCCGTCAGCCTTTGGCTGTCCCAAGCAGACCTGCAAGGCAGCAGGCTGCTGTTTTCTTTAGGGTAGCGACCCTTAGACAACTCCCCCAGATGTTGAGTGTCATCTGCCCAGGTTACCAGTCTTTTTTTGGACTATTTGGTTTGCCTACCGTCCAGTTTTGTTTACGGTTTGCTCCGCTAGTCTTTGATTGTCCCCAATCGAACTGCACGGCAGTAGTAGTTCCCTGCGAGCGGAAACGCGCACTGGATTCAAGCCTCTGTTGGGGGACCCGCTCACCCCTACTTTTGCCACGCCCTTTCGTCGCTCCACCATCAGGGCCGTGCACGTCTGCCCCACCGTTGAGCCCATCCGTGCATCGTTCGCATGCGTGTTCGCTCTGCCTCAGTGCATGCCCACCGTATCCATTGTTCTCACCATGCACACATTCACCTTGCCTCTGGACTGTCCGGACACAGAGCTCAACTCAGGCCCCCACCTCAGGGCTCCGAGTTTCGCCCTATGTGGGCCCACGTGCAACTCATTCGGGCCCACACCTCCGGGCCCAAGTTTTGCCCCACGTCTCTTCTCTGGATGCACCGTTTGCAACTCAATATGGGCCCCCACCTCGGGACTCCGAGTTTCGTCATATGTGGGTCCACGTCTCTTCTCTGGATGCTCCCCTCATCCCTTTATGTTTATACTTTCAGCTTTTCCCATCGACCGGGAGAGATGTGCATTAATAGTCATTCTGGGATTCCGCTCGTCTGTGCTGCGAACGGATCTCATCCAACGTGACTTTCTGCATCACTACTTATTCCAGAGTAGCTCTCCCTCGATCCCTACCCGCTTAGCCAGTCAGGAACCATTGTCTGTTTCCAGGGTAACCACGTGGAGGTGGGGTAGGATCTTTTGATTAGTGTCAGCTCACTAATCCTGGCGCTGCGTTGTCCCTTTGCGCCTTTGACCTCACATTTGTTCTGAGGAAAATATATAATCATCAAGTAGCAGCATGTCCCTTGAGGAACGTCGCTTTCATCACAGCCATCCTGAAAAACATTCTGTCGCTAGCAAGTTCTCCCGCCTCTTCCATCGTCATGTTCAAGGTTTCTTTGATGTCCTGCTGCCACCTTCATCGTGGTCGTCCCCTGCCCCTTACTCGCTCCCCTGCCCTACTCGTCCCCTGCCCCGTACTCGTCCCCTGCCCCGTACTCGTCCCCTGCCCGTACTCGTCCCCTGCCCCGTACTCGTCCCCTCCCCCGTACTCGTCCCCTGCCCGTACTGTCCCCTGCCCCGTACTCGTCCCCTGCCCCGTACTCGTCCCCTGCCCCGTACTCGTCCCCTGCCCCGTACTCGTCCCCTGCCCCGTACTCGTCCCCTGCCCCGTACTCGTCCCCTGCCCCGTACTCGTCCCCTGCCCGTACTCATCCCTGCCCCGTACTCGTCCCTGCCCGTACCGTCCCCTGCCCGTACTCGTCCCTGCCCGTACTCGTCCCCTGCCTCGTACGTCCCGCCCACTCGCCTTGCCCTTACCGTCCTGCTCGTCTCCACCTTCCTGACTTTCCTGCCTCATATGTCCGCCTCACTGTCCGCCACTCGCCCCACTGTCCTCTGCCTACTGTCCTCGCCGCTGTCGTCCACTCGTCCTCTGCCACTGTCCGCCATTCCGTCTTCCCTGCCCTGTATCCCTCTGTCCTTCACCCAAACATGCCTTCTACCGTTCTCAACCATCTTCGTTTAAGGGAAATTTTCATCTTCTGGGACATTATATACCAATGCTCCTCGATATGCAGGTCTTGTAGGATGTCTTAGTCTTTTCTCTCGTATCTGTCCAAGATGTTCTAAGAACTTTTCTGTAGCACCTTCTTTCAAAAGCTTTAATTTGGTTTTTACTTTTGTGTTATGGTCCACGATTCACACCCATATGTTGCCACAAGGAATATGCATGTTCTCAGAAGTCTTACTTTTGTGTCTTTGCTTGTATCGTGCCATATTTTCTTCATGCTGACCACCCTCTGGAAAGCTATGGCTATTCTTCTCACTTCTTCGTACAATCTCCATTGTTTGCAGATTTTGTTTTGTTTTATTGTGGACATAATTTTGAGTTTGTATTAGGAATAAAGGTTCGAATCTTTGCTGTTTTGTAAACAAGATGTTCCAAACCGTTGACACTATTTGAGAGGAAAACTATCATATTCTGGAATCATATTTTCACCTATACAGTATATAAGTATATAATAAGAGGAATAATATATCACCACACAGATTACATGAGAGGGAAATAAACCCACACCCAAACAACAATTTTCTACACAACGGAGATTCGATCTGAGTAAGCAGTTAAAGTGTGTATCGACAGAAAAGATTGGCAGCCGGCAATAACACGTTCTGGAGTGTGACATTATACAGGGGTTAGAGATTAGCGTCTGGGAGGTAACCGTCTAATGTTGCAAGAGACTTCTGTGTTAAAAATATCTGACAACATCTATTGTTGCTATTGTGTGTGCCTAGTCACTAATATAGTCACGGTAGTGGTGGTAGTCACACAAGCTGATATTTAGCAAACATAATTTATTGAGTCGTTTACAGTATTCAACATTCATATCTTTATCTCTGACCGGCTAATGCAAGTTAAATAAACAGCACACATACATTAACTGCTGTATTGGAAAAACACAGTGTGGCGGAATTAATTTTTGTTCACTTTTTCACTCTTCATGTGTATGTACAAATTAAGCTTGTAAGTGTCATTCAATACAAAAATTTGATGAATAACATATAATGTTATAGATAAATTGAGTGCACTTTATCACAGGTTAACAGAATGTTAAAGAATAAATTAAGATCTGGTAACGATCAGAATGTGGGCGTCTGTAGCTTAAATATTAAGCGATAGTGAGCTCGATCCAACCAAGCGTACCTGGTTCAAGCTCCACGGCCGGCAGTTTGGAAGCAAATTTGTTTGCGTGGACTTTTACGAACGGTTAAAAACAGACCCCACCGTTCAGAAAGCGATGACAAACTACTGAACGTATAAATTGTGCCTAGAAAATCACGATTCGTACTGTGTTTAATGGCTAAGTCTGAAAGGATATGTCACGATTTTCATTTCACCGATCAGAATAACAACGTACGCAGAGCCTGGAAAGACCAAGAACCCGATGGATAGAATATCACATTATCCGCGACATCAAAGACTAACAACTACAGATGCTACACATCTGACGCATGGATAAACTGAAACTCCCACGCCGCGTTACGGCACATAAGACAAGACAACGATCAGAATGCGGTAACGTAATTGACAGCGAATTTAACAACGAAACAAATCACACCACAGTCTGCGGTCAAACAGAACAGACATGCGAACGCAGTTTGCTGCATTTGGTAGTTGATGCGTTAAATCATTAACAATTTCTATAATCTGAGACGGACTACTGCTTTCTTTGAACATATTTAACTTGACGTCTGATAGTGAACGAGGAAGAAATCGTTTCTACAGACGATGATATTAAGTACCCGTTTTCATGCCATGAGGTATATTTGGGAAATCGATGATTACCTTCTTAACAACCTGGGCTGACTTGTAGCCGTTGTCATTGTTGTGACATTTCCGCAATTTTAGTATATCTTTGAGCCAAGTAATGTACGAGATGGGTTGCTGACTTCCGCAGCAACGTGGCGTTCATCAGCTTCTTGTTCTTCTTTGAACGCTTCATATCGACCACTTGTTAACCACTCTGTGTGATCTGAGCTTAAGAGCGATTGTACGTTGTGCCAGTTATGCGCCTACAAGTAGGCCAGCACATCCGATTTCTGCGACATTTTTATTTACTAGAGTAGATTCTCTAGGCCCCTACCTCAGTCGCTTCTTACGACATGCCTTGTAGGTCGCAGTGGTACTATTCTTTGCTTCCCTTGCGGGCTCCGGCACCACACGGGCGTTTTTTTATATCAGCAACTGTCATTGAAGCAATAGGTGCACCACCGCACACCGCCCGGCTAGTCTGTTTAGCGGTATGGAGTCCTCCTTCTTGCAAGTTTCTGTAGTTATAATTCGTGATTGATGTTGTTTCCTTCACGAAGCCATTCTATCTGACTTGTGATTGATGTTGTTGGTCTCTCACACAAGTTCTCATCTGGACTTGTGATTGAAGTTGTTGGTCTCTCACACAAGTTCTCATCTGGACTTGTGATTGAAGTTGTTGGTCTCTCACACAAGTTCTCATCTGGACTTGTGATTGAAGTTGTTGGTCTCTCACACAAGTTCTCATCTGGACTTGTGATTGATGTTGTTGGTCTCTCACACAAGTTCTCATCTGGACTTGTGATTGAAGTTGTTGGTCTCTCACACAAGTTCTCATCTGGACTTGTGATTGAAGTTGTTGGTCTCTCACACAAGTTCTCATCTGGACTTGGAACTGAAACGGTGAAGTTAAATTCCCAGTATGGTCATTATTTGAGTCCACCCATTTGAAAATCTGGACTTTCAAAGTTACCGAGATATTTGGAAAAGTCCCCTTTCCTGAATGAAGCTGAAGGTGATCAGACACTGTGAACGGTTAGCAGGTATAAGAAAAAAACATGGCCCCAAAACACAGAGCTTCATGAAAACTGTACGGAGGAACAGAGTCCCTTAAAACCACGGTAAAATTCATGATAAAAGTTGGTTCAACAGTCTAGGCCGGGAACGCAAGAGAGAGAGAGAGAGAGAGAGACTGTGAACTAGCTGAAAGGGACTAATGTCGCAGCTTCTTATGTTTATGCCAGCTGTCTTTCACTGCCAGACACAGTTGACTAAACAAATAGGCGGGAAGACGAATGGTGACATCTTTAGGTGAGGTGATGGTACTACACTATAAAGTGTGTGTGTGTGTGTGTGTGCCTATTCATCTGATCCACTTAGACACTTACATAATATAAACAGAAATGTATAGGTCACACGCTTGGTTAAGATGGAGGGTGAATGGTGGGTCACCACAAATTTTCCATCTCAAGACGACCCGGCTATTGTCCCAAGTTGACATGTGTATTTACGCTGTCTTGTTAGCCAAACGGTTCTCTTTCTAATAGAGCAGAACATTGGCCAGCTGCGGCGATTTATCGGCAGATATGGGCGTAGCATGAAATAAATATGCATATATCTATACAAACCTGAACCCTATATAACATATCAGTTCTTTTAAAGAATGAAAGCTGCCTAGCCGTTCATTGTTCATAAATATTGCTTGAAGTCAGCTTGAGTAGTTGTAAATCTTTGCAGCGCAACGAAACTGTCATGTTATGTAATGTATTCACCGCCACTGGGATCCACCCTCATTTAGAATGTTCATATGAATCCACGCCCGAGTGGTTACTGGGGCCCAAATTAGGGATGTAAAGAATATAACCACTGTCACCTGCCATGCATGTCGTAAGAGGCGACTGAGGAGGTCGGTCGTGGGGCTGGCTACCCCACACCGTAAAAACACCAGATAGCTACAGAAACCACAACCAAGAAAATTCAAAGCTCGCCACCGAGGAAGAAGAGGCCCTGACAGCATCGTGAGACAGGCTCTCGATGGAACCCCAGGGCAATAGAAGTAAGGAAGACCCAGAAACACCTGGAGACGGGAGTTAGAGATGGAATGCAAGAGGAGGGGAGAGAGTGGCGAGATCTGGAAAGATGGCCTTGGATAGGCGGGCTTGGAAGGCCTTGGTGCGGACCTATGCTTCCCTAGGAGCGAAGGGTGAAGAAGAAGAAGAATATGAATCCACCCAACATAAAATGTTCAGATAGGTATACAAGTAACACTGGAGTACCCATATGGATCCACCATTTCTTTAAAATGTATCCAACCCACACCCTAAAATGTCAATTTGAATCTACAACAAAACCTAGAGTGTCCATATAAATCCACTATGACTATCTATATTTATTTTTTTTCCTCGATCCAGAAACACTTGAGCTTTAAGCTCTTCGGCTCGGTGCCATGGACATCGTAAACCTTCGGTTCAGTACCACGAACACCGTAAATCTGGAGAACCTCTGGCTTTTTAAAGCCAGCCCGCGAATGAACCCGCACTCACAGAGGGCTTGTCGCACCGTCGTATAAACGCGCTACGAACACGCTTGGCAGGCGAGCAACTATCTGTATAAACGGAGAACAGTTTAGGGTTTCTAGAAATCAGAGACAACCTCAGTGGCATGATATATCGTTGTGTCCTTGTTACAGGTGGTTCACTTCATAATTAGTTTCACAAACACATCTCACAGTGTATTACATATGTTAGCTACCATGTGTGGTTGTTAGTCGCTGTCCAATAAGCAGTATAAGCAGGTGAGGTAAGCGACTGTCCCAAAATGGGCAGGACAAGCATGTGAAGATTAGGCATTCAATATCGACAAACAAATATGGCGCTAAAGACTATCATGCCATGCATTTGACCTGCAATTGCAGTATTTGATACAATGCATTTGACCTGATTAATTTCTTTTAGAGCATTGGCGTTTTGGTCCTGACTTCTACTGACCGTACCTGGATGCGGTCAGTGCACCAGGTTCATCATTCATCACCTTTCAACTCCCATCGGAGCACAGGTCTTCAACAAACTTCTTCCATCTCTTCCTCTCTCTTGCCATCCCTTCCAATTCTGTCCATGTTTTGCCTATCCTCTTTATATCCGCCTCCAGCTCTCTTCTCCAGGTCTGCCTAGGCCTTCCCTACTCCTCTTTCCCTGCGGGTTCCAAAACAATGCCTGCCTCGCGATGCTTCCGGTCGGTCTTCTCAATGTATGTCCTATCCATCGCCAGCGTCTCTTCCTGAGCTCCCTCTCCACTGGTATCTGCTTTATTCTCTCCCTGAGTTCCTCGTTTGTAATCTTATCGTACCATCTCAATCCTCTATCCTACGTAAACATCCATTTACGAAGGTCTGCAGTTTTCTGATAGTTTCTTTTGTGGTCTTCCATGTTTCCGAGCCATAGAACAGCACTGACTTCACATTTGACTGGAAAATTCTCAGTTTAGTGCACCAGGTTACATATCTGTTAATTGCCAGACTTACGAGATAAGAAGTTCAGAACTACAACGTTAAATGCGGAGATCGTACTCTGTTGTAGGCACCCTAAAAAATTGTAACAAGTGGGAGGGTAGTGCTGGGCACTAATTAGTTCACAGTGGCGTCGTCTCCATTTGAGCATTATACATTTTTCAAACTTCTACCACCAAACGTTTATCGTAAACTATGTTATGAATACACGCGAACGCACTCACTTATTTTCATACACATCATAAAAGGTAGGGGGCATCAATTAATCTTCCCTGTCTACATATCTCAAAACCAGTGGCACAATGAATTATGTTTTGAATTGGTATATGGCTTTTCTAGAAATAACTAATTTCCTGTAATCAAATTTGTTTCATTGTTAATATCTGTCAGACGCGATCAGCAAGGAAAATGTTGGCTTTGAGCTCATCTAGCAAACATTATGTGGGCCGTCAGAAGCACTCAGCAATCAGTTACAATTATCTGTGTTGCTGACTTTCTGGGAAACACAAATTATTGTTGACAAGGAAATTGTTGACGAGGATCGGAGACAAATCATAAAAACGCATTACACTTTGCTGAAAAGCATACTGAAGGGAACGAAAGGTTGAGGGTAGTTGTATAATAGTCATTGATAGTTTTTGGATGTATAAGCATTAAGAGATGGACTTTTGTCTCTTGCTAGCGTTTTTGTTCTCTGAATATCTTTTAAGATGTTTCTTATCTCCACGGGGTGGCCCTGGTAACATATTATAATGTCTAAGTGGGTAGGGATCGAAGGAGAGCTACTATGGTATAAGTAGAAGGGTAGGTACATACATGTCTTATTCGAGATCTGATCGCAATACAGACGATGAGAATGCGCCTACACGTCTCTCCTGTCCGATAGTCAAAGAAAACAGACTATTCGTAGTGACGCCCGTGTGGTTGCCGGGGCCCGAATTCGGGCTAAAAAATAGAGCCACTGCTGCCTACCGCATGCTGTTTACAGCGAAAGTGGAGGCTTAGCTACCCCACCCAGTAAAACAATTAGCTTCAGCTTAGCGCATGCGAACTTGCAATGCCTTGATTGTGGACCTATGTCTCCTAGAAGGAAAGGAGGAAGAGAAGAATAAGAATATTCATGGTTGATGCCTGAAAATATTGATTAATAAAAACAAAAGAATAGTATAGTTCAGTGTCATCGTGAAATTTGGACAGATTATTCGTGCTGAAATTTGTAGGCCACCATTTTCGACGTTTTACGTGCCTTTCTTCACCGGACAGTTACTTCTTTCTTTCTTTTGTCCTCTGCTTTTTTTTGCCGTTAGGCGTAACAAGTTTAACTGATGATCGGTTTCCGAGATAGTGCACACTCTATCGCTTGATATGCTGTGGTATTGTGGAGTTTTAAGATGTCTGTAACTCCATCAACCCATCTTTTTCTTGGTCTGCCCTTCCTCTTGATGATTCCACTTTCAGGTTGTACCTCTTGCAACTGGTGTATTCGGGTTCATTCTCACCAAGTAACCAAATCATTTGAGTCTCTGCTTTTCAATGAATCTAATAGCAGGCGTTGTTCCGACTGTTTTTCGAATTTCCTCTTTCGTATATGGTCTCTTCTTGTTTTATTTACTGATTTCCTCAAGCATCTGATTTCACATGTGATAATTTTCCTTTCTTGTTCTTTTGTCAGTGTCCATGTTTGTTAGTGCAGTTACTTATGTTGGTTTAAAAAATGTATAAATTTCAAAGCATGTTCAACTAGTCTTCTTCATCTTCTGCTATCAACTTCTGCTATGCGACTACTCCGGTATGTGTCATAAACAGGGCGGTGCGCTTGAGGTCTTCATCGGTTCCCCATAGTTTGTCTTGTAGGGTTGTTTCTGTTGGCCAGATCTCCATTCTCACACTACTCAGACTGGGACAGTCTTGCCGGATTATCTCTGGGGACTGCTTAGGTGCTCTACAGGTGCAGGCTGCCGAGTCCCTGAGACCCATTCTGTGGAGGTGTACTCAGAGACTGCAGTGTCCCATTCTAAGTCTGAAGACTGTGGTCTTTGCTTTTCTGTTTAGAGTATTTATACTGTTGTGCTCTGGATTGTATCCTCCATTTGTTTTTCTCCAGATCATTTTCCTGGATTGTTTCAGGAGAGTCTTTGCTTCTGTAAAGCTTTGTGTTGGGTGGTGTTGTGTTAGGCTCCCTCCAGCCCTTGCGAATTTGTCAGCCTTTTCATTTCCTGGTATCCACTGTAAGAGTTCAACCAGCCATTATACTAGGCCTTTGAGCATGAGTGCGCAGCAATTACAACAATAAAAAAATTGAATATATTCTTCTTTGCGTTCGTTCTTTACGACCAATTTTAATCACTCTCTGATATGTTTGATCTTTGCCAAGAATGTGTATACGTTGCACATTGATTTGGTAGGCCCTAAACGCAGACTTCTACACGTTTAGGACATGTGCATCCGATTTCATCCAAACCTCATCAGTCACCTCTTACGACATGCATGGCAGGTAACAGTGGTTCTATTCTTTACACCCCAAATTTGGGCCCCGGTAACCACTCGGGCGGTTGGATATAATATTTTTGCCTCTCAAACAAAGCACATGACACAAGTTTTTAGTTTGTATTCTCAACGTGTATTAATTAAAGTTGTGTTATTGAAGAGAGAGAGAGAGAGAGCAGCGAAAGGTTCTCACGAAAAGTAAAAAAAAAATAATTAAAAGATGCAGTTGGCGAAAGATTGTAATACAGACAACCACGTCAAGTAAGTGATTCTGCCATCCACAATTTGAAAGTAATTTGTGATTACTGAATTTAATTTCCCATTTTTTTTTTTCATGCAAATATCATTTTCTTCATTAAAATTAGTAGAATGTGCAATTTATAATATATATGAAAAGTAAAGGAACCCATTTTGATTTCATGCGGCGTATTGGGGAATGGACTACCAAAATGATTAATATTGAGGTGTTGAATGAGAGGTCAAGACACAGAGAAAGCTTATCATCAGTATAAGAAAGAGCCTGTCATTATGTTTCGTACATGTGATGAGGAAGGGCGATTTAGAACACATTGTGACAACCGGTAAAATCGAGGGTAGACGAGACAGAGGAAGACAGAGAGACAAAATTGTGGATATCATGACTTCATGGCAGGCACAGTTGATCGTCAACATCTCCGATGATAGCAAACACCAGAGATTTGTGGAGATCCATGATCGCCTATGCCAGTCGGCACGGCACTTGATGATGATATTCTGGAATAGGGTGTTACGCCCGAATTTGTTTGTACCCACGGCAACGTCACACAAGCCACTTTTATTTCCCAGTGGTTTTTCTGGTACAAAATTGAAGCTGTGTTGAATCTGTCAGCCGTCGCAGTAGGTAACACAAATCCACACGAATCAATCTGGGTAGTAAAGTTAGGTATAACTAAAATTGAGATATTGTCACACAAGAGATGGTTACATTAATGTTTGCAGACACTATTTCTCAATATGAGAAAGTTGAACAAGTACACCTAAATAGAAGCTAGAGAAACAATGAAGAAATCACAAGTAGCATGCTGTTGAAGATAACAAGCAATATGCTTCTATTCTCAACCGTAGTCGCAGGGCCAGCATGTCATGAAATGAGGTCAGACCAGATAGGTGGTGATGTTACTTTTGAGGTCAGACTAACAAGGCGATGTCACCATGGGGTCAGGCCAACTAGTTGATGTCTCAAATGGGGTCAATCAAACCAACTAGGAGATATCACTATGAGGTCAAATTAACAAGCGAGATGTCCATTATGAGGTCACATTAATAAGCAAGATGTCCACTATGAGGTCAACGTAACAAGATGTTCACTATGTGGAGGATCGTGGAGAGCTACTCTGGTATAAGTAGTGATGCAGACGTAGTTACGTTGGATGATATCCGCTCGCAACACAGACGAGTAGAATCACAGAGTAACTATTAATGCACGTCTCTCCCGTCCGATGGAAAAAGCTGAAATTAACATAAAGGGATGAGGGGTGCATCCAAAGAAGAGACGTAGGCCCAAACGGGGCGAAGTCAGCCCCGAGGTTGGGGCCCGAGTTGAGTTGCATGTCCTGCCAGTCTTGAGGCATAGTAAATGTGAGCACGGTGAGAAACCTGATAAACACGGTGAGCAGGCACCAAATTAGAGCGAACACGCATACGGACGATACACAGGTGAGCCCACCGGCGAGCAGACATGCACGGTGCTTATGATGGAGCAACGAAGACGTGGCAAACGTAGGGTGAGCAGACCACCCAAATGTGCAGAAAAACTGAAAAGCCCAGCAGAGGCTTGAATCCAGTGCTGGTGATAGACTGTGCACAGTGAGATGGAAATGGATACGGTATCGCCAGTAGAACAATGTGAGCACATGTGATGAAGAAAGGGCGGCCCAGTCGGTAGACGAAGATACAAGCAGGAATGGGCGAGGGCACTCCAAAGAGAAGCGAGGTGGACAAAACGGTGGCAAGCCTCAAAGATGGGGTCCCATCCAGAGAACAATAACCTCCTTTCCCGCAGAGAACTACTACTGCCTTGTAGTTCGATTGGGGACAATCAAAGTCTAGCGGAGCGAACCGTACACAAAACTGGACGGCAGGCAAACCAAGTAGTCCCCCCAAAAAAGACTGGTAACCTGGTCAGATGACGCTCAACAACCCGGAAGGGAAGGTTGTTGAAGGGTAGCTACCATAAAAGAAAATAGCAACTTGCTGCCTCGCAGGTCGACTGGGGACAGCCAAAGGCTGACGGAGAGTGAACCCAGTAAACGTTCGTTAAAACCGGACACATCGCCGAAGGATAAGCACCAGATGGCTCCAAATAGCGCTAAAGATGTGAGAAACACACAATGCTAACTAAGGCTGCATGAATCAGATTTCCACATGAATAACAAGTCGTACGGACGTAATAATGCCTAGAAAAATCACAAACAGCGTTAAAGCTGGGGTTGATTCGCAAAGTCCTGTAAAGGATATGCAATTAACTTTAAATGGAGGGACGTGGTCGAAAGACAGCAGCAGAATTTGTGGCGAAGTCTGGTACATTGGTCTAGGCAGGGATCATGAGAGAGAGACTATGTTGTCAAATTAACAATGAGATGTTCACTATGTGGTCAAAGTAACAGTGAGATGTTCACTATGAGGTTAAATTAACATGGAGGTGTTTACTATGTGGTCAAAGTAACAGTGAGATGTTTACTATGAGGTTAAATTAACATGGAGGTGTTTACTATGTGGTCAAAGTAACAGTGAGATGTTTACTATAGTGAGATGTTTACTATGAGGTTAAATTAACAAGGAGGTGTTTACTATGTGGTCAAAGTAACAGTGAGATGTTTACTATGAGGTTAAATTAACAAGGAGGTGTTTACTATGTGGTCAAAGTAACAGTGAGATGTTTACTATGAGGTTAAATTAACAAGGAGGTGTTTACTATGTGGTCAAAGTAACAGTGAGATGTTTACTATGAGGTTAAATTAACAAGGAGGTGTTTACTATGTGGTCAAAGTAACAATGAGATGTTTACTATGTGGTCAAAGTAACAGTGAGATGTTTACTATGAGGTTAAATTAACAAGGAGGTGTTTACTATGTGGTCAAAGTAACAGTGAGATGTTTACTATGAGGTTAAATTAACAAGGAGGTGTTTACTATGTGGTCAAAGTAACAGTGAGATGTTCACTATGAGGTTAAATTAACAAGGAAGTGTTTACTATGTGGTCAAAGTAACAGTGAGATGTTCACTATGAGGTCAGACCAACTGGTTGATTTCGCTATCTTCTCGAACATTGACCAGGTCAAGCTGTATATGATTTAGTTTTTGGTTGATGTTACTATCTGATTGGTATTCCTTGCTCGACTCTAGAACCAGGTGTCGTGCATGTTCTGTAACTACATAGAATACTAAAACCTACTTTATTTTCGTGTATATTTTCCCCTCTTTTATTTTCTCTCTCTCGTTCATTTTGTACGTATAGTTTTATCATCATTATTTTCATAATTCCATGAGCATAAATTTGATTATATTAAGTGAACCACAGAAGTAACAGATGCAGTGAGTAACACTATGTATGAAGCGCACACAAAAGTCCGTTCTAGAAATCTCTTATCCTGACGAAGTAAGATAAAACAGGATTCGAGAAAAGATCATTGTCTACGGAATCTGGTTCTCGTAGGCATGCCTATGTAAACTTATGTAATGTTTGATCTACTGAGTTCCATAAAAATAACCAATAAAACGTCCTGTTGAGCTAACTGACAGATGACAATATGTATAAATGAATTTCTTTTGTAAATCACAGATAAAGCGTCTCAAACATAAAACTCATTCAGGAGAGTTGACACTTGAACTCATTACAACGCGTACTAACAGTGAAAGTCTAGTTATCAATCGACTACTGTTAGAAATGCATTTTATGAACATTTTATGAATGCGTTTCTTGTTTTAAAATGGAACTCGGTATTTTAGTTTTCTTATCGTGGCTTGTCCATCGTAGATGCTGATAACTTGATTCTCCGAAAGGGTTCTTTAGAGTTTATCATTTCTCTGTAGTTGAGAGGCACACCTGTATGGCGGGGACACTGATTAAAAATAAAGCCGGCATTCTCGCAAAATCAACCAGAAGCGGCCATACCAGCACCTTGACACACCTGAATTTATAGTGTACGAAGGTAATAGAAGAAAAGTATTATTATTAACTGAATTCTCGAAAAGTTAATTCTTATTTTTCATGTTTGCTGTCCTACACGCTCTGATATAACCAAAACAATGTTCGTCGTTAGGTTGAACAGGCTGTGCCTCGACTTAAAGGGTTTAATCCCTACATAACAAACAAATAAACAAACGAATAAACAAGCTTGTTCATATTAAGTCTGATCATGTCACCCTTTTTTATTATATAAAGGAAACAATCAGTCAATAATTGTCACTGCTCTAAGTATAATACAGGGTGTTCAGCTAAAAGCAGCCCCAGTGATAAATATAAATTTGCCAGGTACGCATTGCGTCTCGTCTATTTACTATTTAAACCGGTTCTGACTAGCTTGTCCTAACGTCACATTTGTTCATCGCCCCTTCCCGCACTACAATTACACACCATCACACAACCTTGACATATACTACTCATAACCAGAACCTTCTCATTTCCATACATATATGCCAGATTAGCTCCATTCACAGGCTGCTTTTAAGTTGAACACCCTGTATATATGTATGTCTTGACATATTTTGCTTTATGATAGAATTGATGTGCCAGTTTGTTTCAGTTGATGACGTACGTATGTGAATATATCTCTTTATTTGTTTTCTCTTCAGCACAAGTCATCCACAACACTCACGCGTCTTTACGTCGAACACAATCGATCACGCCACCTGTCCGACTACAGAATCCAGAGAAAACCGTGACCGACTGGCTTCAGACCAGCCTCGGGCATCACCACAACCAGCCCCACCCTATCCTTGCGTCCAGACCTCTGTACACGGAACATGCCCCATTGTCTCCTCAGAGCTCTGTGACTTCGTCAGGAAGTGGAGGAAGTGATTGCCCGCTCCATGATGACGGACCTCAGCCTAGTAGGGACAGTTTTCTAGAGGACGGTAGTGGAATGAGGGGTAAGTATTTATGTGCAGTTCATCTCAGTACCTCCTACCATGTTCTAGTTGAACAGAATACAGTTATGACATACCTTTCTTTCTTTCTCGAATCCTGTATGCCTCACAGCGTCAGGTCAGGAAGAGATTTCTAAAACGGGCCCTAGTATGCGCTTCGTAGATAGTCTCTTTCGTCGCCTCTGTTATCTCTGAGGTCCATCTTTTGCGTGGCCGGCCTTTTGCTTTGTACCCATTGTATCGGACCAGCATTGCTCTTTGGGGTGCACTGTCTGATGGTAATCTGCTTACGTGACCGAACCATTTAATTTGTTGTTTCTTGATGAAGTCTAGTACTGATGTTGTACCCACTTTTTCCTGATGTCTTCATTTCTCAACCGGTCTCTTCTTGTTACACCCAGCATTCTGCGTAGACACTTCATCTCTGTTGTGACTAGTTTTCTTCTATCGTTTGTTGTCAGCGTCCAGGTTTGGCACTGGTAACATAATGTGGGGAGAAAGATTGTGTTGAACATTGCTCGTTTTGTGTATACAGTTATGACATACCTACATGTTCTATGTTTCTATTCTTCTTCTATCCTCTGTTCTTCTTTCTATCCTCTGTTCTTCTTTCTATCCTCTGTTCTTCCTTCTATCCTCTGTTCTTCTTTCTATCCTCTGTTCTTCTTTATATCCTCTGTTCTTCTTTCTATCCTCTGTTCACCAACGCAGATGGGTTGTGTGTGGGCGTGCACGCATATGTTTGAACGTGTTGTTTTATAATAAGATCGATGGGTAGACTACTAAATCTTGTTTGATATGGGAAATCCCATATCTAAAAGTAGGTCAGACGTCTTTGGTAGTCTGACATATATATGTGTGTATGTTATTGGTTACTGAACCGACATCATAGCACTAAGGGCAGATCCATAGGTGCTCAGTCTTCCCCAACAGATGTCAAAGGGTATCCACACAGATGGTCCCTACGGCTTTCTGGTTAAACAAACTGTTCACTCTGCTCCTCTGACATCCAGCTCTACTTGTGTAACGGGTAACTCCAAACTTAAATCTGCTGGATTGATATATTTATATACTGCTAACAACAGCTTTATGATGATGCTGGTGTTATAACAACACTAGCTCTAGACGGATTGTGCTGGTATAGTAACTGCAGTTTAGGGTGGATGATAGTAACAACAGTTCATGAAGATGTTGCATAACAACAGCAGCTCTGGAACTGTTTAAGCGTGATTAACACCTCACTTTATACACAACAAATTCTTACCTGATTTCGAATATTCCTTAGTGTCACTATTTCAAATCAAATATTCCTTAGTGTCACTATTTCAAATCAAATATTCCTTAGTGTCACTATTTCAAATCAAATATTCCTTAGTGTCACTATTTCAAATCAAATATTCCTTAGTGTCACTATTTCAAATCAAATATTCCTTAGTGTCACTATTTCAAATCAAATATTCCTTAGTGTCACTATTTCAAATCAAATATTCCTTAGTGTCACTATTTCAAATCAAATATTCCTTAGTGTCACTATTTCAAATCAAATATTCCTTAGTGTCACTATTTCAAATCAAATATTCCTTAGTGTCACTATTTCAAATCAAATATTCATTAGTGTCACTATTTCAAATCAAATATTCCTTAGTGTCACTATTTCAAATCAAATATTCATTAGTGTCACTATTTCAAATCACATATTTTCTCAGTTATCTCGTCAGATAACCTCTTTTGTCAAAACTATCTTCATTTAGCCTTCTGTGTTGTTTTATCTGTAAAGGTGAATTCTTGGACAAGACTGCCATTTGAAAGAAATGGAACTTTAAAGATCCGCTGAAACGTAAAGACTTTGGCAAAGTTAGCTTCTCAACAAAAATATCGGTACATCTTCAGTTGGATAGATTGTTAAAAAATGTATCCTTCAATCCCGCTGTGTATGTAGGTAAAGGATTAAATTAATCATCATCGGGTGCTGTGTCCGGCTGGCGTAGACGATCATGGATCTCCACAAATCTCTGTCTGGTGTTTGCTATCTCAGATGTTGACGCTGTTCCGTGCCATGATGCCAGATTATCCCAAATTTTCTCTCTCTGTCTTCCTCTGTCTCCCTTGTATTTTTAACTTCGACCACTGCCGAAATTGATGCTGCTTTCTTATATTGATAATATGCTTCTCTGTTCTGACCTCATTAGCTTCTCCACATTAGTCATGCTAGCATCAGATCTCTCATTCTTCTGTACTATCTCTGTGTCTCAACATTAATGCTAGCAGTCCATGATTCTCATCATTCTTCTGAAACCATCATCTCTGTTCCTCAACATTAGTCATTTTAGCAGTCCATGGATTCTCATCATTCTTCTGTAAAACCATATCTCTGTGACCCTCAGAGATTTTTCTATCTGTTTGTTTATTGTCCATGACTCACATTCATATGTCAGTATTTGTTCTATGTAGCACCGTGTGACTCATTCTGATATCAATTGACAATGACTTGTTGCATATAATGCTTCTCATTTTCTGGAATGCTGCTTTGGCATGCCGCATTCTGCTCTTTGTTTCTGATATGACATCTGATGTTACCATGATAGTATTAAATGCCTGTGAAAAATGTATATGTTTGCTGTAGTGACGGGGACTGTGAAATAATTCTATGACTTATCTCAGGGTCCGACCAGCAAAACACATGCAAATGAATACACGCAAATTTGCACAGTAAATAATTACCAGTGGGTATAGTGTTTCACGTTGAAACGACTGTTGATAGAAAATGTGTTGTTTTTTATTTACCATTACTAAACCAACACGGAAACCAGCTGTCAAATATTTCCTTTAAAAAATACCTCATATTAACATGAAGATTGACATGTTTCTATACACAATTTCAACATTTTTGGTCAAATAGTTGCAGAGTTATAGCATTTTAATGAAAAGCTAGAGTTTCTAAACAGACTATAAACTGAAGAGTCTAAAGAATTATAGGCGTGTTTCGTTGATTTAATAAAGATAGAATATAAAATAAAGAACTATAGGCGTGAACTATGAGATCAAAGTAACAATGAGATGGTCACTATGAGATCAAAGTAACAGTGAGATGTTTACTATGTGGTCAAAGTAACAAGGAGGTGTTTACTATGTGGTCAAAGTGATATACAGTATATATATATCATATAGTGATATATATATATATATCGTTATACTTTTTTCAGTGTGGCTCTCTGGTAGTTAATACCAGGGCATTCTTGTCAAGTGTTCAAACCATTTAATCTGTAGTTCTTTTATGAATTACATGACTGGTTTTAACATCTAGTTTTCTTCTGATTTCTTCATTTCTATTTTTGTCTCATTGTGTCACTAAGACATCACCACCCCATCTGCGTTGTCGTAATGATTGCCCGCTCATTAGCTGCTGTTATTGGCCAAGTTGTATGTATTGTATGACTAAAACAAAAATATATGAACGATATTATTCTCAAGATATACACAACTATTTTAAACAGTTGACATATTGTCTCTCAGTTATAATCAACCAGGTGTACATATTGTTAAATCAGCACATGTGCTGTGAAACCACATATAACACATGTTTATTGGGCTGGCTCCTTTCCTTCTTCACAGATGATAGTGTGTGTTATGTTATAACGTGTAGGTAAAATTACAATCCGTAACTTTGACTCATGTTACTAGTAAGACCAATCTTCGCAGAGAAAAGTTGTTCCATGATGTTTGTATAGGATTCTATGAAGATTGTTGCTACCTCATGCTCTAATGTGTGTCTTCGGGTACTCAGATATTAGCCTCTCAGCTTTGAGTTTCTCCTGTCTCAAAATTTTACTTTAGATAGTTCTCCTGTCTCAAAATTTTACTTTAGATGTCTCTCCTCTCCACAATCACCAAGAACTGCGATCCGTAGCCGTCTAGTTCCAGGAATAAACTCCACTTCAGCATATGTATCATGTTTACATCCTTCTTGCACACATTCGTAGCCGTCTTTAGTTCCAGGAATAAACTCCACTTCAGCATATGTATCATGTTTACATCCTTCTAGCACACATCCATATCCGTCTATTTCCAGGAATCAACTTTAACACATGTATCATGTGTATCCTTCTGACACACATCCGTTTCCTTTTGCTGAAATAGAGGATGATCCCGAGACATCTACCAAACTGCAGTTCCCTATAAAGGATGACTTTTGAGAATTCTACTATCCTCTCTCTGAATGTGCACTAACGATCTCACTGTGTATGGAAAATATTGTTCTTCCAAAAACTTCACTGACGATCTTATCTGACCGTCTAATGTCAAGAAAATTGCATATGCTCTTCTTTCCTTTTCTTAGTGTAACAGTGGGCGTATTTGAGTTTTCAAGAATTGCAGGAACTACACATGTCTGGCATACAAGATAGCATTCCATGCACATCACTGAGGACGCTAAGACAGATAGCATTGTATTAAACTTTGTGACTGAAGATTATCCTGCAGACACACAGTAGTGTATCAGGACGTGACAACCCTCATGAACTTGTGCTTACATCAATAGAAATCACCAAAAATGTTTGCCCTTACCAGTAGGCAGTTGAAAATGAGCACACTGAGCTTTTGCTTTGATTACAATATCTTGTAGCAGGACATACTCGCTAACATGCATCTCACATTGACGCTGACAGTCCATTTGGGGAGGAGGGGCGGGGGTGGGGTGGAAGGTGCCTCCAGACTTGGATGGCTAGAAAATCTAGAGATAAAAATTAGGGGGCATAATTTGATCAATAACCAGCCACCATGACTCAGTGAGTGATTGGGGGACTGCCTAGAGTAGTTGATAGTAGATCGGCCTGCTAGCTGTGAGACGCCTCATAGCTCGGGTTCGAACCTACTGTCCGGCATTTGTTCGAGTACCCTGGTCTTACTCAGGACGATAACGTGAGTACCTCTGAAGTCGGAGAAAATCTGCCTGTATGGCGAGGGAATACTAATTACGAGTACACTGAGCACACGGCTGCCAGTGTAAGTAATTTACAATGTGCACGCTGCTGCCATTGTAAGAAATTGGAAAAACGGATTTTCACGCAAAAATCAGTTTCAGAGATGAAACTTCGTCTGAGTTAAAAGCGGACGGAAAAAAAAAAAAAAAAGTCAGTGATTGGATGTCTGAAAAAGAAATGAAGAAAAAAGACAAATACTTTCCTCAAGCTAGAATATATTGTAGAAATGATAGTACACACAATATATTTAATATCGATTGATTGATAGGACCAATCGAATGTGTATTCCGATCCCTTTCTTACACAAGACGATCTCAAACTGTAATAATTCCGTAATATCGGTAAGTGTTTGGATGTCATTTGGAGGAGGATGAAAATTTGTCGAAATTGTATTCTAATTAGTGTTACTGATTTGGTATTCTAATTAGTGTTACTGATTTGGTATTCTCAGACGGTAGCTGTTATTTTTTCTTCACCTTTCAACTCCCAACGGAGCACAAGTCTTCAATAAACTTCTTCCAGTTCTTCCTCTCTCTTGCCATTCCCTCCAACTCGTTCCATGTTTTATCTGTTCTTTTAATATCAGCCTCCAGCTCTCTTCTCCAGTTATGTCTAGGCCTTCCCCTACTCCTCTTTCCTTGCGGGTTCCAAAACAGTGCATGTCTTGCAATGCTTCCGGTAGGTCTTCTCAATGTGTATTCTATCCATCGTCAGCGTCTCTTCCTTAGCTTTCTTCACTGGTATCTGCTTAGTTCTTACTCTGGGTTTCTCGTCCGTAATCTTATCATACCATCTAAGTCCCTCTATTCTACGTTTTGTTGTAGGAGCCTTTTCCTATCGTTGTGATGTTACGTTGTTGATTAATAGCTGGAACTTTAGTGACTCATGATTATATGATGATTGTAGTTGGTTAGTGCTTCATTTTGTTCATGGGCCGTTAGTCCTTTGCATTGTACGCAGTCAGATAGTCTTTCTTGTTGTTCATGGTCCGTTAGTCCTTTGCATTGTACGCAGTCAGATAGTCTTTCTTGTTGTTTGGTCCATCACTTTCATATAGTTGTTTTCCCTTGTATATGACTTTCTTTCTAGGTTTCCATACAGATGGTACTCTTGTTACAACATAGTAAACAATATAAGACGGTTACGATATAGTGAACAACCATCATTTAGTTACGTTGATACATGTTTATTGATGTTGTATAAACGCAGACAAAAACACGTCCTCTCGGTGGTAGTGTTTATGTTCGTCTCCCTATGTTGTTACTACGTCATTGTCTCGTTCTAGTGTTGCTATCGGGCAGTTTTGATGTGCAAACACTAAGTCTCTACTTATCTCCCTTTTACAAGCCTATCTCTATCTAAACTACCTGTCTAGTCTGTTAGCTACTACCTTGGAGATGGGGGCTACTACGTTTTTCAAGCTTACTTTTATTGATTTTCAACTGCCATTGGTTCCTTAAACTCAACATGAACCTACATTTATCTCCGTCTCCAATAGGACTAGAAACTCGATCTCACCTACATTGATCAGAGATCGTTAGAAAATAGACCGATTAAGGAAATCGAACCTATAAGTTTTAGAGTCTGAGGCCAGTGTCGTACGCCAATATCAAAGAGACGGCTATAATATATAACGGATACACATTGAATGAAAACAATTTAAACTTGCTCGTTATTACTGAAGTTCATTACTAATATTCGTTTACATCATCAAATAGCTTGTCCTGAGCATAACTTTGCCACCCCGAGTCTTCGGAATTTCTTTCATGTGCCAGATGTTCATCCCTCTGCTTTCGTCATGCTCATATCACCCAGTTACATCATTGTTAATATACCGCTAGTTCACGTAGATCAGTATCAGTTAACTATCGAGAGAAAGACGACTATCCTAATGACCAAAGAGACAAGTTTACAAAGATCGTTCGTCTTCTTCTTCTTCGTTCTCACTAGATTGGGATTTCGGATTCTCTAATAAAGGCAGCCGTCTGCCTCAGATTATCAGCAACGCCATACAGTTTGTTTTGAACGCTAGTGTAAGTGGGCCACCTCTTTCTTCTCAAGTTTGCATACTGGGGGCAGTTCTGTAGGATATAGTTCCTATGATTTCTGCTTCCCCGTTTGTGCTGACCTCTTCCCGCAGTAAGTTTTGGCCACCCTCGTGATGGTAGGTTTGACATTCTTACTGCGTGGCCAAATCTCCGTGACAGATTGGCGACCGTAGAATCCGTTATCCCATTCCTCATTGTGAAGGATCGTTGCACCATGTTATGCGCCTTACGCGGCCTGGTGCATCCGTTTTCTGCAAGCATTTGTTTCGGGTTAGCATTCCTAATCCGATTTCAGCCAAACCTTCTTAATCGCCTCTTACGACATGCGTGACAGGTAACAGTGGTTCTATTCTTTACACCCCAAATTTAGGCCCCGGTAACCACTCGGGCGAACAAAGATCATTCAGTCATCAGTAATAATTAAAATCATCAGGATTGATTATTCAATCATCCCATCAGTTGATTGATTGATTCAATCATCTAATCAGTAACACCTTACACCTGCTACCACTAATATAACACAAAAAAACGGAATATATATTGTGTCTGCGCGCTCATTGCGTGCGTGTGCAATATTGCTAAATGAAAATCCACATGAAAAGCACTACATATGATGTTTTTGTTGATCAAAGTGCGTATAAACGTTTTTCATAGTTTGTTTTCACAGTTTGTTTCCACAACTGCCATCAATGTTGTTTAAGAGTGAATATCAATCAGTTTGTAGTTTAGTTTCGTAAAATCGTTCTAATGAATACCATCAACAAGTCTAGATTCTCATTCAAATGTCAATGTTGTCGCACTGACATTAGTTGTCTGCTCGTACGTCAGCAGTAAGGATTGGTGGTGTCAAATGTACACGAAATATTTCTCTAACTCCCGCGTCCATATTGAAAGGCGTGTATGGACGTAGATGGATGTCAAGTAAATGACGTTAACAATTGTTTACTGACCGGACACGACAGTCAGTCTTATCTAGTAACATGCCTTCATGGCACTGAAAACACAGATTCAGTTTAATGTTGACGTGTAGGCAACGTTCGTAAGCCCCCCTGTGAGTGCGGTTCAATTTCCGCGGGCGGACAGAAAAGCCACAGGTTCTCCAGATTTACGGTGTTCGTGGCACCGAACCGAAGGGTTATGATGTCCATGGCACCGAGCCGAATAGCTGAAAGCTCAAGTGCTTCTGAAAAAAAAAAAGGTAGGATACTAATCTAAACAGAATTATTCAAACAAACCACAAAAAGGGGGGTCCTCTGTGACGTGGAGATAAGGGGATCGTCTCTCGTTCTATAGGTACTCTGTTCGTTCCCCGTGTGGAACGATCGGGATATTTCTGCAGAGATCCCTGGTCACAATGTAGGTTACATATATACGTTACATAGAGCCTGCAAGAAATGTATCTATACAGCTTTGTACTTTAGAACTAGCTCAATCTCTTCTATGGAATTGAGTCCAATATTTATCTCCTTTCTCTGTAAAATTCGTTTCAAGGTTTTTTTGGTGGAGCATCTGACCGAATGGATTAGATTTCGGGCTCCCATGCGGGAGATCCGGGTTCAATCCCCGGTATGGCTAATTTGTATAATTAATATTGCTATTAATATTACTTTATTATTATTAGCGCAACACGGCGCTCAACCACCAGTCAGATGTACCCCAATATATAAAGACGTTAGACAGCACTAGTGTAAACTGTCCGTCTAGCTCATAGATTCACAAACTTTTCAGCCCACCGCCCACTTTGCACAACATAAACTTTGTAACGCCCCTCCCTATTATAACAGTTTGCCAACGCCCTCCCTCCCATATATACATGCTCTATTTTCTCTTTGACATAGAAAATTGATATATATTTCAGTCATATATGGTCTATTATCAAATGATTGTATGCATGAAATAGAAAATTGATGAAAAAATGGGTCGTGTAAGACAGGCATAAAATGAATTAAAATGCAAAATTCAAATTTTAAATGATTATTCAATCGCGAAATCCCGAATATAATTTATTTTAAAATATTTATTATTAATTTCTTCTTTAAGGAGCCACCGACTCCTATTCACCTGAACACTCTTCAAATTCTTCTGAACCCCCTATCGCACCCCCTAGAACTCTTCAGTGCCCACTGGGGTGGGGGGGGGCGATACCGCCCACTTTTGGAAACGCTGGTCTAGCTAAATGGCCTGTTTTTCCGAAGTAAACCGGTGGTCTCTCTTCTCCTCTATTGGGACCACCATAGTTTTTGTTTTAGAGCTGTTTATGATTATTTATTCACACATCATCTGCATTCTTTAAAATACTTCTTCTTCTAACCAGGGCTGCGAGTTTTCACTCTTGGGCAGCTCTTTAAAATACTAACACATACACATATTTATATATGTTGAATAGAAATTGTGTGTGTGGCCATATCACTACATTTCCCACTTTACCCACAATTCTAATAACGTCCCATACAGCCTGCCCGACATACATACGAAATGTGATGCTTTATGGAAGGGTATGTATTACTACAGTCATCTATGTATTGGTGTCATTTCAAGAAGTGTAGCGACACATTCAAAAGAAATCTCCCACTATTCATACCCTGGATAATTAGAAAACTGAAACGGCCAATGTATCGAGTTTCAGATTTCTACTTTACCAGGAATTCGAACAAACAGAATAGGAATAATGCGTTAGTTGCATTTTAAGTACTAAAGCTTCATACCCACTTTATAAGTTACTATCCTGTCACCCACCGTTAAGACCTAGTAGTTTTCAGCGTTCCTTCGTCCCTTCTGTTGCTGTCATGTCTTAGCTCGCTCTACGATCTGTTCCTAACATGTCTTAGCTCGCTCTATGATCTGTTGCTATCATGTCCTAGCTCGCTCTACGATCTGTTGCTATCATGTCTTAGCTCGCTCCACAATCTGTTGCTATCATGTCCTAGCTCGCTCTACGATCTGTTGCTATCATGTCTTAGCTCGCTCCACGATCTGTTGCTATCATGTCCTAGCTCGCTCCACGATCTGTTGCTTTTATGTCCTAGCTCGCTCCACGATCTGTTGCTATCATGTCCTAGCTCGCTCCACAATCTGTTGCTATCATGTCCTAGCTCGCTCCACGATATGTTTCTATCATGTCTTAGCTCGCTCCACAATCTGTTGCTATCATGTCCTAGCTCGCTCCACGATCTGTTGCTATCATGTTCTAACTCGCTCTATGATCTGTTGCTATCATGTCCTAGCTCGCTCCACGATCTGTTGCTATCATGTCCTAGCTCGCTCCACAATCTGTTGCTATCATGTCATAGCTCGCTCTACGATCTGTTGCTATCATGTTCTAACTCGCTCCACAATCTGTTGCTATCATGTCATAGCTCGCTCTACGATCTGTTGCTATCATGTTCTAACTCGCTCGACAATCTGTTGCTATCATGTTCTAGCTCGCTCCACAATCTGTTGCTATCATGTCCTAGCTCGCTCCACGATCTGTTGCTATAATGTCATAGCTCGCTCTACGATCTGTTGCTATCATGTCCTAGCTCGCTCCACGATCTGTTGCTATCATGTCCTAGCTCGCTCCACGATCTGTTGCTATCATGTCCTAGCTCGCTCCACGATCTGTTGCTATAATGTCATAGCTCGCTCTACGATCTGTTGCTATCATGTCCTAGCTCGCTCCACGATCTGTTGCTATCATGTCCTAGCTCGCTCCACAATCTGTTGCTATTATGTCCTAGCTCGCTCCACGATCTATTGCTTCATGTCTAGCTCGCTCCACGATCTGTTGCTTCATGTCCTAGCTCGCTCTACGATCTGTTGCTATTCATGTCCTAGCTCGCTCTATGATCTTTTATATGTCCTAGCTCGCTCCACGATCTGTTGCTATCATGTCCTAGCTCGCTCCACAATCTGTTGCTATCATGTCCTAGCTCGCTCCACGATCTGTTGGTTTTATGTCCTAGCTCGCTCCACGATCTGTTGCTATCATGTCCTAGCTCGCTCCACAATCTGTTCCTTTTATGTCCTAGCTCGCTCTACGATCTTTTATCATGTCCTTTCTCGCTCCACGATCTGTTGCTATCATGCCCTAGCTCGCTTCAGGATATGTTGCTATCATGTCCTAGCTCGCTCCACGATCTGTTGCTATTATGTCCTAGCTCGCCCTTCGCTCCACGATCTGTTGCTATCATGTCCTAGTTATAGAGTCAGAGCAGATGTTATTTGTATGAAAGGATGAGTTGAAATGTCAGCGCTTGCTCCAGCGAAAAAAAGCAAAGGGTTAGATTAGGAGGCAGATGTTCTTACAACGATCAAACGGTTTCATGACTCTCTACTCTCTCCCTCTCCTCTCTTCTCTCCTCTCTCCTCCTACTTTCTCTCTCCTACTTTCTCTCTCTCCTACTTTCTCTCTCTCCTACTTTCTCTCTCTCCTACTTTCTCTCTCTCCTACTTCTCTCTCTTTCTCTCCCTACTTCTCTCTCTCCTACTTTCTCTCTCCTACTTTCTCTCTCTCCTACTTCTCTCTCCTACTGTCTCTCTTTCTCTCCTTATCTCTCTCTCTCTTCTATTTCTCTCTCTTAGACTGTGACACCCTTGGCACTTAGGACTGCAGCAAATACATACCATTCTGTTCTGTCCTTCACCATCCACTATATTGTGGTCTAGCTGTGAGTTATTTCTTTCAGTTCCTGTTAAACTGTTCTTCTCCGGTGCTTTGCTGTCTTTCACGTTTTCGTTTACTCTCTGGTATCCATCTCAGTTCAGCTTTCGTGACAGAGATAGTCTCCATGCTTATTCTCTGCGGAAAGTGTAGACATGTCTTGTTCTAGCTTCCTGAAGGCTAGCTTTCTTATCAGCAATGTCTCCGCTATCAGGCGAGACTTACTCCGACTTATGAGGTACTTGTAATTTAGATCCCTAAGTCAAAGGATCCGGAAACCTGTAGTCCAACCGCTTTCCGTGCGCACACCGATATTTTTTGGGAACCATGTTTCCTCGAACCCGGAATTAGAACGGCATGTGGTTGCAATACGCATTATCTTGTTCTGTCACTCTCACTAGATGGGTGTTTAGGTCAAGGAAATTGTGAGATCAGCGCCTTTAGCACATATATGTATTAACTAAGCTGTTCATTTGTCTACCAGAGTAACAATAACATTTCTATGTTTGAGCCGTTACAACAATATCTCTGTCTTACCACACACAAAGAATGACATAAAACTGTGATTTGTACAACAAAACTTCGGCGTATACTACATTTCGAACATATTCAGAAAGAGAACGAATAGAAAAGAGAGGAGAGAAAAAGTATTAACAAACATGGCACGAAGCTAAAATAAGTGGATAGAAAAATAAATAAGACAGCTTTGTGATGTTGTCATAGTAATTGGCTCATCATCAAACTATAACTATATGCCCAACACCACAATGATATAACATCGCTAACGTGCTTGAGGACGCTACACAACACATGAAGATTACACAACACATGAAGATAAAGGTCGCATAATTAGATAATACAAAAGTAGAATAAATTGAGACTTTACTGAGATTGAAGAAGCAACAATAAGAGCATGTAAATGTTCTACTGAAATACATATTATAATAGCTTTGTCAAAGAAATGTCAAATGTGAAAATCATCGCAAATTAGCATAAGAAGAGTCGATTAGGGATATGAGAAGGGTCATGAATGCATCTGAGAGTAGCGATGATCAATGTAGGGTTTGTACATACCCATCTTTAGTCATCCATCCTATTTATATTGTTTAGTGTTCATTGTGTATGTATGTATGTTTCCTTGACAAAGACTTATAGTCGAAACGCTGGATTTTTGTTAGTTTTATGATTTGATTATTCATTTTACTTGCTTATGTGATACCATACGTACGTGTCTCTGCTTGCTTATGTGATACCATACATACGGGTCTCTGCCTGCTTATGTGATACCATACATACGGGTCTGTGCCTGCTTATGTGATACCATACATACGTGTCTGTGCTTGCTTATGTGATACCATACATACGTGTCTCTGCTTGCTTATGTGATACCATACATACGGTCCTGCTTGCTATGTGATACCATACATACGGTCTGTGCCTGCTATGTGATACCATACATACGTGTCTCTGCTTGCTTATGTGATACCATACATACGTGTCTCTGCTTGCTTATGTGATACCATACATACGGGTCTCTGCCTGCTTATGTGATACCATACATACGGGTCTGTGCCTGCTTATGTGATACCATACATACGCGTCGCTGCTTGCTCATGTGATACCATACATACGTGTCTCTGCTTGCTTATGTGATACCATACATACGGGTCTCGCGCTTGTGATACCATACATACGGGTCTGTGCCTGCTTATGTGATACCATACATACGTGTCGCTGCTTGCTTATGTGATACCATACATACGTGTCTCTGCTTGCTTATGTGATACCATACATACGGGTCTCTGATTGCTTATGTGATACCATACGTACGTGTCTTTGTCCTAAAACGCCAATTTATTAAGTATTACCGCATCCACCCACGGTTTCTCCAGATCTGATCCGCTCCCACCACTCAGATTTGTAGGTTTCCGTGCATCGCCAAATGCAAAGGCACAGATGTGTCACCTCTCTCAATCTACACGTACATACATACACATACACTGACATACCGCGAGATATGTATGTAAATACATATATCTAGAAGTCATAACAAATCGGTATTTTTTGGCGCTTTATAGACATATCATATGTCATGCTGGATAGCATATGCAACCATCCATGTCCATAAACATTTGAAGTAGATACTGCATATCAGTTGCGATGTTGACATTTCTGTGTCATGAAGCATAGATAGTCATCTTTTCTCTCTCTCTCTCTCCCGCCCGTTCCATTTCCTTTGAGTTTACTGGGGGGTGTTCGTCTAAAACTTCTATTCCTTCTTTTCTTATGGAATGTCCGAAGAAATGTTGGTTGTCACATTATGTTGCTAATGAACTGTATATGTGCGTTGCTCTCTTTCGGCACACCGATATTAGTCATTTTAGCATTGCATAACATTCTGAATAATCTTCTGTAAAAACCCCCATCTCGTCGGTGACCTCCAGAAATGTGTTTATTTATCGTCTATGACTCGCTCCCATACATCAGTACTGGCTGAATATGCAACTTGGGCATACAAAAATCTTGCAACAAACAGCAACAGATAAAGTTGCAAGTCATATAGAAAATTTTGTAACAAGATAAAGCATGTAGGGAGACACGGGTATGCACTCGCCTAATCTATTTTTCACATGCAGTGAGCATACACTAGGAAACATCAGTGGGAGGGTGTAACATAAACAACAACTTGCAATATACGGTCAACACTGTCTTCAAGATAGTCCAACCAAATTTTGCCGATTTACGTAAATTAAGCATCTATTTAAAACCGATTTGCGTAAATTAACCATCTATTTAAAACCGAATTACGTAAATTAAGCATCTATTTAAAACCGGATTACGTAAATTCACCATATATTTAAAGCCGAATTACGTAAATTAACCATCTATTTAAAGCCGATTTACGTAAATTCACCATCTATTTAAAGCCGATTTACGTAAATTCAACCATCTATTTAAAGCCGATTTACGTAAATTCACCATCTATTTAAAGCCGATTTACGTAAATTAAGCATATATTTAAAACCGATTTACGTAAATTCACCATCTATTTAAAGCCGATTTACGTAAATTCACCATCTATTTAAAACCGATTTACGTAAATTCACCATCTATTTAAAGCCGATTTCTAATTACACTATTTAAAGCCGATTTACGTAAATTAAGCATATATTTAAAACCGATTTACGTAAATTCACCATCTATTTAAAACCGATTTACGTAAATTAACCATCTATTTAAAGCCGATTTACGTAAATTCACCATCTTTTAAGCCGATTTACGTAAATTAACCATCTATTTAAAGCCGATTTACGTAAATTCACCATCTATTTAAAGCCGAATTACGTAAATTGGCCATCTATTTAAACCGACCGTTTTTATTGGACTGAATTTCTTGCTTTTTTTAGTATATATATTTATACATCTTTTTAAAAGACTAATTAATACGCTTTTGTTGAAATGTTGAACTTGTCTAACAGAAATTTCAGTCTAGAAAACATGCCAGTTCTGCATAGACCAACCTTTCCATGGAGCAAACAATTTATAACATTTGCAGATTTGGTCAGAATACTGTGAACATGTCAGCAGCACAAGCATCTTGTATAATTGTAATTGTTGTTCGTGTGTCACTTGATGGGCTCGTGTTATATTACTGTTTCAAATTGTGACAGTCATCAGCAATAAGAGATGTGTGATATAGCTGGTTTAAAAAATATATTTGTGTACCTGTAAAAAGTGATCATAATTTACTTTTAGAAAGGGTCTGCTTGATATTTATATTTACATGTATTATGTGTCGCACACGTAAACGTCACAGTGGTTTGGAGGAACGGTAATGGAAGGCATGGTTCATGGAGTACAGGCAGGGGAAGACCAAGACAAAGGTGGCAGCAGGGAATCAAAGAAACATTGAACATGATGCTGGAGGGGGCGGGAGAAATTGCTAAGACAAAGTTTTTCAGGCGGGCTGGGATGAAAACGACGTTCCACGAGGGACATGCTACTACTTGATATGTCTTATTCGTCTTGCAGTGTTTTTTTTTTTTATAAGCACTCTCTTTAAAAATAAATAAGATATACTCGCATATATGTTGCAGAAGGTCAATGGCGTCCATCTTAATGCGTCTTTTTACCTCCCGACTCTAGGTGTTATTCAGTATCCAATCATTTGTCACGCTCAACATCAGGCACATCAAACATCCTTGTCGTAGACCAGATCTTACTGGAAATTGATGGACACAGAATGTACCAATTTGATCAGTGGAAATCACGTATTAAATGTTAACAAAATATCACGAAAGATATGGGCATTTAATAAGACCAGTAAGGAGGTATCGAGGGAAGCCACTTAGCAAATGAGATCTTGAAAAGTATTAGAACGAAGCAATCCTGTTTAGCTTGTAGGAAGAGCTCGTTGTAGCGCTGAACAAATAAAGGGAAAAAAAATACCGACAGAGAAAATGTATGTGGTTGTGAAACAAGTCGCCCAACAGTACTGTGTTATGTTAACTAGCTATTAATTAATTAATAATTCCTCTCGTACCGTTATACGTTACATATAGCCTGCAAGTAATTTCTCCATACCGCTCTATCCTGGGCAACTCGCTCAATCTCCTCCATGGAACTGAGACCGATATTTCCTGCCTCTCTCAGCAAAGTTCGCTTCAGGGTCTCCTTAGGTCGACCTCTCTTCTTGAACCCTTTGCATCCCACTTCAATGCCTGCTTTGATATTCGTTGATCATTTCTCCTCAAGGTGTGCCCAACATATCTCCACCTTCTCTTTCTTATAACAGTTGTCACTAGTGGTTGACCAGACATTTCTCTGCTTTCATCACTTCTCCTGAATTCGTTCCATTTTATATTCATTATTTTTCGCAGACATCTATTTTCAAATGCTATAACATTTGATTATCTTGTTCCATATCTACTATTGACTGGTATCAATTGTTATAGCTAGTCCTTGGTGACCGCTTCTATACTTTTGACTACATTTTGTGGCATCAATTTTTTTCCCGGTACCTGGGTTCAATTAGACATCTATATATTGTTCAGAATTTGCATTGTTGTTTCTTATTGGCTTCCACTAACAAGTTTCATTGTTCATGTCAGCTGCTTCTTGGTTGTATTCCTGGTCATTTCAATATTTCAATTAATGAGTTAGGAAAAGACACGTATAACCACCATGCGCGTTATATGTGATACACCGACGGCGATCGTGGCTCTCTGACGTGGAGGTAAAGTGCTCAACTATCGATTCAAAGGTACTCGTTTCGTTCCCCGTGTGGAGTGATCGGGATATTATTTTCCAGAGATCTCTAGATTTCAATGTGGATGGGATCGAGTTCTGAGTCCTATCGCGACATCGATAACACAAAGGTGCCGTGTTTAAGTTAAGCTCGTATAAGAATCCTCCTTGGCTGTTGAAGATCAACAAGAGTAGATTGTAAGCAGCTGCAGGTCCAAATTCATTGAGAAGATTAAAATAAATTCCGACAAAATCAGTTAATACATCGGGGACCCTCTCCTATGCTCCTTAATTCGTTGCTTTGCCGCTGAGAGCTTCCTGTGTAAGAAAGAGATCGGAACACACATAGTTATTCACCGAAGTGCAATGATAACGTCCTATAAATCACTCAATACCAACGACGATAACTTATAAATGCGTTGACTTTGATTCTAGTCACTAACCTTATCGTTGCTTCTAAATAATACTCATTTGTAGTTGCAAATAGCAATAAACACTAATATTGTGTGTCGTTGTAATGGTTTCATCAAACGGTTCACTTCTTGCTAACTGATAGTCATAAAAACACAGATGGCTGGAAACAATACATATGCCAAGTTTAGGGATGAAACATTGCTGGTGTTAAAGCTGATTAGAGCCCGTCTGCCCAGCGTGTTCGTAGCGCGTTGGACTACGGGTGACTATCCTCTGTGTGTGCGGGTTCAATTCCGCAGGATGGCAGAAAAGCCACAGATTCCCAGATTTACGGTGTTCGTGGCACCGAACCGAAGGGTTACGATGTCCATGGCACCGAGCTGAAAAGCTCGTGCTTCTGGATCGTGTGTGTGTGGGGAAGAATGATTAGAAACATTGCAAGTCCCTAGTATATTGTTGGTACGTGTTCCTGTTACCACAAGCTATCTCACCAGATTGACATCAAATAAGAACAGTAAATAAATGATTTATTACACATGTGTATTCATCATCATCAACAAATAACTTGTCCTGAGCAGAACTTTTCCCACCCCAACAGACCTTCGGAATTTCTCTCTCTAGGCCAGGTAACGCCTCTGCACCGTCATGTTCAAACCATCAGTTACATCCTGAATCCATCTTTCCGTGGTCTTTCTCTTCTTCTCTTTGCCGGTATGCCTCCTTCCATGATGGTCTTCTCCATCCCTTCGTGTCTTTTTATATGTCCAAAATATCTCAATTTTTCTTTCTTATTTGTAGCATCAGCCAGTTTTCTTTGATTTTGAGTTCTTTCTGGATGATCTATTTGTTCTTCTCTGTCCAAGATATACGAAGGGCTCTTCTGTAACACTTATATTCAAAAGCACACATGTGTTTTTCCGTTGCTTTATTAAATGTCCATGGTTCACACCCATACGTTGCCACTGGAAAATGCATGCTCTTAGTATTACGATCTTTGTTTTCCTATCACGTGTGTATTGCTTTAAGAAATAGAGAGCTCTCTCTCGCGATCCAAGCCTAGACTGATGAGCCAAATTTTATCATGAATTTTACTGTTGCTGTTAGGGCCTCCGTCCCTCCGTACATCTTTTCGCGAAGCTCTGTGTTTTCGGGCCAAGTTTCTTTTCTCAGGGCTGCTGGCAGTCTTGCAGTATGTGCTCTGCCGTCATGTCCGCCTTTTCACAATGGGACAGGCTAGTTGTGTTAATTCTGAATTTGTTGAACATGTGGGCTCGAGTCTGTTATGGCCGGTACGGAGGCGGAATATGGCAACTGGTTCTCTACGTACCCATCATTGCTGTTGTTTTGTGGGTGGTCTTTTGACCATTTTTATTGTACTGCCAGCCGATGGTTGTTCTTGCCTCTTCATTGAGAGATCTGATGTCCTGTCAAGAGCTGATGACAGAAAGTACAACTCATCCACACACCAGCGCCGGATTAGCCTAGTAGCAGAAGTAGCAAATGCTACGGGCCCGCGCTTCTAGGGGGCCCCGCGCCTATGTGACAGATGAAAATGGAAAAATAACCAGATGTTATATCAAAAACACGCACGCTGTCTGAATTTTTAAATGTCGTGTGTGATGGTGCTAAATCCAAAGAAATCGAAACAGAAAATACAGAAGTCGCGTCTCACTGTGTAGTAGATGAAGGCAGTGCTATAGAAGAATCATCATTACCAATATTACCATTAAGATCAGCAACTCTTCACGATTTAGTCCCATTTTTCACAATACAAACTGAAATCGAATGTACAGCAAGCCCTCCCAATCTAGCCATGTCATCTTCAAGCCAAAGAGAGGCAGAAAGAACAGCACATGCTTCTAATGTAACAACATCATCTACAAGCCAAAAACACAACGAAAGTAAAATGTACTCCAACGATATTGGTGAATGGCCAAACAACTTCAATCCAGATTATTGGATTGTGAAAGAAAGTAGCGAAGTGCAACATATGAACAGTGATGGCTTGTCTTTAAAAAAACCAGAAAAAACATACGATATAGAAAACAATCCACGATTTTGTCGAAAGTCGTTTTTCACATACACGCATACACCAACAAACAAAACTCATGTGAGAGACTGGTTGTGTTATACAGAAACTAAAGGAAAACTGTTCTGTTTTGTTTGCAAAGTTATTGATTTAAGCTGTACCATAGAGTGACTGGTGTATTTGGAATATTGCGGCAGTTAAAATCTATTACAGCAGAAGAGATCTTGAAAAGAACTCCAAATATTGCCAGCTCTTACCAAAAGGATTTGGAAGAAAGACGAACTTATGCAGTTCACTGAACTTCTTAAAATTAATGTAGCTGCTGCTACTAGCAACGAAAAGCATGAGGCTCTTGAAATGCAATTTTATAAACTTATAATGGAAAATTCATTAGAGTCGTGTTTCCCAAATGTAGAATTAGTCTTACGAATTTATTTGTCTTTAATGATTACTAACTGCAGCGGAGAACGTTCTTTTCAACATTAAAGCGTATAAAAAGTGAATTAAGAAACATAATGGGACAAGATCGTCTAAATAACCGTACCTAAATGAACATTGAATGTAATTTACTTATAGAAATTGATTTGTCTAGTGGGTGGGCAAACTTTTTGTGCAGAGGGCCACATTGAAAATTGTAAAGCTATTGGAGGGCCACATATAATATTATGTATATTTTTGTTTAATTCTCGGTAAGTAATCAATTAAATATTTTATTGTAAACAAAGGTAGTTTTACATAATGTAGATAACTTCTGAAATAAATTATATTTCTAACAGACTTACACTATAACAGTATATTTTCTAATATGGATAAAAAGTTTTGCAAATGTTTTAACAATATTTGCAAAATATTATGTTGCATACAGTTAGAATATGGGTTCATATCAATAGTTTTAATGAAGATTTAAAAAACGCCATACACATACAGTCACAATTTTATTTGTTGCTGATTTCTAATGAGATGTATGTAATTGCTTGTAAGATTTTATAATTCCTTTGAAATCTGGAACAAGTTTACTTGTAGAAATTTGCATGACTGCATTTAAGTTGCAATCAGATAATAAAGACCTATTCTTAGATTTGTTGATTTTTAAGCAAGAAAATGCCTGTTCACAAATATATGTAGTTCCAAATAATGACAAAAATTTAGCTGCAAAGTTTTTTTAAGTTTGGGAATGATTGTTCAGGCAAAGAACCATAGAAATCCAACAAACATTCAGACTTAAATTTTTCCTTCAGATAATGATTGGCTTGTAATTCAAGCAACTCCAACTGTATGTGCACTGGGGCTTTATCAGCTTCTGCACTGAGAGGAGAATTGATAACATTGAAGTGCTGCTCCAAGTTCTTGAAATCTTGGAATCTTCTTCCAAATTCTTCAACCAATACATCTAACTGAGCTTTGAATTTTTTACTCATCTCATCAGAAATAGTTTCTCGTTTCAGCAAAGGGAAGTGACAAAACATGTTTTCACTTGCTTGTCTGGAAAACAGTGAGAGTTTAGCTTGAAATGATTTTACATGAACATACATTTCATGTGCAAACAAACCATTGCCCTGAAGTTTAACATTCAGTTCATTTAACTTTTCCATTATTTCAATGGCAAATATAAAGTCAAGCTTCCACTCTGCATTAACACTCTGCATCTGTTAGTATTAAAGTCACAATCTATGCCCTTCATCTCTAGAAACATTACTATTTCTTCTTTAAGATCCCATACTCTCCTTAAAACCTTTCCAAGACTCAACCATCGAACTGTACTATGGTACAGGACATCAGAATGTTCAGTTTCTAGATCGTCTAGTAATGCTCGAAACTGCCTGTGATTGAGTCCTCTTGATCTGATGAGGTTTATGACACTGACAACTGGGTCAATAACATGCTTAATTTTTAAAACAGATTTACACAAACTTTCCTGATGAATCACACAATGAAGTGGTAATATTACGTGTTCAGGATATTCTGACTTAATCCTATCATTGATCAGCTTTATCAGTCCTATGTTTTTTTCAGTTAAAGCACGAGCACCATCAGTTGTAATACTGGCCATTTTGTTCCACATTAACCCAGCTCTTTCAATACAGCCACTAACAGCATTGAATATATCGAGGCCAGTGGTAGTGTCTTTGATCGACTCAACACTCAGTAACTCTTCAAAGAGTTTAAAAGAATTGTTTATTCCACGTATAAAAACTAATAATTGTGCAGTACCCTGTACATCAGTACTCTCGTCAATGCAAGAGATACCACAAAAATGCTTACTTGCATCTTGAAGTTGAAGGGTCAAATCTTCACTTATCTTTTCAACACGTCTGACCACAGTTCTTCTGGATAATGTAATACTGTCAAATTTGTTGTTTTGTTCTGGACATAGAATGTTTGTTGCATCTAGTAAACATTCCTTAATAAATTCACCATCAGAAAATGGCTTGTTGTATTTCACAATTTTGTGTGACAACACCAAACTGGCCTCTGTTGCAGCATCTTGAATTGAAGACTGTTTTGTAAACACAGTTTGTTGTTTCTTTACACTTTTTACCAACTCCATGCATTTTCTTTTCCTTTCTTCAGATGTTAGATTGTGTCCGAAATTGTGATGTTTTGTCTGGTAATGTCTTTTTAAGTTATAATCTTTAAAAATAGCCACTGATTCGTGACACAGCAAGCAAACAGATTTATTGCCAACTTGCATAAAACAATATTCGGTAATCCATTCGTCTTTGAAAACCCGACACTCGTCTTCAATCTTACGTTTTTTTGGATGCACTCATTATAATAAAAATGTCTTAAAATGTTGTAAAATTAACTAAAAAAAATGTGCTTCCGGCAGCGCGAATACAGTGGAACTCCAATATTCGTCCCCGTCAGTATTCGTCTTTTTCGATATTCACCCTGTTTTTTCGTCAAAATTTTGTCTCGATATTCGCCCTGTTTTTTCGTGTAAATTTTGTTTCGATATTCGTCCGAAAGTCAATATTCGTCCTACCTCCGGAAGCCGGCAGAAAGCAGCTGATCGCCATTTTGTGTCGGTTGTTTGGCTGAAGCGCTTGTTTGAAAGTGCACGCAATAAAACTCTTGTTATTTTGTAATCTTTTTGCAGTTTTGCAATTTATTATTACAAAAATTTAGTGACCATGGGACGTAAGAAGTGTAGTGACGATAATGGTGGTAAAAAAAAGAAAAGCAGTGCGAAGTACCATTGATTTAAAAAAAAATTATTGCTAAGTTTGAAGCTGGAACACGTGTCGCCGATTTAGTAAAGGAATTTGAAATGCCGAGAACTACCATTGCTAGCATAATAAAAAAAGGATGCTATTAAATCAGCTGAAGTCGCACAAGGTGTAACAATTCTTGCTTCTAATAGATCGCCAATCATTGAGGACATGGAAAAGTTATTATTAGTTTATATGAATAAACAGAGGTTTTTTTCTGACGATACATTATTGTTGTAAGGAGGTATTATTAATTATAACAGCTTTTAGCGATATTCTATTTTGTATGAACAATCTTTTTAATATAAACTAAACATACATCCCGACATAATGCTTAAAAGTTAAAAACAATTAATTATAATTTGAAAGGCAATTTCCAACCTTTATAAAATTATATCGTCCGAGTACTTATAATCGTTGAGAAACATTCAGCCAATCAAATCACGTAAATTCTAGTGTAGTAAATTACTCAATATTAAACGCTCATATTAAACGTAGTAAAATTTCATTAACGATATGTATATATATATTAATGTTTAAATGACGCCAAATTGGAAAAAAAATATTGTATATTTAATACATAAGAAAATCGGATTAAAATTCAATGAATTTCAGCGTAATATTAATGGGAAAAAATCATTTGTGACGATCGTTCGTTTATTTAAAAATGTGTTTGAGGGCCGCAAAATATCAATGGCGGGCCGCATGCGGCCGCGGGCCGTAGTTTGCCCACCCTGGTCTAGTGCTATCTCTAAATTTGCTCACATTAAATCGAGACAAGTTTGTTTGTAAAAGTTGTGTTTTATTTTATTATCATACAAAACCTAGGGCCCCGCGCTAAAATTTGCTACGGCCCGCGCTAAATTGCTACAGGGCCCGCGCTAGCCTAATCCGGCACTGCCACACACTGTTATACAGAGAACCAAAAACTATAATCCACAATATGTCTTGAAAAAGTATATATATATATATATATATATATATATATATATGGCGGACAGATCTGACTCAATCCACCACATTAAAAGACAACACAATATCCAGTTTCGTCTAAGAACCGAAGAGAGCAGACACCTGTATCATTTATACATACTCAGGGCTTCCTAAGCAAATAAATATATGTCTGTGTGAGACCGTATTCCAGCCCCTTGAACACATAATTTAGGAATTGCCATGTGTTAGTGACTCGAGACGTCGGATCTGGTCACAGGAAATGCTATGTGGAAGTCTCTCCGACCTGTAAAAGACAATGAACTTCATCCTGGTGACAGAATTGGACAAGATTGAAGTTCTAGCTTGAAGACTTGAACGCAGAGGAAGAAGAGTTACTAATCCTGGTTACGGTTATGTTACCAATCTCACATTTTGTTTTTAGTATTAGTGTTAGTAATTAGTCGGGTACTGTAACTTTCTTCTTCTGCGTTCTCACTAGATTAGGATTTCGGATTCTCTAATAAAAGCAGCAGTCTGCCTCAGATTATCAGCCACGCATACATTTTGTCTTGGACGCTGGTGTAAGTGGGCCACCTCTTTCTTCTCAAGTCTGCATACTGGGGCAGTTCTGTAAGATATAATTCCTATGATTTCTGCTTCCCCGTTTGTGCCGACCTCTTCCCGCAGTAAAGCTAAATCTCCGAGGCAGTTTGGCGACAGTAGAATCCATTATCCCATCCCTCATTGTGAGAGGTCGTTGCACCGTGTTATGCGCCTTACGGCCTCGTGCATCCATTTTCTGCAAGCATTTGTTTCGGGTTTGCATTCCCTAGCGGACACGTGCATCCGATTTCAGCCAAACCTCCTAAGTGGCCTCTTACGACATGCGTGGCAGGTAACAGTGGTTCTATTCTTACACCCTAAATTTGGGTCCCGGTAACCACTTGGGCGGTACGGTAACTTAACGAGAACTATCACATTGAATTTCCTTATTAAGATAGTATGATTTTTATGTGTAAGAAGGTTAATTGAATAACATCTTTTTTCAAGTTTGACACGGACACACATTCAACTGTCCCAGACGATTGCACTCTGAGATTTCGTAGCTTGTAATGCTAACAGCAGTGTTCCTGGAAAGTTAAAAAAAAGTTCTAGTAGATCTTTCTGTATTTAACCACAGTTATAGAGTAGATATTTCTGTATTTAACCAGTCATAGAGTAGATATTTCTGTATTTAACCACAATTATAGAGTAGATATTATTGTGTTGTCACTTTTATGAAATCACATGCCACTGTTTTCTTTACTGTTCTGTCGCCTTCTATCTTGCTCAGTTTATGTATAGCCTAATGCGTACTCAACTTATGTAGCAAGTGTCAAGGTAGTACTTCACGTTTGTTCTAAGAGAAAACATACGCTCTGAAGATTTCAACAAAGATAAAAGGGTATTCTCTATCTCGGTTGTGTAAGTTATGCATACATATAGGTGCGACAGGACGGGAAAGCCATGAGAGAAACCCCAGTAGATACATATAGGTGTGACAGGACGGGAAAACCATGAGAGAAACCCCAGTAGATACATATAGGTGTGACAGGACGGGAAAACCATGAGAGAAACCCCAGTAGATACATATAGGTGTGACAGGACAGGAAAACCATGAGAGAAACCCCAGTAGATACATTAACCAGGCACAGAACGGGGGTTGTTAGTCTAAACTACTCTAAACACACCGAAATACATGCTGGGGAGGAGGAGGAGAGACAGGAGGAATTTTGGACATGACGATGGTCCTCAAATGAACAATGTTCTAGTGTAATGATTGGTATAGTGTTTGATGATGTTTACCATTCAGCTATATATTATCTTCTCTTACTATAATTATCCTACCTTCCTTTTGTTTAAATCTCCATATCCAGCGGTTCTATAATTGTTTCGGTTGAATTTATTTGTTTTATTTTGCACAACTGCACATACATGGCATGTGCAGCACTCACATTTTTTGTGTGTTGCAGCACTTCCAGCTTGAACTCATTTGATGTCTAAAGGCGAAGGATTGACTTCACTGCACGGTTTCCCACATGTCCCTGTCGGCTGGACATTTACTTTAACTGAACCATGTTACTTCTATTGTCCTGCATTTACTAAGTGCTAACCAGAATTGCCAGCATGATTCTTGGTCATTCATTTTGTGTTATTCCAGATAAGAGATCTTCAAAATATCTATAAAATAACAATATGTTTGATGTAAGCATTGCTGTGGCTTAGGGGATAGTGACTCGGTCTATTAACCCCGACGTTCTGAGTTCGAATCACGCTGAGGACAGTTTAGTTGCAAGTTGTTTCGTGTGGCGTTTTACAAAAGGATGATGGCACCCCCATTCAGAAAGCAGTGGCAAACTACTGAACGTAATAATGCCTAGAAAAACCACAGCGTTAAAAAGCTGGGGTTGATTCGCAAAGACCTGTAAAGGATACGCAATTAACTTTTTAAGCATTGTGACACTTACTAGATCTATTATTGAATTCTGAAGAACTAAGACCGTCCTCCTAAATGTGTATTAATATATGCACACATTAAAACCAAAGTAAAAAAACTGTAAATTGTCTCTTACTGGTTATAGAATTGTTGAAGTGTTTGATGTTTTCCCATGAGCAGATTCTTAATTAGAGTAACACACTGAATAGTTTCCAACTCAATTCTTCATTTCTTTCCACATATTGTAAAAGTGTTGCCAGAAGGTTAAGTGAAGTACAAAATTAGCACACGTCATTTAACAATGCATAGTTATGCTCTGGAACTGTGGATTCATCAGGATTTATTGAGAGAAAGCAGACAATGTTGTAGTTATGTTTGAAATTGATAACGCAGCTTTTCTGTTTGTTAGTTTGCACAGAAAGTTTCACATGTTTAACTTTGTTGCTTTAGGAGACGATTAAACCTTCTAATATCGTGCACTTGTTCTGTAATCTTATTTTCTCTGTATGTCTGAATGACTTCGCATGTGTTACGATTCACTTGTTACGACAAGTGAATAAAGAGTTTTTAGAAACCCATAGGACGCACCAGAACCAATGAATATGGTAAACAAATATACAGTAAACAAACGGGTCTCTCAGATACAATGATAACCATTTGAGACCGCAATGTTTGAGATGGACATTTTTCATATCAGTTCTTCACCCTGACGGTATTTTCAAAAAGTGTCGATCTGTTGATAATTATTTGATTGTCGCTGGCCTACAGTTCATTCATTCATTCATTTACTCAGTGGCATATTCCTTTGTAATCTTGGGCTCCCAGCTATCCTAACAAACGTTTAACATCATGCACAAATATTCACAAAATAGATGAGACTGAAGTAAAACTATTTGTTTGGCAAAACACGTAATCACAAAGTACTGTAGTTTTACAAAGACAATGACAAAATACAGCAACGTTTCGACCAACAAGGCCTTTATCTAGCAAACGAACAACAGGAGTGACAAATTTTTTTTTTTAAAATATGGACGACCACAGACAAACGTTTCTAATGAAAATCTGGGAATAAAAACGAATAACAAAACAAGTGTAATACAAAAAACACACATAAAAGTAGAAATAGAAAGGAAGAGAAACAATGAGAAAGAGCCCACGTAAACATACCATACAACGAAATCAACCGACTCTCCAGAGCAAATGGACTGCGATCATCCGAGGAACGTGGGATCAACGTATTACATTCCTATGCTTCTTAGTACTTACTCTTCCCATGCCTTGTAATCTATATGGGCATATGTTGCATGCATTCAAGTTATATATTTACTAGATTTTTCATTGTTTCTCTTCCGTTCTATTTCTAGTTTTTATGTGTGTTTTTGTGTTACATTTTTTTTCGTTATTCGTTGTTATTCCCAGATTTTCATTAGAAACGTTTGTCTGTGGTCGTCCATATGTTTTTTAAAATTTGTCACTCCTGTTGTTGTTTGTGATAAAGGCCTTATTGGTCGAAACGTTGCTGTATTTTGTCTTTGTAATTTGTAAAACTACAGTACTTTGTGATAACATCATGTACAGGAATCTTTGGCTCCTAGCTATCCTAACAAATGTTTAACATCATGTACAGGAATCTTGGGCTCCCAGCTATCCGAACAAATGTTTAGCATCATGTACAGGAATCTTTGGCTCCTAGCTATCTTAACAAATGTTTAACATCATGTACATGAATCTTGGGCTCCCAGCTGTCCTAAAAATGTTTAGCGCATGTACAAAGGTGCGCGCATGTGATGCACCCATTTGCAGTTCGTCTATAACATCTTGCAGCTAGCTTCACCTTGACATTTCCTTCTTGCTATTTCATGTTTATATATATCTTTCCATCGTCATCTCCAAGTCACCATGACGTTTTGTATGACCAACAATACTGAATAGCTAACTGTACAGTTTTGTATGACCAACAATACTGAATAGCTAACTGTACAGTTTTGTATGACCAACAATACTGAATAGCTAACTGTACAGTTTTGTATTGTGAATATATGTGTTCTTTCATGTGTCCGTATGTGTAAGATTAATTTATAGTCTGTGTTCTTGTTCTACAATCTGGTTCTCGTACTCATAATTTGAAACATTTAGAGGAGTAGCATTCATCCGCCCAGTGGTTACCGGGACCCAAATTTGGGGTGTAAAGAATAGAACCACTGTTACCTGCCATGCATGTCGTAAGAGGCGACATAGGAGGTTTGGCTGAAATCGGACGCATGTGTCCTAAATGTGTAGAATTCTATGCGCTTAGGGGCCTACGAAACCAATGTGCAACGTATACACGTTCTTGGCAAAGATCAAACATATCACAAAGAGTGATTAAAATTGGTGGTAGAGAAGAAGAAGAAGTAGTAGCATTCATGAATGTAGTGTCTTCGTCTTCGAACGCTCCATATCGACCATGTGTTAACCACTCTTTGTGATTTGTATGTGATCCAAGCCTAAGAGCGATTGTACATTCTGCCAGTTATGCGCCTACAAGTCCGCCAACACATCCGATTTCTGTGACGTTTTTATTTACTAGGGTAGCTTCCCTAGGCCCCTACCTCAGTGGCGTCTGATGGCATGTCTTGTAAGTCGCAGTGTTACTATTCTTTGCTCCCTTTGAGAGCCCCTGCAACACACGGGCTGTAGTGTCATCTCCAGTGTAATCCCCCATTTCACGTCAGATACTACACGAGAGAGTAGTCATTAACTTTATAATTTGTATTACTGAATTGTAGGATAGCATTTGTATTCAAAGATGCTGATATGCTTCTCAGTTCATTTGCTAAATGTGCAGATCTCACAGACATATATTACATAGAAAATATATACATAACCGTAACAGTGTAATTGTTGTTGTTGTGACTGCCCCGCCCACAGTTTATTCTGTTGCTTTAATTTCTAAAGAGTGAACGATGTTTCCTGTTTAACTCCTTCATTGTGTCTCCTTTGTTAGGTACACAACAATATTTATTCTGTCTACCACTTTAAATTTTACCCCAATTGATACATCAATCTCTTTATTAGTTTTGTTGGTTGGCATTATTGTAGTTTTCGCTGTTTTGCACCTGACTTTTCTTTGGGTATAATATAATTCGTTTCTTCATGCCATTCTGCGATGTAGATAACACTACTGTGCTTCGGCATATCTAATGTCTGGTTTTTGCTAACTGTCAATTTGAGGGCACATATTGATTTTGAGTACATGTGAAATGCGATGCCTACGAAAAGTTACCAACACCAGAAAAGTCAGTGTCACCAACATCAGCATAGGAAAGAAAGTTGGGACAGAACCTTGCTTGAATTACATTGAGAAACAAAGAATGAAATGGTTTGGCTACTTAATAAGAATGAAACCAAACTTCACTGTATACAGTCTTCTACAACTGATCATCGGAACAGACGGCGAGACGAAGACCACGAAGAAGATGGTTAGATGGCATAGCAGAATCTTGTCAAAAAGCAAAAATAACTGCCACTAGAGCAGCGCAAGACTCTCTCCCTCTCTTCTCTCCCTCTCTCTCTCTCTTTCTCTCTCTCTCTCTCTCTCTCTATCCCTAGCAGCGCAAGACAAATACAGAAAACTACGACACTGGGCAAGAACACGGTAGCAATGTGACGACAGAAGAAGATATTGATTGTTATATAGTTCTGCATCCATGAGTATAATAGGACAATAACCGCTACCGGACTTCTTGCTTGCTATCAAACTCAGCTATCACATCACCGTTGATTCTTATATCTACTTGTTGATCGAAATAGAGCATTTATATTAATTGTATTATGTATAATAGAAAGTCCATCGCCCGAGTGGTTACCGGGGCCCAAATTTGGGGTGTAAAGAATGGAACCACTGTTACCTGACACGCATGTCGTAAGAGGCGACTAAGGAGGTTTGGCTGAAATCGGATGCACATGTCCTAAACGTGTAGAAGTCTATGCGTTTAGAAGTCTATGCGTTTAGAAGTCTATGCGTTTAGGGGCCTACCAAACCAATGTGCAACGTATACACGTTCTTGGCAAAGATCAAACATATCACAAAGAGTGATTAAAATTGGTCGTAAAGAACGAACGCAAAGAAGAAGGAGAAAGTCCATGTCTATCATTATTTTCCAAAATGTATTATGTTGTACACAGTCAAATGTCTTTAAATAATCTATAACTTTTAATACACATGTGCACACACGCGCGAGTACACAAAGACGATGATGTTGTAGGCATGAGTTTAATTGTCATTTGTCACACCGACATTTGTGGTTGGCAGCGTTGACAGCTCTTGCCACGGCTAACCTCTTCGTCAGATCAAAAACAGTGTGAAAGTTGGCTATATTTCTCTATTTAATAATCTTCGTTCACAAGTTACCACCAATCACCTTTTTCCACTGCTTCACGTGATTACATACTCGGTATACGTAGACATAACGTGCTATCCGAGGTCCTGTTCTGACCTGACACATTTATCGTTCGGTCTTCCTCTGCAGATGTGCACAGTTTTAGCAAGATCAAGACCGTGAAGTTATGTACAAATATCTTGACTTCTACTTCACGTTTTAGACTTGATTTTCACTGTTGTGTATACTGTTACCCCCATGAAAGTTATTTGGTCAATATGATTGGTTATTTGGTCAATATGATTGGTTATTTGGTCAATATGGTTGGTTATTTGGTCAATATGGTTGGTTATTTGGTCAATATCATTGGTTATTTGGTCAATTTGATTGGTTATTTGGTCGATGTGGTTGGTTATTTGGTCGATGTGGTTGGTTATTTGGTCAATATGGTTGGTTATTTGGTCAATATGAATGGTTATTTGGTCAGTATGGTTAGTTATTTGGTCAATAGGGTTTGTTTTGTTTTATGTCATAGCCCCAGTAGCACTTCTGTCTGTAATATATGTCCGTATTTATCATCAAAAATCGAAATGATTAACAGTAAAGAAACACTGTATCTCACTAGAGTTGTATGCAATAAATAAACAAATAATTTGATATCACACTTGACGCCTGTATCCCTAGACTACTAGACAGTATGGGGGGATACGATAACATCGGTGAACACAGTTGTCACAAGCAAGCAGAAGAGTGAATAAATATCGGATTTACTATTATCATTAATTGTACGTGATCAATTGACGTGACAATTGAATAACTGCAGTAATAAGTTATAGTGAGAGTCGATTGTTTGAAAGCTCATCAATTGTTGACAATTGTTGGATACATTATATAGTGTCTGCAAGTTCATTTATATCGTGTGCTTGATTGTGATTGTAGTTAGTTCTGTCATTATCCTACCCATCTTTCGAAAATTATCATCTTATAGCTCTCTGACATAATGTATTGAAAGTTTCTATGTGGACAGCAGCTAGCCACTGATATATATACATGTATATCCGTATACAAAATTGCGTTGTTGCTTTTATACAAATGTTTCCCTATAGGATTTTGTTTCTTAAAGTTGTATAACCAAAACCCCCCAAAAACACGAGACGGTCAGAACAGAAAAATAGAAGTTTTATATCTTCATAGTCACATTTTCTGTTCAAAAACTAAACTACGTTATAATATGATATAGAGAATGTTTTGCACTTGTTGCAAGCTAGTTATTAATGGTGTGTAACTTAAACTAATTTCTGAAACACGATTTGTGTAATATTCCAGAAATAAAAGGAATTTGATTTCTTGTTGCAATCTATGTTGTCTGTGAAATTATAGATAATGTTAAGGATATAGAAAATATAAGACTGTATGCCCAAATTCACTGCAGTATATCAATAGGTTATTGGGTAAACTGATCCAGAATGTGGACATGAATTTCTGAACCAACTATAGTAAGTGTGTATATTTGTGTCTTTTTGTATGCGGTTTTGTCCACTGACGTTCTTTTCATCTATACATCACAGAGTCCCGTCATCTATACATCACAGAGTCCCGTCATCTCCACATCACAGAGGCGTATGCATTTGCACCATTATGACACAATTGTGCACGATGTTGCGTATCTTCAGTTAGTCATATTTTGAAATCTTCATTCCAACAGCTCTTTGTTACTTACATTATTCTTGCTGTAAACATGTTTCACCTGTAACATTGAATGTAATCTCAATTCCTCTCTCTCGGCATGTTTTCATGTATCTTTCTCTAACTCCCAATTCTCCCTAGCTTCCACCCCTGAAATTACAAGCTGAGCATTATAACATGACACGATGTTACAGTTGATAAAAGTTCAACTACTTTTGGGTGTGTTTCATGCAGCCGTGCATACACACAACAACACTAGTCAATGTGTACTTACTTGAAACCGACCACAGCCTGTGTGTAACAAAGCCATAGATAAATGGCTATTCCCATTCAGTGGCATATCCTGGTTGTTGATACAAGGTGTGTGCTACAATCTGACAATTTAATACTATAGAATATGTTTCTAGAATGACTTTACACACAGTATATGTTCATTTAAATGTAGTAATATGAATTCTTCTTCTTTGCGTTCGCTTTTTACGACCAATTTAATCACTGTGATACGTTTGATCTTTACCAAGAACGTGTATACGTTGCACATTGGTTTGGTAGGCCCCTAAACACAAGACTTCTACATGTTTAGGACATGTACATCCGATTTCAGCCAAACCTCCTTTATCGCCTCTTACGACATGCGTGGCAGGTAACAGTGGTTCCATACTTTACACCCCAAATTTGGGCCCTGGTAACCACTCGGGCGGTAATATAAATAAGTGATACAGAAGAGTCTACCGTATGTCGTGGACAGAGAAGAGAACAAATAGATCGTTCAAGTAGTAATCTTGTGTTTTTGCTTGACAAGTCCTTATGGGTCACCAGTTGGGAAAAGAAAACGTGAAGACCAAGACCACTCTCTCGAAGAACCATCCAACAAGAAAGTAAACTATTGGGATGTAAAACCATACAAGATCTCCAACTGCTAGCAAAGAACCATATCACATGGAGATCTAAAACCTCTGCCCTATGTGCCGCCTTTGGCACGAAAGGAACTAACTAACTAACTATACACTAATAAATTCCATGCTCTTCGCAATAGTTAGTATGTAGAGTTGTGTATAAAGTATAAAACAAAACTATCATGTTCAATATTCTAGTCGAATGCTGAATTGCTTGTGAGCGTATATGTTTCTAGTTATTACTGTGTGTCTTATTTAGTCCGCATGAAGTCACAACCTCAGATGAAGTTAGAATAGATGTGTGCAGTCTCACCTCAAACAAAAGTCAGTGAACTAGCTGGTTCTGTGAACTATGTGCTAAGTTTCTTGCAATATCAATAAACGTTAGTGAACATTTTTACCATCTTCAAAGTTACATCGTGGACACCCGCCTATGCTACGGAGTTCGTGCACTGCTGCTATGATCTTCTTGTGTATGAAAGAGATCGAAGCACACATAGTTATTCATCGAAATACAATGATGATGATAGTCCTATCAGTCAATCAACCAATCAGTAAACGACAGTTATTGAAATAATATTTACCAACTTTGTAAAAGTTAATTAAAATTAGCGAAATAATATATACTTTATTTAATACAAAATATTGTCCTAATATACTATTGCAAATAAGTTGTGTGACATTCTCTTGGGCGTGTAGCGCATGCCTGTCATCACAAGTGAAATATAAGCCACAGCTCCCATTATGATAATGAGATATTTGCTTTAACTCGTGTCACTATGTTCTTCTCAGCCAACGCCCTTATGCATGTTATCGCTGAACAGAGATACATACACTTGTATACTGATGATACTAGGATAAAGCCGAAGGGTTGACTTCATTGCACCGGGTTTTACCTTATATGGCCCGGTCCCTCTCTGCAGAAATGGCACGCCACCTGCCGAGAGTATTGCACGCCACCTGCCGAGTATTGCACAAACACGAACTCCGTAGCTCCAGCGAGAATCTTAGGGTCTCTGGAAAAAATGCACTCGTGAACAGAACGGCGCGGTCCGCATTCGAACCCACGACCTCCAACTCACAAGGCAAAGGGCTTAGCCACAGAAGAGCGCCCCCGCCCGCCCCCCCCGATACTAGGTATGATAATCAAGAGTTACATTTCCTGGAAGGCAAAAATAAACATGACGATGGAATGGACAAGTTGAAGTCGGTTGCTAACTTGTCAAAAGTAGGTCGTTTTGATTGGGGAACACGTAAAAACAAAGTACTATATCGATTGATGAGACATGGCTATATTCTTTAAGGTTATCATTGTCATGTTTGCTACCGGTGTTACAGTGCTCTCTCAAGTTTGGTACTGGAATTAATGTATGTGTGCTCTGTCACTGACACATTTGTTACCAGAGCTACTGGAGGGCTCAGGGCGTTTGCTAGTTCTGGTGTAAATTGAAGGGAATAAGCAGCTTTTGGGCGGTAGGGGGGAGGGAGGGAGGATCCTGATTTTCATAAGCATGGATTTTGGAGATTTATTACAGCTGAAATTTAATGTGAAGATGGCACTTTATCTGATCTGGTTTCTTTGCTTACGCTCAGCCTTCATTTTTAATATGTTCAAAGAAAGCAGGGTCAATATTAGGCTGTGGACAGTCTTTTTTAACTTTTTTTGTATTACTAAAGGAAATGTACAAACTGTGATATAGGCAGGAAGCAGGGGAAACAACCATGTTTATAAATGAGCTTTTTATCATGCGTAATTGTCTCCCGCAGAGGTTCCTGTGTGGTTGAAAAGTCTGAGATTGCACAAGTACTCGTACCTCTTTAAGCAGATGGCATATGAAGAGATGTTAAGTGTCACAGAGCAGTGGCTAGAACACCAGGTAAGACTTTGTTATTGCAGGCATCAACTAACTGTCCTTGTGACTGCATGTAACATAACTTCTTCTGTTGTTAGTTCTTCTTGCTTCTCTTTACAGTCAGATATATACAAAGACTGGGTTGACAGGATTCTTCAGACCTCATGAATAACTAGCACATAAATATAGATGAAATATCTGAGTATACAGTCCAAACAAGACTTATTTGCAGTAGTAAAATTGAGTGAAAATATGTGGTCATACCCCAACGTGTGGCAGCTACCTCTGACTTTAAGAAGAGAAGGTAAAAAAGGGTTTAAAAGCCGAAGGATTGACTTCATTGCACCGGGTTTTACTCCATATGGCTTGGTCCCTCTCTGCAGAAATGGCATGCCACCTGCCGAGTATTGCACAAAGCACGAACTCCGTAGCTCCGGCAACAATTCTAGGGTCTCTGGAAAAAAACTGCACTCATGAACTGTGGTCCGGATTCAAACCCATTGCCTTCGACTCACAAGGCAAAGGGCTTAACCACTCAGCCACAGTAATATCCTCTCATTGACTATGATCTGTTTATCTAACTTAAAATATTTTTTTTTTTTAAATCTCAATATGAAACATTTTTTCAGCGTACTTGAACTTGATATAAAGTTAAAATTATTAAGGAATAAAATAAAATTTCATTTACATATGAATAAGACTAGATGAGAAGAAAAAAATGCAAGCTTCAATTATATAAGAACAAAACTGGGTAACAAAAAATAAAGATATATTTACTAATATCTTCTTCTTTGCGTTCGTTCTTACGACCAATTTTAATCACTCTTTGTGATATGTTTGATCTTTGCCAAGAACATGTATACGTTGCACATTGGTTTGGTAGGCCCCTAAATGCATAGACTTCTACATGTTTAGGAGGACATGTGCATTAAACGCATAGACTTCTACACGTTTAGGACATGTGCATTTCAGCCAAACCTCCTTACGCGCCTCTTACGCGTGCGTGGCAGGTAACAGTGGTTCTATTCTTTACACCCCAAATTTGGGCCCGGTAACCACTCTGGCGATTTACTAATATGAGGACAACATCGAAAAAGGAATATAATTTCACATGTGTGGGAACGCCCTTATTTTGCAGGGGCTCGCAATGGGAGCAAAGAATAGTAACACTGCGACCTGCAAGGCATGTCGTAAGAGGGCATGGAGGTAGGGGCCTAGGGAAGCTACGCTAGTAAATAAACAAGCATCATAGAAATCGAATGTGCTGGCCTACTTGTAGGCACATAACTAGCACAACGTACAATCGCTCTGAGGCTCAGATCACATACAAATCCAAAAGAACAAGTGGTCAATATGAATCGTTCAAAGAAGAAGATTATTTACAAATGAATAAAACTATATAAGAATATAAAATTTAAACTTCAATTATATAGGACCAAAACTGGGTAAAAATTAAAGATAGCATTACTTATATAGGGACAAAATTGAAAAAGAAATATAATTTTACATATGTGGGAAGAAAACTAGATAGAAATGATGACAGTTTAATTTATAAACTTGAGATAAAAATAAATAAAGTAATGAAGTTAGATTTCATCCTTTTAGTGTTAGAAATGTGAAAGAGTGAGAGAAGATTAACAAATAAAACATTGTCATATCTTGATCGTTTTTGTTTTATTATTTATGTTTCAGAATGTTACCAAAGGTGCCCGGCGTAAAATTTATGTCAGTATTGAGAAGCTGACAGAAAGGCAAGATGTGCTGAGAAAGCTGGAGAAGGTAAGTTGATTACATATTTGGAGTGCAATGTGACCGTGTGAGATCAGCACTATATTGGAGTAATACTGTGTAGGAGCAGGGCTATGTGGAAATGTCTCCTGTGTGGGAGCAGTACTATTTAAAGATTAGTAGTACCTTGTGAGGACAGTACTGTTTATGATCATAGTTCTCAAAGTTGCGATGCGAACACCCCAATCAGTGACAGCTTGCACTCCTCCTGTTCCATCAGCTAGTTATGCTTGTGGGGCATTACAGACTTGACACCATCACAATATCGCATTCACAATGTGACCGTCTGGAACTTATTCAGACTGACTGCATGTGTATAGTCCTAGGCTGTACTAGAGTTACTCATTTTGCGGAGATATATTCTTGGCCTCCTATCAAACTAAAGCATGTTAGGGGTATGAGAATTAAGCTTGACATATTGTGGATGGTCCAAGCTGAAAGCATAGTCTGCCAGGTGACTGCATTTGCACCCTAACAATATGGAAAGAATGGATCCCATAGATGGGATCATGGCCAACTTTCACGTCGTCATTACTCTTGGAAGGGAATGTAGAGATTGGAGCAGCATGAAAGCAGAGCTCGCAATTGAACAGCTGATAGAAGCCAACATAGGGAAGGATGATGTTAAGTGTACATTGATGAATCTGTGCATCATGTTAAGAAATTGGGCTGTGGTTTTGTAGCTAGCATGCACACTATAGTCTCTGCAGAGCAGAATTAGAATACATCAGTATTAGGATGGAAGGAGGTCGCCGTTACTGCTGCCTTCTGTTGACTCATTTACTATGGTCATTACTGTTTCCAACTCTCAGTCAATGCACCTGATGTCCAAAATGTCAGCTTGTGGTAAGAGTGGATATCAATTAACATGGCTTCTAACCGCCGGGGACTTGTGTGTATTTACTATCCTGGACATGCAACGGTTTGCGCCAATGATAGAGCAAACATGCTTCCATCAAGAACACCAATAATCAGGAAGCTGAAGATGGACATTGGTGTCCTGTTGCTCAACTACCGCCTATTGAACGAGGATATGAAGTTTATGTTGTATATATCCAGATTTAAGAAATTATGGAATCAAATGTTCAAGCGGGACTGCATTCCTGAGGAACAGAATGAGAAGCGTGTTTAACCAGTGAGTCACAGGAGTTGTCAGCATGTATACCCTTCAACATCTGCTGATGAAGCCTGGGCATCTATGATTCTACCAGAGTGCTACGATATTGGTTCAGTAATCAATTCAATACTTTGTCACTGGACTATGCATGCAGACTCTGGAGACGCAATTGCAGAAAACCATGACACCTTGTGGTAAAACAAAAAGAAAAGTAGAGTATTTGCTTGCTTGACCACTTGAATAATATATCTGCATCAGATAAGTAATCGTTGTGAGTTCAAGGTCTCCTAGGCCAAACTTTACTAACTCACATGGGGTCTCTGTGGCTAAGTGGTTAAGCCCTTTGCCTTGTGAGTCGAAGATCATGGGTTCGAGTCCGGACCGCTCCATTCTGTTCACGAGTGCAGTTTTTCCAGAGACCCCTAGGATTGTTGCTGGAGCTACGGAGTTCGTGCTTTGTGCAATACTCTCGGCAGGTGGCATGTCGTTCTGTGGAGAGGGACCGAGCTATGGGGTAAAACCCGGTGCAGTGAAGTCAATCTTCGATTTTAAACCCTTTTTAAGCAAATCACATAATGTACACTATAAGGTTAATGTAATATATTGATAGTTCAGGTTGAAACTGTTCAGGTTGACTGTTCTCTCTTACAGAGCATTGTTGAGGGGGGTCCTATCAAGCTTGCACTCGTAGAAATGAAAGCTATGCTGAATACACCAATTAAAGCCTTCAGTCCTGCCCAGACACTTCTGACTTGCAGCATTAACCATTCTGCCTACCACCCACATCCATCATCATCATCGCCACAATCTCCATCAGCAGACGAAGTAGTTCAAGGTGACCTTCCTGCACAGTTCTGTCGTTTGATGGGGAAAGGTACAGTGATTGTTCTTGTTTTAATAAATGTACACTATAATTATATGTGTACTTATATTTTGTTTTCTATCTATAAATGTGTTTTATTCATCTGTGTTTGCTATAGAACAACCACTTATAAACCACTTTTTTATGATTTGAGTCAATGCAAGTAAGTATGTTGTGCTGCCAGTTTACAGTGAAGTTGTGATATCTGTGTCTCTCACACCCTTTGTGTCTTATCCTGGCATATGTTTTGTTTGGGCTTACTCTCTCTGGAACTTGACAATCTCCACATTGACTACAGAACAGTACTTGTGTTTCTTGTCTATAGAAGGGTACAATAGCATCATACCAGACATTGTGTCATTATCTCTTGGAAAGTGATACAGGTATGGATTACCACCAGTCATTTGGGACATAGATCATTTGCCTTCAGAGCACTCTTTTGAGACTATGAGGCTCCAAGTCATGACATAGACCTAGAGCACTGAACTGTCTCTTTTGGGAGACCATTCTGGATAAGAAACACAACCTTCAGATTATTTTGGAAGAAAATAGTTTTAATTCTGTTGTGTTTTTCTGTTGAGAGTATCAAAACGGCAAACTCTTGCAGAAATGTCTATGATCAAACACTCTGATAAGACCAAGAAAGGTAAACTGTCAGTGCCACATTATTTAACAAACCAGCAACCAACCAAGTCTTATTACAGAAAAAATGGGTATGTATATGATAGAGAAGAACACACATGTCCTGAAAGAACTAAATGTTAAAGAGAATTGGCTGATAAACAACATACTATACAGAAAAATTACATACTTTGGTCACATCAAGCGTCACAATGGCCTGGAAAGAACAATACTAGAGGGTAGGGTCCCAGGACGCAGAGGCAGACCAAGAAGAAGATGGCTACAAGATATTAAAGAAACCATGAACATGACCATCGACGAAGTGGGTGAACTGGCAGAGACAGAGTCAATTTCAGATGTCTGCAAAGAGAGCAACGTCCTATAAAGGATACGCACCTTGATGATGATATGATAGAGACTGACAGAAATTGCTTGGACCAAATAATCTGACAAGACTAACTAGTTTAGGGCCCTGTTACATTGAGAAAGTGATGACGCTGGTAGGGATACTTGTCATGGACATAGCACATCATTTCCTAAGTGTGGATCAGACAAACCATTTGAATTTAGCACTCATGAAATGTTAATTATCTGGTATGGGAGCAAATCTCAAACTAGGTGAATCTGCCAACTGCATTACTACCACATCTCTTGGGTAGTTTCCCTCTTCAATCCCTTCTGCTTTTGCCAGATTGCAGCAGGGTTTCAATGTCAAAACATGCAGATGGAAGGTCTTGGTCAGTTTTGGTCTTTCTGATCCTAAATTCTGTCATCTTATTCACTGAGTCTTTGACTTCTACAAACATTTCATTTGTAATTTGACAGTATAAGTAAAAAGAAAAGTAAAGGAACCCTTTCATACCTCGTGGTATATAGGGCAATACAGTGTTAGGCCTGTATTTTTCATTGACCGCGGCACACGATGGGTGATGTGGTCAGCATCACGCCGCCGCCTTTACTTTCCCAGAGCATGTCTGGTACCCAGTTGAGGCTGGGTCGACCTGAGAGCCGTCGCGGTTGGGAAAAATTCCACGCACACTGGAGTTGAACCAGACCTAATCTAGCCTTGAGAGCGAGTTCACTAACAACTACAAATTTTACAGTATACAGTTGAATAAATCTTTGAAACTATTTAGTCTGCTGTGTGTACATTTTTATATGTTAGGAGACACTTGGTGAGACTGTTGGTGTGTCAGTTCAAATATCGAAAGCTGGTAAGTATTGTAGTAAAAATAAGAGATGGAAATGGTTGAGACATACCTAAGATCAGGATCAGAAACCACATGTGGCTTTGAAATGGAATCTGAGGAAGAGAGGATGCTAAGAGATAGAGATACATTAAGAATCAGAGACCAGAAACCTACATGTGGCTTTGAAATGGAATCTAGGAGGCAAGAGAGGTAGAGGATGACCTAAAGAGATAGAGACGAACTGTAGACAAAGAGAGAAAAAGCATGAAAGACCTAGAATGAACTAAGCAGGATTGCTCAAGACATATATGGTTGTAGGAAATTTGTTGATACCTTTCATTCAAGGGGAGTTAAGAGAAGAAGAAGGTTAGTATTGATATCTTTGTCCTCTGAGTGCTCAGACCCATTTAGCTAGCTGAAATTGTCAGCATCAGAAAATTTACAAGATTGCTCCAGCAACAGATTTGAAATATTCCTGAACTCAAGAAAATCTGGGCGCCTATCTTCATCTGGATAGACTACATAATTGTCAGTATTGAAAATTGAACCCCTGATTACATCATCACACTGACTATGCTACACCAGATTTAATATCTGTCAACAATATAGTAGTAAATGGAATCATCAAGAGGAAGGGGCAGACCAAGAAAAAGATGGATTAATTGAGTTACAGACATCTTAAAACTCCCCATTACCACAGGATATCGAGCTACCGAGTGTGCACTATCTCAGAAACCGATCATCAGTTAAACCTGCTACGCCTAACGGCAAAAAAAGCAGAGGACAAAGAGAAAATATAGTAGTAGTAGTTGATGTCAAGAATTTAGACAAATAATGTCGGTTCAAATGTAAGTTTAGTATATATAAATCTCCTCTGGTAATTAGTTTTGAAGATGTGTCTGTTACAGTGTGTACACAACTGCTGGTTACATCCCGTCCAGATGATGAGTGTTTTCAGAGCTATCTTCAACTTATTGATAAGTGCCTGCAGCATGAAGTAAGTCATATCATCTTAAGAGTGTTTCAGTAGTTTGGTCGGAGTCAGTAGTCAGATGTTATTGTGGCCATGTATACTAGTTCTCTGAGACTTATTGTGACTAATATACTAGTTCTCTGAGACTTATTGTGACTAATATACTAGTTCTCTGAGACTTATTGTGACTAATATACTAGTTCTCTCATACTGTTATTGTGACTAATATACTAGTTCTCTGAGACTTATTGTGACTAATATACTAGTTCTCTGAGACTTATTGTGACTAATATACTAGTTCTCTGAGACTGTTATTGTGACTAATATACTAGCCTCTGAGACTTATTGTGACTAATATACTAGTTCTCTCAGACTGTTATTGTGACTAATATACTAGTTCTCTGAGACTGTTATTGTGACTAACATACTAGCACTCTGAGACTGTTATTGTGACTAACATACTAGCACTCTGAGACTGTTATTGTGACTAACATACTAGTTCTCTGAGACTGTTATTGTGACTAACATACTAGCACTCTGAGACTGTTATTGTGACTAATATACTAGCCTCTGAGACTTATTGTGACTAATATACTAGCACTCTGAGACTGTTATTGTGACTAACATACTAGTTCTCTGAGACTGTTATTGTGACTAACATACTAGCACTCTGAGACTGTTATTGTGACTAACATACTAGTTCTCTGAGACTGTTATTGTGACTAACATACTAGCACTCTGAGACTGTTATTGTGACTAATATACTAGTTCTCTGAGACTTATTGTGACTAACATACTAGTTCTCTGAGACTGTTATTGTGACTAACATACTAGTTCGCTGAGACTGTTATTGTGCACAAACACACACAAACATTTTGAAACTGTTTAATATAACAACTTTTGTTTGTCTGTCACATGTCAAATATGTGCCATCATCATCAATATGAGAATGTTTGGTATGACAGTTAGCCTCTCTGTTAGAATATTCAGAAACTTCACACTTTGCAATATTCATTTTCAAAATGTGTGCAGTCAAAATATATATCTATGTCATCCTGGTTTCTACTGAAGAGACTACATTTCTGCAGGTTTTGTCACTTAGAGAATTATTTGTCACTTAGAATTAATATAAAATATCTGGATATTGTAATTTGCTGTAGGTTAAAATCAAATATATTTTTTGTTTCCAGGCATTTTCTAGTCGTCAGAAGAACCTTATGTTGTCATGGAAACAGTCAGCCCTAAGAATCTGGCAACCGCCTCCTCAGAAATACGGAGGAGATAGGCCACGCAGAGGGTGTGTTATTAGTTAGCGTAACAATATAGATCGTCTCATAGTTGGTACATACATTTGTCTGTCAGTTCTCAACGCTGTGTTATATGTTCTCAAGAAGTATAACATTGTGTTTACTTACTCAGTTCATCTTTAGGTGATAGGGAACAAAGAAGGAAGATCCACCGAAAAAATTGTTTAACAAACCTAAATTAATTGTAGTTAAAAAATAATAAATAATAGTAATTTTTGTTGTCGACCCCCCATGGGTTTTCACCTTTTCCCATATTGAGGAAGCTCATTTGTAAATATGTAGATTTAATGTAATTGAGCTCATGAGTTCTTTGTGTTTTGGCATAATTTTCTGTTTTGGTTAATTTATTCATGAACACATTTCTAGGTTCACTGGCAGTACTTTTGCACTAATAATAAATAATAGTAATTTGTTGTTGTCGATGACGACACCCCATGGGTTTTCACCCTTTTCCCCATATTTGAGGGAAGCTCATTTGTAAATATGTAGATTTAATGTAATTGAGCTCATGAGTTCTTTGTGTTTTGGCATAATTTTCTGTTTTGGTTAATTTATTCATGAACACATTTCTAGGTTCACTGGCAGTACTTTTGCACCAGGTGTGTCATTAGTTAGCAGAATCATTCCTCGTCCAGGCCGTACACCAGTGCCTGTCACAAGTTATGCTCCACAGCAACCTCCAGGTTTATGGAACTTTGGTGCTAGAAGATCAATTGTTGGAGGTGGTAGTGGCGTGCACACACCAGTACAGAGATTAGGCTCACTCAACACGCCATTCCTAAACAAGCCAGGACTGCTAGAGGTAACAAACAGACATGTTTATTCAATGTCCTGTACATATTCATTATTCAGGCATAATGTATGATTTTATACATTTGAAGTGTTACTACTCTTCTAAGTTACTACATATCATGGTTCATTGGCTCATAATGAACATTATGTCTCGAAAAATTAAAGTATTTCAGTGACATTAAATAACACAGTGGTTTGGAGAGAACAGTAATGGAAGGCATGATTCCTGTGGGGTAGAGGCAGGGGAAGACCAGAGACGAAGGTGGCAGCAGGACATCAAAGAAATCTTAAACATGATGTTAGAAGATGCGGAAGAACTTTATAGAGACGAGAGTTTTTTTCAGGCGGGCTATGATGAAAGCGACGTTCTGCAAAGGGGACATGCTACTTGAGGATGATGATGACTGTTCTATGACTAAGCTAGATTAGAGGATTGTGTGATCTGTGATAGCCAGTGCAGATAGGCAACACAGTTTATTTCCTGACATTTAGTCCATTAGATAAAACAAGAAGACAGCACTGAAATAGGTTACAGAGATCGTGTAGCAAGGCGATAAAGATTGAATGAAAATGATGGGAAATGATCAAATCTCATTGATCATTAGAAATCCTGACAATTACTAATTTATTGGAAAATGTGTAACAAATTTTCAAGTTAGCTTAGATAATTGAGTAAGTCGAACTTTCTGATGCGCCTGCTCAACACAAGTAGGGGCCATTTGAACCGAGGAGCAACGTATAGTTAGTTGTTCTTGGCTCAGTGTGAAAACTCATTAGTTGAAATTGTACATATTCCTGTTTATATGCCATTGTTTGAATGGTAATATGTTGTCTGTAAATGTCTTCTAACAGCCCACATCTAAACAGCCTGTGACCAAAACAAGATCTGCTCCCGTCCACAGTCGACCTATTCCTCTCACATTGCAAGGTAATTAGCTACAACATCCCAACCGTTACTCTTATATCTTTCTTTCCAACGCTTTCCCTAGCTGAACTGTTTGTATTGTTGATTGCAAATTAAATGAAAGTATGTAGTTAGTGAAACATCCAATGCAAAGTGTATTGTTAATGGATGTTGGAACACTGGGGCATACAGTATGTAGTTAAGCAATGTTGCAATGGCGAAACATGTAAAAACAGTGTACTGTAGTTTAATTAAATATAGTAACAATACACAGCAACGTTTTGACCAAGAGGCCTTTATCAACAAAGGATAATGAAGAAAATTTGCACTTTACATGGCACACAACATATAGAATCAGACAATAAATTCCTAATGGCCCTAAAATGAAAATCTTTTACTGCAGTCTTCCATTATATTATTAATGATGTTAAAACATCCAGGAAACAGGTAAATGAGAAAAGGTGAAAAAATGTAATGTGCTGAGATTGAGGGTACACAATTTCTGTTATCTCTCCTTTTTCAGTGAAGTGCGAAGTCTTCATGAGATATAATATTTCAAGAATCCACACTTCCTTGAAGGCCCAAGTTGAAATGGGTCAGTTACGCTGTGTGAGTGCCTGATGTTGGAAATCTCTTGTGCAAGATCGCCAAATCTGGTGTTTCAACACCACAAGACAAATTCGCATTGCTAAGAATCATCATACTGCTGAGGCGCAGAGAAACAAACGAAAAAAAAAAAAGAGAGACAGAGCCAACAACCTTTCAGATGTCCCAACTCTACCTGTGATAGGGATTTTATACCAGGGTTGAACTCACCTCCACCCACACTGGGGAGGTGTAGCCACATACTTCTGAAGCTGTGATCAGCATCGCTTGCGATGGGCAGCTATTAATTAATATAAATAGCCTGTCAGGGGTGTAGTAATTTCCCCCACTGAACACACAAAGTAATTGACTAAAAATCAAATAATGTTTTGGAAAGCCTGTGTGAAGAACAGGCAGCAACTACTATATCGTGAAATATATTTTGTAGAATGTCATCACAATAGAAAGAGATTGAGGGATATTGTAAATTTCTTCAAGAAATCATGAACAAGAGAAGCTGATAGCTAGATGATTATTTTTCATGTTTGAATATCAAAGTTGACACATTGTATGTGTGTATCACCACATACCTGTTTCAATATCTTGGTTTGGTTGCTAGTGGACAGATGAGCTGCTAGTGGGAAGATGAATGGGATATTCAAGTTAGAAGGTGCAAGTCTGGAGACTTGTATCAGCTGACGACAAGAGGCTCAAAGTTGTCACAGAACAGCCTATGGACCGTCTAAAGATGAAAGGGGTATATATACGTCAAATTTCAGAGATCTGATCTCAGGTAGGTGAGATCTAGTTCCTAGTCCTATCAGAGACAGATGATAAAACATGGGTCCCGCGTTAAAGTTGAGCACTTAAAAGAACCCATGGCATTTCAAAACCGAGAAGAGCAGGCTGGAAAGTCGATGCCTGGGCAAAATTCATTAGAAAAGATTTTTAAATTAATTTCTACAAAATCTTCTAAATTATAGCATGGATACTCGCCTGGGATAAGAGTTTGTGCACTGCAGCTGAGATCTTCCTGTGTAGAAGAGATTGTTGCTGTCCGAAGTGCACTGATGATGGTCCAATCAATAAATCAATTTCTCAAATGACACACCCAAATAGTATAAATACACTTTGTGATGGTAGTTGTCATGTTCATAGTTGATCCATATTTAATGTACAAAATCATAACAAATAAAACTGTTGTACCACACTTTTCATGCAAAAATATTACATTTTTTTTCAGTTAAATCTAGCTGCTTTGTGAAAACATTTAAACAAGTTTTCCATTTGAAAAAATATTCTCATCTTAGATTTTGATTGTTGGACAATGGAACTCTCTTCAGGTTGTGACACTGCTGCAGACACAGAGATCAATGCACGGTTGGACTCACTGTGTATCAGCATGACAGAGCATGCCCTTGGCAGTTCAGGTTAGTACTTGAAGTTGATGGTGTCCGTGCCAAACTGGTTTGTGTATATATACAAAAATTTGTCATAATTCTTCCTGAACACATTGACTCAACTTCAACATATCTAAAGATAATTTTAGAATTCTCACACTGCAGTGCTGTAGTAAGATTTTAGTTCTCTCTCTCATGGTTTGGAGTGGCTGTGTCTTTTTTTACTTACTTGTTTCCCAAGAGGTATAAGGCTGCAACTGTTTGTTACTTGTTATGCAAACAGAAGAATAACTAACAAAATCCAACCCAGATGCAACAAAGCAAATCAAATGATAGGACAGATGGCTCCAATTTTAAAATGCAAACATGTCACCATGAACATTAAAAGAGCATTGTTCAATACAATCTTTCTCCCAACGTTATGCTATAAGTGCCAAACATGGACGCTGACATCAAATAATAGAAGAAAACTAGTCACGACAGAGATGAAGTGTCTATGCAGAATGTTGGGAGTAACAAGAAAAGACTGGTTAAGAAATGAAGGCATCAGGAAAAAGATAGTGGGTACAACATCAGTACTGAACTTCATCAAGGAACAACAAATTAAATGGTTCGAACACATAAGCAGATTACAAACAGACAGTGTGCCTCAAAGAGCAATGTTACTCTGATACAAAGCAGAAGGCCGACCATGCAAAAGATAGAACTCAGAGATAACAGAGGCAACGAAATACACTGTTTATGAAGCACACACATAAACCCGTTCTAAAAATCTCTTTTTATCCTGACTCTGTGAGGCAAAAACAGGATTGGAGAAAATAAAGGTGATTACGTTCTGAAATTTCACTCATGAGATTCCTGTTTCTATCTGGCTTACCCATTCAACTGTTCGTTTTCAGATTTATTTGATCCTATAACTAGCATGGGGTAAGTGTATTGAACTGCACATTCTTCTTTCTTTACCCTTCACCCTTAGGGAGGCATACATCCACAACCAAGACGTTCCAAGCCCTCCTATTGGCAAGGCCATCTTTTCCAGATCACTCCACTCTCTCCTATTTTTTGCATTCTGTTTCAACTCTCGCCTCCAGGTGTTCCTGGGTCTTCCCTTACCTCTATTACCCTGGGGTTCCATCGGAGGAGGGTCTGCGATGCTGTCAGGAGGTTTCCTCAGTGTATGTTTGATCCATCGACACCTTCTGCTCCTTATATCTCCTTGTTCCACCTTCGCTGTCCACTTGTCTGTCATTTGCTGTCCCACTATTGAACTGCACATGTCCGAACAATAATTGTTTCAGTTTCTAGCCATCTTGTTGATCAACTTTTTTCCATCTTCAGATAACAACGACAACGCATCTGATTACTATGGCATTGTGGACTAGGACAAACAAGAAAGTGTTTGAGATCTCTTCATGCCCAGTGTGTCTCTCATCATCAGATAGGCTTCACAGCCACAAGACTTATTGAAATATCCACTACAATCATGTGCTAAAGCTGCTTGTTATTGCAACTTATATTTTTTATAAGCTATATTATTTAACAAAGGACGTGATCCTTGTTTTTTGTGCTTTTGTTCTCCTTTGATGTGATCATGTTTTATTAATGATGTGAAATTTATTATGATTCATCATTTGCAGAATGAGTTTTTCTGCTTAGTGCCGCTGGAAACTGTTTATATCTCTGATCTCTTGGAATAGTCCACGTGAAGAGCCTGTTCTGTGATCAGTTTGAGATATTGGTACTTATCTTGACAATTAGGAATAAGAAGTTATGTGTCATTCTCTTATCTGTAAGATCTCTGCTGCAAAATCTGTTGACGAACATCTAAAATCTGTTGACTGACAGCTACAATCCGTTGACTGACTGACAGACATCTAAAATCTGTTGACTGATTGACAGCTACAGTCTGTTGACTGACTGACAGACAACTAAAATCTGTTGACTGATTGACAGCTACAGTCTGTTGACTGACTGACAGACAACTAAAATCTGTTGACAGCTACAATCTGTTGACTGATTGACAGCTACAATCTGTTGACTGCCTGACAGACAGCTAAAATCTGTAGACTGACAGACAGCTACAATCTGTTGACTGATTGACAGACAGCTAAAATCTGTTGACTGATTGACAGACAGCTAAAATCTGTTGACTGCCTGACAGACAGCTAAAATCTGTTGACTGCCTGACAGACAGCTAAAATCTGTTGACTGACTGACAGACAGCTATAATCTGTTGACTGACTGACAGACACTACAATCTGTTGACTGACTGAAAGACACTACAATCTGTTGACTGACTGACAGACACTACAATCTGTTGACTGCCTGACAGGCAGCTAAAATTTGTTGACAGACAGCTAAAATCAGGTTGTTTTACAAAAAGTAATACTTAATGTTTAAAACAATATCTGAAAACTCTTATATGTGTTGTGAGGGTTGATAACATCAGCAAAGAACATTAAGTGTATCTCCTGTCAAGACTACAACACAAGTAAATACTACAACTACAAAGTAAATACTACAACTCAAGTAAATACTACAACACAAGTAAATACTACAACACAAGTAAATACTACAACTCAAGTAAATACTACAACTCAAGTAAATACTACAACACAAGTAAATACTACAACACAAAAAGTAAATACTACAATTCAAGTAAATAATACAACCTCAGTAAATACTAAACTACAAAGTAAATACTACAACACAAGTAAATACTACAACTCAAGTAAATATTACAACACAAGAAGTAAATACTACAACACAAGTAAATACTACAATTCAAGTAAATAATACAACCTCAGTAAATACTAAACTACAAGTAAATCTACAACACAAGTAAATACTACAATTCAAGTAAATACTACAGTTCAAGTAAATACTCAGCTCAAGTAAATCTAAACTACAAGTAAATCTGCAGCTCAAGTAAATATTACAGCTCAGTAAATACTAGCTCAAGTAAATGCTACAACACACAGTGAAGTGCTGCACTCAGTAAATGCTACAACACAGCAAATCTACAGCTCAAGCAAATGCTACAGCTCAAGTAAATGCTACAACACAAGTAAATGCTACACTGCAAGTAAATACTAAACTACAAAGTAAATGCTAAACTACAAGTGAAATCAACACACAAGTAAATACTACACTCAAGTAAATCCACAGACTCAGTAAATGGCACAGCTCAAGTGAATACTCAACTCAAGTAAATGCTACAGCTCAAGAAGTTACTACAACTCAAGTATACAACTCAAGTAAATCTACAGCTCAGGAAATACTCAACTCAGAGTAAATACCACAACTCAAGAAATACCAAGCTCAGAGTAAATCTACAGCTCAGGTAAATGACTGAAACTCAAAGTAAATGCTACACTCAAGTAAATGCTACAACTCAAGTAAATACTACAACACAAGAAGTAAATGCTAAGCTACAAAGTAAATGCTACACACAAGTAAATACTACACTCAAGTAAATACCACACTCAAGTAAATGCTACAACTCAAGTAAATCTGCAGCTCAAGTAAATACACACACAAGTAAGTACTACAACTCAAGTAAATCTACAACACAGTAAGTCTACAGCTCAGTAAATACTACAACACAAGAAGTAAATACTTCAACACCAGAAGTAAATACTACAACACCAGAAGTAAATACTACAACACCAGAAGTAAATACTACAACACCAGAAGTAAATACTACAACACAAGTAAATACTAAACTACAAAGTAAATACTACAATTCAAAGTAAATACCACAACTCAAAGTAAATACTACAACTCAAGTAAATCTACAACTCAAGTAATACTACAACTCCAGTAAATACTAATAATAGCGCCATCATGAGCGATGATGACAACAATCTCAGGCGTGTCTGTTGCACTCTCTGGTGTGTGCGGAGGTGACTGTAGAGTCCAATCCTAGAACAGAATCCCGACCACAGGTGGGGCATACATGATCAAGGTTAGACATGTGCGTGTTGTGTGCTCTGTTTTTTCGCGCTGCTCGTTTTCTCTGTGACTCAACATTACGATGATTCTCAGCTATTCGGGTTCCTCTTTTGTTGTTACTGCGCCACATTTGGCGATCTTATAAGATTCCCAGCGTATTGTCGATATCGAAGCATTTCAGAGACACTTTAAGAGTGTCTTTAAGCGTTTTCTGTCCACCAGCTAAACGTCTGCCCTTCAAGCTCAGCCATACATCAACTGTTTTGGGATGCGTTTATCAGGCATTCGAGCAGCGTGACCGACCCATCTCAGTTGGGCCTTCTGCAACAGGTGAGAGCTTTAGCGTGTTCTTCATGTTGTGTGATTTGTGTTGTATGTAGTTGTCTGAAACTGTAGCTTGCGCTGTATTTGGATTATAGTGAGGAAAAGTTGCGTTATTCGTGAACCTCACTCTCTCGTCCAGGACTATCTGTATCCAGGGCAAGACAAGTCAAGGCGACTGGAGATAGTGCCAGATGCAGTGGATGACCAGGGCTTTCTAAAGTGCCTTGCCGTGCTCTATGCGGTCCACACCGCTCTGCTGTGATCCGCCTTTCTAACCGTTGAGCCAACTAGTGGCCTCATCCGTGAAGTCAGCCGGATCCAGTCTTTGCATGCACAGGCAGACAGTGCCTAGATTACGATGCTGCTAGACCCATCGGTTTCCCTCACCTGGTTTGACCACCGAATAGGCGATGTAATCGTTGTAGTCGCTGTGCATGTTACAGCTAAACTACAGGCAAGAGTTGTGTGTTGTAGTCACGTTACAACTATTGTTCCAGCCGCCCTGCTGTGTGTAAGTTTACATTTCCAGAAGCGGCCGATGCGGTAGGATAGACCTGTCCTGGCATGTATGTCTGTCCGAAAAATTACTGGACAATTCTCTTGTCCCAAGGTGTGCTGGTATTTTCATCAGCACATAACAGGAACCTTTGCAGACAACACACTGCGCTTTAACAGGTTCCGAATGACCTTGACCTTCCTGGTGATGCGTGAAGTGTTTCTTTTGTTGGGTGGAATCGCGTGGTAGTTTTCAGCGCTTGGCGTTAATTGAAAATTTTTATCGTAAATAAAGTAAATACTACAACACAAGTAAATACTACAACTCAAGTAAGTACTACAACTCAAGTAAATACTACAACACAAGAAGTAAATACTACAACACCAGAAGTAAATACTACAACACGAGTAAATACTACAACACAAGTAAATACTAAACTACAAAGTTTATACTACAACACAAGTAAATACTACAACACAAGAAGTAAATACTACAACACAAGTAGTAAATACTACTTGATTGAAATTCATGTCTCCTTCCCAGATTTGTTGGTCACATGATCATTGACTATACATGTCACAGTTATTAACTGCATTCTCAATTAGCAAGATTAAGATAGTTTTCTAGGGAATTTTTTTCCATGTTTGGACTAATTGGTAAATGTTTTACAAGTGAGTGCTAGTTCTTTTATTTATATGAGCTTGATTAATTGTTTCAGTTTAGTATCTGCATTTGTAAGTTTGTGTTTCATTAAATGACAGATGTTATCTCAGGGTTTCGAACAGATAAATGTTAGTACAGCAGTTCTCCTAGTAAGGGTCTGTCAGAATGAGTGTTTCACTGAAATAGTATAAAATGTTGGCCACTTTTGTTGCTTATTGGTGACATGACAAGCAATGTGTACTTGTGTGATTATGACAAGCAATGTACATGTATGATATGTTGAGCAATGTGCATGACTGTGTGTCCATGTTGTTGGTCCATTTTATTATTTTAAACTCTGCTCAAAAGTGCTGAATTTTTAGGTGGATTAGTACATAATTTTAGAGATGAAGAAAGGATGCTGACGATGGATAGGGGCAATCTTGAGAAAACCAGAGAGAAATATAACAAGAAGGACCCTGTCCTGGGACAAAAGAGCTGGACAGAACTGCTAAAGATAATTCAAGATAGGAAAATTTGTATTGGTTGATTGAGGTCCTATTACAATACTGGGGTTAAGAAAGTATGAGAGATGGAGATGTATATAGTTTAAACAAAAATGTAAGTGTCCAGACATTTGAAACAAAATAAGCAGACTTAACTACATCAGCCACAGGAACAGTAGAAGCATGCATAACTACATCAGCCACAGTAGAAGCATGCATAACTACAGGGACAGTAGAAGCATGCATAACTACATCAGACAGTGAAGATCTACTCATACTAGTGGAAGCTGCATAAATCATCAGTCAAGTCGTGAAGTGCGAACTACAGCTAGAATCGTAGAAGATGCATTCAGACAGAGAACCATGATATTGCATCGAAACAGGAACAGTAGAGCATCAAAACTCATCAGCCACAGTGGCATGCCATTCTACATCAGGAACAGTAGAGCAGCAAACTACTACAGGGATAGTAGACATGAAAGGTACAGCCAATGCCTGATCGGACTACTAACACCCATTGACTGCTGAATAAGGAACAGTACAGATATGACCATAAACAGTAGTACTAAGTTGATGTTCAAGTCTCTACAGAGAACATCGAAAAAGCAGAGGGACCACGGAAAAATGGTTAGATCGAGCAGAACTGAAATCAAGATAATCAAAAGCCACGACAGAAGCATGCATAACGACACACATGGCAACACCGTAGAGTGTGACGACAAAAGAGAAGAAGTAGATCTAGAACATTAGAGCAGACTTTGACTAGAACATTAAAATAGTTCACTGATGGAATCAGAAGAGACATGATTGATGGAACTAGAAGCAACATTGACTGCTGGAAATTAAAGAGAATTACTGTGAAACATTAAAGAACATTGACCGCTGGAACATTAGTAGCTAAGCTTGATCTGAACATTGAGAAGCAGACATTGATGTGGAACATTAGAAGCAGACATTGGTCGCTGGAACATTAGAAGCAGACATAGCTACAGACATAGACTGGACTGCTGGAACAATAAAAATTAAGCTGACCACTAGAACAGTAGAGGCATACAGTTGGTGTGTGACACTTAAGGAAGAAGACATGAAACCAATAAACTAGACTAAAAGTCAAGTATATTTTCTCATCTAATACTTCACCATATGTTACATTTGATTGATTATCATTGAACAGACAGTATTGCCCAGTATCTCCTGTCTGCTCAGCTGCAGCGTTAACTCAACAGGTGATAGACGAGACATTTAGTTCTGTCCGCAGGTCTAACTAACTTAATACCTGTCAAATTCAGACAGTTTTAAGAAAGTTGTATGTCAGTACTTGAATAATGTTAAATGCTACTGACAACAAGTATGAAGTGGCAGCAGTGGATATGTCACCATTACTTCTACTGTTTTCAAGTATGTTTACTGTATTGTAGACAGTAATGCTTTTACTTTTCCTAGATCTGGTTAGTTCTGTCCATACCAGGTGTAGAACTCTCACAATTAGAAATGACCAACAGATATTGTAACAACATTTTTGATAGACCCGGTGCAACAAGAACTTGCTTGTATTACTTATAGTTTTGAACACTAATTATATGCATGTGAAGAAAAATTAACATTGTTTTAGAACTTTCCTAATATTTGTGAATGCTTGACGCTAGCACACATTACTGTGTGATAAATTGTGTCCTTGAATGTAGAGCTGTTGTAAGCTGGCCTTCCTGCCTACATTGAGGGTGTGTATTTTTCATGTATTTTTCTATGTCTTTGAAAAATGTGTTTAAAAATTTGTATTTCATCTATGTTGCCGTATTCGAAATATGTATGTAATTGTGTTTGGCTGCCATCTCATTATATGTATTCTTATGTTCACATTAATTTGTTTATTGCTTCTGAAAAATGTTTTATGTTCTAAGATTTTTTGGTACATTTTTATAGTGTGTTGCTGTCTCTCTACATCTTTATGTATTCTGAATCTCAGGACTACAAACTAAAATGTTCACCAACACACTTTAGCTGTGTTGTGATGGCAAAGACTTCAAACAACAGTTGTACTTTTGCTACATTTCTATATCACTTGTTTTCAATGCAGGAATTAGCTAAAGCCATATTTGTATATTATTCAGCAGCTATTTGCAAACAATTGCTAAAATGTGAAATAATATTTAGAAAGAGAAACATGAAAATGATGTCAAAGTGATATGCAACAGTGACATTTGTTTAATCTGAACAAATAAATTCATGGATAATTTTTCATTTCTGCTTCTGCGATCAGTTTCATATGCTCAGATGTCTAGAGTTGCCTCTTTTAATCCATTTGTCAGTAGGAGGTCCTTGTAGATTCATCACAATATCTCTTTCAGGCTAGTCTCACAGTGCCATGTTTGAGACCTCAAATCATTGAGGTTTAGGCAGAAATTTTGATTTAAAATATGGATCAAAGTTGAGTGATGATTGATAGAATTTTGATCATGACATTCAACACCAGATCAACTCTTGATTCTTTAAATAAGGGTTACATCATACATGCTTTTGATACACACACATTTAAGACTTTACCAGTTTTATCTGCATAAAAATAAATCGAAGACTTATATGGTGACATGACCTACTATCGCTACAAGAAAAAATCATTACAGAGTGTGAAGACAACTTTGATTTTAATTTCTTCTCTTCAGTTCGGAAGAAGACTTCATATTTCTGTACAATTTTCGGATAATTATTTCAATTTTGTGAGTATATATTGCTTAAATAATTTGTAAACATTTTATATCAGCTATGTTTGGCTTTTTTATAGCTCAATAATTTGTTGTGCTGTGGCACGGACATAGTTAGATGAGATTGACAGTGAGGGATTGTCTGTGGAAGGGAGGTAGGTCAGTGAATATATACATATATATATATATATATTATATATATATATAATATACATATATATATATATATATATATATATATATATATATATATATATATATATATATATATATATTATATAATATAAAAATGGTATAATATATATATATATTATATATATATATATATATATATATATATATATATGTAGCCATTAACTATGAAAATGGAGTTAATTTACTACAAGTATATGTGTCACACACACTTGTTCATGTATTTGTACCAGTGTTGAGAATATGAAACACCAGTTATATATTTGTACAGCGTTATGTTATGACACACTTGTTCATGTATTTGTACTCAGCATTGTGTTATGTACACTTGTTCATGTATTTGTACCAGCGTTGTGTTTATGACACACTTGTTCATGTATTTGTACTAGCGTTGTGTTCATGGCACACACTTGTTCATGTATTTGTACCAGCGTTGTGTTTATGATACACTTGTTCATGTATTTGTGCTAGCGTTGTGCTCATGGCACACACTTGTTCATGTATTTGTACCAGCGTTGTGTTTATGATACACTTGTTCATGTATTTGTGCTAGCGTTGTGCTCATGGCACACACTTGTTCATGTATTTGTACCAGCGTTGTGTTTATGATACACTTGTTCATGTATTTGTGTTAGCTCATTGCTGTTCATGCATTTGTCAGCGTGTTATGAACACTTGTTCATGTATTTGTGCTAGTGTTGTGCTCATGGCACACACTTGTTCATGTATTTGAATCAATGGTTCGAGTGTATGATACACTTGTCCTGTGTTAGATATAGCTAGAGTGAACATGCTGCCGGCCATTTGACAAATGTAATTATGTTAGCAGGTGAAGATTTACTGCAAACAGGGTAAACCAATCATTACATGATAGCATCTTGAAATTGCTTTTCTTTCGACATAAATTTTGTTTTCAAGATGTTGTATTGTCATATGTCATGGTTGTTCTTATACTTGTGTGTGTGTGTATGCATCATAATTGTTCTTATACTTGTGTGTGTATGCGTCATAGTTGTGCCTATACCTGTGTATGTATGCGTCATAGTTGTGGCTATACTTGTGTGTGTGTGTGTGTCATGGTTCTTCTTATACTTGTGTGTGTGTGCGTCATAGTTGTGCCTATACCTGTGTGTGTATGCGTCATAATTGTTCTTATACTTGTGTGTTTGTTTCATGGTTGTTGTTATACTTGTGCGTTTGATAGCACAATTTGTTAGTAACTATGTAGAAGAAAAGCTATGATTTTTTTGTGTTGGTAATATTTGAAGATATACTGGTGGATATTGTAGCAGTGGTGTTTTTCTTAGCAATGAGAAATGTAATTTCAATGTCAGTTTTGATCAAGATATCAAATTATTGACAACAGCACATACACTACTACAATGATTCATTTGAGTAATGTTTTCTGGAAAAATTCCCACAAATTTGATAGAAGTTCAGAATTATCTACAATTCTCCCAATATCTGAAGCATCATTTTTATAGCAAAATTACATGCATGTGTGTGTTTAAAAAAAGTTTTAGTCTGAATATGACATTTCCTTTGAGATGGAAGTTTCTAATTTTGTAACTTGTTCATGTTTTTGTTGCTTTAATGATCATTTTTGTCTGTCACTTTTGTAATATGTTATATTTTTAATGTAACTTGCTTCATGGTTGGTGCATGACCAGTATTTGAGTACAATTGTTGTGACCCTGTATTGCATTCAGATTTGTTCATAGACAATTTTTCTTTTCTTTTTAAAAAAAAAAAAAATTGCTTTCTGAATAAATTTATTAACAATGGATAACATTAACATTTTGCTGACCACAAATTCTGAGCAATTTTTGGTTACCTATTTCCAAGGATAACAGACTTCATTAGAAAACATTGCATTATTTGTTTTTTTGACATTCATAAAACTTGAAAAAAAATATAACACAAGTCCCCCTGATATTTTATTTTGTCATGAAGAATGCTTGATCAGCCCTAGACCATTCTGTTATAATATTTTTGATAAAAGCTGAACATTAGAGAAAATGTCCTTTGTAGTCATATCCCCATGTTATTATTTTGACATTTAGTCACATACTAACCTAACTCAATTAATTTTGTGCTTAGTCCTGACATAACCTTACGTCATTTAGGTCTTTTTAAAACACATTCACATGTATTACCATTACAAAATACTCTCATGATAGTAACTAACGTTTTGTATACAGAAGTTATATATATATATATATATATATATATATATATATATATATAAATAAATACACACACCACTTGAAATTCGACTACCATAGATTTGTCAATAAGTGTTAAACCCCCACATTATTACCATTTGTAATACATGTATTCACATGTATTACCATTACAAAATACTCTCATGATAGTAACTAACGTTTTGTATACAGAAGTATATATATATATATATATATATATATATATATATATATATATATATATAATATATATAAATAAATACACACACGCACCAGAAATTCGACTACCATCAGATTTGGTCAGCAAAGTGTTAAACCCCCTGCAAGTATTGTTTATTTGTCTAATGCTGAAGATTTAACAAGGACAACAAATGTAGCATTATATTCAGAAAAATGTGAATGTGCGTGCAGAAAGTAACGTAATACAGCCAAGCCCACTTAAACTAAATTACTCGAAACCAACTCTGTTTAATGCAACTGTTCTGTATCAATTCAATTTTTGGCAACTTTATGTATATATATATATATTATATATATATATACTAAAGGTTTTAATAGAATATTTGCCAAATTTTCCGTATAGTCAAGCGCACATTGAAGTCCAGACACATACTAGTATGGTGTCAACTGACTTTCAATGGCACATCAAATATATTTCATTTGAAAACTTCATTAAAATGCCTTAGTAATGTTAACAATACACTCCACCCACTTCTTGTCTTGTCCTGTGGTACACTCACTTCCAGTTAGTGTATTACATGCCAGGTATATGGTAACTTGCTGTTCCAAATGTTGAACAATTTCCAGAAATAAGAATATATATAATTTAGCTAGATAGATGGTTACAGTGTAAGAAGTTTACAAATGTTGATGTGCCCAACAAAAGATGGGTTTAAAAATGAGTCCAGAAAATTAGTTTTAAATAGTGCACATTTTAGTGTTGCTTTATATTTTAGTGACAGTCATCAACTATCTATCAAACATGTATGTTTTCCTTTATCCAAATTTCTGCTAATTCTACCTTATTTTTGCTCTGTCATGAGCTGTTTGGTTTAAGTTGGCTTGACTGTAGTACTTTAGTTGTAGTGTTTTAGTTGTTGTATAGTTCAAATTGAAAGCAAGCTACTGTTTTTGGTACTTAACTTCTCTAAGCATGTATAATTTGCCATTATATGAAACTGAATTATGCAAAGATATTGTCAAAGTTGTTGTCAGTGCATGTACAAGTAGACATGTTGTAGTTCTTCATTACTCTAAGCCAGATTTTTATACCAAGGTCATGCATGTTAGTACTTCCTCTTGTTTCATTCAAGTGTTTGATGCCTCATGTTGATATGTGGTCACAATATAGTGTATATACTTATGTAAACACTTGGTTTGTAAACATATACTCTGCCTGATCAACTAGACCAGTGGTTCCCAAACTTTGCATTACCGCGGACCCCATTTGAAATATATTTTGCTGCTGCCCACCCCAAAAGTTTCTATATATGAAAATGGACAGGAATGAATTATCTGTGTGTTACAATAGTAAACAATGTCTGCAATTTAATATTTTAATAAACAACAAAGAAAACATTAGGCCTAAAATGCATTTTTCTGTTTGAAATGTCAAAGATTATAATATTTCTTCAAGCGCTTGAGGACCCCCTGTGAGTACCTTGCCGGATCCCCAGAGGTCCACAGGCCCCAGTTTGGGAAATGCTGAACTAGACTGTATCTGGTTTCATACAATAGCAATATGAGATTATACATTATTCACACCATAGCAAATCTCAGCACTCACATGGTAGTTTTGGTGAGGAGTAGTAATGCTGTCCTGTTGGCTGATCAGCACTCACTTGGTAGTTTTGGTGAGGTGTAGTCATTGTAGTAATACTGTCCTGTTGGCTGATCAACACTCACTTGGTAGTTTTGGTGAGGTGTAGTCATTGTAGTAATGCTGTCCTGTTGACTGATCAGCACTCACTAGGTAGTTTTGGTGAGGAGTAGTCATTGTAGTAATGCTGTCCTGTTGACTAATCAGCACTCACTTGGTAGTTTTGGTGAGGTGTAGTCATTGTAGTAATGCTGTCCTGTTGACTGATCAGCACTCACTAGAGTAGTTTTGGTGAGGAGTAGTCATTGTAGTAATGCTGTCCTGTTGACTAATCAGCACTCACTTGGTAGTTTTGGTGAGGTGTAGTCATTGTAGTAATGCTGTCCTGTTGACTAATCAGCACTTACTTGGTAGTTTTGGTGAGGTGTAGTCATTGTAGTAATGCTGTCCTGTTGGCTGATCAGCACTTACTTGGTAGTTTTGGTGAGGTGTAGTCATTGTAGTAATGCTGTCCTGTTGGCTGATCAGCACTCACTTGGTAGTTTTGGTGAGGTGTAGTCATTGTAGTAATGCTGTCCTGTTGACTGATCAGCACTCACTGGTAGTTTTGGTGGGTAGTCATTGTAGTAATGCTGTCCTGTTGACTAATCAGCACTCACTTGATAGTTTTGGTGAGGTGTAGTCATTGTAGTAATGCTGTCCTGTTGACTGATCAGCACTCACTAGGTAGTTTTGGTGAGGAGTAGTCATTGTAGTAATGCTGTCCTGTTGACTAATCAGCACTCACTTGGTAGTTTTGGTGAGGAGTAGTCATTGTAGTAATGCTGTCCTGTTGGCTGATCAGCACCACCATAGAGTAGTTATACACATTATTAAAACTTCCAAGGAAACCTTTTATGTATAATCATTAGCTCCATACAAGAGTTAGACGTTCGGTGCAGACAAGTCTTGTTTATATACTTATCCCTCCCATACAGAAGTCCAGACATTCCCTGCCGGCAAACTTCATATAGCAATCAGGCATTTTGAACTGATGGCTTGTTATATATTTAACTCCCTTTGTGGTAGTCAGGCATGTCTTGTTTATATATTTAGCTCCCTTTGTGGTAGTCAGACATGTCTTGTTTATATATTTAGTTCCTTACAGTAGTCAGACATGTCTTGTTTATATATTTAGTTCCTTATGGTAGTCAGGCATGTCTTGTTTATATATTTAGTTCCTTATGGTAGTCAGGCATGTCTTGTTTATGTATTTAGTTCCTTAGGTAGTCAGGCATGTTTTGTTTATATATTTAGTTCCTTATGGCAGTCAGGCATATCTTGTTTATATATTTAGTTCCTTACAGTAGTCAGACATGTCTTGTTTATATATTTAGTTCCTTATGGTAGTCAGACATGTCTTGTTTATATATTTAGTTCCTTACAGTAGTCAGACATGTCTTGTTTATATATTTAGTTCTTTACGGTAGTCGGGCATGTCTTGTTTATATATTTAGCTCCTTTGTGGTAGTCAGACATGTCTTGTTTATATATTCAGTCGTTGCGATAGTTTGGCATTCAATGTAGGCATACAGTTCTATACAGAATGTCAGGCATGTGCTGTTTATACATTTAGCTGCTTATAATCGACATGTCTATGCAGGCATACAACTTCATACAGCAGTCAAACACTCTTGTTGGCATATACTGTTTATACATTTAGCTAGCTCCTTACAATAAACATGTCTGCAGGCATACAAGCTCATACAGCAGTCAAACACTCTTGCTGGCATATATTGTTTATACGTTTAGCTACGTACAATAGGCAGACATGTCTATGCAGACATACAAGCTCATACAGCAGTCAAACACTCTTGCTGGCATATACTGTTTATACATTTAGCTACGTACAATAGACATGTCTATGCAGGCATATATTGCTTATACTTTTAGCTCCTTACAATAGGCAGACATGTCTATGCAGGCATACACCTTCATACAGCAGTCGGACACTCTTGCTGGCATAGATTGCTTATACGTTTAGCTACTTATAATAGGTAGACAGTCTATGCAGGCATATAGTGGTCAACATTTGCATGTCTGGTTTATATTTTAGCTGCAGACATTAGTCTTCTATTTTCTACAGATATGTCTTTATACATGGTAGCTAGTCTTCATTTTGATCAAGGCATTGTTAGCTTTTGTAACATTTTTAGTATTAAATTTCTTGTTCAATTGGATTAAGTGCATAGGTTTCACCAAGTGTTAATAGTTCTTAACATTGTTGGTTCTCTGATTTCTTAAATTATGGCCCACATCCAAGATACTTGATCTGGGAGAGATAATGGAGAGATTCCGAATTTATTATGATTTTTTGGTTTTGTTGAATGTCCATATGTTTTTGGACATTCACATGAGTACTTTGAGCGTTTGTGATTTTTTTCTGATTGTTCTTATTGAGCATTAATGATGACTTGTTTATGTAATTGATTCATGGAAAAAAAGTTATTTCCAGTTGATATATTTGATACATTAATAGTTCCAGTTCTGTTTTTTTGTGACAAGTTCATGTTCTGTTGGTTGAATCATTTGATGTTCTGATGGTTCAGCATTTCACTGACCCTTTGATACACATTTATTTGGAATCAAAGAAGTTTGGCAGATACTTTTAACTTTTATAGGTGCCTTAAATGTGGAGTTTTTATCCCTATACCATAAAAAAAAAATAAGTACAATTTTTCTAAATGGAACAAAATGTTTTATATTGTGAATGAACGAACATTTAATCAAGTGCAGAGTCTTTAATGAAGCATATTTTTGGTGATACGGGACTTGGCAACATTTCATTAAGGATCTCTGGTGAATGTTGATTGAATTTAACTTTCGGAACAGATGGTGTTATATGAGAAAAAACAGGGTGTTCAAGATAATTGCCGCCCGTGAATGGAGCTAATCTGGCATATATGTATGGAAATGGGAAGGTTCAGTTATGACTTAGTATAGGTCAAGGTTGTGTGACGGTATGTAATTGTAGTGCGGGAAGGGCGATGAACAAATGTGACATAGGGACGAGCTAGTCAGAACCAGTTTAAATAGTAAATAAACACAACTCAATTTGTACCTGGCAACTTTTGAATTGTCAATGGGGCTGCAATTATCTTGAACACCCTGTAGTAGTCCATGAAGCGATGATGACAACAGTCTTGACGTGTGTTGCTGGTGTGTGCAGAGAGGACATTTTTCTTCCCGATTCAGAAGCACTTGAGCTTTCAGCTCTTCGGCATAGTGCCATGGACATCATAACCCTTCAGTTCGGTGCCACGAACACCATAAATCCAGAGAACCTGTGGCTTTTCTGCCAGCCAGCGGAATTGAACCCGCACTCACAGAGGGCTTATAACCCGTCGTTCAATGTGCTATGAACATGCTGGGCAGAGAGGACTGTAAAGTCCAATCCTCAAACACAATCCTCTACCACAAATGGGGCATTCATGATCAAGGTTGGACACATGGGTTATGTATGTTTTGTCTTTTTGCATAGCTCACTTTCATTGCGCCTCAACAGTACGATGATTCTCAGCTATGTGAGTTCCTCAATTGGCGATCTTGTGCAAGGGATTCCCAGCATGTGGTGTCTATATCGAAGCATTTTAGAGACATTTTAAAAGCGTTTTTCTGTCCATATTGCATACAGTGGTGGTCCATAGGGCTTGCACATTTTCAACAAGTCTTGATATGCTGGCACCTACAGATTTTAAAGCAGTATGACACTGACTGGAATCTGATGCTTTCTTGAAGACTTTGCATACATAACATAAGGGTGCAATAAATGTGATGTCTATTGGCCTTTGTGCAAATCATTTCACATTCTTCTTACCAGCTTATTTTCTTCTATGCATAGTGGTGGTGAATAATGCATAAAGGGGGGAAGAAGGGAAAAAGCTGAGCTGAACTAAGACGTCCATTTCAGATGCAACAATACAATATTTTTTTACTATCAACAGTTTTCATGATCATATTATTTGAAGTTGTGAAGTTTCATAGTTTTCTTCTTAGACTATACCATATGTAAGAACTTCTTGGAATCCAAAATTCTATCATCTCTGCTGTGTGACAAAATGCACATGTTTTACAGTTAAGTCAGTTTTCTATAACAATTTCTATAAGTTTACAGCAGAGCAACATTTGTCTGTTAATTTTGATGTAACAAAAGTTGTAGTTTCTCTTAAGACATTCTTCATCTCTAACAAGCAAAGTATACACCAACATCTAGACCTCATTATCAACAGCAGCTGTTGCATAATTTCATGTCATCAATTTGAGTTGAGTAAATATGCTGAAGACAAGTTCTTGCTGATAACACATCATTGTACAATGTAAATGCCTTCAGTAACATCTCATCATTTAGAAGTCATATATTTATATATATATATATCAATCACCAGAGGTTAACATAGTGACTGCTCTGCCATATTCTCTTGGTTTTCATCACAATAAATGTGAGGGGAATTGGTTTGTTTTTTCATCAGTGAATAAATTTATTTTGGTTGGATTTTCAACAAATGGTACTAGTTGTTTCTTTGTTTATCTGTGTTTTGTGGTCTGTGAAACAAATGACAGTAGGGTGTGCTAGTGTAGTCTAGATGTTATATGATCCATATCATGGCATATTTGGTATTCCTATGTGTGCTACGTCTTCCACTGCAGCTGCCATCCTAAAGTCTCACTGTACTTGACTTATTTTTTACTCTCAGCTCCTCATGGGGCATAGGGCCTCAAAGGCTGTTTCTCACTTTTCCTGGTCTCTGGTTGTTTTCTTTATGGCTTCCTAGGATATGCCAGCATCCATCAGTTCCTCCAGAAGACTCCAATTCTGCTTAGGACATCTACTTTTCCATTTCTTGTATGTGTTCTACTCAAGTGCCTGTCTAATGATGCTCGACTGTCTCTTCCAAAGGTATGCCGGACCCCTCACCATATTCTCCTAACCTGGGTCATCATGAGTTCCTGTTCTTATCCACAGGTCTGTGTTTGCAACTATGTCATACCATCTCAGTCTGAAAATCCGCAGAATATGTATATTGACAAAGATCTGAATTTTATTTATATTCAACTTGGTGACTCGCCATGTTTCAGAGCCAAAAAAAGGTCAAAAGCCGAAGGATTGACTTCATTTCGCTGAGTTTTATCCTTCGGTTCCTCTCCGCAGAAGTGGCATGCCACCTACAGAGAGTATTGCACAAAGCACAAACTCTGTAGCTCCTGCAGCAGTCTTAGGAGTCTCGGAAAAAGAACTTGTGAACAGAACATCGCGGTTTGGATTCGAACCAACGGACTGCAACATTCTGCTCACGAGTGCTTTTGATTAAAGGGATATAGCTCAAAACGTCGGTTGTTATTTACACACAAAAATGATTATTTTTCCGCTAGGATCAAACCGAATATTGCACTTGCAGAAACTGGACGTACTGGCTTACCAGTCTGATGATGTTTAACTGTGGCACAACATACTTACATTCTATGGTGCAAATCACATGCAGACCACAAAGAGTAGTTACCCACAAATGGTTGATGTAGAACTGACGCTAATAATAACATTATTTCTTATTGTTTATATGCAAACTATTAGTTACCTGTTTCCCAGCATTTATCATCAAGTAAATCAATACAAAAGTTGACACCCCTGACTGTGTGAAATTGTGAAATACTCAAGTAATGGCTATTGATCTGAAATGAAAAGTTTGCAATTTACATGCATAGGAGGATCCACTACCAGACGAAGACAAGCGGGGTTTTCTACAAATACTGTTCGATGTATCAGGCAGTAAAGAGTTTCTCATAGCTAGTTATTTTAACGCTAAAGCATTGTAGAAAGGTCGACACTACTGAGCATGTAATTCTTGCACTCTCATACGCCAGAAAGGTCAAGGAAGCCAGTGGTGCATTTAGTATGACAACAAGCAGCATTGCAATGGAGGTACTGGCGGTGACTAGACACTACTCGGCTGGAGTCACAAACTACACTCATCGTGCATTCCCGGTGATTCATTGAATATGATCCGAAGGTGGAGACTGTTTGATCGCAGGCAGTGAATTTAATCATTACAAGCGTCAACAATTTGCAGAATTACAATCAACTTATTTCCCGGGGCACATGGGTGTCGATAGCAGTGAGAGAGCAGACAGGCTGGCCAGCGCCAACTATAAAGTTATAAAATTATCTAGAGTTGGCTGACTCAGCAACTATATCAGGGGTCAGCCCAATAGATAGAGCTCATTTAAACCAAACCACGTCAACGGCCAGATTACAAGAACTTAGATTGAAGATTGGAGCGGCCAGAAAATAACATCGTTATTGGTTACTAAACGGACGTCATTGCACTCCGGGCAGACCCATTGGTGCTCAGTCTCCCCAACAGATATCGAAGAGTATGCATACTGATGGTTCCTGTGGCTCGCTGATTAAACACACCTCTCACTCTGCCTCTCAGGCATCCAGTTTGACTTGAACAACGGGTAACTCCAAAACGGGTTAGACTCATCAATCAACATCGAACTGTTACGGTTAGTCGCTCGACACTGTTGGAGATATCGAAGAATATCGAGCACCTATGGACATGTCCGGAGTGCAATAAAAATATTCCAAACTGAAAATACTGAATACAAACATGGCTATTCATACAATCCTGACTATTCTTAATGTTGTCAGTTTGACAAAAACTTGCATTCACGTCAATGATCGCTTCTGTTCTCATTACACGCTAAAACTTATGGGAGGTACACGTGTAGACAATCATATGTGTTCCTCTCCTTGTTATAGGGAAAAGCTATATCATCATCATGATCATCAGGTGCCGGATGGCGTAGGCGATCATGGATCTCCACAAATCTTTATCTGTGGTGCTTGCTATCAATTCAGATGTTGACGCTCTACCGTCAAGGAAGAAGACTGAGCTGAACTAAGACGTCCATTTCAGATGCAACAATACAATATTTTTTTACTATCAACAGTTTTCATGATCATATTATTTGAAGTTGTGAAGTTTCATAGTTTTCTTCTTAGACTATACCATATGTAAGAACTTCTTGGAATCCAAAATTCTATCATCTCTGCTGTGTGACAAAATGCACATGTTTTACAGTTAAGTCAGTTTTCTATAACAATTTCTATAAGTTTACAGCAGAGCAACATTTGTCTGTTAATTTTGATGTAACAAAAGTTGTAGTTTCTCTTAAGACATTCTTCATCTCTAACAAGCAAAGTATACACCAACATCTAGACCTCATTATCAACAGCAGCTGTTGCATAATTTCATGTGTCATCAATTTGAGTTGAGTAAATATGCTGAAGACAAGTTCTTGCTGATAACACATCATTGTACAATGTAAATGCCTTCAGTAACATCTCATCATTTAGAAGTCATATATTTATATATATATATATCAATCACCAGAGGTTAACATAGTGACTGCTCTGCCATATTCTCTTGGTTTTCATCACAATAAATGTGAGGGGAATTGGTTTGTTTTTTCATCAGTGAATAAATTTATTTTGGTTGGATTTTCAACAAATGGTACTAGTTGTTTCTTTGTTTATCTGTGTTTTGTGGTCTGTGAAACAAATGACAGTAGGGTGTGCTAGTGTAGTCTAGATGTTATATGATCCATATCATGGCATATTTGGTATTCCTATGTGTGCTACGTCTTCCACTGCAGCTGCCATCCTAAAGTCTCACTGTACTTGACTTATTTTTTACTCTCAGCTCCTCATGGGGCATAGGGCCTCAAAGGCTGTTTCTCACTTTTCCTGGTCTCTGGTTGTTTTCTTTATGGCTTCCTAGGATATGCCAGCATCCATCAGTTCCTCCAGAAGACTCCAATTCTGCTTAGGACATCTACTTTTCCATTTCTTGTATGTGTTCTACTCAAGTGCCTGTCTAATGATGCTCGACTGTCTCTTCCAAAGGTATGCCGGACCCCTCACCATATTCTCCTAACCTGGGTCATCATGAGTTCCTGTTCTTATCCACAGGTCTGTGTTTGCAACTATGTCATACCATCTCAGTCTGAAAATCCGCAGAATATGTATATTGACAAAGATCTGAATTTTATTTATATTCAACTTGGTGACTCGCCATGTTTCAGAGCCAAAAAAGGTCAAAGCGAAGGATTGACTTCATTTCGCTGAGTTTTATCCTTCGGTTCCTCTCCGCAGAAGTGGCATGCCACCTACAGAGAGTATTGCACAAAGCACAAACTCTGTAGCTCCTGCAGCAGTCTTAGGAGTCTCCGGAAAAAAGAACTTGTGAACAGAACATCGCGGTTTGGATTCGAACCAACGGACTGCGACATTCTGCTCACGAGTGCTTTGATTAAAGGATATAGCTCAAAGCGTCGTTGTTATTTACACACAAAAATGATTATTTTTCGCTAGAGATGCAAACCGAATATTGCACTTGCAGAAACTGGACGTACTGGCTTACCAGTCTGATGATGTTTAACTGTGGCACAACATACTTACATTCTATGGTGCAAATCACATGCAGACCACAAAGAGTAGTTACCCACAAATGGTTGATGTAGAACTGACGCTAATAATAACATTATTTCTTATTGTTTATATGCAAACTATTAGTTACCTGTTTCCCAGCATTTATCATCAAGTAAATCAATACAAAAGTTGACACCCCTGACTGTGTGAAATTGTGAAATACTCAAGTAATGGCTATTGATCTGAAATGAAAAGTTTGCAATTTACATGCATAGGAGGATCCACTACCAGACGAAGACAAGCGGGGTTTTCTACAAATACTGTTCGATGTATCAGGCAGTAAAGAGTTTCTCATAGCTAGTTATTTTAACGCTAAAGCATTGTAGAAAGGTCGACACTACTGAGCATGTAATTCTTGCACTCTCATACGCCAGAAAGGTCAAGGAAGCCAGTGGTACATTTAGTATGACAACAAGCAGCATTGCAATGGAGGTACTGGCGGTGACTAAGACACTACTCCGGCTGGAGTCACAAAACTACACTCATCGTGCATTCCGAGTGATTCATTGAATATGATCCGAAGGTGGAGACTGTTTGATCGCAGGCAGTGAATTTAATCATTACAAGCGTCAACAATTTGCAGAATTACAATCAACTTACTTCCGGGGCACATGGGTGTCGATAGCAGTGAGAGAGCAGACAGGCTGGCCAGCGCCAACTATAAAGTTATAAAATTATCTAGAGTTGGCTGACTCAGCAACTATATCAGGGGTCAGCCCAATAGATAGAGCTCATTTAAACCAAACCACGTCCACGGCCAGATTACAAGAACTTAGATTGAAGATTGGGCGGCCAGAAAATAACATCGTTATTGGTTACTAAACTTGCGTCATTGCACTCCGGGCAGACCCATAGGTGCTCAGTCTCCCCAACAGATATCGAAGAGTATGCATACTGATGGTTCCTGTGGCTCGCTGATTAAACACACCTCTCACTCTGCCTCTCAGGCATCCAGTTTGACTTGAACAACGGGTAACTCCAAAACGGGTTAGACTCATCAATCAACATCGAACTGTTACGGTTAGTCGCCGCGCTGTTGGAGATATGCGAAGAATATCGAGCACCTATGGACATGTCCAGTGCAATAAAATATTCCAAACTGAAAATACTGAATACAAACATGGCTATTCATACAATCCTGACTATTCTTAATGTTGTCAGTTTGACAAAAACTTGCATTCACGTCAATGATCGCTTCTGTTCTCATTACACGCTAAAACTTATGGGAGGTACACGTGTAGACAATCATATGTGTTCCTCTCCTTGTTATAGGAACAGCTATATCATCATCATGATCATCAGGTGCCGGATGGCGTAGGCGATCATGGATCTCCACAAATCTCTATCTGTGGTGCTTGCTATCAATTCAGATGTTGACGCTCTACCGTCAAGGAAGAAGACTGAGCTGAACTAAGACGTCCATTTCAGATGCAACAATACAATATTTTTTTACTATCAACAGTTTTCATGATCATATTATTTGAAGTTGTGAAGTTTCATAGTTTTCTTCTTAGACTATACCATATGTAAGAACTTCTTGGAATCCAAAATTCTATCATCTCTGCTGTGTGACAAAATGCACATGTTTTACAGTTAAGTCAGTTTTCTATAACAATTTCTATAAGTTTACAGCAGAGCAACATTTGTCTGTTAATTTTGATGTAACAAAAGTTGTAGTTTCTCTTAAGACATTCTTCATCTCTAACAAGCAAAGTATACACCAACATCTAGACCTCATTATCAACAGCAGCTGTTGCATAATTTCATGTGTCATCAATTTGAGTTGAGTAAATATGCTGAAGACAAGTTCTTGCTGATAACACATCATTGTACAATGTAAATGCCTTCAGTAACATCTCATCATTTAGAAGTCATATATTTATATATATATATATCAATCACCAGAGGTTAACATAGTGACTGCTCTGCCATATTCTCTTGGTTTTCATCACAATAAATGTGAGGGGAATTGGTTTGTTTTTTCATCAGTGAATAAATTTATTTTGGTTGGATTTTCAACAAATGGTACTAGTTGTTTCTTTGTTTATCTGTGTTTTGTGGTCTGTGAAACAAATGACAGTAGGGTGTGCTAGTGTAGTCTAGATGTTATATGATCCATATCATGGCATATTTGGTATTCCTATGTGTGCTACGTCTTCCACTGCAGCTGCCATCCTAAAGTATCACTGTACTTGACTTATTTTTTACTCTCAGCTCCTCATGGGGCATAGGGCCTCAAAGGCTGTTTCTCACTTTTCCTGGTCTCTGGTTGTTTTCTTTATGGCTTCCTAGGATATGCCAGCATCCATCAGTTCCTCCAGAAGACTCCAATTCTGCTTAGGACATCTACTTTTCCATTTCTTGTATGTGTTCTACTCAAGTGCCTGTCTAATGATGCTCGACTGTCTCTTCCAAAGGTATGCCGGACCCCTCACCATATTCTCCTAACCTGGGTCATCATGAGTTCCTGTTCTTATCCACAGGTCTGTGTTTGCAACTATGTCATACCATCTCAGTCTGAATATCCTAGAATATGTATATTGACAAAGATCTGAATTTTATTTATATTCAACTTGGTGACTCGCCATGTTTCAGAGCCAAAAAAAGGTCAAAAGCCGAAGGATTGACTTCATTTCGCTGAGTTTTATCCTTCGGTTCCTCTCCGCAGAAGTGGCATGCCACCTACAGAGAGTATTGCACAAAGCACAAACTCTGTAGCTCCTGCAGCAGTCTTAGAGTCTCCGGAAAAAGAACTTGTGAACAGAACATCGCGGTTTGGATTCGAACCAACGGACTGCGACATTCTGCTCACGAGTGCTTTGATTAAAGGATATAGATCAAAACGTCGGTTGTTATTTACACACAAAAATGATTATTTTTCCGCTAGAGATGCAAACCGAATATTGCACTTGCAGAAACTGGACGTACTGGCTTACCAGTCTGATGATGTTTAACTGTGGCACAACATACTTACATTCTATGGTGCAAATCACATGCAGACCACAAAGAGTAGTTACCCACAAATGGTTGATGTAGAACTGACGCTAATAATAACATTATTTCTTATTGTTTATATGCAAACTATTAGTTACCTGTTTCCCAGCATTTATCATCAAGTAAATCAATACAAAAGTTGACACCCCTGACTGTGAAATTGTGAGATACTCAAGTAATGGCTATTGATCTGAAATGAAAAGTTTGCAATTTACATGCATAGGAGGATCCACTACCAGACGAAGACAAGCGGGGTTTTCTACAAATACTGTTCGATGTATCAGGCAGTAAAGAGTTTCTCATAGCTAGTTATTTTAACGCTAAAGCATTGTAGAAAGGTCGACACTACTGAGCATGTAATTCTTGCACTCTCATACGCCAGAAAGGTCAAGGAAGCCAGTGGTGCATTTAGTATGACAACAAGCAGCATTGCAATGGAGGTACTGGCGGTGACTAAGACACTACTCCGGCTGGAGTCACAAAACTACACTCATACGTGCATTCCGAGTGATTCATTGAATATGATCCGAAAGGTGGAGACTGTTTCGGTACGCAGGCAGTGAATTTAATCATTACAAGCGTCAACAATTTGCAGAATTACAATCAACTTACTTCCGGGGCACATGGGTGTCGATAGCAATGAGAGAGCAGACAGGCTGGCCAGCTCCAACTATAAAGTTATAAAATTATCTAGAGTTGGCTGACTCAGCAACTATATCAGGGGTCAGCCCAATAGATAGAGCTCATTTAAACCAAACCACGTCAACGGCCAGATTACAAGAACTTAGATTGAAGATTGGAGCGGCCAGAAAATAACATCGTTATTGGTTACTAAACTGACGTCATTGCACTCCGGGCAGACCCATAGGTGCTCAGTCTCCCCAACAGATATCGAAGAGTATGCATACTGATGGTTCCTGTGGCTCGCTGATTAAACTCTCACTCTGCCTCTCAGGCATCCAGTTTGACTTGAACAACGGGTAACTCCAAAACGGGGTAGACTCATCAATCAACATCGAACTGTTACGGTTAGTCGCTCGACGCTGTTGGAGATATTGCGAAGAATATCAGAGCACCTATGGACATGTCCGGAGTGCAATAAAAATATTCCAAACTGAAAATACTGAATACAAACATGGCTATTCATACAATCCTGACTATTCTTAATGTTGTCAGTTTGACAAAAACTTGCATTCACGTCAATGATCGCTTCTGTTCTCATTACACGCTAAAACTTATGGGAGGTACACGTGTAGACAATCATATGTGTTCCTCTCCTTGTTATAGGAACAGCTATATGATCATCAGGTGCCGTGCCGGATGGCGTAGGCGATCATGGATCTCCACAAATCTCTATCTGTGGTGCTTGCTATCAACTCAGATGTTGACGCTCTACCGTGCCACGAAGTCAGGCCATCCAGAATTTTCTCTCTCTGTCTCCTTCTGTCTCGTCTACCCTCGATTTTATCAGTTGTCACAATGGGAACAGCTATACTGACACACTTAATACTCTTAAACGTGACATAAGTAATAGTTTGTTTTAATTTTTTTTCTCCCGATCCAGAAGCACTTGAGCTGAAAGCTCTTCGGCTCGGTGTCATGGACATCGTAACCTTCGGCTCGGTGCCACGAACACCGTAAATCTGGGGAACTGTAGCTTTTCTGCCAGTCCGCGGAGTTGAACCCGCACTTACAGAGGACTAGTCACCCGTAGTCCAACGCGCCACGAACACGCTGGCACATAAGTATAGTGTGTGAGAGAGGCGGAGAGTTGTTAGTGAACTCGCTTCTCAAGGCTAGTGGTCTGGGCTCAACTCCCGCAGTGTGCGTGGAATTTTTCCCGACCGCGACGGCTCTCAGGTCAACACAGCCTCAACTGGGTACCAGACATGCTCTGGGAAAGTCGGCCGGCGTGATGCTGACCACATCATCCATTGTGTGCCGACGGTCAATGAAAATACAGGCCTAACACTGTATTGACCTATATACTATGTATGAAAGGGTTCCTTTACTTTTTTTTTTACTTTTTATGTCAGATGAAAGAACACGTGAACTTCGTTCATAAAACCAGACTGGTGGAATGAAAGCGTGAAATATGTGTGGATAGAGGACGAAGTAGTGAAAAGCGACTGGAATATAGAAAGAAAAAACTAAAAAATACGTGTAACTCTTTTTTTTAATCAAAGCTGCGTTATATTTGGGAGTCGGTGTTATGCACGCAAATGTCGTTATCAACGATGTAGTCAATAGTGACAGGGGACGTTGATATTCGTGACTTGAGTACATATTATTGCCTGTATCAGAAAGTAACATCATCATCATCAGGTGCCGTGCCGGCTGGCGTTGGCGATCATGGATATCCACAAATCTCTGTCGTTGGTGTTTGCTATCAACTCAGATGTTGACGCTCTACCGTGCCATGAAGTCAGGCCATCCAACATTTTCTCTCTGTCTCGTCTACCCTCAATTTTACCGGTTGTCACGATGTGTTCTAAACCTCCCTCCTCATCACATGCCCGAAAAATGATGACTGCCTCTTTCTTATATTGATGATAAGAGAAACAAGTATATCATATTAGCAAGTATTCGTTACTTTAAAACTACTAGGTACTTGATCCCTATTTGTTCGCTAGCAAGTATTCGTAGAGATCCCTGATCTCAGTGTAGGTGAGATCGAGTTCCCAGTCCTATCAGAGATGGACGACAAAATGTAGGTTCCGTGTTCAATATGAACACGTAAAAAAACCTTGGCGGTTCAAAACCGAGAAGATCAGACTGGAAAGCCGCTGCCCGGACAAAATTCATTAGAAAAGATTAAAAAGAAAATTCCTACAAAATATCCATCTTTAAAATTACACAGGAGCATCGCCGGTGCTAGAAGTTCGTGTACTGCCGCTGCGATCTTCCTGTGTAAGAAAGAGATCGAAGCACACATGGTTTTGAAGGATAAAGGGTAGACTTGTCCAGTACGCGAGGATGTCAATCGGAAGAAATGAACTGAACGTTAGGCTTTGTTTACAGAAAAGCTGCGACATCTACGTATTTCGGATCAGCACATCCGATTTCATCATGCACTCTTCTGCTCGAGTTCACTATCCCGGATGTTTCATGATATTAGATTTGGTAGAATTTCAGTTTTAACTTTCCACATTTCAAATTTGCCAGCACATAGACTTACCAGTATTCTCTTCAAGAGATTGACAAAAAATTTGGATAGAAATCGTAACCATGGCAAAAAAAGTGTGAAGATAGCATTTAAACAATCCAACTTCAAGTTACCCACAAGCACATATATATAGCCTTTTTCGTCTTTACAGACGGTCAATTGGCAAGTGTTTTACTGTGACAACTTCTGAGTTTTCGCTTTTCTCTCTTGTGGTTCAGCTCATACATAAGTCTCTTCTCAAAAGACTCTGCGCCCTTTCGTAAATTGGCTTTCCACACAACTCTGTCATCAGCTAGTCTTTCCCATGTGCTGGGACCTATAGAAATGTTTTTCATTGCGGCTTTGCAGACATCTTTATATCTGAGCAGTGGTCTGCCCTAGTGCCTCTTTCCCTCCGAAAGTTCACAGAATAACATTGATTTTGGTTTGCGATAAGTTTCCATTCTTCTCACATGCCCCAACCATCTTAGTCGTCTACTGCTGAGCATGCCCATGATGGAAGGCAGGTTTGCACGTTGCAGTACTTCAGAGTTGGTTATCTTGTCGTACCACCTGATGTTCATAATCTTGCGGAGACATCGAAGGTGAAAGATGTTAAGTCTCCTCTCGTGTCTTGAGTAGGCTATTCATGTTTCTGAGCCATATAGTAAAGAACTAATCACACAGGCTCGATATATTTGAATCTTCGTCTGTAATCTCAGTTTTGTTTTGTCCCACGCTCGCTTTGATAGTTTGCCGAATGTAGTAGCCGCACTCCCTACACGAGCGTTGATTTCTTCATCAAGAGAAAGGCTGGCAGTGACCATGTACCCGAGATAGCAGAATTTTTGAACTGGTGTCAGATGGTTGCCATTTAAAGTTATATTTGTTGTGTTATCTCCTGACATAGTACAACTGTTTTGGAGACACTTATAGTCAGAGAAAATAGGTCGCATGCCTTTGACAAATTATTGATTAGGCATTGCAGTGTAGTCTCACTGTGGGACTACAAGCACATACATGCTAACAAATTAACGATTACTAAATAACGAGTGTTGAAAAGTAACGAAGTTTGCAGTTACTTATAAGTAGCGAAAAAGAACACCATTACTGCAACTATGATCATTTACTTAGTGTATCTGTTCTTAAATGATATACCAGTTCAGAACAATCTAAAACTTACCATCATAGTACACTGTCAAACATATGCTACTGGTATTGTTAGCTACTTTGCAATCTTTCAATTCAAAAATGTACTGAAATTTGTACTTTGAAATTTCCGTTTTGTATATTTTCCTGATCAATTTTTTGTATTCACTGAATGATAATTCATTGAATGTTTTAAAACAATATTCTGTAAACTTGATGATAATTTTTTTGGCCTATATAAGCAAAATATTTATGTATTGTAAACTTATAAATATGTTTTGGTGGTTTATAAAATTTTTATATTAGAATTACAAGAGTATTTTAAAATAATTAAATTAAATTACATAAACCGCTACTCCTTACCTTTGACCAGCTGCAACAAGGGGCTGTACCACACTAACGCCTGCTATGGTTGGTCTACTTTCACTTTCTTCTTAGAGACAGACGTGTTAGTGTGGACTGTGCCTTAGCAAAAGTCTCAACAACAATGTCGTCTTCAGGGGAAACAGCTGTGGTCCCAATAGTAGTACCGAAAGTTCATGGATACGCTACTTTAGCAGCAATGCAATTTGTCTCGGGAGGATGTGCTGGCAAGTATTATTAACTAAATATTAGATTTGCTGATTTGTGCCTCTTTTTGCTACTCTTGTTTTTGACGTTTCGTTTACACTCTCATTGTTTGTAATAATACTGAATCTGATAAAAGTGGTTCTCGTATATTTTAAAATTGTCACTTAAAGTTTAAAAATATAATATCTTTCTGAAATGTAATTGTACATTCTACTCTTTATACATACTTAATCATACTGCCTAGGATTGTTGCTGGAGCTAAGGAGTTCATGCTTTGTGTAATACTCTGTCAGCAGGTTGCATGCCATCTCTGCGGAGAGGGCTGAGCCATATGGGGTAAAACCATGTGCAATGAAGTCAATCCTTCGGCTTTAAAAACCCTTTAAAACTGAATCCTGCACAGTGTTTGACTGTTTCCCAAACCTTTTCAACTTTTGGAAGTCATCCCCCGTGGACCCTTATTCTTATCCTCAACATTCAACACAATCAGGAATCACTCCTCACTCTGCGGTTTAAAAAAATACACAAATCACAAAGTAAAACAAAATCCATAAAATAATACTTTTCTTCTCCTTTTGTCATCACACTGCTACCACTTATTGCCTAGTGTTGTGGTTTCTGTTTTTGTCTTACACTGCTCTAGTGGCTTGGGTGATAGTTATGTTTGCATTTTACGATGGCCATGAGACACACAGTCGCACAGGTAAAAACTTATCTAAGAGTTTCTGAAGACACAAATCATCCTCTGCACAAATCCATAAATGAAAACAAGTGTAGGTGTTTGAAGAGAGGCCGATCCTGGATGGTAGAGGATATTATTAAACAGGTCTGTACTCTAGATGAGCTGAGACATTGGGAAGAATGGATGCCTATATCAGAGGATATGACTGATTACACCAGGGTTGTCAGTACACTTGGACGCTGCTGTAGAGAATGGGCCCAGGCATCGTCAATGCGGAGATTCTTGCACTCGTGGATCAGCACTCCCATCCTATCTATCTATATCCTCTTTGTGTGCCGATTGACGCATAAGGCTTCCACAAGAGACCTCAACTGTTGCCGTTCTGCTGCCTTTCTACCATCCGTCTTCCACGTCAGGTCACACTCCTTCAACTCTCTCCACTGTTCTTCTCCATGTTTCCTTTGGACATCCAGGCCTTCTCTTCCCATCCATGGCACAGAAGTGTGTCAACATCTGAGATGATAGCAAATACCAGGATGGAGATTTGTGGAAATCCATGACCGCCTATGCCAGCTGGAGTGGCACCTGATGATGATCAATTGCTCAATAATCTTCACTACTTATGTCAACCATAATATGTCCATTTAACTCTCTTGCCAATTAAATTAATATCTGTATGCAGAGCTTATCTACACTAAGTCACATAAACTTCGTTTTTAATAAATAGAGTGAACTAGCTGTCTCTGTACTTAGTTTGAACCTGTCACTGTATTATCCGTCTTTCTGGGACTAACCTGTGAACTAAACTACTGACACCCACCAGGAAGTTACCTATATTTGTTGTATGTCCATGACCATTTCTTTTCAAACTATTACTTTATGTTAAGATATCATTAAAGGGTAAAGCCCACCCAAGTCTGGCTAATATTGTCTCTGGTAGATTGCCATATAAGGTGAAATTTTTGTTGTTACTGTGCAGTCTAGGATCCTTATTGCCTGTGTGTAGCCGGGCTCGCAAGGGAGCAAATAATAGTAGCACTGCGACCTACACGACATGCTGTAAGAGGCGGCTGAAGATGGGACCTAGGAAGCTACCCTACAAAATAAAAGCGTCGCAGAAATCGGATGTGCTGGCCTACTTGTAAGCACATAATTGGCACAACATCACTCTTATACTCTGATCACATACAAATAACAATGACTGGTTTAACAAGTGGTCGATATGAAGCGTCAAGAAGAATCCTTATTAAGTTTAGGAAGAAAATGTAAATAGCAATGAATCAAAACTAAAAAGCTGCTGCATTCTGTATGATAGTGATTAGTGAGGATTATCACCTTTGCACTGCAGACAGATCCAAGCAGCTGTGAAAGTAGAAAATGTCATATCAGACTGGTTTAGCATTGGCCAAGGTGTTCCACAGGATTGCATCTAGCCACCTCTTTTTATTCAATGTATATGCATAACATATAATGAGAAATATTAGAGATACTTAGACAACTCAGCGAAAACACCATAGAATATGACAAACAGCTCAACTTAGCATTCATAGACCAAGAAAAGGCCTTTGATAGAATAAACAGAAACAAACTATGGGCCATACTAAGTGAATATGGAATTCAAGGCCAACTATTAGACAATATTAGAGCTCTATACCAAAAATGCTCAAGCGTAGTACGAACAAGCGACGGCCTGACAGACGAATTTGAATTATCAGGAGTAAGGTAGGGATGTGATGCTTTCGCCTATACTTTTCAATATTTACATAGACAGGATAACGCAAGAAACCAAGACAGATAACAACCTCGATAACAACTACAATTTAATAAACGAACTACTCTTTGCAGATGATCAGAGTATAATTTACAACAACGAACACAAACTTCAATAACACATAAATGCACTGCAAGCGACATGTGAAAAATATGACATGAAAATTAACACCTCCAAAACAGAAGTCAGGACAATAAGTAGGTCAACAGGTCAACTAAATATACATGTGAATAATGTCAAAATACAACAGACTCCAGAATTCAAATATCTCGGAGTATATTCACAGCAGATGGAAAGATGGACAGAGAAATCGAGACTAGATGCCAGAAGGCAAATGCAGTGACATACCGTCACCACTATTAAAACATCCAAGCATTAACATGGCAGTCAAACGACAACTGATAAACTGCATATTTATTCCAACTCTCTGCTATCAGTGTCAAACATGGCCCCTGACTAAGACACAAGAAAGAAAGATTACAACATGTGAAATGAGATGTCTACGAAAAGCGGTCAATGTTACAAGGCAAGATAGAGTGAGAAACGAGAATATCAGAAGCATCGTTGGTACTATACCATGCATACAGTACATAGAGAAGCAAAGAATCAAGTGGTTCAGCCATCTAATGAGAATGGAACCACATTTACTACAATCACGTGCTTATAATAATCGACACTCAGGCGCAGAGCACGAGGCAGGCCAAGAACACGATGGATAGATAATATCTCAGAGTCCCTTCGAAAGCATGGACTGACAATGTCAAGCGCAACACACCTGGCACAAGATAGAAAACTAACTCTTCCCACGATGCTTCACGGCAAATGTGGTTAAGATAAGAGAAGATAAGATAATATTAGAGATGCCGAAGATAAAGAACGGTATGATGTTCTAGAGATTGGAGGGTATGTATTACCAAAGATAAGTTGTGTGCAGTACTTTTGTGCACCTCACAAAGTAGTATTCATAAATTGATAATGTCAATTCATAAAAACAGCGAAGAACAAAAGTTGCATCTCATTGGGACAAAATAAAAAATCTTTACAACTAAAACAGATATATACCGGCTGATATAGGTATCAATGGACATACATTTGAAAGAGTTGATAGTTTTGAATATTTTCTTTCATTGCTAACCAGCAAGAGGAAATATTAAATGAGATAAAATAAGCATGAACATGGCTCTGTAGAAATTAAAAGAACGACAAAACCGATGGAAGAAAACTGATATTAAGACAAAACTAACATTTATAAGAGCATGTATTAGCTGTGAGGCATGGATCATTGATAAAACAATTGAAAAATCTATGAATGTCTTTGAATGCAAGTTTTACAGAAGAGTTTCCAGAGTACCATAGACAGAAAAAAACCCCACAAATATGTTTATTTTGTAACAACTTAAAATTGAAGAGATGTGGTTGATATAGAAGAGAAAAATTAAATATTTTGGACATATAAAACAACTCGATTCTCTGGAGATCGTTCTGGAGGGCATGATGATGATGGAGGGAAGGCCAAGGAGGAAGTGGGTGTGAAATGTCATTGACAAGTTAGGTATGATTGCGGTAGATGCAGACACCTCACACAGGACAGGGAGACATTTAGAGCTTCTGTCATGAGATCTTCCACTGGATAGAGATGTTATGTTTGATAGTCTTGAAGACCATCTCCCAACTTTTCATGGCTCCCATCATCAAACTGTGCGATACACAGATATTGTATTCAATGAGGACTCGAGAAGTATCTTTATGGTTTTTCATATACATATGAAATCATATATATAATTGTGTTGATTTTCTCTATGTGAGTGTTCAAATATTGAAATATTGCATTGCTTGTTAAATTTTTCTTTCAATTATCTACTTAGGTTTCATTGAAGTTTCTATCATGAATCCTTTGGATATTGTTAAGACAAGGTTTCAAATACAACGAGGTATAGATGATCCGAACAGATACACTTCTCTTGTTAAATTTTTCTTTCAATTATCTACTTAGGTTTCATTGAAGTTTCTATCATGAATCTTTGGGTATTGTTAAGACAAGGTTTCAAATACAACGAGGTATAGATGATCCAACAGATACACTTCTCTTGTTGATTGTTTCCAAGATGTACAGACAGGAAGGGTAAGTAGATCTCACATTATGTTTTTGTCTTCCAAGTGACTAAAAATAAGTGACCTCACATATAATGTCTTGTTTTTAGGATATTAAGTAGCATTGCAGCTCTAGAAGTCATTCAAGGATGGGGCACTGAAGTACTATTGAAGCATGAAATGTCATTCAAGGATGGAACACTGAAGTGATAATTCATACAAGGATGGTGCTCTGAAATAAGCAACTAAACATTAGAGATCACTTATGGATGGGAAATTAAAGTAGCATTAAAACATGATTTGTCATTGCAGAACAGAACACTGAAATACAACTGAAATATTATAGATCCATTCAAGAATGATGCTCTGAAATATAATTTTAACATTATGGATCACTCAAGGATGGGACATTGAAGAAACATTAAAACATGAAATGTTTTTCAAGGATGGGATACTAAAGCAGTATTGAAACATAAGGTCATTCTTCTTCTGCATTCTCACTAGATTGGGATTTCAGATTCTCTAATAAAGGCAGCTGTCTGTCTTAGATTATCACCACGCCATACATTTTGTCTTGGACACTAGTGTAAGTGGGCCACCTCTTTCTTCTCAAGTCTGCATACTGGGGCAGTTCTGTAGGATATAATTCCTATGATTTCTGCTTCCCGTTTGTGCCGACCTCTTCCTGCAGTAAGTTTTGGCCACCCTCGTGATGGTGGGTCTGACATTCTTACCGCCTGGCTAAATCTCAGAGGCAGATTGGCGACCGTAGAATCCGTTATCCCATTCCTCATTGTGAGGGGTTGTTGCACCATGTTATGCCCTTACGGCCTGGTGCATCCGTTTCTGCAAGCATTTGTTTCGGGTTAGCATTCCTAGCGGACACATGCATCCGATTTCAGCCAAACCTCCTTAGTCGCCTCTTACGACATGCGTGGCAGGTAACAGTGGTTCTATTCTTTGCATCCCAAATTTGGGCCCGGTAACCACTCGGGCGATAAGGTCATTCAAGTATTAGACACTGAAATACCATTAAAACATGACAGGTTCTTCAATGATAGCATGTCCCCTGCTATTAACACTGATAATTGAGGCTACTGTTTGTAGATCAAAATATATACATAAAGTTTTCCAGATACTTTTTTCCATTGTCATTAGATGCATTCCTTCCTGAGTTCTTCCAAGAGCTATGCAATTCTCTCCCCATATTTGTTTAGTTCTAATATATGCTTCTCACAGACATTGCATGCCCCTGGTGTTGATTAACATCCTGAGAAATTACAAAAGACTTGTACACAAATTATGTAGTTTAATATATTCTATCCTATTAGTCTTCTTCTTCTCTTCTACCATTTACTTTTTATGAAGTGTTGGGGGTGAAACGTAGTGATCTTGTGTGTGCTTTTTTAAGGCACTTTGTAAGCTGATATTCATGTTCGTAAGGCTGTTCTTGATGCCGTACTCCATCTTTGCGTGGTCTTCTTCTTGCCTTGTACTCATTTTACTTTTCTGTGTGGCTCTCTGTGGTAGGCAATACCAGGGCATTCTGGTCAGGTGTCCAAACCATTTAATCTGTTGTTCTTTTATGAATTGCATAACTGGTTTCACATCCAGTCTCCTTCTGATTTCTTCATTTCTAATTTTGTCTCTTATTGTCAAATTTATCCTATTAGTATCGTTATTAAAAATGAATTTAAAGTTGATATGTTAAGTATGTGGGTGTGTAATGTTTATCTCAGTTCTGAATAATGTCTATAGTTTGACAGCAGTATAATATTTGTCAGGTAGTTGTTACTGCACAAAAACAAAGATAATTTTCCTTCTTTTTTCAGGGCTCTTTCTTTCTACAAAGGAATTCTTCCACCATTATTAGCAGAGACACCCAAACGAGCTGTCAAGTTTTTTACCTTTGAACGGTACAAGAGCTTGTTTACCTATGGTGATTATCTACCTCAACCAATTGTGAGTCATATCAACTTAACCCTTTCGCCCTTCATTTTTTTAAACCTCTGACCCCATTATTTTGCAGTGCACATTAAACAATCAATGTCATGTAGTTTAGATCACTATATCTCTAGTATGGTTTGTCTGAGGTATAACATATTATATATCAAATTGTTCATAATTGGATGATGAATAGTTTAATATAACTATATTTTACATTAGACAGGCAATATATGTGAGAGAGAGAAGAATTATTGTTGCATGACTAATTTAAAAAAAAACAAAAACTGAAAAATCTTTGTACTCAATAGTTTGTATTGCAGCTTATTGTTCACAGATGTCTTCAGTAGGAGCAATTAAATAAAGATATTTCCCTATACGAACAAATTCTATAAGTTTAAACCCATTAGGTCAAGTAGATTTTAAAATATGCACATTTTAGTAAAGCCATGTCAAATAAGAAAATTCTGCAACCAAATTAGTGCATTTTAAAAATTCCAGTATATCTCTAGTATAGTTTTTCTGAGGTGTAACATACATTATATCAAAATGTTCATACTTGGATGTTGAATATTTCAATACAACTATATTTTACATAAGGCAATATATGTGAGAGAAAGAACAATTATTGTTACATAACTAATTTATATAAAAAAAACATGACAAATATTTGTACTCACTGGTTTGTATTGTAAGTTAACGTCCACCGATATTTTCAGCAACATAATTCACATGAAGATAATCCATATACAAACACATTGTATAAGTTTCAACCCATTAGGTATAGTAGATTTTAAAATATTTACATTTTAGTACACCCATGTCAAATAAGAAAATTCCAAAAGAAAACTAGTGTTATGAACTGTTATGTTATGAAAATAAGACTACACAACTAATTTATTTACATGCATGATGCTACTCATCTTAATATTTTATAAAAGAGCATTTTGTGAATTATATAATTCAAAACAATATTTCGCACAGAGAAACGGGGCATGTGAACAGCCGGAACAGATGAAAGTTGTATGTTTTCGAGTGGTTAAGCCCTTTGCCTTGCGAGTCGAAGATCGTAGGTTTGAATCCGAACGCGCCTTCTGTTCACGAGTGCAGTTTTTTCCAGAGACCATTAGGATTGTTGCCGGAGCTACAGAGTTAGTGCTTTGTGCAATACTCTTGGCAGGTGGCGTGCCATTTCTGCGGAGATGGATAGCCAAATGGGGTAAAACCCGGTGCAATGAAGTCAATCCTTCGGCTTTAAAACACAGATTCGATCGACTCCTGCAAAGTGTATCATGTGTTTTGTGCCTTGTAAACGTTCAATTGAATTCGAGTTTCTGGGTCTGCCCTAGGTCTGTGGTCTTTGATCTCGCTTCGGCTGGCATCAGTTTTCCTCTTCATTCACAAGTTCATCTTTCAAAATTATTTTGAACTGTTTGAATGTAATTTTCTTTGTGTCATTTATTCTTGAAAGTGAGTATAGAATAAATGCATTATTTTGACAAATTTCAAACAGCCAGTGGAAAAGCTTTTTCCACCACTTGTACGATCTTCTATTGATGTTTGAATAATGGTTGAGTTTGTGTACATTATCTAAATGCTGCAACAAATATAATTGTAAATGCTAAACCTCAAATAAATAGTTTAATTAAAAAATGTATATATTTGCTATTTCTGATTACAGGTGTTAGGTGCAGCTGGATTGTTTGCTGGGTTCACAGAGGCTGTAGTCATTAATCCATTTGAAGTGGTCAAAGTGAAACTACAAGCAGAAAGAAGCAAATTTAGTGAGGTTAGACATTTCTGATCATGGTTAACTTTAACCTTTGCTGGAGCTTTGTTTAGCAACAATACTTCAATTGTTTATTTTATCTTTAACCATATGTAATCAGTTTTACTACTGTAGTCTATGTACATCATAGAGTTGTTTCAGATAAATTCTCTTAAGAAAACAGTTTTCAATAATGTACTACTTCTATGGATATTAATATTTCCAGCAATCTAGCACAGTGAAGACAGCCAAAGAGATTATAGCTAAAGATGGGTTTGGTACCAAGGGACTTAACAAAGGGATAACAGCGACACTGGGTCGGCATGGAGTATTTAACATGGTGTACTTTGGTTTCTATCACAATGTCAAGGGCCTTATACCTGAGCAGAAGGTATTTTTTGTGAAATTTGGCATTGTAAATTAATTACTTCTTAGTTCTCTCTCAGATCTCAACTTTAATATGTTCATCTCTCTCAGAATCTCAACTTTAATACGTTCAAAGAAAGAAGTAGCTCGCTTCAGGTTGTCAACATCTCCAAAACATGTATCATACAATGACACTAGTGATGGCCATAACAATTTTATCTGCTCCTCATGCACTGAACATTTTTGTAAAAGTTGCCTAGAAGTCATTTTGTCACTGCCACAGTCATAGTCACCAGAAGTTTCTATTTTTAGCTTGTTATAAAATTACTTTGGGTGGATCAGCTGTCACTATCTTTGTTTGTGTTACATTGAAATATAATTTGGTTTTTCACTTTTTCATTAGAAACGTTTGAGGGTCTCCATATGTAGTCGTCCATATGTTATTGGTTTTTTAAATTCGTCACTCCTGTTGTTCGTTTGCTTGATAAAGGCCTTGTTGGTCAAACGTTGCTGTATATTGTCATTGTTTTTGTAATTTGTAAAACTACAGTGCTTTGTGATTACGTGTTTAGCTCCAGCAGCAATCCTAGAATCTCGGGGAAAAAATGCACATGGAACTTGGTTTCGATTCGAACATACAACCTTCAAAAAATCAAACAAATATCTTAACTCTTTCTGCAGTTATTTCCTCAATTTTTAAGCAGTTAATTCAAAGGAGGTAAAAAAATATTAAAAAAAAAAGATCCCAGCTACTCATCAATAAATAAACATATATATATATATATATATATTATTATATTCTAAATTGAAGAAAACTGGACAATCCAATAGAATAACAAAGTTGAAAAGTAGTAGAAGTAAAACAATAGAAGTAAAACTAGAAAGACTTCTTATAAAGGAAGTAACTCTATGGCGCAGTGTGCTGCTAATAGCGTGCAACGGGACTTCCGCCATGGCGTAGTGTGTGGCTTAAAGCGTGGAAAGAGTTAAGCACTTTGCCATAGAGACACCAAGTGCATTAATAAATATATGAAAAGCAAAAAAAATCAAACCCAACACTAATCTAAGGATATTCAACTCATGGACAACAACAGAGAAGACTAAAAAAAATACAAGTTTTCATAAATGGGGACATGCACAGAATGGAAGAGCTAAAATAGTTATTGGTTACTAAACTGACGTCATTGCACTCCGGGCAGACCCATAGGTGCTCAGTCTCCCCAACAGATATCGAAGAGTATGCATACCGATGGTTCCCGTGGCTCGCTGATTAAACATATATCTCACTCTGCCCCTCAGGCATCCAGTTCTGCTTGTACAACGGGTAACTTCAAACTGCCTATATCGCTTGATTGATTTAATTATTACACTTATTACAATTATAAGAGCTAAAATAGTATGAAAATATTATTACTGAGGAACAAAACAAATACTAGTGAAATGAGAGCTTAAGACAAAACAAATACATACTAGTGAAATGAGAGCTTAAGACAAAACAAATACTAGTGAAATGAGAGCTTAAGACAAAACAAATACTAGTAAAATATGAGCTTAAGACAAAACAAATACTAGTGAAATGAGAGCTTAAGACAAAACAAATACTAGTGAAATATGAGCTTAAGACACTACTCTAAGATAATATACATTAAGTAGATCCGTGATAGTAAAACAAAATTAATCTTATTCTGAATCCACATAGAAAAAGAAACAAAGGAAAATTTTAAAACGCATAGCACAAGACAGAAGACTAGGGTGTGTAGTTTAAGAACCTGTGCTCTAGAGGGAGTTGAAACACTTATTATTTATACTACAACTGAAGCACATTTCATTTAAGAAATTCTATTATTTTTCATAGGATCCAGCGAAAGATTTCTTACGTCGATTTCTGATTGGCCTTGTAGCTGGAACCCTCTCATCAGTTTTAAACATCCCTTTGATGTCGCCAAGAGCAGAATTCAGGGACCACAACCTATACCAGGACAGATTAAATACAAGGGCTGTTTCCGAACTATTGGGCTAATCTATAAGGAGGAGGGGTGAGCTGCTACTTGTATTCTTAAAAAATATATTTTGTATCCTTGATAGTTACAACTATTTTGTGTATTTTGGTAAGAATTATGTGCACTGTAGTTAGTTGCTAAGTATTTTTACATGGAGCTTCTATCACAATTGATCCATCTAATAAAAACATTGTATCAGGAACATCAAGAAGCTGTAAGAGTAGCTGATGAAACATCAGAATGGTTCAAGGTGCATTAGGAAGTAAGGCAATGTTGTATTATCTCTGCAAATGTATTTTACAGCTATACAGAAAATATAGGAAATGTCAACATCATTTACAAAAGTCAGACTGTAACAACATCAATGTTTATATAATTCTTTACCCACATTAATTTCCACTATCATCATTGCCAATATTTATATCATATAACCATTGGAACAGGTTTTTAGCTTGTTGTGCAGTTAGATGACATCTTAGTAAACCTTTTACTGGTTACCATGGTAAATAAACTTGAAAAGTTTGGAAAATAAAAAAATATATATCAATTTTCATAAAGGAAATAAGCTGAAATGTAATTGTACGGTAGAGAGTAAAAAACTTATCCTGGCATAAATTGAAAGTTAACACTGGAACTGTGTAAATTTAGAACTCATTTTGATATGAAAAAATGATCTTTAAAGATAAAGGATTGGCTTTATTGCACTTTGTCTCTCCATATGGTTCTGTTCCTCTCTGCAGAAATGGTACGCCACTGACAAGAGTATTGCACAAAGCATGAACTGCCATAGCTCCGGCAACAATACTAGGGATCTCCAGGAAAAATGCACTTGTGAATCGAATGATGTGGTCCGGATTCAAAACGCAAGACAAATGGCTTAATCACTTTGCCACAGACCCAGATCTTTTTTTATACTTCAAAACAAAACATAACACTTAAAGTGAACCGTGGTCATATTGTTTAAATTCTGTTACATTCTGAGTGGCTGTTGGTAGTTGATTGGTTAAACAACTTTTATTATTCTACAAGTTTTTTTTCCTGGTTTTAATTTGTCAACTGAATCTATTTTTCAGATTCCTTGCCTTGTATAAAGGATTACTTCCTAAAGTGTTACGTCTTGGTCCAGGTAAGTACTTAGATAGAGAAAAAAAACCTGTATGTTGATGTCCCTGTTCAAAATATATACTACAAGTACAAACTCAAACAGATGAGAATGAGGGCAATTGAAGAACAGTACATAATATTATTATGAACATTTGATGAATTGTCAAAATATGCTTAATTTTATTCAATATTTTCCAACAAATGTAAAACACCATAGACAACACTGAAGATATTTTACTGCTACTTAGTTGTTCTTCTTTTACTAGAGGTTTAGATATCTTCTACAGATAACATCACATGGTTTTAGCAGCTGTCTCTGGCCAGGTTCCAGCCCTAACCTTGATCTTTCAGGGACTGTCAGATATATATGGTCACTCCATTGCACTCTGGGTCTTCTTAGAGTCTACATCTTGTTGCAGAAATCAGTTGTCTTGAATTCTGCAGAGGTTGCTGAACCATGGATATTGAAAATGTTTCACTTTATCTGTAGGGTTTTCTGAACTTGACGTCTGGTTGTAAACCTTATCTCTTTTTGTACTTAAGCAACCAATCTCATATATTTACTTTGTGAAGTTTGAGTTGTCTTTGTGAGCTGTTATCATAGTCTATGACTCACCTCCTCATGTCAAGATTGGTTTGTAAGGGAAACAGTATACAGCCACCTTTATCTTCATTGCATTCTCTTTTACTAAGATATACATAATTAATTGCTTCATTAATACATAATACATAATTAAATCATCTCTCATCTGCTGCTCTTCAAGCAGTCAGAACTTTGATACCTACTTTCCTGTTTAAATAAAAAAATAATGTGAAGGGTGACTTCTCACATTGGGTTTTCCTTATGACTTGGTCCCTCTCTGTAGAAATGGCACTGAATCCTTTGTTCAGCTTTTGGTTCTTATTCGAGCGCTCCATATCAACCATTTGTCAACCACTCTGTGTGATTTGTATGTGATCTGAGCCTAAGAGCGATTGTACGTTGTGCCAGTTATGTGCCTAAAGTAGGCCAGCACATTCGATTTCTGCGCTGCTTTTTATTTACTAGGGTGGCATCCCTAGGGCATATATCAATCGCCTCTTACGACATGCATTGTAGGTTACAGTGGTACTATTCTTTGCTTCCTTGTGTCATAGTTCCCCAGATGGCAGCGGAGGAATGGACAGTTAGCCAGATAGTTAGAGTAGTATAATTAGATTATTTAATAGTTGAGACTATGTGTTGTACTCTCTATGCAGAAGTACAACACATAACTACAAGACACGACGTTTTTGTGTAGAAAAATAGTGACGGGTTAGTAACGAATGAGTAAACAAGGAGACGAGATAAAACATTGGATGCAGACGAATGTGTTCTTGTCTGTATCCGTTAAACACCATTAAAAATATAGAAATGTGAACGAATCTTAGTTGTTTACTATATTGTTGAATACAATCATGTATCGTCTTGATTACAACATGAATACCATCGTGTAAGGAAAACTAAATGAAGGAGAAAAAGGATGGACCAAACTAAAATGATATAACAAACTATAAATCTAATGACTGCCATCAGAAGAGATACATCAACAACAAAACCAAATTATGAACCCAGGATAAAGAAGAGGAGAACCATATAGAAGCAGAGCAGTAGTAGCAATCAACAATGGAGAAAGGAACTACAGCAAATAGCTCTCGTCTTCGTAGACCAAAAGTAAGGGGACCCTATTACAAATCAAAGCCACTCGGACCAAAAGCCCTGACTATCCAATAAGGATAACAACAATAACAACAACAACACATAGTTACCACTATTAGACCCGATGGTTAGAAACCGGGGGCCCTACTTCAATGGTGTCCAGAATTCAAAAAAAGATCTGCCCAGTAAAATAGCGTGGACCAGAACGTGAGTTAATTACTTTTTTTTATTTTAAATCACGTATGTCTTTCCAACTGAGAACTATTATGGAGTTTTACATCGCCTATGCTCTCATTCTATTGTGGCGTCATAATGCCACTCCTGTTCATCGTCTTTCCAGCTATGAAGGCTAGTCGGCGTGATTAACAACCATTCAGGATTTGCTATCAATTATTGTTAGACATAGGGCATTACTTTTGTCCTGTTCTTTGCCCTTCTCTGCGTAAGGCGCAGGGATATGCTCATCCGCATCAAGTACTCATGTATGTTCTGGTTTCTGCTTCGACGACCTAGAACCAATATTACCTGTTCTACATGGTGCGGATCCATCATATTTTGATCTGCTGTTTTCTACTCACTTCCCTTACGACGGTTGGAAGATGTATTGTTTTATAATTGACGTTACTATATACGCCAAACCTCGCTGAAAAGATTGAACCTTGAGATGCTTAGTTCCATTTGATTTTTCATATATGCTACTTTAACACTCTGGGACATCTGGAATTTACATATGGACATTGCCTTTTTCATTGTGCATGGTTTCTAATGGACTTTACACACTTATTACTTTGCAGGTTGAACCAGATCAAGGAAATATTAGAATCGCTGTCTACATTCTGGGGGATTATAACGATAGATCGTCATGGATCTGTCATGATCCATTTTAAATCACATAAAGTGATTATTGAGGTTTTTGTTTGGGTCATTGGAAAGCTGCATTGTATTGCCTTTCTTACGGTCCTGGGATGGGAACTCCAAAATCATTCGGGAATTTGGTGGATTCCTTGGGTTTTTTTTTGGATGAATGGTAATATTTCATTGATTGGGGTTATTTGATTGGGAACCAAATATTGGATATTGTTTGGGTCCACTTGAGATTGTTAGGTGATTTTAATACCTCAATGTGGATACATTGTGTTGAATTGAATATATTTTGCGTATTTGGAGTAATTTTATAATGGGGATCCACATGTCGGATGTTTTAATTGATTACTTTGTGATTAGATGTGATATTTTTGGTCACTCCCAAATGGTGGAAAATATATTTGATAATCACCCCATTTAATTATTTGATATTTGAAAATGATGGGGATATTTGAGGTCGGTTGATGTTGATGGCAAACATTAATTATTAGATATTTGATAATTGATATTTGAGATATTTGAGGTCGATTGATGGTGATGGCAGACATTAACTTTTCACCGTTCATTGCTGGATATGATTATATGATGTCGATCCGAGTATTTTGGATTCTTGGATTATTTATGCCCGGATTGGGGTTGGTTGATATTAATATATGATGTTGGCTATTAGGCATCATATATATGTTGTTCCATATCTGTTGGTCATATGTTAAATCTTGGGAGTTCATTATTTCCCCTGGGTTTGGGGGTTGGTTGATATTACCTCGTTGAAGACATATAATGTGAAAAGTTTAACGTTATATATATGTTTTTCCTTTTGTTTCGATTTGTAACTTGTGTTTTTTGTTTGAGATTTCAGATAGTGTGACAAGACTCTGACATGCAAGAAAGACATAGTGGTAGTGACATACTGATGCTAGCTGCCATCAAACCAATACTACCTCATGTGAGGACTGGATGTCTCAGTACAGCCACCTCATATTGGCCAAGTGTTATGCTGTTGGGTCACCGTCGGAGTTACACGGCTGATGTTTCATATTTTGATATGCAATAATGCTGATTAATTTCTATTACATGGTTTCAGCACACGAGCACAGAGGGTTTACTGTTGTTGTTAACCATGGTCACCTATGACCAGTTGATGAGTCACGCTCAACGACGTGTGGTGACTAGTTCCCATTTGCTCATTCAACTTGGGTCATCCTGAGATCCCGTCAGGATTTTCTTTTCTTTTCGACCATGGTTGGCTGTTATAGTTAGTTGTTGTGGAGCCACGGTTAAAACGTGAGGTGACTAGTTCCTTTCAGCTCTACCACTCTAATAACCCTATTGGATACTACCTGTGCGATTTTGTTGAAGTTCGCGTCAGGCGACGGCGAGGTCTCCAGGGGGGTGTCATAGTTTCCCAGATGGCAGCGGAGGAATGGACAGTTAGCCAGATAGTTAGAGTAGTATAATTAGATTATTTAATAGTTGAGACTATGTGTTGTACTCTCTATGCAGAAGTACAACACATAACTACAAGACACAACGTTTTTGTGTAGAAAAATAGTGACGGGTTAGTAACGAATGAGTAAACAAGGAGACGAGATAAAACATTGGATGCAGACGAATGTGTTCTTGTCTGTATCCGTTAAACACCATTAAAAATATAGAAATGTGAACGAATCTTAGTTGTTTACTATATTGTTGAATACAATCATGTATCGTCTTGATTACAACATGAATACCATCGTGTAAGGAAAACTAAATGAAGGAGAAAAAGGATGGACCAAACTAAAATGATATAACAAACTATAAATCTAATGACTGCCATCAGAAGAGATACATCAACAACAAAACCAAATTATGAACCCAGGATAAAGAAGATGAGAACCATATAGAAGCAGAGCAGTAGTAGCAATCAACAATGGAGAAAGGAACTACAGCAAATAGCTCTCGCTTCGAGACCAAAAGTAGGGGACCCTATTACAAATCAAAGCCACTCGGACCAAAAGCCCTGACTATCCAATAAGGATAACAACAATAACAACAACAACACATAGTTACCACTATTAGACCCGGTGGTAAGAAACCGGGGGCCCTACTTCACTTGCAGGCCCCTGTATCATGCGGTCTTAACTTTTGGTTAAATGTTCGTACATAATTCCAGTATGTCTTGTAGAAACTATGTCTAAAGGTATCAGCAGAGCAAGGGCAGTATATAAAGCACATGTAAAGCTAGTATGATTAAAAAATGTAAGCAATTAAAGAGATTTACTAATTCTTTGACAAAGAAGAGTAAATATATAGACATTCTACTAGAACTGAACATCAAGAAACATTGGCTTATAAATAGCATTATGTCTAGGATCGAAGCCTGAAATATTTTGGTCACATTTAACGCACAGAAGTAAAGAAAGAACAATAACGAAGGGCATGCTTCCCAAAGATGAGGCAGGGGAGGACCAAGTTGATGATAAAACATGACAATTAAAGAAACCTTGAACATGTTGATTGAGGAGTTGAGAGAACTGGCTAAAGATCGAGAATTTTTCAGACTGGCTGTGATATAGCAATGTTCTGTAAAGTACATGATGATGAGCATACAATTTGGATAGTTTGGTTATTGATAAGATTTTATGAACATCAAACCTCATGCTATAGTATCACATTTTACCTCTGAAGTCAGAGATTGCACTTCTGTATGACGGAGGATACTTATAATAAGGAAAGCAGGCCTTCATGCAAAAATCAGTCAGAAGTGCCGCACCCTGACTACGTCTGAATTCATAGCGGGGGAAAACAAGAATTATCACATTCAAGTTATAATTAGCATTATGTCAGATCTGATTGGTCAAAGATGAGACTATTAGAGCTCAGTCATGCCCAATCTTATTATTCTTCGAACGCTCCATATCGACCACTTGTTAACCATCTTTGTGATTTGTATGTGATCTGAGTCTAAGAGCGATTGTACATTGTTCCAGTTATACTCCTACAAGTAGGCCAGCACATCCGGTTTCTGCAGCGCTTTTTATTTACTAGAGTAGCTTCTATGGCCCCTATTCAGTCATCTCACGAGATGCCTTGCAGGTTTCAGTGTTACTATTCTTTGCTCCCATTGCAGACCCTGACAACACACAGGCGATGCCAATCAAAGTGATAGAAATATTTATTTCAATGAAAATAAAAGATAACAGATTGACTGACATTTTAACAAATTGAATAAACTAAAAAATAAGAGATATATAAGCATCTAAATTATTCTGTTTACTTTTGTTTCAGGTGGTGCAATAATGCTTATTGTCTACGAGTATGTGTTTGACTTCCTACAGGTTAACTTCTAAATTTAGACATCTGTGAGATTGAAGAAATCAAAGCAAGCAGTATCTTTATAAATTGCAAGAGTATATTTCTTCTTTCTTAGAAAACAAGCAGGTTAAAATATTTTTGAATGATAGAATTTCAACATTGCTCTGAAAGTTTGAGCTTAGTTCTTGGGCCTTATAATTTGTGAATTTTTTTCTGTGTGTAAATGTTGAATGTTTCATAGATTAACAAAATAGTTATAGAATGTTATGTAATCAAAGGCAATATACATTAATACATGAGTTGTTTACAGAACCAACATCAATACACTCTAAGCAGACCTATAGGTGCTCAGTATGTTTCTTCTCTGTGATCTCTGGTCATGCACTTAATCCACTATAGACCACAAATTGGGCAGTCAGCTTCAGGTCTGTCCGGTTTCCCCAAAGCTTAATTTTCAGGTAAACTCAATGGCCATTATTGTTCAGCAAAGGATATTGTTATTATACAGGGTGTTCAAGATTAAAGCAGCCCCATTGACAAATCGAAAGTTGCCAGTTACACAGGGAGTGGTGTTTATTTACTATTTAAACCGGTTCTGACTTGCTCGTCCTACGTTACATTTGTTCATCGCCCCTTCCCGCACTACAATTACATACCGTCACACAACCTTGACCTATACTACATCAAAACTGAACCTTCTCATTTTCATAAATATATGCCAGATTGGCTCCATTCACAGGCCGCTTTTATCTTGAACACCCTGTAGTTTCTGTAGTTCATTGGTTGTAAACATAACTCATCCATCCTACCAGGGGTTCTTGCCTGCTCATCCCCATGTTTGATGCTAAGTTCTTTCAGTATCTAGATCGTATCCTCATCAACGGCTGAGTCATCATCATGTTAAGGGCCGTCCAGATTAATCAATAAATATACAGAATATATATCTATGTAAACAGCCAAAATAATTTATGTAAACAGCAAAAATAATTTATGTAAACATCAAGAATAGAGTTCTCCATATTGTAACTTAATCCTTTTACTCTGTAGTTTTTGTATACCTCCATTTATATTGCAATGCATACTGAATTAGCCAGTTTAAAGACTTTGCTTCATCTGAAAAATACTGCAGCCAGTACATCTGCACAGAAGAACAAAATGGTTATTACTCTTAAAGTACTGTACCTTGGTTAGTCTGCAACATTTATTTTGATAATAAATGCTGTATTATGGTTGCCATTTTTCAGTATTAATTATATTATGCCAGTGAGAATTGTAGAAAAATAACAATTATTTTGCATAATTTTATACTTATTTGAATATCCAAATGAGACATCTGTATGTAAGCACCTGATTTTGATTAAGGAGTGGTTTTTTTAAAAACTTGAGGCAAGTACAGAAGGATGTTGATACTGATGAGTGACTAGTCTGCTAGTGGTTGCATGAGTTGACATTCATGTCTCAGTCTGCACATTTCTAGAGATATCTACTGAGAAGAGACTATTGTCTTCAATATTTTTTCAAACTGACTCACAAGTATTGAATGCATGTGTTAAAGTAGTAAAGTACATAGAGCAGGGCCAAATAAAAAATTAAAATCTGATAATTTTCATATATTTCCTCCAAATCATCTTCAACATATCCTCGTTTATTAATACAATTTTCATATACTTCCTCCAAATCATCTTCAACATATCCCCGTATAGTATTACAATTTTCAGATACTTCCTCCAAATCATCTTCAACATATCTTCGTTTGTTAATACAATTTTCATATACTTCCTCCAAATCATCTTCAACATATCCCCGTATAGTATTACAATTTTCATATACTTCCTCCAGATCATCTTCCACTTATCCCCGTATACAATTTTTATATTCTTGCTCCAAATCATCAACATATTCCCATATATTAATCATCATCATCAAGGTGCGTATCCTTTATAGGATGTTGCTCTCTTTACAGCACATCTGAAATTCACTCTGTCTCTTGCCAGTTCACCCACTTCGTTGATGGTCATGTTCATGGTTTATTTAATATCTTGTAGCCATCTTTTTCTTGGTCTGCCTCTGCATCCTGGGACCCTGCCCTCTAGTATTGTTCTTTCCAGGCCATCGTGACGCTTGATGTAATCAAAGTATGTAATTTTTCTGTATAGTCATATATTAATACAACTTTAAAATTCTTGCTACACATAATCTTCAACTTATCCCCGTATACCATTACAATTTTCATATTCTAGCTCTAAATCATCTTCAACATATCCCCATATATTACAAAATTAATAGAATCCCAAAGATGATCTCCTTTAATAGGAATCAGTATTTTTCTACACATACACACAGCCTTGTGAGACTTGCTTAACTACCAATATTTACACTTGACTGCTATGTAAATAGACTCTGAACATCGGAACTTGAACAATTTAAAGTTGTTAAATGATCATTATTATACAAAAACAAAGAAATGGATATGTATAGCCTTCCCAATTAAAGTTACTGTTATGATTTATTATGTATGTTCGAAAAGTGCCATATGATAGATCTCTTAATTTTGCATTTTCAACCACATAACCTTCATTTGTTATTTATTATTTTCATGTTAATTATATATAATAGGAGTTTTCAGAGTAGAGTTGCTTTTTTTCATAATAGGAAGCAATAAAAAACAAAGTATATGATTTGTTAAGCATAAGTTCTCTGGAAACCAGTCAATAAAATAAATAAATTAACTGATGCAATTGAGATGCATATTGTTGATAGTGTCGATATGCAATTGAGACACATTGTCGATATTTCAGAAACATCTTATTCAATCCATTTGAAAAGGGTATATTTGTGTTGAAATGTTTTCAGTACTTTGCCAAAAAATTATTTTGTAGATAACCTTTATTGTACCATTTCCTTGCCAGTTGGTATAAGCAATTAAAGACGATAGTGACATGGAGGCCTCCGTAAAGAAAATAAAAGTGAAAGACAAGAAGATAAAGACAACAGTTTATCGTTATTGATATAACACTGTAGTTTGAGTTTTTCTTGTTTTCTCACTATTGCGAATTAAAGATCTTTCTGTACATTCACATAGCTGGAAAATTGAAACAACCATCGGTCAGGTACTGATGTAAAATCTTAACTAAAATGATTGCAATTGATTTAAAAGGTGTAGTTTTATAGCTATAATGCATATATAATGAGGGACAGATATGGAACATTTTTAAGGAAATTGAAATGTTTAAAATAAATTTTAAATAACTGTTCTGTCAATTTAAGCACATGCCTGCAATCTACATATAATGATTCAATTTGACAAGTTTCAAACAGATCTTCTTACAAATACCATAGTTATGTTGTTTGAAAAATGTGGTTCAATTTATGCACTACAATTGCAATCATGGATAAATAGCTAATTTGCTTAATTAATGAGGATCAGTGTGCTAAATGTAACTACCCATGATTGTTTGATTTTTGATGAAAATTTTTTGACAATTCTGTGTGCCTTACTACTTTAACTTGGTTCTCTATTTAACATAATGTTGGAAATGTCACTCTGCATTGATTTCTATTCTAAGTTGAGTTTTTGTTTCATCAATTAAACTTTGATTTCTCTAGTCTCCTCATCAGCATTTCTTTGTCAAATGGTCTTCCATTTCCCCATTCTTTTCTTTCCTTTGTCAAGTGTCGTTTTAAATATATATGGATTGTTGTCCTGTTCTTTTGTAGAAGTCTTTATTTGTTATTACTTGTGATATGGGATATGTAAGTTGAGATCTTCTGTTTGAGTATGATATTAATTGACCAAGTGCTTTTGCACATAGAACATGGCTGGTTTTACATTTGTGTTGAACAGCCAAATTAAATCTTTCAGAGAGAAAATTGGTCAAGGTTCATACTGGGTATAATGAGCTGAAAGTAAATGTGACTTCACTAATCTTAACATTGATATCTTGGCTTGTTTTTGTCAATAACATTTTTAAATAAGGAAAACTGTAAGTTTCCAATTCTTTGCTCATTTACAGTAACGGGACCATTGACTGAATATAGAATTACTCATATTTTAGAACAAATAATCAATCCACAAATACTGACTTTGTGTGACTATTGTGTTGTACTATATCATGAAATTGTTCATGTTCCTTAATTGACATGATAATTTATCCTCAAGATAAAAATGTATATAGTTCTAGGAAATCATCTTGTGCAAATTTTTGATACTCAGAGTAAATTAATAAGTAGTGGTATTTGTTTTTATGTAAAGATTTTGTGAAAATTTACTTATTATTGGTTACTGAACTGATGTCACAGCACTCTGGACAGACCTATGCATGCTCAGTCTCCCCCAACAGATGTTGAAGGGTATGACTACTGATGGTTCATGTGGTTCACTGGTTAAAAACACTTCTCTTTCTGCCCTTCAAGCATCCAGCTCTACAAGTACAACATGTAATTCCAAACTCCTTAAACCGCTGGATTGATCAATGTCAATTGTAGTGTCCTCATCCAATGGTAGGTCGCCAAGAGACAGACGAACAAAAATGTACTAGAACTGTTTATGTGGGAACAAAGCTAGTTGTTTTATCCTCATGTTCATATTACCAGAGTCTTGGTATTTACTATTTCTGTTATTTGTTTATTGTTTTTGAACCATGTTGAACAAAACTTGAATTTTTATGAAGTAAAGAACATATTTCCATTGAACTGCCTCTTCAGTTTGTCTCAAAATATATTTAATGTGCTTTTAATGACTATTTTTAATATCTTTGAGTGAACAAGACTTTGGTGTCAAGGCTTTAGAAACACTGTTGTCACAAGATATTGTTTCCCCTCATAACATTCCAAACAAAAGGTGTTGGCTGTCTCTTTGACTAATCTGTATGTTCAGTTTATTTTTTGGTGCAACGATCTCTTTGTTATTTTTGTAATTCTTTCAGTGGGAGCACCTCATGTTCTTCTGTGAAAGGTTGAGGTTAAGTGGCCTGGAGAAAGAAGTTGACATAATTAAAAGGGAAATATTAAAAGATGAACAAAGAACATTTTGATATAATGTACACAATAGTGGACGGAAGTGTTGAAGATCTATTGCAGCCGTCCTTTTTTTTACAGGGAAACAGCAGCTAATCAATCAAATGTTAGTATTTTTTTCTTATTTCCAGTTGTTATATTGTTATTTGTTTCTTTTCTATTCTTGTTATATAACTTTCTTTTTTGGCTTTTATATTTTCATTTTATGTAACAATGTCCTAGAGATTCTGTGTGATTTGTGCACATTTTTATTGTTAATATTCTTCTTGATAACCGTCTTTGATGGGAAATGTATATTATGTCTGTTCATGAATTTTATAAAACTACTTGACTATGCCTTGAACAAGAATGACTTTATTTAAAGAACCATTTGATAATCCCAGTGAACAAACCAGTTATCTGAGCATAGATTCCATATTATATTAACATTATTCAGAAGTGACACATGTAAGGAATATTTTTTTTTCTATTTAAAAAAAAAAAGATCTAAATCTGAAGGATTGACCTCATTGCACCGGGTGTGTTACACTATATAGCTTGGTCCCTCTCCACAGAAGTGGCATGCCACCTGTTCAGAGTATTGCACACACTCCGTAGCTCCTGCAACAATCCTAGGGGTATCTGGAAAAATTGCACTTGTGAACAGAATGTTGCGGTCCGGATTCAAACCCATGACCTTTGAAAAGCAAGGAAAAAGCGTAGCAATCCACATAGACCCCTTTTTTGTTCCTGTTTTTGTTTTTCTATCAACCAGAAGCTACCCAATTACAAGAGAATATATGATTTATTCAGACATAACTTATATTGTAAGCAGTTTACTTATGAATTGTGACATATTTTTGTAACTACAGTGTTGGGTAATATAATGTGTTAGATAACTAATGAATACCTCCTTAGTTTATACAAATATATTTATTTTTACCTTATTTTTGGTTGGATTTTGTGGACATGTTTCCTGAGGGAGAACTAAAACAAAATGGATGCAATTTTCAGTTCAATTCTTCTGTCTCTTAATACAATATTCTCACAATTCTGTGACCTAATACTATTTTATGTGTGAGAATATATTTGTTTCGGTGGGATTTATTTTTACAAAGAAATGTATTTAATATATAATTTTATATTATTTCTTTTATTTGAATTAATATGTATATTTAATATTGGGAATTCATGATATATCTGTTCCACTTCTACTGTAATTTTTGCCTTAGTGCATAATATTTCAGTGCTCATGCATTTCTTTTGTTGTGCAACAACCACTAAAAGCATTTTGTCATCTACTCTTTTCCTTCTTTTTCAGTGGTCCTTGTGGGCAGTACTTTCTATAGTAGAAGTAAAGTTGGTGTACTTTCTTCATTTCTCTAATCCTGTTTTGCTACTCAGCATTAGAATAAGAATTCATAGTGTTTTTCACCGCCTCTGGTATTTAAAGTTTGTTTAGTAGTTGTAGATAAGATATCTATAGCAGATGTAGAGTTTATGTAATAGTTTTAGTATTTCAGATCCATACAAATGTACTGAAAGTATGCAGATCTCATATATCCTTAGTTTTGTTTTTCGGTTCCACTGCGGAGATTTTAAATGTTATTTAGATTGACAATTCTCGCTTTGTTCCTCCTTTTGTTGATTTCCTCACCAGCTCCTCTATCTGGTATTACGATGTTTCGCATATACGTGAATGTATATGCTGCAGCCAGATGTCTATTTTGACCTTTGATTGGTTGCTTGAATTTAGCATCATAACTTCTATATTTTTGCAGGTTAGATTTATGCTCTATTGAATTTGTTCTTGTATTTGTGTAATCTACATATTTTCTCTTCAATATATTGCTAGAAGTGAGAAATCCATTCAATGTTATCTGTGTGTTCAAAGTCTTTCAGTGTGAAGAATATTGTCCATAATATTCCACTAGGAATATCCTCCTTTGTTGGCAGATTTGATCTTATAAATCTGTAGTTCCAGGTGTTCATAAAATTGCTGTCGGTCATGCATAAAAGATATTTAAATATATATTAGTATAATTTTCCTTTTTAAGTTTGCATCCATAGTTTTTTTAATTTGTTTTCTCATCTTTGCCTCTCTCAATGAAACTGTGCACATGTGATGGTTGGTCTATTAATGCTAAACAGAATTGTATAAGTTTTGTTGATATCCCAATTTGTTTATTTATCAATAAAAATTACCACAATTCAAAGGGCTATATTTGTCATTCTGTCAGACAACATACGTTCACTTTGTACTCTTTTTCTTTTACAGAGTAATCAATAATAAACAATTTGTAAGTTATTCCTAATTTTATTTCAATTTAGTTTAAATTGTTGATACTGTTACATGTCATATGTTGTCATTTGCTAGAGAGAGTGAACACAAACAAAATGCATGCCAATAACAGATATTCTTGGCTTAAAAGTGCAAATATCGCAGATTAACTGCTGTAAACTAACCAGTATAACGTACTTATGTTTATTAGCTGATACCATAATAAAGTGGGCTTCTGTAACTCAGCGTAGTGAGCTCGATTACAACCTAAGCCTACCTGGTTCAAACTCTGTGGTAGGCAGTTTGCAATCAAATTTGTGTCCGTGGATTTTACGACGATAAAAATATACCCCACCATCCAGAAAGCAATGGCAAACTACTGAATGTATAAGTGTTGACTAGAAAATTAACAACTCGTTTACTGTGGTTGATGGCTAAGTCCTGTAAAGGATATGTCACGATTTTCATTATAACAAAAGTAGTTTACAAGTGGTTATTCTCGCACCAATGCAGAAGTGCACAGTTGATATTGTGAAATTGAGTTACTGATACTGTTACATGTCAACTGTTCTGTCAACTGTTGATATTCCTAAATTCTGACTGTTGACACTCATATCTCATCTGCTGGCGCTGTCAATTATTGATACCTTCAAATGTCATCTGTTGATACTGACAAATTCTGAATGTTGACAGTCAAATGTTAGCTGTGAATAATGTCATCTGTTAGTCTACATATGATTATATAACGTTCATATTTATTCTTATATTCTTAACAAAATATATTGATATTTACAAACAATATGGATTTGTCATACACAAGTTTTACAGTTGATTTATCTATTTTGTTTGTCTTTAAAAAATGTATAACTATGGGCATTTGTGGCTTAGCGATAGTAAGCTCATTCATAGTCCAAGAGTACCTGGTTCAAACTCAGCGATGGGCAGTTTGGACCAAGTTTTTTAATGTCGATTTTTACAAATAGTAAAAATAGACCTCACAATTCAGAAAGCAATGGCAAACTACTAAACATATAAGTGGTGCCTAGAAAATCTACGACTTGTTAACTATGTTTGATGGCAATGTTCTGTAAAGGATATACCACGATTTTAATGTATATTATAACTATATTAATTTTGGACATGTCACACAACTCATATATGTTTTTCTTATGGTCTGGTTCAAGTCTAGTCTTTTTGTCTTTAAAAGGGTTTTAAAGCCAAAGGATTGACTTCATTACACCGGGTTTACCCCATATGGCTCTGTCCCTCTCCGCAGAAATGGCACGCCACCTGCGGAGAGTATTACACAAAGCATGAACTCCATAGCTCCAGCAACAATTCTAGGGGTCTCTGGAAAAAACTGCACTCGTGAACAAAATGACACGGTCTGGATTTGAGCCAACAACCTTCAATTCACACGGCAAATGGCTTAACCACTTAGCCACAGAGACCACCCTTTTTGTCTTTAAGAAACTGTCTAATAAAATTCTACCAGCAAACATGTAGTTATCCCGGATGACTAGCCCCCTTTCCTTTAGAAGGCGGTCCGTACTGTCCTGTTTAACTATCTACATGTTGGTTGGGTTGCTGATTTGCTATGTTCTACAATGAAGAGCGTGCATGGCTTGCCAGGGTCATGTAGCTTTCTTTGGAAGGGGAAATGTGAAAATTAGTAGCCTGCTGATGAAACAAGTTTTTACTAATCAACACCTACTACACATGATGCAGGCTGGTGACTGTGCCCATAACGACACAGTCTAACAGAGTTCTAGTACATCTGGAAATGCCCATAATACTGTGGGCATCTCCAGGCTTGAAACCTGGGCAGTTGATTCCCGAGAGGCTGGATAGACAGACTACCTAAGAGAGAGGAAACTATATAAAGCAAGGGCACATGAAGCTTGTAAACCCAGAAGGACAGTATCCCCCAACAGAAAAGGCAAACTCATTGCCTTGCAAAAGGGTTAGAGATAACCAATAGCTAAGGAAAACATATCTGTAAAAAGGTGGTTGAAATCTGATGTACTTGGCCATAAGGTGCATACTATTGCAATGTACCTTTTCTTTATTCATGAAGAGTAGGAAAATGGATTCTAGATATGGTGATCTGACTGAGGCGTCTCGCTAGGCAGACCGAGTGCCAGGTCTGTGCACTGAGGCTGGCCATCACAAACTACTACTGTCCACCGTGCCCCATTTTGGAGAGCCAGAAAATGGGGAAACAACACTGGTCAACTTTCCCTCAAGCAAAGAAGGCTCAATATAACGCAATGAAATGCAAAAGGAGTATTCCATAACAAAAAAAAAGTATTAACAATATATTAAATGCATGTCCAGAAATCGCTGAAAACGAAGAATCCACTATATTATAACTCAACAAATCATTTTAAAAATATGATTGGGGAAAAAATTAAAGTTTCACAAATGAATACACAAACACGAAGACATTTCTGGAACAAGTATCAATTTATGTATATCGTAGACATGTAATAGATTAAAGGTTTATATTTATAGATAAACGTCTGGTACATATGTGGTATTGGTCAAGTCACGAAACTGAAGGTATATCGAGCTGTCGTGCTCCCAGTCCTTCTTCACACGTGCGAAACTTAGACTGTATATCAGCGACACGCAAGGAAGCTAAACCACTTTCATACAGTCTGCTTCAGAAAAATAATGAACATCAAATGGCAGGATATGCTCCCAGACACAGAGGTCCTAAAAAGAGTCGCTCTCCCCAGCATCTATACAATCTTGATGCCGTCCCAGACACAATGGGCAGGATATGTTGCTCGAATGCTGGATTGCGGAATACCCAAACGACTCTTTTATGGTGAGCTGTATAGCGATAAACGCTCACAGGGTGGTCAGAAAAAGCGATTCAAAGACACACCCAGGAACTCGATGAAATTCTTTGGCATAGATGTCAACAACTGGGAGAATGTTGCTCAACACAGATCAGCCTGGCGCACATTTCTTCGACACGGTTCTACGGCCTGCGAGGCAGGTAGAACAGCACGGATGGAACAAAAACGTCACAATAGAAAGGCAGTAAAACCCCTCACAGGTGCAAGTATATCTTGCCCACACTGTACAAGAACAATTCAAGCCCGCATCGGGCTCACTATTTTATAGTCATCTACGCACACACAGACAAACATAATGCAACTACATTCCCTTGGATGAAAATTGTGTGGTTATCATCACCATATAATAGATGTGAAAAGGAAGTTGTGAAGAGAGTTCCGTAGAAGGATATTATAGAGATGTGGTTTCCGAGTCCTAAGATAATTCTTTCCTACGTATATAAAGTGGCAACGCATACAAATGATATTGAAAATGATGTTACAATATTTGCACATGAAACTATCATTTATGGGGAAAGTTGCATTGGAAAAGAACACAACATTGGTTTGGAACACATTTTACATGGTCTTGCACAAGGATTGAATCTACGTCAACATAATGTCCTTTTTCAACAGTAGGTCACCAAAGAACATCCTCCTTAGTCACCCTAAACCACGACCGACTCTATATTATTTACGAAGGCCGCGCCTAAACTCCCCAGCAATCCATGCCAGCCTGTCCGCTCTCGTTGTCCCGAACACCCGCATAGTACCGTATCATGCGTATGCCGTATAAGAAGTTAATTTCTGCACTTCTGGTGCATCATTTGTGATTAAGGCGTTTGGTAACGTTTCTGTGTATTGTTTTTGTACTTTGTAAAACTACAGTACTTTGTTTCGCCATTACCACATAGTTTTACTGCAGTCTTCTCTTATATTTATGAAAGAAGCTCTTGGGGATTGAAGAACAAGCCCCGAACTGAGAGAGTGGGTAAAAGAGTGATAACTCGTATTTTGTTTGGGAGGAAAACAATAACAGTGCTCCCTTACCTTTGACCGACTAATCGTGCGCCTGCTATAGTTGGCCTATTTCCATTGTGACAGATTTGCAAGTGTCGGCTATATCTTAACAATAGTTTCAAACAATGTCGTCTCCAGAACTAATAGCCGTGGACCAAATAAAAGTACAGAAAGTTCATGGACACGCCACTTTGGCAGCAATGCAATTTGTCTCAGGAGGATGTGCTGGCAAGTATTATATTCTTGTCTCTTTCTGCACATCACCTTTCATTCCTCTTTTGTCGTCACACTCACACTGCTACCGGGTTGTTACCCAGTGTCGTGGTTTTCTATTTTTGTCTTGCGCTGTTCTGGTGGCTTGTGTGATTGTTATCTTTGCTCTTTCACAGGATTCTACTACGCCATCTAACCATCTTTTCCGTGGTCTTCCTCTTGCCTTCTTTCCCGATGTTCTGTTGTAGAAGACTGTATACTGTGGAGTTTGGATGCATTCTTATTAAGTGGCCAAACCACTTCATTCTTTGTTTCTCTATGTAATTCAAGCACGGTTTTGTGCCAACTTTCTTTCTTATGCTGATGTTGGTGATTCTGTCTTTTCTTGTGTTGTTCGTAACTTTTCGCAGGCAACGCATTTCACATGTAACCTTTCATTTATCATCTTTAAAGTGAAGGCACGTTCTGGCGTGTTTATTGAACGTATTGATTAGTCTTTAACACAATCACAATAACAACAGAACTAATTGAACTTTACTAAACTCTAGACATACACCTATAATACGTACTTAGTATCGTTTAGCAGATAGCAAAGTGTACGTTTGTTTGGGATTGACGTAGCTCAATGTCTAAATTCTAAATACATACACATAATTAATGATAATCGTTCTCGCAGATATTATAATTATACCTGCCCTACTTACCTACTAATGATACATTCTTATTTTTTTAATTCCAAACTATGTCAGTTACATGATCATATCCCCATTAACTGTAGTGTGTCGTAATCCAGTCAACAGATGGTTGCACAGTGACTACAGTATTTGCTCATTATCTAAGGTCTCCTTTTTAGAAAATTTGAAAAACAGCAGGACATAACTTGTAATACCTTTTCAAATTCCTGCTCTTCTAGAGCAGTAACAACAGATCCATGAAAGACGGAACGCGAGAGAGAGAGATCCATGAAAGACATTTGATGTTAGACATAATCTACTCCTGTTGCTAGAGAACAGATCCATGAAAGACATTTGATGTTAGACATAATCTACTCCTGTTGCTAGAGAACAGATCCATGAAAGACATTTGATGTTAGATATAATCTACTAATGCTGTTGCCTACTGCTTTGAACTTTGCAAAACATGCATTAGTCTATCTATCTTTTCCCTAATCCTGTTTGCTTTTCAGTATCAGGTCGAGAAAGGAGACACCTGGAGTGAGCCTCTCTATGCACCTTGTCTTTCTCTTCTCCAATTCTGATTTGCCTCACAGCTTCAGGGTAAGAAGAGTTTTCTAGCATTGGCTTTTGTGTGTGTTTCATAAATAGTGTCTTTCGTCATCTGTTATCTCTGAGGTCCACCTTTTGTGTGGCCAGCCTTTTGCTTTGTATTCAGTGTATATATTTTTTTTTATGTCCATGGTCATTTCTTTTCAAACTATTTCTGTATGTTACGTTATCATCAGCAAAGTTTAACTCTTTCCACGTGCAGTTATTTCTCAAGTTTTAAACAGTTAAATCAAGGAGGTAAAAAAACAATTTAAAAAAAAAACATTCATAGCTACTCGTCAATAAATAAATATCTATATATATATCTTATTATATACTAATTTAAGAAAACTGGACAACCTATTAGAATAACAAGGTTAAAAAGTAGTAGAAGTAAAATAGTAGAAGTAAAACTAGAAAAACTTCTTATTGGGGAAACAACTCTAATGGAGCAGTGTACTGCGAATGACGTTCAACGGACTTCGCTCGGCGCAGTGTGTCGAAAAACATGGAAAGAGTTAATGCCCATCCAAGTCTGGCTAGTATTGTATCTGGTAGATTGCCATATAAGGTGAAGTTTTTGTTGTTACTGTGCAGTCTAGAGTCCTTACTAAGTTTAGGGAGTAAACGTAAACAGCAATAAAACCAATCATCAAGCACTTGTGTTAACAACATGAAAAGTGTATTAACATTCACCAAATATACAAAAGATAAGATTTGTTAAGTGCTACATAAATTTATCATTATTTTGTATGGAATGAAAACAGGGACAATGAAAAACATATGGAGAGAAAGCTTGTGAAATGTAGATATACAGAAGAATAAGGCAAGTTTTATTGGAAAGAAAAATACTATAGTCTGTCCATTAATTCGTGAGCACGTTTGAAATTGATTTTCTCGAAAACTACCTGTTGGATCTCAGTGATATTTTGCATGCAGCCTTAGAATATCCATGACGCTAAAATAAAGCTAACCAGTAGTCCGTAGATGTTACAGGATTTTGCACATCGGCAAATTCCTTTGATCTTTATGACAATTCAAATACGGGGCTCAAATTTTAGATTTTACAGTACCCCTAGAATTTGTCCATGTCAATTCTATTCATAGGTGTATCTCCATATTAACTTGATAGGTCAAGTAATTAAGTGTGTTGCCCTTTATGTGCAATCGTGAACTTGGATACAATATGCAACAGTTAGTCCTCCCTTCGGTCACCATTAGACCCCAGGGTGTCTTAACTTCACCACAAATTGTATGATGGTAGACGCATTTGGATATGGAAATGTATACGTTGCTATTTCTCAGTCTGTAATAAAAATATGATTTGTATCATCCCGAACCTGACGATTCCATGAGGTTGATAATTGTTACTGGCTGGACAAATTGTAATCCATCTCGGTGCCAGTACTCGTCTTCCTCTCGGAGCACATGTTCAACACACTTCTTCCAGAACTGCATGTCTATCATTGAGAAGGACTCACGTGTCATAACTTCAACATCACACATTTTAAACGTCCTGTTCTGTTCGGCAACTTGCCCTTTTACTTTAGCCCAGACAAGCTCTATCGGATTGAGGTGAGCATGATATGGAGGTAGTCGCAAAGACGTGTGGCGTATTCCGCAATGATTTTGTCAATATGAAACACCTTTGTCTTATTTGTCATCCTCACCAGGTGCAACAACTCGGGTTTCAAATATGTATCATCGAAGCTGACATTTTCCTTAGCAAGCCAAGTCCTAATTTGATCTTTTGTATTTGATGCAGTTAGTACTTTGTCTTCCGCTGATACTGCGTTGTGATAGGATGCAATATCCATTACCAAGCATGATGGTCTGTTTAGAATTGGAAGTAGATCTTTCTCCATCCAGTGCCTGAAAATATGTCCATTCATTTCTGTGTGGTAGTCCTACCGTCGGTACTTTTGATTGGAAAATAAGTCCAGCGTCATGGACAAGACCTTCTTCACTACTTCCTGCATGTGTTAGTATAATACGCTGGCCTTTGCTGCTTGGTATTTTTTTTTTTCTGTTCACCGTCTACTGATTGCCATTCTTTAGCATTGGTGTGGTGAGCATTGACCCAGGATTCGTCTAAATATACAATATCATAGCATTGCCTCCGCCGCTCACGGATCTGCCTCAGGTATTTACTTCGGGCAGCAATTAAATGTGGCTTTTCACAATAATATTCCTGCCGCCTATAGTTTTTCTGAAGGTGAAGCCGGCTCTTACAATTTTTCATAGAGTACTTTTAGAAATGTCTATGCTGCAATCTGATTGCAGTTTTAATTTCAGTTTCCTGAGAGTAACAAGTTGATTTGTCGCAAACATTTTCAAGAGCTCCGTCTTATGACATCTATGTCAAAGTCGTCAATTGTTCTTTTCTTCCTTGCTTGACATTAGTGCACTTTGTGTCCTGTTTAATCCATCGGAAAAGGATTCTCTATTCAGACCAAGCGCCAGTTGCGTTCGTTTTTCAGGGTTATGAATATCGCAATATAGATGACCTCTCTTAGATTCCCTACGGAAGTGTTGGTATAGTAAAACTGTAACCTTCTGCATTGTTATAAATGTGCACTTCAGACTCATTATGAATGTGATATCAATGTCAGTTTTGATAAGCCAACAAATATGATACAATAGCTTCATACAAATAGCGAGATACGCCTATAACTATACAATGGTATCCCAATTATAACGTCATATGCTTTCCGCTTTCAAAGTCGACTGGGTTAGGTGCACGGAATTCGTGAAACTCACGATATTTCAATGTTACCATAATGTATTTTTAGAACAACGTCTCTGTGTACCGTAGATCTGTTACTATTGTGTACAATCCGGTGAGGTTGATTTTAATATAACCTGAAGAAGAAATATTTCAAACTACATCAAATTTTCTTGGAAAAAAAATATTCTCTAGCGTCATGGATATTCTAAGGCTGCTTGCAAAAATCACTGAGATCCAACAGGTAGTTTTCGAGAAAATCAATTTCAAACGTGCTCCACGAATTAATGGACAGACTATAATAAGCAAGTACTTCAAAAAATTAAGAGTAAAAAAAGAACGGCTCAAAGAGAAAGAAATTAGACAAATGATGTATATTGATCATATTAACCGCCTGTGTGGTGCCGGGGCCTGCAAGGGAAGCAAAGAATAGTACCACTGCGACCTACAAGGCATGTCATAAGAGGTGACTGAGGTAGGACCTAGGGAAGCAACCCAAGTAAATAAAAAACATCATCGCAGAAATCTCATGTGCTGGCCTACTTGTAGTCGCATAACTGGCACAATGTATAATTGCTCTTAGGCTCAGATCACATACAAATCACACAGGGTGGTTAACATGTGGTTGATATGGAGCGTTCAAAGAAGATCGTATTAACAGACTTGATACTGTTTAAAAAACCATTTTGAAAGGGAAGTTAGAATACATTAGAGCAAGGGGAAGACACAGATACAATTGGGAGGAAAACATCAGAAAATGTACATTAAAAAGTCTGACAGGGTGTATGGTCGGGGCAAAAGACATAACTTGTTTGAGAGTCATTACATCCAAGCTTTGATGCAGAGACTGTAAATGAGATATTTATATAAATATAATTGCAATTTTTTTCTGTGTAGGTGTGTCCTAACTTCAAACATTGGAATGTTGCATTGCTTGGCTAGTTTGTCTTTCAATTATCTACTTAGGTTTCATTGAGGTTTCTATCATGAATCCTTTGGATTTGATTAAAACAAGATTTCAAATACACAGGGCATAGATGATCCGAACAGATACACTTCTCTTGCTGACTGTTTCCATAGATGTACAGGCAGGAAGGGTGAGTAGACTTGATACTAATATGCTAGTCTACAGAGTGACTCAGTTAAGTGACCTGACATTTCTAATTTTTAAAAATTTTATAATACTGATTATGAAGCATTTGATGTTCTTCAAGAGTGAAATATTGAAGTAACATTTTAACATAGCATGTCTGCAAAATGTGTTCATGTATCTTGGGCCTGATCTTTGGTATATACACTGGTCAGTTTGGGTAAGTTTCATTTTTTAGAGATGTGCTTGTAGTCTTAGAGTGTCTTATGTGGATCCTATAGATAGTTTACTGAGTTATGTCTAGCTTTAGCATTGGGTCTTGGTGGTAATCACTGCCTGTTCTCTGATTTCATTCACATTTGTATTTTTCTTTGACAAGCGTTTTGTCAGTGAGACTCTATAGTAGAGTTGTTCCCTTTTGTTGCGTTCTCTTGCAAGTCTGTCGGCAGCATGATTTACCACAATAACGCAGTGAGAAGAAATACACTGCATTATTTAGGCATTCTCTGAATGTTCTTGATCGAAGATCTTCAGGTTTGTTTGGGATAGTCTGGAGAGCTGACATGCACTGCAAAGCTATTTGAGTCTTTGATCCTCAAGTATGATTGTCTATAGTTCTGTCCTGTAGTTTTAAAAAAAAATTGTACTCTAGCAGAAGTAGTGAGTTATATTTTTAGGTTGTTTAGTATTTGTATATGTAGCACTACTATTCTTCCTTTCCTGACTACATCTTCTGACGATTCTTCATTGAAAGCATGGATGTTTTCTGCTGTAAGCGGAGGTATTGGTTGTTGAGGAGATTGTTTTATTTTTAGAACAGTGGTAGTATCTCTAGTGCTGTTCTAAATTTCTGCTATTTTAAGGTGTATACTGTCATTCACCTTAGTTGCTTTTTTAGAAAACTTCTTCATTTGCAGGCAACAATTTTCTTGATAGGTGGTTGAAACTTGGTCTTTTAAATCCATTTGTGGTTAGTTTTATATTGTTTTTTCGTGGAGTGATGTTTCAGTCATGATTATGATTTTTTCATACCTATGATCATTCAAGAATAGAACATTGAAGTATCACTGAGACATCAGAGGTCATTCAAGTATAGGACAATGAAGTAGTATTCAAACATTGCAGGTTATTCAAGAATGGGATGTCCCCTACCATTACCCTGGATAATTGAGACCGCTGTTTGTAGATTAGAATATACACATACAGTTTTCTAGATAGTCTTTATCATTGTCATTTGATGAGAGAAAAGTTTCACTCTAGTGGGGTAATTGATATTCTGTGCCTACAACAATTTCACCAGGCCTACCACAAGGATCCTCACTATCTCCAGTACTATTCAATGTGTTGTACATAATGATTATGAAATAGCAACTATCTAGTGTAGCACATATCTTATCCAGAACCGTCTCACCATGACGACATAACAAGGAAAGATTGAAAAGTGGTCATGTTAAAGTAAACACAAATTGTTGCCGGAACGAGCATGTGATGTACAGTAGGCATTGAGAAGACTATCATGCATCTCAGAAATTCTTATGTGCTGGGCCTACAGGCTGTAGGCACCTAATTGGGACACAACTTACTCATGCTGTCTAGTGCAAATCACACACAGATCACAAACAGTGGTTAACAAGTGGTTGATAGAGTGAACATAGTTTTTAGTCTTCATAAACAAAGATAATTTTCCTTCTTCTTTCAGGGCTCTTTCTTTCTACAAAGGAATTCTTCCACCATTATTAGCAGAGACACCCAAACGAGCTGTCAAGTTTTTTACCTTTGAGCGGTACAAGAGCCTATTTTCCTATGAGGATTACTTATATCAACCATTCGTGAGCTTATAACAAATAAAAACAAAATTATTTATGTTTCATGTTCAATCATAATAAATTGGTTGTCGGTGGAAACAATGGTTGATGTATACTTTGTTTCAGGATTAATCCATCTTAATAATTTTCAGAATTCCTATTGCTGCTCTGCTATTTCTAGATGATCTATCCTGTTCATTTTAATTATTGACCATTATTTACATCTGGTATATAAAATACAGGAATTTATTTCCCATTTTAATAGGGTATTATTTGGGAAGGGGTCCCAATAAATGTTAACGTGGTCAACTACTGCAACCATCATTCCTCTTGGAAGAGAATGTAGAGATTGAAGGCTGAACTCACAATTAAGCAGCTTATAGAAGATAATGCAAGTGATGATGTTGTTTATACTGATGGACTTGTGCACCACGATGAGAAGTCAGGCTGGGGTTTCTTGGCTAGCATGCATGTTAGGGTTGTTGCAGAACGAAGTGGAACTACAGGGCTACTTTCATTATAAGGAAGAAAGTTGAGGTCATTACTGCTGCCCTCCATTGGCTTGCTAGGACTTTGTTTACTTTGGCCGTTGTTATTCTGACTCTCAGTCGATGCTTCGGAAGGACCAGAATGGCAGGTTGCAGTATGAGTGGCTGTCGTCTATAGAGGTTTACAACCTCCAGAGACTTGCTTGGATCTACTGTCCTGGACATGTGGGTGTTCGCGGCAATGGAAGAGCATTTGTTGGGGAGTTTAAGATGGATAAGGGGGATGTTCTTTGGTATTTGGGCAACTTACTGTTGGATGAGGACACTAAAATTGACGTTGAATAAATCCAGTGATTTGCAGAGTTTTAAATTACACGTTGTAGAAGTACAACTGGACGCTTGTGGGGTAGAGAGAGGAATGGGTTTAACTAGCAAGCCACATGAACCATCAATATGCATACCCTTCGTCATCTGTTAGGGAAACTGAGCAGTTATGGGTCTGTCGGAGTGCTGTGACGTCAGTTCAGTAACCAATAACCAATTTCTATATTGATGTTTAGGTTATATTAATAAACTTAATTTGATATTTGTATGCACATTTTGAGATGTTACAGAATACATTAAAATGTAAAAAAAATAATTGATATTTGTCAAGTTAGTCATGCCTCCAAATTTACTTCCTAAAACAAACTTGTAAAACTGTAGCATTTCAGCATATATGCTAAGAGCGAACCTATCTAAGATGTTGTGACAATCATTTATCTGATCTGATTTAAAACAGGTATTACTGCACTCAAGTACATCTTCTAAATACTGCAACAATTGTAACTGTAACTGTTAACTCATAAATTATAATTGATCCAGTGCACATCAAATATTTGTTTTGTTTCCATCATATAATATTTCTGATTGCAGGTATTAGTTATAGCTGGATTTTTTGCTGGACTCACAGAGGCTGTGGTCATTAATCCATTTGAGGTTGTCAAGGTAAAACTGCAAGCAGAAAGAGGCAAATTTAGTGAGGTTAGATATTTTTATCTTTAACTTTGCTGTAACTTTGTTTAACTCTAATTCTACCAAGCGTCACACACTGAATCTGTTTTGTTTCTTCAGTAAAATTAGTTCAAAAATTAAATTAATACATTCCAACTATTTGCTGTTTTTTAATTTTCCACAGGAGGATGTGTTTTATTCACGAGGGTTCTTCTTCTTTGCGTTCGTTCTTTACGACCAATTGTAATCACTCTTTGTGATATGTTTGATCTTTGCCAAGAACGGTATACGTTGCACATTGATTTGGTAAGCCCCTAAACGCATAGACTTCTATACGTTTAGGACACATGCATCCGATTTCCGCCAAACCTCCTTAGACGCCTCTTCGACATGCGTGGCAGGTAACAGTGGTTCTATTCTTTACACCCCAAATTTGGGCCCGGTAACCACTCGGGCGTCACGAGGGTTGAAATCCCTAATCTCTTTGTTTGATCAAAAGAATTAGGTAGAGCTATAATTTTATTCAGATATTTCATGTTGGTTTTATGAAGTGAGATAGAGGATTAAACTATTCTCATCATCTTTTATATTGCTGGCTGACATAGACAATCAGGGATCTTCACATATGCTTGTCCTTAGTACAGGCTAGTAGTTCAGATATTGACACTCTTCCATTCCATGAAGCTAGACTGTCCAGAATCTTCTTTGTCTGTCATCCTCTGTCTTGTCCCATTTTACATAAATTTAACAAATGTTGGCATAAATGGACAGCAAACCTCTTGTCAGTTTCATGTATGTGAGCTCCACAATATGTTTATAAATGATGGCATAGTTAGCATTGCAGGACTCAAGTGTTCAACCATTCCCAATAATAAATGTGGCTTTAGGAAATGGTACAATATTGGTGTGTATCACATAAGCACATATTGCATTGCTAACAGCTACACCAGATGGTGCCAAAGAACATTGACTTTTACGCAACTGTGAACCAAGAAGATTTGCACAAAAATCTTATCCCATCTTTAAGCCAATATGAGAAAACTGAATGTGTCTCAGGATCAGATTGAAGAAGGAAGAGATGCCATTGCAAGATTTTTTAGACTATCAAATTATGGGAATGAAAAGTTATGACAGGTTTTAGCCTTTCAGATACAAAGGGTCATAGCAAGATAGTAGGGATGGATTGTAGTTGATAGTAGTGTTGATAGTATCTGCTTCACATATTTCTTTTCATTGATAAATCTCCTTTAGGAGACAAGTATTAATGATATAAAGGAAAACAGCAGTAAAACTATATAGTAGTAGTGAAATACGTAAAAACAAAGTACTGTAGTACTTTTAAAACTCACGCGTATATTCATGTGCTTCTGAATACTGTCTCTTCCCATTCTCCATAATATATGTGTATATGTTAAATGTATATATGTAAATGTATATTTGATTATTATTGTTTTATCTTTTTTTTTCATTTCTAGTTTTTCACATTTATTTTGTTTTTCGTCACATATTTTCATTTTAGGACCGTTAGGCATTTATTGTCTGTATATGTTATGTCTGCCATATAAGAAGTCTGAATTTCTTTGCTTCTTTTATATCTTTTGCTTGATAAAGGCATGTTGGTCGAAATGTCACTCTATATTGTTTTTGTACTTTGTAAAAGTACAGTACTTTGTTTTTACATGTTTCGCTTTAGGAGACAACAGAGGAAGGAAGAATTTCATGGTAATTTTCACCTGACTAAATTTTTGTTCTAATAGAGCTGTTACCTATTGATTTCCTCAGAAAGATGTTTTAAGGAATATACAACTTCTACAGCTATTTTTGTTTCCAGCAATCTAGTACAGTGCGGACAGCTAAAGAGATTATAGCTAAAGATGGGTTTGGTACTAAGGGACTTAACAAAGGATTAACTGCAACAATGGGTCGTCATGGAGTGTTCAGCATGATGTACTTTGGCTTCTATCATAATGTCAGGGGTCTCGTACCTGTGCAGCAGGTACTTTTTGTGATATTTGTCATTGTAAACTACTTACTTGAAGCAAGTTCTGATCAAATGGTACAGTCAGCTTAGAAAACATTAGATAACATATTCCAAAATGGAACCTTTTTATATTGTATGTTAACTATTCACTTTACATTTAAGCAGGCCTCTTTAAAATCAGAGGCATTTGGAACCAAAAACAAATACTTTATTTTTTTTGTGAAAGAACACAATAGAAAGTAGAATAAATCAGAGGATAGTTTCAGGTAGATGGTAAAAACTTGAAGTAAAGGAAAACAGCTTCAGGTAGAGTGGGTTCTCCAAATATACAGGGTAATAAATATATGATCTCGTTCTGAGTTCTCCCATGGAATACACACATCATGTCATGCACAGACACCTTTCCACTGCTCAATTCATTTTTTGTCCTTCTATCTTTTGATCCTGCTCAGTCTGCCCGATAGAAGTCAGAATTCATTCTGAAGTACCATTCCACCCTCCATCTTAGATTGCAATGCTGAGTTCTTAACATGTTGCAGTACACAATAAATCATTGGTTGTATAATTTGACTGTTAAGGTGCTGTTACTTGATCCATAAAAGCGATCCAGGTAAATCATAAAATGAAAGTGTGACCAAAGAACAGAAGAATAATATAGTATCAGGATTTAAAATAAAATATGGTTGTTTTCTCATTTCCAATAATAATGCATCTATTTCAGTAGTTTTAGCTTTGATTTTGCATGTATCAATATTGGTTATTGGTTACTGAACTGACGTCGCAGCACTCCGGGCAGATCCATAGATGCTATCAATGCATCATTTGTTAAACTATTATTATATATTTATATATTAACTGTTTATATGGTTTGTAAAAATCATTGTTTCAGTATATATTTGCAGTTGTTATTTAAGAAATACAATTATCTTTCCTAGGACCCAATGAAAGATTTATTGCGTCGATTTACGATTGGCCTTGTAGCTGGGACCCTCTCCTCAATTTTGAACATCCCCTTTGATGTCGCCAAGAGCAGAATTCAGGGACCACAACCTATACCAGGACAGATTAAATACAAGGGCTGTTTCCAGACTATTGGGTTAATCTATAAGGAAGAGGGTGAGCTGTTGCAAGTTTTATGTGTATAATTTTTAAACTATATTTTGTGTTCTTGAAAGTTGCAACTGATTTGTGTGTTTTGATAAACTTTTTGTGTATTCTTAATTATTGGTAAATATTTTGTGTGTTCTTAATTATTGGTAAATATTTTGTGTGTTCTTAATTATTGGCAAATATTTCGTGTGTTCTTAATTATTGGTAAATATTTTGTGTGTTCTTAATTATTGGTAAATATTTTGTGTGTTCTTAATTATCGGTACATATTTTGTACATTTTGGGAAAAACATATTTTGTGTATTCTTAATTATTGATAAATATTTTGTGCGTTTTGGAAACATATTTTGTGTATTCTCAGTTGTTGATATTTAGTACTATTTTTATAATTGACAAGTGTTTGTGTGTTCATGAAGGTGAACAACTATTTTATGTGTTTTGAGAAGTAGTTTGTGAGTTTTGGTAATTATGTGTCCTGACATTTAGCTGTATTTTGTGTGTTCTTGATAGTTATCAAGACAGTTGACAGTTTGAGTTGTTGTTAGTTGTCAAATAATGAAATTCTTTTAGATTTGTCTGGTTTCTGATTCCTTTTCTAGACTAAAGCTAGGATGTTGAAGTTGTGAGCAAACTTGAGAACTTTATTTGTTCTGACCTAGAGTGATGTGTCACATTCACAATGGGGGACTGCCTAGAGTAGTTGATAGTAGCTCGGCCTGCTAGCTGTGAGACGCTCATAGCTCGGGTTCGAACCTACTGTCCGGCATTTGTTCGAGTTTCCTGGTCTTACTCAGGACGATAACGTGAGTACCTCTGAAGTCGGAGAAAATCTGCCTGTATGGCGAGGAATACTAATTACGAGTACATTGAGCACACGGCTGCCAGTGTAAAGAAATTTACAATGTGCACGCTGCTGCCATTGTAAGAAATTGGAAAAACGGATTTTCACGCAAAAATCAGTTTCAGAGATGAAACTTCGTCTGAGTTGAAAGGGACGAAAAAAAAAAAAACATTCACAATTATAAATGTATCAAAAATATAATTGATAGAAAAGTTTGGTAATATCTGAGAGAAATCTGTTACATAATATGATGTGATTTTTAGTTTAGTTCAGTTTGTTCCTTTCGTGCCAAAGGCGCACATAGGGCAGAGGTTTTAGATCTCCATGTGATGCGGTTCATTGCTAGCAGTTGGAGATCTCGTATGGTTTTACATCCCAATATTGTTTAATACATTTACTACCAGCAGTCAGTGAGAGTTTGCTAAGATTTAAATAATGGCCACAGACTGTTCTTAATGTTATGTATAGTTTCATGGTAAAATTAATTATTCAGCTGACATCGGTAATCATCTCACCCTTCCTCTCTAACTTTCTTTCTAAATACTGTGTCTCTGTTCTTATCAACCACCAAATAAAGTTATTTCGATTCATATAATGTCATGTATAGAATCCACACTGATATTTATTTTCTTATTGATTTTACATAAGATCCAAAGTTTACATAAGTTTACTTTCTTGCAGGATTGTTCTTTGAAGAGTGATCTTAGGTCTTCCACGTTTTCTTTTTCCAACTGGTGACCACATAAAGACTTGTTGATTTAGTCTCTTTTCATCTGATCTAAGAACATGACCTAAATATTTCCACCTTCATTTCCTTATAATATTTGATACGGATTGCTACTGTGTTCTATCTCTCACTGCGTTGTTGGAAACGAAATCACTTCATTTTACTTTTAATAATTTTCGTATACATTTATTCTCAAAGCTTATGAGTTTTGTTTGTTGATTTCAACTTTCACAACCGTAGGTCAGTACAGGAATCACACATGACCTAAACAATTTAATTTTTGTACATATACTAAGGTCTTGAGACTGCCAGATATTTGTTAACTTAGCGAAGGCACTAGCTGCTATAGCAATACAAAAGTTTATTTCTTTCATCGTGTCTCCGTTGTTTGACACTTTACTACCCAAATATGTAAAATATTTAACTTTCTCCAGTGTTTGGCCATTTATTATGATGTTGTCTGTCGAGTTGTGATGTCCATAATTTTGTCTTGGCAGAATTAATCTGGAGACCAACCTGTTCTGCAAGTGTGCATAGATTGCTCGTTAGTTTGTGGGTTGCTTGTGTGGTTGAATTCAATATCGCCATGTCATCGATGTGATTAGAAAATATATATTTGTTTAGGCTTACTTAAGAGCAAAAACATAATCCAAAAGAGATGCTGTAGATGGATCACACATGTGATACTAATGGAGACTAACTCATCATGAAAACTGCACTGAGATGGACACCAGAGGTTAAACAAAAACATGGAAGACCCAAGACAGCCTGAAGAAGAACAATAGAACAAGAACTGAAAGAAATGAATCATAGCTGGATCACAATACAGAGAATCACCAAGAACAGAGAAGAATGGTGTACATTTGTTGCTGCCATAAGCCTAAGGGATGTCACAGGTGAGAGAGAGAGAGATAAAAATAATAGGAAACATAGAAGAAACAATTTGAACTCGGGGAAAATAAATATCAGTGTGTATTCTAGTTTGGGTTTAGGAGGGTAAGAGCTGCACAGACGCAATATTTACACTAAGACAGATCTGCGAACAAACAATTGAATACAATCAAAGTAAACAGCTTATATTTATAGACCAAGAAAAGGCATTTGATAGAGTAAACAGGTGCAAACTATGGAAGATCCTTGAAGAATATGGCGTCCAAGGACAACTATTAGGTAACATCATGGCCTTATATCAAGATAGCCAGAGTACAGTAAGAACTACAGAAGGAATGACCGACTGGTTCTCCATTACATCAGGTGTTAGACAAGGTTGTGTCCTTTCACCACTACTCTTTATCGCATATATGGATAAAATAACTCAAGAGTCGAATTCAGATAATGATGAAATAAATGAACTGCTTTTTGCAGATGATCAGTGCCTGATACATCAAAATGAACAAGATCTACAACATCATATTGACACTTTGAACAATAATTGTGTGAAACATGACATGAAAATCAACAACACTAAAACACAAATAATGAATATGGGAAGAAAACATAATAATCTAGACATCCATGTCAATGTGACTAAAATAAACCAAGTGAAAGAATTCAAATACTTAGGAAGCATATTCACAGAAGACGGAAAACTAGATAGAGAGATAGAGGCTAGAGTACAAAAGCAAATGCTGTAACCTACCAGCTAGCCCCATTGTTAAGGCACCCAAAAATTTCACAGGCAGCTAAGAAACAAATGATCAACAGCATTTTTATACCTACTTTGTGTTACCAGAGCCAAACATGGACATTGAGCAAAGCGCAGTCACAAAAATAACTACATGTGAAATCGTTGCCTGAGAAAAAGTTACCAACAACACAAGAAAAGACAGAATCACCAACATCAGCATAAGAAAGAAAGTTGGCACAAAACCGTGCTTGAATTATATAGATAAACAAAGAATGAAGTGGTTTGGCCACTTAATAAGAATGCATCCAAACTCCACAGTATACAGAGTCTTCTACAACAGAACATCGGGAAAGAAGGCAAGAGGAAGACCACGAGAAAGATGGTTAGATGGCGTAGCAGAATCCTGTGAAAGAGCAAAGATAACAATCACACAAGCCACCAGAACAGCGCAAGACAAAAACAGAAAACCACGACACTGGGCAACAACCCGGTAGCAGTGTGACGACAAAAGAAAGAAGATTCTATACATGACATTATATGAATCAAAATAACTTTATTTGGTGGTTGATAAGAATAGAGACACAGTATTTAGAACAGAAAGTTAAAGAGAAAGGGTGAGATGATAACCAATGTCAGCTGAATAATTAATTTTACCATGAAACTATACATAACATTAAGAGCAGTCTGTGGCCATTATTTAAATCTTAGCAAACTCTCACTGACTGCTGGTAGTAAATGTATTAAACAATATTTAGAATTCTACAAAAGATTTTGTTTTTATTAGTCTTAATTTGTCAACTGAATCTATTTTTCAGATACTTTGCCTTGTATAAAGGATTAGTTCCTAAAGTGTTACGTCTTGGTCCAGGTAGGTACTTAGATAGAGAATAATACAACCTATGTTTACATGTATGGTGATGTTCTTGTTCAAAATATACTAAAGTGTCAAGCTGTTGGGAATAAGTGCAGGGTCACAAGTGAATAAGGACTATCAAATATTGTGAATAAATGAAAGAGCAATTGTGAATAAATGATCAATCATTTGTGAATAAGCATGAGAACAGTTGCTTCTAAATGAAAAATAAGTTATGAATAAGTACAAGGTCAGTTGTGAATAAGAGCCAATGAAGAACTGTAATGGTGGGTTTAAAACAGAATTAATTTTGTTCCAATTTGTTTCTAACAATTTTAAAATACCATACACATAGTGGAGATATTATCAAGGCAAATGTAATATTTAAAGTGCACCTTAGACTAGTGGGAACACAAAATGAAAGAAATTAAAGACCTAGAAACGCTTAAAACCTAGCGGTGCAGGACTAACCTGTGTAGACCATAAAGAAAACGACCAGAGATAGGGAAAAGGGACGAACAACAGTTGAGGCCCTATGCTCCTCGAGGAACGGAGAGGAATAAAAAGAAGAAACCTCTATTTCAGCTACAACAGAATAACTCTGTGAGTACATCAAATTGAATAAACAATCTTTTTGCATATTTGGTATGTTGTTCTTTTCCGGCTGTACCAATATAAAGAGAGCATATAAGCATTTACATTGTTCTGTTTTACTTTTGTTTCAGGTGGTGCAATATTGCTTATTGTCTATGAGTCAGTGTTTGACTTCCTACAGATTAACTTCTAAATTTAGACATCTGTGAGATTGGGAATTCGAAGAAGTTTCTGTTTTTTCTTTATTAGAAAACAGCAGATTTTAACATTGTTTTAGCTTGCAAATTTTATAATAGGATAGACCCACTACCAGGCAACCCTTGCATAGGTAATCTATGCTATTTTCTATTCTGATATTCTAGTTTCTGTTTACAGCAGACCTAAAACTATTTTTAGATACCCAATTAGACAATGTGGTAATGGCCTAGTACTATTTGTATCTTATTAGAACTGATATTTGTTTCCATAATAGGTCAAAGTTTGTAGGATCAAAGCTTACATGTCACTTCTGTAACCTACAGATAGACATGGGGAAAATCTATAGAGTATTTGTTCCTTTTTTTAATCCATCTTTTATATTTCAATTTTGTGCAACATTTTCTCAGAGATCTTGTGTGACTTGTGCACATTTTTAAAAGTCCTATTCTTGATAAAGATCTTTGAATAGAGACATTTATTTTGTTTGAGCTTTATAAAGCTGCTTTACTGTTTTTGAACAAAAATAACTTTATAAATCCTTGTGAGCAAAACTATTCAACAATCCCGGTGAACAAACTAGTTATCTGAGCATAGATTCAAATTATGTTAATTTATTAAGTAGTGACAAATGCAAGGAAGACTATTTTGTTTTTCTGTCAAGCAGAACTGAGTTGCTACACAATGAATTTATGATATATTTCAATACACTTTATTCTTATAGTGCACTCAACTTCTTTATTGAGTGTTATAATGTATTAAATAATGGATACATGCATCTGTGGTTTATAAAATATATATTTCAATTGTTATCTTCCTTCCTTCCTGCATTCAATCGCTATGAATTTAGGCATGGTCAGGGCACCTGGTAAGGCGCTTCTCATTTTTGTGGGAAGACCTGCTTTCCTTATTATCAGTGTCTCCTGCTATACAGGCGTGTCTTCTCTAACTTTAAGAGGTATTTGTTTTCCTATTTGCTATTGGTCCTTGCTTATGTTTTCATGAGGACGAATTAAAACAAAAGAAAATTTTTTTTTCAGTTATCAGAATGACTTTGTTTAACCACAGCCAACTCTAGATAACTAGGCCAGACAATTGAGGGAAACGCCTAACCTAGATCAGAACGGGGAGGGGCTGGAATTTATATTGTTTGATAGAACACTGCACGCTTTTGCAATTTTACTCAATTCTGTGAGTCTATGGTTATTTATTGGTAAAAATATTCATAATATTGATGTTTCTTATTGTTAAACTTAACTTGTTGCATAATATAACTTCGATTTAGCATTTTGTGTTGATTTTAAAATGAATTCATCTATATACAAAAATACTGGAATGCGAGGTCACATGATGTAGTTGTGGTCTGATTTTCCATAATTCTTACCTGAGTCCAAAGGTCCATAAGTTTATAGTTGGCTCTGCTTTAACACTCTATTGGTCTATTTGTGACATAATATGTTATGTATGAGAATATATGTGTTCTGTATTTTTTATAGAACAAATATATATTTTAATATATTAGTCTTGTTTTATTGGAATAATATTCAATTTAATATTTTTAGATAATCATATAATTGTTTCAATACATTGTGATTTAATTCAATATTTTTTACTAATATTTGTTATATTCAAGGACTACAGTTCATGCATTGTTACACTTACACTTTTTATTGTCATTTTTGCTTCAATTAATACTTTTTTTGGGTTTGTTTTGTCTATTTATTTGGTTGTTATAACAATCAATGAAAGCAGTTACCACTCCCTCTCTTCATTTTAATGTCAGTAGCTGTAGTAGACAAGACATCGATGGTATAAGTGAAGAAGTTCAAGTAATAGTTGTAGACAATACATCAATGGTATTAATGAAGTTCAAGTAATAGTTGTAGACAAGACATCAATGGTATTAGTGAAGTTCAAGTAATAGTTGTAGACAAGACATCAATGGTATAAGTGAAGTTCAAGTAATAGTTGTAGACAAGACATCAATGGTATTAGTGAAGTTCAAGTAATAGTTGTAGACAAGACATCAATGGTATTAGTGAAGTTCAAGTAATAGTTGTAGACATCGATGGTATAAGTGAAGTTCAAGTAATAGTTGTAGACAATACATCAATGGTATTAATGAAGTTCAAGTAATAGTTGTAGACAAGACATCAATGGTATAAGTGAAGTTCAAGTAATAGTTGTAGACAAGACATCAATGGTATTAGTGAAGTTCAAGTAATAGTTGTAGACATCGATGGTATAAGTGAAGTTCAAGTAATAGTTGTAGACAAGACATCAATGGTATTAGTGAAGTTCAAGTAATAGTTGTAGACATCGATGGTATAAGTGAAGAAGTTCAATAATAGTTGCTAGACAAGACATCGATGGTAGAAGTGAATTTAAGTTTGTTTTTTTTCTTTTTTCTTTCATCCGTTTCAACTCAGACGAGTTTCATCTCTGAAACTGATTTTTCAGTAAAATCCGTTTTTTCAATTTCTTACAATGGCAGCAGCGTGCACATTGTAAATTACTTTTACACTGGCAGCCGTGTCTCAATGTACTGTAATTATTATTCTAGCCATACAGGCAGATTTTCTTCCGATTCAGAGTACTCACGTTATCGTCCTGAGTAAGACCAGGGACTCAACAAATGCCGGACAGTAGGTCTCGAACCTGAGCTATAGGCGTCTACCTAGCAGGCCAGTAGCTACTATCATACTCTAGGCAGTCCCTGAATTCTAAGGAATAGTTGTAGACTAGACATCAATAGTATTAGTGAAGTCAAATAAATAGTTGTAGACAAAGGCATCGATGGTATAAGTGAAGTTACTAATAGTTGTAGACAAGACATCAATGGTAAGTGAAGTTCAAGTAATATTGTAGACAAGACATCAATGGTAGAAGTGAAGGTCAATAATAGTTGTGATAAGACATCAATGGTAGAAGTGAAGTTCAAGTAATAGTTGTAGACAATACATCAATGGTATAAGTGAAGTTCAAGTAATAGTTGTAGACAATACATCAATGGTATAAGTGAAGTTCAAGTAATAGTTGTAGACAATACATCAATGGTAGAAGTGAAGGTCAAGTAATAGTTGTAGACAAGACATCAATGGTAGAAGTGAAGTTCAAGTAATAGTTGTAGACAATACATCAATGGTATAAGTGAAGTTCAAGTAATAGTTGTAGACAAGACATCAATGGTATTAGTGAAGTTCAAGTAATAGTTGTAGACAAGACATCAATGGTATTAGTGAAGTTCAAGTATAAGTTGTAGACAAGACATCAATGATATTAGTGAGGTTCAAGTAATAGTTGTAGACATCGATGGTATAAGTGAAGAAGTTCAAGTAATAGTTGTAGACACGATACATATATGTCTTGTCTTGAAGTGAAGCTCCAACAATGGTGGTAGAGAAAGGTCCTATAATAGAAGGGGCTCCACAAAAGCTTCCAGAAGTACAGGAAAATTGTACCATTAATGTTTACCTATTGTTGAATATCGAGAGCCATGATAGAGCAGTTGTTAGCACAATTGCCTCATAGCTGTCTGGTCCTTGGATCAAATTCCACAGTGGGAGTGGAATGTTTTTTACTGTATCAGCTCTTAGGCTGACCCAGCCTCAACGAGGCATCAGAGAAACACTAGGAAATAAAGCTGGGTGTTAATGTTGACTCCATCAAGTGCCACTACTCAAAGAAATATGGGCCTCATACTGTATTGCTCAATATACCACATGGTATGAAAACTTGTTCTTTATTTTTACAGTTAGCCATCATATTCTATACCAGTGATGTCCAACATGGCAACTGAGGTCGCCAATGCACCAGTGTCATACATTCATTGTGCCCTAGTTGGCTCTGCTTGCTTTAAAAGTAATCATATTTCATGAGAAAACTGTTTCAGTTTTTTTCCTAGCACTTCCATGAACACGATCTTCCCACTTTTGCAATCTTGTTTTATTTTGTAACCATTCTATTGCCCTCTAACCTTACCCTTTTGCTTTTTCACTGGAAAAAAAGTGTCAGCATCTCAACTATATTAATATTACTATTGACATTAGTAGTGGTAGTATTGACGATCATCACATGCAACCACGCCTCCACAACCATCAGTCAGATTTGCCCCAATATATACAAATGTTGAACAGCATTCCTATATAGCATTTATATTTAATTCCAGGTGTTCATGAAATGGCTGCAGGTAGCATGACATTTATATCAGTATCATTTGTTCACTTTGTTTACTTTTTATTTCAATTTAATATCTTATTTATAACTTGTTTTTAAATATTTGCATTCTTGTCTTTGCCTCTCTCAATGAAACTTTATTTGATAGGTGGTCTATTAATTCTAAACAGTATTGTTATGTTTTATTGACAACCCAATTTGTTTGATTACCAATGAAATTACCACAATTCAAAGTGCCATATTTGTCATTCTGTCAGACAACATACATTCTCTTTATACACTTTCTTACAGAGTAATCATTATGAAACCTTATAAGGAATTTATCATTTTATTTTAATTTAAGTTAGACAGTTCACACTGTCATATGTTGATATTGTTGTATGTTGATATTGTCGTATGTTGATATTGTCATATGACATATGTTGATATTGTCTTGTGTTGATATTGTCTTGTGTCATATGTTGATATTGTCATATGACATGTTGATATTGTCATGTGTTGATATTGTCATATGACATGTTGATATTGTCTTGTGTTGATATTGACATGTGTCATATGTTGATATTGTCATATGTTGATATTGTCATATGACATATGTTGATATTGTCTTGTGTTGATATTACCATGTGACATATGTTGATATTGTCATATGTTGATATTGCCATGACTATGTTGATATTGTCTTGTGTTGAATGCCATTGACATATGTTGATATTGTCATATGCGATATTGCCATGTGACATGATGTTGATATTGTCTATGTTGATATTTTCATGTACATATGTTGATTTTGTCATGTCATATGTTGATATTATGTAGTGTGTCATATGCTGATGCTGTCAGATAGGAGTTTTTATATTGTCAATTGTCATCTTTTGATCTTCATGCCATTTCCTGAGACCGTCACATGTTCATTTTTGTCTATTGACACTGAAACATACAGACTGTTAAAACTGTTAAATATACACTGTTTATGTTGAAACTGTCACATGCCATTTGCAGACACAAAATACTGACTTGATAATATCAATGTTCACTTATGATAGTCCAAATATCTCTGTTTATACCTTTTTTTAAATGACTGTCAAATTCTACTATTGGACCTGTCATGTATCAACTGTTGACACTGTCAGATACCACCTGTTCATACTGTCAAATGACAACTGTTGATACTGACAAAGGTATACCTGTTAAGATACTTTGAAATTTACTAGCCAAGGCTGACTACCCAGATTCACTTTTAATGAGCATATTGAGTGCCTTGACATTGTACCATCTTGGGATAACCTTTGATTGCAGTCTATCTTTCAAACATGTTTAACATATCTCAAAGTTATGGTAGTTGCACACATCAAGCAACAACTTCTTGTCCTTCTGTTTCATTGACTGGTTATATCATGGTGGATTACAGACTTGGCATTCTCACAATATCTTAATCACATTGTGAGTACCTGGAACATTTTCAGAATGAAGACATTCTTGTAGTCCTTGGCTCCACTAATAATATCCATGTTGTTAGATTTATAATTATCCTTCTATCACTACGTCCCTGTCATCCTATTGCCCAATCTAAAACCTATATGTGGGTTACTGAAGATCAGAGATACTCACTACACAGGAGAGACACTCACTGCACATGAATACTAATGATATTTTAGGGAATGAGATTCAAGCATGGCATGTGATTGATGTCCTAAACTGAACAAACAATTGTCCATGTGACCACAGTTGTAATTCTACCAAAATGGCAAGAATGGATCTCGATAGAAGGTAGCATGACCAACTTTCACAATTTTATCACTACTCTACAAACTGAATGTTGTTACTGCCTGTAGTAGGCCTACCGCTTTTTTAGGGCAGTGTAGGATAGGTGGGACGAGAGCCTGAGGAATTTAATGGCTAGTGCAGTCGCTGTGAAGCTGTTCAGGTAAGGACTTTTCTTTATGTCCACAACAGAAAAAATCCTTGGCCTTACCGTGAATTGAACACAGGTCTCCTGCATGGGAGCAGCGCTCTAACCATTCGGCCAGACATATTAGGAAAGTAAAATAGGTGACCTCTCAATTAAGCAGCTGATAGAAGATAAAGCAGTTGATTATGATTTCTTCTTTGCATTTGTTCTTTACGACCAATTTTAATCTCTCTTTGTAATATGTTTGATCTTTGCCAAGAACGTGTATACGTTGCACATTGGTTTGGTAGGCCCCTAAACACATAGACTTCTACACGTTTAGGACACATGCATCAGATTTCAGCAAAACCTCCTTTGTCACCTCTTACAACATCGTGGCAGGTAGCAGTGGTTATATTCTTTACACCCCAAATTTGGGCCCCAGTAACCACTCGGCGAGATTATGATTTGATTGTACATACAGATGGACCTGTGCGATTTGGTGAGAAATCAGAGTGGGGTTTTCTAGCTAGCACACTATAAGATACTGCAGACTCGGAAGGAAGCATAGAGAACAATTACTTCCATTATGAAGATGGAGATTTAGTCTGTTACTAATGTCCTGCACTAGCTCTCTGAGACTGTTTACTTGTGCCATTATTGTGTCTGTCTCTCAGTTGATGAAGGTCCAAATTACACATTATGTTATGAGATGTCATCTTGCAATCTGCAGAGGTGTATGCGTATCTACTATGCTGGACATGTGAGAGCTGACAGACTTAACACCTTCGGTCATAAGGGAGTTGAAGATGTAAAGGATGGTAGTCATTTGGTTGATCAGCTACAGTCTGTAAAATGAGGACACTGAAATTGGTTTTGAATCTATCCAGGGATTAAGAATTTTACAATCACAGATTGTACAAGCAGAACTGAATATCAGAGTGAGGAATCTGTTTAATGATATATATATATCATCACCTCTTACCTCAGGAGAGACGCTGTAGCGTAGTTGTTAGTGAACTCGCTCCATGGAATTTCCGACGCGCGGTTCAGGTCGACAGCCTCAACTGGGTACAGACATGCTCTGGGAAAGTAAAGCGCCGGCGTGATGCTGACCATCGGTGCGAGTCAATGAAATACAGGCCTAAACGTATGACCATATCACAGGTATGAAAGGTTCTTTTACCTCAGAGAAATAGTTTGTGTACGTAGTTTGTTCTGTGTTCATATATATATAAATTACATATGTGATTTTGTCAAATATCTGTTTATATTTGCTTATGTAACAATATTTACGCTGTGTTCGTAATAAAATATATATATATATTATTTCATTAATAAACAAAATCTATGTCTCATATCCACATTTTACACTTGATTTATCCATTTTGTTTTCTGTTTAAGGAATGTATATTCTCATCTCACTTTGATCTCAAAAATATTGATGGCAGTACAAGAGGTCACAATATTTAAATTTATAGAAACATTCAGTTATGGTAGTTCTCTCTCAGAACAATATAGGAAACTAAAAGACAAAAGTACAGGCCACCTCATCTTGAAGATAGCTTCAAATAGTTTCTGTACTATTGGATTAGACTGAGAGTGATTATGATGACACCTGATGAATTGGAATCCCAAACAATGGATATCTTGTAAACAACAGCTAAAGATTTTATACACACAAAGAAAAGACGAAAGAGCAAATGGATCTCAACAGACACATTAGAACTAATAAAATAATGTAGAGAAATAAAACTCAATTGAAAAGAGACAGATACGAACAACAAGATGATATAAGTGTCTTTAATACAAGAAATAAGACCACAAGAAGAAACACATAAAAACTATATATAGAAGAGTGTTGGGCTAGAACAATGTCAGAAGAATGGAAACTGTGATGAAATGTTTCGAGAAATTAAGATATTAATATGAAATATTGAAACTAAATGTTATTTGTAATTCGCTAGGGACAAACTTTAAAATGTTGAAACTAAATGTTATTTGTAATTCGCTAGGGACAAACTTTAAAATGTTGAAACTAAATGTTATTTGTAATTCGCTAGGGACAAAACTTTAAAATGTCGAAATATCTGAAGAATATGTAGGTAGCGATAGAAAGACAGAAGAATACAAATTTGATTTTTAAAAGTGTGTATTGTTTATATAGCAACATACGCCAGTGGGACCCGAACACTTAACAAATCAGCTGAGATGCACATTATGGCTTTGAAGTTATATAATAATACATAAAAAGTCATGGACACAGAAAAGAAATAAATTCATAACACAATAATTAAACACCGATGATTGTTGGCTATTTACAAGGATAGAGAACAGGAACAATGAAGTATTTTGATCATCTAAAATGACAGAAAACTTGAATAAGACAGTCGTGAAAGTGTATGTACCAGAAAAGAGTAATATAAAAGGATAAAGTCAAGAGAAGATGAGTATAAAATGTGCTAGACAAAATGAAACATCAGTTGTAGACACCTGACAAATGATAAGTGATGTTTAGGAGAAGGAAACAGGCATTTCCTAATAACACGTTTGTTATTGGTGCTGATTTTATAATTTAGTCACCTCGAAATCAGGCAGAGACCAGTCCATTCCTATAACAAATAAATCGTTTCATTTGCTTTATAAAGGTTTGTGGTCGATTTAGTTTGTTACTTAACTTCATGTTTTGATATTAAAAGTTAATTGCATATCCTTTACAGGACTTTGCGAATCAACTTCATCTTTGTAACGCTGTTTGTGATTTTTCTAGGCATTATGACGTTCCTTAGTTTGCCATTGTTTTCTGAACGGGTGGTGCCATCGTCCTTTGTTAAAATCCACGCGAAACAGTTTGTTTTTAAAAAATGTCCGCAGCGTGATTCAAACTCAGAACGTCGAGGTTAATAGACCGAGTCACTAACACCTAGGCCACAGACGCCACCGTTTTGATATTACCTAGTACTTGAAATTGTAGGAAGCGCAAGAATTCAATAATCTTGTAAGAAAGTTCTGACAAAGGGTGAATAAGAGAGGCCAGTGGGGGAAAAAAAAACTAGATGAGAACAATTATGTATAAAATAAGAGTTTGTTGTAAAGTGAAAAATTGTCACTGATATAGAATATTGCCAAGTGCAAGCGTTCTCATTCAAATATATTGCCATGATGGTCTAGTCACCACTATCAGTAACAGACACATGGCGACAACTTTGACATAGCGGCGATTAAAATTTCCATATTCCGCTTCCTTACCGGAGAATTAAGCTATACGACAGCGTTTGTTTTACAACTTGAACTGCCTAACTTCTACCGCGATCGACGGAATTACGTGCAGTTCTTTGATCCGCTCTTCTATCAGCCATATCTCAACTGTAACCGTTGTAACCGCTAATCCGTCTAATTATACCGTTGCAATTACAGCGACAGCATGATTTATATCTCCTGCAGTCTACACACTATTTCTATAGATAATTCTTCTACAACTAAAACTACTTTTCAACCACATTCACATTACAATAAAAAGGCAGATAAAACGTATAACTTACCAAACTCATGACAGTCTTCGTTTTCTTCTTTTTTTTTTCTTTCTCTTTAATCCTGTTTTGTATCACAGTGTCAGGATTCCTGTTTACTGGTTCTTGAAATCGCTTCATAATTCTACTAACATAAATTTGTGACAGTGCACACACACATAAAATCATATTTACCATGCTAATATGTGTCCCACTGTGCGAAGTACAGCAATACATAGTATTAAGTATAAATACATATGCTAGTGTACATACACACAAGGCAAAGAGTAAACACGTCGAGTACTTACTTCTAAGATATGATTAAATATAAGTCAAATGTTAGCGTTAAAATAAACTTGTGAGTGTTGTTGTTTCTGGGCAGTTTCGATTATGGTCAACCATGATGTAGATCCGTGTCTTTGAATCAGATAGCGCACATCTATGTACTTACTTCAGCAGTGATGTTCATTTACTGTTGCCTTCCTGAAGTGCTGCCTTCACAAAGACATTCACTTCAGAAAATGTTGAATTGGTGCTATGTCTGATTGTAAGAGTTTGCTTTCCAGAATACACTTCAATAAAATGTTAAGTATTTCTTGCCGTACTATTCCGCAGCAGGAGCTGTGTCAGAAAGAACTTGTATTTTGGGTCGTACAAGTATTTCAGAGACATATTACGTTAGTCAGACAGTTAGAGATGTGCAGTACCATCTATTCCAGATCTACACAAAGATATCTCTCTCAATATGCACATCTGGAAGTGTTCTACACATCAGGAATGTTCAAAGTGCGTTGTGGTCTTTAGAAACTACTGGACTAATTCGCAGGCTATGTCCCTTCCTGAGTTTCTGCACCGCGTAATCTGAGGGAGATGACCAAGAGGTCATCTCAGGACATGTCATGACGTGCTAGTCCAAATTACTCTCCTCCAGCCACTTCAACCAATTTTCCCAACGGTGTTGTATAATCAGACAACCATTTTGTAAAGAAACCGTACAAAAAAACGTGCATGCAAAGTTCTCTATTGGTAAATAGTTAGCTCGTATTGGTGACGAGATCGTCCCCCCAACACAAATAGATCTCTGTTTACTTTCCCATATCGTCTGATGCTCAACTAAGCTGTTTCTGCACTCAACGGGCAGATTCCAGAATCGAAAATAATTTGCATGTTTGATTGCAAATTCGCTTGTGTCCTCTACTCCCGTCCAGTAGTTCAGAGATCAAAGTTTAAGCGCAGATCAGAAATCAAAGTTTGGGTGCGAAACAGAGATGATGAAATGCTTAGTTCTAAACTTGGAGTAAAATAGTGAATTGTCAAACTTATTTTCTCAAATGTGATTCTGATAACCTTAAATTAACTTACAAGTCACTGACATTCCCTCCAATCAGCAGCCTCATCATCATCACGTCAAATAGCTTGTCCTAGCAGAACTTTGCCATCTTAACATTCCTTCGAATTTCTCTCCTCGTAGGCCAGTCCCGTCTCTGTGGCAGTCGCTCAAACCATCAGTTACATCCTGAATTCATCTTTCCGTGGTCTTCCTTCTTTGCCGGATGCCTGCTTTCATGATGATCTTATCCAGCTTTGTGTCTCTTTATGTCCAACTACTCTATCAGCTTACATATCATATCAATCTTGTTATCTACTTTTGTACTGTGTACTCATGTGTTTGCTTCAGGAGAGAGTGGCAGTCTTGCATCAACAGTATTGATCGTCAGTGAGTATGTGAATGAATAAGAGGGATGTTCTTCGATCCTAGCGATCTTCTGATGGATGTGGACACTAAACTTGATATTGAATCGATCCAGCGATTTAAGGAGTTTGAAATCAAGTTGTACAAAGATACTGGATGCTTTAGGTGAGTGAAATGTTTACCTAGAGAGCCACAGGACCACAGTGTACATCTGACATCTGTTGGGTAGATTGAGAACGTTGGGTTTGCAGGTGCTGTGACATTGGTTCAGTAGCCAATACCAAAATAATCATTTTAATGAAACTTCACATCAGTTTACAATATATTACATCAGTTTACAATATATTCACATCAGTTTACAATATATTAATATCAGTTTACAATAATATTATACATCAGTTTCAATAATATTATACAGCAGTAGTACATCATTCTAATATCATTCATTTAGGTTTTATAAATCAGCTTATATTATCCTGTAATCAGATACAATCATCTTATAAACCAGTGAGGAAAGAGAAAGAAAGGTCAGACCACGGACAACATGGTGGCCATGATGGAAGAGGAACTGACACACGCATCTCTGATGGTCTCGCTGAAGGTTGCACGGGACAGGAGAGCATGGAAAGTCCTTCTGAAGCCCCATGTGTCACTAGGCATGACGGGATTAAGTCAGCAATACAATCATCTTATAAACCAGTGTAAATGCATATTATACATCAGCATACAATCATCTTATAGACCAGTGTAAATGCATATTATACATCAACATACAATCATCTTATAAACAAGTGTAAATGCATACATCAGCTCACATTCAGCTTACACACAAATTGAACTATGAACTCGTTGTAAAACATTGTCATGCATTATTCGTATTATTAGGTTGAGAGCACGAGGTACTGGAAAAAATAGCAACCAAATAATTGTATAGTGTTTTCCTGCGCTAAAAAAATACGTGAAACTAATAGGAGCAACAATCTGGTTAACTTTGGTTTCTTGTCTCCGTATTTCCCTATTGACATGTACTGGACACGTTGGAACGAGAAAAGGGAAAGATGGGAAAGAGGAGGGGTTATTGAAGGACAGTTTTTCTAGTGCAGGAGAAGCATAAACGAAATCTGGGGGGAGAACAATCCTTCTGACAGTTTCTCGTGTAGTTAGTGTCGTTTGTAGTTTGGTGAGAACAAGGAGTCCCCGATGTTCACCTGTCATTCAGCTCGTCTGTCTTTACTACGATTCTACATTGTTGCAACGTTATCAGTCTGTGCGATATGAACGGGATTAATTTAGTTCGATACGTTTGAATGCAGTACAGATGATCAACTCTTATTTGGACAACATCACATTTAGAGGGAATAGGTCAGTAAAATATTACTTGGTGTTGAAATGTCAGTTCTTTTCTCAGATATGTATATATATGTTGTTTAGTTAATGTGATAGCGCCACCTATGTAATATAGAACTGTTTTAATTATATATTCAAGAAATATTAAAGATTCAGGATTTAATAATATGTACAAATTAATCTTCAAATAATAATTAGCAGTGAATTATGTACAAAATAATATGAAGAATATATATAGAATGGGTACTTATGATTGAATGGGCACTGTGGTAACGTATGGGTGTGAAGCATGGGAATTTAATAAAGCAGTGGAAAAACATACATGTGATTTTGAATATAAGTGTTACAGATGAGTCCTCCGTATATTGTAGACAGAGAAAGAATATATATATATATATATTCAGAAAGAACTCAAAATAAAATTGGCTGATGCTACACACAAAAATGAGAAAATTGAAGTATTTTGGACATATAAAAAGACACGGAAGGGGATAGTTATGGAAGGAGGCATCCTGGCAAATAGGAGAAGAGGAAGACCGCAAAGAAGATAGTTTCAGGATATAACTTATGACTTCAGCTTAGCGTCTGCAGAGGCGGGTCATCTGGCCTTTGAGGGAGAGAGAGAGAGAGAGAGAGAAGAGAGATAGAGAGATATATTGCAAAGGACTGTTAAAGTGACAAAGTTCTACTCAGAAGAAGCTATTTGATGATTGCTTGAGATTATGGCAGCATAATTCGAATATTTATTTTAATAACACTATTTGAAATAATCGAATCTGTAGTAGCGAGTATGTTTTTGTCTATATATGATAGAGTATATGAAACGGATTAGCATAGTGTATACGTGATCGCCTGTGGCCTTGGACACAAGAGGGTTGTGGATTCAATTCCAGACTCAACGTTCCACACGTGAGTAAAGGAATTGTTCCCTCCTACCTTCTTCTCACTAGGGTTAGAAATGTGAGAGAAAGTGCATTCATACCATAAGATCTGAAAAGCTACAGGAAATGTTGTTATATATGATAGATTATATAGACGTTTAAACTTGTACGTGATTCTAGTCTTGATTCTCAGATCGATGAGTCAACAATTCATAAGAAATGATGGGTGGACATTCCCCCTTTAGCCCGCTATGAATTCAGGTGAAATCATGTCTCCTAATATGGCGACTCTGATTTTCGTGTGAAGGCTTACTTTCCTAATCACCAGTGTCCATCTCCATTCAGACGAGCATTACTTCTGACTTCAGAGATATTGTCAATTTAGATCTCCCAGTGAATCGGGATCAAGTTCCTAGCAGATCCAACCGTGTTCCAGAATATTATTCAATGCTGGCCTCGTATACCTTCTAGACATTTCCACCCGAAGATGATGATTCTAGAGCTTCCTTAGAAGAAATCAGAATGTTCCAACTCAGTTTGATTTGAGGTACAAACGCATGAGTTTCAATTCATCACTTCACATGAGATTCTGTAGCAACAACACGAACGTGATAAGTATCACATGATACAACTTATTATTCATATAATTTGTTACAGAGTGGTTACCGGAGCAACAACACGAACGTGATAAGTATCACATGATACAACTTATTATTCATATAATTTGTTACAGAGTGGTTATCATGGAGCCTCACATTAGCTTTGTAAATAATAGAACCACTGTTACCTGCCATGCATATAGTAAGAGGCAACACAAGAGGTTGGGCAAGGTGCTAGCTACCCCACCCTGTAAAAATCACTAGGTAGCTACAGAAACCACAACTAGGAATATTCATAGCTTGCCACCCGAGAAAAGACACCGTAAGGAGGGACTCATAGCAAGAAAATGGGGAGAGATCTGGACAAGATCGCCTTGGGCTTGATCGGACGGGCTTGGAAGGCCTTGGTTGTGGACCTATGTCTCCCTAGGGGCAAAGGGTGAAGAAGAATTTGTTACAGAGAGCAAATGATGTTACTTGATTGGCAGTAGTGACATGTAAGTAATGTTTCTTGATGTCTGATGTTATCAAAATAAGAATACAGAAGACAAGATGAGATTTTATAGCACTGGGAAAGTTTAAAGAAATTAAATCTAGAACCAATAGAATAGTTAAATCAAATGTTCTGATCCACACATCAGTTCTAATTTATGGATCAGAAACATGAACAACTAAAACAATAACTCATAATTTTTGTTTTTTAATTGATCCAGAAGCACTTAAGCTTTCAGCTCTTTGGCTCGGTGCTATGGACATCGTAATCCTTCGGTTCGATGCCACGAACACCGTAAATCTGGAGAACCTGTGACTTTTCTGCCAGCCCGCGGAATTGAACCCACACTCACAGGGAGCTTGTCACCCGTCGTCCAACGAACACGCTGGACAGGCGGGCAACTTATAAATTGATAACATTTATCAACTGGTCTATGCGCAGAATAGAGGGACTGATACGGTATGATAGGAGTCACAAATGGGGAGCTGATAGATAGAACGAGACAGATCCCAGTGAACCAAAAGGCAAAGAAAAGACACGCTGGAGATTTTCACACCTTGAAAATACAAAGAGTGGAATATAGCAAGAATGGATCTTTCCTGGAACCCGCAATGAATACGAAAAAGAGGGAAGTCTATAAATACATGAAGAAATTTTGAGGAAGATATTGATATACGGAAGCGCTGAAAGTAGCTGCAAGAGATAGATAAAGATAGGAAGATTTGGCATTACTTCGTTGAGTGGCCATGCCCCAACAACACGTAAAAAGAAGAGAGAGAGGGGGAAGAGAGAGGAGAGAGGGGGTTTCTGGTTTTTCTTCAAATTCTCAGAGGATTGCGTTAGCTCAATGGGGCAGTGAGTGAAATGTCACGATTTAGTTGTTCCAGTTGTGAATCAAGAGTCCACGATTAGTTTCGTCGGTGCACTTATCCAAGTTCAACATGAACTTTTGTTTGCGATGATCTCCTCGAGCCGACAGAGGCTGCTGTCAATATTGATGTTGTCAAGTTCATTATCAGGGCTCAATTGGTACGGCTGTGTTACTGCGACGTAAAAATGACTGTCGAGACTATTGGCTGTTCTTTCTGTCTCTTGTTCGTTTATTTAAGCTATAAATAGTCCCAAATTGTTGTCAACACTATGAGCTATTTATAGAATGAGCATGGTTTTGAACATGTCTTTAGGTGCCGTGTACTCAATCTGAACTTGTTATTTGGTGAATCTCCAAGTTTATATCAATATTTAATCATGTGTTATGTTAGTGTATGTAGATTTCTTCAATGTTTCCACACATTCTGTCATACTTTTTATGGATCTGTGTGGACGTGTTTACATTCATTATGCTCTGAATAGATTTTGTCTATTCCATATGAAACTATTATACTCTATACACATATACTCTATATACGTTATACACGAGTGTATCATACTCTATATACGAATCTATCATACTCTATATACAAGTGTATCATAATAATAGCCGTCCATCGCAAGCGATGATGACAACAATCTCAGACGTGTGCTGTTGCACCTCTCTGGTGTGTGCGAGGTGACTGTAGAGTCAAATCCTAGAACATAATCCCCGACCACAGGTGGGGCATACATGATCAAGGTTAGACATGTGTGTGTTGTGTGCTCTGTCTTTTCGCTGCTCGTTTTCTCTGTGACTCAACAATACGATGATTCTCAGCATTCGGGTTCCTCTTTGTTGTTACAGCGCCACATTTGGCGATCTTGCGCAAGGGATTCCCAGCACGTATTGTCTATATCGAAGCATTTCAGAGACACTTTAAGAGTGTCTTTAAAGCGTTTTTTCTGTCCACCAGCTAAACGTCTGTCCTTTTCAAGCTCGCCATACATCAACTGTTTTGGGATGCGTTTATCAGGCATTCGAGCAGCGTGACCGACCCATCTCAGTTGGGCCTTCTGCAACAGGGTGTTGACGCTTGGAATCTTTGCTCTTGTGAGGACTTCGCTGTCTGGAATTTTGTCCTGCCAGTTTATTTTTAGTATTCTGCGTAGACAGCTTGTAATATATTATACTCTATATACGAGTGTATCATACTCTATATACAAGTATATCATACTCTATACACGAGTGTATCATACTCTATACAGGAGTCTACCGTACTCTATATACGAGTGTATCATACTCTATATACAAGTATATCATACTCTATACACGAGTGTATCATACTCTATACAGGAGTCTACCATACTCTATATACGAGTGTATCATACTCTATACAGGAGTCTACCGTACTCTATATACGAGTGTATCATACTCTATACACGAGTGTATCGTACTCTATATACGAGTGTATCGTGCTCTATATACGAGTGTATCGTACTCTATATACGAGTGTATCATACTCTATACACGAGTCTACCATACTCTATTAACGAGTCAGTTTTCTTATTTATTATTTCGCCTGGATTTTTACAAAAGGACGATGGCACCACCCGTTCAGAAAGCAATGGCAAACTACTGAAAGTAATGATGCTCTTCCATCACGGGTGATGATGACCACACAAATTTTCATCCAAGTGAATGTAGTTGCGTTATGTTTGTCTGTGTGAACGTATCTGAACGAAACAATACCTAGAAAAATCACAAACAGTGTTAAAAGCTGGGGTTGATTCGCAAAGTCCTGTAAAGGATATGCAATTAACTAAACTTAAGTAACGATATTTGCGTTGTTAATGTCTTGCACTGCTGCTCGAAGACATGGAAGGTGTCAGTATATTTGTAAACTCTTCTTAGATAAACTAATTTTCTTGTTTCTTGTTTGTTGGTTGGTTGGTTGGTTGGAAGCAGAGGAATCCTTCTATCACCGAAAGCAACTATTAGAGCCAGCTCTACCTGAATATGGACAGAGGACTTACAACTAGTAGAAATTTCTTCCTGTGTTGTGTTATCACCCTGAACCTGGAATCCCCTCTTCGAGGTATTTCTTGTCACATTTTGACATGGAAAATCATTCCCCGCCTCCCCAGTCTCCCTGTTCCCACACTTCACGCTGCTGCTAAATTATACAAGGCCGATGTAGTTTGGTACCACCGCGTCGCAGGAGTACCTGAATGTAAAAAAAAAAAAACACAATGGCATAGCGCTTCAAAGACTTCTTGCTTCATGAACTGATATCAGGATTTACTCCCAAAACTTTCCCCAATGAATAGGTAGTGAAGGCAGTGAAGTATGAATGCAAGGCAGTGAAGATTACAAAGTTCTTCTTCGAGTTAATCCTGTCTTACAAGACTAACGTGCGACATACAGCTGAAACATTTGATTTTGAAGTGCCAGAGACTTTCATTTAGCATCATCATCTCTTGGTTCAAACAGTGCCGTCTCGAGAAAATGAGTTTAACTTTCTTGTGTCCCAATTTGAGCCACACGCTTTGAAAGCACTTAGTTCTCACATAACTAAGCATATATTTGAGTGCCACCACTTAACTCCGATGTTAAAACAAGTTGAGCTGAGTGCTGCCTGTGTCAATGACCAATTTTCCCGCAATTTTAGGTTTGCACTAAGCACCCTCTCGTTCTGTCATGTCTCTTGTTCTTCTGTTTACGTAAACGTCGTCAGCGTCCTATTGACAAAGTTGTCCGTAGTTGCCATGTCGGCCTGTGGTCAGTGTTAGTGTGAAGCCATTCAGTGTAGGAAAACATCTATTCACGCACATTCACTGTGTCACCAAGTTTGGTAAAGATCTGATGACCACGATTGTGTGTCAGTCGTGGACTGTGTGACATCTATTTATCTCGACACAGGTTATAAAGAAAAATAATCTTTGTCTTGTTAACTATATTTGTGATCTGCATATTCCTTCACTTTTGATATGATAATCTAGTTGGAAAGTATTGAAATAAATAAATAATAAATGTCAACCAAGTTCTCGCTTGTTATGTTTAACATGGATCTCTCTCTGTAGTATAAACATGGACAATGAAGATAAACTCAGAAAACAACCTTGAAGATTCTGAGATGTTGATTTGCATAAGAAATTGACGTAATTAAAGACATTAAAACCAAACAGAAAATGAAGAAATCAGGAACAAAGTAAGAACTAAAGATGAAATTGTTCACGGTAATCAAACAGAGACAAATAAGAAATATTCTGAGTGTGTCAAGAGACATGGAACTATGTTGATATTGAGAATAGATGGGAAGATTATGGTAAGCAGGCAAGAGGAAGACATTGATGTAAAGGGGTGGACATTAAAAGATGACAAAAGAAGAGTTTATCAGACTTATAACCATTTTAAGAGACAGGACACCGTTGACCTATTACAGCTGAGCTTTAATGTGAAGATGATACCTGATCTGATTCGAATATGGTCTCAATGTAAGACATCATATAGCACTAGAAAACAAAATCATTTCCCCAAATCGCCCGAGTAGTTACCGGGGTCCAAATTTGGGGTGTAAAGAATAGAACCACTGTTACCTGCCACGTATGTCGTAAGAGGCGACTAAGGAGGTTTGGTTAAATCGGATGCACGTGTCCTAAACGTGCAGAAGTCTATGCGTTTAGGGGCCTACCAAACCAATGTGCAACGTATACACGTTCTTGGCAAAGATCAAACATATCACAAAGAGTGATTAAAATTGGTCGTAAAGAACGAACGCAAAGAAGAAGATTTCCCCAAATAAGACAATGTGACATTGCTTGATATTGCATCATCGTCAGTAAACTCACAATGTTCCAGTTCAAATCTTACTGATAAAAAATATCAGATTTGAAGGTAACAGCTTTCTGATCCATGACGCAATAACTTTCTGCCGTTATCTCACATACTTTCCTGAGTGAGATTTGATCTCCTCGATAATACTCTCATGGAACTAAGATATTGACATGTGGAGACTACTGATAATGCAGTGAATATATATATATATATATATATATATATATAAAATAGTCTGAAACATGTACATTAAGACAATCAGATAGACATTATGTCGCTAAATTTAAGCAACCTTTCTCCCTCTAGCTTGTGACACCACTGGCGCTTAGGGCAGCAAGAAATAAAAACCCATTCTTCTCTATTATTGGCTGTGTTCTCCACAATTCTCTGTAATGTGTTTTCTATCTGTGACTACATGTATTCAATTCTGTTCTACTGCTCTCATACTATTGTCATACAATGTGCCACAAGATGTGTCGTGTCGACTACAGACTACTATGCACAGACCGTGAATAAGAACAAATTTAACACAAAGGGAGGTAATTCAAGACATAGATGTTAATCGTATTTTCGCAGCTATGTACTCCTATCAAGCATGTGGTCACCAACACCACAAAAGGTTTCCTCTGTTTATATTATGTTCTAGCCGCCCCGCCTTCCTCCACCCCTTTGTTGCTGATTTGACTCACACATTGGACCTGATTGTGTTGACATTTCGGATTTTCTCTCTTATTGATCATTTGAGCATTTTTCTCAAGAAACTCATTTCTGTCGCAGAAATTTGTCTTTTGTTTGTTGTCGTTGTCCCCATGTCTGGAACTTGTAGCACAGGAGAACGATTGTGTTTTATGTCTATACTTCATTTTAGTTATTCAAGCATTAGATCTCCTTCTACATGCTGTTAGGACGTGTTAAGGAGAGAAATTGACCATAGGGAACCTATAACCCTAGGCGAACCAGATACATGTTAGCTTTGACCTCGCGGTTAACGTTTCCTGATCCACACCACTGGAAATTGGGATTGGTTTGTTTTAAACAGATGATTAATTTTCGTTTTCAGCCCTCCTAAGAGAAACTAGCCGATCCCAACCCTGCTGACTGCAGAGCCAAGCACAAACACACATTCTAACTATTAGATAAATATATTAAAACCAAATATATGCCACACATCTTCGATGAACTGGTTCGGAATTAAGGTCTCGTGTGTCAGTTATATAGTAGTTGACAAATATAATCTTTTACATCACATTTCTGATCTTCAAGATTTACTAACTGAACTAATGTTATTGACTCGTATCGTTGTTATCAGCAGCTAACGCATTCCCAAAGTAGAAGTAGCGTGATGGTTTGTTTGTAAAAAATACGAGACATGTACAATAAATACGAGAAATACTCGTACAATAGACATGTGTTGTAATCTAGAACTATCCATATTTTAAACCAATAGACCATTATCTATTTTTAGAATTTCTAGATTAAATTTGTAGACAACAAAAATTAACCCTAAATGAAAAAAGTGAGTTTGAGAACCGTACAATGCAAAAGTGAACGTTTCATAATCAGGCTATGTAAGCTGATAAAGCGCTAATGGGGGTTAAGACCATGCGTACTTGGCGTGTAGATCATGGTCAGTTTGCCGCTAGACGCGTAGTATTATAAAGATACGGCTGAAAATATGGTCATCAGATAGATTTCAGTAAAAGAAAATTCGAAATGTAATTTGTTGGAAATTGAAAACATGAACCTGATATGAAATGCAGACTTAACTTTGAAATTATCTATTAGACAATGAAAATGTATTATAAATACATTACACTACCAATGTGTAATAATAATTAGCTGTAGTATTACTATTGGTAGTATAAGTTCTAGCTGCTGATGTAGTATTTGTATCATTAGTAGTAGTTATATAGGTAGTAATAACAGCAGTAGTAGACATAGCAGTATTCACAGTGAAGATTACAGTAGTAGTAATATTAACACAGCTGTCATAGAGAAGTAGTTGCACATAGAAATTGTTGCTGTAAGGTCGCTATGCACAGAATGTTGTCGTGTATATTTTGTTGATAGCACATAATCACAAAATAAATGGAGACTGCAGTAAAACTATAGAATGGCGAAACAGTACAACAAGTACTGTAGTTTTACAAAATGCAAAAATAATGATAAAACACAGCAACGTTTCTACCAAAAAGGCATGTATCAATTTAGCTTGATAAAGGCATTGTTGGTCGAAACGTTGCTATATTTTGTCATTATTTTTGTAATTTGTAAACTACAGTACTTTGTGATTACGTGTTTCGCCAATCAAATAGTTTTACTGCAGTCTCCATTTATTTTGTGAATATTTCAAATTGTGTGTGTGTTCTGACTTCAAATGCTCACATTGATGACAGGTAGAACGTTGGTAACTAAAGAGTTCTGCTGTTCGGGTAGCCCATGTCATAACTTATGTTGCTACCTTAAAATATTATTTATCACAAAACAAAACACCACACACATACTCGACTGCCACGTAAATACATTGTTTATTTCCGCATGCGCAGAAAGTGTAACAAACATGCATGTTTCAATGTTGCATTATCTATATTTACGTTTGCAAGTGTGTTGACCTCTGACCTGGTAACGCTACTTTGTGACCGAAATAATGTGTCTATTTATGAAAGACCACCATTATTGAAGACATTAGCTTATTGTTGTCATCGAGATCAGACGTAAGGTCAATACCTGGTGGAAAATGTGAACCATTCACTCCAGGATTGTTTTAAAGTAACACTTTGTTTGATTGATTGATTGATTGATTGATTAACTGATAGAACATCATCATTGCACTTCGGCGATTTAAATATGTGATTCGATATCTTTCTTATACATGAAGATCTCAGCGGCAGTACACGAACTCTGTAGCACCGGCGAAGGTCCCCGATGTAATTTAGAGATGAAGATATTTTGTTAGGAATTTAATTTTTCGACTTTTCTTAATGAATGTGCCAGAGCAGCGACTTTTTAGCCTGCTCTTCTCGATTTTGAACTGCCAATGGTTCTTTTAGTGCTCAAATTGAACACGGGACCCACGTTTTATCGTCCTTCTCCTATAGGACTAGGAACTCGAGCACCATGTATTGTGAAGAGTTACTTCTCAAGTAACTAACTACCGAGCCTGGTGTAGTTAAATCACTACATTCAAAAAAACATGTTATCCAGAGATGAGCTCCAGACTAGTTAACTTCGACACAAGAACACGTCTGATGATATAATCATCCAAATAACGATCTAAAGAAGAAGAAGAAGCGATAACGTAACTGTAACTCTCGTCTCAGTTTATAGGTTTTGTAGTTCAGGAAATATCTTACAAGAAGGAGATATGATGCCCATACGAACGACGTTCAGTATACGAGCTAGTTTTGTTGAAGAAACGTTATGTTGAGAGAAGCTTTATTGAGAAAAGTTTTATCCCTGAAGTCTGAGAAAGCACGCCTGTATGGCGGGAGGGAGGGAGGGGTGCATGATAATAAAGAAAGCATGCCTTCATGCAAAATCATTCATAAACGACATACCATTGCCCTGACTACGCATGAATTTATAGAAGGCGAACGCAGAAGAATACGACTAGAGTATTGTCGAGAGAAGCTCTGTTGAGAAGTATTTTTTACAGAACGTATCGGAGAAAAGGTTTGCTTGTTGAGTAAAGTTGTGTTTGATAAAAGTTGTGTTGAGAAAAGTTTTGTGAAAAAATTTGTGCTAAGGAGCGTTTGATAAAGAAAAGTTATTTCGATAAAAGTGTTGATAACAATTTTGTTATGTAAAACATTGATGCATTTTTTTTCGTTTAGAATGGACAAAAGTAAAGTTTGTAATTTATATTTTAGTAATAATAATAATAATAATAATTCCTCTCGTACCGTTATACGTTACATAGGGCCTGCAAGTAATTTCTCCATACCGCTCTATCCTGGGCAACTCGCTCAATCTCCTCCATGGAACTGAGACCGATATTTCCTGCCCTCTCAGCAAAGTTCGCTTCAGGGTCTCCTTAGGTCGACCTCTTTCTTGAACCCTTTGCATCCCACTTCAATGCCTGCTTTGATATTCTTTGATCATTTCTCCTCAAGGTGTGCCCAACATATCTCCATCTTCTCTTTCTTATAACAGTTGTCACTAGTGGTTGACCAGACATGTCTCTGATTTCATCACTTCTCCTGAATTCGTTTCATTTTATATTCATTATTTTTCGCAGACATCTATTTTCAAATGCATTCAACTTGTTTTCTATATCTTTAGTCATTTTCCAACATATTTTAGTAATAGCCCCTTCTAATTCCAATTTATTTTACCTGGTATCTTAGAAGACCAAAATATTACTTGAAGGACAAAATAAAAAAAATATATGGTAATCCTAGTTGTCGGTGGCAGAAAGGGAGAGAACCCTTTGCAGGGCAGGATTAATCATTAAATAGATACGCTTTTGTATAAAAATAAAAGGTGGATGGGATGGGCATCACATCATTTTTGAACAGTCGGGTTTACCATGAACTATATGTTGCAAAATTGCAATTGATACATGCGAATCAAGTATCACAAGAAAAGAGGTTCCCATGTTAAATGAAAAAGAAATATATATATATAAAACTAAAGATAAAATAATAATAAAATGAAAGACATTGAAAAGGAAAATTTGTAATTTAGTTTGAATACTATATAACTTTGAGTTTCATATTTTATTTAGATTTTAACAAGTAAATGTTGCTTTGATAATTTCTAGTATAATAGGTTTTTTGGGGGTATCCATGGTCCAGTCATAATTGATACCAAATAGAGGAACTGCTTACACAATTGTCATCTAGATTCCAAAAAGGGGAAGACTGCAGTAAAACTTGGTAAAATAGCGAAATACGTAAAAACAAAGTACTATAGTTTTACAAAATACAGAAACAGTGACGATATACAGCGTTTCGACCCAAAGGCCTTTATCAAGCAAACGATACAACAAGAAGGACGAATCTCGAGGAACACTACAAATGGACGATTACATATGGAAACATTCAAACCTATCAGATAGGTCAAACAAATTACAGAGTGAGAGGGTTAATACATCATCTACCGTTATTTATTATTGTCTCCCTCCGAGAAATACATCATGTGCTTTAACTTATCTTACTTTTAATCCTATTGTCAGTTAAGAAATTAGTGTCAGTTTCTCTTATAAAACTATTTCAACATCAGGAACATGATGTTGATGAGTGCTACTAATTTCCATACATATAGTTGAGGAAAACTTTTGATAGGTCAATCGATCTATTTTTTTAAAATAGCTCGTTGGTTGTGATCGTAAAAGCGGCAGTATTGCTGGGCTAGGCAATGGGTGCCGTAGGAAATAAAGGTAAGTGATTCGAGTCCTGTGTTTCGTAATTTGTTTAATTTTTTTTTCTGTAGACCCTGATACTTGTATACTGTCTATTTATTGTTCATATTCATTGTTTCCTTTGCTTCCCCTGGGGTTCTGACATAAACTCACCTTATTCTCTCATCAATCAATCTTCAGCAGATAGTCTTCAGTTGTACATATGCTTGGAACAGGAGACAAGCTAAACACGGAGACGATAAACAAATCAAAGTTTTTGTATTGTGGCTATTTTTTAAGTGTCACGTGTTATTGTCAAGCTGTTTCAATTGTTATTAGTAACTACAACAGCGTATGTATGTAAATAACGAAATATTACGTAGTAATGCCCGTGTCATGATACAGACAAATACAGAGAAAGGTAACAGTCTGTTATATTCTATAATTTTAATTGTAAATATATTATTCGTCTGTTTTTATCTGTATTTATGTCTGCCTGTCTCTATATCTGCATATCTGATCTATTTATCTACTGCTAAAAACAATTTGTTTCTTAAAATTATCAGTTGGATATATATATTAACTTGTGAGGTTACTAAATTAATGAAAGGTAGTGTTGAGCTGTCACCACTACTTGAGGGTTAAATTCAATACCTGATACTGTTCTGTTATCTCTGATATTTTTTGTGCATATTTGATTTCTACATTAAATCAAATCAATGAGGGATGGAAACAGAGGTCGCCCGAAAGAGAGAGAGAGAGAGAGACAGAAAAGAGAGAGAGAGACAGAGAACAAGAGAGATAAATGCTGAACAGCATAGTTTCATGGCACAGAAAAGTTTTAACATCCGAACTGATAGTTAATATCAATGAAAGACGTTTCTAGAGACCTACAATCGCCTACCTCCAGCTGGGATGTGATGGGATGGAATGTGATGATTTTATAATCAGTAACTAACCCCGCGCTCTGATCTCCAATATTCTCTGGGACTATTTCATTTCTACAGCTTCTATTGGACATAAACGTCACTAATTTATTTATTTAGTTTGTTAGAGAAGTTGCCATGGTAACGTACACTTTAAAATTAATTAGCTGTTGCCCAAACTTAATCTCGGTGTTTTCCAACACTATCGCCTAGATATTTATTCTCATGTTCTCCAGTAGTTTTATCTGGATATTTATTCTCATGTTCTTCAGTAGTTTTATCTGGGTATTTATTCTCATGTTCTCCAGTAGTATTATCTGGATATTTATTCTCATGTTCTCCAGTAGTATTATCTAGATATTTATTCTCATGTTCTCCAGTAGTATTATCTAGATATTTATTCTCATGTTCTCCAGTAGTTTTATCTGGGTATTTATTCTCATGTTCTCCAGTAGTATTATCTGGATATTTATTCTCATGTTCTTCAGTAGTATTATCTGGATATTTATTCTCATGTTCTCCGGTAGTATTATCTGGGTATTTATTCTCATGTTCTCCAGTAGTATTATCTGGATATTTATTCTCATGTTCTTCAGTAGTATTATCTGGATATTTATTCTCATGTTCTCCGGTAGTATTATCTGGATATTTATTCTCATGTTCTCCAGTAGTATTATCTAGATATTTATTCTCATGTTCTCCAGTAGTATTATCTGGATATTTATTCTCATGTTCTCCAGTAGTATTATCTGGATATTTATTCTCATGTTCTCCAGTAGTATTATCTGGATATTTATTCTCATGTTCTCCGGTAGTATTATCTGGATATTTATTCTCATGTTCTCCAGTAGTATTATCTAGATATTTATTCTCATGTTCTCCAGTAGTATTATCTGGATATTTATTCTCATGTTCTCAGTAGTATTATCTGGATATTATTCATGTTCATAATTTTCTAGATATTTATTCTATGTTTTTAGAGTATTACTAGATATTTATCTCATGTTCTTAAATAGTTTTATCTGGTATTTATTCTCATGTTCTCCAGTAGTTTTATCTGGGTATTTATTCTCATGTTCTCCAGTAGTATTATCTGGATATTTATTCTCATGTTCTCCAGTAGTTTATTGTATTTATTCTCATGTTCTCCAGTAGTATTATCTTGATATTTATTCTCATGTTCTCCAGTAGTATTATCTAGATATTTATTCTCATGTTCTCCAGTAGTATTATCTAGATATTTATTCTCATGTTCTCCAGTAGTATTATCTGGATATTTATTCTCATGTTCTCCAGTAGTATTATCTGGGTATTTATTCTCATGTTCTCCAGTAGTATTATCTAGATATTTATTCTCATGTTCTCCAGTAGTATTATCTAGATATTTATTCTCATGTTCTCCAGTAGTATTATCTGGGTATTTATTCTCATGTTCTCCAGTAGTATTATCTGAGTATTTATTCTCATGTTCTCCAGTAGTTATCTGTATTTATTCATGTTCTCAGAGATTATCGATTTATTCTCATGTTCTCCAGTAGTATTATCTAGATATTTATTCTCATGTTCTCCAGTAGTATTATCTGGATATTTATTCTCATGTTCTCCAGTAGTATTATCTGGGTATTTATTCTCATGTTCTCCAGTAGTATTATCTGGATATTTATTCTCATGTTCTCCAGTAGTATTATCTAGATATTTATTCTCATGTTCTCCAGTAGTATTATCTGGATATTTATTCTCATGTTCTCCAGTAGTATTATCTGGATATTTATTCTCATGTTCTCCAGTAGTATTATCTGGGTATTTATTCTCATGTTCTCCAGTAGTATTATCTGGATATTTATTCTCATGTTCTCCAGTAGTATTATCTTGATATTTATTCTCATGTTCTCCAGTAGTATTATCTGGATATTTATTCTCATGTTCTCCAGTAGTATTTTTATTCTGAGGTATTTATTCTCATGTTCTCCAGTAGTATTATCTGGATATTTATTCTCATGTTCTCCAGTAGTATTATCTGGATATTTATTCTCATGTTCTCCAGTAGTATTATCTGGATATTTATTCTCATGTTCTCCAGTAGTATTATCTGGATATTTATTCTCATGTTCTCCAGTAGTATTATCTGGATATTTATTCTCATTTTCTCCAGTAGTATTATCTAGATATTTATTCTCATGTTCTCCAGTAGTATTATCTGGATATTTATTCTCATGTTCTCCAGTAGTATTATCTGGTATTTATTCTCATGTTCTCCAGTAGTATTATCTTGATATTTATTCTCATGTTCTCCAGTAGTATTATCTAGATATTTATTCTCATGTTCTCCAGTAGTATTATCTGGATATTTATTCTCATGTTCTCCAGTAGTATTATCTGGATATTTATTCTCATGTTCTCCAGTAGTATTATCTGGGTATTTATTCTCATGTTCTCCAGTAGTATTATCTAGATATTTATTCTCATGTTCTCCAGTAGTATTATCTAGATATTTATTCTCATGTTCTTCAGTAGTATTATCTGGGTATTTATTCTCATGTTCTCCAGTAGTATTATCTGGGTATTTATTCTCATGTTCTCCAGTAGTATTATCTGGATATTTATTCTCATGTTCTCCAGTAGTATTATCTGGATATTTATTCTCATGTTCAGTTTCTGATTATTCCATGTTCTCGTAGTATTTATCTAGATATTTATTCTCATGTTCTTCCAGTAGTATTATCTGGGTATTTATTCTCATGTTCTCGGTAGTATTATCTGTTTTCCAGTAGTATTATCTGGATATTTATTCTCATGTTCTCCAGTAGTATTATCTGGATATTTATTCTCATGTTCTCCAGTAGTATTATCTGGATATTTATTCTCATGTTCTCCAGTAGTATTATCTGGGTATTTATTCTCATGTTCTCCAGTAGTATTATCTGGATATTTATTCTCATGTTCTCCAGTAGTATTATCTTGATATTTATTCTCATGTTCTCCAGTAGTATTATCTGGATATTTATTCTCATGTTCTCCAGTAGTATTATCTTGATATTTATTCTCATGTTCTCCAGTAGTATTATCTGGATATTTTCATGTTCTCAGTGTATATCTGTATTTATTTCATGTTCTCCAGTAGTATTATCTGGATATTTATTCTCATGTTCTCCAGTAGTATTATCTAGATATTTATTCTCATGTTCTCCAGTAGTATTATCTTGATATTTATTCTCATGTTCTCCAGTAGTATTATCTGGATATTTATTCTCATGTTCTCCAGTAGTATTATCTGGATATTTATTCTCATGTTCTCCAGTAGTATATCTGATTTATCCATGTTCAGTAGATTATCTAGATATTTATTCTCATGTTCTCCAGTAGTATTATCTAGATATTTATTCTCATGTTCTCCAGTAGTATTATCTGGGTATTTATTCTCATGTTCTCCAGTAGTATTATCTGATTTATTCTCATGTTCTCCAGAGATTATCTAGTATTTATTCTCATGTTCTCCAGTAGTATTATCTAGATATTTATTCTCATGTTCTCCAGTAGTATTATCTGGGTATTTATTCTCATGTTCTCCAGTAGTATTATCTGGATATTTATTCTCATGTTCTCCAGTAGTATTATCTGATATTATTCTCATGTTCTCCAGTAGTATTATCTTGATATTTATTCTCATGTTCTCCAGTAGTATTATCTGGGTATTTATTCTCATGTTCTCCAGTAGTATTATTTGAGTATTTATTCTCATGTTCTCCAGTAGTATTATCTGGATATTTATTCTCATGTTCTCCAGTAGTATTATCTAGATATTGATTCTCATGTTCTCCAGTAGTATTATCTGGATATTTATTCTCATGTTCTCCAGAGATTATCTGATTTATTCTCATGTTCTCATAGTATTATCTGGATATTTATTCTCATGTTTTCCAGTAGTTTTATCTGGGTATTTATTCTCATGTTTTCCAGTAGTTTTATCTGTGTATTCTTTCGCTTTATTTTTATGACATTTATGGTAATTATGATAATGTTACATGTATAATATATTACATTATATTATTACATTACAATATATTATTATAATCATGTACTATTACACAAAAATTAAGAACGAAAATCCAGTCCTTCGAAACTAAATACTACAGAAAGATCCTACGAATACCATGGACAGAAAAAGAAAGAACACTGATGTCCTGAAAGAACTAAATGTTAAAGAGAATTGGCTATAAACAACATACTATACAGAAAAATTACATACTTTGGTCACATCAAGCGTCACGATGGCCTGGAAAGGACAATACTAGAGGGCAGGGTCCCAGGACGCAGAGGCAGAGGCAGACCAAGAGGAAGATGGCTACAAGATATTAAAGAAACCATGAACATGACCATCGACGAAGTGGGGAACTGGCAGAGACAGAGTGAATTTCAGATGCGCTGCAAAGAGAGCAACGTCCTATAAAGGATACGCACCTTGATGATGATGATATTATTATAAACCCTTTATTTCCCTCTGTAGCACATTTTGTCTTCCTCTGTTTCTCTTTTTTCCGTGGTTTCCAGAATACGATCAGTCTTGTTATACTATTGTCTCGTCTGCTGAATCCAATTCCTGCGTCTATTTTTTTAAAGCACGTTTCACTATTGTTTGATTAGTTCTTACCATAAGTTTCCCTCATTAATAAACCTGTCATACCATTTCAGTCCATCTATTCTTCGAACACACACCATTTAAAAAAATGAAAGCTTGTATCTTTTTTTTCTTCAAGTCGCTGTTGTTGTTTCCATTGTTTACGTGTCATCTACAAGAACTGACTAAGTATATGAGACAAATATCCTTAAATTGTCAACAGTGGTTTAGACAGAGTAATAATGTTGACGGGGGTGCGTAGAGAAGTAGCATGACCCCCGGAAGACGAGGGAGGTGTGGACAAAGACGAGGGAGGTGTGGACAAAGACGAGAGGGACAAAGACGAGGAGTGTGGACACAGAGGATGATAGAAACAGGATATTAAGCACCTTTATATTAAGTGTTCTCATATACATAAATATATAGCATTGCAAATGCCTTTGCCTTCAACAAACAATGTTCTTCCACACTGTTCTTCCCACACTGTTCTTCCCACACTGTTCTTCCCACACTGTTCTTCCCACACTGTTCTTCCCACACTGTTCTTCATCAATTTCTGGTCTTATTCGACTTCTCATTCTTCTCGTTATTTGAAGCATTACATTTGTCATATATGGCTGAAAGTGACATTGTGACATACGGTAATGTTAACATTCATCTGTTCTTGATTTCGCTAACTAATCAATAAATATTGACTTCAATAGAGTGTATGAATTGTGCAGGTCTACCGTAGAAATGTAAAAAATGTTGAACATCACATACGCTTATCTTAAGATACAACTTATGTGTCTCGTTTCTAGAAGGTGAAATGTCGTTAAAGGTGTCATCATTATCTCGTTATCTTGGTGTCCATTTTTATTTCTACCGAAAATAATGAAAACGTACCGCACTATGGGCTTGTTGCTATGTCCAGGAATGTACGTATTAAGTTATTTTTGTTATGAATAAAGCAGACCGTAATGTGAGGTCACAATTAAATGAACAATAATTTACTATCAGCAGGATGTGTTTCAAGTTATATGATTATTTCAATATATAACTTTTAAAATAAAATGTTTTGAACTAGAAAGACGATATTCCAAATAAAAAAATATAGTCACTATTGCAAGTTGAATGTTTGTTAACCTTCACATAGAAATTGGATATGGTTCTCAAGTAAAGTAAGTATATTATCTAACATTTCTTCAGACAGAAGATTGTTTCTTTATTATGTAGCGGATTAAATGCGCTTTAATGATAGATGGCATAGCATAGTCCTGTCAAAAAGCAAAAATAGATATCACCTATAGATATCATTATAGCAGTGCAAGACAAAAAGAAGAAACCAAGACAATGGGCAACTACTGATAACGGTGAGACAAAAAAGAAGAATGCCTTAAGTTTGTGTAAGTCACAATAATGCCCCTTATGGAGCAACGACTGACCAGCTCATGTCATTGCACATTCATCACATCTAGTCAAACAATCTTCAGGATATAAAATTAAGCTCTGAAATCACTCATCAGATAGTCACTAGAGACATCCACCAGAGACACCAACCTGAGTCAAGTACATACTCTACTGCAAGCAGCGCGATTATAGTAGCAGAAGTAGCAAATGCTAGGGCCCGCCTTCTGGGCCCATATCGATGTGAAAGAGATGAAAAGGAAAAAATAACCACGATGCTATATCAAAACACGATAGCTGTGAATTTTAGTGTCGTGTGATGGTGCTGAATCAGAAATGAAGCAGAAAATACAGAAGTGCATATCACTGTCTAGTAGATGAAGGCAGATGAACTCAAAATTGTCAGCTCTTATCAAGAGGATTTGAAAGAAAGATAGGCGACGAACTTGTGCAGTTCGTTGAAGTGATTTATAAACTTATAATAGAAATTCATTAGAGTAGTTTCTTAAATGTAGAAAAGTTACGAATTTACTGTCTTTAATGATTACTAACTGCAGCGGAGAACGTTCTTTTTCACATTAAAGCGTATAAAAAGTGAGTTAAGGAACATGATGGGACAAGATCGTCTAAATTACCTCAATTTAATGAACATTGAATGTAATTTACTTAAAACATTGATTTGTTTAGTATTATTCTAAATTTGCTCACTTTAAATCAAACAAAGTTTGTTTGTAAAGTTGTGTTTTATTACTTATTATCATACAAAACCTAGGCCCTCGCAAAATTTCACATGCCCACGCTGACCTAATCCGGCACTGACTGCAAGTCATACTAATGTTTACTAGTTATAGATCCTGGTTTAGATAAGTTTCTTACTGATAATTGTTCGTTATAGAATCTGATTTAGATCATTTCTTACTATTTGCTTCAATTAGATGTTTTCACCGACTATAGTTTGTAGTGGGTTGTTTTTTTAACTATAACATATATTGACTAACTGAATCCTGCTTGATTGTCTGATATACCGTTGTACATGTGAAGACCGATCCCCTTCCCTTATTTAGTGGAAATCGTGTCTATTAACTAACAACAGCTGAAATGGCTATTGTTAATTTTCCCTGTTATGTTATTACAATCCCTGACAAAATCGATTATAAAATAATTGTTGTATTTCAATTTTGGTTGTATGGTCATCGTTCATAATTGCCTTGATCTGTATAAGCTCTGGGAAAATAATGAAGATAATATGATGGAAAGGACACCTTTGATTGACACCAACTGTTGTTCTGAATCATTCTCAAGTTGTTTCTACTGACAATTACTGCATGTGTTGCTTTAGCATATGCTGTTGACTAGTCCGTAGAAGTGTCTCATTAATATTACAGTTTATCATAGTTGTTTATATATTGTTGCATTATATACGATAAAAGTATAATCAAAATATTCTCTCATTAAACGTCTGCAATACCCACTTCACTCCACCTCATCCTTTTCACTTCAGTGTTGACCTATCTACTATCTAAGATGTTGTCACTAATATTTGCTTCCTCGAATAGTTGCGTCCACGAATAGTTGCTTTTACGAATAGTTGCTTTACGAATTTTGCTTCAGAATTGTTGCTTCTACGAATAGTTGCTTCTACTAATAGGCTTAAATAGTTGCTTCACGATTAGTTGCTTTCAAATAGTTGTTACGATTAGTTGCTCAAATTGCTTCTACGAATAGTTGCTTTCAAATAATTGTCTACGAATAGTTGCTTCTACGAATAGTTTACAAATAGTTGCTTCTACGATTATGCTTTCACAAATAGTTGTTCTAGATTAGTTGCTTTACAAATAGTTGCTTACGAATAGTTGCTTTAAAATAATTGCTCCTACGAATAGTTGCTTCTACGAATATTGCTTCTACGAATATTGTTTACAAATAGTTGCTAGGTAATGATGTACTCTGTGTCTCGAGAAAGGGTCTGAAGCCGAAGGATTGACCTCATTTCACTACAATTCAGTATTCGCGCTAGGAATTTCTAAAGTTTTGTTTTTTGCACTGTTTGTCTCAGAGAGTTGTCTTAGTCTGGTTTGACCAGTTCTTAAACCAGTATTCGCCCGCCTGCCCAGCGTGTTCGTAGCGCGTTGGACTGCGGGTGACTAGCCCTCTGTGAGTGCGGGTTCAATTCCGCGGGCTGGCAGAAAACCACAGGTTCCCCAGATTCACGGTGTTCGTGGCACCGAACCGAAGGGTTACGATGTCCATGGCACCGAGCCGAAGAGCTGAAAGCTCAAGTGCTTCTGGATCGAAAAAAACACAAAAAAACAGTATTCAAGTCTTGCCTCTAGTAAGTTATTTATAGTTTGGTGTATTCGGATTGTGTCTAACCTGTACATGTTTGAACATGCTGATTAATTCATTGATTGATAAGACCATCATCAGTGCACTTTGGTGAGTAACCATGTGTGCTCTAATCTCTTTCTTACGCAGAAAGATCTCAGCTGCAGTGCGCGAACTCCGCAGCAGCGGCGAAAGTCTCTGATGTGATTTTGAAGATGGTGAAGATATTTTTGTAGTAATTTAACTTTTAATCTTTTCTAATGAATTTAGTCCGGGCACTGACTTTCCAGTCTGCTCTTCTCAGTTTTGATCTGTCAATGGTTCTTTTACGTGCTCAAATTGAACACGGGACCTACGTTTTGTCGTTCGCCTCCGATAGGACTAGGAACTCGATCTCACCTACACCGAGATCAGGGATCTCTGGAAAGATATCCAGATGGTTCTACGAGGGAGCGAACCTGAAACCTTTGGCACGAGAGACAAGCACCTACTCATACAGAGAACGTGGCCTCCTCATACCAGAGAAGGCCTTGCCATCAGAGAACGTGGGGCCTTGCCTCCGGTAGATATTGTGAGCGCTGCAGCTGACATACTGTGAACATGCTGACAATGTACATGTGAACATGTGACAATGCATGGCTGACATGTGACGATGCAATCAATTTGCTAATATTATTATATAAACTGTAATATAAAAAGATCTGTATTGTTATTGGTTACTAAACTGACGTCATTGCACTCCGGGAGACCCATAGGTGCTCAGTCTCCCCAACAGATATCGAAGAGTATGCATACTGATGGTTCCTGTGGCTCGCTGATTAAACACACCTCTCACTCTGCCTCTCAGGCATCCAATTCGACTTGAACAACTGGTAACTCCAAACTGCTTAAATCGTTTGATCGATTCAACATCGATTTTAGTGTCCTCATCCAACAGACAGTCGCGAAAGACCGAAGAATATCCCCTTTATCCATCTTCAACTCCCCAACAATCGATGCTGCTGATGCAAGCCTAAAAAAATCATGTTGATAAAAAGATCATTAGATTGTGTTAACTTGTGTCTGACCTTGATATAGCAGTACTTACAAAAGTGTTAGCATGCATTATATACTGTTGGAGTAGGTATATCAACATCATCATGTACCGTGCAGGTTGGCGTAAGCAATCATATATCTTCACAAACGTATGTATTTAATGTTAACTATCAGCTCGGATGTTGACACACTTCCCCGTCAAGAAGTCAAAACTGCTCAGAATTCTCGTATTATTTCGTCTACTATCTCGTCTCTCATTGATTCTACCGGTTATCACAATGTGTTCTAAACTTAATCTTTTCATCACATGCTCCAAAAATGGTGACTGCATCTTAACATAGATTGATAATAAGAAAGTATATATGTATCGTGACCTTTTTCTGTGGCAGGAACATACCTTACTACAACTGTATCAACAATAGTGTATGCATACATTGACTGTTAAGATAGGATTATTTTTCATGATGAGACTAGAGAAATATTTTTGATAGAGTTCGAGCTATCACTTGTATTATAACTTAATGAAAGCTATCACTTGTATTATCAGATCACTTGATTATGATCAATCTCTAATTCTTGAACATAAATGTCTGACCTTGTGTCCGATTTTGCCAAGTCATGAACATATAAAAGTCAACATAGTGTGTTTCTTACATCCGTGATTTCCTGACATCAAAGACGGTTTAGTCAAATAGCAGGCGTTTAACGTTAGTGACTATTGTGTTTGATTATTGGTGTGTTTCCAACGATCTACCTCGCCGTAGTACCTTGACCTTTAAAATGGGAACGTTTGTTACGATATCATATTTAAACATTTAATTATGTTTTTGTGTGTGCGTCAAATGTCAATAGGTGATTGTGTATTCAGTAATTTCAGCTGTGTCAGTATTTATTTCAGCTAGTTGGGATTTCAGCTGTGTCAGTATTTCAGCGTTATTTCAGCTGTGTCAGTTATTTCAGTATGATAGCTTAGTATTTCAGCTGTGTCAGTATTTCAGTGTATATTTCAGCTGTGTATTTACTTTATTTATTTCCTGTTAGTATTTCAACTGTTAATATTTCAGCTGTTAATATTTCAGTTGTAATATGTATTTCAGTTGTAATATGCATTTCAGGTGTAATATGCATTTCAGCTGTGTTAGTATTTCAGCTGTGTTGTATTCCAGCTGTGTTAGTATTTCAGTGTTGATAAATATTCCTGAGATTTTGCTCGTGCATTTTAATCATTGATACAAGTTTGCAAAAACAAAACTGCGTACATATTAATGCAATAGTAAGATAAACTTATGTAGGGGTAAGATCTACTGTATAGGAGTAGAATTGCTCATTGATGCGCACTTTCTGTTGACAATCTTCTTATGTGACCTAACCATTAGTTGTTTATTGATGAAGTTCAGTACTGATGTTGTATCCAATTTTTCCCTGAAATGCCTTCATTTCTAAACCGGTCTCTTGATACTTGCAACATTCTGCCTAGACACATACTTTCTGTCGTGACTAGATTTCTTCTGTCATTTGCTGTCATCGTCCAGGTTTGGCACTGATAGTATATTGTTGGCAGAAAGATTATTTTGTACAATACTTACTTAGTGCTCAATGTGACATTTTTGCATTTACAAAATTGGTACCATTTCTTATATTATTTGATTTGCTTTATTGCATCTAAGTTGAAATTCGTTAATTATTCTTCATTTACTTTATTGCATCTAAGTTGAAATTCGTTAGTTCTTCATTTACTTTATTGCATCTAAGTTGAAATTCGTTAGTTCTTCATTTACTTTATTGCATCTAAGCTGAAATTGCATTAGTTCTTGCATTTACTTTATTGCATGTAAGTTGAAATTCGTTATTTATTCTTCATTTGCTGAAAAAATACTCAATAAGCATGATTTGCTTTCGTTGATGTTTGTCGATAGAGATATTAGTAGCGTTTTCCTCTCTAGAGAATGTTATTACTTTAGTGCTGTCAATGTTTTTTCCTCATATTGTTTTAATTGCATGTTAAATGGATTCTGTTATTGAGTTGCTGTAGCTGTTTCTCTGTTGTTGATATGACTGCCTGATTGTCGACAAAACGACATTCGTTTAAGAGTTCCCCAAGGTTGTTTCATTCACTGGTGTTAGCTACTTTACAGATTTGATCGACGTATGTGAAGAACAACAGCGGTGATAGTGTGCATCCTTGTCTTACTCTAAAAACACAACGTGAAACTTTTATGATAGGCATGTGTTTGTTCTAATCGTACACTGGCTGTTTATATACAAGCTTTTGCATACATGAACTGGTCATAAGTGGTCATTAACTCCATATATTGACCACTATATATGGTTCCACAACTTGTTCCTGTCTAGGCGGGATTGATAATACTGTCCACAACTTGTTCCTGTCTAGGCGGTAGAACGCTTTTTCCTGATCCACGAACGCAACGTGTAGGTGTTTATCGGATTCGACAGTCCTTTCCATTAACTGCATGAGGGCGAATATTGCGTCGGTACAGTTTCGCATTAACTACGTGATTAAGAAATAAAAAATAAAAATACTAGCAGTAAATACCGTGAACTAGACAATAGTATACATTTTATTTGTAAATCTTCATGAATTTTACCCCGGACAACTTCTTTACAACCTTCTTCTGTCGATTTATAACTGCCAAGGGTTTTTATACATGTTCAACTTGATCACGGAACCTATATTTTATCGTCCGTCTCCGATAGGACCTGGAACTCAATCTGACCTACGTTAAGATTAAAATCTCTTGAAAAATGTCCGATTGCAATTGCCCCCTTCTACCAAACACACCTACTGCCCGAAAAGGTTTTTTATAACAATTTTCTACGAATCTGGTCCTTTCCGAGTAGCAAACTGCAAACTACATTAGAAAAAATATATTTTGCCTACTCCTGAAAAATGTATGTGGACGTCCATGCATACAGAGCGCCCATGCACACAGAGCGACCATGAACAATCGTTACATTTTTGCGACCATTTTTTTTGGCAATTAATCATGTATATTTAGTCTTGTTATCTAATCACTCTTTTGTAGTCCATAAGTCTTTATTTGTACAATCAACATTACCTACTTGATTCTCATTTTCTGAAGCACATAACGATCAAATGACTCTTTTCTTGAGTTATTCTGTACAGATAAAAAGAGACAGAAAATATGTAAGGGAATACCAGTTATAATAATTCTCTTATTTCCCTACCGGCGTATTTTCATGTTCTTTCCAGTTAGAATGCGAATTTCTATTTCATCGTTTTCAGATTTTTACTGAAATAGTAAGTTTATTTTTATTTCATCTTTTAATTTCAAGTTCAAACGATAATATTCACTTGCCAAAATTGAAATTCTGCAAACTATCTCAGAAAACAATACAACACGCGTATACATGATAGTTGCAAGTAAGATACTTAACATTTCAAACTTACTTTTATAACTGTGAATACTGTCGCAGTGATCACTAAACTACAAAAATTCATTAGTGTTAAATTTCTCGACTTCATTGTTGTGTTCAACAGGTGGTGACTCAACATTCTAGAACGAAACACGTAAGAACAAAGTTTTACAAAATACAAAAACAGTGACGATACACGGCAACGTTTCGACCAAAAGGCCTTTATCAAGCAAACGATTCTAGAACGCAAATGTGCAATTTGCAGATAAATCCCCAATCACATAAAATAATACCATTCCTGTTATTTCTTCTTTATTATTGTGTGCTCTGTGTTGACAAATCTAAGGTAGTGGGATAGCAGTTTTGTATCGTCTCACAATAAAATAATGATTACATTGTTATCAAATTTAAGTATTTTTGACTTATAACAAGACACGAAGAGTTGGAGAATACCATTATGGAAGGAGTCATCTGGTAAAGAGAAGAGGAAGAACATGAGAAGATTGGTTCAATGTGTAACTGATGACTTGAGCATGACGGTTGCAGTGAGACTGGACATCATATGAGAGTAAAAAAATTCTGAAACACTGTTAAGGTGGCAAAGCTCTACTCAGAACGAACTAATTGATGATAATACACAACAAATGAGTCATTTTTCTTAGTTAGGTATTGTTTAGATACATAACAAATTCATGTTAAATAAAGCGAATTTAAAAACTAAATATTAACTGCAATTTCGCGAGACAGGGCTCGGTCTAGTTGCATGTTTTAAAAATACTTGTTCGGCACCTTAATGTGCACTGGCAAGACTACGCCGCTGTCTCTAATCTCGGTGTCCCAAATAGCTTCCATGTTACCTTGTCGTATTTGAGACGAGAAACTGTCGTCATAATGGGCGAAGTTTAAAAACAACAACACCTAGTATCACAGTTAAACCGGACTCGATATATATATTACATATAATATATAACATGGGAACAGGTGACTCCTCCAGTTTCGAACCTGGTGTCTCTCTGGACTATCAGTTACGTATGTTCTGTTTCAAAGAACCGAGTTACACACTATAATCAACATTTCATAATTTTTAGTAGTTTCCTATGACCGACAACTGAACAATCTGATTTATTGATAACATTTTTCTGAACTGACGATCATTCTAGTGTGCTTTTCTTCAACTATTGACCAAGATATGTAAGTACTTCATTTATCTATTCTTGCAATATTTACATCACACACATACACACACACTACACATACACACTACACACATACACACTTACATGTATTATTATAGTGCCAGTATGACTAGAGATTAGCTGATGTTAATCTACAAAGTACGAGCTTGTCTTAGTTACATCAAATGATGTTAATCTACAAAGTACGAGCTTGTCTTAATTACATCAAATGATGTTAATCTACAAAGTACGAGCTTGTCTTAGTTACATCAAATGATGTTAATCTACAAAGTACGACCTTGTCTTAGTTACATCAAATGATGTTAATCTACAAAGTACGAGCTTGTCTTAATTACATCAAATGATGTTAATCTACAAAGTACGACCTTGTCTTAGTTACATCAAATGATGTTAATCTACAAAGTACGAGCTTGTCTTAATTACATCAAATGATGTTAATCTACAAAGTACGAGCTTGTCTTAATTACATCAAATGATGATAATCTACAAAGTACGACCTTGTCTTAATTACATCAAATGATGTTAATCTACAAAGTACGACCTTGTCTTAATTACATCAAATGATGTTAATCTACAAAGTACGAGCTTGTCTTAATTACATCAAATGATGATAATCTACAAAGTACGACCTTGTCTTAGTTACATCAAATGATGATAATCTACAAAGTACGAGCTTGTCTTAATTACATCAAATGATGTTAATCTACAAAGTACGACCTTGTCTTAATTACGTCAAATGATGATAATCTACAAAGTACGAGCTTGTCTTAGTTACATCAAATGATGTTAATCTACAAAGTACGAGCTTGTCTTAATTACATCAAATGATGTTAATCTACAAGTTACATCAAATGACGTTAGAAAACAAGTAGTTATCGCTGTTTATTTATTTGTTTGCTTGTCTGTTGATTTATTTTTGACATTTTGTTTAAACATATTTGAAAGTTTAGAAAAGAAAGAAGAAAGTTTGTTAAGTAATATAATATTCCTTGAATGTTGTTTGTTTGTTTTGTACGGGTTAAAGCCTTTTAAGCTGAGGTACGCTCTTTTCAACCTAAGGACCAACCTTTTCTGGTTATATCAGGGCGTGTAGAACAGCGTTTCCTAAAGTGGGCGGTACCGCATCGCAGTGAGCGCTGAAGCGTTCTAGGGGGCGATAGTGGGTTCAGAAGAATTGGGGGTTTAGGCGATTATGGGTCGATGGCATTTTAAAGAAGATATTACAAATAAATATTTTTCAATAAATTATTTTCGTGATTTTGCGATTGAACACTAATTTTAAAATTTGAATTCTGCCTTTTAATTCGTCTTATGTCCGTCTTACACGATCCATTTTTTCATCGATTTTCTATTTCATGCAAATAATCATTTGAAAATTGACCATATATACAGAAATATATATCAATTTTCTATGTCAAAGAGAAAATAGAGCATCTAAATATGTTTGAAGGGGCCGTTGGCAAACAGTTATAATGTGGAGGGGGACGTTACAAAGCTGATGTTGTGCAAAGTGGGCAGTGGGCAGTGGGCAGTGGGCAGTGGGCAGTGGGCAGAAAAAGTTTGGGAATCTATGGTGTAGACCAACAAACATTAACAAATAAGAATTAACTCCTCGTGGAAGAGAGATTTTTTTTTTATGGGGCCCGTCCCAGATGTGCCATACCAGGTGGACCCCGTACAACGGAACGTGAAAACGTTTATAAAACTATCAAGCCCCATCAATCCTTCGATCGATGGCACTCCCAGTTTTGTACAAGGGTAGCCATGTGGCATTTAATGAAGGATTCCGACCTTCGGCTTCGATCAAATGGGCACTAGTTCCGTAACACAAGCTGATACCTTTGTAAACCCATATAATGAGCCACGTGATACAGATCAAGCGATACAGATACTACACTTTGATCTTAGCCAAATGGACGAGGAGCGATCGAGGTTTCTCCTGTGCACAAACGATCAAAAGATTTAATCGTTTGTGCAGAGAAACCAGGAAGAGAGGTTTTGATGAGGAATTTTGGGGGGTTGATCATTTTAATGTTTTTTGATAATAATATTTGAATTGATAGTATTTATTAATTTGATAAAAAATGGTAATAAGTGCTTGAAATGTTGAGAAAATTTTCATTAGTTTAAATGTGTATAGATAGTAAATTATAACAAAATATAGACATACCTTATCAATTATGTGCAGTTACCAAATCTAAGTTTGGATTCAATGGCTCTTCAACACGTTCTCTTTATCTCTTATTCTGATGTTTATTTCCTGATTTACATATGTCTTCCCCTTGCACTCCTGCCTTCTACATTCCCTTCCAAGAATGTTTTCAACAGTCATTTCCCTTTTATGTTAATTATCAAATTATCAATTTATAGATAACTTTAAATGGGAAAGTTTACTTTCAGTCAACTAGTATGTCTGTCTTGTCTCTTTGCCTTTTTTCTGTCATTTACTCTGCCAGTCTGTCTATCTATCTGCCCAGCTTTTTGATCGTATATATTTCTTTCTTCTTCTTTTCTTCAAACGCTAGATATCAACCACTTGTTAATCATTCTGGATGATTTGTATGTGATCTGAGTCTAAGAGCGATTGTACGTTGTGCCAGCTATGTGCCTACAAGTAGGCCAGCACATCCGATTTCTGTGATGCTTTTTATTTACTAGGGTAGCTTTCCTAGGTCTTACATCAGTCGCCTCTTGCCTTGTAGGTCGCAGTGATACTATTTTTGCTTCCTGCGGGCACCGGTACCAAACGAGCGGATCGTCTCCCCTTCAACCTCTCTTTCTCTTTGTATGTACAGGTTATATTACGTTTTACATCTATAGTACATGCATTTGTCGATTTTAAAAAACCGCTGTGACTATGCTATGTCTGCACCAAACGTCGTACACGAAATACAAACCAGGAGTAAATTAGAAATATACGAGAGCAGCCCCATCTGTATGATAAAACAAATGGAAAGATATAGCCAGCCACTTGTTATTTCATGCAATTTCTATTTACCTGTCATTGAAATTGTCGGTTGTCTTCATACTGAAATTTCAATGTAACTGCAACAGGTCACACAAGAGCGAGGATTTATCAGGTATTCACATAGTATAGAGGGATGAGAGACTGTTGTAACAAATACATTTGTGCGTGGCAGTAAGACCATTTAGATATCCGACTAGTCTTTCTCATAATAGATATCTGACTAGTCTAGTCTCATAGTAGATTAAATATATGACTAATCTTGTCTCATAGTAGATTAAATATCTGACTAGTTTTGTCTTATAGTAGATTAAATATCTGACTAGTCTAGTCTCATAGTAGATTAAATATATGACTAATCTTGTCTCATAGTAGATTAAATATCTGACTAGTTTTGTCTTATAGTAGATTAAATATCTGACTAGTTTTGTCTTATAGTAGATTAAATATCTTACTAGTCTTCTCTCATAGTAGATTAAATATCTGACTAGTCTAGTCTCATAGTAGATTAAATATCTGACTAGTTTTGTCTTATAGTAGATTAAATATCTGACTAGTTTTGTCTTATAGTAGATTAAATATCTGACTAGTTTTGTCTTATAGTAGATTAAATATCTTACTAGTCTTGTCTCATAGTAGATTAAATATCTTACTAGTCTAGTCTCATAGTAGATTAAATATCTGACTAGTTTTGTCTTATAGTAGATTAAATATCTGACTAATTTTGTCTTATAGTAGATTAAATATCTGACTAGTTTTGTCTTATAGTAGATTAAATATCTGACTAGTTTTGTCTCATAGTAGATTAAATGATATCTGACTAGTTTTGTCTCATAGTAGATTAGATATCTGACTAGTTTTGTCTCATAGTAGATTAAATGATATCTGACTAGTTTTGTCTCATAGTAGATTAAATGATATCTGACTAGTCTAGTCTCCCCATCAGATAGCTTTCATACACTTACTCTCATTCACACACAGTTCATCACACACAATTCATCACACACAATACATTTATATATATGGGCATAATCTTCAAATGGGTGGCTGAGCAACAGGTTACCCGTACGATCATCATATCAGACTCGATGAATATGCTTCAACTGATTGAATCTGGAATTATGCGTGTGGAATGGGTGGACAGCATTCGGAGATCACATCTCAAGAAAATGACTTGGCTGTACACACCTGGACATGCTGGAGTGCAGGGTAACGAGCGTGCAGACTTTCTTGCAAACAATGCCCCGACTCAAACGGGCAGAAGTATGGACAGAGCCGATATCATCAATGCGGTACGCTCTCAATTATGTGACATGGGCACGTCTCAGACACTGGAACGAGTTCGAGAATTAGGCGTTCAGTGTGGACATGCCAGACAGTGTCGTCTTCGTGGTAGAGAGAAGATATAGTAATCAACTTCTCATGGGTACGGTGAGCAAATGGACTTTAGGATGGCTGCTGCAACGGAGGACAGAGCATGCATGGGAATGCCTAATGTGCCGTGACGTCGATCGCATAACATAACATAATCTTCAAACGTGTATGAGTTGACAAATATAGGGATTGCTTTCCCTACAATGTATGCTTACAAGTAAAGGTACTGCCACTACCGGATATATACCGTGTATATTTTACAAGTAAGGTTGACTTACTAAATACAAATCAGATCGCTTCTCGGTCTTTTGGCTAAGATCAAAGTGTAGTATCTGTATCGCTTGATATCTGTCACGTGGCCCATTATATGGGTTCACTAAGTTATCAGCTTGTGTTACGGAACTAGTACCCATTTGATCGAAGCCGAAGGTCGGAAGCCTTCATTAAATGTCACATGGTTACCCTTGTACAAAACTAGGAGTGCCATCGATCGAAGGATTGATGGGTCTTGATAGTTTATAAACGTTTTCACGTTCCGTTGTACGGGTCCACCTGGTATGGCGCGTCCGGGGCGGGCCCTCAAAAAAACACACAAAAAAAATATGACTATGATTATGTATACACAAATATGTTTGCTACCCATTCCCATATATGCCTAATATAGGTATGTGTAGATTCCTGTAATTATTGTAGAAGTGAAAAATGCAGTGATATATGTAAAAAAACAACCAGTTGTTAGTAGTGTCACATATAAAATGTATACGGTACGACCTCAGCAACACCTGACTACCCTAACGAGATTAAATATCTCCGGTGACATGTCCAAAATACGTCTGGTTCCCCTCAATCCGGATATAAAGTGCATGTGATATGTTTAAAGCTTTGTAATGTAAAAAAAAAAAATCATCTGGTAGTAACAAGCTATGAATCAGCATATTCTACCCATATTATTGCTCCTGCTTCATAACATGTTGCCATGAATTCAGTTTTGTTGTTGCTTATTTTCAAAGCTTTCAAACATCCGGCAAAGAGAAGAAAAAAACCCAAATATAGACTAAAATGAAAGAGACCATTGACATCCGGGTGTTCACATAAGTTCGGGTGTTCACATAAGCTTAAGGGCGGCAAGCAGCTAGATACTATTCCGCGGCTTCACTTTTTTGAAATGAAAAAATGTGCATAAGATTACTGGCAATATGTTACAACGTACTAAATTAGTTACCACCCTTGTTTTTACTCAGTAAGTACTTTATAATTTATAATATTACATACGAGTATTTTGTTTGAAAATGATCTTAACTTCATTTTTTCACATCTCTTGCATGCAGATAATTGTTTGATAATAATAACGATAATAAAATGTGTTAGTACTGCTGCAACATATCAACAGCAACAAATATTGTTACAAGCACTACTATTATTTCTACTACTATTATTATTCTTCTTCTTTTGTCGTCACACTGCTACCGTGTTGTTGCCTAGTGTCGTGGTTTTCTGTTTTTGTCTTGTGCTGTTCTGGTGGCTTGTGTGATTGTTATCTTTGCTCTTTCACAGGATTCTGCTACGCCATCTAACCATCTTTTCCGTGGTCTTCCTCTTGCCTTCTTTCCGATGTTCTGTTGTAGAAGACTTTGTATACTGTGGAATTTTGATGCATCCTTATTAAGTGGTCAAACAACTTCATTCTTTGTTTCTCTATGTAATTCAAGCACGGTTTTGTGCCAACTTTCTTATGCTGATGTTAGTGATTCTGTCTTTTATTATCACAATTAACACTACTATTATTATCACAATTAATACTACCACTACTTTCCTCACTACTACTATCACAATTAATACCCCTAATACTACTTCTACCACTATTATTATCACAACGAATACCCTTACTATTACTTTTACCTCTATTACTATGACAACTAATCAGGCCCGTGCGGTGTATTTTCTCAATATGTTGCAAGTCTTCAAAATGCAGTCCATTAAATGTTATTTTCTTTAAAATAAACTTCAATTGTGATTTTGATAACGCTGCTTATGCCGCCCCCTTACGGTTCCAACTGATGCGGCCGCCTCTGTGTATCATAGCATGGCACGGCACTGCAACTAATACCCCTACTATCACTTCCAATATTACTTTCTACTACTATTATTACCGTTACAACTAATACTACTATGAACCTCAAATGGTCAGATTTCAGACCTAATACACAAATAAGACAAGAGACCAAGCAAGAAAATGTATCAAATTTTATAAGAAAGCGCCGCTGGAACTACATCGGCCACACACTTAGAATGGATGAGAGAAGACTCCCTTACCAATCCCTCATATAGACACCAGAGGGAAAAAGAAAACGAGGAAGACCAAGAGACTCTGCGTAGAACCATCACCAGAGAAGGCTCAACGATGGGCCTAGTAAACATTAAAGACCTAAAACAGATAGCAACGAACCGCGAGACATGGAGAGCTATGACCTCTGCCCTATGCGCCGCCCACAGGCCCAAGAGGAAAGACTAACTAACTAACTACTACTATTACTACTACTACTACTATTACTACTACTACTACTATTACTACTACTACTACTATTACTACTACTACTACTATTACTACTACTACTACTATTACTACTACTACTACTATTACTACTACTACTACTACTATTACTACTACTACACTATTACTACTACTACTACTATTACTACTACTACTATTACTACTACTATTAATACCACAGCTAATACTTCCACTAATACTATCACGTGTAAAACTACCAATTACTGATGATTGCGTTTGGAATATTTATACTGTCTTCAGTTTCCTCCATATTTTGGTCCTTCTCTAAGACTTCGAATTTGTTCTATATCTTTAGTATAAATGTATCTTTCACTTCTGTGTTTCCGAGTCTATCAACTATTGACTATAACACCTAGTACTATCAACATTGACTATAACACCTAGTACTATCAACATTGACTATAACACCTAGTACTATCAACATTGACTATAACACCTAGTACTATCAACATTGACTATAACACCTAGTACTATCAACATTGACTATAACACCTAGTACTATCAACATTGACTATAACACCTAGTACTATCAACATTGACTATAACACCTAGTACTATCAACTATTGACTATAACACCTAGTACTATCAACTATTGACTATAACACCTAGTACTATCAACTATTGACTATAACACCTAGTACTATCAACTATTGACTATAACACCTAGTACTATCAACTATTGACTATAACACCTAGTACTACCAACTATTGACTATAACACCTAGTACTATCAACTATTGACTATAACACCTAGTACTATCAACTATTAACTATAACACCTAGTACTATCAACATTGACTATACTGTTATACATATTTATGGAATAATAGAAATATTAAATTATTGCTTTTCTCTCATGTATTTATTGCCTTGAAATGTATTTGATCTTCTTCTCATGTTTATCATATGTAAATCACGGGCTCACTGTGGCAACTATGTTTTTTGTTTATCTTAATGTTGGTTTCATACATGAAGTTGTGATCATGTTTGATTATTCTTGTTATTAACATTATTTTCTGATGTCTTTGTTACAGAAGTGAGAAAGAACTACAGCAAGAGAAAGAACACATACACTGGAATCTTTGCTTACAGTTTCGTCAACGCCATTGTTGTTACTTGTTGTGGACAAGTACTAGTGGGTGTCCATTGTGTACGATCTGAGTTTATAGCGTTGAATCATAATGAGCTGTTGAATTTCTTGTAGAGGGAATAGAATCTGTAGTCTCTTACGGATACGTTTATCTGTCTGTCAACGTTGGAGAAGATACAAGCCAGAATGTCGTCAGATTTACAAGATAATGGCATACAGATGGATATGACTGTGACCAAGGTAGAAGAGAGCTTCGCAAACCTTGACTTAAATGGTAGTCAAAACGATTTCGAAAAGTTTATCACACCTGTTGTAAGTCCAGGAGTAATGTCTTCATATTTCTCATCAGTGTCATCTACGAACAAGTTAGCATCTAGACAGACTTTATCTTTATCACAAACCGAGATTATAAATAACATAGACTCTAACACGATGTCATCATTAACGATGTTACCTGAAGGGATAAGTATGTCGGATATTACAGATTGGACTTTCTCTGATAATGTGGGTAGCAACAGTGTTAATGATATTAACTTAGTACAAAACTCAACATCCTCATTTCTAACATCATCAAATGAAACAGTTTTACAAACAGCATCGTCCTGGTTGCCTGAAGAAATTGGTGCTGTTATTATTGTGAGTGCAATGGTGCCTTTTATTTTGGTAAGCAACATGATTGTCATTATCAGCGTCATACTTTTCCCGAAGACTTCACACACCAACCAATTACTTCATCACTTCTTTAGCAGCTGTTGACGTTTTTGTAGCTCTGGCAACACCTCTTGGAATCGTGGTAGAGGTCTTTAACTTTGGTGGTATTGTTCAACCTGAGGATGTGGTTCTTTGCCTGTTGCCAAATCGCATTCTGATGATGGCTTGTGGTGTATCAGTTTTAACTTTAGCTACCATAGCTTATGATCGCCAAACAGCGCTCGTTTATCCACTGAAATATGTTAATATCATGACACCTAAGAAGGTCGCAATAATGGTCTCATTAACGTGGATGTATTCAGGTCTCATTGTGTGGCTACCACTCATGGCTGGTTGGTACGACCCACCAACAGAATCTGCGCCATGCTCAGCCAACCTGATTCACGGAATAGCGCCTGTTCTGTTTTTGAGTGCCATTTTTGTTCCATCGTGCATTGCTATTTTGGTGTGTTACTTCCGTATTTTTATGGTGGCCAGGCATCACGCCAAGGCTATAGCAGCTGTAGAGTTTGCCGTACATCGTAGTCTACAGGTCAAGTTTATCATCAAGAACACAAAATATGCTAAAACATTAGCACTGGTTATAGGAGTCTTTCTTGTTTTGTGGCTACCATATTTAATCTTCATTTTTGTCCAGACTGTATGTTCCACGAAATTTAATATCTGGATTCAAACATATCTCATTCTTCTTACTGTCTTCAACAGTGGCATCAATCCTTGGCTCTATGCGTTCAAAAACAACGAACTCAGAGCGGCTTTTAAGCGGTTGTTCAATGATATCTGCCGAAGCAAGTTCTGCAAATTCAGTGACAGGCGGATGAGTCTGGTTTCTGCAACTAGTGGCACCCCAAGATTAAGTAGGACCGATAGCAGGATAGCATATATCATGCCTGAAGTGACATTGTCGATAGTTGATGAGAAACTGCAAAGGAGTCCTGATTCTTTGGACGAGCAGACGGTTGAAAGTAAACACGACATGAATGGAAATGAGCACCGACTTCATACAATTTCCAGCATGATGTTACCCCGACCATCCATTGCGTGTTTTAATCACGTCTACAGACAAGCCACAAGTTGTTCAAATCTTGAATCACTCGGAGGTGGAGAGTCAGGCAGGGTTGACTCCGGAGTACATTCTAGACGTTTCTCTTTAGATGTAAATTTGATATGTGGTGCAGAAGTTCAGAATGACGTAAACATTTGTGAATTAAGTTCGGTGGATAGCCAGTTATCTTGCCAGGTTGATGACGGCGTTGAACAAACTGACGCTGGTGTATCTACTAGTCATTATAATTATGAACAAATAATTAGCAAAACGTTACCATCACTTCCATCACCATCACTTCCATCACCATCACTTCCATCACCATCACTTCCATCACCATCACTTCCATCACCATCACTTCCATCACCATCAGTTCTATCACCATCACTTCCATCACCGTCAGTTCCATCACCATCACTTCCATCACCATCACTTTTATCATCATCACTTCCATCACCATCACTTCCATCACCATCACTTCCATCACCATCACTTCCATCACCATCACTTCCATCACCATCACTTCCATCACCATCACTTCCATCACCATCAGTTCCATCACTTCCATCACCATCACTTCCATCACCATCACTTCCATCACAATCACTTCCATCACTTCCATCACCATCACTTCCATCACTTCCATCACCATCACTTCCATCATCATCACTTCCATCACTATCACTTCCATCATCATCATCATCATTATCATCATTACAGTTATCTCCCCTCTATTTAGAACGACCAACATCCCCCTCGCCCGGACGCTCGTCAGATTTAAACTGTTATCCTTCGTTGCTGTCTTTCGTGTGTCATGTCGATGAACCCAACCATCAAACATTAGTACCACATACTACCATATTATCAGCAGACCAACATCAAACATCAAAACAACATACCATGTACAGTAATTCCTCCCTACGTTGTCTCAAAAAAGACATACAACCAACAGTATGTTGGAAAGGTAGATTCTGCCTTGAAAATCTTTCCGACAGCTCACCACATCCTTACATTCACAGTCCTACCATTCCTACTTCTGGCTCTATATTATCTGATCCAATAGTGCCAATGTCACGCGACCAACCATCCCTAGTGTACACTCATTCTTGTCCCATTTTTGAGCTAATTCTTCCAGAGATAAGTAATGACTACACTACGGCTTCTCATCTCAGAAAAGTGGCGTCTGAACTCTTGGAAACCCGTCTAGATTTTGTCAGTCTAGTTAACAAAGAGGCCGACTATTCACGCAGGTATCGATACTTGGTATAGAATTATCTATGATATATTCACTTGAAGAAATGGATCAAAGAATATCGAAGCAGGCATTGAAGAAATGGATCAACGAATATCAAAGCAGGCATTGAAGTGGATGCAAAGGGTTCAAGAAAGAGAGGATGACCTAAGGAGACCATGAAACGAACGTTGATGAGAGAGGCAAGAAATATCGGTCTGTTTCATGAAGGAGATTAAGCGAGTTGTCCAGAATTGAGCGTGTTACCGAGATTACGGGGCTGTTTAACACATGTATCGTGGTTTAGTCTCTACTGAGAGGCCGAGATTAGGGAGCTGTTTAACATAGATGTGGTTTAGTCTCTGCCGAGATTACTGGGCTGTTTAACACATTGTCGTGTTTTAGTCTCTGCCGAGAGGCCGAGATTAGGGGGCTGTTTAACACAGTGTGGTGGTTCAGTCTCTGCTGAGAGGCCGAGATTCGGGGGCTGTTTAACACAGGTGTCGGGGCTTATTCTCTGCCGAGATTAGGGGCTGCTTAACACAGGGTCGTGGTTTAGTCTCTTCGGGAGGCCGAGATTATGGTTCTTGCTTAACACATGTATCAGGTTTAGTCTCTGCCGAGAGGCCTAGATTAGGGTCTGTTTAACACAGGTGTCGGGCTTAGTCCTTGCCGAGAGACTGAAATTTGTTGGCTTTTTTAACATAGGTGTCGTGTTTTAACCTTTGTGAGAGGCCAAGGTTAGTGGGTTGTTTAACATAGGTGTCGTGGTTTAACCTTTGTTGTGAGGCCAAGGCTAGTGGGTTGTTTAACATAGGTGTCGTGGTTTAACCTTTGTTGTGAGGCCAAGGTAGTGGGTTATTTAACATAGGTGTCGTAGTTTAACCTTTGTTGTGAGGCCAAGGTTAGTGGGTTGTTTAACATAGGTGTCGTGGTTTAACCTTTGTTGTGAGGCCAAGGTTAGTGGGTTGTTTAACATAGGTGTCGTGGTTTAACCTTTGTTGTGATGCCAAGGTTAGTGGGTTGTTTAAAAAATAATGTATTTTATTCTTTGTCGACGTCAGAGGGCGTTTACTTTTTCAATCTCTTGTCACAATCAAACTGTCATGTCTGTCTCGTGTACTTAATTCTGCTCTTCTCTTTGCCTTTTTGACTGTCTGTGTGGCATAGGCCTCACCCAACTCATGACAAGTCCTCCTATCTCTAGCTATCTCCTGCAGCTCCCTCCAGCTCTTCTTTTATATTGTTGATCTCCGCCTCCAAATCTCGTCTCCATGTATTTCTCGGCCCCCCCTTCTTTCGCTGTCCCTGCGGGTTCCAGGCAAGGACCCTTCTTGTTATATTCCCTCCGGTTTTCGCAAAGTGTGTCCTATCCAGCGCCAGCGTCTTTTTTAACCTGTTCGTTCACTGGAATCTGTCTTGTTCTCTCCATAAGTTCCTCATTTGTGACCCTATCATACCATCTTATCCCTCTATTCTGCGCAGACACTTAATTCTGCTACTATTTATATATTCTTTTCTGTTGACCTTTTTTGTGACTGTACACTGGTTGTCTTGTTCGCTAGCATCGTTTATATTTGTCATGTGACAACGTGGTCAGAAATAAGAAAGAAAGTCGACGTGACTACGAGATGTAGATGTAGCTAAGAAAGTCGACTTGATCAGATTTAACTACTAAGTTTAAAATAAACTTAATTTAACTAGTTTTCTAGATAAGTAATTAATTATATGCTATCTCTGATGGCCTTTCTATATGACCATTCGTATCTACCATTTTTGCTTTAGTATAACTCTTGAGGTGGTCAATAATAATTGTACAGGGTGTTCAACTTAAAAGTAGCCTATGAATGGAGCTAATCTGGCATATATGTATGGAAATGGGAAGGTTCAGTTATGACGTAGTATAGGTAAAGGTTGTGTGATGGTGTGTAATTGTAGTGCGGGAAGGGCGATGAACAAATGTGACATAGGACGAGCTAGTCAGAACCGGTTTAAATAGTAAATAAACACAACGTGATAGATTATCTGGCAAATTTCGATTTGTCAATGGGGCTGCAATTATCTTGAACACCCTTTATAACTCTGAGGTGGTCAATAATAATTGTATAACTCTGGATGTCGTCAAGATAGCTAACGAAAGCCAAGTTGCTTGGTTTGATTTGCTTTATGATACTTTTGTTATAGCCTTGCTAAATACTCCATATTCACGATGTGTAGATTTTGTGTAGATACATCACAATGAGCTCGTACATATAATCCAACAGATGACCACCTCCAGCAAGAGCAGCAATGTACATCAAATCAGAAAGAGAAAATAATAACAGGAGCATGTAACATCTTCTGCGCACCTTAATAACTTTTATGTTGACAAATAAGAGGAAGACCTAGAAGAGGATGAGTGCAAGATGTCATTGACGATCTGAGAGTGACTGTTGCTGACGCCGGTCAACTTGCACAGAACATACGTTTCGGAAGGAAAAAGCTACTTGATGATAATGATGTCAACAAAAGTCCTATTTAGCTAAAGTTTTCAACAAATTGTATCCATCGTTTTAATTAAGTTGGTATCGACTAGTCTCTCTTAGGAAGGACGAAAACGGAAAATTGGTAGCCTGCTGATGACCTGTAGAACACACAAGCCAATCCCCCACATCCCAGTGGTGTAGATTAGTTGAAATCGGATGCACGTGTCCTAAACACGTTCTTGGCAAAGATCAAACATATCACAAAGAGTGATTAAAATGGTCGTAAAGAACGAAAGCGAAGAAGAAGTGTAGACCGGGGAACTTTGACCGCAAGATGCATGACTAAAAGACCTTTGGCTCGCCTAGGGAGGGTGGGGGACTCTTCTAGGGCAGACTTTTTTTTATATCTGCGACTTAGAGAGGCGAACCCGAATAAAAAGCATACAGAAAGCGGATATGCTGGCTTATGTATCTTTATTTGCCTTACATGCACAACGAACTTACGTTCTAATGCACAAATCATATACAGATTAAAACGAATGGTTTAACAAGAGAGTGATGCAGAAGAAACGAAGAACTTTATTCATGTATGTGGATGTTTATATAATGTAAATAATTTCTTGGTATCAGCTGATATTTTCTTCTTCCGTATTATTAATTATTTTGATATCGTTTTATAAATGGTTTCGCTAGTAGTATTACAAAATATACAATTACTTTATGAATTATCATTCATATCCCATGATGGCTATATTTATATGCATAACTTACATTCACATTAATATATATATATACAGTTTATGAGTCAGACGGTTTATATTTCGCCTAGGTACCGAATACTGCAGACTCAACATACACTTAAATAGACTAGAAATAAGTGAAACAGATCTCTGCCAGTGTCAACAGGCGGAACATACACCAGAGCATGTCATGTAAGACTGTCCTTTCCTGAGTGAACTGAGAAGCAAACATGTGGCCAAACCAAGTTGACCTAAAAACTAAGCCTTGTGGAAACCTGACAGACCTGAAGCTGACTGTTTAATTTGTGGTTCACAGTAAACTAAGTGCATGCCCATAGATCGCTGAAGAAGAAGAAGCAGCATCAGAAGGTTGTATTCTTACTATAGATGTTCATAACAGTATAACAACATCACGACAATGAAATTAAAGATGGTCAATGTAATAACGCTGTTGATTATATTGTATTTGGCTTGACAAAACTAGTTTCAAATTCCCTATAGTTCTCTAATAGACAGTAAAAGGAACACTTTCATACCTCGTGGTATACAGGTCAATACAGTGTTAGGTCTGTATTTTCATTGACCGTCGGCACACAATGGGTGATGTGGTCAGCATCACGCCGGCCGCCTTTACTTTCCCAGAGCATGTCTGGTACCCAGTTGAGGCTTGGTCGACCTGAGAGCCGTCGTGGTCGGGAAAAATTCCACGCGGATTGCGGGAGCTGAACCCAGACCACCAGCCTTGCGAAGCGAGTTCACTAACAACTACGCTACAGCGGCTCTCACTCTCTAATAGACAGTAAACAAGTTTTAAGGACCTCCACACACAAATAATTTACAAGCAAAAGATTCGAACCACAAACTTTATTTCTTACGGCACCCATTGCCTAGCTCTACAGACAAGCATTTTTGGAGCACAACAGCTTGCTCTTTTTAAAAAAAGGTGTTACTTAGTCGTGTCCTATTTAAAACAGCGTCGACTACAGAACACAGAAAATCAGGTCAGATTTGATTGAACAGTGCTTGCACAAACACAGCGATGTGCTTCCCCATGGATTCTTAAAACTCCTTATACAATTGTTACAAATAGACTTGAAGCTACACCTATGAATGATGTGTATATTATATGTGTAAAATAGTGTATGTTGCTGTTGTCTCATATATACAAATAGAAAATGCTTCCTAGAATACGATAAGACATATGAAAACCATTTGGACAGTATCATTTTTCCACAAATCATCTTGCGTATCAAAATGTTTTATTAAAAACATTTATTCACAGGACCAATTTTATTATATTTGCATCAGTTCTTTGTAGAATAAACATCCGAATTTACTGAATTTACTGAATTTATTTTAAAACAAGAGCTTTCAACTCAACACATTGCACACTAAAAGCCAGCTGGTAAAAACGTGCTATCTGGCGTGCTTAAATTAAGAACTAATCAACCAACATATGGATTCGATAACAGCTCTCATTATCATATTCATTATTATGGCCATATATCATATTCATTATCATATTGATTACCATGTTCATTATCATGTTTCTTATCATCGTTATCATTGAGAATATAGCTCATTACGTGATATTATTTACTTGTAAAATAAGAATATTTTCATATCATTTTTCTACATATTATTCATTGATGTATTTCTACAACTTGATATCACATGAGTATATAAATTTTATTCGTTATTTTCCTACCAAAGTCTTTCCAAATATATGTTTGTATTGCTTGATAAGTATTGTACATTTATTCTCTGTTGTGAGTATCTCCACTGTTCATTTCTTGTATCCTTAGAGAGATGGTTGTGATATCTTAACAAATGTTGCTTTTTTTTTATTTGTATGATGATATTGTATTTTTTGTAATTTATCTTTATAGCCCATAAAATCGTGAATTTTTAAATGACAATTTATAAGACTATGTACCATTGATATTTATAGTTTGATATAATAATTTCTAAAATTATGTATCATTGATATAATAATTTCTCAGATTATATATCATTGATATAATAATTTCTAAGATTATATGTCATTGATATAATAATTTCTAAGATTATGTATCATTGATAAAATAATTTCTAAGATTATGTACCATTGATATAATAATTTCTAAAATTATGTATCATTGATATAATAATTTACAAATTATATATTTCTTACTTGATATCTTACAGAGACTGAGTTGAATCTTTATATATTTCTTTTTCAGATTTTTATCTTTACTAATTTACATAAATATTTATCTTGTATGTGATAATTTACAACAACCTGTATCGTATAAATAAACTTTCTTGTATATTATAAACCAAAGATATTCATGTTAAAGTCTAGCGTCTTGTAGATAGTAAGTAGCATTATCAAGAATATCCTTGTTACAGCCTAGCGACTTGTAGAAAGTAGCATCACCAAAGCTATCCATGCTAAAGCTTAGCGACTTGTAAATAGCAGCATCACTAAGGATACTCATGTTACAGTCTAGCGACTTGTAAAAAGTAGTATCTTGAAGGATATCCATGTTACAGTCTAGCGACTTGTAGAAAGTAGCATCACCAACGCTATTCAGGTTAAAGTTGAGCGACTTGTAAATAGTAGCATTACCAAGGTTACTTCTGTTACAACTAGCGACTTGTAAAAGTAACATCTTACGGATATCCATGTTACAGTCTAGCGACTTGTAAAAAGTAACATCTTACGGATATCCATGTTACAGTCTAGCTATTTGTAGAAAGTAGCATCTTGAAGGGTATCCATGTTACAGTCTAGCTACTTGTAGAAAGTAGCAATTTTTTTATTATGGGTATCTTTATCAAGAAGTAACTTGCTGAGAATAGCATTGTGTCTGTAACTATCAGAGTGCTCAACAGTTCACGTGTAAAGCTGAAGAAGACGGTCAACAATAGAAATTAGTAGAGGGCGACAGTAGCAACACTATGTTCTACTAGATAAAGAAGTTTTGTGAACTCGATTCTTAGGCGTGTGGCCCGGGTTCAATTCTACAGCGGGTGTGGTATATTTTTCAGACCGTGACGGCTCTCAGGTCGATCCAGCCTCAATTGGGAACCAGGAAAAGCATTAGGATGTAAAGGCGGACGGCGTGATGTTTACCACATCACTCATCATAGGCAGCCGACCAAATACAAAAAGGGACCTAATACCGTATTACCTCGAGCTATGAAAAAGAGTTACTTTACTGTTTTTCATTAGCATTAGTATCAGTAGCTGTTGTAGTTAGAGTTGTAGTAATAATTGTAGTTGTTGTAGTTGTTGTAGTTGTATTTATGAATCTAATCAAAGAGATGAGTTGCCTCTATAAATTCATTCTTGATGCCTAGTGACAGCAGTATTAGGTGTAAGATATCTGAGTATAGTCAGTAACTGTATGATGCATACATGTCAATAATAAACTGTGCGTTGCAGCTTCCAGAAATGTCGCCGAAGTTTAGCAAGATTTGAAGAGCGTGTTAAGTTTGGTTAAGGAGGGAACACAGTTGATAGAACCCACCCACCCAATGTCACTACCAGAGATCAGGGCACATATAAAAAAAAATACAAACAATCGTGAGGCAACACACCAGCAGCAAACACCCACAAGATTCCATCAGTAGACTCAAAAGAAGATAGCATACAACAATATTTCATTTCAAAACAGGACACTGCAGGCTCAACCTCCACATGCAAGGAAAAAAGACTGTTCACACTGCACAGTGTACACGTCAGACTGAAACACAAGACTCCAGAGTCCATCCTGCCATTATACCTACGCTAACGAAACGAAACATGACCTCATGAACGAAGTGGTGAACCCTCAAGGAACTCCAACAGACTTGCAGCTTCATAGAGGCAACTCATCTCATAGTTTTAGACTGAGAAAATGAAACCGATCGCAAAGAAGAAGAAGAATAGCGCGCCATGATATGAACTTTTGTTCTGTTTTACGATATCTTATTTATGCCAATCTGAGATTTCTTTAGTGGCAGTCATTATTACTGCAGCAAATCCTAAAATGTCAATCTAGATAAAGAACCGGTTTGCTGTTTCAAAACGTCTGCCAAGACTTACAACTCTAATGAACATTAGAGAAAGTAAACTAACATTTAACGTTGAAGGTGTGACTTTATCAAATGACGAAGACACGTTTTTTGTATTTCATTTGGGATTTTACGAAACTAATATAATTTTACTTAGTTTTTCATAATTTTACTATATTCTCCTGACGATTATTTTTTAATAAATTTACGTACCAAGAAAATCATTTTTATACCGTTTTTTGTACCGTAAACGTAAAATAATTCATTACGAAACACAATTGTGAGACATTATAAATCAAGATGAAATACACTGTTTATGCAGAGACAGCTACGGAAATGTATTTTGAAGTCTATGGAGTCGTGGGCCCAAAAAGCTTGAAAACCACTGCTGTATTCTCAGTAAGTGAAAATTTTCTTGGTATGATACTGCAGAAGAAGAAGAATTAGAAGGATGCGCTGTAAAACGTCTAGCGACTTGCCAAGAAGAATTAGAAGGATGGCGCTATAAACGTCTAGCGACTTGTCAAGAGTAACTTTGCTTTCATTACTTCTGTGACTATGTATAAGCATGAAGTATTTACAATATATAACCACCATTCGTCTACGACAATGGCATGTTTGAAATGTTAATGAAAGTAAGTTACTAAATTTGCGATCTGTTGAAACCTGAATAAAAAATATTATATACAACTTGTATTTCCTTTTATTTGTATTAAAATGTTCATTAAGTTTGTAGTAGTGACAGATGTAAAGATGGTTGTCAGAATGTGGTGCTGTGCCAGTTTCATAGATAATTATTCAGACTGTTATAGTTGTGATTGTCGTCAATTGTTATTGTCTATGTTGTGACTGTGGTAGTTACTAATGTCATGAATGTAATGTTGTACATTTCTATTGTCTATGTTGTGACTGTGGTAGTTACTAATGTCATGAATGTAATGTTGTACATTTCTATTGTCTATATTGTGACTGTGGTAGTTACTAATGTCATGAATGTAATGTTGTACTTTTCTATTGTCTATGTTGTGACTGTGGTAGTTACTGATGTCATGAATGTAATGTTGTACTTTTCTATTATCTATGTTGTGACTGTGGTAGTTACTGATGTCATGAATGTAATGTTGTACATTTCTATTGTCTATGTTGTGACTGTGGTAGTTACTGATGTCATAAATGTAATGTTGTACTTTTCTATTGTCTATGTTGTGACTGTGGTAGTTACTGATGTCATGAATGTAATGTTGTACTTTTCTATTGTCTATGTTGTGACTGTGGCAGTTACTGATGTCATGAATGTAATGTTGTACATTTCTATTGTCTATGTTGTGACTGTGGTAGTTACTGATGTCATGAATGTAATGTTGTACTTTTCTATTGTCTATGTTGTGACTGTGGTAGTTACTGATGTCATGAATGTAATGTTGTACTTTTCTATTGTCTATGTTGTGACTGTGGTAGTTACTGATGTCATGAATGTAATGTTGTACATTTCTATTATCTATGTTGTGACTGTGGTAGTTACTGATGTCATGAATGTAATGTTGTACTTTTCTATTGTCTATGTTGTGACTGTGGTAGTTACTGATGTCATGAATGTAATGTTGTACTTTTCTATTGTCTATGTTGTGACTGTGGTAAGTTACTGATGTCATAAATGTAATGTTGTACTTTTTCATTGTCTATGTTGTGACTGTGGTAGTTACTGATGTCATGAATGTAATGTTGTACATTTCTATTGTCTATGTTGTGACTGTGGTAATTACTGATGTCATGAATGTAATGTTGTACTTTTCTATTGTCTATGTTGTGACTGTGGTAGTTACTGATGTCATGAATGTAATGTTGTACATTTCTATTGTCTATGTTGTGACTGTGGTAGTTACTGATGTCATGAATGTAATGTTGTACTTTTCTATTATCTATGTTGTGACTGTGGTAGTTACTGATGTCATGAATGTAATGTTGTACATTTCTATTGTCTATGTTGTGACTGTGGTAGTTACTGATGTCATGAATGTAATGTTGTACATTTCTATTGTCTATGTTGTGACTGTGGTAGTTACTGATGTCATGAATGTAATGTTGTACTTTTCTATTATCTATGTTGTGACTGTGGTAGTTACTGATGTCATGAATGTAATGTTGTACATTTCTATTGTCTATGTTGTGACTGTGGTAGTTACTGATGTCATGAATGTAATGTTGTACATTTCTATTATCTATGTTGTGACTGTGGTAGTTACTAATGTCATGAATGTAATGTTGTACTTTTCTATTGTCTATGTTGTGACTGTGGTAGTTACTGATGTCATGAATGCAATGTTGTACTTTTATATTGTCTATGTTGTGACTGTGGTAGTTACTGATGTCATGAATGTAATGGTGTACTTTTCTATTGTCTATGTTGTGACTGTGGTAGTTACTGATGTCATGAATGTAATGTTGTACTTTTATATTGTCTATGTTGTGACTGTGGTAGTTACTGATGTCATGAATGTAATGTTGTACTTTTATATTGTCTATGTTGTGACTGTGGTAGTTACTGATGTCATGAATGTAATGTTGTACTTTTCTATTGTCTATGTTGTGACTGTGGTAGTTACTGATGTCATAAATGTAATGTTGTACTTTTCTATTGTCTATGTTGTGACTGTGGTAGTTACTGATGTCATGAATATAATGTTGTACATTTCTATTGTCTATGTTGTGACTGTGGTAGTTACTGATGTCATGAATGTAATGTTGTACATTTCTATTGTCTATGTTGTGACTGTGGTAGTTACTGATGTCATGAATGTAATGTTGTACTTTTCTATTGTCTATGTTGTGACTGTGGTAGTTACTGATGTCATAAATGTAATGTTGTACATTTCTATTGTCTATGTTGTGACTGTGGTAGTTACTGATGTCATGAATGTAATGTTGTACTTTTCTATTATCTATGTTGTGACTGTGGTAGTTACTGATGTCATGAATGTAATGTTGTATTTTCATTATCTATGTTGTGACTGTGGTAGTTACTGATGTCATAAATGTAATGTTGTACATTTCTATTGTCTATGTTGTGACTGTGGTAGTTACTGATGTCATGAATGTAATGTTGTACTTTTCTATTGTCTATGTTGTGACTGTGGTAGTTACTGATGTCATAAATGTAATGTTGTACTTTTCTATTGTCTATGTTGTGACTGTGGTAGTTACTGATGTCATAAATGTAATGTTGTACTTTTATATTGTCTATGTTGTGACTGTGGTAGTTACTGATGTCATGAATGTAATGTTGTACATTTCTATTGTCTATGTTGTGACTGTGGTAGTTACTGATGTCATGAATGTAATGTTGTACTTTTCTATTGTCTATGTTGTGACTGTGGTAGTTACTGATGTCATAAATGTAATGTTGTACTTTTCTATTGTCTATGTTGTGACTGTGGTAGTTACTGATGTCATAAATGTAATGTTGTACTTTTATATTGTCTATGTTGTGACTGTGGTAGTTACTGATGTCATGAATGTAATGTTGTACATTTCTATTGTCTATGTTGTGACTGTGGTAGTTACTGATGTCATGAATGTAATGGTGTATTTTTCTTAGAAAACCAAACTGGTTATATTCTCATTTAAAATAACGATGATGATAATATATGAGGCTGCGCAATGATGATAATATATGAGGCTGCGCAATGATGATCATATATGAGGCTGCGCAATATTGATCATATATGAGGCTGCGCATAAGTCATCGTGAAATATAATACAATTTCCCATAGCCTTTTCAAAACTTAGGGTATGAAGTCACTTCACTTCACATTTCTAGACCCTAGTGTGCCGGAGGTATAAGGGCCAATTCCTTTTCTCACGTGTGAAACTTCGAGTGTGGGGTTGAACTCACAATCCTCTTGTAGTCCGTGTCGGCAGGCGAACACTTTATGCATTAAGCTAATCTTATCGTGATATATAGAAATAAATAATAACCAAGCGACACAGTGAGTCATTTTGAGGGAGAAACAACCAACACATAAATCGCTTGGGAGATGGAAGCAATTCATACAGAAATCTCTTGAGAGATGGAAGCAACCAACACAGAAATCTATTGGGAGGTGGAAGTAATCCACATAGACCACATAGAAAAATAATAGCGTAGCGAGATAAGTATGCCCATTTTGAGATGCAAACAATCAACACAGAAATATAACTTTATGACAGTCCACCTTGAGAGGTAGAAGCAACACACATAAATAAATATGTATCTTGACCACGTCCTCTAAAATATTTGGAGAGTTTGAGAAATATTGTCATATTCTCATTTAGATGAAGGAAAACTAAACTGCACCTCTCCATGTTGGCAGAAAATTCATCTTTCTTGTGCGTCCTATGCGGACAGGGCATCCACCAGTTTAAGTGAACAACTCTGTCTGTAGCTCAGATAGTGGCACTCATTCCAATAACCAGAAATTGTTGTAGAATATGTAGACCATTTCTTTCTCATATCGACGTGGAAAACAATTGAAAATCATCACATCTGCAAGAAGATGGTGGTTCAAAACAGGTATACAAATATCACGAATGATTTTAAAGTGGGTGTCACAGGAACTGTCTAGTCCGGTCAGGATATTCATGTACTACATGTGATAACCAATCAGGGCCGTGCGGTATATTTTGTCAGTATGATGCAAGTTTTCGAAATGCTTCCCCTTAAATGGTTTTTCTTTAAAATAACCTACACTTGTGAGTTTGATTTCGTTGCTTATGTCGCCCCACCCTCTTACGGTTCCGCCTGATGCGGCCGCTTCTCTGTATCATAGCAGGGCACGACCTTGTAACCAATCATCATCCGGCTACTGTTAGCAGCATTCAGATTTGATCATAGTTGAGAATATTGCTCAACTTTAATATTGAGAATAGTCTACGCTGGTTCAAGATAAAAGTAGCCCAATTGACAAATCAAAACATGCCAACCAGGCTACTTTTATCTTGAACACCCTGTATAAGCTAATACATTCATCTGAGAACTAGCTTTAGTTATTAGTTTTAGTCCGGTCAGGATATTTATGTCCTACTATACAACGTGACATCCAATCGTCATCCGGCTACTGTTAGCAGCATTCAGATTTGATCATAGTTGAGAATATTGCTCAACTTTAATATTGAGAATATTCTACGCTGATAATATTGTACTATAAGCTAACACATTCATATGAGAACTAGCTTTAGCTATTAGTTTTAGTCCGGTTAGGATATTTATGTCCTACAACGTGACATCTAATCGTCGTCTGGCTACCGTTAGCAGCATTCAGATTCAACAAACCATAAAAATGGAATCATAACGATAATACAAAGAAAATATATAATCTTATCTTATATGTTTCTAATACAGTAAAGATATTTGACATAGAATGAGAATGACAATGTGGATCATCGCTGGATTCATGGATATAACTCATCCCTCTGTTTGAACAGTTAAACATAAGAGACAAAGAAGAAGAAGAAGAATATTACAATAAAATAATATTGCATATATTTCATTTTAGTACCGTCCAAGAACGAACGTTCAAAACAGCAGGGATATCCTATATATACTCATAGTTTGGTACGTCAGTGAACTTTTATCGTCACTGTTTCTGTACTTTGTAAAACTATAGTACTTTGTTTGTACGTGTTTCGCTACGTCAGTGAACCACATGAAAAAAATAATACCAATATGGAAAAAAGGGCAACAAAAGAGAATGCAATACATACAGAGGCATATCATTATTAAGTCATGTTGGAAATTATATGCTAAAATTTTGGAATCTAGAATCAAACCTATAATAGAACCACAGCTGAACATCGCTCAATTTGGGTTCAGAAAGGGAAAGAGTTGCACTGATGCCCTGTTCACACTAAGGCAACTCAGTGAAAACACCATAGAATATGACAAACAGCTCAACTTAGCATTCATAGACCAAGAAAAAGCCTTTGATAGAATAAACAGAAACAAACTATGGACCATACTAAGTGAATATAGAATTCAGGGTCAACTATTAGACAATATTAGAGCGCTATACCAAAATGCTCAAGCGTAGTACGAACAAGCGACGGCCTGACAGACGAATTTGAATTATCATCAGGAGTAAGGCAGGGATGTGTGCTTTCGCCTATACTTTTCAATATTTACATAGACAGGATAACGCAAGAAACCAAGACAGATAACAACCTCGATAACAACTACAATTTAATAAACGAACTACTCTTTGCAGATGATCAGAGTATAATTTACAACAACGAAAACAAACTTCAACAACACATAAATGCCCTGCAAGCCACATGCGAAAAATATGACATGAAAATTAACACCTCCAAAACAGAAGTCATGACAATAAGCAGGTCAACAGGTCAACTAAATATACACGTGAATAATGTCAAAATACAACAGACTCCAGAATTCAAATATCTCGGAGTATATTCACAGCAGATGGAAAGATGGACAGAGAAATCGAGACTAGATGCCAGAAGGCAAATGCAGTGACATACCAACTGTCACCACTATTAAAACATCCAAGCATTAACATGGCAGTCAAACGACAACTGATAAACTGCATATTTATTCCAACTCTCTGCTATCAGTGCCAAACATGGCCTCTGACTAAGACACAAGAAAGAAATATTACAACATGTGAAATGAGATGTCTACGAAAAGCTGTCAACGTTACAAGGCGAGATAGAGTGAGAAACGAGAATATCAGAAGCATCGTTGGTACTATACCATGCATACAGTACATCGAGAAGCAAAGATTCAAGTGGTTCGGCCATTTAATGAGAATGGAACCACATTTACTACCATCACGTGCCTATAATAATCGACACTCAGGGCGCAGAGCACGAGGCAGGCCAAGAACAAGATGGATAGATAACATCTCAGAGTCCTGCGAAAGCATGGACTGACAACGTCAAGCGCAACACACCTGGCACAAGATAGGAAACTAACTCTCCCACGACGCTTCACGGCAAATGTGGTTAAGATAAGATAAGATAAGTGAACCACAGCTCGTGATATATGACGATCAAATTTGTAAAATTACTAACACCAGTAAAGAGAACTGTCTTTAGCAACTCTTAAATTAATTGCTTTTGTCCACGATCATACAATCATATCATCAACAGAAGAACAATTACAACAACACATTAACATACTCCAGTTAATATGCGACACGACTACAACATAAAAATCAACATAGACAATACCGAAGTAATGACATTCGCTAGAGCGGAAGGCATTACAAAAAAGCTCCATCGGTAAACATAAGTTAACACAAGTTTTAAACTTTACATATCTGGGTAGCATTTTTTACAGAAAATGTAAGAATAATTAACGAAATCCCAACAAATATGCAATATCACAAATCAAATCAAAGACAAATGGCACCAATTTTAAAATGCAAACATGTCCCAGTAAACTCTAGTAGACAACACAATCTTTCTCCCGACATTATGCTATCAGTGCCAAACTTGGATATTGACATCAAACGATAAAAGAAAACTAGTCACAACAGAAGTGTCTACTCAGAAGGCTGGGAGTATCAAGAAAAAGACTGGTTTAGGAATGAAGACATCGGGGGAAAAGTGGGTACAACATCAGGACTGAGCTTTATCAAGAAACAAAAAAATTAAATGGTTCGGTCACATAAGTAGATTACTAGCAAATCATAGTTCATATTCATAGCAGAAACAGTGCATACAAGACAAAATGTGGCCCACAGAAATAGCAAAGACAGTGAAAGAGACGAAGCACATACAAAAGGCCGCTCTAAGAAATAGAACTCTTATCTTGATTCTGTGAGGCAGCCCATGATTAGAGAAAGAAGAAGAAGTAGTGGACCTTAGTTAGAGTAACACGTTAATTTTATCATATGGTCAATCAATTAATCAATCTGTCATGCGCCGTCTCCGCATCGAATATAGCTGTAGTGGCTCTTTAATAAGTGATGTCCTTTGCCATGATGGTACACCCTGCAAGACTTTTTGACTGTCCTCCCTCCTCATGTTTTCCTCCCAAATGTATATATGTTTTCCCTTTGCTCTATCTCCCTCATGCTCTAGTGCCGTTTATCTTCATTTCCAAGATAGTTTTCAAGAGTGCATGTCTCTTAATGCGATCAAAATATCACATTTGTCTAATTTCTACATCCTAGAGCATTTCCCTGTACACTACTAGTTCTTGAAGTACTTATTCATTAGTTTTCTTCTCTTGTCATGACACAGGCCTAATTCTTCTGCTTATCCTCATTTCACAAGCTTCAATTGTTCATATGAACATCCTCTATTAAACAGTCCTGTTGTTTTTGTTTTCATTTTGAATTATTCCCTATCTAATTCTTGCTGATAATTATTTGAAGTATTTGAAATCTAAATCTTCAGCATGAAGTCGTTGATTTGCCTGGTCATGAATTCATACCGTTTACACGTATTCTCCATTCCGTTATCATGTCATTGCACACCTGTCAACAACTTTGAAGCTCTCCTGGTTGTTATAGCGTGTATCTCCTAGCTTGTTATATTTGTATTTTAGATAAAATACATCTCGTCATATCGTAGAATGTCCATAACGTATGTTGTTTTGTTCTTTGAAATACTTTGATTGGCAAATCTACAGACTGCTTACTTATTTATATATTTGCAATTCAAAACACATTCTTAGTCTAAACCAGCGTTTCCCAAAGTGGGCAGTAGCTCCCCTTCCCAGCGGGGAGAGGGGGTAGTGGGTTCAGAAGAATTTGGGGGTTGTTTAGGCGATTAGGTGTCGGTGGCTCCTTAAAGAAGGAATTAATAATAAATATTTTAAAATAAACAATTTTCGTGATTTTGCGATTGAATACTAATTTAAAATTTGAATTCTGCATTTAAATTCATCTTATGCCCGTCTTACACGATCCATTTTTTCCTTTACTTTCTATTTCATGCATATAATCATTTGAAAATGGACTATTTATGACAGAAATGTATATCAATTTTCTATCCTAGCTGCAAAAAAGCAGAGAAGGACAAAAGAAAGAAAAAGAAAAGAGAAAATAGAGCATGTATATATATGTGGGGGCATTAGCAAACTTTATATTGTGGAAGGGGGCGTTACAAAGTTTATGTTGTGCAAAGTGGGCGGTGTGGGCGTTACAAAGTTTATGTTGTGCAAAGTGGGCGGTGAGGGCGTTACAAAGTTTATGTTGTGCAAAGTGGGCGGTGGGACTAACAAGTTTGGGAATCTATGGTCTAACCGAAATAAGATCTACATATGTGTCTAGCTATGTATGTCATCTGTCTTGAGTCCTCGTAACAACTTCTCACAAACTCACTAGCTAATAAATTATTCAAAGAAAATAAGACAGAAATACCTGCTGCTTGTCTTAACCTTGATCTATTTTAATTCTCGTCAAAACACAAGTTCCAACCAGATCTCTTAGTTGATCTCTAAACTTCTTGTTGAGTGTGAAATAAACGAAGAAATTGCTAGACGCGTTTAAAGCGTAGAGCAGAAATATAGCATACATGCTTGCTATGTAGGAATCGCGGTAAATACCTGCAAAATTGAAGCCAGGAACGAACTGCTTGCAGTAAACAATGAGTACTGTTGGAGTATTACATAGGATAAATATGGCTGACAGAGTACATATAACAATCATAAGTCTGTAATACTTAGTAGAAGACGTGGCTACATTTCGCTGAGAGTGATGTGATGTCATGACTCCAGGTCCAGACTTTATTGACAAGCAAGCAGACTTCTTCTGGAATTTTGAAGACCGTCTTAAACCGATTACCATAACAACCGTATTAATAAAAACAAGTAGCTCACAAAACGAGGGCAGAATAATTGTATTAGTTATATTATGGCCCATTTCTACTTTCATTCTTCTGCTGGAAAGGACGATGGTCAGTTTAGTTCTATTGAAGTGGCTATCATGTATCCACTCTAACCTACATGTCACAAACAGTACGGTGTAGCCTACAATAACGACAAACCAAATACTTGCAAGAACTATTTTGGTCTTGTTCACGGAGAATAGAGACTGCACGTGTAGTGGTGCGATGATGCAAAGACATCTCTCCAAGGATACGAGAACAGTGGTCAAACTGGAAATATCAGAGAACATAGCTAGAGTCCAAGCCACAATGTAATACTGAACAGCTGTGAAGTCAATAAAACTTAACGGAAACGTGACCTGAAAAATGCTGAAGACATCAAAAACTAAACTGGTCGCCAGAACCAAAAAGTCTGTGATGGACAATGCCAGCAAAGTCAGCGTGACATTGTTAGTCTTCCAGTCCTGAAGGAGAAATACTGAGATATTTGCTACGTTTAAAACAATACCTGTAGTGCTGAGAAAGATATTAATTGACGTATGAACCTCCATTTATTTTAATTTAGTCGCACTAGGTAGCAAAGTAACAATTGTAGTATTGTAACAGTCATATATAAACCTAGCAACGATAAGCTTCACAACCCAAGTGTACCTGGTTCAAACACCTCGGCGGGCAGTTTGGGAGCAAATGTGTTCCCGTGATAACAAAAGGTAAAAATAGACTTCACCGTTCAGAGAGCAATGACAAACCGCTGAACGTAACCGTGGTACCCAGAAAATCGACGACTTGTTTACTGAGGTTGATGGCAACGTCATGTAACGAATATACCACGATCTTCATTTTCATTTCCTATAAGCTATATTTAATATGACTGTTTCTTTGTCGGGTCACTCCTTATAAAGTCTGAATAATTAAGGATAACGAAGAGACAGTTGGAAAGTTAAACTTACAATTCTAACTTTTGCCTCGTCAATAACAAAAACAACTGTTCGTGTGTGTTATCATTTGGAAGTTATCATCTGTTACATTATTCACAATTGAAGCTCTATACTTAATAACTATTGTTATATTGAGACACAGGTTTTCACTTCTTTCAAACTTGCCGTACCAAGATGATAACTGTTATCAGTGATAACTAGGTATACTATATCGTATTGAGCACCAATTATCAGAAACGAAATAACATATAAGTGTAATGTTATCAAGCAAGGTAGAAGTATACATTTTATGAACAAAGTAATTGAAAGTTTTCAAAGTATACTTTTCTTGTGACAACTCAATAGTTGCTGAATTGATTACTTGTTTAACTTGATGGTTTATCGCTAAATATGTTTGATTAACGTCTGTCAGCGTGTAATTAATTCTGACACATATAATAAAGTATTTATTTATTTTCTATCATTTTGCAACTTTTGTTCTCAACGAAACAAAGTTTACATAAACTATATAAACTTCTTGGCATCTGCAACAAACATAGATCGTCTGCTTGACTACATTATAATAATGATCATTATTTTGAATAGGCTTGATATTATCAGTAAGACGTGCCAATAAAAGAGACTGTCTTATTATTCAGGTTTCAGTTATTTGTGGGTTCTGCAGTCCCTGACTATTCTTTCCAATTTCATTTCTCAGAGTACCAGTTCCAGCTTCCAACCATTTTCAGTTTCAGTTTGGAATATCTTCATTGCACTACAGACATGTCCATAGGTGCTTCGATCTCCTTCGCAATATCCCCAGCAGCGCCCATCGACTGACCGTACCAGTTCGATTTCGATTGATGAAGCTACTCATTTACCTGTTGTGCTGTTCTTTTCTGGTCACTCCAATCTTCAATCACAGTTCTTGCAATCTAGTAGTTGACGTGGATTGGTTTAAATGAAAATCTTATTTGCGGCCACACTCTATTATTTTTTTTTCGGGAACGCGAGAGAGATCAAGGTTGAATATGTAGGTGTTGTGTGTTCTGTCTTTTTGCGCACCTCGCTTTCTCTGCACCTTAACGGCACGACGATTCTCAGCTATGTGAGTTCCTCTTGTGTTGTTACAGCATCACATTTGGCGATATTGCACAGGCGATTCCCAGCACGGGGTGTCTATATTGAAGCAATTTAGAAACGCGTTAAGGGTGTCTTTAAACCTTTTTTTCTGTCCACCAACCGTTCGTCTGCCTCCTTCAAGCTTGTCATCAGTTATCAGTTATATGAGGACTATCATCATAGCACTCCGGACATGTCCATAGGTGCTCCGATCTCCGTCTCAACATATCCAGCAACGTCCAGCGGCCCAACACGCCAGTTCGATGTTGATTAATCCATCTCATGTCATGAAACAGCTTACCGTATGAGGGGATGTCGACCACTTTCTTCTGCGACCAGTTACTTCTCTAAAGTTCAAATATAGATATATTGAATCCATAAATCCAGTGATGGGGACGGTGTCAGATATCTTAACATGCTCATTAATTCTCGATGATGCACACATGACTCCGCCACACTAACCAGTAGCTTAGCTTAATGTGTGCTTATCTGCTTAGAACAGAAGGACTGAGATGGTATGATAAGATTACAAACGAAGAACTCAGAGAAAGAACTAAGCAGATACCAGTGGAGAAAGAACTAAGCAGATACCAGTGGAGAAAGAGCTAAGCAGATACCAGTGGAGAAAGAACTAAGCAGATACCAGTGGAGAAAGAACTAAGCAGATACCAGTGAAGAAAGAACTAAGCAGATACCAGTGAAGAAAGAACTAAGCAGATACCAGTGGAGAAAGAGCTAAGCAGATACCAGTGGAGAAAGAACTAAGCAGATACCAGTGGAGAAAGAACTAAGCAGATACCAGTGGAGAAAGAACTAAGCAGATACCAGTGAAGAAAGAACTAAGCAGATACCAGTGAAGAAAGATCTAAGCAGATACCAGTGGAGAAAGAACTAAGCAGATACCAGTGGAGAAAGAACTAAGCAGATACCAGTGAGAAAGAACTAAGCAGATACCAGTGGAGAAAAAACTAAGCAGATACCAGTGGAGAAAGAACTAAGCAGATACCAGTGGAGAAAGAACTAAGCAGATACCAGTGAAGAAAGAACTAAGCAGATACCAGTGGAGAAAGAACTAAGCAGATACCAGTGGAGAAAGAACTAAGCAGATACCAGTGGAGAAAGAACTAAGCAGATACCAGTGGAGAAAGAACTACGGAAGAGACGCTGGCGATGAATCGGACACATATTGAGAAGACCAATCGGAAACATTGCAAGACATGTACTGGTTTGGAACCCGCAGTGAAAGAGGAGTAGAGGAGGTCTAGACATACCTGGAGAAGAGAGCTGGAGGCTGAAGGATAGGTAAAACATGGAAAAAATTGGAAGGGATGGCAGGAGAGAGGAAGGGCTGGAAGACGTTTGTTGAAGCCCTGTGCTCCGTTGGGAGTTGAAAGACGAAGAAGAAGAAAAAGACCTACGTGTGCGTGCATATCTTCATGTATACCTACCTACCTACCTACCTACATACCTACCTACTACCTACCTACCTACCTACCTACATACCTTCTGAGCACTTATCTCAAATATCTCACCCTCACATGTCTAACTATAATATTACTTACTCTAACGTCTGTGCAAACTTTCATGTATACCAACTTGCATGGGTGTACTAACCCAGCGTGTTCGTAGCGCGTTGGACTACGGGTGACTATCCCTCTGTGTGTGCGGGTTCAATTCCGCGGGATGGCAGAAAAAGCCACAGATTCCCCAGATTTACGGTGTTCGTGGCACCGAACCGAAGGGTTACGATGTCCATGGCACCGAGCCGAAGAACTGAAAAGCTCAAGTACAGTGCTTCTGGGTCGGGAAAAAAAAATGTGTACTTACTTTTATTTTATGCATACTAACTGTCATGTGTACTAATTTTTATGTGTGCACCAACCTTCATCATGTGCACACACTTTGATGTGGTTGTTAACTTTCATGTCAGTATAGTAACTTTCATGTCAGTATAGTAACTTCATGTCAGATAGTAACTTCATGTCAGTTATTTATGTTATAACTGTGTCATCAGCAAATTATGCATTTATGTCAGTTATTGTTATATATTCACCTAATCCCCTTGTTGTTGTAGTTTAAAAAAAATTATTTGCTGCATAACATGTCACCGTTGCAATAATATTTTCATCCGCTTAGTTATTTACATTTTGAAGCGTGTGTTCTCATTGCTGCGGTATGATGGAGAGTGTGGTGGTGGGGAGTCCCTTATTCTGTACCCATCCAATTTAGCTTGAGTCTGCACTTTATTACGTCAATAAACTTTATCAAGACAAAGTATTTCTGAAACAGACTAGTACCAGTCACGGACTGCACTAAATATAGTTAGTAGGCCATGTCCTAGCAAAAGGTGGTCGCTGTGGCTATATGGTTAGACCGTTGCTTTGCGTTCTGCATGTCGTGGGTTCGAATTCGTACTGCATCGTTCTATTCACGAGTGTATTTTTCCACTGTTGCCGGAGCTACGGAGTTCCTGCTTTGTGCAATACTTTTCACAGGTGACATGCCATTTCTGCGGAGAGGGGCCGAACCATATGGGGTAAAACCTGCTTCAATGAAGCCAATCCTTCGTCATTAGACTTTAGTTCTAGCAACAAAAAACGATGCATGCCAACGAGAATTTTCTGACTATCGAGTCATTGTAAACGGCCATTTAAACTCATAGACTTGTACGTAGATCCGGTAGTAACTCAAAAATACAGATTGTTCGATTTTCCAAACGAGATCCATTTATCTGACTCGGAGATCGAGTCAATTGATCATACACTTCGTCGATTAAACATGAATAAAAACGTCAAATATTGATCTTTGTTGGTAGATCCGGTAGATCAAGTAAATATTAAATTGTTTCGAGCAAAAGATATTTTATCGGCACGGACAGGTCAAATATCTCCCATCAGATTAAACTATGAAATCAATAAACGTCACAACTATGTATTTCAAATTGACACCGTAAGAAACGAAATACAATATTAGGTTGAACTGAACAAGGAAACCAATAATAACTTTAAAACTAAGAAGGAGAAAGAAACGATTTGATATACTGCTCTTTCTACAATCTCGTTGGATTGGTGGATTTCGATTCTCTGAATAGCCGCGTTGATTTCAGGTGTCAGACACACCCCATTACAGTTTGTCTTGAACTTTGGTGTAAGTGGGTCACCTCTTTCTATCAGTTCTGCATACTGGGAGAGTTCTGTAGGACATGCTCTGTTGTCATATTCCTAGTCACAACGTTGGTATATATCTGATATATATATATATATGTTGTATTTAGTGTACATATGGTAGGTGTCTCATCTTGTTGTTGCCAGTTCGGAGCCAAAGTATGACAGTTTGGTCCTTCTGTGCAATTGGTAACATTCATCATCCATGTTGTGTTTTGATTGTTCTTTCTCCAGTTTTGTTTACAGAGACTTCTGTCTCCAGTTTTGCTTCTTCATAACAGACCAGTTTGTCATCTTGAGACATCCCCCCTCCCTCTTAAGCCAGTCATACATTCTATCTTCATTCCATTAATCTTAAAGTGTAAGGGTATACATTGGATTGCTACTCTCTGGGAACCATGGGATAACTGGGCTAAAGGTGTCTTGAGATCACCCTGACCCAGTTCTACGCTACTTTCAAATGTGTCTGTCAAATCATTATTTCCCCATGTATCTGTTTCATGTCTTGTATGTAGTGCTACAGTGCGCAATTATGTTAATGTTAGAGAATACATTAACAAAATGATGTAATCAATCTCAGTAAAAATAACATGTTATCAAAATACAAGTAAATTAGAACAGATTATATTTTACCAAATAGATTTTAATATAGGACGGTCAAGGGTCATGAACTAGTATAGTGCATATGAATGTCAAGGTCAGTAGATTGTTACTATGTGGTCACCAGGTGGGAAAAGAAAACGTGGAAGACCTAAGACCACTCTTCGAAGAACAATCCTACAAGAAAGTAAACTATTGGGATGTAAAATCATACGAGATCTCCAACTGCTATCAACGAACCGTATTACATGCAGATCTAAAATCTCTGCCCTATGTGCCGCCTTTGGCACGAAAGGAACAAACTAAGTTAGATATTATAGTCAAATAACTTAACAAACTAAGAGAAAAACTAAGACCTATGCTTACAACGGTTGATTTCTTATTCGGCTTAATCTTGACAGAGATAACAATGTAGATGAAAACTAATAGAAACTAGACCTATGCTTTTACAAAACTGGTTGATTTCTTACTCGGCTTAATCTTCGACAGAGATAACCAAATGTAGATGTCCGTTTTTGCGCATATTGATTGTATGTTTTGTGCATGTTTTACTTTAGTTTCTGAGAGGTGTTAAATGACAAGTATGTTTATATAGTCATGTGTATATTATCGTAGAACGATCAAATTGTCTGTAATAATGCTCGACTATTTATCAATACTTGCACTGACGAAGGACGTGGAATAGCTAATTTTGACGTCAACCGACAACAGGGATATGTTTTGAGTGACATGTTTTTATAACTGCCCTTCTTGGGCGAGCTTGCATTGTTTTGGGTGCTATATATAAACAATCTATCAAATTTGTTATTGTTTTGACTACGTTCTCTCTGAACAATTTGTTATGATGACTTAATGCGATATTCTTCCCAAAACAAAACACGGAAAATGCATCAGAACTACATGATTAATTAAAACAGAATGTTTGTTACGCCATAGCCAGATTTCATCATTTGTCAATGGCAGTTCTGGTGTAGTTCTTTTTCGTTCCCTCTCATGCGTGAAGTTAAATATGTTCAACGAAAGCAGCGGTACTGTTCAAGTTATCAGAATTTCCAGAAAGCTTGTCCAACAATGAAACTGATGGCGGTCATATCACTTCGATGTCTCCTCAAAGCTGGAAATTTGTGTAAGATATTGCTATCCTTAGTTTGACTAATTTCGTTGTGCCAGTTTGACCTCTACAAATCCATATGCCTACACTTGGTTTCTGCTTTTAAAAAATGATGGTTCGTCTCCCTTCTTCTTTTCTCGAATCATATATGCCTCACAGTGTCAGGATATATATCTCTCTGCGATCCCGTGTCAAGATAGAGATGTTTAGAACGAGTTTTTATGTGGTTTCATAAATAGTGTTTTTCATCGCCTCTGTTATCTCTGATGTCCACCTTTTGCGTGGACGGCCTTTTGCTTTGTACCCAGTGTATCAGAGTAACATTGGCCTTTGATGCCCACTGTCTGTTGGTAATCTGCTTATGTGTCCGATTCAATTAATGTGTTGTTTCTTGATGAAGTTCATTACTGATGTTGTACCCATTGTTTTCCTGATGTCTTCATTTCTAAACTGGTCTCTTCTTGATACTTCCAGCATTGAGCTGAGTAAACACTTCATCTCTGTCATGACTAGTTTTCTTCTATCATTTGATGTCAGCATCCAGGTTTGACACTGATAGCATAATGTCGAGAGAAAGATTATGTTGAACAATGCTCTTTTAGTGATCATGGTGACATATTTGCATTTCAAAATTGGTGCCATTTGTCCCATGACTATATATCCACTGTTAGATTCTCTTACAGCAAGTAGATGGTCTATATGCTGTATACTGCAAGTAGATATTCTATATTTTCTTACGGCAAGTAGAAGTTCTATATTCTCTTACAGCAAGTAGATGTTCTATATTCTCTTACAGCAAGTAGATGTTCTATATTCTCTTACAGCAAGTAGATGTTCTATATTCTCTTACAGCAAGTAGATGTTCTATATTCTCTTACAGCAAGTAGATGTTCTATATACTCTTACAGCAAGTAGATGTTTTATATACTCTTACAGCAAGTAGATGTTCTATATTCTCTTACAGCAAGTAGATGTTCTATATTCTCTTACAGCAATTAGATGTTCTATATTCTCTTACAGCAAGTAGATGTTCTATATTCTCTTACAGCAAGTAGATGTTCTATATACTCTTACAGCAAGTAGATGTTTTATATACTCTTACAAGTAGATGTTCTATATTCTCTTACAGCAAGTAGATGTTCTATATTCTCTTACAGCAAGTAGATGTTCTATATTCTCTTACAGCAATAGATGTTCTATATTCTCTTACAGCAAGTAGATGTTCTATATTCTCTTACAGCAAGTAGATGTTCTATATTCTCTTACAGCAAGTAGATGTTCTATATTCTCTTACAGCAATTAGATGTTCTATATTCTCTTACAGCAAGTAGATGTTCTATATTCTCTTACAGCAAGTAGATGTTCTATATACTCTTACAGCAAGTAGATGTTCTATATTCTCTTACAGCAAGTAGATGTTCTATATGCTGTATACTGCAAGTAGATGTTCTATATTCTCTTACAGCAAGTAGATGTTCTATATACTCTTACAGCAAGTAGATGTTTTATATACTCTTACAGCAAGTAGATGTTCTATATTCTCTTACAGCAAGTAGATGTTCTATATTCTCTTACAGCAAGTAGATGTTCTATATACTCTTACAGCAAGTAGATGTTTTATATACTCTTACAAGTAGATGTTCTATATTATCTTACAGCAAGAAGATGTTCTATATTCTCCTACAGCAAGTAGATGTTCTATATTCTCTTACAGCAAGTAGATGTTCTATATACTCTTACAGCAAGTAGATGTTCCATATACTCTGTTAAGATCATACTTCTTGTAAATATCCTTGAACAGATTTGGTAGCATATGTACCCCTTGTCCAAGCTAGAGCACATCAGACAGATTTCTCACCACAACTAAAACAGAGCTTTCTACCATTATCTGACATATGTCACACTGACTGGTTATGTGAACATGGATCTTCCTATCAGTATGATACATAAACAATAATATGTTGATCCATGTTTATCTTCATGCCTTAATGTATAACAAGCTGTGCTTATTATATCAATAAGAATCATCTCTATCAGACTACAACATCAACCTTGTTTACAAAAGGGTTGGGTTTGTTTCACAAGCAAACATGCAATTTAATTGGATAATATATCATACAGCTGACCTATGTTACAGTGAGAACTGTTTTCATTCAGAGATCTCTTGATAAACAAAGTGGTTGTGATTCAGACCAGTATGTACACATCAGGGTTCATTATAGTCTGACAATTCATCATCATCAAGTAGCTTGTCCCTTCTGTAACGACTCCCATGACAGCAGTCCTGAAAAACTTTCTGTTCTGTGCAAATTGACTGGTGTTAGCAGCAGTCATTCTCAGATCATCAATGACAACTTGCACCTATCGTCTTCTAGGTCTTCCTCTCATTCTTCTTCCAGGCACCATTCCTTCTTATTTATCTTCTTTAATTATCTTCTCTAGGCACTCATGTCGTTTGATGTGTCCGAAATATTTAGTTACTTTGCTTATACATGTATTGTATTTGTGAGATATTTCATGATGTCCTCATTTGTTATTTCTAACTCTAGTTTGGGCAGGGAAATTAAAACGTGGCATAACCTTTACAAGAGGTCACCATCAACCACAGTAAAGGAGTCGTCGATTTTCTAGGCACCACTTCTACATTCAGTAGTTTGCCATTGTTTTTTTAATGGAGAGGTTTATTTTTAACCGCTCATTACAACTGGAACAAATTTGCTTCCAAACTGCCCGCCACAGAGTTTGAATCAGGTCCACTTGGGTTGTGATCGAGCTCACTACCGCTTAAGCTACAGATGCTCACACTTTGGACAGTAGTGAGACAATATTACAGTAATATCTTCTTTGTTTGCTCTACAGCGTTTCCCAAAGTGGCGGTTACCCCCAGTTGGCGCTGAAGCATTCTAGGGGGTGATAGTGAGTTCAGAAGAATTGGGGGTGTTCAGGCGATTAGGGTCGGTAGCTCCTTAAAGAAGGAATTAATAATAAATATTTTTAAAGAAATTATATTCGTAATTTTGGGATTGAATAATCATTTAAAATTTGAATTCTGCATTTTAATTCATCTTATGCCCGTCTTACACGATCCATTTTTCATCAATTTTCTATTTCATGCATATAATCATTTGAAAATTGACCATGTATTACAGAAATATGTATCAATTTTCTATGTCAAAGAGAAAATAGAGCATGTATATATGTGGGAGGAGGGGAAATGTTGGCAAACTGTTATAATGAGGGTTTACAAAGTTTATGTTGTGAAAAGTGGGCGTGGGCTGAAAAGTTTGGGAATCTATTCTCTACGTCATCTACTTGTTACACTAATGTCTGTATGTGATTTGCATCTAAGAGGAGAATGAGTTTGTTGTGACAGTTGGGCCCCTACAGACCCTTAGGTCAGCTCATCCAGCTTCTGCATGCTTTTTATTTGAGTATGTCTCCGTAATCACAAATTTAAACAAAACCTACCTAGGGGAGTCCATCCCTCTAGATGAGCCAGAGCCCTGGATCTCACTGTCAAAGTTTTACGGTCCACATCGCTAGTAGGTAGGGTTGGCTTGTGTGTTCTGGGGGTTATCAGGAGGCTAATTTTTACTTTTTACCTTTTCAAAGAGAGACTAGTCTGTCCCAACTCTGTTGGATGTAGAGCCAGGCACAGAAAACACCTTGTTGATATATTACAGTAATACAACATTACTTTAGTAACGTGAACAAAGTATCAGGATGACCCTAAGATGTCAGTACATGTACCACAGTCAACAAGATCAGATTTTCTTTCTACTCAATATAGAACTGTCTGTGTATATTTTTGTTTATTTGAACCCCTAACAAGTTCAAATTTTCACTCTTTTTTTTAACTAGAGAGTTCTAGGAATCTTTTTCTATACTCAGAAGACTTCAAAGACTTTCAGTGTGTGATGTGTGCAATGTTGCAAGCTGTGAAGGCATCTATTCAGATGAGGACTGTGGGTGGTTACTGCAGTATCACAGATACCAAGTCATTATCTCTGTAAAGGTTTTCCATATATATACGGATCTCCACCAGTCATTCAGCACAGACATTGCTCACATCATCGGACAGATCATCCTGAACGTAGTCCCTGTTTATAATGTATGAGGGTGAGTTGAAAAGTTTTGTCTTTACTTAAATAGAAAATGAACGGGAAAAGATAATTTAACGAAATTTTAAAAATACCTACACCATTTAGTAATAATCACCCTGCAGTCAATATATTTTTGCCAAAGTTGCACTAGTTTTTTAAACCTGTCCCTAAAGAAATCGTTGTTTTACTTATCGTTGTTTTACTTTTTAAACCATTTTCTAACTTCAAACTTCACCTCTTAATCACAGCTGAAGTGCTGTTCCTTCTTTAAGTGTTCATTTAGTTTTGAGAACAGGTGGAAATCACTAGGAGCCAGGTCTGGGCTATATGTTTGATGTAGCAATCCAGATATTGAATAGCATCCCTTGTTGCTCACTGAAAACTCTCTTACTGCCCTAAACACAATCACAAATGTAACCCCTGTACAACATGTCCCCAGAAGATATACGGACAAGAATTAACACAGATGAGTCGGTAATAGACGTAACAATGAATGATGGAGTGGGAATTTACATCAAACAACCAGATGCCAGAAAACAGTATGGAATGGAATTGATAGGAAAACAAAAGGTCAGAATACAAAGAACATGCATATTCTCAGTGGCAACATATGGGTGTAAAGAATGGACAAAGCAGTGGGGAAAAAATACATGTGCTTTTGAATATAAGTGCTAAAAAGATTACAATGGACAGAGAAGAGAACAAATAGATCTATCCAAAAAGAACTCAGAATCAATGAAAACTGGCTGATGCTACAAATAAGAAAATTGAAGGAATTTGAACATATAAAAAGATATGAAGGGCTGGAGAAGACCATTATGGAGTGAGGCATCCCTGCATAGAAAAGAAGAGGAAGACCACGGAGAAGATGGATTCAGAATGTAACTGATGATTTGAGCATGACGGCTGCAGAGGTTCCTATGAACCTATGAGAGAAATTCGAAGGACTGTTGGGGTGGCAAAGTTCTGCTCAGGACAAACTTTTTGATAAGCCTAGATGCCACTACAGTGTCTCTGACAGTACCTAGTGGACAAAATATTCACCAACTACAAAGCAGAACTCTTAGCTCTTCTGATGGCAGCATTATCTCCAGCATGGTCACTCTTCTCCCTATAAATGCCATATAAAATGGCTGGGTCACTTGTGACAAATTATAATGTAGGACTGATTTTCCTTTTCTAAACGGATGTCTGCAAACAAGACTTGAATATTTATAAACAAAACTTGGAAAACCTGTCAGGGACAAGTAGGGTCTGAGAAATGGACCGATAACTCAACCAGCTTGTGCTTGTTGATTTAAAATATAACAGGAAGAAGGTACCTCTTCGAATGTTCCATATCAACTACTTGTTAACTACTTTGTGTGCTCTGTATGTGATCTGAGCCTAAGCGGGATTGTATGTTGTGCCAGTTATGCACCTATGTATAGGCAAGCACATCCGATTTCTGCGATGCTTTTTATTTACTAGGGTAGCATCCTTAGGCCCCTATCTCAGTCGCCTCTTACCTTGTAGATCACAGTGGTATTATTCTTTGATTCACTTGTGGACCCCGGCACAAGCGGAGGAAGGTACAACTTTACAAAATGTTACTATATGAGACATCCATTGTCTCGAGAAACTAACAGGATCTCACATCACATACTACTTCCAGCTAACTTTTCATACTGCCAATCCAGGAACTTTTGGAAAATTGATTACATATATGTCATAAATCTCAGGATGACATTTAATAGGAAATAAAGAAATATATCACATCATTTTTCAGCGTCATCATGTGTAATGCTAACTGGTGTAGGCAATCATGTATCTTCACAAATGAATTTGCTTTATACTGACTACTGACTATCAGTTTGGATGTTGATACTCTTCCGTCCAATGAACCCAGGCTTTCCAGAATTTTCTTTCTCTGTTATCCTTTGTCTCATCTCTCATTAATTTTACCAGCTGTTACTATGCGTTCTAAACCTCCCTTTCTCAGATCATGCCCAAAAAATTGCCTCTTTCTTACAGTGACAAAAAAGTTTTATTGATATTTTTCAACAACAAAAAATGAAATCACAGAAAGGAATTGAAGGTTTATTACTACAAAAAAAAACACAAGAATTTAATGACATTACATCACATGTAGCATCAGTAACTTCCTCATCATTTGCTCTTATCTCTCTCTTCGATCACCGCCCAGACCGATGTACCAGATCTCCCCATAAATTCTATTCATGTGGAAATCTGATTCATGCAGCCTTTGCATTGGTGTGTTTTACGTCATTTGGAGCTCTGGTGCTTATCCTTCTGCGATGTGTCCGGTTTCAGCCAGCATTTACTCTGTTCGCTCTCCGTCTCTATAGCCATCTAGTGTTTTTACGGTGCGGTAGCAACCCGCGCCACGCCAACCTCCTTAGTCGCCTTATATGACATGTGTGGCAGGTAACAGTGGTTCTATTCTTTACACCCCAATTTGGGCCCGGTAACCACTCTGGCGATTTGCTGTTATAAAACCCCATCAATATCACTGATGAATGTGTTTAGTCATTTCTTTTAGTTTACAACTGAGATAACGATAACTTCATCTTTCAGCCCAGCATATCAGATTTTAACAATAGCAGTTTTCTATTATTGTTATAACAATCATTACAATTTGTTTACCCAAAAATATCACTATATATGCCCTCTCACATTTTATTAAATAAACATTGTTACATCAATCTACATAAAAGAAATTTGTCAATTATTAAATTTTAAATTCTTGCTCACTGTTCACCATGTAAAACTATACATCACATGCCACATTCTAAGAGAAAATCAGCAATTAATGGTGCATACTGTTCCTTGACAAGAACAATTCTACACACTTCATGCACTTGTGTCTTGATTATGTTACCACTCTTTTTGTGTAGATAATTTCTCAGTGCTGACTCAAAGGCCTGATAAACAAAGGGACAAAATAGAAATATTTAGTTTATAAATGAATCACATCAATGAGCATCCCAAAAATATTTTGCTTTTAAAATAATAACGTTAGGACAGAAAGACTGCAGAATAACATCCCTTGTTTGGATACATTAATCATTTGATTTATTACTCTCCGCTCCTTGTGGAGCAAAGGGACGCAACAGTTGTTCACCACTTTTCCCATTCTCTGGTTGTTTTCTTTATGGTCTAACAGGATAGTCGAGCACCCCTCAGTTCCTCAAGAAGACTTCGTCCCCAGCTCTTTTTAGGACATCCTCTTTTCCGTTTTCCTTTCGGGTTCCACTCAAGTGCTTGTCTAGTGACTCTCGGCTGTGTCTCTTTAATCATTTGGAAAAGTATATTTTCGGAGAATTAATGTTTTCTTCTCTGACTAATTTAGGTCAGTTGGTAATTTTGTGGAATAAACTCACAGAAATATGAGAGTAGAAACCAATAACACTATCTCAATTACAAAGCTCATCCAAAGAGCATAAAAAATTTCCAACCTGGACAAATTCAGTAATTGCCTGAAAACTTTTCTGGTATTGAGAGAAAACAGTCAGAATGAACCACTAAGAAGAACCATAACACTGAAATATATAGAGCTACAATCCAACCAATACCTAGACTAACCATATTCACAGATAGATCAGCAATAAAGACGTAAAGATTTAGGTATGGCCACTCAAATTCAATTTTTTTAAATAAAGTCCATAGACTTTATTCAGTGTGAATTATCATGATAACTGTTTCCTTCAACAGTAAACCCAATATAATTTTGTTATAGTCAGCATAATATGATAGATTGATTAGACAAATCAGTATTGTAGCACATATTTATTTCCCAAATGTTGCATATAAGGTCTGTTCAAAAAGGTATCAGACCTGTGGTCGAAAAAATACAATTACTTATCTGGAGGTCTGAAACCCTATTCCCCTTCAAGGTACTCTCTTTGGGACTGCGCACACTTCTCCCCAGAGATCTCACCATTGTTAGAAGCATTATAGGAAGGCATTTTTGGTAATGGAGTAACATTTCAGTGGTCCATCTGGCTTCTACTCTTTTGACAAGTCATATGTGAGTCCTCTTACTCATGGTACATTTTATCCAAATTAATACAACCTCAGCATAGCTGCTCTCTTGATTGCATCAATATGATTCTTCCTCTTATAACGCTTGTTAAACCACTTTGTGATTTGTATGTGATCTGAGCCTAAGAGCGATTGTACGTTGTGCCGGTTATGCGCCTGCAAGTACATCCGATTTCTGCAGCGCTTTTCATTTACTAGGGTAGTTTCCCCTAGGCCCCTACCTCAGTTGCCTCTTATGACATGCCTTGTGGGTCACAGTGTTACTATTTTTGGCTCCTTTCACGCCCGGCAACACACTGGCAAATATCACTCAAGAATAGGTTTATTCACATGTGATATCAACAACAACTAAAAATCAAAGTAACTATACAATTGAAACAGAAGAGTACTTTCAATGGATAGCTGACATTAGATGGTCAAAAGTAAATTTTTTTTTTCATCCGCTTTCAACTCAGACGAAGTTTCATCTCTGAAACTGATATTTGCGTGAACATCCGTTTTTCCAATTTCTTACAATGGCAGCAGCGTGCACATTGTAAATCACTTTACACTGGCAGCCGTGTGCTCAATGTACTTGTAATTAGTATTCCCTCGCCATACAGGCAGATTTTCTCCGACTTAAGAGGTACTCACGTTATCGTCCGGAGTAAGACCAGGGGACTCGAACAAATGCCGGACAGTAGGTTCGAACCCGAGCTATGAGGCGTCTCACAGTTAGCAGGCCGAGCTACTATAACTCTCTAGGCAGTCCCCGTCAAAAGTAATAACAAACACAGAATTTTAGAACAAGACAACAAGCAATACTGTTGAAAATTAAAGAGAGAAAATTAACATACAAAAAAGTATAACCTAACCAGCACTTGACTCAAAACTGCAATTAAAAGAAGAGAGACTGAAAATGAATATCAACAAAAAATTATAAGAGAAAGACAATGCAGACTAATCAAGCGAACTCAAGAGGACGGTTCAAAGTATGAACTAATTGCAATTGCATCTGTGTGTTTCAACGTGTGATTAAAAAGAAAAAACTAAGAAATTAGTTCAAAATTAGCATGGACCAGTTATCAAAGAAAATCATATAATTTAACATCTGCTATAACTTACCCAGATGTCCCTTCAATTTTTAATAGCCACTCTGTGACGTGGCCCAGCCCAAGTACGTCTAGTTGATGCAAACACTGGAAGCATGTGATTTTTTGTCCGTCGAACTAAGAAACTATGCTGTGACCTCAAATCATCTGAGAACAAAACAATGAACACAAAAATGTATCTTAATCTGTGAAACATTTTTAATTAAGAAAGTCATGACATGCCCATGTAGTTTTTGTAGTTTAGGGAAACTAAGAAAACAAACAAGTGTTTGGATTGTATATGAAGGAAAAACATTTCAAACACTGTAATCTGTGATATATAAAGAATGTGTACAAGACATGTAGGAATTATGTGAGAAAAAGTCACAAGAGAAGATATCAAGACAACCCATGGGGTAGTAAAAAGTAAAAGTAAAGGAACCCTTTCATACCTCGTGGTATATAGGTCAATACAGTGTTAGGCCTGTATTTTTCATTGACCGTCAGCACACGATGGGTGATGTGGTCAGCATCACGCCAGCCGCCTTTACTTTCCCAGAGCATGTCTGGTACCCAGTTGAGGCTGGGTCGACCTGAGAGCCGTCGCGGTCTGGAAAATTCCACGCGCATTGCAGGAGCTGAACCCAGACCACCAGTCTTGCGAAGCGAGTTCACTAACAACTACGCTACAGCGGCTCAACCCATGGGGTAAGAAACGGTTATATTTTATGACCCTATCTTTTTGTGTTATTCATAGATCACCATCACAACCTGTGAAGAGAAGATAAGGAAGTACTCAATGTGCTATTAGAAGTAGAGACCAGTATGTATTTCATATTTCAGTGATGACATTTGAAGAAGGTGCAGTCTTAATTTCCAACTGAGAAAAATCTTCAATTTTACCTACATGTATGAAAGAGGGAGATGAAAAATATGTATGGATAATCATCATTAGCAATACAAAGTATGTGATTTATGTGCAGCAAAATGGGAAAACCATGAGAGAAACACCAGTAGATACATCAACTAGCAGAGAGCGGGAGTTGTTCATTGAAACACACTTAAATACATGCTGAGGAGGAGAATTATGGACAAGTGTGATGTGTAAAGATGATCCTCAAATGAACAATCTTCTTCGAACACTCCATGCTGACCACCTGTCAACCACTCTGTGTGATTTGTATGTGATCTGAGCCTAAGAGCAATTGTACGTTGTATCAGTTATGCGCCTACAAGTAGGCCAGCACATTCTATTTCTGCGCTGCTTTTTATTAACTAGGGTAGCATCCCTGATATGAACAATGATTAATGAAAGAGAGTGCATTGACTAGAATTCTATCACCTTTTAAAAATATATACATAAACTGATTAAACAAAACATTTGATACTAGCTTCTTCTTCTTCTTCTCGATCAACTTTTGCTATGCGACTACTCCGGTATGTGTCATAAACAGGGCGGTGCGCTTGAGGTCTTCACCGGTTCCCATAGTTTGTCTTGTAGGGTTGTTTCTGTTGGCCAGATCTCCAATCTCTCACTACTCAGACTAGGGCAGTCTTGCAGGATGTGCTCTGGGGACTGCTTTGATGCTCCACAGGTGCAGGCTGCCGAGTCCCTGAGACCCATTCTGTAGAGGTGTACTCCGAGACTGCAGTGTCCCGTTCTAAGTCTGAAGACTTTGCTTTTCTGTTTAGTGTATTTATACTGTCGTGCTCTGGGTTGTATCCTCCATTTGTTTTTCTCCAGATCATTTTCTTGGATTTTTGATACTAGCAAACTGATAAATAAGAAATCATGAGAAATATCAGAAGATACAAGAGGAAACATTTGACAAGAGAGGCGGAAGAAGTTGATGTCAAAGGAAATATGAGAGACTTGTATAACAACCCTAACAGGGAAATACTAGCAATCTAACAACTTTATTAGAAAGGCAGAAATATTGTAGCAAAGTGGTTAAGACGTTTGCCTGGCAATCTGAAGGTTGTAGGTTTGAATTCGAACCAAGTCCCATGTGCAGTTTTGTCTGGAGATACCTAGGATTTTTGCTGGAGCTACAGAGTTTGTGTTTTCTGCAACACTTTCGGTAGGTGGCTTGCCCTTTCTGCTGACAGGGACGGAGCCATATGGGGAACCCAGTGCAATGAAGTTAATCCTTCGCCCTTAGCTGCTTTTCTATGCCACATTCTCGGAGGTGGGTTCTCTATGAAAAACTGAGCCATTTGCTCATATCAATATGTTTGATTCATCATCAAATAGCTTGTCCTGAGCAGAACTTTGCCACCTTAATAGTCCTTCGGAATTTCTCTCATAGGCCAGATGTCCTGCCGCTGCAGCTGTCATGCTCAAACCATCAGTTACATCCTGAATCCATCTTCTCTGTGGTCTTCCTCTTCTCCTCTTTGCAGTGATGCCTTCTTCCATGATGATCTTCTCCAGCCCTTTGTGTCTCTTTATATGAATAAAATACTTTAATTTTCTTATTTGTAGCATCAGCAAGTTTTCTTTGATTTTGAGTTCTTTCTAGATCTATCTGTTTGTTCTCTTCTCTGTCCATGATATACGAAGCACTCTACTGTAACACATATTCATAAGCATATATATGTTTTTCACTGCCTTGTTAAATGTCCATGCTTCACACCCATATGTTGCCACTGGGAATATGCGTGCTATTAGTATTCTGACCTTTGATTTCCTATCAGTTCCATCCCAAACTGTTTTTAGTAGTTTAAATTTTTTGTAAAGCTATGTTTTTTCTTGTTTTAATTTCCTTCATCCTATTTCCATCTGTTGTTAGCAGTGGACAGAGATATTCAAAACTGTTCACATTTTATATTTTCTCTCCGTTTATAAAAATATATTTTGTCATGTTAGATTACATAACTAAATGTCTTATTTCTACAAATTGTAAGAAGTTAACCTGAAGGTGCTGGAGATCTACTAACAACTAAATATCTTATCTTTACCATTTGGGGGAATCCATCCTGAAGGTGTTGGATAATTCTCCAGCTGAGGAGGATCTGGTATTATGAGTGTGGGTAAGATCTGCTCCACATACTTAAATTCACTGTAAGATGTTTCATAATCAACCGGATATTCATTTTGGCTTGTTGAATTATTTGTTCCTGTTTGTGATTGTGTTAGAAGATGATGGGAAGTTGATAGTCCCTTGGCACATGTATCCAACTGAAATGAATTGATTACTTAGAATGAGCTGTGAGAAATTGCTATAGTCTGTCCATTAATTCGTGAGCACGTTTGAAATTGATTTTCTCTAAAACTACCTGTTGGATCTCAGTGATTTTTGCAAGCAGCCTTAGAATATCCATGACGCTAGAGAAATATTTTTTTCCAAGAAAATTTGATGTAGTTTGAAATATTTCTTCTTCAGGTTATATTAAAATCAACCTCACCGGATTGTACACAATAGTAACAGATCTACGGTACACAGACGCGTTGTTCTAAAAATACATTATTACATTATGGTAACATAGAAATATCTTGAGTATACAACAATTTCACGAATTCCCGTGCACCAACCCAGTCGACTTTGAAAGCGGAAAGCATATGACGTTATAATTGGGATACCGTTGTATAGTTATAGGCGTATCTCGCTATTTGTATGAAGCTATTGTATCATATTTGTTGGCTTATCAAAACTGACATTGATATCACATTCATAATGAGTCTGAAGTGCACATTTATAACAATGCAGAAGGTTACAGTTTTACTATACCAACACTTCCGTAGGGAATCTAAGAGAGGTCATCTATATTTCGATATTCATAACCCTGAGAAACGAACGCAACTGGCGCTTGGTCTGAATAGAGAATCCTTTTCCCGATGGATTAAACAGGACACAAAGTGCACTAATGTCAAGCAAGGAAGGAAAAGAACAATTGACGACTTTGACATAGATGTCATAAGACGGAGCTCTTGAAAATGTTTACGACAAATCAACTTGTTACTCTCAGGAAACTGAAATTAAAACTGCAATCAGATTGCAGCATAGACATTTCTAAAAGTACTCTATGAAAATTGTAAGAGCCGCCGCTTCACCTTCAGAAAAACTATAGGCGGCAGGAATATTATTTGTGAAAAGCCACATTTAATTGCTGCCCGAAGTAAATACCTGAGGCAGATCCGTGAGCGCGGAGGCAAGGCTATGATATTGTATATTTGGACGAATCCTGGGTCAATGCTCACCACACCAATGCTAAAGAATGGCAATCAGTAGACGGTGAACAGAAAAGAAAAATACCAAGCAGCAAGCAAAGGCAAGCGTATTATACTAACACATGCAGGAAGTAGTGAAGAAGGTCTTGTCCATGACGCTGGACTTATTTTCCAATCAAAAGTACCGACGGTAGGGACTACCACACAGAAATGAATGGACATATTTTCAGGCACTGGATGGAGAAAGATCTACTTCCAATTCTAAACAGACCATCATGCTTGGTAATGGATAATGCATCCTATCACAACGCAGTATCAGCGAAGACAAAGTACCAACTGCATCAAATACAAAAGATCAAATTAGGACTTGGCTTGCTAAGGAAAATGTCAGCTTCGATGATACATATTTGAAACCCGAATTGTTGCACCTGGTGAGGATGACAAATAAGACAAAGGTGTTTCATATTGACAAAATCATTGCGGAATACGGCCACACGTCTTTGCGACTACCTCCATATCATGCTCAATCCGATAGAGCTTGTCTGGGCTAAAGTAAAAGGGCAAGTTGCCGAACAGAACAGGACGTTTAAAATGTGCGATGTTGAAGTTCCGACACGTGAATCCTTCTCAATGATAGACATGCAGTTCTGGAAGAAGTGTGTTGAACATGTGCTCCGAGAGGAAGACGAGTACTGGCACCGAGATGGATTACAATTTGTCCAGCCAGTAACAATTATCAACCTCATGGAATCGTCAGATTCGGGATGATACAAATCATATTTTGATTACAGACTGAGAAATAGCAACGGATACATTTCCATATCCAAATGCGTCTACCATCATACAATTTGTGGTGAAGTTAAGACACCCTGGGGTCTAATGGTGACCGAAGAGGAGGACTAACTGTTGCATATTGTATCCAAGTTCACGATTGCACATAAAGGGCAACACACTTAATTACTTGACCTATCAAGTTAATATGGAGATACACCTATGAATAGAATTGACATTGACAAATTCTAGGGATACTGTAAAATCTAAAATTTGAGCCCCCATATTTGCAATTGTCATAAAAGATCAAAGGATATCGCCGATGTGCAAAATCTGTAGCATTTATGGACTACTGGTTAGCTTTATTTTAGCGTCATGGATATTCTAAGGCTGCATGCAAAAATCACTGAGATCCAACAGGTAGTTTTCGAGAAAATCAATTTCAAACGTGCTACGAATTAATGGACAGACTATAATTATTAATTGCAGTTATCAAAATGTATATGCATGCAATATTCATTGAAAAGTACAAGAACTATAACACATGTGTGTGGGTATGTATTCTGCATGTGTGTGGGTGTATTTACTGCATGTAAAGCTTATTAATGTGACTAGGCTGCAGGATTTAATGAGTTTAGCAGACTTTACATAAAAACATGCATTTTACTTCTTTCTGTACTTTATTATATCAGGAAAAATAATAAAATTATATATACTTTAAATTTATTTGCAAGGCATGGTGGAATAATGAGTGCTCTGGCTTTCTAATTGGGGAAAAGTGTTATGGTTCAATCCCCATTTGAGCTGAAATGCTTTTTACTGCAAACGACTCTAAGGTCGAGTCAGTCTAGTGGGTATTAGAACAACTCTTGGATAAAAAGACTGCCAGCGTGATGTTGACCCTATCAGCAATATTCAGCCATCGGTGAAGAAATGTGCGGGACTAACATCATATTACCAAATATACTGTATGGTAGGAATTTGAGATACTATATTTATTTGGCAAGAATAATAAATTCTTTGTTTACATTTCTGTTCAGCAACAGTTGAGTAGCAATATATACATCAATTAGTATTAATTAGTTAGTTTGTTCCTTTCGTGACAAAGGCGGCACATAGGGCAGAGGTTTTAGATCTCCATGTGATTCGGTTCTTTGCTAGCAGTTGGAGATCTTGTATGGTTTTACATGCCAATAGTTTACTTTCTTGTTGGATGGTTCTTTGAAGAGTGGTCTTTGGTCTTCCACGTTTTCTTTTCCCAACTGGTGACCACATAAGGACTTGTTGATTTAGTCTCTTTTCGTCTGCTCTAAGAGCATGACCTAAATATTTCCACCTTCGTTTCCTTATAATATTTGATACGGGTTGTTGGTGTGTTTTATCTCTCACTGTGTTGTTAGAAACGAAATCACTCCATTTTACTTTTAATAATTTTCGTAGACATTTATTCTCAAAGCTGTCCAGTTTCTTATCAATTTTCTTTGTTGATTTTCAACTTTCACAACCGTAGGTCAGTACAAGAATCACACATAATCTAAATAATTTAACTTTTGTGCATATACTAAGGTCTTGAGATTGCCAGATATTCGTTAATTTAGTGAAGGCACTAGCTGCTATAGCAATACAAGAGTTTATTTTGTTTTTGTTTTTTGTTTCGGTTTCAAGATGGAAGGTGTTGTTTTCTTCGTACTTGCTATGGTCAGTTGATCTGAGACCTAATAATCCTCAATCGTAAAAACCCCAGTATTTCTGAAACAGAGGATTTATCTAAATGTGTATCGTTCTATTAATGTGAAATGGCAATTAGTATTGCCTACACTTAATTTGCTTTAATTCTTTTTTGGGGGGTTTCAGCAAAATGTTGCAGTTTTTTCCCCAAGTCCAAATGGCTGCTTTGGGTATTTAAAATGAGAATTATGTACAACAATGTACATTCAGTTTATAATTCTATGTTGAACCTGGCATCTACTAACCACTGATATAAATTAAGTATATATGTCACTCATTTGTTATTATAATAAAATAATTGTCATTTAATCTAGACTGCAGATTATAGTTTAAGTTGTGGATTTTTTTTTGGCTGCAGAGCAATTTTGTTTGGTCCGCCCGCTATGAATTCAGACAAGTCTGACATATTCAGGTGTAGTCTGACATATATACCTAATATGAAACGTCCGCCTGATTTTTGCACGAAGGCTAGCTTTCCTTATCACCAGTGCTCCTCATCATTCAGGTGACCCTTACTCCGACTTCTGAGGTACTTATATTTTAAATTCCCAAGTAAAGGATCAGGAAACTGCGTACACCAACATTTATAAAGATCTATAATCTAATATCTCACAACAAGCATCTCAAAATGTGCTACAAAGGACCATCCACTGCATGAGGCGCTCAGCATCAAAAAGTGAGAAACAGCTAAAGTGTGGCAAATTGTGGATTTGCCGTGCTGCAGACAACAGTTGGTATGCAGGTTCATGAATATTGACACTGGGGAGAAATGAATAACGGTGCCTTCAATATTTGGGGACAACTTTTCTACCATCATGAAATTTGACAAAGAGTGAAGAAAGAATCCTGTGGCATTGAATGCAGACATAAAGAACATCAATAATAAAAACTACGGGTGATGTTGTGATCTACATGGATGGGTCTAAAACTTGTCCCCATTAAGGCTACATGGACTTTTTCTGCAAGCTCATATGGTAGAAAGGTCAAGGAAGCCAGCGGTGCACTTAGTAGAAACAACAGATAGCATGACAATGTAGGAATTGGCTGTGACTAAAGCACTACTCTGGCTTGAGTCACAAAACTACACTCATGCAAGCATCATGAGTGATTCATTGAGTATGATCCGAATGTGAAGCCGGATCAGTGAGCAAATAATTGGCTTAATCCTTACAAACAACAACAATTTGCAGAATTACATTCATCCTCATTCAAGGACACATTGGTGGTATGGCAATAAGAGATGGACAGGTTGGCTGGCTCTACCACCATATCAAAGGGTCAGTCAATGGATGGATGCAACATTCAAATGTCATTGCAAAGCGTGGCGCAAAAGACTTTTCAACTAAACCAATCCCCCATCAACAGCTAGATTGCAAAAGCTTTCATTGAAGATATGGAGCGGCCAGAAAACAGCAACACAGTAAGTTCATCAATCAACATCGAACTGGTATGGCTAGTCGCTGGATGCTGTTGGAGATATTGCAGAAGATGTGAGCACCTATGGACATGTTCGGAGTGTAATTAGGATATTCCAAACTTAAACTCAGTCTTGCTTAACTGTTATTTAACCCAAGGTTTTTATCCCTATTTTTGCCTACATTTTATCTATGGGACTTTGGAATGATATAACTATATACATATCAGATTATCTTATACCACTCTTTATTCTTCTGTTCCAGATTGGTTTTGGTGGACAGGTTTATATCTCAGGACATGTATGCTACATTCTAGAATTGCCATCAAGAAATATTTGATCTACTTATTTCAAATAGTGTAAAGTTATAATAAATAAATTTATTCAATTCATTGTTATTGTATTAATTTAGCTGATAATCATAATGCTATTCAAATGAAAGGCACAGCAATGCAACCCTTTGACATTTTGTGCTGCTCTTGTTTACTCAAACTCTACCATTAGTGCAAAATTCTAAGCACATTCATTCAATCCTTTGCACACCACTGCTGTCAAAAAAGGTAGATTGAGAGCAATCTCAATCAGTAATGACGTAATGTACAAAATTATAAGCACATTTACTCACCACTACTGACCAAAAACTGTAGAAGATTGATTGTAATCAGGATTGTTGGAGACAAATCATCAAATCAATGATAATATGTAAATATGTCGTACTCCAACTCAATTTGTAAAAAAAACTTTACTGGGTATTTATCATTTGGTTTGCTTATCCACTCCAGTATCGTATCAGTATTTATATTAGTACTAGTATATTAATATATAGAATATCATTCACTATTTGACTATTGTTCATGTGTCTGTCTCACCTCTACCTCTACTACTAGACTGAGTGTCTAGTCTAGAGTTAGAGGTGAGTAGTCTTGAGTAGATCCTCCTCTACTAGAGGTAAGGCACGTGAACAAGTCAAATAGTGAATGAAATTCAATATATTAATTTCTTGTACTAATATAAATATAATACAAATAATCACTCATCTCTAGTTGTAGATGCTCTAGCTAGAGCTGACTAAGAACTAAGACAGAACGGTGAGAACGCGGCTCTACTAGTACTAACTCTACATTGTCACTGCCGTGTCGGACTCATTACTACAATTATTTCAATTACACTACACTCTACTAATCCTTGCAATTTCAAGGATTCGTGATTAGATTCAGCAAATAAACCTCCAACAATAATATAATTTATTACAAATTCAATAAACTTTCCAATGTGACTACTGTCGAGGCAAGACCAAAAGTAAAAGTTCAGAAGTCGAAGTTGGTTGTTAACATTTTTTCAGTGAAGGATTCACAATAATAATGAATGCAAATATTTGAAACACGGGAATATTTGAGTATTTACGTGGCACAAAAGCAAGTGGTGCACATTAATTTGATTAAATTACTAACCTGCACTTTACGTAAAATACCTCTTGCAGTTATTGCTGAAAGGCATGCCGTCATTTGTCCAGACCGTAAACATGCCCTTAAAGCCGATGACATTTTTATTGCACCGCTAGCAGCCATGTTGGGATGAAGGTCAGTGTTGCCACTCAAGTTTTAGAAATACACCCAGATTTTTTCTTAAAATACTCATAAATGAGACGTTTATGTTATTTCTCAATTACACGGGATAGACGATAACTAAACAATCTTTCAGTCACAGTTTGGAACAATTAAGCTTTGCGCTATCAATTTGCATTATTGCTTAGTTTTAATTATATCTTTATTATCACAAATTTACAATTATGCCAACTTGTTATTACCAACTCGAACATGAATCTACATTAACAGTACATTAATACAGCTTCAACACTTTATGTTTCTGGACCTACACTACTAGAACTGGATAGTTATTTTACTGTTTCGTGAAACGTAAAAACATTCTTTATGAAAATGTTATGGTAGACGGTAGCAGGAAACGCTTGAACAAAGTTCAAATGAATGACAAACACACAATGAATCTCTATAGTTGTGCATAGAAGCACGACCGACTCTTATTTACGAAGGCCGCGATAGAAGCCACTTGCAGTCTACATCCTAGTGACACAGTTGTAGGTTATCAAATAATTTGCAGAGCAGAATTGCATGCATGTTCATCACTTTTTTTATCTTGGTGCTGACTCTCTTGCAAATAATGCCCCGACTCAAGTGGACAGAGGCATGCACAGAGCCGATGTCATCAATGCGGTATGCTCTCAATTGTGTGACATGGGCGGGTCTCAGACACTGGAGCGAGTTCGAGAATTAGGTGTTAAGTTTGAACATGCCGTCTTCGTGGTAGGGAGAGAAGATATATTAATCAACTTCTCATGGGTACTGTGAGCAAATGAACTTTGGGATGGCTGCTGCAACGGAGGACAGAGCACGAATGGGAATGCCCAATGTGCCATGACGTCGATCGTATAACATAACATAATTTTCTTATCTGTAAATAGAACGAGATCAGCCTCATCTTCCACCTTAATAAGATCTAACAGTAAAACTACTTATATTCCTGTTTTGTCGTGAATATGTGTATAACGGAAATGTACAAATGCTGCCAATATCTGATTCTTAGATATTGCAGTACTGCCATTAGCGAATATGAAAAAATTGTGATTTCTGAAAATGTTTGTTACTTTAAGTCTATCAAAATGAGCAATGTCGTACATTGCTGTACATCATTTTACATGCAGGCTTGGTGTGTTTCAAGTACTTCCTTTTCAACTGTGCTATCTAACTGAAGTTTGCAAAACTCAATCAAATATTCGCCTAGCAAAAAAAAGGCATATTATGTCGCGCATGGAATGTGGTCGAATCTCCAAAGATCTCCTTTATATTGAACTTTTTTTCCGGAGTATAAACTCAGACGTAGTCGTGATCCCTAACATGGCTCCTCTGACTGATTTTTGTATGGAAAGCTTGCGTTTTCTTATCACCAGTGTCTCTCGCCATTCAGGCAAGCCTTACTATGACTTCATAGGGACTTGTAATTTAGATCCCCAGGTAAAGTATCAAGATTTTATGTAGCTCAACCGCGTACCGTGAGCACACCAAGAATGTGAGGCCCAAGCTGGCCTCGAACCCCGGATCTCCCACTGTCTGTGATCACTAGCGTAGCGTCTTATCAACTTTTTTTTATCGTCGATCCCGTATGGAGAACTGACATCTGGAAAGGGACCGATATGAAAACCCAAAATGCAATATAAGGATAATTGTCAGCAGGATTTTAATGACCTTTACTTGAACACAAGCACATTGGAAACAGTAGCATAAAGACATATGTACCCGGAGAATGGATGTAAGTAGTATGCTGCTGTATTTTGGGGAGAGTCTGTTAAAACAAGCAGAGGAAAAGAAGCTGTACTCCAGGATACAATTTCATATAGAGAGAACTATCTCACCATTTTGATGTGAGAATTGGGACAGAGACTGTCATTTCCACACCGGACTTTTCAGCGACCAATTGAGTTATCCAACGGCTGTTGTCCTTGGTTCTGAACAGGGCTTACTACATAAAAGAGGTAAACAATATCTCCGCATTTAATAACTTTATCATCGAGACAGAGGACTCTTTCAGCTTATTGAAAGTTTTGTTAATGTTCAAAGTTTTATTTTTCACTTTGAAGATTTTCATGTATTTCTTTGTGATTTCATTTAATAGTATTTGTTCGTAATCGTTGATACAGGAACAAACCGTAACAATCGTTGCATATCTATTGCAAGATTTATTTAAAATCCGTCAGTTCGCCGCTGCTTATAAGTCATTCCTCACAGCAAGCCTGCCGATGATGGCTTCTCCTTTTTATATGGTAAATGTGCAGTCATGCTGCTTTAGCCACATATGTTACTTTTTATTCTATTTCATAATCATTACAATTAGGTGCAAAAATAACCCAACCAATTTTCTTGTTATCTACAAGTGCTTCACAAGATCCAGAAGGGCAGGTTTCGGTATGAGTGGATGTAGTCTATAGTAGTTTCTAACCTCCAGAGACTTACGTGAATATTCTGTCTGGGCATGTGGGTGTTTACGGTAATGAGAGCGCGGACAGGCTTGCATCAACATCATCGATTGTTGGGGAGTTGAAGATGGATAAGGGGGTTATTCTTCGGTCTCTTCTTGACTGTCTGTTGGATGAGGACACTAAAATCTATGTTGATCAAGTGATTTAGGCAGTTTGAAGCTACTTGTTGTACAAGTCGAACTGGATGCCTGAGAGGCAGAGTGAGAGGTGTGTTTAATCAGCGAGCCACGGGAACCATCAGTATGCATACTCTTCGATACTTGTTGGGGAGACTGAGCACCTATGGGTCTGCCCGGAGTGCAATGACGTCAATTCAGTAACCAATAACCAATACAAGTGTGTGAACAATTTAAATTAGATTAACACTTCCTCAGAATAATAGCAAGAACAAATCTTTAATCAATAACAATTGACAGCACAGTCTTCTTCTTCTTTGCGTTCGTTCTTTACGACCAATTTTAATCAGTTTTTGTGATATGTTTGATCTTTGCCAAGAACGTGTATACGATGCACATTGGTTTGGTAGGCCCATAAACGCAAAGACTTCTACATGTTTATGACACATGCATCCGATTTCAGCCAAACCTCCTTAGTCGCCTCTTACGACATGCGTGGCAAGTAACAGTGGTTCTATTCCTTACACCTCAAATTAAGCCCTCTGTGAGCGCGGGTTCAATTCCGTGGGCTGGCAGAAAAGCCACAGGTTTCCTAGATTTACGGTGTTCATGGCACCGAACCGAAGGTTACGATGTCCATGGCACCGAGTCAAAGTGCTGAAAGCTCAAGTGCTTCTGGATCGGAAAAAAAAAAAAAAAAAACACCCCAAATTTGGGCCCCGGTAACTACTCAGGCGAACAGCACAGTCAATCAAGAATTGTAGGTACATAAAGATAAGTTAGAAACAAGTAGACGAAGTTTCATAAATAGTTTTAAGTGTAAAAAAACGATAGTCAAGTTAGGCTAAAGCTTAAACATATTTATTGATTGGACCATTACCTTTGCACTTCGGTGAATAGCCATATGCTTCGGTCTGTTTTACGCAAAAAGATGTTATCTTAGCGGCAGCGCACGAATTCAGTAGCACATCAACACTCCTCGAAGAAATTTTGAGGATAGCAAAAATGTGCAGGAATTTAATCTAATTAGCATTAATGATTATTGCTTAACTTTAACACAGAAGCTGTGGGATTGTTGTGCCCGTCTCTGAAAGGACGGAAATCGAACTCACCTAAATTGACATCAAAGATCATTGGAATCGCTCCACACAAGCCACGAATCTAGCACTTTTGGATTAGGAGAAGGCTCACCATTAAAGCTATTTTTTAAGAACTAAATTTCAAAGGAATAGAAATTATATACGCATATTGTTTAATGTTCAATGACCACGAATTATCAAATATACACAAAATAGAGAAGATTTGAGAAAATAAATACATAAATGCATAACCGAAATAAAAACTCACAGATCTAGTGTGAATACACAATAGTGGCAACACTGATTATGGCATTTAATAATATATACTTTCTTAAAGAAGAGCTCCTATTTATGTATATGAAAGCGACATACAACTGAGATTGTTTTCAAGTAATTCAACTAATTTTAGCAGAAGTTGTATAGCGTCACTAACGCTAGCTTTGTCATCAATAATCAGCCGATACTCGTTGATTACTGTGATTTATCGCAAATAGAAGTATATTTAAAACTGTTCACGCTTGCTATTCAAAAGAGCTTCTAGATTAAAGTATGTCTTATTTTTATGGTATCTTCTTTCTTTCTTTCCTCCATTTCTGTTGTGCTTTAGTTTTCACCCTTCAAATTATGCAAAGAGCTCTGACAAGTGCTCTCCATTTCGCCTCATATATGATGTCTCGTGCCGCCTCTTGTATTTCTGATCCATCGTTTGCGTAGGCATCGTTGTCCTTGAAACCAGTCTGAGCGTATCTGAAATAGTAGTGCCAGTGCTGTGTTTGTAGGTAGTGTACACTGTTTGATTGATTGCTATATGTGTTAAATGGCTGAACCATTTGGTGTGTTGTTTCTTTATAAGCTCTAGCACTGGTACTGTTCCTACCAAGTCTCTAATAGTCTCGTCCTTGTTGCTTCCATTATTTTCCACAGACATTTCATTTATATTGTTGTAATTTTTCTTTATTCATTAGCTGTAAGTGTCCAAATTTGACACCTGTAAAGCAAAGTTAGAAGGGAGATCGTATTTTGTAAGGTTTGTTTTATGTATAAAAATATATGTTTGCAGTTGAGTATCATTTGGCAAAGAATTTGTCTTTCTTTATTGCATCTTTGCTGTATTTCAGTCTTGCTTCTTCCATCTGCTGATATCGGGCTTCCTAAATACATGAAGTCTTTTACTTGTCTCTTGTTGATTTGTGATTTTTTGTGTGGATCCAGAAGCATTTGAGCTTTCAGCTCTTCGGCTTGGTGCCATGGACATCATAACCCTTCAGTTCAGTGTCACAAAGATATTTGTTTTATTTTTTCTCTTGCTATTGTCATAACCTCAGTCTTAACAACTTTAATTAGCATTTTGTGTTCATAACATGTTTGTTAATGCACTGCTGTAAATGTTCTTGTGGCAACAACTGATTGGTCATCTGTGAAAAGCCGTTTATTTAGGAGGGCCCCAGGATTGGTATCTTCACCCTAAACTGGAACGACCTCACCCAGTCAGCAAAGTTGTAAATGCTCTTTGGCATAGATCCAAGCCCAAATATAAGACATTAAAAGATAATTAAAGAGTGTTTTCATACGATGTGTAAGGAATGACCTCACCAAAGACAGGAAATCTGATAGAGAAGTCGAACTTCACTAATCAACACTGGCCATAAAAGTACCGATGGCACGAGGATTCAAGGGTTTCGTGGACAACAGGTGTGGTAACGATAACACTTGAAGGATCTAAGCTCCAAGTACCTCTGAAGATGGCGAGGCAGACCGCATGGTGAGGGACACTGGTAAAATGGTAAGTATGCCTCACGCAAAACTCTGTCAGAAGCTCAATATCAGGCGTTACAACTTCCGCCTGAATTAAGAGCGGGCGTTCACAGCAGAAGAAAACGAATGTATCTTCACATGACTCAGGGTGGTTAAATAGGGGCCTTTATTTGAATATCAAGAAGGCAGAAGTTTTGGTCATCTAAAAGAAAGCAGGTTCCATCAAAATGCACTATCAGAATAAACAGGAAATTTCTAAGACAAGTTTATCAATTTAAATACTTTGAAACACTGACAACAGTAGATTGTATACCTAGATACAAAATAAAGGATTAGGCTGGGTAAGGGTAGGTTCGATAAAAAGAAGAATATTATATGTAACCAGTTGTCTATGAAAACCACGATAGCATAGTGGTTGGTGCACTAGCTTTGTAGGCATTTGGTCCAATTTAAATTCCAAAGTCGTGGAATTGTTTCCATCTGTAATGGCATTCAGGTCGATCTAGTCTCAACTGGGTACCAGATAAGCACTGGAAAGTAAAGACTGCCGGCATGATGTTGACCATATTACCAGTTGTGTATCGCTGGTGGAAGAAAAAAATAAGAACCTAGCACCGTATTGTCCAATATATCTCAAGATATGAAAACAGATTCTGTTGTCAATGGAAGTATAAAGGGAGTTCTTCAGTGCTACATCGAGCCGGTACTGACATATGGAAGCGAGTCACAGGCAATATGTAAATAGACAAAATCTCTGGAAGCCTCATAGATATAGTTTTACTGAAAAATTGCTGATAATCCCATGGACTGTTAAAATGACTAAATGTTGACATGCTGAAAGAGGTTAACACACAGAGAAAGTTCATTGTCAGCTCAACAAAGGAGAGAAGCAGTCATTATTTTTTTGTCATCTCGAGAGAACAGTAATTTTTGAATATGTAATTAAAAAACAATATATGGGACAAGACAGACACAAATTATGGACAGTTTAACTTTCTCTCTCTTTTTCATGCCTTTTAACCCTGATTGGGGCATATGCCCTCAATTCAACTCATGCCGCCTTCCTATCTTGAGCTATTTCTTGCAGCTCCCTCCAGCTCTTCTGTATATTGTTAATCTGTGCCTCCACATTTCTTCTCTGTATATTTCTAGGACTCCCTCTCTTTCGCTTTCCCTGTGGGTTTCAGTAAAGGGCCCTCAAATGTTAACATCTGAACTGATTGTACTAAAGACAGCAGTTTGTGGAAGTTCGTGATCACCTATGACAGTCAGCGCAGCGTGATGATGATGACAGCAACACATATAGTAGACATTACGAACAAAGGATATTATCCTTCCTAATTTGGTTATCTCAGAAATGGAATCCAATGGACTCTGACAGAGCAACTAGATGATCTGGACTTCGCTGATGATATAGCCCTTCTGTCACATACACAAAATCAGATGCAGGATAAGCTAACACATTGAATCAAAGGTCCCAGCAACTAGGGCTGAACATTCATAAGGGAAAGACAAAGATATTGAGAATTAACCAAGCAAGCGACAACTCGATCTCCCTGGGGAAATCCCACTTCAAGAGGTAGAATCATACACATATTTGGGCAGCAACGTAGACAAAGAGGGTGGAACAGATAGAGATGTTAAAATAAGAATACAGAAGGCAAGGGAGCTTTCATTGCACTGGGAAACATTTGGAAGACCAAAGAAATCAAATCTAGAACAAAATTCGGATATTTAACTCTAATGTTAAAGCAGTTCTACTGTATGGGTCAGAAACATGGAGAACAACTAAAACAATAGCGCATAAATTGCAAACATTCATCAACTGGTGTCTGCGCAGAATAGAGGGAATAAGATGGTATGATAGGGTCACAAATGAGGAACTTATGGAGAGAACAAGACAGATTCCAGTGAACGAACAGGTTAAAAAAGGAAGCTGGCGCTGGATAGGACACACTTTGCGAAAACCGGAGGGAATATAACAAGAAGGGTCCTTGCCTGGAACCCGCAGGGACAGCGAAAGAAGGGGAGGCCGAGAAATACATGGATGCGAGATTTGGAGGCAGAGATCAACAATATAAAGAAGAGCTGGAGGGAGCTGCAGGAGATAGCTAGAGATAGGAAGACTTGGCATGAGTTGGTTGAGGGCCTATGCCCCAACCCGGGTAAAAAGGCAAAGAGAGAGAATTTGGTTATCTGTTACAATCACAACCCAATCATTATAATTATTATCACACATTCAAGATGTATAATAATCAATAACCATTTGTGCCATCCGGTCATGTTCCTCTGATGATCGGAGTCAATTTGCTCTAGAAAAAACTAACATATCTTTATATGGTACCTAATGACCTCTTGAACTCAACACACTACATTCCTATGTTTCTTGATACTGTCTCTCCTCATGATCCATTATACATGTATATGTGTGTATATATTAACTGTATATATATATTATGTATATATTTTAATGTGACAGGTAAAGAGACATGATGGGTTAGAGAAGACCATTATGGAAGGAGGTATCAAGGAGAAGAGGAAGACCATGGAGAAGATGGATTCAGGATGTAACTGATGATTTGAGCACACGTCAGCTGAGGCTGTACATCTGGCCTATGAGAGAAAGATAAATTCCGAAGGACTGTTAGAGTAGCAAAGTTCTGCACATGACAAGCTATTTGACAAGAATGATGATAATATATTTGAATATTATTTTTTTTTAATATATTTTTGCTTTCTATTTCTAGTATTTCACATTTATTTCTTCTTTGGTCACATACTTTCAATTTATGGCAGTTAGAAATTTATTGTCCCACTGTGTCTGTGATGTCTGGTGTATAGGAACATAGTCTCCATTTCATTTGTTCTATATCCTTTGCTTGAAAAAGACCTTTTGGTCGAAACATCACTGTATCTTGTTTCTGTACTTTGTAAAACTACCTTACTTCGTTTTACGGTTTCACCTTTCATACATTCAAGAAATACATATTCTATCAATCACAACAAACAAGCACAAATCACAATCTGAAACCATGTACATGTTACATAGATGTCTTACTAATACTGAACAGTTTGATGTTATTTCTAAGTAAATTGTTTATTGACTATTTCAAAACTTTGTATAAACAAATAATCAACAAACAGAGCATCCAGATACTAGTAGTTGCGATCATGTTACACTTGTCGATCACTGACACACTTTGTTGTTGTTGATGGCTTTATTGTTCCCAACTGTGTGTATGCAAGATACACATTTTGATATCACTCACTACACACACTTGACTCCTGTCTGGACCTTGTTACGGTACACTGTTAAACAAGAAATTAAAAAGTTAAATAACACTGGGAAAGTATCGTTTCATAATTGTAGCAAAATTGATAGAATCATCACCAATGAATAACCATGTGTGCTCCAATCTCTTTATGATGTAGGAAGACTTCAGAGGCAGTGTGTAAACTCTGTAGCACCCGTGAGGGTACCGGGTGTAATTTTGAGGACAATGTAAATTATGTGTACATTTTATTCTACATGATCTTAATGATTTTTGCATGGACGGTGGCTTTCTAGATGACTCTTATCAATTATGAACTGCCAAGAGTTCTTTTACTTGCCCAACTTGTACATGGGATCCACGTTTGGTCTTTCATCTCCGATAGGACTAGGAACTTAATTTCACCTACATTGAGATCAGGGATCACTTGAAAATAACCTGTTTGCTTCACTGGAAAGGGAACCGATCGTTTGAACCAAGAGGCGAGCACAGTACCTCAACACCCTTCCTCCATCAGGGATGTTCATGTAGCAAAATTATGTAGTTCTATTAAGCAAAAAAACAACATGCACAAGATCGTCCCATAATAGACGACATGAGAAAGTCAAAACATGGATCACTCTCATCATTCAGTACCTTAGACAGTGCGATCTGTGTTGAGTGACGGAGGAAAAAGTGACAAGAACATTTTAAAATCAGTTTATCTATTGTCTCAACTTCCACCTAGATTTGAAATGTAATTTTTAACGTATAAAAATTGAATAATTTATGCGTAATAAATGAACTCATTCTAAAATGAAGGAAATCTGATTGTTCAATTTATTTAAATATTCAAACTTCAAAATATAGTTGTTGCTATGTTAAGATAAAAGTGAGGAACAAAGAATTAATTTTTTAGTTTCAAATAAATTTCACTGCATAAATAAGTTTAGAAATAATAAAACACTATCTGAGGAAACACTTTAGAAATTGTTTCCCCTTACCTTAACTCTTTCCACGCCCATTTATTTTCTCAATTTTTAAGCAGTTAATTCAAGGGAAGTAAAAACAAAATTAATTTTAAATTACGATCCCAACTACTCGTCAATAAATAAACATATATATATATTATATACTAAATTGAAGAAAACTGGGCCACCCATTAGAATAACAAGGTTGAAAAGTAGTATAAGTAAACCAGTAGAAGTAAAACTAGAAAGACTTCTTATAAGGGAAGCAACTCTATGGCGCAGTGTGCGGCTTAAAGCGTGCAACGGACTTCCGCGTGGCGCAGTGTGCGGCTTAAAGCGTGGAAAGAGTTAAGTATTTATTTCATTCTATTTTACTATGAGGGATTCTTGATATACAATTCTAATAGTTTTGATGTGCACTGTAGGATGCATCCTCATTGTGGATAAAAATTTGTAGAAAGGGACAAGTCATTCTGTAAGAAAGGCAATAATTGTTCACTTTGTTTTACTACTGTACAAAATGTTGGGAAGTGAGGATAAGCTCTTATGCTTCCAGGGTGCGTCTCTAATCACCTCTGGCAGCCATGCTAAGTTCTTAGCATTCTCGTGGTGGAGTTGTTTTTAACAATATGATTTAGAAGGAGCAAATGGTGAGTTAGTAGCTCCAGAAAACTAGAAGCTTTGGGCAGATGGGACTCGTTAACCTTGATATGCAACTCATCTAGGAGAAGGGAAACTATGATGTCTAAACTCTGCTTCCTTGCTGCAATATTTATTCATGTAACAGGCTTGGTAAGTAAACCCTGAGATCAGATCCGGTGCATGAGTTTCTAAGTCAGTGTGTCACTATAGTTAAATGGCATTCTGGCAACTTCTGTGATGTTGTTGACACCAAGCTGTAATAACCTTGCTGTTATCTTGGATTTGTCAGCAACACAGAGAGGTAGGGTGAGGGATTGCTGCACAGGTAACAGTATTCTTCCATGTCAGCATGCCCAAATAGCGCACTGGAGAGGCTGTTCCATCTTTGGCCCACGGTATCGACACAACACAGAAAGTCAACAAACTTTCACTATATACGGAACTGCACAGGACGATCTGCAAGTTCTCAATAACCATAGTCAGACTATCATCAATCATCATCAATACCAAAATTACTGTGTACAAAGCCAGAATTTTGAGCACACTACTCTATGCTAGTGAATCATGGTCCAGGAGTAAGGGATGAATGCATGCCATATATCTGGTTGAGGCTGACTCAGGTTCTACTGGAGTGACAGAGTAACAAATACTGAGGTGTTGGAATATGCTTGAATTCTGAGCATAGCTATCATTATCTTCTTCTTTGCGTTCGTTCTTTATGACCAATCTTAATCACTCTTTGTGATATGTTTTATCTTTGCCAAGAACATGTATACGTTGCACATTAGTTTGGTAGGCCCCTAAACGCATAGACTTCTACACGTTTAGGACATGTGCATCCGATTTCAACCAAACCTCCTTAGTCGCCTTACGACATGCATGGCAGGTAACAGTGGTTCTATTCTTTACACCCCAAATTTGGGCCCGGTAACCACTCGGGCGGCTACCATTATCCGCAGCGCCATCTCAGATTGTTGGGTCACCTGTCCTGGAAGGAAGATGGCCGGATTCTTAAGGATATTCTATACTGGGAACTGGTAAAACAGCTGTGGTGCAACCTTTCCTTTGTTACAGAGACATATGCAAGCAAGACTTGAAGGTGCTTGACACAAATACAAGACTGAGAGGAGCTCACCAGGAACAGGTTCAGCTGGAAACAGACTGAAAACGAGTCTGAGAAATGAAGAAGACAGTTTGTGTTCAGAAATAAAATCCATCATGGGCTATTTATGAGTCAACTTATTCCCTGCTTCCCTAACATAGACTCTGTGTCCATACTTGACAGCGATCAGTGATCCTATTCCCTTCTTTCTAAAATAGGACCCCATGACCCTACTTGGCAATGCTCAGTGATCTTTTTCCCTTCTCCCTAGCATATAACACTATAACCATACACGTCAGTGCCCAGTGATCTTGCTCCTTAACATAGGATCATGTGACCATACTTGGCGATGCTCAGTGATCTTTCTTATTCCCTGCTTCCTAATATAGGACCCCTATGACCATACTTGGCAGTGATCTTTCTTATTCCCTGCTTCCTAACATAGAACCCCATGACTATACTTGGCAGTGCTCAGTGATCTTATTCCCTGCTCCCTAACATAGGACCCATGACAATACTTGGCAATGATCAGTGATCTTTCTTATTCCCTGCTCCCTAACATAGGACCCATGACAATACTTGGCAATGATCAGTGATCTTTCTTATTCCCTGCACCCTAACATAGGACCCATGACAATACTTGGCAATGATCAGTGATCTTTCTTATTCCCTGCTCCCTAACATAGGACCACATGACCCTGCTTGGCAGCGCTCAGTGATCCTATTCCCTACTCTCTAACATAGGGCCCCATGACCATACTTGGCAGTGATCTTATTACATGCTCCTTGACATAGGACCCCATGATCATAAATGGCAGGGCTCAGTGATCTTATTCCCTGCTCTCTAGCATAGAACCTTATGACCATACATGGCAGTACTCAGTGATCGTGCTCCCTAGCATAGGACCTCATGCTCAACCTATGTGTTGTTCATATTAACATGAAAACATTAAGTTGTACGCTCTGCTTCAGTCGAAATAAGACACGTCACGTTGACTGGTTGTTGTCTAGTGACTTGTTAAAAAAATAAGAAATTCAAGTTCCGTTGTTGAGTCACGTATGCTGCAGAAGCTATTGTGAGTCCATGTTATGGTAACATTTCTGTGATGTTGTCTGACTAGTGGCATCCCTTGTGCTCTCAGGCCATATCTTCTACTAGAAAATCGTGTCATATCCTTTATAGGACATCATCATCAACCACAGTAAACGAGTAGTCCATTTTCTAGGCACCATTTATACGTTCAGTAGTTTGCTTTCTGAATGGTGAGGTCTATATTTACCTTTCGTTACCACGGGAACAAATTTGCTTCCAAACTGCACGCTGCGGAGTTTGAATCTGGTAGACTTTTTTTGTGATCGATCTCACTACCGCTACGTCACTTAATACGCGGAGATTCTAATGAGAAATATGATCATCACTTGGGTCTTATTTAGACTGATGATTTATACAAAATCTTCGCAAACCATAATAAACCTGATCATGAAGATCTGGTTCGTCTTACATGCGTTTCCTGTTATTAAATTGTCAATTAAAATCACATAAGATGACTTACTTTCTGTTACTTCTTGCTACTAGACCGTCTTTGACCTAATGTGTATCCTACCAGAAAAGCGATAACAGCTCCTGCAGTTACGACCAGCGCAACAGTCCTTGTCGGGTGTTCTCCCTCTAAGACCGTCATTCTCACCTGAAGATTAAAGAACGATTAAGCAAATTAAGTTTCGGAATTGTCCCGATCTCGTAGTCTGTTATTTGAATTTTCGAGACCAGTAGGCCTTACAAAGTAAAAGAAACCGGTTTAGAAATCAAGACATCAGGAAAAAGTGGGTACAACATCAGTACTGTACTTCATCAGAAACAACAAATTAAATGGTTCGGTCACATAAGCAGATTACCACGAGACAGTGCGCCACGTAGAGCAATGTTACTCCGATACAGTGTATACAAAGCAAAAGGTGGACATAAGAGATAACTGAGGCGACGTAAGACACTGTTTTTGAAGCGCACACAAAAGTCCGTTCTATAAATCTATTTTTACCCAGAAGCGAATCAGGATTGGAGAAAAGAAAGACAATGCGCAAACTCCATTTGTCTCCTTTTTCGTCCTGACGATGAAAGGCAAAACAGGATAAGAGAATAGACAGACAGACGGAAGGACGGACAGATAGTAACAAAGTAAGCAAGAAACAAACATTAGACATCACATGGTCGATACACCGTACACAAAATCTGCTTACATGAACTTGTGAATGGTATACTAACTGGCCTAGAGGGTAAACATAATACAGATTAAAGAATTGGAAAGTAAAATGTCGAGATTTTATTCAGTAGAATGGAAGCTGTTAATACTAGTTTAAAACCACGTGTTTAGTATATTTAACTAAAACAACCAGATTCGCTGGCTCTCATGTATACTTCTGCCTTCGTCAACAATCTCTGCGCATCCTCTTAATATACTGTGGATCACAAACTAGACAGTCCGCGTCAGATTTCCCAAAAGCACTGGATGTGGTCACATGTTGCTTCTCGGCTCATCCATGACTTGTAGAGGACAGACTTGTAGGACATGCTCCGCGGATCCGGTGTCTATTTCTTCTATTGGCACTGGCAGAGAGCTGTTAGATTTATGCCTAGTCGTTGTGTCTGTTAAATCTACGTGTTCGGTACGTAGGCAAAATATAAGGACCTGATCTGTTCCATAATCATATCCAGTTTTTGTCTTCTAGTCTACAGCAGATTTTAATACTATTCATTTTTGGATGTGCATATCCTACATTTTTTGGGGTTCGACCGGCATGAATTCAAGCGTTGTCATGGTGCCTCTGACTGATATATGCATGGAGGTTTGCATTCCTTATTACCAGTGTCCCTCGTCATTCAGGCAAGCCTTACATCGACTTCAGAGGTATTTGCAATTTATAGACCCCCAAGTAAATGACCTGCCCTACCTTGGGACCTAACAGGGTGAGCGTACTCAACTTTCTTGACGCAAACTACACAGACCACATGGTGATTAACTTGGTCGATAGAACGAGAACAAACAAACAACATATATAATATATTTCAGCCTAACTAAAATTGGCAATATAAATGTTGACAATAAAAGTATGAAATGAAGTGTTATTATTATAACTGGCGATCACATTATTAGTGGTCAATATTTCCGAATGAGACTAACCTTGTTTTTGTTCGAAGGTTACACAATCAAGGTACGCAATCCAAATGAACTTTGACAGTACAGAATCACACCACAGATTTCTCAGACGTCCTTCACCAGGTTATAACACTGAGAAGTAAATCACGTAAACAAACTACTGATAAATGGTGTGCGATACTTGTACCTGTAACTTAGAACATGCGCAGTGCAGCTCGAATTTGTGGTTCTCAATCTGTGAAATGTTAATCTTAAATGTATTTAACGGATTAACGTAAGCGTTTGCCTATCGATTCGGACACAAGAGGGGATGTGGGTTAAATCCTGCACTCGACGTTCCACACGTGAATAAAGGAATTGACAATCCTACCTTCTGCTCACTTGGGACTAGAAATGTGAAGTGACACTTTATACCCTAAGCTCTGAAAAGGCTACTGGAAAATGTATTATTTGTGTTCACCATCATCAAGTAGTTTGTCCCTTCCGGAACCTGGCCCCACATGACAGTAGTCCTGCAAAACTCTGTTCTGTGTAAGCTGACCGGCATCAGCAGCAATCATTTGTGTTCACCAGCATTCGATCAAGTTAGATTCAAGAAGTATGACCATCATGTGATACAGTGTTGTCGATACAGTTATCGATAACGAGATTCAAACACAGATGGTCATATAGATTATCTTACTGTTAACCAGTAACAGACGGGATTCAATCACAGCATCATACATTTATAATGTATATATTGTCTTCCAGCGACCGATATATAGATTTAATCGTACTTGTCGTAAAGAGAATCTTCCAGCTACCGATATATAGATTCAAGTATACTTGTCGTAAAGAGAATCTTCCAGCTACTGATAAATAGATTCAAACATACTTGTCGTAAAGAGAATCTTCCAGCTACCGATATATAGATTCAAACATACTTGTCGTAAAGAGAATCTTCCAGCTACTGATAAATAGATTCAAACATACTTGTCATAAAGAGAATCGTTCAGCTACCGATAGATAGATTCAAACATACTTGTCATAAAGAGAATCGTTCAGCTACCGATAGATAGATTCAAACATACTTGTCGTAAAGAGAATCTTCCAGCTACCGATAAATGGCTCGTACAAGTCTGATTTTGACACTACATCTAACATAAATTAGTCAACAGTTTTTTTCTTGACAAAAAATTTAGCAAGCGATTATTTTGATTAGTTACAAATCAACCTGTTGCTGATTGCGCTCTAATCATGCGTCATTTTATGTTCACGATTTTTATAAAGCGTGATTTAACCGAACAATGTTACCGGCTTAAAAAAACAAACTGTCGTTACTGCTTGTAGTACCGCTTTTTAAGTCGGTGTACGATAGGTGGGACTAGAGCCTGAGGAATTTAATGGCCGTATGGCTAGTGCAGTCGCCACGAAGCCGTTCCTGTTCGGATTTTTCTTTATGTCCCCAACAGATAACAATCTTTAGCCATACCGTCGATTGAACACAGTCTCGTATATCGGAGCCGTGCTCTAATACATTCGGTCATAGGCTCCTCTTTTACTGAATTAACGAAACAATATCGATATTTAAATTATAGCAGTATGCCGAATTATAGCAGACCTGAATAATGAGGTGGACAAATTCGTATCAGAAACTTGACATCGGAGGATTCTTGAAAGATCACGAAAATTTACTTTAAAAGTAAATACATATAATGTCCGTAAGATTCCCCATTTTGTAGCCATCCTGTATATTCTATAGCGGGTGAAGAAATTTTCAGCATATCTTAATGTATCCTTGCGTTTTAATTGTTTGAGAACCAGTGATGTATAAATATATGTGTAATAACGGGGTCGAAGTTCTCCTAAGCTTGTATTTTTCTGATACCTTTATCAAGTTGTTAGGCCAGAGACTTCGATAAAACGTGCCTTTGATAGAATGTGTGATCAATGGAGTAGAACAACTGACATACACAGTTCATATTCCTTGTGTCATAATTCAGATTCTCTTATCCGTAACCGCTGTACGTATTCAAGTGGAAACTGAAAGTTGCAATTAAGGTCACAAATCTATGTGTTTTAAATGCGTTTGATGGTCAAGGATTGACTTAATTGCACTGGATTTGTCCATACAACTCGGTCCCTTTCCGCAGAAATGACACAACACATGCAGAGAGTATTGCACAAAGCACGACAACAGTCCTAAGGATCCAGAAGAAAAAAAACCACCCCGTGAACCGAATGACGTGGTCCGGATTAGAGTCTACGACCTTTGGGACGAAAGTCAAACGGCGTAGCAATTTCGTCACATCTTGTATGAATATGTGATCAAAGCAACAGAATAAAATACACATTTTGAGTGAAAACTTTGTCTGTTAACTTGGATGTCATGACGCCTATGTGGTGCCAGGGCCAGCAAGTGAAGCAAAGAATAGCACCACTGCGACCTACAAGGCGACTGATGTAGGCTCTAGGAAGCTACCTAGTAAAAAAAAAGCATCGCAGAAATCGGATGTGCTGGCCTACTTGTAGGCCATAACTGGCACAATGTACAATAACTCTTGGGTCAGATCACATAGAAATCACAGAGTGGTTAAGATATGGAGCGTTCGAAGAAAAAGGAGTAGGATGTCATGTGTGTACTAATGAGAATGATCTTTGTGGCAGATTCTACCAGGACTGTTTTTTGTAGACTTTCCACTTTCTTCCTTCCTTTCATCTTTCTTCCTTCCTTTCATTCGCTTGAAATATGTTCTATATATTGTGTCTTGTATAAACTTCAATCTTTTGTAGATCACTTCAGAGATATATGTAGTTCTATTTTCAGTAGTGTTTCACTAGACCACTGATTTTGCCTCAGTATATCATATTCGGGGCAGTCTTAAAGTATGTGTACTGAAGTCTGGGATGCCTGTATGCATGGCTGAATTGTAAATCTTGAACTATGTATACATGGGGCAGCGGCGGAGTCAATTCTGTGGACTTTCTTCTGAATTTTATTTACGCAGAGGACAGCCCACTCTTTTATATTGTCAATCCATTTCTATCTGTTTTCCTTTTTTTTGTCTCCCTTCCACATTTCCTCGGAAGATAGTTCTACCAAAGCTGGAAGAACACATGTAGAACACACACATATAATGATAACAGAAAGATCAAATATAGAACTACAAACATATAAATAACAAGATCAAATATAACTACAACACATGATAACAGACAAGATCAAATATAGAAAACACAAACATATGATGATAACAGACAAGATCAAATATAGAACACACAAACATATAATGATAACAGACAAGATCAATATAGAACATACAACAATAATAACAGACAGATCAAATATAAACACACAATGATAACAGACAAGATCAAATATAGAACATACAAACAATAAAAACAAACAAATATAGAACACAACATGATGACAGACAAGATCAAATATAGAACACACCTAATGACAACAGACAAGATCAAATATAGAACACACAAACACATAATGACAACAGACAAGATCAAATATAGAACACACAAACTTAATGATAAGACAAGATCAAGTCATCCAATATACAGACGATAAATATAGAACATACAAACATATGATAAAAAGACAAGATCAAATATAGAACAACAAACATATGATGATAACAGAAAGATCAAATATAGAACACACAAACATGATACGCGATCAATATAAACAAAACATAAGCAAGATCAAATATAGAACACACAAGACAACAGCGATAAAATAAAACAATATACATGATAACAGACAAGATCAAATATAGAACACACAAACACATGATAACAGACAAGATCAAATATAGAACACACAAACACATAATGATAACAGACAAGATCAAATATAGAACACACAAACATATAATGATAACAGACAAGATCAAATATAGAACACACAAACATATATGATACAGACAAGATCAAATATAGAACACACAATGATAACAGACAAGATCAAATATAGAACACACAAACACATAATGACAACAGACAAGATCAAATATAGAACACACAACACATAATTTATAGACAACAACATAAGATCAAAAATATAGAACACAACAAAAAACAAAAAATATATATGAAACAGACAAGATCAAATATAGAACACAAAAATAATGACAACAGACAAGATCAAATATAGAACACACAAACATATAATGATAACAGACAAGATCAAATATAGAACACACAAAAAAAAACATATAATGATAACAGACAAGATCAAATATAGAACATACAAACATATAATGATAACAGACAAGATCAAATATAGGACACACAAACACATGATAACAGACAAGATCAAATATAGAACATACAAACATATATGATAACAGACAAGATCAAATATAGGACACACACGATAACACGATCAAAATAAAAAAATACAGACAAGATCAAATATAGAACACAACATATAATGAAACAGACAAGATCAAATATAGAACACACAAACATATAATGATAACAGACAAGATCAAATATAGAACATACAAACATATAATGATAACATACAAGATCAAATATAGGACACACAAACACATGATAACAGACAAGATCAAATATAGAACATACAAACATAATGATAACAGATAAGACCATCCGATTCTTCACAATATTTTGCTATAATTGGTCATTTTTGAGCACACAATACTACTATGTTATCTCATGTATACGAAGTAGCAATAATATTGATATCAATGACAAGACTGCTTGGTCACAAATCATGCAAGCAAAATTTTATGATATAATCAATTATTTCAAAAGTATTAAATTTCAGCTCATCCTTGAACAGTTGAAAAACATAGGCAGCATCAATTATTTTTGCAATTAGGGGCACCCCGATAGGTGTTCAGTCTCAGCGAGACGAATATGTCACTGGCAGAATAACAGCAGTGTAGTTTCCGCAACAACTCTGAATTTTTCCTTTATATTGGGGATTGAATAATACAGTGCACTGCTGTCAATATGCGATGTCAACTTCCCCTTTCAAGACCAAACTAGTAAGAACCTGATACAATTTCTGATTTTCTTCATTTGATTTTGTGAGAATGTGTTTTGATTTCAGAATGTGAACATAAAAACTGAGAATATCTAAGTTATATCAGTTTAGCATAGATTTCTAATACCAGATTTTGATTAGTTGAACTGATGAAGATAAACATTGTCCAGTTATTTATTAAAAAAGTCAACATTGTCTAGGTATTTTTAAGAAAGTCAAGAACTGAAGAATAAAAATTCAACAAAAGAAATATCAACGTTAACATAAGAATGTATATTGCTGGCTTTAAAACTAGCCAGATTTGAGTTTGATTGTAAGTAAAAAAAAATGTGCTACACAAGATCTGCACTTGTATCTCTTATATTTCCACAGAGATTAAACATGGACTGGTTTCTGTTTAGACATGTAAGGTGTGAAAAATGTTGTACATTTAGTATACAGTCATGTAAAGTTGTAAAACCGATATGCATGAATATGAAATCTTATTATTGTATAATCTGAACAACTTTGAATGGGTGTATTCTTCTTAATAAGAAACTATTTAAGAAAAGCTTTTTCATAAGTGCTTATTGTCAAACATTAAATGAGCCAAAATTATTTTTTTAAAAAGAAATTCATTCAGAACACGTTCTCCTGTCTGAGGTAACTCCAAAATAAATTCATACGAGCTGTTATATATACTATCATTGCTGCTTTGTCACAATGAGAACAGCAGATGGCACCAAACCTGAAATGTGAACATAATATAAAAATTAAAACATTACTCCAATTGTTTATCAAAGCATTTACTCAGTTTTTTATAAAGTCACACTAGCTGTTAATATCTACTAGTAGAACATTATTATCAACAGATTAGTTGGTTGTTCATAAGACTACACTGACTATAGGTACTATTAAACTGTTACTATATATTAGGTGCCTTATGTCGCTTCCTTACTCTTTGAAAGACTTTCTCTCCGAGAGTTTTCTTGTATTTCGGTAGAATCAAACTGACATACCCAGAACCTAGACGAGTTCAAATCTACACAGCTACCAGTTGCAAAGTTGACCTATTTCATGTAGGTGTGACACACAATATGTAGCTACCTTGAAAAGACAAACTCTAAAAATAGTTTGTGACTCTCGTAAAGCGAGTCATCATTTCCAGTGATAGGCCGATTCAAACTGTTTAATCAATTCTAATCGAGTTCAATAAATTATATTCGAGATTTAACTACTGTATTAACAAAAAGTGTGAATTTCATACTGAGGTTGTAAGCCAAGAGTTGTGATAGCGGAGTAGTTAGTGCCCTTTCTTTGCATTCATGTGCTCCCAGGCATCAATTTCCACAGTGAGTGGGACTTTTTCAGACCACAACTGGCACTATGCCCTGACTGTCTTAGTTTATGTTCTAGAATCCTATAGTGTATTTTACTAGAGACACTAACAGAAATATGCCTCTGGTTTTCACATTGCGGTTGTCATCATTTTTAATACGGCTGTTGTTACTGCAATTTCCAATCTTATGATAACAATCAATTTGAAGAACCCTCAATTTTTAAAAATGTCCTGCATTTTCAATGTTTTACCACTTCTGGTGAAATGTCACAACATTCGGTAAGGGAAGACACAGGAACACCTGGACGGGAGTTAAGAGATGGAATGCAAGAAAATGGAGACAAAGTGAAGAAATCTGGAAAAGATGGCCTTGGATAGAAGTGCTTAGAAGGCCTTAGTTGCAGACTTATGTCTCCCTATGGGCGGAGCGTGAAGAAGAGACTACCACATTCATTTTGTCTTAATACAAGTATAACATTCAATTAAGTTATTAAGTTCTAAACAAATGTAAATTCAATGTCAGAATCTGAGAAAATATACATAAAAATACAGACAGAACTCTGGATTTTGTGTTTCATATGATTTTATGACCAAAGACCATGCTTACCTAAAGACTCCAAAGGCACATCCATATCAGCAGATGTAAAAACCTTCCTAGGGAATGATGTTATGAGAGAGAATGTTCCAGCTCCATCTGTCCTGTTTAATTCCACATATAACCTGACAGCACTTAGAGGTTCCTTGGATCCAAATGTTTGTGTCAAGGTTTGTCCATTTGTTAGACGAATCTGAAAACACAATCAGCAAATCATGAGAAATAGTTATGCCTGGTGATACTGCTAGTACAATCACCTATCTTTTGATTTCATCCTTATCTGCTTTTCTTTTAAAGTATATGCCTAACTAAATTTGCCTGTAATTCTTTTACTTTAGTTTGTATGAATCCTTTAATGTTTCTTAATATTAATTTTGTTCATAATTTATTTTGGGGGTGTCAATGGCGAAGTAGTTAAGACTGTCGTTCTGAAGGTTGTAGGTTCGAATTCAGACTGTCACATGTGCAATTTTTTATGATATACCTAGGATTGTTGCTGGAGCTACAGATTTCATGATTTGTCTCACCACTTTGTGTAAGAAGATGGAAAACTGGATAGAGAGATAGAGGCTAGAGTGCAAAAGCAAATGCTGTAACCTACCAGCTAGCCCCATTGTTAAGGCACCCACAAATTTCACAGGCAGCTAAGCAACAGATGATCAACAGCATTTTATACCTACTTTGTGTTACCAGAGCCAAACATGGACATTGAGCAAAGAGCAGTCACAAAAAATAACTACATGTGAAATTCGTTGCCTGTGAAAAGTTACCAACAACACAAGAAAAGACAGAATCACTAACATCAGCATAAGAAAGAAAGTTGGTACAAAACCGTGCTTGAACTACATAGAGAAACAAAGAATGAAGTGGTTTGGCCACTTAATAAGAATGCATCCAAACTCCACATTATACAGAGTCTTCTACAACAGAACATCGGAAAAGAAGGCAAGAGGAAGACCACGGAAAAGATGGTTAGATGGCGTAGCAGAATACTGTGAAAGAGCAAAGATAACAATCACACAAGCCACCAGAACAGTGCAAGACAAAAACAGAAAACCACGACACTGGGCAACAACCCGGTAGCAGTGTGACAACAAAAGAAGAAGTGTAACACTTTCAGCAGCCCGCGTTCCCATTGTGTTCGTATCGCATTGGACTACGGGTGACAAGTCCTCTGTATGTGCAGGTTCAACTCTGCGGACTGGCAGAAAAGCTACAGGTTCCCCAGATTTACGGTGTTCGTGGCACCGGCGAAGGTTCGATGTCCATGACACCAAGCCGAAGAGCTTTCAGCTCAAGTGCTTCTGGATCGGGAAAAAACCCCCCAAAAAAACAACACTTTCAGCAAGTGGCGTGCTATTTGTGCCAACAGGTACAGAGTTATATGTGGAAACTCTGCGCAATGAAGTCAATCCTTGGCCTTTAGATGCTTTTTTCATAATTTCTTGTCTGTCCATGGTGTGCTATTCAAGTGTTTTTAATCAATGAATGTAACTGGAGAAATAAAGTCAAGAAAAACTAATATATGAAATAAAATAATATAGATTTCTTCCATCTGTGGAGTGTCTATATTGTAAGTCAAGATCTATGATCTTGATCTGTGATGTCTATGCGATCTGAGTCTAAGAGTGATTGTACGTTGTGCCAGTTATGCGCCTACTAGTAGGACATCACATCCGATTTCTGTGATGCTTTTTATTTACTAGGGTAGCTTCCCTAGGTACTACATCAGTCGCCTCTTACTACATGCCTTGTAGGTCAGTGGTACTATTCTTTGCTTCCCTTGTGGGCCGCGGCACCACATGGGCGAATGAAATACAAATATGCAGACACGATTGTGTCACAAGTACCTGTAACCTGCAGTCAGAATATTCTTTGTGAGATGGAGCTACAGCTGATTCTGGGGATATTGCTGATGGAGACTTTGCTGATGGAGACTTTGGAGATCATCTTCTTTTCCTTGGTCAACTGCAGTTTAAGGAAATGGAGTAATAAGCCATATTAGCAGTGTCCAAAAGATGAAGACACTGTCAAAACATACAACCAGAACAAGTAGACACCATCAATACATATACCCAGAACAAGTAGACACTGTCAATACATACAACCAGAACAAGTAGACACTGTCAATACATACAACCAGAACAAAAATGACACTGTCTACAAATACAACCAGAACAAAAATGACACTGTCTACAAACACAAACAGAAGAAGTAGACACTGTCTACAAATATATCAAGAATAAGTTGACATTGTCAACAAATAGAACTAAAGTAAGAAGATACTGATCTTTCTTCTTCTTTTCTTTTCTCGAATCCTGTATGCCTCACAGTGTCAGGTCAAGAAAAGATTTCTAAAACAGGCCCTTGTATTCACTTCGTAGAGTGTCTTTCGTCACCTCTGTTATCTCTAAAGTCCATCTTTTCGTGGCCGGCCTTTTGCTTTGTACCCATTGTATCAGAGCAGCATTGCTCTTTGAGGTGCACTGTCTGTTGGTAATCTGTTATGTGGCCGAACCATTTAATTTGTTGTTTCTTGATGAAGTCTAGACATAATGGTTAAGATGTCTATGCTTTCTTCGATGAAAAAAAAAGGATGATGTTTGATGGCAGTAAAATTGTTACAAAATAAAACAAGATTGCTAAAGTGGGAAGATTGTGTTCATGAGAGTACTATGAAGAAAACTTAAAAATAATGTTTTCTTGAAATGTGATCAGAGTAAAAATATAGTGATATGAATGTATGACACGGGCGCCATCTTGGACAGCTCTACATCAACCACCTGTTAAACCACATTGTGGTTGTTATGCGATTTGTGCCTTAGAGAGTGAGTTTGTTGTGCCAGTTAGGTACCTGCAGATCTGTACTGAGTTTGTGTCCCTATGTAGAACCCCCAAAAATAAAACCATTAACCCAGGGAAGTACATTCTTCTAGTCGAGCCTGAGCGTCCTTAGTCTCTGACCTATCGGTCAAAGTTTACCAGTCTATATCCCTGGGAGGTGGAATTGGTCTCTGTGTTCAACGGGTCATCAGAAGGCTACTTATTTTCCCTTTTCGCTCTTTCTAAGAAAGATTAGCCGACGTCAACTCTGTTGGATGCAGAACACACATTATAGACTAAAGATAGACAATTCATTGGCACTAATTATTGGAAATCAAAAAACAGTAATAGCTTTAAATGAAAAAGATGTGACAAAGACACCATATGCTGTGAGTGACAACATTTCTATAAACTGCATAAAAAAAAGGCATAAATGCAAGAGACTAACCTTTGCTGCCCTATCTTGTTTATCTTTCTCAATTTGATCCTTAATCCTCTGTCTAAGATGAAAAGAAAAACATTAATAGCCGTGTCACTGTAAAATGTACATGTAGCATGACATTAGACAGTCAAATTGTTATGTCAATTTCTTACACAATATATATTGCTGCTCTAGAAACCTTACAAGATGGTAGGAGCAGGGAAAAAAACAGGCTTCAGTCCATCACAAAAAAGGTTTGGCTGCGTCTCACCGTGAAGTGTTTCATTGCATATAATGCTGTAGAAGTTGAAGTGTTAGAGACCTATCAACACTGATGCTGGTATTAGAGGCGTGGTCAGTTCTCTTGGTGGGTAGTGTTAGTGGCTTCTAAATCTTAGCATTTAGAGGTGATGTGGTTAGTTCTCTTGGTGGGTAGTGTTAGAGATATCACAGCAATATATCTTAGCATTTAGAGGTGATGTGGTTAGTTCTCTTGGTGGGTAGTGTTAGAGATATCACAGCAATATATCTTAGCATTTAGAGGTGATTGGTCAGTTCTCTTGGTGTAGTGTTGAGATATCACAGCAATATATCTTAGCATTTAGAGGGGGCGTGGTCAGTTCTCTTGGTGGGTAGTGTTAGAGATATCACAGCAATATATCTTAGTATTTAGAGGTGATGTGGTTAGTTCTCTTGGTGGGTAGTGTTAGAGATATCACAGCAATATATCTTAGCATTTAGAGGTGATGTGGTTAGTTCTCTTGGTGGTAGTTTAGAGATATCACAGCAATATATCTTAGCATTTAGAGGGGGCGTGGTCAGTTCTCTTGGTGGGTAGTGTTAGAGATATCACAGCAATATATCTTAGTATTTAGAGGTGATGTGGTTAGTTCTCTTGTGGGTAGTTTAGAATATCACAGCAATATATCTTAGCATTTAGAGGTGATGTGGTTAGTTTCTTGGTGTGTAACTAAGAAATAGCAAGTGTAAACCAAAAGAAACAGTACGGAATGGAACTGATAGAAAAACAAAGACCAGAATACTAATAGCATGCATATTTCTATTGCAATATATGGATATGAGCATGGACATTTAACAAGGCAGTGAAAAGCATATTGTGCTTTTGAATCAAGTGCTACGAGAGTTCTCCGTATATCATGGACAGAGAGAAATAAATAGATCTATCAGGAAGAACTCAAATTGTAAACAAAACTGGCTAATGCAACAAATAAGAATGAGAAAATTGAAGTATTTTGGACATATAAAAACACACAAGTGTGGAGCAGACATTATGGAAGAGGCACAAGTTTATTCCAGATAACTTTTGACAAGAAGAGTTATTAAAAGATGTTGAAATCCCCATTTTACCTGGCCATTTTCTCTTCCGCTTTTTCCCTTTTACGTTCTTCTGCAATTTTTTTTAGTTCAGCCTCCTCTAACCTAGATAAAGGTGTCAAAATAATGAGCAAGATGAAAACATAAAAAGATCAAAAGACATTAACACAGCTATACAAAATCTTATCATCAGGAAAGTCGGTGGGCGTCACGTTGCTCAGATGCCTGATAACGCATCCCCAAACAGTTGATGTATGGCGACGTGAAGGGGCAGGCGTTCTGCTGGTGGACAGAAAAAACGCTTCAAAGACAGTCTTGTAAGTGTCTCTGAAATGCTTCGATATAGACACCACATGCTGGGAACCCCTTGCGCAAGATCGTCAAATGTGGAGCTGTAACAATACAAGAGGAACCCGCATAGCTGAGAATCATCGTGCCGTTGAGGCACAAAGAAAATGAGCTGCGCAAAAGACAGAACACACAACACGCACATGTCTAACCTTGATAATGTATACCCAACCTGTGGTAGGGGATTGTGTTCTAGGATTTGACTCTACAGTCATTTCCGCACACACCAGAGGTGCAGCAGCACATGTTTGAGACTGTTATCATCACTTGCGATGGCGCTATTATTATTAATTAAATAAATAGTCTTTACTTTTTGCATCTGAAGTTAGATTTATATTGACGTTTATTTATATCACATGGTAAGGGAAGGTGTCACATGGTGAGGGAAGGTGTCACATGGTGAGGGAAAGTGTCACATGGTGAGGGAACGTGTCACATGGTGAGGGAAGGTGTCACATAGTGAGGGAAGGTGTCACATGGTGAGGCGTGTCACATGGTGAGGGACGTGTCACATGGTGAGGACGTGTCACATGTGAGGAAGGTGTCACATGGTGAGGAAATATATTACACTGTGAGAAAATGTGTAACACTATGAATAAATATTTCTCACAGTGAGGGAAGGTGTCCCATGGTGGTGGAAGAGGCCATGGTAAGGAAAGACATGCAATAGTGAGGAAAGATATCTTATTGTTTGGTTGTTGTGTTGGTGAGGAAGGCGTCACAGTGATGAAATATATCAGAGTGAAGCAATTAATCACTGGTGTGGTAAGTTGTCACACAGTGAAGAAATTTATCACTGTAAAGAAAGCTGTCACTGTTAGATAAGATCATGGTAAGATAAGTTATCATGGTGTAGAAAGTTCTCACAATGAGGTCAAATGTGACGTGTTGAAGAAAGAAGCCGGGAGTGGGAGGGGGTTGAAGGTTGTCACATGGTGAAGTAAGGTGTAACATAATGACGTAAATTGTAATATGATGAGGTAAGTTGTAACATGATGAAGTAAGTTGTAATATGTAGAAGTAAGTTGTAATATGTAGAAGTAAGTTGTAATATGATGAGGTAAGTTGTAACATGATGAAGTAAGTTGTAATATGTGGAAGTTGTAATATGATGAAGTAAGCTGTAATATGTAGAAGTAAGTTGTAACATGATGAAGTAAGTTGTAATATGTAGAAGTAAGTTGTAACATGATGAAGTAAGTTGTAACATGATGAGGTAAGTTGTAACATGATGAAGTAAGTTGTAATATGATGAAGTAAGTTGTAACATGATGAAGTAAGTTGTAATATGATGAAGTAAGTTGTAATATGTAGAAGTAAGTTGTAATATGTAGAAGTAAGTTGTAATATGTAGAAGTAAGTTGTAATATGTAGAAGTAAGTTGTAATATGATGAGGTAAGTTGTAACATGATGAATTAAGTTGTAATATGTAGAAGTTGTAATATGATGAAGTAAGTTGTAATATGTAGAAGTAAGTTGTAACATGATGAAGTAAGTTGTAATATGTAGAAGTAAGTTGTAACATGATGAAGTAAGTTGTAACATGATGAGGTAAGTTGTAACATGATGAAGTAAGTTGTAATATGATGAAGTAAGTTGTAATATGTAGAAGTAAGTTGTAATATGATGAGGTAAGTTGTAATATGTAGAAGTAAGTTGTAATATGATGAGTAAGTTGTAATATGATGAAGTAAGTTGTAATATGTAGAAGTAAGTTGTAACATGATGAGGTAAGTTGTAATATGTAGAAGTAAGTTGTAAGTTGTAATATGATGAGGTAAGTTGTAACATGATGAAGTATGGTGTAATATGTAGAAGTTGTAATATGATGAGGTAATTGTAACATGATGAAGTAAGTTGTAAAATGTAGAAGTAAGTTGTAATATGTAGAAGTAAGTTGTAATATGATGAGGTAAATTATAACATAATGAAGTGATAAGTAAGTTGTAATATAGTGAAGTAAGTTGTAACAGGTGAAGTAAGTTGTCATAAACAGAAAAACATACAAAATTATAACTGTTAAAAAAATATGAATAGCTGAAAACTCACTTCTGCTTTGCAAGGGAAAGGTCACGGCCCTGGTTTCTTCTCATTTTTTCTCTCTGAACTTGTTCTTTCTTTTCCTGTTCCTCTTTTTCCACCCGTTTCTGCTTCAATCTTTCTTGAAGTCTGCAAAACAGAATTTAACTCTAGTAAAACATTTGAGTCTAGCAAAACAGACAGACAAAACAAATCAGCAGCTAGACTATGACTTATAATACAGACATACAATTCAGCAGCTAAACTATGACAGCATCTAACACAGATAAATAACACAGTAGCTAAACTGTGAAAAGCACCACAGACAACTCACTTTGCAACCTGTTCCTTCCTCTCTTCATCTGTAAGTGGCTTTATTTCATCAATGCTTTCAGAGAAACTTGCATGTTGAGTTCTAGCTGCATGTGTCTGAACTTCCATCTCATTCCTTAAAACTTTACCACACCTGAAGAAATGAAACAAATCTTCTATTACATTGACATCCATGATAAACTGCTGCAGACTGAAACATGAATTAATGTTGTACCCAAAATGCGGGACAAAATAACTAATAATTGATAGCCTGACTTCTAAAAAAAACACTAGAGAGAATTTTATTCTGAGCAGGTTCAGAGGCTTCGGTTTAACTGAAAATTATGGAATGAATACGGAAATAATTCAAATGGGCAGTTTTACTATGGCAATGGGCAATGACACAAGATAATGGAAAAAACCAAAGAATTTTAATCAGGGTAACAAGACACATTAAAATCTAAAATATGATGGAAAGGTAAATAATGGAAACATAAATGCCTATTTAAGCAAGAATCTTCATCATGTGGATGTGATAACAGTCACTGAAGAAATTAGAGAATATGTTTGTGAGCTGTGAATAACTTAACCATATGCAAAGTCAGACAGTAAGCAAGGCTGGAAAAAAATTAAAGATAAGTCGACAGGCAAGGGCCTAAACCAAACATGTCACAAAGAGTTATTCAACTGGTTGATAAGAACAAACATAAATAAACAATAAGAAGTGAAAGCATGAAAAGATAATTTTTAAGCAAGATAATTTGCAAGCATAAAGCGAGATAATTTTGCAAGAGTGAAAACATGAAAGATAATTTTGCAAGTAGCGAAAGCATGAAAAGATAATCTTGCAAGCAATGAAAGCATGAAAAGATAATTTTGCAAGCAGTGAAAGAATGAAAAGATAATTTTTCAAGAAGTGAAAGCATGAAAAGGTATAAGAAGTGAACATATTATAAGTGTATAAATAATATACTATGTCTGCGCATTTGACCTGAAAATATGACCTGGTACATGTCACTTTGAAAGTGAATAATCATGGCTACAAATTGGCATACATAAAGTACACAGCATTGAGCTGCAAATGGTAATAGTGAATATAGGCAATAAATAATACAACACGGCAATAACATAGAAACAGTTTGTGACATTTGTGGATGACTTACTCGTCACATTTGAGTGATTTCGCCTGTAATGCTGGTGTATCTTCTCCATTATCTAGAGAATCAGCACTCTCTCTGACTTCCCCTGATGTATCTTTTTTAGAATCTGTTTCTAAAGACAAAATATTAGGACAAGGACAATAATTAATTTTAAAATATGCAACATCATCATTACATTTTTTTTAAAATCTGGTCAAGTAGCTAATTCTGCAAATACTTGTTTTGTTTACAAATATAATTCAGGAGTAATCATTGCACCTAATAAGGCATCTCTGACTGATGTTTGCATGAAGGTTTACTTTCCTTATCACCAATGTTCCTCACTATTAAGCAGCCTTACTCGACTTCAAAGGTACTTGTAATTTTGATTTCTACGTAAAGGATCAGGGTTTCTTGTAGTCCAACTGTGTAATGTGTGCACATCAAAATTTGTAACTACAAGCTGGCCTAGAACCTCAGAATTACCAAGGCACATGGTCCCTAATGCAGCATGTTATCAACTTTATTATTGGTGACCCTGCAAATACTTTAAAACTAGCGCCTGTATGGATTTTAAATAACAAAATATAAAACTACTTCGCTTTATCAACTATATTTTGTATCTGATTTATGACATCTTATAAAAGTACATGTGAATAATGTCAAAATACAACAGACTCCAGAATTCAAATATCTCGGGAGTATATTCACAGCAGATGGAAAGAGAAATCGAGACTAGATGCCAGAAGGCAAACGCAGTGACATACCAACTGTCACCACTATTAAAACATCCAAGCATTAATAGGGCAGTCAAACGACAAATGATAAACTGCATATTTATTCCAACTCTCTGCTATCAGTGCCAAACATGGCCCCTTACTAAGACACAAGAAAGAAAGATTACAACATGTGAAATGAGATGTCTACGAAAAGCTGTCAACGTTACAAAGAGAGATAGAGTGAGAAACGAGAATATCAGAAGCATCGTTGGTACTATACCATGCATACAGTACATCGAGAAGCAAAGAATCATGTGGTTCGGTCATCTAATGAGAATGGAACCACATTTATTACCATCACATGCCTACAATAATCAACACTCAGGGTGCAGATCACGAGGCAGGCCAAGAACACGATGGATAGATAACATCTCAGAGTCCCTGCGAAAACATGGACTGACAACGTCAAACGCAACATGCCTGGCACAAGATAGAAAACTAACTCTCCTCACGATGCTTCACTGCAAATGTGGTTAAGATAAGATAAAAGTAAATTCCTGCAGAAACCACCATTACAATCAAGATACAGTTACTTTGAACTAACTTTCTGTCCTGCAAGTTAGTGCTACTCATGCAATATAAAGAAAATATAAAGAGCAGTATTTAAAATTTTAAAATTTTTATAACTTAATTTTGGTTAAGAGGTCACTGGTGGGGGGGGGAATTAGGTTGTTGATTGTACCCTGAAACAAAGGGGCCTCTATGACAAAGTGTTTAAGAAGTTTACTTGGTTGTTATGAAGGTTGTAGAAATAATAAAAATGATTATGTAGTGAATCAGTTAATGTCATTACACAAGAGAAGAGGAGTATCTAAGTGTTACCTTGACCCAGCACATTCCCTTTTGGTGCATCAAATGGTTCATCTATGTCTGGATCATCATTGTGTGCAAAGAGCCTAAAATACAGAAAATAAAATCCTCAAACCTCTGAAAGTTTATTCCTGATAAATGTATATCTTAATTTAAAATGTATATGTATGTTAATTTACGATATACCTCGTCTCACTGTGTTCCTAGTGCACCCTTACCGTGTCCAGGTGATGTGTAGGGGCCATCGTATGCACTTCATATATAGAGGTATTCAATGACTGCACTATCACGTGCTTACAATAATCGACACTCAGGGCGCAGAGCATGAGGCAGGCCAAGAACACAATGGATAGATAACATCTCAGAGTCTCTGCGAAAGCATGAACACACCTGACACAAGATAGAAAACTAACTATCCCCATGACGCTTCACTGCAAATGTGGTTAAGATAAGATAAGAATGACTCTGCTATTCCAACAGTTCAGTTCTTGCATAGCTGACCTCTTCCCCAGTTTTCATTCACTCTGTATTATTGTATGTTGTAGCATACTTTTTGCAGACGATCGTGTTATATAGCCGAACCATGTGACCTGTCGCCTCTGGATGAATTCTGTTTCTGCTTTTACACCTATTGTGTATCTGATTGTGTCATTTCTGATTTTCTCTTTTCTTGTTACATTGAGTATTCTCCTCAAGATCCTAATTTCTGTTGCAATTGTGTCTTTTGCTGTCATTTCTGATAGATGTACATGATAATTTGAGATAAATGCATATTTTAATTGCTGACAGGTGTACATGATATTCCTGATATATGTATAACTTTCTCCTCCTCCTTCTTCACTCAGGCCAATGATCATGTTAGATCATCAAACTTGTTATCAGGACGAAGTTCACAGTCTTCTCCAAGTTCAAGTGGCAGCTTTGTAAAGACTTGGTTCTCTCCTCTTCCACTCGCTTGTAGCGATAGGATTAACACCAAGATAACAGATATTATGAGTCTGAATTTGTCTGTCTTTCTGTGACATAGCTGTCACACACTGTTTTCATCATGTTTATCTATATTTGAGGTGAGCAACCTTTAAATGCCGGGGTCGGACCAGAAACATTTGAGAATGCAGAGGGCTGTCTACTCTCACATTTAGAAAAACTAAATAAATTACTTAATTTGCATGCACAACTAATAATTATTATGTTCCTCCTGTATTATTGCATAGAGCCTACAAGCAATTTCTCCATAATACTCTGTCCTGAGCAATCTAAAGTTTCCCTGGGGCGTCCTTTCTTTCTTGAACCCTTTGTCACCCCGATTCATTGCCTGCTTTGTTATTATTTTATATCTTTTCTCAGAGTATGCCCTGCATATCCCTCTCTCTCGTATAACAGTTGTTACTAGTAGTTGATCAGACATAACATAGTCAAGACTGTATATGTTATTATGTCTGCTGTATAGGAAGTCTTAAATTCTTTTCTTCTTGTGTATCCTTTGCTTGATAAAGTTCTTTTGGTCGAAAAGCTGCTGTATATTGTTTGTACACTTTGTAAAACTACAGTACTTTGTTATGTCTTTTGTCATTATTAGTTTTTTAAGAATGTAAAGTAGAACATTGACTCATAGAAATAAACTGAAATTGAGAAGAGTACACATACCAGTCCATTGCCAACTGCACTCCCTTATAACCTGTCTTCGCAAGAGCTCTCTGACTGGGGAAAGCAAAATATCTATCTTATATTATCTTTCAAGTTATTTATTAGGTTAATCATCACTCTAATTTAAACAATATAATGAGAACACAGAATATACAAAACACATCAGATAAAATAAACAAAGTTGATCATGTAATATAATTAGTCAATGGTTGAATATAAGTTTTGACAGACTACCACCATAATATGCTCATTGCAATTTTTGATATAAGCAGGGCAGCATTTCAACGTAGTGAACTGTCTAATTTAAATGATGTTTTGAGGCTCGTCTGTTAAAAATGACACCAGATGGTCTCACAACACTTGAAAACATACCAACATGTCTTTTATTATTTAATACAACATAGACTCTGAGGTCAACAATAGGATATTCAAAGCCAGTGCTGCGTCGAAGGCTGCATGATATTGTGTGGGAGTGAAAGGGGATAAGCGTAACCACAAAGCTGAAAGTTTACTGGGTTATAGTGCTAACCACACTATAGCAGAACGCAAGAAAACTAAACAATTAAGACACACAAGCTGTCTTCTTAGACTACTAAAAATAAACTAGCAGGATAAAATTCCAGATACTGAAGTCCTCATAAGAGCAAAGATCCCAAGCGACAAGACCCTGTTACAGAAGGCCCAAGTAAGATGGGCCAGTCATGTTGCCCAGATGCCTGATAAACGCATAAAAAAACAGTTGATGTATGGTGAGCTTAAAGAGGGCAGACGTTCAGCTGGTGGACAGAAAAAACACTTTAAAGATACTCTTAGTGTCTCTGAAATGCTTCGATATAGACACCATGTGCTGGAAATCCCTGGCGCAAGATCCCTGGCACTGTAACCAGAATGCAAGAATTTCAAATCAAATGTGGTGTAGCTAGACAAAAACACTATGATGGTAGCCAAAGAAGAATAGTAAAGCAACACAGAACCGGTGTCGTGAGTCGCCACACACTGAGATATATATTGAGGAGGAGCTAGGAGCACTTATGGACTAATTGTTTTGGTGTGCAATGATGATGATCTGACAACTAAACTAAACTATAACAGAATAATATTATAGATAGTAATTTATACTAAATTGTAACTTGTGCTTTCACTTTCAGTATTTATAATATTCTAGGACTCGGATAGTATTACTACAGTATGTAAATTATGAACTCACTATAAACTACTCTACTGCTAAGTCTTACATTTTATATTATGTGATCAGTATATGAGTAACCCAAGTAGAATAGTATAAGAAGCATAGATATTTGTGATCTCATGCATGGTGATTGACACTGCTAATATTTGTTGCTGGACCATTTGTGTCAGTAACTAACAGTGTGTGAACTAAGTCAAGTGTGAATAGAATACATCAGGCGCCTGGACCATTTTAGTGTCAGTAACACTGCAACAGTGTGTGTGTGTGAGGTAAGTCAAGTGTGAATACTACCATCAAGCGCTTGGACCATTTTAGTGTCAGTAACACCAACAGTGTGTGTGAAGTCAAGTGTGAACTAAGTCAAGTGTAAATACTATCATCAGGCACTTGTGGTTTGTACCATTGGTATCAGTAACACTGTGTGTGAACTAAGTCAAGTGTGAATACTATCAACAGGAGTTTGGACCATGTCCATTGGCCCGTGTCAGCAACACTCACTGTCATATTAGTGTCATGAGTGTAGTGTCGTGTGAACTAAGAGTCAAGTGTGAACTAAATCAAATGTAAATACTAAATAACTATCATCAGGCGTTTGCTGGCTTGGACCATTGGTGTCAGTAACAGTGTGTAAGTGAACTAAGTCAAGTGTGAATACTATCAGGCGTGTGTGATGCTGATACTTGAGATGAGTCAATGACAGAGTGAGAGATGAGTGAGACACAGACTGACTGAGAGATGTGAAACAACTTTGTCAAGACTTCGAAACTCACGCTCTGTGAAGCGGGAATCCCATTTCGACTAATGTATCGGTATCCGTAGGCATATTGAGCTATTTTTTCAACTAATGTTGATCCTGTGTCTCTCTAAGTGATTGGAGTAATCTATTATTATTACTCGGAATCTGGTTTCATTCGTCACAACAGTCCTAAAGGATGATTAATCATTCCTATTGCAGTTTTTCCACTTTTGTTGAGTTTGAGCAGTGAGGTGTAAATGTCTATTCAGCTAACAGTAAAAAACACTGTCAGTGTCATGAGTATGAAACCGGAAACTAACATACGAGTGCTACTCTACCGGAAAATATATAATGAAAAAAGTGAAAATCGTAGCATATCCTTTACAGGACGTAGCCATCAACCACAATAAACGAGTCGTTGATTTTTCTAGGCACCACTTATACGTTCAGTAGTTTGCCATTGCTTTTTGAACGGCATTTTGAATTTTACCTTTAGCAAATATACAACGGAAACGAATTTGTTTCGAACACGCTTAGGTTTGTGATCGAGCTCACTACCGCTTGAGCTACAGACACTCACAAAATATATAGTACAATGTATATAAGACATTGCATGTGTACTGTGTGTATACGTGTATAGACGTTTATACCTGCAAATGGGAAAGTGGACACCCAAAAGGAGCATCTATATAAATTGTCAGTGTATAGCCTATTTTTGTTTCGTCTTTACAGACGGTCAATTGACAAGTATTTTACGGTGACAACCTCTGAGTTTTCACATTTCTCTTCTCTCTTGTCTTTCAGCTCTTACATACGTCTCTTTCTTCTCAAAAGACTGCACCCTTTCGCAATATTACTTTCCACACAACTCTGTCCAGCAGCTAGTTTTCCCATGCGCTGGGACCTATAGAAAAGTTCTTCTTTTAGGCCTTGCAGATATCTTTATATCTAAGCAGTGGTCTGCCCTAGTGCCTCTTTCCCTCCGAAAGTTCACAGAACATTTGTTTTGTTATGAGACAAGTTTCCATTCTTCTCACATACCCCAACCATCTTAGTCGTCTACTGCTGAGCATGCCCATGGTGGAAGGCAGGTTTGCACGTTGCAGTTCTTCAGTAGAGTTGGTTATTCTGTCGTACCACCTGATGTTCATAAACTGCCAGTGTACGATTAGAACAAACACAGATCTACCAGAAAAGTTCCACGTTAGGTCAAGGGTAACGGTCATACTATCACCGCTGCTGTTTCTATCAAACGATAGAAGAAAACTAGTCACGACAGAGATGAAGTGTCTACGCAGAATGCTGGGAGTATCAAGAAGAAAACTAGTCACGACAGAGATGAAGTGTCTACGCAGAATGCTGGGAGGATCAAGAAAATGTAGGTTTAGAAATGAAGACATCGAACACAGACAGACCCGGAGAGAAGGCTCATCGCAGAAAAACAATAAACAAAAACTACTCAATGGACAAAATGCATACACGGATGGCTTGGCTACAGATGCCACCCACAATGGAGGAGGGGGGTTATCCTCAGACTAAACAATGGAGTAGAACTAACCTTAGCTCTGGCCACCGGCAAGTTCTCAACCAATTTCAAGGCTGAGGTAGAGGTCCTCAGTGCAGCTGCAAAAAATGGCACTACAAAACATGAACTAAATACATGGAAAAATAATGATTTTGACTGACGCATTGTCTGCTATCTCAGCACTGAAAGGAGCACAGAACTAAATGATCTCAGGTCAACCTTAGCCCAGTTATCCCATGATTCTAAGAGGATAGTAATCCAGTGAATACCCTCACACTGCAAGATCAAGGGAAATGAAGATGCTGACAGACTGGCTAAAGAGGAGCAGGAATGCCCCAAGATGACAACCTGGTTAGCTATGAAGAAGCAAAAACCATTGCCAAAGAGCACTACAAAACAAAATGGGATAAAGAACCAAAACACAACAAGAATGATGGATATTACCAACTGTCTAGAAGGGACCAGACAGCCAGACTTCGCCTCCGGACAGGTCACAACAGAATGAGACACATGTACACTAAATTCAAGATAGGCACCAACAACCTGTGCCCCTTTGCCTTTTCGAGTATGACAACAGAACATATCCTACAGAACTGCCCCCAGTGAGCAGACCTGAGAAGAAAGAGGTGGCCCATTTACACCAGCGTCCAAGACAATCTGTATGACGTGGCTGATAATCTGAGGCAGACGGCAGCCTTTATTAGAGAATCCGAAATCCCAATCTAGTGAGAACGCAGAAGAAGAAGAAATGAAGACATCAGAAAAAATGGGTACAACATCACTATTGATCTTCATTTAAAAAAACAATAATTAAATGGTTTGGCCACGAAAGCAGATTGAGTTATCAGAGGACTATCATCATAGCACTACAGACATGTCCATAGGTGCTCCGATCTCCGACTCAACAAATCCAGCAGCCCTATGCGCCAGTTCCATATTAATTAATCAATCTCTTTGCTCATTTGGTATGCCGTTCATTTCGGGCTGTTCCAATATTGACACCCATCTCTCTCAGTCTGGTAATCGAGTGGGAATGTAAACCTGAAACTCTTCTGTTCGAAAAGACTATCAGTGCGTTAAGAATGTCATTTCAGGCCATTGCCGCTCCCTATGGTATCGTAGCCATGCCAACCAATCTATCAGCTCGTCCATTACTCCTGACTCCTTCGTGCCCAGTGACAAAAATGAAGGTGATTTCTTTGGTCCCTGTTTGCCCCAGTACCTCCAGCCAGTTTTGACTCACCATTCCTGTTTTGACCTGTTTTGAAATCATGAGATGCCAACCATGTCACAACCTCTGTAACCTCCCGTACATCCATGGTCAAGCTACTTGTGGTTGTCGCGTAGGCCCCACTGGCCTCTACTAATAAGCAGATTACAACAAACAGTGCGCTTCAAAGAGCAATGCTTCTCCGATACAGTGGATACAAAGCAAATGGCCGTCAACGCAAAATATGGATCTCAGAAATAACAGAGGCTGTGAAAAAACACTATTTATGCACACAAAAGCAAGTTCTAAAAATCTATTCTTATCTTGACGCTGTGAGACAAAACAGGATTAGAGAAAATACCAAAAAAGCAAGCCTCATAGAGTGGTGATCTTTCCTTTTTCTGCTTTTAGTTTCTTTTGTCAAACAATAGATATGGATTTCAGTAGGTCGACTGGAATACGCCATCTGTCATATGTCGATTAATATCGTTTTGTCGTTTTGTTATCACTTCTGTATCTAGATTTCACTTAGCTTGGATTTCATCTGCTGTTTGGTATTATGTATGGCAAAGTGGTTAAGTTGTTTGGTATTATGTATGGCGAAGTGGTTAAGCTGTTTGGTATTATGTATGGCGAAGTGGTTAAGCTGTTTGGTATTATGTATGGCGAAGTGGGTAAGCTGTTTGGTATTATGTATGGCGAAGTGGTTAAGTTGTTTGGTATTATGTATGGCGAAGTGGTTAAGTTGTTTGGTATTATGTATGGCGAAGTGGTTAAGTTGTTTGGTATTATGTATGGCGAAGTGGTTAAGCGTTTGGTATTATGTATGGCGAAGTGGTTAGTGTTTGGTATTATGTAGCAAGTGGTTAGTTGTTTGGTATTATGTATGGCGAAGTGGTTAAGCTGTTTGGCATTATGTATGGCGAAGTGGTTATGTTGTTTGGTATTATGTATGGCGAAGTGGTTAAGCTGTTTGGTATTATGTATGGCGAAGTGGTTAAGCTGTTTGGTATTATGTATGGCGAAGTGGTTAAGTTGTTTGGTATTATGTATGGCGAAGTGGTTAAGTTGTTTGGTATTATGTATGGCGAAGTGGTTAAGTTGTTTGGTATTATGTATGGCGAAGTGGTTAAGTTGTTTGGTATTATGTATGGCGAAGTGGTTAAGTTGTTTGGTATTATGTATGGCGAAGTGGTTACGCTGTTTGGTATTATGTATGACGAAGTGGTTAAGCTGTTTGGTATTATGTATGGCGAAGTGGTTAAGTTGTTTGGTATTATGTATGGCGAAGTGGTTATGTTGTTTGGTATTATGTATGGCGAAGTGGTTAAGCTGTTTGGTATTATGTATGGCGAAGTGGTTAAGCTGTTTGGTATTATGTATGGCGAAGTGGTTAAGCTGTTTGGTATTATGTATGGCGAAGTGGTTAAGTTGCTTGGTATTATGTATGGCAAGTGGTTAAGCTGTTTGGCATTATGTATGGCAAGTGGTTAAGTTGTTTGGTATTATGTATGGAAGTGGTTAGCTGTTTGGTATTATGTATGGCGAAGTGGTTAAGTTGTTTGGTATTATGTATGGAAGTGGTTAGTTGTTTGGTATTATGTATGGCGAAGTGGTTAAGTTGTTTGGTATTATGTATGACGAAGTGGTTAAGTTGTTTGGTATTATGTATGGCGAAGTGGTTAAGCTGTTTGGTATTATGTATGGCGAAGTGGTTAAGTTGTTTGGTATTATGTATGGCGAAGTGGTTAAGACGTTTGCCTGTCATTCTGAAGGTTATGGGTTCCGAATCTGGACCGAGTCACATATGTAATTTTTTTCATGAGATCTCTAAGATTGTTGCAGATGGCGTGTCACTTCTGCCGAAAGGGACTAAACCATAGGGGGAAATCCGGTAAATTATTCACTTTTAGACCCTTTCATCTGCTGTTATGTTATCTGAGAATATAGTCTCTTCTCTTTTAACATCATCAACTTCTGCTGCAAGTATTGGTGGTCCGTTGCCTTTGTCGTGTATATGTATATGTAGTTCTGATCTGTAATTATCATAAAGATCAACGGTGTACTCCATGCATCTTTCTATTATGTTCTATTTCTCTATTAATATCGCACCTCCTTTAGATTTCAGACATTCATTTCAAATAGACATATTTATGAAGCGCACATAAGGACTCGTTCTAGAAATCTCTTTTTATTCTGACACTGTGAGACAAAACAGGATTGGAGAAAATAACAAGCTTTCGTGTGTGCGTTATTTTCTAATTGTCTATCCCCAGGTGAAAGATGGAATTGGTTGTCCACTCTTGCCGTTAAGCGTAGGGGTGGGCGCTTTAGTTTGCGTTCTAGGGCCAGATGAGTCGCCCTTGTGTCATATCCGTGTTTATGTAGTGTGGTCTTGATATTAACTATCCATCTTTTTCTTGGTCTTCCCTTCGCTCTAGGTTATTGGGTTAGTTAAGTTTGTTAAAAAGTATAAACATTTCATAGCATGTTCAGTTAGCCATTGATTGTATGCTGTTAGTGGTGGTTGGTTGTATCCCATTCTCATTAAATGTCCAAACCACTGCATTTGTTGTCTTTCGATGTATTCGGTGCATGAAATTATGCCAGCCCTGCTTCTGATGTCCTCATTTCGTAGTCTATCTTTCCTGGAGACTCCCACTGCCTTCCTCAAGCGTTTCATTTCACACGTGGTGAGTTTTCTGTGATGCGCTGCTGTCAGAGACAAAGTTTACAGGTTGTAGTAATGGTGCCAGCTAATAGGCCACTGCATGTGCTTTTTTATTTTCACCGTGATTTCATTTTTTTTGCCTGTGCAAAAATTATGTGTCATTTTTTGTGCTATTTCTCAAGTTTGTTACATCACAGATTGAGTAACTTCTCTGTCCTACACTTATCTTTTATTTTTTAAATCTGCTTTCTGTTTTTTTCTTGCATCCATTGTAAAATGTCTTCAATTGTGCATTGTATTTCTGGAATAATTTTTGAAGTTTGATGTATTGTGTCTTTCAGCATTTCCATCTGTTCATCAATACTTTGCATTTTTGCTATTCTCATTTATCTATTCTCATTTATCTATTCTCATTTATCTATTCTCATTTATATATTCTCATTTATCTATTCTCATTTATCTATTCTCATTTATCTATTCTCATTTATCTATTCTCATTTATCTATTCTCATTTATCTATTCTCATTTATCTATTCTCATTTATCTATTCTCATTTATCTATTCTGAACTTCTTTTTCTCTAACTCCCTTGAAGCATAAGGCATCAACAAATTTCCCCCAACCAGATCTATCTTGCGCAAGATAGTTCAGTTCATTCCAGGTCTTCCCTCATCTCCCCTTTCTTTGTCTGCAGTTCGTCTCCATGTATCCTTCTGAACTTCTTCTTCTTCACCCTTCGCCTCTAGAGAAGCATAGATCGACAACCAAGGCCTCCCAAGCCCGCCTATTCAATACCATCCTTTCCAGATCTCTCCACTCTCTCCCCATTTTCTTGC